>CM049427.1:2378396-3696876 GCA_026929855.1 Poa annua | reverse complement strand
GGTGGGGCGGTAGCGGAAGAGCTCCGCAGCCATGAGCAGCGCGGTGTTGGGACTGGGTGCTGGACGCCCAAGGGAGGAGGCGTTGAGTTGCTGGGACGGGTGCGAGGACTCAGCGTCCTCGCGGTGCTCGGGGTCGACGTCTTCGTCGTAGTGGTCGTCGTGGTGGCCGTATTCGCTCTCTGGGTGCTCGACGTGCGGGCCGGTGGTACCGCGCCCTGCAGTGCGGCTGCCGTGAGGACGGCCGGGACGGCCACGGGTGTTGGCGTTGGCGGCGGGCTCGATGGTTGCCCTGCCTGACGCCCGCCGGGTGGCACGAGCTGCGCGAGTGTCCGCCATGGTGCAGAAAGTTGTTGAAGGTTGAAGACGCGCCTCAGCCCCCTACCTGGCACGCCAATTGTCAGAGAATGACTCCCACGGAACAGGGGTGGTCACACTCACGAAGAGAGTTCGTGTAAGGGGCTGAACACAACGTCAAGCAACCCTCATCCAGCACGGCGACGGTGCTCGTCGCGCGGGAGGAGGGACATCACGGCAGGGATGGAACACAGGCCCTTACCCAGGTTCACGACCCTCGTGTGGAGGTAACACCGCTACTCCTGCTTGTCTGTATTGCACTGCGGATGATTACAGTACAATGAGCTTGCCGAGGGCTCTCTTATGGCAATGGTCTCTACAAGGGAGAGCTAGCTAGGGTCTTCTTCTTCCTTGCGCGTAGGTGACTTAGTGGTATTGGGGAGCAAATGCTCGATCCCATGCTACGGTGCTGCACCTCCTCCTTTTATAGGCGCCCCCGGGCCTCTTCCATGCACATGCTGCAGCAGAAGGGCTATCACATGGCGTCGAACGGAGGTGCACGGTGCACCGCAGCCCAGCCGTCCATGGACGCGGTCCACCAGCATAAAGCTGACGCCGGTGGCAGGCAGACCACCATCCATGCAGGACGGCCAGCTGGTGCTGCAGAGGAGCGTGGGGGTGTCCACGCTGACGCCGGTCTTGGAGTGTAGCGCCGGCCGGCCGCTTTATCACCAAAGAGGCAAGTCTTGTAGTCCGGCGCGGGTGGCACAGCCTTATTGACTCCTTTAATCACCGGAATGGCAACTGTGGCGTCCTCGTCATCGCGCGCAGAGGCGCGCGTCACTCTGCGGCCGCCGCAGAGCCCATGTGCGCTCTGCAGAGCTTGCTTTGCAGTGAAGGAACCCCCACGAGGGCTAAGAGGCCCTGTGGAGGATTTGGTGTTGACTTCTCTCCAGGGGAAGAAGCCTTGCAGAGGGGGCAGCAGCGAAGGGGACCTCCACAGGTCCTTGCTGCCTCCCGGGGCCTCGCGAGGTGATCCTCCTCGCGAGTCTCTCCAAGCAGTGAGCTTGGTCCTTAGCGGAATTTATCCACCGAGTGTTGAGGGCTGTAGAAGACATGGCCCTGTGCACCCTGGTATTCACTTGGCCGACAGAACTACAAGTCTGTGGATGCCTTTGAAAAATAAACATTATAAGGTGCTACGCTAGTGCCTGCGGTAGGAACGGAAAAAGATCAAGTATATTCAAAACCTTGGTATGAATGGCGACGCCTATAGTTTTTTTTTTACCCCCTTTTGAATTCGGTGAAAGAAAATGACAAAATTGAAAACTTGCGCAGAGAGTCCTTTGTTTTCGTTCTTTTCCCGAGGTTCGACTGAATTTCCAAAAGTTCCACACGCTTGTCAGACGAACTTGTCATGAGTTTGACAAAAATAATTTGAACTACACTTGTGTGACCGCCTTGTCCTATATTTTGGTGTGCTATTGCATGCATGCATCCGGAAGAAGAAGAAAAAATATCTAATTTTCCAAACATTGGTATGAATGGCGACGCCCACAATTTTGACCCCATTTTGAATCCACTGAAATAAAGTGACAAAAAATAAATGAGAACTTGCGCGCAAACTCCTATGTTATCATTTTTTTCCGAGGTTCGGCCGAATTTCCAAAAAAAAACACCTCAAATTCGAACTACAAGTGTGTGACCGCCTTGTCATACTTTTTTATGCTAGTGCATGAGGTAGGAGCGAAGTGAGTTCAAATATATACAAAACAATGTTACGAATGGCGATGACGACAAATTTTGACCCTGTTTTAAATTCGCTGAAAGAAAATGACTGAAAGTTGCAAACTTGCGTAGAGAGTCCTCTTTTTTCAATGTCTCGGCGGGTTCGGCTGAAACAACAAAAGTAATGACTCAGATTTGAATGTTCGTAAAGAAGAACCATTTTTGTGAACACCTTTTTTTGTAAAAAAATGAAAGTTTAGTCATATATAAGAAGATTATCTGCGCAAGTTGTTTTCCTTTTTTCCTCTTTAAAATTTTATTTAACGTATTTCAAAATGTGGCTAAATTTGTATGCTTGGCCGTTTGCAGGTAGACGTCAACTATCTTGACGTACAGTGCATGGATTCATAATATAGTAGGCTTGAATTATTTTTACAAAAATGTACGACCATGTCACACAATTGGAATTTGAGGAAAAAAAATGGAGAATCGACAAAAACATTGGTAAACATAATGGGGCACCATGAGGCCTAGAATAGCGTTGCATGGATTCATAATATAGTAGGCTTGAAATATTTTTACAAAAATGTACGACCATGTCAGACAATTGTAGTCAGAATTTGAGAAAAAAATTGGAGAATCGAGAAAAACAATGGTAAACACAATGGGGCACCATGAGGCCTAGAATAGCATCCGCCATTATATCTATGCAACAGTAACAACGGCCACTACTCTAGGCCTCATTGAAGCTCTGGTGTTTATCAAAGTTGTAATGGTGCTACGCGGTGGTGCTTATAAACCCGTCGAACATACTCTCAACTACCGAGGTGGGACTAAAATCTTCCCAACACAGCCTTGTGACTACGCTGCTAGCTCGACACACCCTATGTGGGGCGTGGCTCGCAGCTGCCATCCTTTGATCGCCACGTGCTCCGCTGACAAAGAGGTGAGAAGGAAGAGGAAGGAGTAGTGACTAGTGAAAGAATAAGGTGTTGTCAGAGCAAGCTTAGCCGTGTCGCAGAAGATTTGTTCCTGACGGAGACCATAGTGTCCAAGACGAGTGCTTGCAGCTGATCGTCACGTGGCCAGCCTACTGGGTGGCCCACCCACGATCTCTTCAACTAGTTCTTGCATCTCCGAACCAAGCAACCTCTTCTATTTTTCTCTCCCCTCTTGAGAGATGAGACATGAGAAGGATGAATATGATAGAGTACTTTTTCCGGAGGCGGCGATTTGGGTAGTAGGTCTAGATGCACCCATAAGGTAATTTATTTTTGGTTATTTTTTAGAATGTCAAAAAATTGCAGAAAAAAATCCGGATGTACATTACAGCGTCATGTGTTAGCACAAAAATTGGCATGGCGAAAAAACTCTTTTAGCAATTTGTAAAAAAAAGACAAAATTCTGACAGGTATATATACATTTCGGTATGTCCGAATCTGTCTTTTTTGCACAGGTTGCAAAAAAGTTTTTTATTCGCGTAACTTTTTGTGTTGACTTTAAATGTGTTGGACTACATGCAAAAAAAATTATTTTGAATTTTTTGACATTTGGAAAATTGTTTTTTGGGTGCACCCACTACCCGTTTTGAATATCCGACTTTTTCCCGTATATTCTTGGTGAAGCAAAAGTTTGACGTTGACTAAACCCAGAACACAATGTAAATAAAAAGTTTGACATGGATATATGGCCCGCATTGGTCACAATCTGGGTTTCAAACACATTAATGTTCATAAATGAAACCATTTTAGTGAACAACTTTTCTTCTTCAAAAGATTGAAATTCCCGTCTCATAAGAAGACTACGGTAATTAACAGTCTCATGAGGTCTGGTTAGCGTCAAAATTGTATTTGCACCATTTTGATCGACCCATAATTTGCGAAACGTAAGCTGCTTATAAAAAAAAATCAATTATTGGCACTCAAAAATGGAAAATCATTTGTTGTACATGACAAAGTTGGAATTTTATTGTAGGGTATTTTGTTTGAAATGATAAGACGCTCATGGGTGCAGGATATGGTTAAGTTTTAACAGAGCATGCAATGGTATGGGCATACCCCTTGGTCATCTTGGTTTCAAACCCATGAATGTTCATACATGACATTCATGTGTGTGAACACCTTTTTTCCCCCAAAAGTTCCAAAATTCCAGGTTTGGTATTTTCCGGGCATGTCACATAAGATGACACTTAGGCAATTTGATGAAATGGGGCCAAAATTGTACACTTAGTCGTACGTAGTTAGGGATCAAATATTTGAACATTCTTTCCCTATGCTACCTAAATTCATAAATTGTACCTTAGAATTATTTTTCGCAAATTTTAGGACCATGTTACGCACCAGTTGCTCGATTTGAATTTTGAGTTCAAACTATTTACAAATGAAAAAAGGGAAATGCAACTACAAAGCGAGAAAAATAGTGCATTTGAGAAGAAGTTGTGCGCAATTTTTTAACTTTTTATTCAACTGTATATAATTTATATTTTTAAAATTTTGGCCAAAATTGTCCACATGACCAGCTCATATCGAGGGCATGGAATTCGAAACTTTCTCAGGGGCTATTGTAATACGTGCTAGGGGACATTCACATGATGTTTGACTATATTTAGGGTTAAACAAGCACATGTGTGGTTCAAGTTTGAATTGACTCCAGTGAATGACAAACTCCTTTAGTCGATGTAAGCAAAAAATATCAAGTATTCAAGATATTTAGTGATTTCGTCTCATCATGACAAGTTTTGTATGAAATTGCAAAAGTACAATTTTCAGTCTCATTATTAGTGCACATAATCAATGTTTATCGCCATGACTTTGGAATTTGGCTTGAAACCCATGAATCTACATGCATGCATGACATATGCAGTCCATTTTTGAAGACCTTTCTTTTTTATGTCCGTGGTATTGCAATTTATCATTTTTCCTTTTAACCGGTGCATGATCAACTAGAGATTATGGAAGCTTTGCGCAAGTTCTTCCATTTTTTGCATTATCCATAGTTTATGTTTTTTAAAGGTTCTATAAAGCGTTGTGCGCTAATTGAGCACATTGTCTCTACTATTCTCTTTTCTACAGAATTACAGCCCTAAGCGCAAGTTTGAACGCAGTTGAGTGCTAGGCGTTTTGCTCCGCCCAGAACCTAAGCGAGATTAAGCGCGTGCTTAAGCACACTTTTTATAACCTTATTATTTTCCCTCATAATACATTTTTCTTGACTAAGTTTTATAGGCGTATTATTTTCCCTCATAATTCATGTTTCTTGACTGAGTTTGATTGGCGTGTGCCTCCAACATGACATGATTATTCTCCTACATTGCAAAAGTCCAAATTAATTCATATTTGTGGTGTCGGCTTCAGCATTTTTTTCGACACTACCCTTCTCCTTGTAACCGCAAGTACGTACTCGGTATGCATGTGCACCAATTTGTTTGCAATGATTTCTTTGGAAACAACCTAAAAAGGCACCCTCCAGAAGTAGCAAGTATTGTAGATGCATTTTTGGTTGAAAAGCACCCGTACATTTTTCTGTACTACAGTACTGTTCAAGCACCGTGTATAGGTTCTGTATATGCGAGCTGGACGTGACAGTACTTCCGCATGTGGTGGTACACGATGATTGTGGAAGTCCCTGGCCTAGTTCGATCCTGTAGAAATGGAGAGACGAGGTTGTGTCTACCTGGTCAAACTGCACTGACAAGGACCATAGTTGACATAACAATACAGAACTATGACGTGTTATGATAGCTATAGAGTTACTCCAATAGTCCACTAGATCTGACCGTACTACGACAGCTCGATCAATTACGTGATACGATGGGGCTATACACCCTACGACAGCTCGTATTAATTTAGCCCAGCCTTTTCAGCTGCATCGTCGCCTTTGGCCCCCACCCTCTCACCCACCTCGCTCTCGCTCCTTCCCAGCTGCCGCAAAACCCTGCTCGATTACTGGTAGTGGCACTGCCGCGTGCCTCATCCCTTCGTGCAGATTAACATGCACATGGACCAATGAGAATTTTAGAATTTTAGTTGGGCTTTGGACCAAAGGCCCACTAGCAAAGCTAGTCGAAATTCCAACAATCCCCCACAAAGTCTCATTGGCTAAACTCATCAATTTGTTCCAAAACATTGTTTTATATACCGGTGTTTAGTGGAGAACGGTTAAGTTGAACTTCCACTTAGAAACTTATGGTACACTAGATCACAACTTGAATAGTGGACTATGCCTTGAACTACAAGTTCGCTGCGAATCTAATTTCACACAAATCCTTTACTAATCATGAATCGTTACCCACACGAAACAAGAAGTTGTAGGGTGTTTTCGGAAAAAAAGATGTCACATGTCGGCACCGGAATCATTGGAACTCACAAATCAAGAAAAAGTCCTAATACTTGGAGATTATCCATCAAATGTGGACTAATATTTATGGGAATTAGATGGGTGCCGTTTTGCACCATATTTTTTGTACTTGGTTCACACAAAAAGTCATTTTGCCACTTAGAAAAAGGAAAATGATATTTCTAAAAACAATTAGAAAAATCCCTTCGGAACCATTGTTCCCTATACCAAGATACACCTAGTTCTTGAATATGAGAACTTCATCACAAACTATGCGGTGGGAATTGCCATAACTTGGTCATTTGGCTTTAAACTTATAGATGTTTATACATGATAGACCTTTTTGCGAAGATTCTTTTGAACAATTTGTCAAATATCAACTTTATAATTTTTCATAGAAACTAGTACACATAAAAGGACCCCATGCTAGAGGATTTTTTTTTGGAGATTGTTTTACTTTATTTTTTTTTCAAAAAATAGTCGAAAAGGCCACCATGACTATTCATCGAAAAAGGTCAAATTTTCTAAAACTATCGATGTTTCTGTGATATAACCACTAGCTGTGTATCTTAAAGTGATTAAAAAAATCAGACCGAACTATCAAATACTTGTAGTACAAATTTGGATTAATTTCGAAAAATCAACATAAACTCATTTAACTAGGCGAAATTAGATAGAAATCAAGAAAATTACTAACACTTGGGGATTATCCAACAAATGTGGACTAATATTTGTGGGAATTACATGGGTGCCATTTTGCACCATATTTTTTGTACTTGGTTCACAAAAAAGGTCATTTTTCACTTAAGGAAAATGATATTTCTAAAAATAATTTGAAAAATCCCTTTAGAACCATTTTTTTCCTATACCAAGATACACCTATTTGTTGAATATGAGAACTTCATCACAAACTATGCGGTGGGAATTGCCATAACTTGGTCATTTGGCTTGAAACTTATAGATGTTTATACATGATAGAACTTTTTGTGAAGATTCTTTTGAACAATTTGTCAAATATCAAGTTTATCATTTTTCATAGCAACTAGTACACATAAAAAGACCCCATGCCAGAGGATTTTTTTGGAGATTGTTTCACATTATTTGATTTTTTTTCAAAAAACAGTCGAAAAGGCCACCATGACTATTCATCGAAAGAGTTCAAATTTTCTAAACTATCAATGTTTCTGTGATATAACCACTAGTTGTGTATCTTAAAGTGATTTAAAAAAAAATCAGACCAAACTATCAAACACTTGTAGTTCAAATTTGGATTACTTTCGGAAAATCAACATAAACTCATTTAACTAGGCGAAATTAGATAGAAATCAAGAAAATTCCTAACACTTGTGGATTATCCATCAAATGTAGACTAATATTTGTGGGAATTACATGGGTGCCATTTTGCACCATATTTTTTGTATTTGGTTCACAAAAAAGGTCATTTTTCACTTAGAAAAAGGAAAATGCTATTTCTAAAAATAATTTGAAAAATCCCTTTGGAACCATTGTTTCCTATACCAAGATACAACTATTTGTTGAATATTGGAACTTCATCACAAACTATGCGGTGGGAATGCCATAACTTGGTCATTTGGCTTGAAACTTATAGATGTTTATACATGATAGACCTTTTTGTGAAGTTTTTTTGAACAATTTGTCAAAAATACAGTTTATCATTTTTCATAGCAACTAGTACACATAAAAGGACGCCATGCCTAGAGGATATATTTTTTGAGTTTTTTTTTACTTTATTTGATTTCTTTCAGAAAGGCCAGGTTGTGTCTATCTGGTCAAAGTGCACTGGAGGTTGACTAGTAATGCGACCGCTTGATCAATTGCGTGATTCTACGATGGTGGCTGCACGCCTGGACCTACTCCTAGAGTATACTCGCCCTATGTCCCTCTCCTCGAAACAGAGCAAGAGTCGGCAAAAGAATGCACACTCGTTTAGATTTACTGCACCGTCGCCTCAGCAGTCAGCCCCCACACCCACACTCCCCTCTCGCCCACCTCGCTCTCGCTCCCTCCCAGCAGCTACCGCTCGCCCTCTTCTGCAAAACCCTAATTAAACCCAACGCCATTGTCCCACTTCCGTTTGAAGGTTGTGTAGCCATCGATGGCGGGATCGATCACTGGCAGTGGCACCTTTTGGGTGTTTCCTGATGGCCCGTTTGAAGAGCTCTCAATCCGATGCGACTTCTTCACCGCCGCGAACCTCATCGCTTACTGCAGATTTTATTTTGACTCTGCAACACAGTGCAGCTATGGCTGCAGCTCTTCCATTTGGCCTACCCTGTGTTCTTCATTCTCACTCGAGCGAGGTATCTATCTACAGATTCAAAGATTTTTTTTTACGCTTTCAGCGGTCTTTTGATTCAAAGAAAAATTTAATAGGATTTAGGATTGAATCCTACAGGAAAAAAATCTATCTAGAGATTGTTGATTCGTAGTATTTGAGAAACACAGGAATATGAATATTGTAGGAATAGAATGTCATGACACTTGAATCCTACAGGAACTAAAAACGCAGGAATCACTAGTAGGTGTTGTTTGGTTGCACCGCAGGAAAAACACAGGAAATTTGTATTGAGATTGAGTGCATGTCATAGTTGTAATAGACACATGATTTTTTTTCCAGGAAATCCTATGTAAGTAGGTTAGGAAAGGAATCCATATGAATTATGGAGGATTCACTCCTTTGAATCAAATGGACTCTATAGGAAAAAATCCTATGGGTGGAAACCTATGCAATTCTTTTGCCAAGGAATCAAACAGGCATTGATTTATAGGATTGGATATTATAGGATTTTTTCAGAGTTGTTCTAATTCCCATAGAAAATCAGCACTGATGTTACTTTTTGTCAAAAAGGTACCGGAGGAGTACAAGCTCTCGGCCAAGGACTACTCCTCCCACGGCAAGAGCACCCAGGATTGTAGAGGCATCACCTGCGAGCTGACGCCGCTGGACAGGTTCTCCTCCGATGCAGTGATGCCACCTAACCAGGGTAAGCATTGGGCAGGCGCGAATGGAGATTGGATAACCACTGTTACCCCCCTGGAACTGGGAGCTTGTCAATGTGTACAGTCATCGTCGGATTCCTCTACCAGTAATTTTAGAATTTGAAGCCACTAACAACGTCTTTGAGTTCATTGACTCTGATGGACTGCATGTTCATCTGCTGAAGATAGCTATTTGCCAAGTTCCGACAGCTGCTAGAAAGTATAAAGATTTCTCTCTTCTCGCCATCTTCGATTCGTCAATTGCCACCCTTCACGGTACTTATTGTAGTTGGACTGTTCTCCAGAACCAGTTCAACTTGTACCCCTACCAGGATGCAATTTTCCACAAGGGACTTGTGTTTGCTGCAACTCAGTCAGGCATTGTTTATGCCCGGAATGATTTGAAATGGGGTAAACTTCCATACGTGCAAAGTATTTTAGATTCATCTCCCAGGATGTAACATTTTTTCCTGAACTTATTATTGTTTTCGAATGACCTGAACTTACATTTACCTGTGGTTTCTGTTTTTAGGTCCTATTATGATCGAGGCACCACCGAACGTGTGTTACTGGGGGGGGCAGCACTTGATGATGAAGATGATAATGAGCTAGAGTACGATCCTGGTATGTGATGGTTATCAAAATCTCCTGACGGTTCACGACTACTTCTGGTTCATACCCGGTATGGTTATCCTGATGTTGTTAATAGTGTTGATAATCACGGTCGCACTATTCACTCCTATGCTAGCGGGTTCTCCTGCCAGGTGTTCTCGATGGACACTAGTCAGTTACTTCCACACAACCCATGGGAGCGGATTGATAACCTTGGAGCATATTCTCTCTTCCTTGGATTGAACTATCCACTTATAATTCCAGTGGGCGGGGCAAAACATAACCCTGAACATATGATGAGAAGCAACTGTGTGTACACCTTGCACAATGCAGTAAGCTATGAGAGAAATCTCCGTCCTGAAATATGCCGTTTCAGTCTGAATGGTTTGTACGCCGCTGCTGGTTTCTCGACCAACATTCCCTGGCCATGGCGGGAGACTCCGTTGTGGTTCATCCCAAGCTTTTCCAACGCCCTGGATTGGAACAGGCAATAAGTAGTGGTTTCTGTATTTTCGTAACTGTCAGGATCTTTCTTTTGAAAACTTCCTCCCAGTGTCGGCCACTGTTTCTATGGCTCAAAGGGCCGGGCAGGGCGTCTGAATCTGCATATATGATTTCAGGTAACTATTTTGTACCAATACTGAATCTGCTCTAATGTATGTCAAATGAACGAGTCGTGATGTGAAGCAATGTTCATCCAGCTACATGTGCTAGCTAGTAGAACCGATTTTGTGCTGTGAAGCAATGTTCATCCAGTGAACCTTGGTGCATGCTGTGATGTGCAATTACTCAGGCTGTACCGTGTGCCAACTGAATGTGCTCAGTCTGTTAAGTAGTTGTTAGGCCTTTTGCATGCATGCCTATTTTTATGTTCATCTTTAATTTGTATTTTGGACTTCGGCTCAAAAGAAAGAAACGAAAAATAAACTCTGCGATTAGACGAGAACTGCTAGAATACAAGCATGAACTTTTGCGAATGAACATTGGACTAATCAGTATAAGCAGAAAACTGGGCAAATCATGGACAGTTTGCAGTTATTCATAACCTGCGTGCATCACGCAACTGAACTGAAGGCCTGCTGAATGTTTGTATGCTCTGAACTGATGCTTTGGGTCGTAGAATTGCTATGTTCTTTTGTTTTCTAGGGTGTAATGTGTTTGTAAAAGCTTGTTCAAACACTGCCGGTTTCTTTAACGGAAACTGACGTAGGGAGACTTGCTGAGTAAAAATGATAGAAATTAAATATTACTAGCAGCTATTTTGATTATTTGAACGTTTACTCGTTTCTGTACTTCGTGTTGCCTTCGACGTTCGTAAACCATGTATTGATGATCCTTGAGGCCTCTGTTCGCCAAAGTAGCCCTATTTGGCGTTTACAAGGTTTACAGAAGCTTGATAAGATGGAGATATACGAATAGGCTGACATGGTGTACCCATCGGCTAGAGCATAGCCCGCCTGCATTAAGCAAATTTAACAAGGTCAAAACTGTGGTCGCAACCGAAATAAATGACCACTAGCAGCAATCAAAGGTATGAATAAAACATCAACAGAGCACAAACACGTCTGTCAAGAGAGAGGTCTGAGTTTAAATAAAACATCAACAGAGCACAAACACGTATGTGAAGACAGGTCGACACTAAGAAGAGGTTCAGTTCAGTTATCTTCAGTATTTTGAGGAGCCAAACCTTGCACAGATAGGCTGACATGGTGAACCCATCGGCTAGACCATAACCAGATTGCATCGCAACCTTAACAGGATCAAAACTGCGGTCGCAACTGAAAGCAAAATGACCACTAAAAGCAATCAAGGGCATCAATAAAACCTCAGCAGAACACACGCGTTTCTGAAGATAGAGGCCGGCAGTAAGGGGAGGTTTGATTCAGTTATCTTCATTTTCTGGAGGAGGCAAACGTTGCACAGAGAGGGGGACAGGCAGGGCCCATCGTCTAGAACATAACCCCCCTGTATCGCCAGCCATTAACTAGGTCAAAACTGCGGGCGCAACCGAAAGAAATGACCACTAGCAGCAATCACAAGTACAAATAAAACATCAACAGAGCACAAACACGTCTGTGAACAGAGAGGTCCGAGTTTAAATAAAACATCAGCACTGCACAAACATGTCTGTGAAGAGAGAGGTCGACAATCAGAAAAGGTTCAGTTCAGTTATCTTCAGTATTTTGAGGAGCCAAACCTTGCACACAGAGGCTGACATGGTGAACCCATCGGCTAGACCATAACCCACCTGCATCGCACAACCTTAACAAGATCAAAACTGTGGTCGCAACCGAAAGAAAACTACCACTAGAAGCAACCAATGGCATAAATAAAACCTCAGCAGAGCACACATGTTTCTGAAGAGAGAGGCCGACAGCGAGGAGAGGTTCGAATCAGTTATCTTCAGTATTTTGAGGAGATAAAACCTTGCACAGAGAGGCTGACACGCAAGACACACCCTCTAGACCATAACGCGCCTACATCGCCAGCCATTAACAAGGTCAAAACCGAGATAAATGAGCACGACAAGCAGTAATGATCAAGGGAATATTAATGGAGCACGCACACGTTCTGAAGAGAGAGGCCGACAGTTGAGGAGAGGTTTGATTCAGTTATCTTCTGCTTCTTGAGGAGGCAAACCTTGCACATAGAGCCTGACATGGTCGATCCACCGTCTTGACCATAACCTGCCTGCATTGCCAGCCCATAAGGCGAAAATTGCACCCACAACCGAAAGAAATAACCACTAGCAGAAATCAGGAGTATAAATAAAACATCAACAGAGCACACAGACACGTCTGTGAAGAGAGAGGTCGACAGTCAGAAGATGTTCGACTCAGTTATCTTCAGTATTTCGAGGAGCCAAACCTTGCACAGAAAGGCTGACATTGCGAACCCATCGGTTAGACCATAACCCACCTGCATCGTGCAACCTTAACAAGGTCAAAACTGCGGTCGCAGCCGAATGAAAAATGACCACTACAAGCAATCAAGGGCATAAATAAAACCTCAGCAGAGCACACACGTTTCCGATGAGAGAGGCCGACAGCGAGGAGAGGTTCGATTCAGTTATCTTCAGTACTTTGAGGAGGCAAAACCTTGCACAGAGAGGCTGAAATGGTAAACCCATCGGCTCGACCATAACCCGCCTGCATGGCCCAACCTTAACAAGGTCAAACTGTCGTTGCGCCGAAAGAAATGAGCACTAAAAACAATCCAGGGTATAAATGAAAACTCAGCACATCACACACGTTTCTGAAGAGAGAGGCCGACAGTGAGGAGGAGAGATTCGATTCAGTTATCTTCAGTTCCTTCAGGAGTCAAACTTTGCACAGAGAGGCTGAAAGTCATGACCCACACTCCAGACCATAACCTGCCTCCATCACCAGCTGTTGATTAACAAGGTGATAATTGCGGGCGCAACCGAAAGAGAAACGACCAATAGCAGTAATAATCACGAGTATAAATAAACATCAACAGAGCACACACGTTTCTGAATAGAGAGGCCGACAGCCATAAGAGGTCAGATTCAGTTATCTTCAGCATTTTTAGGAGGCAAATCCTGCACCAAGAGGTTGACATGGTGGACCCACAGTCTAGACCATAACCTGCCTGCATCGCCAGCCCTTAGCAAGGTGAAAATTGGGCCGGAACCGAAAGAAACGACCACTCGTAGTAATAATCACAAGTATAAATCAAACATCAAACGAAGCACACACACGTTTCTGAAGAGAGAGGCCGACAATCAGGACCCACCTGTTAGGCCACATCGCGCAAGTAAACAAAAGAAGAGCAAAGGAATAAAAAAGTGGCCAAGAATCGATAAACATGATCACTACAAGAAATGTGATATTTGTTGACGAAAAGCCTGGTGACGAAGTGTCATACCGTCATGGATATGTCTGAATAGGTGACGGTTTTCATCTGGCGTCACGCGTGTACGTTAATCGTCATGCTTTATCCAATCCGAATGGGCTACCATAATAGATGACGAATCAAGATCGTGGTGCATCTTAACCGTCATTGAATATCATGTCGGACCAACTAGTGATGGAAGAACTGTGCGCAATTTTTAATATCATGCAGGACCCACTTGTGAGGTATAAAAATAAGTTTGAAAAAATTGTGGTATGCGGACCCACATTTCATAAATTTTCTTATTTAGATCTCAATATTAGAAAGTCACAATTACATGTAGGACCAGCCTGCCATATATAGAATTCATTTTGCATATGTAAAAAGGAGGATTCGAACCCAAAACTTCCACCTAGTTAGAGCTGGTATTAGCTAACCACCGCACCACATAGCATCATATGAAATTACTGGAAAAGGAACACATTTTTAGTACGTATGAAGTGAGGCAATTATAACAAAACGGAATAAAAAATGGAGAATAAGGTATTCGAACCTAAGACCTCAAACGAGTTAGAGCTACAATTAGCTAACAACGCACAACATAGCACCATATGAAAATTGGAAACGGAAGACACTTTTAGTATGTATATGCAGCGAGGCAATTACAGCAAAACAGAATAAAAATAGGAGAATAAGGGATTCGAACCCAAGACCTCTGCAAAAAAATGGATTATGGCTAACCGCTAGACCAATGCATGCCTTATTATATAAAAAAGCGAAACCCATTTTTAAAGAACTTTATGTCGATTTTTCGAAAATAATTCAAGTTTGAACTACAAGTGTGTGATAGTTTGCTCTTAATGTTTTCCAAAAATAATTTTAAAGTAAAAAAGTTCTGATTATATTACAGAACCATCGATAGTTTTGAAAATTTCGACCCCTTCAATGAATAACCATTTTGACCATTTTTTCAAAATACTCAAAAAAAGAAATCCTTTTGCATGTAGTACTTTTATGTGTACTAAAAAAAAATCCTCAGGTTTTACCTAATTTTGCCTACTTAAATGAGTTTATGTCTATTTTTCGAAAATAATTCAAATTTGAACTACAAGTGTGTGATAGTTTGTCCTTAATTTTTTCCAAAAATAATTTAAAGGTACAAAAGTACTGATTATATCATAAAATGGTCGATAGTTTAAAAAATTCGACCCCTTCGATGAATAGTCATCCTAACTATTTTGACCATTTTTTTCAAAAAACTCAAACAAAGTGAAAATAAATGCTCAAAAAAAATATTCTTTGGCAGGTAGTACTTTTATGTGTACTAGTTGTTAGGATAAATTATAAATTTGAGTTTTGACCAAATTTTCAAAAATATCATTCACAGAAAGGTCTATCACCTATAATCTATACTACTGTTAAAAGAGCAAACTTGTGTTGATACATTAAATCTGAGCACTTCAATATTTGGCCAATGGTCCAGATCGTTCTAATGTTTGACAACTCAACACACCTTTTGTTTGCCTAATAATTATAAGGATTGCCACCGCCCTAAAAACAAACACAATCAATCGCACGGAACGCCGCCGCTGGGTCAGTCCCCCGCCGCCGTCCCCAACGCAAGCACGCCACCTCTGCGGCTGTCTCTCGCCGGCCGCCGCCGACCCAGCGCCCTCCCCGGCCTCACCTGCTCAGTCGTGTACGGGAACACCAGCGCATCCCTGCTCCCCACTCCATCGAGGCGCACACGCCTTCAGCGGCCGGCAAGACGACCAGCACAATAGTTGGTGGGCAGCGCATGGAGGCATGTGGAGGAGAAAGGCGGACAGAACTACAGAAGGCGAGCGTGCTGGACTGCTGGTGTGTGAGTTCTTGACCGCGGCCGAAACAGAGTTCCACATGCTCGTACGTGGCTGGCAATAGACGACGAACAGTCCGCCGTAGTTCATTGTCTCGCGGCATCACACGGACGGCTGTGGCCATCGAATCAACATCACATGCCTTCGGTACACAACTACTCTACCGAAATATCATCCTGAGAGGGATTCAACTGCTGGACTGCAGCGGGGTCAGAACCTGATGGCATGGAGATGATCCACCAGCGGCCGTCACCTCATCATCTACCCCTGTTCCTCTGTTAATCCCCACGAGCATATCGTGTTCCTACAAATCTGAACGAGTGAATTCGCCGATATGTGGCTGTAGATGGTGATCGACTTCTCGACGCCTTGGTACAGGCCCTACCGCTTAATCGAGCCTGCCTTCTAGGGGATTGACTCCCGCTTCGTCGGCATCATGTTCTTCAAGACTAACGTCGCTGAGCTCGGGGTACTTCTCTCACGCTACTGGCATGTTGCCGTGTCCATCCTTACTTCATGCTTGCTTGCTTGTCTTCAGTTCAGACAAGTAATTAGCGTGTGTAATCTGGTTTCAGTTCGTGCAATTGGGTAGGTAAAAGGATACGATTCCGTTTGATCTTGGTACACGTACCTAGCCTATGTATTTCGTTCAGTCAATCAATCATTTGGTACGTCAGTACTGCTTAGCTGTGTGAAGTTTGTTCGAGTAGATTTGGCTGCATCGTTTTGTTAAGCCAGATGTTTGACTGAATCAAGACAGTATGCTACTTCGGAAATTGAATCAGCAGAATTAATATGGCAGCAATTCTTCTGATGGTGAACAAATCATTGCAACTACAATTTTCATTTTGTAAAATTCAGTTGCATCGGTGTAGGACCTGGGTTCTATATTTTTCCTAAACGATTTCTTCTAATTAAGATAAAATTGGCTAATTTCAAAATTTGAAGCGAAAATCACGTCTCTCAAGTGAAATGTATGTTTAGTTAATTTGGTAGCAGCTCACTTTCACTGGCTTATGAGTTATGATTAGCAATACTGAAATTCTCTGAAGTTATTTCTCCACCTAGATTCTTTGCAACTTTGAGTTCTGTATTTCAGGCACCAAATTTGTCTTTCTTATGCTGGTTGTAAAACATGGCATAGGCTTCTATTTCTACTTCAATTCTTCAATTGACTCTAAATGGAAATATCATGTTTCCCTTTTTTGTATATCCTCATTCGTGTATTGTTTATGAACACTAAAGTTCATCTTTTTCCCCAGCAATATGGTAAACCGGTGAGATTCTTTCATCTTGCATTACCCTTAACTGGTGGTTTTCTATTAGGTGCATAATTAATGAATAGATGTACTGGATGATGCAGAGGAGCTCGGAGCATGAGAGCTCCAGTTTACCCAAGAGGCATATAGAGTTACAACTATCTCTCAAGAATTGACAGGCATATAGAGTTACAACTATCTCTCAAGAATTGACATTCACTTGCCTTGCTTGATAAAATCTTCTCCACGGGGGTTATAATTGTGCTCCAAGGTCTAGAGTTCCATGTACTCTTTATGGCGTGCTCTGCCGGAACTCAGGTTGCAACTTTATTTACACATTCTAAAAGTGGTTTATTGTTCGATCGATGTTCTAGAGATGTACTATGACTTTGGTATAAGGTTGATAAGAATGCCTAATTTCGTTGTAACATTATTAAGCCTCAAAAAAATCTATTTGATATGTAAAATTATGTATGTTCTTACGCTTCCATGGAGAGTAATGACTCTTTCTCTTAATGGCACAAAATACAAACAATGCTCTTGATTGCCGACGGGGTACATAAGATGATAGCGAGGCAGAGTATATGACAATTGGTAAGTCACCTAAAAAACGATGCTATCATGAACATCTTGAGCATAAGCTATAGGAATACTAATGACATTTTGACATGTGTGATACCCACTGTTTTCAGAATAGATTTACCAGTTTGCAACTGATGTTGAATCAGATAATATTTTTCTCGATGATGTATTGTGATTTCTTTGCGAAAACCATCAAAACGTGTTCTGATGTTATTTCGGACGTTGTCTATGAACAATGCATTAGGAAACTTCCACATATGAGTTTCTTTGTACTTCGTAGTTTCTTGGTAGTTATGTTAAGGATCTTATGATCTCTTATTGTAATTTTCTTTGATTCCTTTTCTAAAATTTTCAATATAAAAAATATAATTTACATATTATCAGGTTAGTCGTGCATTGCACGTGCACGTTACTATCATCTATAGGTTTCAAGCCAAATGACAAAGATATGACCATTCTCGTGGCATAGTTTGTGATAAAGTGACCATATTTGACACATAGGTGTATGTTGGCATGGTAAATAATACTGCCAAACCTAAATTTCAAATTATTTTTTGGAAATATAATTCTTCATTTTCTAAGTGTAAAAAAAACATTTTTTGTGAAACACGTACAAACAATATGGTGCAAAATGGTACGCATCCAATTTCCACGCAAAGTAGTCCATATTTTTATGGATAATAACCAAATATTTTTAATTGTGTCGCTTTTTATGTAATTTCAAGCCAAAATGACTTTATACCGATTTGTTGAAAGTAATTCAAATTTCACCCCTTCAGCCAATGAGATGAGGCCATAGCACTCCACACGGATCGACCCAATCTGACCGAGCTGAACCGTCCTGATCCAATCCAACGATCCACCACGTATCCCACACCAGACCCTAACCCTATCCTGCTATCCTCCCACGAGAGAGACCCCATAATCCCACGATCTCTCTCCCTCCCTCTCGTATGCGGCGCCGCCGCCGGCTCTCCCTCTCACTCTAGCGTGCGTTGCCGCCCGTACCATCGCTGGAATCCAGCCGCGCCGGCTATATTGACCCCTCTCCTTCCTCGGCGGGCAGGATGATGCTGGTGGCCAAGGAGTTCGGCGTCTCGCCACCGGGGGCGGTGGCGTCCGCGGAGGAGGACGACGCCGCCGGCGAGGGTGGCGGGGGCTCCTCGCTAGGGGACCTCTGGCTGCGGATGCGCGGTGGGACAGGGGCTGCCGCGGGTCGGGGCACGAGAGAAGCCACGGCGGCAGTCACGAGGGCGAGATGGACCTGGCCCTGCTCGTCAACGACTTCCTCGAGGGCGGAAGCGGGGACTCGCGCGGCCGCAGCGACTCCGAGTCGGGCCTCTCCGACCTCGCCCACCTCGTCGATAAGATCTCGGTATGTGCATACTCTGTTGTTTGCGTGCCCCCTGCCCTTTCTGCTGTTGCTATTCTTCCCCCGCCTGCTATGGACAGCTCATGTGAATTGTTTGGTTTGCGACCATGGCATCAGATTATGCTGATTGGGTAGCTGGCTACTACCGTGATGAGAAGCAAATTAGTACGTACTTCTGAGGCTATGATGCGGTGTGTACTTCTTAGAAATTTCATGGAGTTTCCTTTCATATGAATTGTTTCGTTTGGCTTTGGTTTGAGAACATGCGAATAAACTGATGTCAAATGGGTCGGTAGCTGTCACTGTCACAGTAAGCAAAGGCCAATTACTACTTCTGAAGCTACCATGTGATTGGAACTTCTGAGAAATTGCATACTGTTTTCTTTCATGTGAATTGTAGTTACCTTTGACGCCTATCTAATTCCATCTTTTCTTTGATTTAATTGGGGTCGAGTAGGCCCCCTGCCCATGCCACTGTCCCGGCTACTGCTGCTGCCCTTGTCCGTGCAACCCGTCCATCTCAAGACTGTGAAGGTATCTAATTCCATCTTTCTTTGATTTAATTGGGGTCGAGTATGCTTTGATGCAGTATAGTACTAGTAGGTGCCGAGGCTTCCTAGAACCAACTATTCTGCTTCTTGTTTGTGCATTCACACATTCACCTTCATTCTATTGTTACCAGCCAACATCATTGAATAATCTTTAAGAGTAGGAAAACTGATACCAGCGAACGAATTTGAATTATTTCTTTGAAAGTGGAAGGAATAATCTGAACTGGTGCAACTTTTCTCTTAACTCTGGAGTTGCTGATAGACCTATAATAAATGATGTCTACGGAAACATTGTTGTGTTGTGTCTGTAATTTTGGTTGTCCCTCGAGGAGTTGAGCAAATCATTGCTCGGACTTGTTTGAGGTGATATACATACCGCCAACCTTGTTACCCTTCCGACCAAAACACCAATGTTATTAATCTTTTTGGTTTTGGGTGAATAAACCATGACACAAATGCTTGTGTGCTCTGCAGGTTTACTTTGGCCTGTTGATCTTCCTCGGGTACATGGTGTACAACACAGTTTGTGCTCCAGTTCTATGTGATCTGATCCATTGTGCTGACGATGTTGTCTTTTTTTGTAGCCCAAGAACGCATGCGTCAACAACATTTCCTACCACCACCATCATAGCTACTAGTACCACCACTGCTATGTAGGAAAGCTGGCGTAGAATGTTCACATGCGCAGATAAATGTTTCTGATACAATGAACACTTTGGTATGGATTTTCGTTCACTGTTTTGTGCAAGTAACAGTAGAATTCATATCCTTATAGCTTTTGCCACTTTGATACTGAAATATGAGTTTTGTTTACTGTCATTATATTATGAAGATTGAATCCCATTAAATGGTTCTGGTACCGAGTAAATTGCAAACCCGGTGTGTCCATCTCAATAGGTACAGATTTATACTTTTTCCTAGCCATTTTTTTTGGCAATTCCTTTGTCTTCTAAAAGGGATTGTGAAATCAATTTGTAAAACTGGAATCTACAAATGCTTCATTAATTTCTGAGTGTGTACTCTTTCTGCTGTAGGCAACAAGTTCTTCAAGAAATGAGAAATAGCATGAAGCAGGAGCTCACTGTAGCAGATGATACGCCCAGGAAGCTAGTTCGATAAGAAAAGGCGCATAACTGAAGATGCATACAAACCTTATGCAATAAAAATCTCCGTTAGTTTTTTTCTGATGGGAAACGTGATTTGTACATTGCTTTTGAGTGTGAGCTTCTTTAATGTGTTACTATCTGTGTATGTATATCATCTGTGATTTAGCTCTGAATTTCGTATATACTGTCATGTCCATGTGAATTCAATCTATTCTGAGAAATTGTTGCAATTTTAATATAGAAAATAAATTAATAATTATTGTGGGTCCACCAGTCAATACCATGCGTGTCCCACATGATAGAATGCCACGTGCCATAATGTGGACCCACACGACAATATTCCACGTAAGTGCAGTCGGACCCACGATGTCAGCAGCCACATCAACGTGATGGGACCCACATGTAATGCAATGTCAGCTTTTTTTTTACCAATTAGAACCTTCCCAACATTTTGATATTGACGAAATTCCCAATTTTTAGTGACAAATCTGGCCGTCAACGATTAACCCTAAATGTTGACGGATTTCCTAGTCGTCACACTCAAACGTTTGACATTGACGAAAAAGTGCATACCGTCACCCTTGATATTTTATGACGGAGCTTCTGTGACGAACCCCATGACGATCAAAATTCGTCACCCCAATGTAATTGTTGACGAATTTTGGCTTACACATGACGAAAGTGGTTTGTTAAAAAATATATTTTCCTTTGTAGTGATACTGAGTCACTGACATGGTGGAGCCAGCGGTAAGAACATCATCGCAAGAAACGGAACAACGGAAAAAAAATGGTCAAGAATCGATCAGAAGTATTATGAGTGACTGACATGGTGGAGCAGGGATATGAACAACATCGCACGGACGGAGCAACGGAATAAAAAAGTGGGCAAGAATCAATCAACAGGCAATAAGTCACTGACATGGTGGAGCCAGCGGCAAGAACAGTATCGCAAGAACGTAGCAACGGAATAAAAAAGTGGGCTAGAATCAATCAACAGGCAATAAGTCACTGACATGGTGGAGCCAGCGGCAAGAACAATATCGCAAGAACGGAGCAACGGAATAAAAAAGTGGGCAAGAATCGATCAGCATGATCCTGAGTCACTGACATGGTGGAGCCAGCGGCAAGAACAGTATCGCAAGAACGGAGCAGCGGCATAAAAAAGTGGGCAAGAATCGATCAGCATGATCCTGAGTCACTGACATGGTGGAGTCAGCGGCGTGAACAGCATCGCAAGAACGGAGCAACGGAGTAAAAAAAGTGGGCAAGAATCGATCAGCATGATACTGAGTCACTGACATGGTGGAGCCAGCGGCAAGAACAGTATCGCAAGAACGGAGCAACGGCATAAAAGAGTGGTTAAGAATCGATCAGCATGATCCTGAGTCACTGACATGGTGGAGCCAGCGGCAAGAAAAGTATCGGAAGAACAGAGCAAACGGCATAAAAAAGTGGCCAAGAATCGATCAGTATGATCCTGAGTCACTGACATGGTGGAGCCAGCGGCAAGAACAGTATCGCAAGAACAGAGCAACGACATAAAAAAGTGGGCAAGAATCGATCAGCATGATCCTGAGTCACTGACATGGTGGAGCCAGCGGCAAGAACAATATCGAAAGAACGGAGCAAACGGCATAAAAAAGTGGGCAAGAATCGATCAGCATGATACTGAGTCACTGACATTGTGGAGCCCGCGGCAAGAACAGTATCTGAAGAACGGAGCAAACGGCATAAAAAAGTGGGCAAGAATCGATCAGCATGATCCTGAGTCACTGACATGGTGGAGTCAGCGGCGTGAACAGCATCGCAAGAACGGAGCAACGGAGTAAAAAAAGTGGGCAAGAATCGATCAGCATGATACTGAGTCACTGACATGGTGGAGCCAGCGGCAAGAACAGTATCGCAAGAACGGAGCAACGGCATAAAAGAGTGGGCAAGAATCGATCAGCACGATCCTGAGTCACTGACATGGTGGAGCCAGCGGCAAGAAAAGTATCGGAAGAACAGAGCAAACGGCATAAAAAGTGGCCAAGAATCGATCAGTATGATCCTGAGTCACTGACATGGTGGAGCCAGCGGCAAGAACAGTATCGCAAGAACAGAGCAACGACATAAAAAAGTGGGCAAGAATCGATCAGCATGATCCAGAGTCACTGACATGGTGGAGCCAGCGGCAAGAACAGTATCGAAAGAACGGAGCAAACGGCATAAAAAAGTGGGCAAGAATCGATCAGCATGATACTGAGTCACTGACATTGTGGAGCCCGCGGCAAGAACAGTATCTGAAGAACGGAGCAAACGGCATAAAAAAGTGGGCAAGAATCGATCAGTATGATCCTGAGTCACTGACATGGTGGAGCCAGCGGCAAGAACAGTACCGGAAGAAACGGAGCAACGGGATAATAAACTGGGCAAGAATCGATCAACCGATCAATGAGTCACTGACATGGCGGAGCCCACGTCAAGAACAACATCGAACCCAGCTTCGAGTAACGGAGCAACCGAAAAAAGATGCACCCTGGATCTTGATATGAGGGCGGGGTGTGTGGTACGAGGTTTTTAGAGTGCAAATGGCCTCGTTCGATGTTATATGAGCTCGCGGGGTGTGTCGATCCCAGTCAAAAACCGAACGCGCTATCGAAAACGTAGTTTCTAACCACGAAATTTCAGGGAGATCGTGGTCTATGGGTGCCTCGCAACCCGAAAAAACAACTTCTAACCACGAAAATTCACAAGTTTCGTGGGCAATGGGTGCCATAGACCACGGATTTGGAAATCGGTGGTCGTTGGTACCATCGACCACGAAAAAAAAATGCGAAATTTTGTGGCCGAACGCCACTATACACCACCACCTCGGCGGACAGTGGTGGTGTAAGGCCGAATTTCTTCTAGTGACACAACACAATCAAACTACTTTGTCCCAACGAAACAATGAGGTTGTCAATCTCACCGGCTTGCTGTAAGCAAAGGATTAAACGTATGGTGTGGAAAACAGTATTAAATTGCAGAGAATGAAAATGAATAATGTTTGCTGTTGGTTGTATTATCAGTGTAATAGAATGGACCGGGGTCCACTGTTCACTATTGGTGTCTCCATAAAAGATAACTAACATGCTGGGTGAACAAATTACAGCTGGGCAATTGACAAATAGAGAGCCCATAACAATGCATATATATGACATGATAATTACTATGATATTCATGTGGGCATTACGACAAGATACATAGACCGTTATCCAACATCATCTATGACTAATAATCCACCTCCAGGTTGTCATACCGAGTTCCCCGTTGGTATTAAGTTGCAAGCAATGGATAATTGCATTAAGTAATGTGCGTAATGTAAACAAATGCATTAGACTTAACAGACGTGCCCCTAAGCTAAGCATCGGTTATTTTATCCCTAGTGGCAATAGCATATCCACAATCTTAGAAGTTGCTGTCAATCTCCCAGATTACCGGAGGCATGAACCCACTATCTAGCATAAATACTAACTCTTGGAGTTACAAGCATCTACTTGGCCAAAGCATCTACGAGTAACGGAAAGCATGCAAGATCATAAATAACATATAAGATAAATTGATAATCAACTTCACATAGTATCAATATTCATCGGATCCCAGCAAACACAATATGTAGCATTACAATAAGATGATCTTGATCATGATAGTCAGCTCACAAGATCTAAACATGATAGCACAAAGTGGAGAGGCTACCAACTAGCTATTGCCATGGACCTGTAGTCCAAGGATGAACTACTCACGCATCACTCCGGAGGCGAGAAGGATGATGCAGAGCCCTCCGGTGATGATTCCCCTCTCCGGCAGGGTGCCGGGAAGAGCTTCAGAACCCTCTCGAGCTAGGGTTGATGATGACGGCGTCTCTGGAACTTTTCGTGGATGGAGGCTCGGGTATCTAGGGTTTTACCGAGGGAGTGAATATATAGGCGAAAGGGCGTCGTCGGTGGGCACCCGAGGGGCCCACGCCAGGTCACGACGCGACCAGAAGGGCGGCGTCGGTGGGCACCCGAGGGGCCGCGCCGCCCTATGGCGTGGCCGGCTCGGTGCCCGGCTTCGTCTCTCCTTCGGACTCCGTGTGTGGTTTGGAAAAATAGGTACTTCGGCTTTTGTTTCGTCCAATTTCGAGAATATTTCCATAACAACTTTTCTGAAATACAAAAACAGCAGAAAATAGGAACTGACACTGTGGCATCTTGTTAATAGGTTAGTCCCGGAATATGCATAAAAATGCTATGAAGTGTATGTAAAACATGTAACAATTGGTATAATATCAACATGGAACATCAGAAATTGTAGATACGTTTGAGACGTATCAGTACCGGGTGTAGACGTATAGTATAAGTCTGGATTTTCTCCGGTGGGTCTAGGGTTTCGCCGGAGATTGTCATACCAGTGCATGTAGTATGCCCAATCAGGAAGAAGCACACGGATCGTGAGTTTCCTTCGAGCGCTTGTGAGCCGTTGGATGAGCGGTGTGTTTCTTTCGAGCGCTTGTGAGTCGTTTGATCAGCGGTGTGTTTCTTTTGAGGGGTTCTGAGCTGTAGTATGCCCAATCAGGAAGAAGCACACGGATCATGTGTTTCCTTCGAGCGCTTGTGAGCCGTTGGATCAGCGGTGTGTTTCTTTCGAGCGCTTGTGAGCCGTTGGATCAACACTATCACGACCACTTCGTGAGCCACACGACCCTATATATAGCCCACCTCTCGGACATGTTCGGCACTCAGTGTGTACTCATTGTAGTTCATTTGGTATACAAAGCATTCAGATTTCCTTCATACGTCTAACGGTGCATTTGATATGCGGGCACTCACGAGCCGTTGGGCTGTATGCAGGGGAAACCGTGTGTTTTGTTCTATCTACAAAATCCTTCAGTTCATCGACCGAATACAAATCAATTGGATTCCCTGCATACATCCGACGGTGCATTTGATATGCCGGCACTCAGGAGCCACCGTCGGGCTGTATGCAGGGGAAACCGTGTGTTTTGTTCCAACTTTTTCGAGCGCTTGTGAGCGCCGTTGGCGTTTTTAGAACCAAAATCACTGTTTAGAGTTTTCTTCTGAGTTTTCACAACGCAGTTACATAAAAGGTTTAATACATTATTACACATCACCACCAACATCCCTATCTAGTGTTGTGGTATAAACTTCTTCTTCGTGTGTGTCCCTTCGTGTTGTGGATGAGCACTGGCATCTTAATGAACTTTCGCTTCATGCACAACCAAGGAGGAAGGTTATAGATACACAGAGTCACAAGCCAGGTGCTATGACTGGAGCTCTGCTCCCCAAAAGGATTAAAACCATCTGTACTTAGATCAAACCTTAAGTTCCTTGCGTCACGTGTAAACTCCTTGAATTCTCTGTCGATTTTTCTCCACTGCGACCCATCAGCGGGGTGTCTCGACATCTCGTCTTTCTTACGGTCTTCTTTGTGCCATCGCAACAACTTGGTATGCTCTTTGTTTTGGAACAAACGTTTCAACCGTGATATTATAGGAGCATACCACATCACCTTGGCAGGAACCACTACATCAAACGCAATCGGTAAACGAACATAATCGACCAATTACACTACATCATGAATAGAATAGAGAACAGACCAAATTCATTAATACAAGTTCACCACATTAAAAACCAAAGTACATCTCATAAAACATACATTAATTGAAACTAACATACAACTATCTAAAGAATTTAAATCTAACAACAAATGCGATAAAAATCGCAACTAAGGTAATTATTGCACCAACAGCATAATGATAGCAAGCCTCTTTATGAATGGCATATTTTCTAATCCTTTTAATTTTTAAGCGCATTGCATCCATCTTGATCTTGTGTTTATCGACGACGTCGGCAATATCGAACTCCAATTTCATCTTCTCTTCTAGGCATTGTAGACGAAGATCTTCACTTCTTTTCAATTTTGCTTTCAAAACATTGTTTTCTTTTTCACAAAACTCAACAATAGGGTTGGTTGGAATTTCCGGTTCAACTACCTCCTAGATAAAAATATATATATATCAAGTTGGTCGGCATAATTGTCATAAACACGAAATGAAACAAATAGTTATAAAAGTATACCACATCCGAATCATAAACCGGACGAGGGCCGACGGGGACGGATATCAAAAACATGGCACTATACATATAAAAACAATCATACAAGTAAGAAAATTATACAAGTAATAACTATGCATCTAAATCATACAACTAAGATTTTTCAAAATAAAAAGATAAAAACAAGAGGTTCACCGAGGTGGTGCCGGTGACAGGACGGCGCAGGCGATCGACGGCGGTGAGGACAGGGACGGGACGACACTAAAATCCACAAATCATAATTTAGTTTGAGCTTAAATTGCACATGGAACAAATGAAATCCCCTACTTAGGCATTTCATCAAACACCTAGCTAGCACTAGAAAAATGAAATGAGCTAAACTAGCAATGAAATGAGCTAAATTAGCAACGCCGAAAGAAATGACGACGTTGCTAACCCTTGGATAGATGGGTGCCGCCAATATTGACAAATGGTGGAGGAAAATGGGGATCAAATTGAGCTTTGGAGAGTGAAATAGGAGAAAAATGAAGATGTGCCTCGAGCTCAAAAATGGAGAGTTGGCTCCGGTGGAAGGGATGATATACAAGGAAAGCTTTTGTCCCGGCTCGTGTTACGAACCGGGACGAGAGGTGCTCCCCCCCCCCCCCCCCCCCCCCCCATGACCGCCCTGCCACAGACCTTTAGTCCCGGTTCGTAACACAAACCGTGACTAGAGGTTCCCTATGACCCGGGACAAGTGCTTCGCGGACTCGTTGCCGTTGAACCGGGACTAGGGGGATTAGTCTCGGCTCAAGAGTCATCCGGGACTAGAGCCCAAATCGACTCTGGACCAAGGTCCTGTTTCTACTTAGCGACTCTCCTCTTTCAAGCACACATGCCACCCCCGTATTGGGCCGAGGCACTCGCTGCCGCCACTTACCTCGTTAACCGTCGCCCATGCCAAGCCATACAGTTTCGCATACCCTACACCTTACTCTACCAAAAACCAGCCTCCTATTCCGATCTTAGAGTTTTCGGTTGCTTGTGTTATCCGAATCAGTCCGCCACGGCCCCTCATAAGTTAGCAGAACGGTACTGCCTGCGTTTTTCTAGGATATCCATCCTCCCACCAGAAGAAGCCAGATATGGCGACCAGGGTTCAGATAAGCTGAACTACGAGCGAGAGCATGAGCTTCAATATTTGATTCTCTACGCTCATGCACAAAACGAGCTGAAACAAACTCGTGGACACTTGCCTTGATCTCCTGCAGAATGGTGCTGAACCTTCCTAGATTGTTGGATGATAAACTGGAGATAACCTCAAGGCAATCTGATGCTACTTGGAACTTGTCCAAAGATAAATCGCTGGCCAAAGCCAACGCCTCACGGCAAGCTAGAGCTTCGGTGAACCTAGGTAGCGTCCATCCGCCGCTCTACACACTGCCTAGACTGCTCCGAAATTCTGATTCTTCCGGACAGCTGCATCTACATTAATCTTCACGAAGCCCGGTGGAGGAGCCAGCCATCGCTTCGCAAGAGGCACAAAACCTGGTTTCTTTGCTTCTTTCTTCACTGGTGATGCAATCTCCAAGTCTCTAATGAAATTCTCGACGAAATTATACGTCGATAATGGGCTCTGAAAAATTTCTTCATGGATCGCCTTCCGCCTGGCATACCAAATTGCCCAAAGCGTAATCAGACATCGAACTAGATCATCTTGTCCGAGCGAGGAAATCATTGAGAACAGCCACTGCTTCGCATGAGGCTCTGTGGTCCTGTTCATATGTTCTGTTATTGTTCCCGGCACCAATGCCCAGACACACCTGGCCATCGTGCATTCCAAGAGAGAGTGACGCCAAGAGTCGGCTTTCCCACACAAACCACATGAGATGTCAGGGGCCATATTACGCTTGTGCCGCACGTCCCCTGTAGGGATCGACTGCCTTGCTAGTCTCCATAAGAATACTTTGATTTTCGACGGCACCTTCACCTTCCAGTGAGAAGTCCAACTCTTCTCCTCGTCTTTCTGATTGGAGGAGGTCGCCCTCCCTTCCAGCCAGGCTTCACGAGTCCTTTTCGTGTTAACAATCATCCGATAAGCTGACCTCACTCTAAATATTCCAGTTCGCTCAAAGTGCCAAGCCCATAAGTCCTCAGCTCGTCTTGTGCTAAGAGGAATCGAAGTGATCACCTCTATGTCCATGGGAAGAAAAAAACTCATGAAGCTTCTGTACGTTCCAGGTTAGCGACGCCTGATCAATAAAATCTGAAACCAGCAGCGGTGGGTCAGCTTTCAAACATGCAATTGGGCGTCGTACCTCATCTCGTGGCAACCAATTGTCATTCCAGGCATGGGTATTATCACCTGTACCGATCCTACGGATCAGCCCCTGTTTCAGAATATCTCTTCCTTCAATAATGGACCGCCAAACCTGGGAAGGATGGGATCCCACGGTTGCTTCCAATAGATCACTAGAAGGATAGTAGACAGCCTTAAGAATTCGGGCACTCAAAGTTTTTGGATTATGTAGGAGACGCCACGCTTGTCTTGCCAACAAGGCAAGATTAAAAAGCTCTATGTCTCGGAAGCCTAGTCCACCTGCACACTTCGGTGTAGTCATTTCCTCCCAAGAAACCCAGCAAGTTTTCCTTTGACCTTCGCGGCTCCCCCACCAAAAGTCGCGGATTAGTGAATTTAGCTTATGACAAAGGCCTCTTGGAAGTTTAAAGCAGGACATGGAGTATATTGGTACAGCCTGGGCGACTGATTTAATTAGCACTTCCTTTCCTCCTGCCGATAAAATGTTCTCCATCCACCCTTGAACCCTCTTCCATACATGGTCCCTCAAAAACTTGAAAGCACCGTTTATTGATCGACCCACATCAGAGGGCATCCCAAGATATTTCTCGCTGAGTGTTTCCAATGGAACATTCAGAATACGTTTCATATCCTCACGTACCACCTGCGGGCATCCTTTGCTGAAGAAGACAGAGGATTTATCAAAGGGTTCTGCTTCAGTGTACCCTCTCCCCTAAAATTGAAAAGGATAATTTAGTCTTTTGTCATTAACTAATGAGCAAATAACCCTGGACATAGCGCATAATCCCCTTGCGCTGGTCACGGGAGAACGACGAGGGTCAAGGGCTGTTCTGCCTCCGTGTGCGGCGACGGCAAGGACTCGCCCTCCTCCTTCCACACGTTCCCACACCGCCCCGCCATGTCCAGCCCATCTTGAGCGCGTCCTGGCGCGCCTCCAACCCTCCAGGACGATGACGGTCTATTTCCTGAGCAAGCCTGGCATCATGATGGCGTCTCGCATGTAGCGCAACATGTTGAGGCAGTACTCGTCCACCATGACATGCCATCCCGACGGCGGCGTCGCCGTGGCCTACTCGGCCGGCGTCGTGGCGGGCGACATGGCGTCCAGAGTGTTCACCGAGCTCCCGCGGAGCGTACCCGTGCACTTCGAGTACTCGATCGATTTAGTGGCGTGCCACCACCGGTCCCTCGTGATGGTCCTCTGGGAGTACCTGGACATGGCAAGTCTGCGTGCGTGGAGTTCGCCGGCGGCGCGTAACTGCTGGTGGCGTCCATACCACCGGCCATGTCGTACGTACGTAGATGCTGATTTGAGTACCTGTTTGATGCATTTTGCTATCTCGGCAAAGCTGACTTGAAGTCGTGATGCAAAAGCTAGCTCGCCGAGAGCCCGAGACACAAGCATGTACTCCGTACAAGCTAGCCAATCTGATTTACTAGATTGTTTGCTACTAACTACTCCGTACTCCCGTATGTATGCAATACACACCACAGACTAATATCCGATTGTTTGACGGCGAAGCCACGGACTTCGTGGCCGCCCGCCTCTCTCCGTGGATCCAAGAATGGAGGTCGCCGTCTGATCGATGGCCGGGATCCTCGCTGGTTGCATCAAATTGATGATGCGTGTAGTGTAGCGAGGGAGATGAGATGATTAGTACTAACGCAAGTACTACTAGCAGTTTAAGGGATTAATTAATGATAAAAGTCTAAACTACCCTTTCTAATTTTGGGGAGGGGGTACACGGAAGCACAGCCCTCAAAGGGTTCATCCGCTGACCCGAGGCCTGACAGTACATGTCCAGGATCTGAACCACTTCATTTGCACCCTCCGTACTCGCTTTCACAAACAGCAGGATATCATCCGCAAAAAGTAAGTGGTTAACTGCGGGAGCAGAGTTCGCCACCTTTAATCCTTGGAGGTTCGATGATTCAACAACACTTCTTGATTTTAACAGGCACGAAAGGCCCTCTGCTGCTAGTAAAAATAAGTATGGAGAGATTGGGTCGCCTTGGCGGATTCCACGAGACGGCTTAAAAGCTTCAAGAGGTGACCCATCGAACAAAACTGAAAATGATACCGTTGTGATCATTTTCATCACTAATTTCACCCATCCCGCATCAAAACCGAGTTTGAGCATCATAGCTTCCTAAAACTCCCACTCGACTCGGTCATATGTCTTCCTCATATCCAGCTTGAGTGCACACTGGCGGTGTTTTTTCGCTTTATTACGCTTCATGAAATGTAGACACTCATAGGCTGTAATAATATTGTCCGTGATCAATCTTCCCGGGACAAATGCTGACTGCTCCTGCGAGATGATCTCTGGAAGTATCTTTTTTAGTCTGTTAGCAAGCACCTTAGAAGCAATTTTGTAAATTACATTACATAAGCTTATAGGTCTGAATTGCCCCAGTTCAGTCGGGCTTGCTACCTTGGGTATGAGCACTATAAAAGTATTGTTGATTTCTTCCGGGTTGTCAATACCATGAAGAATTCGGAGCACCGAATTCGTTACTTCACTCCCACAAAGGCCCCAGTTTCTCTGAAAGAAATGTGTCGGGTAGCCATCGGGTCCGGGCGCCTTCGTGGGATACATTTGGAACAGAGCTGTCTTGACTTCCTCTTCAGAAAAGGGGCTAGTAAGATCGGCATTCATCAGCTCTGACACTTTTTTCGGTACTGTATCTAGCACTTGTTCCATTCCGTGCGTCCCCTCGGACTCATACAGGTTGCCAAAAAATTGCTGCGACATATGGCTTATCTCCTGCAGGTCCTCGGTCATCTCTCCATCAGGCTTACGCAAGCTCGTAATCTTATTTTTCTTCCGCCTTCTACTTGCTCTTTGATGGAAAAAATGTGTATTCCTGTCGCCGTCCGACAGCCACTGTATGCACGACCTTTGCCGCCACATGACCTCCTCTCGGTGTTGCAGCTCAACAAGCCGATCACATATCTTTGTTTCCTCGTATGAGGGTTCCAACCTCCCGGGCTGTGCCCGCAGCTGTTCCAGCCGGCCGGCTTCTAAGCTGCCTAAGCTGTCTTCTCACATTACCAAATGTGTTCTTATTCCAATTACTGAGGTTGCCTGAAAGCGAACAGAGTTTTCCTCTCATCTCCTCAGTAGTTGTTGACTGTCCTCCGTCTTGCCAAGCTTGTTGCAGAAGCGGATCAAAAGTCTCATGAGACTCCCACATCACCTCATAGCCGAACAGACGCTCCTTCCTCGCCATTTGCATCCTCTCTCCATCAAACCGAAGAAGAATATGTGAGTGGTCTGATGACGCTGCTGCATAATGAAACAACGTAGCTAAAGGATATCTTGCACTCCAGCTAGGGGAGGCCAGAGCCCTGTCCAACCTTGTCCGGCAGAATCTGCCGCCCACCACCCTTTTTTCAAAGGTCCATGGTGTCCCCTTGTAGCCTAGGTCTTGCAGACCACATACATCTATCGTCTCGCGGAACGCCGCGATCTGTCGAGTGCTTCTTGCATTCACTCCATCGTGCTCCGAGGGGTGGAGCACCTCGTTAAAGTCTCCAATACATAACCATGGTAAGCCCGAGGAAGATCGAATATATTTCAGGACATCCCATGTCTTGTGTCGGAAATTGGCACGAGCCTCGCCATATACACATGCCAAACGCCACAGTTCCATACTAGAAGAAGAAACTATCGCATCCAAATGTACTGGGAGTAAGGCAAAATATCAATATTTATTTCATTTTTCCAAAAGATTCCAATTCCACCTTTACGACCTGAGCTACTAACAGCAAAGCTCTGATGAAAACCTAGCGTGCGTGCTAGTCCCTCCACCCTCCTCTTATGAAGCTGCGTCTCAACTACACAAAGGACAGATGGGGGCATGCTCGCGCAAACTCGCGAAGATCATTAATGGTCGAGTCCATGCCAAGCCCTTGACCATTCCAGCTGGACACACTCATTGCTGGCGGCGGCACTCCGCGAGGGAGCCCGCCGACGTCTTTGATGTATTGTTGCCCTCACCACCTACATTTGCTTCTGTAGTAGCCTTCCTGTTCATCTTCTTCTGCTCACTCGGAGAGATGTAAGCCGGCGGTGGTGGAGGCACCTGCTCCAGCTCCCTCTGAGTGCTAGCATCGAGGTTCAGCTGCTTTCTCACAATCGGCTCAGCCTCTGTTTCCTCCTCCTTCGCCCTGGAGCCCTCGGCCATGGCGACCTTGATAACCAGCCGCCATACAAACCCTAGCTAGTTTCCAACCATGAAACAACCACCCAAGGCCGGGTAGCCAGACAGAGCCGGGCCCGTAGTCAGCCCGAGGCAGTGGATCGGAAGGAGAGCGAGGGAATGAGGGCGGTGGGCGAGAAATCCTCCCGGCGATCATGATCGCCGCTAGAGTCGCGAGGCCTGCTACGGCGGCAGCAGTAGGTTTTTTTATCGGCACAACCAGCTGATTCCCTTGATTTTCTGCTTGACCTGGCCGCCACCCAGCCCATTCCGGTAGTGCTCGCACCGGCCCAGCCCAGCATGCATGCGCCAGCACCTACGTCCCAGCTGCATGGCCGCTCGCTCGATCCGATCGATCGCGAGTCTGCGCGCGCGTCTCCTCCTAGCTCGCCTTCGCCCAGCTCGCCTGCTTCTGCCTCTCCTTCCGTAGCTACAGCAGCAACTCCACCACCGCCACCACCTCTGCCTCTCAGCAGCCGGGAGTTGATTTCGACGAGACTTTCAGCCCCGTCGTCAAGCCCGCCACGAGCCGCGTCGTCCTCAGCATCGTCGTCTCCCGTGCTTGGCCGATTCATCAACTCGTTGTCAAGAACGCATTCCTTCATGGCAATCTTGACGAGGTGGTCTACTGTGAGCAACCACCTGGCTTCGTCGACTCTGTTCGTCCTCAACATGTTTGTCGGCTCCACAAGTCTCTCTACGGCCTAAAGCAGGCCCCTCGAGCTTGGTACCAGCGCTTCGCCCACTACGCTCATCGTCTCGGCTTCGTGGCGTCTCAGTGCGATGTCTCCCTGTTTGTTCTCCAACGGGGTGACGAGCTGGCCTACCTTCTTCTCTACGTGGACGACATCATCCTCACCGCCTCCAGCGCCGGTCTTCTTCAGCACGTCACCGACCTTCTTCATCGCGAGTTCTCCATGATCGATCTCGGGATCTTTCATATTTCCTTGGGATAGCGGTCACTCGCTCCTCGTCCGGGATGTTGTTCTCACAGCGCCAGTATGCCATTGATCTTCTCCAGCGCGTCGGTATGCAAGATTGCAACCCGTGTCCTGCTCCCATAGACACTTGTTGCAAGCTTTCTGCCGATGATGGTCCACTCGTCGCCGATCCCACTGAGTACCGTAGCTTTGGAGGTGCCCATCAGTATCTGACACTGACGCGCCCCGATATTGCTCATACAGTCCAACAAGCCTGCCTCTACATGCATGCTCCTCGGGAACCTCATCTCAACTTGGTTAAGCGGATTCTTCGGTGTCTCCAAGGTACACTGGATTTGGGTCTTTGGTTGCACTCCACGCCTGCTACGTCTCTCACTGCATACTCGGATGCCGACTGGGCAGGCTGTCCCGACACTCGCCGATCTACTGCAGGCTACTGTGTCTATCTCGGCGACAACCTTGTGTCCTGGTCCTCCAAACGCCAGGCCACGGTTTCTCGCTCCAGTGCTGAGGCCGAATATCATGTTGTGGCTCATGTTATGGCCGAATGCTGCTGGCTTTGTCAGCTTCTTCATGAGCTTCACCGTCCTCTCCATACAGCAACAATTGTTTTTTGTGATAATGTCAGCGCCGTCTACGTGGCTTGCAACCCGGTTCAGCATCGACGTACGAAGCATATCGAGATTGACATTCATTTTGTTCGGGAAAAGGTGTCTCTCGGTCAGATTCGGGTTCTTCATGTGCCATCCTCGCAGCAGTTTGCAGATATTATGACGAAGGGTCTCCCGTCCCAGCTGTTCTTATCCACCGACGCAATGACTGCGGGGGATGGTAACGTATGTAACCTTGTATAGATGGACACGTCTTGTAACTACCGTATCCTCCCAATCAGTTGTAGATTGATACGTGTAGATTGTGTCTTGGCTTCCAAGCCATTGTAATCACGCCATATATATATATGAGCCGATCGCCCCTGTTGTGAGGCGTCTCCCTCAAACTCTTTCCCTGCCTATACGTTTATACGGAGAAGTCCCACCACAAACCTAGCACTTTGATTCGCCGCATACCAAGCAGCACCTTCAATAAGGAAAGCGACGACGACGACACTGCTGTCCGGACAGGTCCTAGGGTTTCCGCCGGTACGCTCCGAGGAGTGGGGAAGGGGTACACCCGAGACCCTTCAGGAAGGAAGGTGACACCTTCAAGCGCCACCATGTCGGTGCCAAACGACCAGAATTTCTCCCAACCACCAAAAAACCACCTCGTGGACAATCAATAGCGCTCCACCCATCTTGCCATCCACCAACAAACGCCACCACGGTCTTGCAGTCACCATCGTCGCCTCACCAAGGCAAACGTAGCCAAGCCGTCCAGCCCGAGACGAAGCAGCCGTATACAAGGTCCGACAGTATCACAACCACGCAGGAGGGAACAACCTCCACCGCCATAAATGGTAGCCGACCGGACGCCACGACAAGAGCACACCGAGCCATTGCAGCTGGAGGGCGGCAACAACGCAGCCACCTGGAGGACGTCCTCCACCGCCATGGCGGGTGCCGACCGGAAACGGCAACAGGGAAACACCATGCCAATCAGGCCCGGCCAAGCCCGGGGGCTCGTAAAGTCCCCGCCGCCATGCTGCTGCACTTAGCCCGCCACCGGTGCTACCCTTAAGATCGGGTCATAGGCCCGGCCGGACCTAGACATGCCCGTGAAGCTTCCACCGTCACACTGCAGCAGGGGTGGTGTCATCCCTGCCATCTCCATCACGCTGCAGCAGGGGTGGTGTCATCCCTGCCATCTCCATCACGAGCTGCTCACCAGGCCAACCGGAGGCAAAACGAGGCAGGCTCGCCCTAACCCAGATCGACCCAAAGGGCCCAGATCTGGGCCTGCAGGGCCGGAGCACCACCACCGCCACCCCTGCCACCAACGGGAGCGCCTCCACCATGTAGACCACCGGAGCTGCACCAGGGAGCCCCCGTCGCAGCGCCGGACGGCCCGGACCAACGTCGCCGAGCAACACGTCCAGGCCTATGGCCGCTCCGCGCCACCACACACCAGGAGGGGAACCGCGAGAGGTTCCGCCGGGGAGGGGGAGGGAGAGGACCGCTGGGCGCGTAGGGAGGCGGCGCGGCCTGGCCGCCACGGGGGTGGCGCGGGTCACGAGAGGGAGGAAAGGAGTCTGGTCGCGAGAGGGATGCATCTTCGACACGCCCAAGTCTCCGTACAAGATCATCGTTGAATCCCCAACGCCGGAGGCCGCCGGTGAGGCAGCGCCTACGCTCAGGGCGGACCTGGTCTCCAAGGACGCAAGTACCTCAACTTCCTTCTTGACAACCAGGGCACCATCAATCGTGTGACTGAATTCTGCAAAGACATTAATTTAGCTATGACGACAAACACGCAGGAGCTGAGACAGAGTTTAAGTTATGCAGATGCTTTACATCAAGCAGTAGCTCCGTATCTTAATCATAGGATCATTTGTGAGGGAAGACATAATCATGTATGGCATAGAATTTATATATGTAGGGCGAATCCTGACCGGATCGAGATCTGAAGCTGCCCCGGTCGCTCCTTCGCATGTGGCCGCGCCGCCGGCGCGCCTGGGCTCGGGGCCGGCTCATCGATTTCAAAGGCCCCGGTGCGAACTTCACCGATGGGCTCAACAATGAAAAAAAATCCGATTCGATACATGAATAGATACAATTGCCATAAACACATAAAACTGATATTTTTCTCGCCTTTGTTCCAAACCAAGTATCATAGAGGTTACAATGCACAAAAACCATATAGAAATAGCTCGCTAACCTCCATTAATCATGAGAAACGAGACCTCCGTGCGTTCTTTGACGCAAAATCATCAATGAGAGTGTCAAGATCAATACTATCCAGCACATTCTTCTCATTGCAACACATGGCCAAACCAGCAATTTCACAGCAGCAACAATTCTAATTAAAACCAGTCTCCATCGCTCCTTTTCCCTTGCAAGCTCTTGTTGCAAATCAGCATCAATTGTTTCCTTCTTACTTAGCCTCAGCCTTACCTCATTCCAGGTATTCATGTTACTGATATGCTCAGCACTATTCTCATGCAATTTGAGCTTCTCACTAAGATGTCCCCAATCCTTCAATCCCTCGGATGCTAGCAAACTTCTGCCTTTTCCAGATTTGAACAATTTGCAACAAAAACAGTAAACTTTGTTCACATGTTTAGAGTACACCAACCACTTCCGATCAACAAACTCGCCATTCCTTAACTTTCTTGAGTAGTAATCATATGAAAAAATGCCTGCCACCAATTTCATCTACGGGAAACTGAAGATTGTATTCCCTTGTAGGTCCTTTTTCAATGAGAATATCTCTTGATTTATTGTCAAGAATATTCCAAGTCCTAGGATCATAAATATCAAAAGAAGAAGCCTGCTCATCTGCATCAACATCGGCATGATTTTCATGGTCACTAGAATTCTGATTTGCATCAACATTGGCATGGTTTTCCTCAAATGTATTCTCAGCACGATCAGGTTGTTCTTCGCCATTTGTGATATATAATTGCTCAGAATTTGTAGCACTAGCACTCCTGGAAATAAACCTATTCATAGCGCCTTGCTGAGATTTAATTAACTTGTCTACTCTTTTCCTGTTGTTTCTTTTCTGACAGCCGGATTGATGTTTTTTAGGCAACATGATTCCGCTGCAAGTGAGAAACACTAATACCAGATCAGAAAATGAGGAGAGTTTAGAGCACGAACGGTCGAACGGAGAAAAATTCGCCCAGAATTCAATCAGGATTCAGGAATTGATATGAGATTACGGATTACCTTCAGAAATCGGAATGAAGATCTTGATCTCGACCGATTTGATCTCCGGTCGCCGATCGCCGTGGTGGCGGTGCGCTGGTGTCGATGCCTCTCCGGCTCTCCGTCTCTGGTTGGGGAAGGACGCTTCGTTCTGTCCAGAAACGAGAGAAGATCGATGAAAGGAAAAGAAAGGGCAACCGACTAACCGAGCAGCGTTCCGTCAGGGCCTGCGTTCCGTGCGTGGGCACTGCCTGCTGCCTTGCTGGGCTGGACAAATTAGTTGCTTGCTGGGCCTCTTTTTTTTTTTTGCCTTTACTCTCTAATATATATACATACCGTATATTTATAATGGGCCCTAATTTTAGCCGGGCCCCAGGCGGTCGCACTTCTCGCACTGGGCTTAAGCCGGCCCTGCCTGGGCTCCCTCGTGGTCGGAGCCCTTCGTCTTCCCCTGCCTCCGTCCCGGCTTCCCCTCAGCTTCGTCCTCGTCATCCTGGATGGGCCTTCGAGCACCCTGCCGCCGGTTTCGTCCTCGTCTCTCGGCTCTGCTCCCGCCAGTTCTCCATCCAGCGCTGGATTTCGAGGGCCGGCCTCCCCAACCCCGGCTGCTCCCGTCGTGGTGGTCCGGCGCCTGCAGAGCGTCGTGGAGGGCATCCTGGAGCTGCAAACTCCATCGCCCGTGGTGTGCGCGGAGGTCAACGCCGCCCTGACGGCATGGCGTGCAGCAGGCAGTCCTCCTACCACGTCTTCAATGGCTCGGGCGCCCCGCGGCATCCTCCGCGCCCCAGCCTTCAAGGCCTCAGCGCTCCCGCGTCCACGCAAGAACGTGCGTTTCTGCATCCCCGCCCCCTGCATTCAAGACGACGCGGCATCCCCCTACCTGTCCAGCTTCCTCGGCTGGGGATCCGCGGATGGCGTAGTCCGCGCAAGAGTGGAGGTTGCGGGCGACTCGATGCCCGGCGAGGAAGGCGCGGAGTGGACTCTCGTCCTCTCCAAGCAGGAGAAGCGGGAGCAGCGCGGTTATGGGCACTAGTACAGAACGACACATCGGATACCCCTATATGGAAATGACACAGGTTAGGCGACGGAGAATCACGCTTTCCGCGTGAGAAAACCCGCCCCGCCAGGCAAGCTGGCCCGCGTCCCGCTTTCATAGGCAACGGTCGCGAATTATTAACCGTTGCCGATATGTTGGTAACGGAGTTTATTTTTACTCCGTGTGCGATATGTTCTTCAATGGCATCGGAGATTTGTATACAACCGTTGGCGAGGTTGCGTATATAAAATTCTTTTTTTAGCACTATCTTTGATATTATAAAAGACTGTCGATTCGCCCTTGTTCCTCTGCACCAGCTTGTTTTTACTCCGCACTCGTGTCCTCCATGGCCAAGAGCATGAGCTCGTTGGGGAGATCGAATGCGTCCTCCTCCTGCGCCGCCGGGGCCGGGTCAGATCTGCCGCTTGTGAAGTGCGTTTGCTGCCGCTGTCGGAACGCGATTCGTCGAGTGTCGCATTCGGATCTGAACCCAGGCCGGATCTACTTCAAGTGTCCAAATCACATGGTTAGTTCGACGCTTCGACCAGTTTTGATTGAGTCTATTCTATGTGTGATGCTGATTTGCCTCTGGATTCGATTTACCATTTGGCAGGGGAGGGACGAAGAGTATTCTGGGAGCTGTGATTATTTTTTTTGGATTGAAGATTATGTTGAGATGCTGCTTGCTAATGGCGTCGAAGTGGATGCTGCAGAGCTGAAAAATGTAGCCTTGATAGTCAAGAAGGCGAACATGGAGATGAAGCCGCACACTGCAGCAGCTCTAGCCGGTTTGGCATGGAGCCCAACAAACACTTGACTAAATCTGACCATGTTGTTGCTGTGCGCAAGGAGCGGCATAAAGGAACAGAAATAGCTCAGTTAAATGTTCTTGTGAGCATTGCTAGAATGATTTTGTGTGTTTGTGTGCTGCTGTTAGGTGTGAACTTGTATGCAGCAATGAAAATCAGTAGAATGTATTAGGTTCGTATGCAGCTCCGGAAATCAATAGCACATAGTAGTTGTGAACTTGTATCTAGTGGAAACGGTAATATAAATTGTCCGTTGCCAATTGGGCGCTTATAAATGTACTGCCGACAGAACAAGCCATCAGTCTCATTCTCACTCCCTCACTGTCTATCTTTCAACCCTAGCCGCCGCACACTGTAGCAGATCTGGAGGCGGCTGTGATGCCGCAGGTGTGGGAGCGCCACCATCTGACGCCCTCCTCCTCCGGTGATGCCCGGCATCTTCTGAGCCAGGCCGATGTGGAGGAGGTCATTCATGAGGTGGTGGTGCAGCACATCCGGCGGATCTACCAGCAGATCTACCAGCAGAAACCCATCTGGAGGAGGAAGTGTCCGATCTGGAGGAGGTGGAGGATCTGTAGGTGGTGTCTGATCTGGAGAAGGTTGGAGAAGGAGGAGGAGGTGGATGTCGACGAAGGAGAAGGAGGAGGAGGTGATTGCGTCGCAGCGCGCTGGTAGCATCGCAGCGCATCTGGCAGAGGCCTGCACCTCCTCCCCCGCCGGGTGAAAGGTATAAATCTTTCTGTGACCGGCTGTGATGCCGATGAACTAGGTTCTACGTATGAGCATTTCATCACATAAACAAATTCACTCACAAATATGAGTACATATTATTACAAGTATATAAACATAGACATCCAATGCCTAGTCCAAATTCATACATACATGTTCTGATAATTACAAACACTTATTGTTAAAGCACCATCTGTACAAACTAGTTAAACACCGACATCCAAAGCCTATTGCAATTCACCTAGGGCATTCTTGCACCTAGGGCAGAGCATTTCCTGCCATGTTGGACGTAGCCTGTCCTTCAAGGTTAGGATCGTACGATACAACTCGTAGGTCACGTACCCATCTATTGCTGCGTAGTCGAGGTTAACTTTGTGCAGCGGCATCCTCTCTCAAAAATTGTGCTGGTTGGATGGGAACTCCTTCATGTTGGCGTATGATTTGTCGATGAGGTCTGCCGCTAGATCACCCATTCCGTCCCTCTCGTCTCCACCCTTGATTTTGTATACGAGTTGGATGTCCACGTAGTACTCCGGTGGAATGTGGAAGCCGGCAGAAGAAAGCACCTTGCTGTCGTTGGTGATGTCCACGCTTGCGAAGGTGATATTCTTGCGTTCAAAGAATTTGCCCAACTCTGGACAATTCTTCTTGGACTTGCACCAGTGGAACACGAGGACATGCTAGCGCATGGCGAGTTGCAGGACAGCCATGTCCCGACGATTACGGGTGTACTCGATGTCAAGGCCGATGAACCGATGCTTCTCCTCTGCTAGCCATTCCTCGTACTTGTCGAGGATCCGCTCCACGGTATGCTCCTCGTTCGTGTACACCACCTCCAGAACGGTGCCGTGGGTATGGACGGTAGTTGTCTTTGTTGTTCTGTTGCGGTCGTCCATGGCGGGTGGGGGATTGGGGTGGAACGAGGAAAAAGAGAAGGAAGGAATGCGAACTGTCTGCCACCGAACAGAGCAGTTCCTGGATATTTGCCGTCGATCTTAGCAGTTTCTCGAAAATGGCAACCGAACAAAGCAGTTGCTGGAAAATAGCCACCGGTTTTTTTTATCCAGATGTATTTTGTACATTTCGCTAATCTTTTTTTTTCTTTCACGCGGGAGTTTATTTCGGCAACACTGCATAAAAGTACCAATGTACCATTCCGAGAACCAGAAACCTTAAAGCAAGGAAATTTCGTGGATACTGGTCTCGGAGTGGGTACAACAACGACCGAGAGCTCATAGAAGGTGAGCTCCAAGTCAAAGATGGAACGCTGGCTTAATTAAGCCAGCCTTCCATCTTGTTAGGTTAGTTGCTTATAGGTTTAGAGTTCATGATTATAGTCAAAGTGTAATAGGTGATATTACATTATGCCAATGTGTGATAGATATGATTGTAGTCAAATTGTAAAAACGGTGATATTATTGTATACCAATGTAATGATGGCATTTGTTCTATGTTATGAATTGAATAACGTTTTAGTGCATTGTGCAATCAGCCTTTCATGTATTATGGCATATAACCGAAATATGAGAAAAGCTCAGTGCAAACGGGTAGATGGAAAACTCCGTATCTGATGTTGGAAAACTAAAGCAACGGAGTTTGCGCACAACCGTTGCCAAATGGGGACCTCATCGGAAACGGTGTTTTGCCTCCGTTACCGATGAAGGCCTTCACATCAGTGACAGGGTCGGGGACACGAACCCTTTCTCCGTTGCCGAAGGGGTTTTTGGCCCGTTTCCGATGTGTCGTCCTGTACTAGTGGGACGACGGGACGGCGGGCACCCTGCGGTGCGCCGCTCGACTTCAAGCCCTCGGCCACGCCATTTCCATCAGAGTCGAAACCCACCCCGATCCCCTGCACGCTCCACAAACCTGCATCGCAAGTTCCAGAAATTGCGGCCCTGCCACCGATGCCTCGCCCGCGACCACCTCATCGCCGTCTGTCGCGACCCAATCAAGTGCCTCGAGTGCCGGCGCTAGGGCCACCGTCGTCGTGACTGCCAGGCCCAATCGTGGGCTGCTTGCTCCGGTTCAGCTTCAACTCCACCTCCGCATCCAGCTCAAGCCTCGCCAGCTCGTGCTTCCTTGCCCACGACATCTGCTGCCAAGAAACTCTCCGCGGCGTCTTCTGCTCCGACCTCGGGCAACTCGGCGACACGGCATACCTTGGCGCTCTAGAGACGAGGACGACTGAGGACACCGTCTCCATGACGCCTACACCGCACTAGCACCCCTCCCCCCCGACACGCGCTCCGCCAGCTCCAGTTCGCCACTCCCGCGGCTCACCAACGAGCCCTACCTCGGCGCCTTCAACTTGTGCTCCGTCTGTGACACGCGCTCCGACAGCTCCAGCTCGCCACTCTCGCTACTCTCGGGGCGCACCGACAAGCTCCAGCTCGCCACTCTCGCTACTCTCGGGAGCGCGCGTGCGAGCGCTCTCCTCACCGGCACGGGGGTGGCTCTAATCGTCACGAACGCTATCACGCCTCGCCTCCGGTCACGTCTAGGGTCCGACAGACAAGCCTCCATCGGCAACGCGCGGCGCCGGTCAGCACGCTTCGCTCGTTCGCGGACGTGCTCATGGCGTGCCCGGAGATGGACATGTGCTACTCCACATCGACGTAGGTGGTGCTGGCTAGCGAGAGGTGCTACAAGGTGGGCGTGGATGGAGCACTCTGAGCGGAGAACGAGAGGGCCGGCCTTGGGCCGGTGCCATCTGAACCAATTGACGTGGCGGCGACAAGATGTGACAAGGGCGTCATGGATGAAACGGCAGGCCTGCTTGCCCGTCTGGAGATGGAGCAGGGAAAGGAAGCCCGCACGAAGGCTGGCAGTCGCCAAGCTCGCCGCATCACGACCATGTCACAGGCATGCCTGTCGGTTCCACCGCGTCGTCCGTGCTGGATGCTACCGGCCACGGGTCTGGCGTGGGTGGCACCTCTGCAAACCCGCATGTGCTTCCGGGACAGACAATGGCGGCTTGGTGCCTGAAGGCGGTGAACTGCTGCATTTCATCAGCTCCATTGCAGCGCCGGTTAACCTGCTGCTGACTGGACATGTCCCGGTGTTGATCTCGCTTGGCGCGAGCTGTGCGACGGGTGTTTTGCTAGTGACGATGATGAGGATGAGGTTGTTGACGGGAAGATGGAGCAGCTTCTGCCAGGACTCGCCGAGCTGCATCAGGTTGAGTTGCTGCTGGACGGCGAAGAGGTGGCGCACGAAGACGGCCTTGATGACGACGGCGACTTGGCGAGGAGGGAGGTTCAGCTCGTCGCGGACGTCATTGACGCTGACGCGGAGGCTGCTACGATTGGGAACCTCTTCGTTACCGATATTGATGACGCTTCCTCATCAGGCATCACGATACGCCGTGTCGCGGCTCTGTTCAGCCTGCCGGCTGTGCCGCTGCTGCCCACGCCTACTCCGCCAATGCCTCGTGCTCTTGCGGCCCTGCCCGACCCCGAACGTCGCAGCAGCAGCAGGCTCGCGGCGAAGCCACAACTCATAGCGGTCGGCAAAGCGCAGCGTGTCCTCCACAAGAAAATGGGGCTCGACTTTGGAGATATGCCCCTGGTGGAGGCTACAAAAGAATTCACGAACACCTGCAAGAAGGCTCCGTCCTCCGATTCGGCAATCAACGGGTTGAGGACTCTCCTCAGACTGAACCTGCCGTCCATGACGACAGCGGATGAAGCTTTGATCGGCCTTGCTGGCCCAGTGGGAAGCGACTTCCCGCCACCGACGGCGCTAGACGTCTCCGCCTAATCTGCTTCCCAATCCTCAGATCACGCCGCGTAGTTGTGTTTTGAAGAGATGACGATATATCTTTCTGAGAGATTAGACGGTGTAGGATGAGATCCTTTCGTCTTGCACGCCTGTCTTGTATGACTTTTTTCTTTTTGGCCTCGGCCGTGTCATGTTTGCTTCTCCTATATTAATATAAAAGGCAAAACTTTTGCCTCGTTTCAAAAACAAAACAAAATATATGTAAGCATTGTGCTGGGTTATGAGATGTTCAGTCCTGTAATTCGCAAGTTCAAAAGCCTCTAACTCTGATTCATCCTACTGTTCCACGTTCTAGCTCCATCAAGATGCATCTTTTTTTTTTTTACATAGCTCCTAATTCAGATCAAACTGTATACTGACGTACTCCCTCCGTTTTTACCTTTTATCCACGTTCATATGCACACAAATATATGTAGATATGATTTTGTTTATATGTTCACTTATTTTAATATGCATGTATACAACATGTGTAAAAATTAAAACATCTTATATTAAAAAAACGAGTGTGTAGAAAGAATTTTTATGAACGTACGCCAGCCGCGTCGTCCCCAGCGCATCCGCCGGCTTGCAGTGTCGTGTGGTTCTGATTGCAGGTGAGATTGAGAACCCAGCCAGATGCGGGAGACAATACGGGGAAGTGAGTCCGTGCATGAGGGTTCCTTGGCCGCCGGTTCCACGAAATTCGTGACCCCAGCCCAAAAACTAGTCTGACCCCATCTAAATTAGGCTACACAAGGAACAAAGTCCATGGGCTTGAGAAAATGAGAAATGTACTTGTCAGAATAACGGGTCATAGCCCACTCTCAGCCCTTGTGTGCGTTTGATCCAGAATGCCGCACGTACGTGACCACCATGGTGTTTACGTGAGCCTGCCGCTCCTCTCAAGTCTCATCTCAGCCCTAACCCAGGATCGATCGAGCGGCGGCTAGGCGGCCATGACTCATGCATTCAGCGATTTGACGCCGTGAGTCCGGCAGGCGGCCGACAGAAATCGTCTCAAGTCAGCAACGAGCGGCAGGAGATTAAAACTCGAGATTTAGCCGCTACCGTCCAGATAATGCATAATTCACAAATCACTTCGACTGTCTAATTAACCTAGCATGTAGGAAATTGATTGCTTCTCTAGTCCCCTCTAGTCTCTAATAATCAAGTTATCCCTAAACGCAAAGTCTAAAATTATATATTTTTAGTTTTTTACTGATTTTCTAGGTTGTGGACACATAAGATGCATCTTTTTCTATGATTTATCAAATGCCGAACAAGTGCTAATTTACCGGTTGCCACTTCTCAGCAATGAATATTGTCAAGAATGTGTTGTGGAAGTGATTGTCGCATCTGCTCTATGAAGAAAGTTGTGATATCCACTATATTGGATGTTGTGACTCATCGCTTTAAGAAAGTAAAAAAATCGTGAAGGAAATTTGTAAAATGTGAGTGAGTCCAATTACATGTTTTTGTTATCCACATTTCTCTCTACTTTAACTATTTACGTACAATTTTTGTGGGTATAACGTGTTTTCTTATCATCTCCATACAACAGGATGCACTATGGGAAAGGCCCAAAAGGCCGACGGCCGGCCGCCGTCGGCGTAGCAAATCTGCCGTCGGCGTACGCCCTCATACGCCGACGGCAATGCAAAAAAGTTAATTTTTTTGAATCTTTTTAAAAAATTTGATTTTTTTTAAACTTTTTTCTTCTATTTCGAATTTCTAACTCAGCTACATAATAAATCTCTAATTACACATTTAATCATAGGTCAAAGTACTTACGCTGGTCAAAGTTCCCGTTCGGTCACCCATCCTCAAATTGCTCCACCCCAAGCACGCTTAACCTTTGAGTTCCTTCATTGTTAGCTTCCAAATGAGAAATGAGAACTTACTGATACTTATATCATATCAATCATGTTAACCCCTGAATTAGAATGTTACACTTTTTCATTGTTTAAATTTCGAAAATTCATTTGAATAAGTAACAATGATTGTAAAATAGTATATATTTTTAATAAATGAAAAAATAAAATTATTTTTACTTTTATTTCCTTTTTACATTTAATATGGAATAATTCGTGTCAAATGACCAAGTTATGGCCATCCCCATGCCATAGTTTGTGATAATGTGTCCATACTTGACACATAGGGGTGTCTTGGTGTGGAAAACATTGTTGCCAAAAAGAATTTCCAAAATATTATAGTAAATATCATTGCAGCCGTCGGCGTATCAAATGTAGAAAATTGAAAAAGTATACGCCGACGGCCAAACTCTACGCCGACGGCCCAAATCTATAGGCCGACGGCAATGCCGTCGGCGTAGCTAAAAAAAGAAAAGAAGATGTCGGTTGGCCTGGTCGGGGTCTACGTCGACGGCCCCGACATTTGGCCGTCGGCGTATGTCCTGGCCGTCGGCATTTTGTAGCTTTCCCGTAGTGATGCTGCAAATGAGGTCATGAAATATTTTCTTGGCGACCTGCGACTTTATTTTCTCCTTAGTATTTGTAAAGAAGTGGATTTAGTACGTCATCAAAACGGTATGCCATGTCTTTATTAATGTAACTACTATTCAAGCATTGCACACTTTCATCGTTTGTATTGTCTTTTAGCGCTATATTATGGTATGGAATATGGCATGTTATAATATTCCGTTACACTAGTGCAATGGGCATGGCTCTATAGTAGCCGACCCCATCTAGACATTTTTTTCTAGATTCGTCCCTGCCTCAGGTTCTTTGCTCATCCCTCTACTCCTCATGAACGACTTGCTTGCTTAGGTTTGGTCGACGGCTTCGTGTTTTTCGGATTGCAGGCGAGGACCCAACCAGCTGCGGGAGGCAAGGCGGACAATCGAGGTCGTGTCCCATGTGCAAGGGCCCGCTGGCGCCTTCGTCTCCATCGAGGGCCGCATGGCCGCCAATGACGATCCCGTGCTCCAAACCGAGGTTCTTAGCTGATCCCTCTCCTCCTCATGAACGACCTGCTTGCTTTAGCATGGTCGCTGGTTTTTTCTTGCAGGCGAGGATGGAGGGCACGAGCAGGGTCCACAACAAGGTCACCAAGGACCTCCGGACGGTCTAGCACAACCCGTTGGACCTCGTGTGCGAGGTAATTCCGGGTTGCTCTGCTGCTCCGTTCCGCTCGCCGCCGTCGTCGTCCTAATTTGTTCAGGGATTTTTTCATTGTTGTTGCTTAGTGGCCTGGCTTTTCCATAACTATAATTATTTCTGCATGCAGGAGGAAGAGCAGAACGATGAAAGAATCTCTTCTGAAATATGTATCCCACCGGTACTAGCGTTGGGTTACCCGAGTTCTTGGCCTACCACTGCAGCAGTTGCCTGGCGAATCTACGCCGACCTACAAGCTGCAAGGTTTACCCGTCTCTCTTCATTATTAACTATGATCCTCTGGCGGGCTTGCCGCGCATCACCCACCTTTTACAGTGGTAATCAATCGGTAAAGCGCTATGTGAAACAGAATGAAAATGAAAATTCAAAGAAGCACAGAAGAGGTAAATCAACAACATACATGATCTTTCAGAGTTAATTGGTCCTGCACTTCAAAAATGTAGAGGCAAAATCACAACCTGTGGCAGCGAGGAAGGTAGCTGACTACGTGAGAGCAGAGAACATAGGTGGTGGACGCATGTAAGCACATTTCTATACACACATCTAATATAAGCGCATACCATCATACATATGCTACCAGGAAGGCATGGCTAAACCGGATGTCGGGGCGGTAAGGAGGCCAAGATGCACAAGTCGGATCACCTACAGTCCTACAGGTACAAATAGTCCTCACAGCACCGACCATTGGTCGTATCTGCATGTAACGTGGTGGTGAGGAACTCCCGTAGTAACCAGGGAACTGATCCTCCTCTCTTGAATCAGTCTATGTCATAAGGATACTTGCCCACTTTCTATCGCAGAACTGTCGATTCAAATGTGAGTTGGTCAAGGTGTGATGTACCTTTCTGAATTTCCCAAAGAGCAGAGTTAATATCATTATCCAACTGAGAGGATGCAATGGTGTAACCTTCTTCGGCATCTGGTAAGCTCCTGAAATGACATTAATCATATTGTTTCTTCTTACTAAACTCGTCAAAGTTATAATCCTTCACTAGCTCTCTAAATCCTTACAATACACAATCCCCCTAAAAATAGAGCTCCATGGTTCAGCCACGTGTCAACGTTTTATTGGTACATAAGATAATAAATGTAAACATCTCCCTAAAAATAGAGCTCTATGGTTCATCCACGTGTCAATATTTTATTGGCTACATAAGATAAATGTAGAAATAAATAATATTTGTATGTTTAGATGAATACACAACTCTAGGTGGCAACGTTCCATTCGATACATAAGATCATATAGAAAAATTATTATTTGTCTGTTTAGATGAATACATAACTTAGTTTACGATATACGCACAAAATTAAGGTTCTTCCCTTCTCTTAAAGCATGTTCAATTGCTGCCCTATTTTAGGACATAACTTTTTCTATGTCATTTGGGAAAAAACAAATCTTGCACCATCAGCTATTAAATTTTGCCAAATAACATCAAATTTGCAAATATAAAATATTTGGACTGCTACCATATAAAAGAAAGACCAACACGCTCATGCTAACTGTCAATCGGAAGTTTCATGTCGTCCTCACAACTCTCCACCGGTGACTAGTGCTGTCTCATCCCATTGATTTGGCCTAGAATCCGGCAATTTCGCCACCACTCTAATCGATTCGGCCACGAATACAACACCACTGTTTAAAGGTCACCAAGCGCGGCATTGCCAGTCAAAATTTTCATGTCACTCTCACGCCTCTCCTCCGGCGACCACCACCGGCTCTTCTCTCATCGATTCGGCCTCGATCCGACAGGCCCGCCACAATTCTGAACCGATATGGCCGCGAATCGGTGGGGATTGTCGTCGAGTGATGTCGTCGCTCTCCTTCCATGCGTGACTCCCGTTTGTAGCTCTTACCTAGCCACCCGAGCGGCCCTCCTCTCCTCCCCTTCCTCACTATGCCTCCTCCTTCCCGGCCTGCAGGCACGAGCACGAGCGACACACGGTAGCTCTGCCTCCACCTTGACTAGCCCCGCATCGTACACACCAGTTGTCGGGCTCGCCTTGTTAAGAGATTAAAAAGTATTATACAGTTTATAGGGTAGGTGATAGACCAATATATGCAATATTTCCTGAAAAGGGTATGAACTTGTGTACCTAATCATGTATGAGACACTAATATTTAATCAGATCAGTATGTCATGTATTCATTTTCGCAATAATACGCTTAGGCGCAGCAAAGCGCGCAAAGCCCTTCTAGTAAATACTAAGCTCCCTAAGATTTGTGCCCTCTCCCTCTCCCACATGTCAACATCATTGTAAACCCCACTTAGCTCATTTCATTTATTTAGTTTATAGTTTTAAACTGAGTCTGAAAGAAACACTAAGCTCCCTAGGATTTGTGTCCTCTCCTTCTTCCACATGTCAACATCATAGTAGACCTACTTAGCGCACTTTATTTATTAATTTAGTTCATAGTTTTAAATTGAGTTTGAATTTTTTTTGGATATATATCATCTCCTTCTTCCACATATCCAGATCATGGTAGACCCCACTTAGCTCACTTTATTTATTAGTTTATAGTTCATAGTTTAAATTGAGTTTGAAAATATCCTTCTAATAACTAAGCTCTCTAAAAGTAGAGCTCATTGGTTGCTCCACGTGGCAACTTTCTATTGGTTACATCAGATCCAGCAAGAAATAATATTATTTATCCGTTCACTGAATACGAAACTTACTTTCTATCTACTGCACACAACAGTGTCGCCCCTCTCTTTATCTTCAATAGCTGCTCTATTTTACAACATAGGTCATTTGGGGCAAAAAATATTGCTCTAATAGTTACTGCCTTGCACTTGATGTAAATTTTGCAACAAAAAGTTTGTCAAAGAAAAAAACACCAAGTGCGGCAAATATGAAAAACTTGGGCTGCTGTTATATAACAGAAAGGTCAAAACACACGCGCTAATTACCAATCGAAAGTTTCATGTCGCTCCCACGCTTCTTCTCCGGTGACCATTGCCGCATCTTCTCCCATCGATTTGGCCTCAGATCGGGTAGTTCCGCCACAACTCTAACCGATTCGGCAGCAAATTCAATATCACTGGTCCACTGCTCAAGGGCACCGCATATCAGGAGGGATGTTGGCCGTCGCTTTCCTCCCGCACGTGGCCACCATCGACTCCTGTCTGTATTAAGTCATTTGGGGCAAAAAAAAATGTTGCTCCAACAACTAACCGGTCTTGATGAAAATTTTGTCAATTTTTTGTCAAAAAGAAAAAGACAAGTGCCACAAAAATAAAACAGTTGGGTTGTTGCTATAAAACAGAAAGGCCAACACCTGCACGCCAAGTAACAATCGGAATTTTCATGCCGCCCACATGCCTCTCCTCCGATGACCACTGCCGCCTCTTCTCATCATTTCGGTTCCGAATCCAGCAGCTCCAGCACAACACTAACTGATTAAGCCACGAATCTACCATCACATTTCAAGGACACCATGGAACGTTAGGGATTTGGCCTCGAATGATGTCGTCTCTCTCCTCCTATCCACGACCACCAATGACTCCCTTTTGTAGCTCCGGCTGACGAGCCACCCAAAAGGCCCTCCTCGCTTCCCCTTCATATGTGCCTCCTCCTTCACTGCAAGCACTAGCACGAGCGACATATGGCAGCTCTGCCTCTGGCTGCACCTCGACTAGCACCGCATCGCACGACTCCTTCGCCTCCACACACACCAGTTGTCGGGCTCGCCTCGATAAGAATTAACAGATTCAAATTTGTTACTTTTGTATTATACAGTTTATACCACAGTTTGCTAGACCAATACGTGCAATATTTTTATGAAAATGATATGGATTTGTACCTGATGATGTATCAGACACTAATCTTTCCTCAGTCCATCATGTCATGTATTGGTAACCGCAATAATAATCTCGGGCGCAGCAAAGCGCGTCAACCCCTTCTAGTTTTCTTCTACGGCTGGTCCATATACTTGATTAATTGTGCAGCTACATCATTTTGTGCAGCCTCATGGTGATGTAGGATGGCCGGTGAGTTGCACAGTGCAATAAGAGAGGCTAAGACGTCGCGTCGATGGGTAGAACATGACTGTAGCCACCAGTTTGGCATGTGCAAGCACATGAGTCTAGGATTTTGGCAAGGGTAGGTGCCGTCTATTTAGCATGGCCTCGAGCACGCCCGTGGTTGGAGTCTCGACAACTTCCATTATAACAGTTGTTGGGTAACAACAAAGACAATAAGCAGGTGATAGCACACAATAGTCAAGAGCGGCACATATCATACAGTTAATGCAGCGTCGAATGGATAAAAACGACTCACGGCTGTCTGTTTTACATGATATGATGTTCTACTGACATAATTTATCTTCAAGGACACTTCAACCATATGGTGGAAAAGGCTAAATAGGGATTGAAAGAATGGAATACTTAGATAGACATGTAGCAGAGGCAAAACCGTCAGACAATGGCTTGTCATGTTGTCTAGGAAATTAAAACCAAGCCATCGATGACATAAATCATTGGACACCAAGGATCTTCTAATGAAGTCACAAAAGATCTAACCTGGATTTTTCGGAACTAACATATATAGTTTGCTCTTCAAAGATCGAGCATGAATTTTTTTTTTTCGAGAATAACGCGGGGGGGGGGAATCCCCACCGCTTGTGGCATTCATTCGAAAGAGCCTGCCGGGCCATGTTCTTACAACAGATGAGAAATTACAGGGGGATACAGGGGAAGAGAAGACACTGAAAATACAAGAAAAATACAACTAGAAAACAGACAGCAAGAGCCGCCAAGAGAGTCACAAGAGGTGAGGGGGTGCGATCAAGAAACACACTGCCAAGACTCGGCAATCAGCCTCACGCACCGCACCGGCGTAAGACTCGAACCCCACGGCACAACTGAGGAGCACCACCACCATCATTGGCGAGAGACAAGCCTAGCACCTAGCACTAGCCTAGACAGGGAGCTCCGCCACGAAGGTCGAGACGAACAGCAGGTGGGGGAGACATACATTGTGTCGTCAATGAGCAAAGATGTGTCGAGACGACACCAAGAGCACGAAGCTCCCACGCCGCAACAACAACCACTGGAGGATCTTGGGCAAGCACATCCATGTGGCCGAGACCACGCGAAGGCCAGCCGAGGGGACAGAACACACCACCGTCGACCCCAAGCAGGCCGCATCAACACCAACAACCGTAGCACTGGCATCAGCTTACCCCAGCCATCCGGATACTCGAGAACCACCCCTGCAATCCCTCGGCAGTGCCTCCACGAGGGAAGCGACATCGGAACGCCGCCGCTGCCGGGACCAGGTTTTCACCCAGCAGGGGGTGGGTGATGGGGCTGGAATTTCAACAAAGCCTCCAAGGAGGGATACGGCACCAAAGCGTCGCCAACGTTGCGGCCATCGCCAGCCAAGGGTTTCCCCCAATTCCAAGCACCACACCACCATCCACCCGTCGAAGGAGCCGCCGAGGATGAGGCCAAAGCTCCTGGGACAGGGGAGAGCTCCAACACAGGCCGGGGAAGCGAACCCGAAGGCAATGACAAGCATGTCTTCAACCAGGCGCCGCCGCACCTTGCGGCCGCACCATCGGAGGAGAGGAGCATCACCACGATGCACTGGACCATGGACCTCCGCGCCGCCAGGGTCCGCGCCACAGCAGGTAGTCGCGCCGCCGGGGAAGGCCGCGCCGCCACGGTAGCCGTCACCGCGAGGGGGACCCCCGCCGCGCGCGAGAGAGCCTTGGCCGGCACCGTCCACCGTGCGAGAGAGTCCGGCAGCATCATCGGCGCCGGCGCAAGGAGGATGGCGCCTGAGGAGGGGTCGGGCCGCCGCCACCGCGCCGGTGAGGAGCACGGGGAGGGGACGCCCGTGAGGGTGCGGCACAGGCCGCCGCCGCCGGCGAGGGTGAAAGGACAATGATGTCGCCTAGAGGGGGGGTGAATAGGCGATTAAAACTTTTCCGGTTTAGGCTTGATAATTGCGGAATAAAACTAGGTGTTTAAATAACAAGCCAACAACCTAAATATACTAGGTTCACCTATGTGCACCAACAACTTATGCTAAGCAAGACAAGCAACAGAGTGAGCAATATAGAATACTTCAAGCACGAAGGGTATCACAAAGTAAAGTGCATAAGTAAATAGCTCGGGTATAGAAATAACCGAGGCACGCGGAGACGAGGATGTATTCCCGATTTCCTCCTTGTTAAGGGAGTACGTCTCGTTGTAGAGGTGTGAACCAACACAATGGTTCAATAACCACAAAGGTTTCACCTTCTTCTCTAATGAACCGCACCACAAAGGTTTGGTTCACCTTCCACTATCGGAATCCTTCGAGGCGGAAATCCGGAGCCTTTCAACAACAATCCGGGGCACAACCCACAACGGGATTGGGGGCTCCCGAACGGCTTTCAACAACAATCTGGGGCACAACCCACAACGGGATTGGGGCTCCCGAACGGCACCACAAAGGCATGGCAAGTAATTCATCACAAGATGTAGCAACATTGTGAGTGGATGAATCACTAGGACTAGCACATGGCAATAAAGCATTTTTAGAAGAAGTTGTGCCAATTTCCACATGAGGCTCACAAGATGTTACCTTTGACATAATAGCCTCATGAGCTAACTTTAGCCTAGCATGTGATGCTAGAAGATCCTCATTAGAGCTAGAGAGCTTTTCATGACTATCCTCTAATTTCCCATACTTGCTAGTTAGCAACTCAAGTTGAGCCCTTAGCTCAACATTCTCCTTCAAAATAGATGATTCACAAGAAGTGGAGTTAGTAGCACAAGCATCATTAATATTAGAAATGGAAGAAGACAATTTGACAAGCTTATCATTCTTAGATAGTTGAGTTTGGAGTTGATCATGAGACTTGATAAGGAGAGAGTGTTCACTTTCTAAAGCCTTGTGAGCTTTGTCAAGTCTCTCTATGTCCTCACTTAGTCTAGCATTGCCAACACCAAATTCAACTTTTTCCTTTTTAAGCACTTTATATTTAGCAAGGAAATGATCTTTTTCCTTAATGATTTTAGCAATAATAAAATCATTAGACTCGTCAAGGGATTCAAGTCTCTCTTCAAGAGAAGCCCTAATCTCTTCTTCTTCAAGAGATGCTTTCAAGGAAGCTATAGCGATAGAGTCATCTCTCTCAATTTGACATTTCTCATCAAATTGAGTTTCCAAATCCTTAGTGAATTCCCTACTCTTAATAACATAATCAATGATTTCACATAGAGGAGGGGTAGCTTTACTACCTTTGGGGAGAGCACCAAATAGCATCTCACCCTTCTTGGTTAAGGATTCAATATCAAATTGTTCTCCATGAGACTCCTCATCAACATCATCACAATTTGGATTCGAGGTGTGAGATACCTCGGAATTCTTAGCCATAAGGCAAACATGATTAATGGTTGAAGAAGATGAAGAAATACTTGAAGCACCATATAAATCATTGTCTTGTTCCAAGGAGTGTTCGATTTTCTCTACATTGTTAGGCAAACAAATACTAGATGAAATAGAAGCATGTTTATCAAGGCAACAAGACAAAGAGAGCATATCATCATGAGATTTAGTTGAGAAACTATTACATGATATGCAAGGACTATCAACTCTAGCATGTATGCCATTTGGAGTGCTAGAAGAGTTTAAGTCCAAAGATAGAACATTGCAATGAGATAGAGATGAAGTATAGTCAATAGAATATTCACCATCAATAAAGCAATTTCTATCACCACTCACCATATTATTACCTTGTGACAAATAACATGTTGGTGAAGTGGAAGAAGTTGTGAACTCATCACGGCCAGAGGTGGAGGGAGAACAATCATCCTCAATTATTTTGGGCACTTCATATACATCTTGAAGCTTGGTCCAAATCTCATGAGCATTTTGAAAAGGCATGATTGAAGCAAGAACTACATCGCTCAAAACACACATAACACCATTAGAAACTAGAGTCTCGAGATGAGAATTTTCCTCATCCTCTAAAGATAATTCTTGCGAATTCTTTGGAGGAGAAAACCCACATCTACAATCCTCTTAATATAATTTGGACCCATGGCCCTAAAGAGATTAAGCATGCGAATTTTCCAAACATCATAATTTGTGCCATCGAATATGAAAGTAGGATCGTGCACTAATTCTTTAAACGACATCGTTTACTCTCTAGGCGGAAAGCCCAAAAAGAGAGCCGAGCCTCTGATACCAATTGAAAGGACAATGATGTCGCCTAGAGGGGGGGTTGAATAGGCGATTAAAACTTTTCCAGTTTAGGCCTTATAATCGCGGAATAAAACTAGGTGTTTAAATAACAAGCCAACAACCTAAATATACTAGGTTCACCTATGTGCACCAACAACTTATGCTAAGCAAGACAAGCAACAAAGTGAGCAATATAGAATACTTCAAGCACGAAGGCTATCACAAAGTAAAGTGCATAAGTAAATAGCTCGGTGATGCATGTAAAATGCATACATGAACTTTGCACTTTATCTACATATATTTCAATCATATTTGCATCATATAAGGGTATATCAATGTTTTATCATGATTTTGGAAATATCTTAATGATTTCCTATTTTTATGGAATTAACCCTGCACAGGCAGAAAACCCTATTTTCTTATTTTAATGTTTCAGGGACCCAAACCTATTGTTGGTATTTTGTCTTTATGTATAAGCTTGAGCAATGTTCTGTCGACTTATACGAGAGTAAACTCTGAGGAATGGACAGTTCCACGCTACCCGAAATATGTACTATTTTTGCGTAGTTAGGTGTGTACTTTTTGAAACTTGCAGATAGTAAGTCTTAAGGTGCGTGAACCATTGATAGTAAGTCTTAAACAATGGAACCTCTAGAAGCAATTGAATCCCTAGTACTTATCACTACAGGAATACCAAGAGACGCCGACGACCGGCATCTACACCGACGGCAAATTATCGGGGCCGTCGGCGTAGAAGGCAAGTTAGGATAGCCACGAACGCGGCCGTCGGTGTAAAAACCCCGTCGGCGTAGCCATATGAAGGCCGACGGCTGCCGTCGGCGTACAAAGCCCGCCATGGCGGCACGCAGACGGGGGCTTTATGGCATTGATACGCCGACGACAGCAGTCGGCGTCTACTTTTTTCGATTTTCCATTTAATATGAAATAATTCATATCTTTAAATCCGTAAAGCGAAATTTAACAAATTAAATGTCTAAAGCGATTAGAAAAATGAGAGGAATCCAAATATGACATCCATAAAATCTTTTTCACCATGCACATGACATTTTGTAACATATGTTTGGTACTTGCTTAATTAAAAAGTCATTTTTGACACTCAAAAATGGAAAATGATATTTACGAAAATATTTTGGAAATTGTTTTTGGCAACAATGTTTTCCATACCAAGACACCCCTATGTGTCAAGTATGGACACATTATCACAAACTATGGCATGGGGATGGCCATAACTTGGTCATTTGGCGCGAAACCTATACATGTCTATAGATGATAGATATTTTTGTGAAGCATTTTTTGAACAATTTGTAAAAAAAGAAGTTTATCATTTTTAATAGCAACTAGTACACATAAAATAACTCAATGCCAGAGGATACCTTTTTTTGAGGATTTCTTCACTTTATTTGATTTTTTCAAAAAAGAGTAAAAATGGCCAACATGACTATTCATCGAAAGAGATCAATTTTCTACAACCATCGATGTTTATACAATGCAAAGGATGATACGGATGTCACATTTGAATTCCTCTCATTTTTCTAATTGACATAGACATTTTATTTTTCAAATTTCGATTAACGCGATTAAAGATATGAATTATTCCATATTAAATGTAAAAAGGAAATACAAGTAAAATTAATTTATTGTCATTTATTCAAAATATACTATTACATAATCATTGTTACTTATTCAAATAATTTTTTTAAATTTAAACAATGAAAAAGTGTAACATCATAACTCAGGGGTTAATATGATTGATATGATACAAGTATCAGTAAGTTCTCATTTCTCATTTGGAAGCTAATCTTGAAGGAACTCAAAAGTTAAACGTGTTTGGGCTGGAGCAATTTGAGGATGGGTGACCGAACGGGAACTTTGACCAGCGTAATTATTTTGACCTATGATTAAGTGTGTAATTAGAGATTTAGTATGTAGCTGAGTTAAAAATTTCGAAATAGAAAAAAAAGATAAAAAAGTTTAAAAAAATTCAAAAAAATTGCATGCAAAGGCTGACGGCATGCGTATGAGGAGCTGACGGAAACGGCGGGATGCCGTCTTGTGGGTCCCACCACCAAGTACGCCGACGAGGTACGCATACGCCGACGGCCAGGTGGGTACGCCGACGAGGCAAAACGCCGAAGGTGGTCGTCGGCGTATCTTCTGGTCTACACCGACGGTTCCCGGCCGTCGGCGTCTTGTGCGTCTTGTGCGATTCCCGTAGTGTATAGTGCAATATTTAAGCCAAACAATACTTAAGGATCTGATAGGAAATCACATATACGTATTTTACGATAAACTTGTCATTAAAATTGAATATTTCTATTCCTAGTTATCTAGAACCTACCACCAGTAAATTAATAACATTCACCACCATACTAATGAAATAATGATTGACCAGAAGAAGCTAGTTCACACGAAGGGGTGCTATACAAATCATGGAACACACAAATCGTCGCTAGCCAAAATTATTTTGTCAAGATTTTTTGTTTTCAAAGGAAAGAAATAATCTCATGCCAATTTTACTGTCGTGTCCGATGTCACGAACACTGGAGGTCGTGAGACCCCCTTTTAGAGATTCGGTGAGGGGCGCGAAGAGGATCTTGGCGAGCGAGTGAGAAGTACAGAAAGTAGAACACGCAGGCAGTTTACCCAGGTTCAGGCCGCTTGTAAGCGTAACACCCTACTCCTGCATGTCTGGATATATGGTGGTGGTATGCTTATCCATGCTACAATGAGTGTTCCTGGGCAGTACTTCCTCCGCTGAGGTGCTAAGTCTAGATCTGATCTCTGACCTAGCTCTTAGCTAACTGGAAAGCGATCCTCCTTTCGGAAGGCCTTGGTCCGCCTTTTATATATCAAGGGGATACCACAGAGGCCAAACCGGTGCAACGCTGGTCCTCATTTTGTGGTGAGGACAGGATCGGACATGTTTTACCTGCCATCCTGCAACTGCGTACATGCGTTGTCTCCTTCGTCCCGCGAAGCCATCATAACCGAGGTATCACGGGAAGCCTCGTCTTCGATTCCCGCGAACACCGGTATTAGCCTTGGGCGCGGAGAAGGAACTGAAGGTCACGCTGACGTGGAACGCGGGAACCCCGTGTCCCGGGGTGCAACATTTACAACATTAATTTAAAGCAATGATTGAAAGAGAACCTAGGTAGAATAGTGCTAGGCTGCACAAAATCAGAAGCATAAAATGGCAACAGCCTGAAGTGTGCTCACCTCAATACCCAAGGAAGCAACACATTCGAAGAATCCGGTCGCAAGCTCTTCCTCGTCACTGGAAATTGATCTATGTGTAAAATAAAACGATTGGAAATCAGATTAACATGCACACGAAACAATTCTAATTCACACCGTACAATAAATGTATACTCAACATATGTGTAGATCATAGTGTGAAAATTAAACAATATCGGGTACAACTACCTGAAGCCAACACGACAAAGAAAATGCCTTACCTCGTGCAACAACTTCTTGGCACCTCCAGCTGGTCGAACGTCCTCATTTCTGTAGCTGAGGGGAGCTTTGTTCATCACCACATCAGGGAACTACTGCTGCTAGACTTTTTGCCACCCTTTGACTCCATTAGTACATTCACTTCACTGCATACAGAGAAGAGAGATAAACAACACATTCTAGCAAACATTGTAACTGATTCACATACACATACGCCTTCAATGGTAAATATCGTATAGTGAATGTTTCCTTCAGGGTAGATTTGTTCTAATAACTATATCCTAAAAAAAAAGTTACTACCCAAGAATGCAAGTATAAGTACCATAACATGGTAAGTTATTGCATTTAAACCAGAATGATATAAATTAAATCACAATGGCAAAAACAATTTCCATGAAACCCCGCTGAAATCTTGCCTAGTCATTCAAAGTTTTTAGATTGGGAAATGAATTGATATTGTAGATAAGAAGCAAACTATACTCCCTCAATTGGTTAATTATGTAGTACACTTTTTAAAGCAGATGGATACAACATTGAAAAATGATCTTAAAGTCAGCCCGTGAAATGAAAACTCAATACTATAAAAGTATCATCTTTTTTCGACTGAAACTAAATATAATGAGATATTTGTGCAAAGCTAAAAGTGACACAACTAAATATGATGAAGAAAGGCATCATTGCAGTGTAGCTATGTAGAACCAAAATCATTAGCTCAAATATCTGAACTCAGTTTACCTTAAAAACACAACAATGTGTGGAGAGACTTGCTGATATAGGTGAGGAAGAAACAATTAGTTATCTGAAATTGGACAATGAACCATTTTTTGATGGAACAGAACAAAAAGCAACATCTTGCACATCGAATGACATGAAATCTTCAGTTGACTCATGCATGCGTACATACATAACAATGATCTGAAAATATGTCGAAGAGAAATTCATGTGCATTCATTTTAGTACTTCAGAATGGACCCGCTTACCTATCTTCCTCTGTCTACAAATTTCATGTTCATTCAGTTCAAGATAAGTAGGTCTTTCACTATAGGTGATCATCATGAGAAAGTAGGTAGATCTTCAGCTTAACTACAAAAATCAGAAAGTAGTAAGACCTTCTCATTAATATTAAAGTTTCAAGGAACATGCTGAGTTAAGAAATTAAATATGTATAAATTGTGCTCCATTGTAATAATAAATAAGAACTCTAGTATATGATAAATATAAGAAATTATGGATACTTACATGTTTCGAAAAGGCATCATAACAATATATCTGTCATAAGTGGCAAATCAAGTGCATACAAAACATTGTACACAGACAATAGAAGGAATATGATCTAAATATGACCACAATATGTATTGCTCATAGTATATGATCTGAAGACATGGAATACAAATCAATGAAAAACTGTTAGCAACACTCGAACAACGACAAAGGGGTCCTAAGGGTTTAACTCGATGCAAAGAACATAAATCTGGTTGATGGCGAAATGATTTTTGGCACAATAATGAACAAATTGGGTATTAAATCATTCATCACAAAAATTCTGGAGCAATTCACTCTATGGTAAGCTGACCAAGAAGCTGACATGGAAAAACAAACACAACGCTGATAAATATGGAAAAATGTGCAGCGTAAAAGGCAACCAAATCATGATTCATATCAGCATAACAATTTTTTTAGTACATGATAAATCTGTCATGAACAAAAATTATGAAACCCGTGACAGTATAGCTGCAGATAATTTTTATTGAACAAAAATAAAGATCCCAACTTGCACTACGGTGCAAAACATACAGGTCCAACCTTTACATGCCCAAATAGCAAGATTTTAGCCCAATCTTCTACAGTGCTAAACAAATTAGAACAGGAAGCTATAGAAATAAATTTCATCTAATCTGACCTCAATGATTCTTTTATTGATGAGATATATGAGGTCTATTTCCAGAGCTGTGATTAGATCCATCAGATGCTATTCATGAACATGCAAGAATGAAAATACAGGAGGAGATTGTCACACAACATGCACCAAGAACAGATGGTGGTGCTGATGCAACCGCTGTGGAACCAAATGGGTATGAGGATGACACATGCAAGAACAAGAGGTGGTGGCCAAAGATTAGGCCTCTGCATGTTCTCGGCTTTGTTGTTCTCATCCTTGCGCAGTTGCGCTGGTTGGAGTCGGCGTGCTGTGTGCGCTGTGAAGCATGAGTAAAAATTGGGTGTGAATGTGCATAACAGTTAATTCTGGTCTGGGAACAGGTCTGCATACAAGCAGACAACTTGTGGATCGAAGAATTGCAGTTTGAGACACTGAAAAATGCAAATGAATGGTAGCACTTTTCGATTCTGTTTATAATTGTAACACACATTCTCCGGACAACAGTCTGAATAGCAGAAAAAGAAAAAACCCACCAAACATAGAATACAACATGACTAATCTAAACAAACACCAGGGGTATGATACGACCAAGATTATTCGAAACAAATGGCTTCGTTGGTGCTCTGTTCCAACATATAAAGAGAGGTGCTACCAGGCTGTTCACTTTGTGCTGGCGAGCTGGGTGCGGATGAGCTTGGCGGCATTGACCATGTTGGTAAGGGCAGGCATCACCTCGGCGTACTTGCGGGTCTTGAGACCGCAGTCAGGGTTGACCCACAGGATGTTAGTGTCAAGCACGGCAAGCATCTTGTTGACACGGTCAGCAATCTTCTCTGAGGTGGGGATCCTGGGAGAGTGGATGTCATAGACACCAGGACCAATGCCAGCTCCGTATGTCACACCCTCGCGGAAGACGGAGAGGAGCTTCTCATCCGACCGGGAGTTCTCGATGGTGATGATGTCAGCGTCCATATTAATGATGGAGTGGATGATGTTGTTGAAGTTAGAGTAGCACATGTGAGTGTGGATCTGTCCAGGGGAAAATCGATCAATCAGGGTGATTCTTAAGAAAGATTTCTTGAGTATCTCATGACAATTAAAGAAGATTACCTGAGTGGTGTCCTGCACACCACTATTAGTGATTCTGAATGAGTGGACAGCCCAGTCCAAGTAGAAAGCATGTTCGGACTTGCGGAGCGGCAGACCCTCTCTTAGAGCAGCCTCACCGATCTGGATCACCTGCAAATGGCTAAAGAGCAAGGGAGGGCAACCCACTTATACACTCAACACCCCTTCCCACGTGTGGCAGTCACAGACAGGTCAATATGTGTAAACTCAGAGGTAGGCGCATGAAGAAAAAGGGGCCTTGTACGCGGAAGGAGGGCGCATCAGCAATTTTAGGAAAATTGAGCGACCCATAGGGCTTGAACTCGATATCATGTCAAGATTCATGCGCTAACCATTATTGCATAAGACCGATCTTATGAAAAGGGAGGTTATGAAAAGGGAGGGTAATCCATTTATACGCTCAACACTTACGCATGCCACATGGACGCGTTGGTGATATTATGACAAGATAAAGAAAGATGATATATACTCGCGCGATACCGACTATAGAATCGTCTCATTTCACGAGGTGGTCAAAACGTGGCCCATTCCCTCGATTCGTCTCATTCCATCCCCTGAGGCCTCCCTGCGTGCCCGCATCACACGAGGACTAGCACCTCTGTTTCGCTCGACCATATGGCTAGCTTCCTCCGCTCGAGCTCGCGCCGGCTGCTCTCCACCGCATCCCCTCCGCCTGCTGCTCCACCCTGCCGGCGACGACAACCTCGGCACCGCGTTGGGAGCTCCTGCTCGACCCCGTGCCTCGCCTCTGCTCTGGCTTCTCCGGGCTCCGCCGCCTTCCTTTATCCTCTTCCCGTCCCTGTCCTTGACCACAGCCCCCTGGCTCGGCGAGGTTTCGATTCGGCCGGCGCGACTCGGATCTCGGCGGGGATTGCGCTGGTGATCCTTCGGAACTCGCGAGCCATGGCCGCCGCCGCCCCAATCCCGTCGTCCCATTCCCATCCCACTTGCAACCATAATCCCCTCCCTTCCAATCGCAATCCCACAAAGCTCACGAATTTAACCAACCTGGGTAACTGCGGCGGCCGGCGGCAAAGTGCCGGTGTCGAATGAGAGTTGATGAAACGGATTGCGGAGGAGGCGAGGATGAAAAGGGGGTCGCCGCAGCAACGTACTCCGCCCTGAACGCCGCTGTTGGAAGATGCCTCCCTCAGGCATATTTACGAAGGATGATGCGCACGACTTGGTCATACCCTGAACTTTGTGGGCGATGGTGATGCGCCGGCGACGAGGTCGGCAATGGTGGGTGTGAGGCGCCAGTGACGACACAAGCGACTTATCATGATGGTGTCCTAACTTCTATCACATCTCCTTATCTAGGTCCGTCACAGCGACAGGTCGCAAGAGGAATCCTATACGACCCTAGCTGATACGACCAAAGTGTGGACCAGATCAGGCACCGTACGATGCCCCAAATCTCATCTCAAAGCAAGTGGCTGATCAAATTCTGCTGGTGATCTGCTACGTGTAACATGCTGGATGTGGTCCACGCCTTGGGTCGCACCAGCTAGGGTCGTATAAGATTTTTTTTCCACCACGGGGCGCCCACGACTCTCGTGCAACGTCTCTTCTTCGGCAATTAGGAGAAACTAGAAGGCACGCAAAGGACGATTCTTGGTATGCATACATGGTCATCAATATTACTTCCAGTCATTATCTTAGCTTCAAGAACCCATTGATCCAACCTAGTAACCAACAGACGTGTTCCATTGCAGAGGCCAATAGATTGATTAATATTTCGAAGCAACATAATTGGAACGCCAATTTTTAAAGCAATCCTATGGCGCGGAAAATTTGGAGGCTCAATCTTATGCAAAAATTCAGGAGGATATAGTATGTCTGCATCAGCTACATGATCGAATGCCTTGCAAATAACATCACAACTCTCGAATATCATTTCGTCTTCAGGGACAGCAGCAAAAAGTGCATCATTGACCGAATCAGCTATCTTGTTAGTGGGACAAATGATTGCTCTGTCAGCCAAGTAAGTCAGCTTGTCATAGTTATCTTCAAAGGAGTCATATGTTGCATTGATGAGAGATAGAATGTAGTCGGAAGAAGGTAGCAAGGCAATATCAGACGGTAGTGTAAGCCACAAAGGGATCGACTCTCCCTGTCGAATATCCATAGGTACTGTCCCATCTCCTATAGCAAGAACCCAACGTGCAAATGCATCTAGCTGGACCTTCTCATCCTCTGATAATGCAGGATTTGATAGCCTCATATTTCTCTTCAACTTAAAAAGAGTGACGTGCTGCCAAAGGGGAGATTTAATAAGAGAGGAATTGATGATCTCCTGTTTACTTGCACCCTCTGTCACAGGAAGGATCTGTCTGAAATCACCACCTAACACTACTGTCTTGCCACCGAAAGGAAGATCTTTCCTAGAACTTTCATTCATGGAAAGTACATCCCTCATACTTCTGTCCACAGACTCGAAGCAGCGTCTGTGTGTCATCGGAGCCTCATCCCATAATATTAATGTTGCCTTTTCAACTAACTCGGCTAAGTTTGTACCCCGCGATATGTTGCACATAGTTCGGTCGCCTACATCAAGAGGGATCCTGAATCGAGAATGAGCTGTTCTGCCTCCTGGAAGCAGTAAAGAGGCTACCCCTGAAGAAGCAATAGCTAAAACAATTTGATTATTTGCCCGTAGTGCTGTGATGATAGCATTCCACAAAAAAGTTTTGCCTGTACCTCCATGTCCAGAAACAAAAAATAGCTTTCCAATCGGTGCAGATGTAACGTCCCAAATTTTGGAAGCAAGAAAAACTTAAAAAAATTAAAACCCAAATTTGGAACCAACAAAAACTTTTTGAGTTGTATTGTTTATGGATGTGTTCCACCCATGTTTGCTCTGTTTGACCATGTGTGACTTGTTGAATAAGTTGTTTGACCAATAAATATTAACCTAAGTAAAAATATATCAAACCTCGGTGATCAATTTTCTGACAAGTAAAATAGTCCATATATCTTGTCCTATCTTTACCTTGATGGTTTTGAGTTTAGCAACTCTTATTTAAAAACTCTTAATTTCTACTTCTTTGGAAAGTATTACTAAGAAGTGGTTTAACCTTCTTTCTTCAAAAATCTTGTCATTATTGTATTGATCACCACCTCACAATAATAATTGCTTTATCTTAGAGTTTGGTAATTTTATTCCATGACTTGGTTGTTGAAAATATTTGGACTTATGATTGGTTTATGTGTCTTGATTGTGAGCATGTGAATTAAGGTGTCACCATATGGTTTTGCTTGGGTTGTGTGAGCTTATTGATTTACTTGAACTTAGTGGCTTGGTGGTATACTTTGATAGTAACCAAAATACAAAATTAGCATGTTTTAATCCAATTTAATGATCTTCATGTTTATTAAAACATAGCTAATCTAGATCCCTAGATTAAGCAACCCTTGTGTTATTGTTGAAATGCACCTCGACCATCTTGTTCCTTGAACTTTCTATTTTTAGTTTTTGTTTGGTTTCATGGTTTGAAAACTTGTTTTAGCACAAAGCCATCTAGGTGTTTAGGCCTACTCAAATCAGTGACCATTTGGTCATTTTTCACACCTTGCCTTGTTTTTAAAATTCTTTCTTCATTCTTTTAGGCTTGCAAACTTTTGCTTCACCTCATTTAGGTCCCCATTCTCATGTTTTTGGTCAGCACGTGTGTTGTTCATTTTTAGCCTTGTTAGTAAAATTAGTAAAACCAAGTTAGTGTGACCCAAAACCCTAAGCCTAACCCAAAACCAGCCCTCCCCTCTCCTTACATCGACTCCCCTCTCACCTCTCTGCCATGAGTGAGTGTCCTAGTCAGCTAGGGCCCACTGGTCATCCTCCCATCTCCCTCTCCACCACTCTCATCCTCTCTTTTTCCCTCCCTACCCAATGGGTGATCACTTCCCCTCTCCCTTATTGGCCAAGACACGTCCTCCCCGACCAGCTCACCCCTGCCCTCACCTGCACCGCCCTCCCAAGCCTATGGACACGCCCCACGCCACCCCCACTGCCCTCCTTGTCCGAAAGAACCCTAAAACGGCCCCTGGCCATAATCCCGACCCCGTGACCCTCTCCTCTCCTTTGCACACTCACAGCACTCCCCTGCCTCCCCTATATCCACCCTCAGAGCCTCGCTCAAGCTATCCCCCTCTGTCGGAGAAGAACGCCATTTTTCTCCCTCGGTGGCCGTCGACTTGCAGCAGCTCGTGTCGGCGTTCTGCCCCTCCTTTCTTCGCCATTTTTGGCCCTCCGTGCTCCCCGATGCATGGGCTAACACTTCCCCCTCTTCTTTTGCTCAGAGTCATCCTGAGTGCGCCGTGGCCGTCCTCGACCGGAGCTCGACGATGGAGCCGTAGCCGCGGACGTGGAGTTTCCCCGCCGTGGCCAAGCACCGCCGAGGCCTTCCCCGACCCTCCGCATCCACCTCCGCACCTCCCCTTCGCTCGCCGATCCCCTGGGTGAGCCGCCCATGCTCGGCCTCTTCTCCTAGGTTTTCTTCCCGTGCTGCTCTCGTCACGAGGAGGAAGACGACCTCGAGCCGTCGGATTCCTAATCTACGACTCCAGTTCAAAGTTGTCCAGGTCTAATCCTCACCCTCCGATCTGGATCCAGCGGCCGCGGAGCCCTTCGCTCGCGCGCGCAACCGCGTGGGCCGGCCCAGCTCGCGTGGCTCGGCCCGACACCAGATCTGGCCCATGAATGTTTTTTTTCCTATAGATTTATTCTTTTCTGTGCAGATCTGTTTCTGTCTCTTAGTTTAAATCGAAATAAAATATTTAAACATGGAATTTGTGTAAACCAAAAATCACAGTGGTAAAGCATTGAGTTTAGAATCATGTCCAACTTTAAGATCTGAAAAATATTAATCTGTCTAGGAAATATAATTACTGCACTGCCACTGATCTAAATCAAAGAACTAATTTTAACTTGAGTTTTATCAATCCAAAATTGGTGAATCCAATTGTTTTGGAATGCTTAGAACAGTATCTTTCCGTGGAAATTAACCTCATATGTTTGTGATGCCTAGTTGTGAAATGGCATGTGTTTGTAGTTTAGACCAGTGTGGTTTTCTACCATTTAATTGATTTTCTGTGAATAAGATTTTAGGGTAAATCCAATTGTATTAGCTTATAATAGTTATAGAGAACCTAGATCTAGCTTTGCATAAACTTTGGATAAACAGAACAAGCTGGACTTAATAAACTCTGAAAATGATGTTTTCTGCCTATTAAAAGTGATGCGCTGGGTTGTTTGTTTTTAAGTAAGTGTTGTTTGTAGGTTGTTGTGGTACTGTAGCTCATGTAATAATATTACTCTTAATATGTTTGTACTGTTAGTGGCTTGTGTTAGGTTTGTTTTGAGTAAAGCTTGAGTTGTTAAAGTGGTGTTTTAAAAGCTTAACACTTATTTGGTTGAGTTAGTGTTGTCTAATAGTTTTTTTAGAGCTAATTAACCATTTTCAACTAAGAAGGTTAATCACTTGTTGTTTAAGTTGTTTGTGGTGAATTTCACCTTTGAGTTCAAATTTGTTCATCTTGATCCCTAGGTGTTGCTTTTATTTTATTAATTGCTTGGTTTGAGATAATTGTTTTATATTAGAATCTATCCAGGGTTTTGCTTGCGCTGGGTAATGCTTGTAGTATGGTTGGTTTACTTTAGATTGTTGCCAACCCGTTTCATTTGCGGTACTGTTTGTGGCGTTCTATGAAATAACTCACCTGCATTTTTTAGCTCTTAGTCAACAACTTATGTGGGCAGGAATGTTAACCTTTGTTGGTTGGTTAGTTACTTAGTAGTACATGTTCCTAGGGCTAGTAGCATGCTGGCAAGTGAATGTGCTTAATGCTAGTGTTAATGCTTACATAATAAGATACTTTTGTCTGAAGTATTTCCTCAACTACTCCGATACTTTTGTCTGGAGTATTTCCTGAAAACTAAAGAAAGATACTTTGTCTGGAGTATTCCCTGCGCTACTGTAGCAGCCTTGTTAAATGATCCAATCACCCTAAGGGGAGTTTTGCCTTAGTGCCTAGTAAAAAACTACCATTTTAACAATTAGGGTTGTTATGTATATTTTCTTAAGTGTGTTTGTTGTTTGTCTTAGCTATATGTACTTGTCGCTTGTTGTTGTTTAACTAGGTGAGTTGCTTGCTTTTGATTGTTAGCTTAGTGTCTTGTGTAATGCTTGCTGTTTGATAAGTCCTTGTGGCATCGTCTTATATTTTTGAGTGTTGTTCCTTTTCATGTTGACAACGTTAGATACGATCGGGAAGGAACGGGAAGTGAGGAGTGAACCTGAGGAACATCAAGATCAAGACCCAGGGACATATTACCAAGCCAGGCAAGCCACCTCACCACCCTATGATATCCTACTATTTATGCAAAGCATGTTTTGTTTTCAAAAATAAAATAATGCATGTTTTATTTCTTCTGTGGCATTTTGTCACCCCAAAACTATTTTGTAAAATATTGTTTGACCAAAGATATCTACTAGTATATAATAGGTTTTATAAAAATAGATCTTTACTTGAGAAGCCTTCTACTGAAGGTGCTATCAAGAAAAAATATTTTTTTCTAGTAGTATATCCTTACATCCTTATCTCGAAACTTTAGGATGGGAGCCTGGTTTTTGGAAAAATGTTTCCGGAGGAAAAATCCGAGTTGCTGGGAGCAATCGGCGAGAAAGTGTTTTATAAAACCCGAGTTGCTGGGAGCAATCGGTGAAGTTTACGAAAACCCGAGTTGCTGGAGCAATCGGAGGTGTTTACGAAAACCCGAGCTGCTGGGAGCAGCCGGAGGTGGAGATGTTTTTTTTGAAAAACAAAGTACTGCCCTAGCGGTCGCCTGAACAATTAACCCGTGCAACCACACTACCTGATATGGGTAGGGCTTAGTCGGAAACTTGTCTGTTTTAGTACGGAGGATCTCATACTCTATAAGGGCGGGGCCCTCGAAGCCGGGTTGTCGTCTGTAAGAGACAATACACTGTTGCGGATCAGTAGGCGGACGATTACGTTGGGTTCCCCTGCCGTGGCGGTGTGGGTCCTAAGAGGGACCAGGGGTCTAGTGGAGCACATGGTGCCGAGGGGAGCAAACCTAGCGGGAGCCCTCTGTACTAGAATGGATTAGGGGAAGGCTTTGATCTGGTTATCCGAACCCCCGCATACTCTCGTATGGCGGACCGTGGCTGAGCACAGCGGAATGACCGTTTGGTGTGGTGAAAGTGCACAACCTCTGCAGAGTGTAAATCTATTCGAATAGCCGAGTCCTCGGTCATGGACGGTTGGAAAGGCCACCGATCTAGGCGTGCGGGCAATTTTATGTTTTCAAAGGAAGTTTGGTTTCACGGTGGAAACAAGGAGACATCAAGGAAGTACCTGGGAGGTACGGGAATGGGAAAAGATGGTTAGTCTCGGGGAGACAATCAGTCTGGTCTCATGGAAAAGGAAAAAGGGGTATTCCCCATCCTAGGACTTTGGAACAAGTTTTACAGCATTGTTCACGCTATTTCTACAAGAGAGATTGCATCTCTAAATGTCTTTTTCAACAAAGATATAGAGATGTCGTATTCTCTATGTCTTGCAGCATTGTTTGCGAAAACTAAGCCCTATAGTCGTATATAACAGCTATCCCAGTTTTTGAAAAGTGTTTTATTGCATTACCATGTCAAAACTTAAGCCTTGGTGTGGTGACTTGCGAGTATGTAAATGCACTCACTGGCTGTGTCCCTGGACATTCCAACGTCCAGATTACCAAGAGGAGGCCTACGCCGAGGAGGAGGAGGAGTACTATGCAGACGACTACACCACCTAGCGGTCACCGGTCAACTGCACTTGTGGGAATGCATCCGTTGGAGGCGAGGGCCGACGCTAGCCACGAGCTTCCGCTGTATCGTAGTTAATTCCGTCATGCGCGACGATGATTGCAGACTTGGTCATGTGACCATTATGTGTTGTAAGACTTTTTATTCGTACGACTTGAATGATGTAACTCTTGATACCATGTTGGTTATGTGATTGCGATGCACTGATCATTGGGATCGTGATCTGTTACATAACGGGGACACCTCGGAACGGTAATTCAAGGGGTCCCTACAGCAGACACAGCAGCCATAACCTGATCATATACATGGACTTGTTCCGCGTTGAGTTTGTCGTGCATAGAAGAAGCCAGGGACATGAGATTACTTCCGCCATGCTGCATTTCTTCTAAAATAAGCATGTTGCCAACAATTCTTGCACCATGCAGAACATCCGTACATATATTAAATGACTCCAAGGAATACTGAAAGTGCATGTGTTGCCCCATGCGTGGTTTTGGTAATTAATGACAATCCTTATGGACTAATGTTTGCATTAAGATATTCTTGTAGATCTTGTCCATAGGAAAAGATTGGAGTTCATGTGTTGGACTCTAGAAGATTTCATGACGACCAAGGTTCTATCCAAGGGTTTATATGAAGAATGGTCATATGAAGAGTTGAGCTTATTGCAAGATAACATGAAGACGGAGCTTAGCGAGGCTCTCCCATAATGGAGTATGGGGGAGCATTTGGAGATGTCTTCATCAAGCATGTGCTAGCAAAGCGCAATCAAGAAAGGCGGTCCACTTGAAGAGATCAAGATCGTCATCATCTAGCTCAAGTGGAATGCGCAAGGCAAAGGTATGATCTTGATAGGTTTTCTATTTTACCGGTCTCATGTTGTTAGTGGGAGACCGGGTTATAGGATAGACGGCGTACTATCAAGAGGGGCTCTGAAGTGAGTAACTTGATCGCATCCTTGTGGAGAGCTCAAACCTTTGCATTCTTGGCATTTGATCTTTCTTGGTTCTTATTTGGTTTTTATCCATGTGAGAAGTTAGAGCTTGTGTTCATCTCCATACCAAGCTCTAGTTCATCAAAAACGGATTTCATTCGGATATCTTGTGATGTTTTTGATGTTGGAAGTTTACCGGTTCGTCTCTTGTTGAGAGGTCAAACTCTCCTCTTGTGTTATCTTCCTCACTTGTTGGACTATGATGTGTATATGCACGATCTTGTAGTGCTTGTGAGAGCAAGCCCAAGATCATTGAAAACGGAGTTCGGATGGAAAACTTGTTGCATTCTCGGTTTTGGAAATATTACCGGTCCTCCTCGAGATAAGGTTTTGTAGGCAAGCACTCGTCGTTATCTTTCCAACCTCGTTGGTTTCATCTCGTTTGAAGTTTCCTTGCAAAAGTTGTTGCATTTCAGGTTTTGCAGTTTCACTGCTTTCAGGCCGGAGTCTCCGGTCTTCTGGACCGGAGTCTCCGGTCCTTGGGTTTCCCTGTCGATGTTTTTGGAGGTTCAGCTCCTGGCCTAGGCCGGAGTATCCGGCCCTTGGGCCGGATTCTCCGCCTCTGGTCCGGAGTCTCCGGCCTCTGTGGCCGGAATGTTTTGCCCGAGCTGCTCCGTGCTCTTTGTGGTTCAGCCCCTGGTGGGGGGCGGAGTTTCCGTCCCACAGGGCCGGAGTTTCCGCCCCTTGCTGAACATTCCGGCCCCAGGGCACCGGATTCTTTGCCCAAGACGCTGCTGCTGCGAAGTTGCTCAGCCCCTGGTGGGGGGCGGAGTTTCCGGCCCCTGTAGGCCGGAGTTTCCGCCCCAGGCCGGAGTTTCCGGTCTCTAGGTCCGGAAACTCCGGTGTAAAGATGGCTGCAACGGCTCTTTTTCTGGGAGGGGTATAAATACCCCTCCACCTACCTCCAGCCAGCAGAGCTCTGCCCTCTAAGCTTTGATTTCTCTCTCCTCCAGTGTTGCAAGCTCATTTCTTTGATATCTCCCAATCCCTGCACCCAAACTCTTTGATCTTTGGAGGATTGAAGGAGAAGACCTAGATCTACATTTCCACCAAACCATATCTTCTCTAAGTGAGGGGAACCCTTTCGATCTAGGTCTTGGAGTTCCATTTGTGTGTTCTTCTTTGTTCTTCCTCTCTTCTCCCCCCATAAGCATTAGTTGCTTTTGGTGGGATTTGAGAGTGAAGGATTTGAGCACTTGTGCTCTTGCCTCTTGCATTTGGTGCATCGGTGTGCTCTCCACGAGGATTCGTGGAAATTGAAAGCTTGTGAACTCGTTACTCTTGGGTCCTTGGACCCTAGACGCCATTGTGGTGGTTGGACCCTTGTGTGGTCACTTGAAGTCGTTCGGGAGCCCCCAACCCATTGTGGGTTGTGCCCCGGATTGTTGTTGAAAGCCGTTCGGGAGCCCCCAATCCTTTTGTGGGTTGTGCCTCGGATTGTTGTTGAAAGGCTCCGGATTCCGCCTCGAAGGATTACCGATAGTGGAAGGTGAACCAAACCTTTGTGGTGCGGTTCATCGGAGAAGAGGGTGAAACCTTTGTGGTTGTTGAACCGTTGTGTCGGTTCACACCTCTCCAACGAGACGTACTCCCTTAACAAGGAGGAACTCGGGAATACATCCTCGTCTCCGCGCGCCTCGGTTATTTCTATACCCGAGCTATTTACTTATGCACTTTACATTGTGATAGCCTTCGTGCTTGAAGTATTATATATTGCTATCACCTTGTTGCTTGTCTTGCTTAGCATAAGTTGTTGGTGCACATAGGTGAGCCTAGTTTATTTAAGTTGTCGGCTTGTTAATTTAAACACCTAGTTTTATTCCGCAATTAGCAAGCCTAAATCGAAAAGTTTTAATCGCCTATTCACCCCCCCCCTCTAGGCGACATCATATTGTCCTTTCAAATACCCATTCGTACTGAACATAACAGAAAGTTCGTGTATCAGCATAGTATATAAGTATTGTGGAGGAATCACTAAGTCAGCATCATCCATAGAACGACGAATCCGAGCCACTAAATCATCACTCATATATAATGAATATTTATCAAGAAGTCTCTGACCATTTGTAACCCCGCAGAAAAGCAGAACAGTCATGAATAAATGTCTAAGTTGGAAAGAAGAAGCCCATAAAATAGCTTCATCGAAGAGAAGAAACCATTCATTGTCATCGCCTCTATTCCGCGTGCCTGGCAAGCTTCCCTAAACGAATCATATAAAGTACCATCATAAGTTCTTAGGTCTTCAAAAGATGTCGCTCCGCATACTTTAGTCAGTAGCATGCGAAGATAGAACAACGCATTTGTTGTAGGGTGACAATTATATATCCTCCCAATTGGCATAGCAAACATGCCCCTGCTCTCACTTCTTCTCTTTCATCGTTTAGATTGCCCATCCCAAATCCATTTGGATGGAAAATCAAGATATTTTAAGGAGCGAGCATCAGGATAACGCTGATTCGCAACAAACCACTCCGTTAAGATTGTTTTGCATCTGTTAGAGTCGCCAACAACATCAGCAAGACTATCTTCTTCACGGTAGATCACTCTGTCCATATTCGGCAAATGCATGGTTAATCTTTCAACAAAAGGTTCGCGGACATGGATGTCATACCCGAACGTCCGCCAGCAGGATTCGCAAGTCGACAAATATCTGAAATAAAATGAAAGTACACGTAGGGCAAAAACTGTTTCGACCTATGACGCATCACGGAGGCATAAAAAAGAAGGGTACAGACCCGAGAACTTGCAAATGAGGGAACATAAAGCAAAAAAACTCTGAAAATGATGGAACACGTGAGCAAATAATAGGAAAAGCATACCTGCATTTAGCATAATCGCTTATTTCATTTCTACCTTCAGTTTGAGAACCTGGAGTGTCATACATGAAGTGCAAACGGGCGCGCACCATATCAGGACCTTTGGCAAGATACTTAAACAAATATTTGAGGAGATTCATTTTGTTGCACCATTCAACATTAATATGGGCCTGAAGCATCTTGAGCAGTTCCATATTGTACGGAACAATCCATCTGTTGTCCAAACGGTGACCATTTTTCGTGACATAACGACAGTTATTAGGACGACGGTAAACCGGAAAACCTAAGGCGTCAATTGTGCTCTCTTCATTAAACTCCTTGGGATAATGTTTAGAGCACACGCCATCTTTCATACACGGGGACTGCGGGTTGTACGCACCACAAGGACCATGTACCATAAATTCCTCCACAAGGGCATATCCAAGTGTGTCTTCACGATAATCTGGTATCTCAGCAGAAATGTAAGAGTCGATAGTAAAAGGTGTGGGATCATCTGTATCGGCTTTCAACCACACAAGTGAATGTATATGAGGGAGGCCCCTCTTCTGAAACTCAACTACATATAAATCTGGAAAGAAGGAAAGAAAAAAGTACATATCTAGTAAACATGACTTTTAGAAAGCACAGTTATATTGCCTCATGGAAAACAACCAAAAATGGAACATCAGCTAAAAAAGAAGAATACATGAAGCACCCACTGAAGCATGAAGGGCAGCATGTAGTAGAATTAGCTAAAAGCGCGAAATAAAGCAAGCAGCCGCCGTAGCACAAAGGACAGCATATAGTAAAAAATAGAACGCGCATAATCACTTAAGAAACCAATACATAGAGAACAATTTAATATAATGTCAAGCATCATGAATTTTGAAGTTGACAGGAAAGAATGAGAGTAATAATCAAAGAACAGAGTACAGAACAATTTAATATAATGTCAGGCACCATGAAGTAGACAGGAAAGAATGAGAGTAATTATCAAAGAACAATGTAATAGCAGTATAATGTAATATCGAAGCCGTCATGAAGCAGACAGGGAAATTTTTACCGCACGACGTATGATAGAGCGAATAAAATTTAGAATATGTAGAAGGCGAGTAAGTACATACATGCACTAACAGGACCGAATACTTTTCCATTCCTAACACGTTTTTTGAAATGATCGACTTTCATTTTAAACACGCGAGTTTCCATATCAGGCCTGTCGGAATGAGTCTATCCAGGCTCAAGAAGAACTGCCTCAGAAATTTTGTCCCATTTTGGATTGCAAGTAAATGTAACAAAGAGATCGGGAGGCCCGTAAACACGGCAAATAGCCATTCCATCGTGATAATTCTCAATCATATATCTTGGACCTCCAGTATAACTTGAATGTAAAATGTATTCAACTCCAACGTTTTTTCCAGTTGAGGTGCCCTCTCCAAGAGCATCCGATGGACCTTGATATGTCTCGGAACGTATCTTGATTCCAAAAATGATAAGAAAGTCTACAGGACTCAACAGAAGAAAAGGAGTCAACTATTATTTGATTAGACAACCGGCCGCAGCAAGTAAAAGGGTTAGACTCTCCTTTTCGATAGTGGAACAAATAGCAATAATACTCAAGCATAGATACATCTTGCCTCCCACTTACAGGAACAGCATCAACAAGCTGATACTTGATTCCAAGATGGTAACCCATAGAACCATGAGGGAACAATAGTGGATACTGTAAAGCCATGAGGGAAGGATTAAGCAGAGAAACACGCTGAAAAGGACCTGCATCTTTTTGAACAATTACGTCGAATTTGTTTGCTTCCATAGGAAAATCATTGACAATCAAAGCAGCCAATTCAGGCACAGCAGGAAGAGAATAGCGATTCCCATGTTCTGTTCCTTCATGACCAAATAACTTAATAGCAACATCTAGTGAATCAGCAGAAAAGAGCCTTCTTTCAGCAATGCGGAATGTCTGCACCAGAGGATTGTATTCATTAAGCATTATCCGCAGCGAATCAACCACGTGACGATCAGGCTCCTCTCTACGCAAACGCCGCCGACGGACAGGATGGCTAAACTCCTCCTCGTCACCGTCATGACGCTGCAAATCTCTTGGACGACGACGGCTAGCGAAATCATGGCCATGTTCGTCACCATCATCAGCAAATATACCCATCCTGTGATCCAATTCGTTGAGCGTGTCGTAAATATAAAGCTGACAGAATTTAGGCTGCGGATCATCGGAAGGAGGAAGAAGAGACCCAATCTGGTGGGAAACAACTCCACAGATTTTGAAAACATATGGACCACTTCCAACATTCACACTCTCATCAATATGATCATCCGTAAGAAGCGAGCAGATTGAGGACCACCATCAAATTTAAGCAACTCAGACAAAGGAGAAGGCCATTCTGGATATTTAGGAAGCGAAATTTTTCCACGACGACAACAGCCAGTATACACAGGCCGGCGTCTCTCCCTGCTAGCTGCCTTGCAACGTTCCCTGTACCAAAAACATGCATTGCAGGGTATACATATGTGATGAGGGGCTCCGTAGTAAGCACGTTTATGGTAAGCACCTGTAAGACAGCCAATTGAGAAACGTGAACAACAACGGCCATGCATAGAAAGGTAGATAAAGTAACGGAAAGTGAAGAAAGGAAAAACAGGGAAGGCACAGAAATTACGTTTCAACAAAGCAACAAAATCTTTTGATAACGGCAGAGAAACACAATCATTTTTAAAACCCGCTCGCAGCAGCCGGCAATGACGACGAAGAGCCACACGCATTCGACGGTTGTAGCGACTTTTCTGCGCAGTCACGTAGGGAGTCGCTGAAACTAAACAGGAAATAAAGACGACACAATTAAAAGAGGTGTAATAATTGACGACAGCAAAGTCAGATACTGTACTGGAAGGAAAAAAAGAAAGAACCAGATGTCATACCACGCGACAAATAATCAAGAGGATTAGCACCTTCAGGCAAAATAGGCGGAAGATGAACCGCTTCACCGGTGTCGGCACTTCCAGCATCCACATCATCAGCCAAATGTACGTGATCATCGCAGGGGCCAGAACGATGGCCGTAAGGAGCAGACGTTGATCCATCACGGTAAGAAGCAGCAAAAACAGAAGAAGTAGATGCAGAGGGCCGTTCCGTCAGGAAGAAATCCCATCCAGATGGACCACCATCAGACGACACAGAAGGAACACCCACACGAACAGAAGGAGCAGAAGTAATGCCATGAAGAGAAACTCCACCTATTAAACCAGACGCAGACGATGAAGGGGCATCATCAAAAGGCTGAGCATCGGACATACGACAAAACAATTCTGATCCCAATAGATGCGAGGCAGCAGATGATGATTCCGGAATGTCTGCAAGAAGGAATAACAAAACTGAATCTGGGAAGCACAGAAGACACAACTGTTGTTCTAGCAAGGAAGTCACATCTACAGTACGTAAAGGATGAACACAGTAAACTACAAACACCATGGACTCAACATCCGATGCAATGCAAAAATACTCTTGCATGAACAGAAAGAAAATTAGCGGATCAGCTGAAGACGACAATCCAAGCTGAAGCAACAATCTATAAGAGGCTGTTGAAACATTAGAACATTAAGCAGGCCCGGATCTGACCCTAGGCGACCTGGTGCGGCGCACAAGGGCCCATATCTGAAAGGGGCCCAACTCTGCCTATATACACTGTATGTTATTGGGCTGGAAAAGAATTACACTGTAATGGACAAAGCACCCAGCAGCCCATCAAGGAAAGGAATAGTCACTACTCACTAGGCTCGCTAGCTACAGAGAATTGATCGATGATTGACCTATCGATCAGCTGGCCCCCTGCCTTTTCGCCTGTTCATATTTTTCCGCGTGGAAAGAATTTGGATCGGCAGCAAGGCCACCAAATGCGGAAGACTGGAGGTTCCCTGCAGCCCTGCCCGTCCGTCCAGGTACGCCCTAATCTGCTCATTGCAAATTTGCAATCGCCCTAAGGGCATGGCCAGCGGGTAGCCCTAGGGGTAGTGCCCTGCAGGTCCAACTCGGTTCGGGTGGTCCAATTTAGCTTCGGGTGATGCTCTGAAGCTGTCATAGGCTCTTCTGCAAGAGGCCGCTTCTTCGACAGAAAACGTGAGAAGAGAGGAAAAAAGCTGAGAGGGAGAGACGATGACCCCATGGTCCATGGCCTGGAAAGCTTCAACTTTTCTCTCTTTGGCAGAAAACGTGAGGATGCAAGTCTATTTCCCATACCTAGCTGGATGCTTCGGGAGCAGCAACTACCGCTGCCCCCATTGCTCGTGCCCTAATATGCTCCCAGTCCCAGTGGTGCATATTTTGGATATTGTCCCAATCTACTCTCTTTTTTAGAGATGTCCTAACCTATTTGATCTGACACTAAATTGGGAATTTAGATGTTATAATGGTGAAACATAAATCCAGTGCTGAAAAAAAGAAAAAGAACGAGAGAATCAACTCATTGAATCAAGGTGCTTTACTAAAAACCTTTTATCATTTTACCGATGTATATCGTACATATGTAGTAATAAGTAGTATCTATAGGGGCCAGTTTTTCAAACTTTGCACTAGGGCCCCAAAAAATATAGAGCCGGCCCTGACATTAAGCATGTAATATGAAGATAGTACATACAGGTCATTCAAAATAGAAAACTGCCGATAACCATTAGTCTGCATTCATGTTTTCTTTCCAATTCCACGTGGTGCTGTACCAAAAATAGAAACGAACAGTAGTAGAGACAGTGTACAATATGCAATAACTGAAAAAACGAAGAAACAACAGACTATCATAATGGACAGCATATGGACACAACTCCGCAATACTGATGGACTGGCACTAATTAACATATGGTTCTCACTAAGGAGTGTGACAATATACCAGCGGAAAGCAATAAATGGACAGGAACAGGACGAACAGTAAGTCACAACAGACACGCACCTGAAATCATAGAAGCAGACGAACCAACATGAATGGGACGCTTGCCCAAACGGATTTCCCTCCTGCGTGCATCCTGATCAACAATATTAGTAGCAGCAAAGTGATGACCCGGCAAATTAGTCCGTGCATTCCGCTCAACTGGGCCAGCAACACCAGAACGATGGAGAGGATCACCAAGACCAGAAATAGGCGGGAACAACAAAGGACGTGACGCCGAACGACCGGAACGCGGACGCGACGCACGAACGGCCCGACGACCAGCAGAAACAGAAGAAGCCGACAAATTCTCCGAAGGAAGACGCCGGCGCTGCGACGGACGGGCAGACACATCCGGCCCTATCTGTTCAAAACCACGCCGACGCCGACGGCGACAGCCGACGGAATCACCATCAGGACCAGAAACAGGCACATCAACCAGGTCCTCACGGGCAGAAGCACGGGCAAGACGTCGACGCTGAGCGGGACGAACATGAACATCCAGCGGCGGCCCGTCGAATGGACGGCGACGACGACGACCAACAGCATCAATGGCAGGAGAAATCAATTGGGAACCAAGCGAGCTATCACGATCAAGTTCCATGGCGGCAACATCGAATACAGGAACTTCCACCAAAGGCCGATTTGACGGCATCGCAGGCAGCATATGGAGATCTCGGCGACGAATTGGCGTCGAAGTAGAAGCAGCGTGCTGCGTCGAAGTAGAAGCAACGTGCTGACTATCAATCCCCAAATCAGAGGCTTGGACGAAGCTCGAGGCAGGAAAGATTCCCGAGTGCAATAGCGGCGAGGACGTGGCGGAGGCGCCGGCGAAGTAGAAACCGAACGCAGGCTTGGGCGACAATCCGAAGACAGAGGAAACCACGCGGAGAACAGGGGATCGCGAGGACGCGGCCCCATCTGACGGAACCACAGACGGGTGGGACCGTGGGAAGAGGAAGGTGGTAGAGAAGAAGAGGAAAAAGGAACGCCGGCAGGGGAAGCACAAGGGCGGCGAGGCATGGCGACGAAGCGGAAAGAGCGACGCAGGGGACGTCGCCGGCAGCCGTACGGAAGAACCGAGGGAAAAGAAGTGGAGGCGCGTGGAAGGGCCGACAGAACAGATGAACGAAGCGGTGGGCTGAACCAGATGAAGGCACGTGCATGGACGGGACGAACCAGCCAACCAAACAGAGGAAACGGACCCACTGCCACGCTGGGCTGACGTTAGCAGAGGATACGGCGACGACGGCAAGCTCGCCAGCGTCGGACGGCCGCCATCTGAAACGCCAGCCTGGCCGTGCGGGGCGCAGCGCGATGCAGAGCACGCGGAAGTGCCGGCGCCGCTGCGGTCTGGTGAGCGGCAAGCAGTCGCGGCGGAAGAAGCGGAGGAATGGCGCCGACGATCCCGGCGCGGATTCGGCATCCGAGCAGACGAAGCTTAGCGAGGAGAGAAAGAAGGCGACGGCGGAGGCGGCCGTGTGCGTGGATTCGAGGGGGGGATGAGCAGCGCGGCGAAATCGCCGGCGCACGCGAGCGAGGAAGGGCGAGGGAGAGTTGTGAGCAGTTTTCCAACGGGGCCTCTGAGGCTTTCCTAAAATTCATTTAGGTCCTTCCGTTCGAAGAAGCGGGGGTTGCGAAGCAATTCGCGAGCCTGAGGGTATGATTTTGCAAATACGTCAACATGGACCGCTGGATGGGCGGTGGACGTCCTAGATCGCGCCGTGTACTGTAGAGTACTGTTCATCATGAACATGAACAGTACACGGAGGCAGGATCGATCGAGAAAAACCTGCCCCTTAATATATACCGGTTGAACGCCGCGCCCTTGGTGAGATTTTTAGTGATTGTATTATAGTTGATAAAACGCAATAAAAACATTAAAGTAGCAGAAATAACAGATATAACAGAAGGCAAAGCGATGATGTAGACTGTAATTAAATTGAGATCATTGGGTCTTGTTTTCGTTGATTAGAGTGAATTATATTTCTATTAGCAACCAGATATGACTATAGAAGAACAGACTGATAGAAAAATTGAAGATAATGCAGGTAGCGTACACAGCCATGAAAGCTGAGTAACAACTGCAGTTCCACAGATCCAAAGTGGTATACTTTGGTAAAAAAAGGTGTGGTGCTTCAGTTAGAAGATTATGCATTTGTTCTGGTGGCAAATCCTATGCCTATATTTTTTTTTTAAACTGCCAAGAGGGATCCGCCTTCATGTTGCTTATGTTTCTTAAATGCTCGGATTTGAAATACATTCGAAGTTTTGGAATGTTGAAATATGGAATCTGATCAAAGGGCATAAATAGCCGACGTTTTTTGTGTGGTTCTGCTGGTACATTATGATTGAACTGTCGTCAGAGAAAGAAACACCATCGTGTCGTTGTGAGAAGTTGTAGTTTTGATTAAGTTTCAAATTAAAATAGCAATTTGCAGTTGCGACGTAAAAATATTTTGAAAAGATTCGAATATTACAGTCGTGAAAAGCTGGAAGAATATATTTATACTGAATTAGAATTCGTTGTTTCGAGTATATATGGGAATGCTCATTTTAAAAATTGGTTAAAGTGGAAACGTTTTAAGGTCCGAATTCTTTGTATGTTTATGAAATGGTGTGTTCATGTTGATATGTTTGTCATACTTGTAAGAACCGCAGTGTAAAGAATTCAAATTTGGGGAAACCAACATTCGAAGCGTGTGTGGGTAAAACTTGAATATGAAAATTTGGGCATTTAATTGTTTTTTGAATTTTTGGAAGCTAATGGATTCGAAAGAAAGTCTACGGCTGAAAGATTCTCTAGATCTTTGAAATTGGGCAAATTGCCAATTTGAATTGTTCAAACATGTTTGTTTTTTGCCAAAGGTAGTTAGGTTTTTTTTTCTGCATTTCAGTATGTTCTTACATTTTCACGGAGGTTGTGTATGGAAAGTTTGTCATATTGTGATTTCTTCTTAAAAAACTGCCAAGTGGGACACGACTCGTCATGTTGTTTTTTTTGTCATATTTGTTAATATCGCGGAGTGTAGAATTCAAATTTGAAGATGGCCACAGTCAAAAGTTGTTCGAATTTAGATCCACTGAAATTTAAAGGAAGTTGATATTTGTAAGTTGTTCAAATTTTTGGAAACCTGCAAATTTGCAAATTATTCATATTTGAATTAGGTTTGCGTCTATTTAATGCTAGCATTCCGTAGGCATTAAAATTTTGAAGTATTCAAATTTGGATTCTGATCATACGCCGTAAATAGGCAACGCTTTTTGTTTGTATTTGTGCCGATGTATTTGTCGTATTTTCCCTGCCCGTGGGGTAATATTTAAGTTTGAAAACGTCTAGATTTAGAAATTGTGCAGATTTTGAAATTATTGAAATGCAAAGACAGCTTGCGTTATAAAATTGGTTGGACTTCGAAAATTGTTCGAAATGTGAAGTTATTCGGATTTCAATTATGCTAACGGTAGCAAAAAAAGGTCGAATTTGAAGGGAATTCGAAAATTTAAAATATTCAAATTTTAATATTGATCGGATAGCGTAATTAGTTAGCACTTATTTTTGTGGTCGTATTGATATATTTGTAATATTTTTCTGATGCATATATTTGAATTTATTGAGTTTGCAAGTTTTAGGACCTTTTAGAAATTGTATAAATAATCTGGAAGGGAAAAAACGGAAAAGAAAAAAAACTGACATTCCGGAGTTATTCGGATTTGAATTATTCTAACGTTAGCAAAAAAGGTCGAATTTGAAGGGAATTCGAAAATTTAAAATATTCAAATTTAAATCTTGATCGGATAGCGTAATTAGTTAGCACTTATTTTTGTGGTCGTACTGATATATTTGTAATATATTTCTGATGCATATATTTGAATTTATTGAGTTTGTAAGTTTCAGGACCTTTCAGAAATTGTATAAATAATCTAGAAGGGAAAAAACAGAAAAGAAAAAAAAAACTAACATTCCGGGCCCACTGTGACGTCTTGCTGACGTCACAGAACCCGGATCTGCAGCGGCGGCGCCGGCGGCGCGCCAGGGCGAGGCGGGACGCGCGCATGCGCGTTGGACGCGCGACGACGCGGGGAGGTCGGCGCCGGCGCCGCCCCGAATTGGTCGTCGTGGCGTCGCCGGAAGCGCGTGGAACGCGGTGGAGGGCCGCGCGGCGGCGGCGGCGATTCCGCCGCCGATGCGACGTTCCGGCAGGCGGCGGCCGGTGAGGATGGAGGGGCGGGGACGTGGAAGGCCGTGGTGGGCCGCGTTTCGTGCAGGGAGGGCCATGGCGGCGGCGCGAGCCGGCGGCGCCGGCGTCGACTTCCGGCGCCGCGCGGGAGAGAGAGATGCGAGGGGGTGTGCGGAACGTTTTGCAGAAACGTCCTCCTATTATACGGTAATTGCAGTTAGGTCCTTCCCTTCGTAAAACCGTGGGATGTGGATCTGTTTCGCGGTTTGGCAGGGAGATTTTTGCAAAAGGGTCACGCGGGCGTCACTGTGTCCGTTGGATCGCGATTGGACGGCCCAGATCGCCTCCGGCACTATTCATAACTGTTCATCGGCCGGAATTGGCCGATCTGGGCCGTTGGATTTTGATCGGACGGCCGAATTTCGGAGCCACCACAGGCCGAGAAAAGAGGGCCCCTTAATATATAGGGGGTAAGGGGGTAATAGGGGTAATTGGCGCTCAGGTCCATCCAGCGTGCTCAACAACGCTAAACAGGAAACATGTGGAGCACCTATGCATAGTCAAAGTCTTGCTCCGTGATATGCCTCCGTGCTGGGCAGGTGCATACATTCCAGCGACACATGCTCTGTTCTTCAGGTGCTCTCTCTCTCTCACAAAAGATGAACCACTTTAATTAACTGTTAAATTGATTAGTGCGGGCAGTGCAGCGGCCTGGTCTGTCCACCACATCACCGCCGACACATTTAGACAATGAATGCCAGTATGCCACCCAGCATGCAGTCCAGATCTTTGAAGATATATTTTGACATCTATTGCTAAATAGATGAATGAGAGCAGAATATAATTCTTATTGCAATAGCAGGAGTCAGTTTGATTATAAAGTATTATCAAGTTGTGCTCACTTAAACAGCTTATGGATCTAATAAGTTTGCACATCAAAAGAATACAGTAGGACATCCTAAGTTACATGTATCCAATGCGGCAAAGGTGTCTAGCGATTCATTGCAAAATACTAGCATCGTCCAGAGCCATCTAATATTATGCTTGAACGATACTCAGCATTTGAGATCAAACAATCAATTCTGCCAACTCTAGCAAATATTTCAGGAGCAAGCAGATATATATTTCCCAACGAGGAGCATAATGGTTTTCAAACTCAAAAGCAAACACTTGTAGCAATCGGAAAATATTTTTTCTTGACAACACTATGGGGAGGTAGATGCAGGAAAATAAAGCATTTAGACCGTGTGAATCTTCTAGAGCTAATTGTGTCTGCCCAGCATTATTTATTGGCTTTAGTTTGCGGGTGGGATTGCGGTTTAGCAGGAAGTCTTGCCGCACTTGCACACTTACCGATCGCTGTGGAGAGGTTGTCTTAGTTGTGAGGTGAGGTGAGGCGGCCGACAGTGAGATTCTTTTTGGATGCAGGTTAGTGTCACTCCTGTTTCACCATTGTTGTTTTTGTCGATGGCTCCTGCTCGATGTCAATTGGCTTGTGTATTTGTTCCATTGGGTTAATTTTGTTCAGTTCGTTTCTTTTTTGTATGTCTGAATTCTGAACCCAAATTAGAAAGCTACCCATATATGGTAAAAGGGTGTAAAGTCAAGTTTTCCCGGTGCCACTCTCTACTGATTCTTGTTGCAATGTTTCACCATTGTTGTTGGTGTCCTCGGCTCCAGCTTGGTGTCACTGACTTGTGTATTTATTCTACTAAACTAGCAGATACATCTTGCAAATCTAAATTAGGGTGCAAATTAGATTGTCAATTCACTTTCTCTCTTAGTTTCTTTCCGATATGTATCTGACATACACCCTGTTGTTATTCAGAGGCTTATGATTCGTTAGATCCAAACATCAATACCACAGTAAAATGGGATATTATGCACTGTACTCGTGTTAATTATGTTGTAAATCGCACTCTTCACATCAGCCCATGTGCGTTTCTCTGAACTTATTAGGCCATTTTTTTCAAGAATAATTCTGATCTTAAAACGTAGCACGTCCAATGCCTGACCACACACTTTGCTACAAACAAATATCTCCCTACTTCTTACGGTAAAAATAAATATAGTATATGCTACTTACCTACTTTCTTGACTGGATATATAAGGAGAATCAATAGCATCTATGATGATAGCTGGTTAGTTTGAACACTTGCATAGTTCTTTTTGTCTTAAATTTCTTAATCTAAACTGACGAGGCGCGCATGTTGATAATTACATATTATTTCTAAGGCATACATGCACAATCTAATGTTTTTCAAGACGCTCTATAGTCAACGATGCAAAGGTGCTTAGTTTTAGTCAGTTATGCTGATTGGAAAAAAATGGCGTAGTTGTGCTTGATGGCCATGAGTCTGCAATAGATAACGACGCACCTTTACAACTGATAATCGACGCGTTCTCATATCTTATAGAGGGCTGATCGTTTGGTTCATAATCTGATAAGCCAATATGTTACTACTAAGAGATACATACAGGTTGCATGTTTGATTTTCATCTTATCCGTGGTGTAAGAACACCTGAAGAGTCAAATAAAAACACCTCAAGAGTTCTCTTGCATTTTCTAAATTAAAAATATGTTGGTTCAGATGAAGAGGCTTCCCTACTATGTAACCATTTCGAGTGATTTACTCTACTTGCTCCTGACTTTGGTATCTCTACTTGGTGATGGTAAGGCCGACTAAAAAAATCCCTAGTATATACTATAAATTAAATATAGTAAAGAGAGGGGCTATTGGGGTGCCCTTGTTTAAAACATGTATTATAGTTGGAGATTTCTTGTGTTGCTGGGTTCGAAGGGGGTATGGCACTGAGAATAACTGTAATATAGTACATGCACTCTTTCCTTTTATTTTGTTTCGGCAAACCTGTGTTTTTGTGTTGCTGCCTCCCTTCGATTGATTAGGTTTATTATAGGCATTATGATAATAGGTATCTACCAACCGAATTTCTACCGTTCATTTGATAAGGTGCCCTTGCTTAAAACATTTATTATAGTTGGAGATATGTTATTTTGTGGGTTCTAAAGGGGTAAGAAACTTAAAATAATTGTAATATAGTAAATGCTCTATTTCCTGGTAAATTATGCACTAATCTTTGATTTTTGTGGCGCCCCCCTTTGATAAAGTTTGAGAATGATTATACTACTCTATTTCACATCATTTTCTTTAAAAGAGGTACAGATTATTCTTCTATGCACAAGTTGGTTTAGCCTACACTTTATGGCCACATTCAAGAGCCCTGAAAATCCATTACAGCTTCCGGTGACCAGTTAGCATTTGCCATCCGCAGCAGAACCTCAGTAAGAAGTGAGTGTGGTACATGCCTTGTTCATTTTCACAATTAATCCAGAGTCAACTAAATAATTTTAGAATTTAGAACATATGAAAATATGCAACGACAAATACATATGTAGAGGTGTCCTTACATATGCCCTTTGGCTGGGTAGAATGTCGAAAAATGGGCAATCTTTTATCTATTAGCACCATGAAACATGTTTGCAATTTTGAGTACACAGGTAGACATCTTATTATTTATGTGATAGACTAGGTGCAAGTAGAAAATATATTTCCCTTGACATCAAATGATTTCCCTTAAATGTTGAATAAATTAATATAAAGGTTGTATTTATGTGATAGATCAGGGATGCTTTGATGTGATCAGGGATACGTCTCAACCTCCCCACAAGTAGGATATAATACATTTACACATTTTTTTTACCATACTATATGTGCCAAGGTGACATCAGGGCGCAGCAAAGCGCGCCACACCCTTCTAGTTCCCTTCATTGGGCGAGGGGTCATGCTCTGAGCCATCTTGGACCAGAAAACTGTCATTGGGTTGGGGCGGCTGACATCACCATAGATGATCGGCGGCTTCACACAACGTGATGCATAAGATTGCACCCATCCATTGGCGGTAAAGGCAAAACCAGATAGTTGCTCACCGAAGTACTCAACCATGTCATTTCTCTGAAATAAACATAGAAATTAAGTCACAAAAATGAGCAAACACTTCATTTCCAGAGAACAATATGCTGAAACCAATATCTGCTTAAACGATATTCGTCGACAAATATGTCTTAATTGCAATGAGCCAAAAGAGCATCTTGCAAATTAGTCTACAGCAAACAATATTAGTTACGCTGCTCACCTCAGGCTCTCCATGCACAAGCACATCAATGTCAAGCTCCTCTTGGATCTTGACAACCTTGCTAATTTCTTCCTTGATAGCACAGACATACAAGCCGACGCTTTGTGCGGCGTATCCAGGAGGCTGAGGTTAAGGAGGCTTTGAAAAGGATGAAAGGAGGCAAGGCAATGGGCCCTGATGGTATCCCCATCGAGGTGTGGAGAGGCCTTGGAGACATAGCGATAGTATGGCTAACTAAGCTTTTTAACCTCATTTTTCGGTCAAACAAGATGCCCGCAGAATGGAGGCGGAGTACATTAGTGCCAATTTTCAAGAACAAGGGGATGTTCAAAGTTGCACTAATTACCGTGGAATCAAGTTGATGAGTCATACAATGAAGTTATGGGAGAGAGTCATTGAGCACCGTTTAAGAAGATTGACAAGCGTGACCAAAAATCAATTTGGTTTCATGCCTGGGAGGTCTACCATGGAAGCCATCTTCTTGGTACGACAACTTATGGAGAGATATAGGGAGCAGAAGAAGGATCTGCATATGGTGTTCATTGACTTGGAGAAGGCGTATGATAAGATACCGCGAAATGTCATGTGGTGGGCCTTGGAGAAACACAAAGTCCCAACAAAGTATATTACCCTCATTAAGGATATGTATGATAATGTTGTGACAAGTGTTCGAAGAAGTGATGGCGACACCGATGACTTTCCAATTAAAATAGGACTGCACCAGGGGTCAGCTTTGAGCCCTTTTTACTTTGGTGATGGATGAGGTCACTAGGGATATACAAGGAGATATCCCATGGTGTATACTCTTTGCGGATGATGTGGTGCTAGTTGACGATAGTCGGGAAGGGTTAATAGAAAATTAGAGTTGTGGAGGTGAACTTTAGAATCGAAAGGTTTTACGCTTAGTAGAACCAAAACTGAGTACATGAAGTGTAGTTTCAGTACTACTAGGCACGAGGAGGAAGAGGTTAGACTTGATGGACAAGTGGTACCTGAGAAGGACACCTTCCGATATTTGGAGTCTATGCTCCAGAAGGATGGTGATATCGATGAAGATGTGAGTCATCAAATCAAAGCTGGTTGGGTGAAGTGGCGCCAAGCTTCTAGCGTCCCCTGTGACAAGGAGAGTGCCACAAAAGGTATAAGGCAAGTTCTATAGGACGGAGATTCGACCTGCGATGTTGTATGGCGCAGAATGTTGGCCGACCAAGATACGACATATCCAACAGTTAGGTGTAGCGGAGATGCGCATGTTGAGATGGATATGTGGCCACCCAAGAAAGGATCGGGTCAGAAATGATGATATACGTGAGAGAGTTGGGTAGCACCGATTGAAGAGAAGCTTGTCCAACACCGTCTAAGATGGTTTGGTCATATAGAACGTAGGCCTCCGGAAGCGCCATTGCCTACCGGATGGACAAAGCGGGATGAGAATGTTAAAAGGGGTCGTGGTAGGCCAAACTTGACATGGGAGGAGTCTGTTAAGAGAGATCTGAAGGATTGGAATATCACCAAAGAACTAGCAATGGACAAGGTTGCGTGGAAGTTAGCTATCCATGTGTCAGAACCTTGACTTGGTTTCGAGATATTATGGGTTCCAACTCTAGCCTACCCCCAACTTGTTTGGGAATAAAGCATTTATTGTTGTTGTTGTTGTTGTTGTTGTTGTATAGCACTGACATACGCTTCCTCAGAGATCCTGCAGTGACACAAATTTTGAATAAAAAATGCAAAAAAAAAATATAAAAAGGAAAGATTTGTAAGAGCACTCACTTCTTCGCCTTGTACTCACGGCGGACCCTCCTAAGGTCCATTGTCTGAGGGAATGAACCGATTGTTGTTGTCGGAAGGACAGGAAGGTTGAGCTTCTTTTGCTGAGCGTCCAGTCTAGCAGAAACAGTGGTAGCCCGGCGGTGGTCAGAGCCCTTCAAAGCAGCAGCCTGTGAGAAATGTACTTCATGTTAACAATTTGGCAGGTGCAAAGCTGTTAGGGCCTGTTTGATTCGTAGGATAGGAAATATGTAGCAATAGGAAAACATAGAAATGCAATGTCATGCACCAATCTTATAGGATTTGGTTTATACCAAAATTTGTTTGATTCCACCAAATGATATGTAAAAAGAGTTTGGAGTGGATGTTAGAATTCTTATAAGAAGTACAAAAGATTTCTTTAAAAAAAATCCTATAGGATTCAATCCTACAAATCAAACGAGGAAGCAAGAAAAAATTCCTATAGAATTGAATCCTACGAAAATCTTATTCATTTCCTTTGAATCAAACAAGCTCAATGTACTTACGGCCTTCTGAACTTCCTCATTGTTCACTCTGGGTGACGATCTCCTTGAGGCCTGAGCAGCAGCATTGGCTGCAAAGTAAGCCTGCATTGATAATGTTCAAATATTGTATGTCAGTAAAGTCAGTTAACAGTTCCAATTAAAGCGGTGCAAAGCAACAAAGTATAGTATAATAGAATACCTCATCCTTCAGACCAGCCAAAGCCTTGCCAAGCGCATTCACCTCAACCACCTTTTGGGCAGCAAATGCAAGCCACGACTTAATCTCACTGTCAAGCTTAGTCTCGTTGACAAGATCAACAGCAGTGTGCTCAGGCTGTAAGTGGAGACGGTTGTCCACGGCGCCGCCTACCCATATCCACTTGATCGTGTTCCTGGATGTCCACGGCCAGACCCTGCTAGTTGGTGGGCAGCCGTGGCTTCCCTTTTGCCCAATTAAACCCATTTATTCCTCAGCAAAAAAAGGGAACTGTCGATCCACTTTCCTCGCTCAGCTATGGCTGCGGGCTGCGGCCCAAAACATGTTGACGACGGCACAAATAGATTTGGCCTGGGAAAATCTTCCATCTACGCATGAGCGCGCCGCCGCCGCCGCCGGATTCCGCCAGCACCCAGCTCAGCGTTGAAGTGCATCTCAATGGACGACCCCTTTGACGGCGGTGGTCGGGTGAAGCTGCCCGACGGACTGGCCCTACAGGATGTCGAGCTTGCTGCTCACCGCCAGCCCGTCCGGAGACGGGAGCGGCGCCGCCGCCATGAGCGCCGTCGGCACAGGAGTAAAGGAAACGAGCAGAGTTGCGCGAACGAACGAGCTTGACGGACTGAAGGACGAACGCTTCTTGACTTTCAGTCGTTGTCAAATGGGTTCAATGGGGACTTGTCGGACGCCGTGGAAACTAGACGGGACTTAACTGGGAAATATCCTAGTACCATTTAATCTATCGGGTGCAAACGGCGTGTCGATGGATAGCCGTGGACGTGCCCACTTACAGGTCTAAGTGTGCATCAGCGAACAGGAGGTGGACACCACAAGCTTGTCTGAAGAATGTATTCATAATTGTTGGATACAGAAAGGAAAGCAATGATAATGGATAACGGACACTCCCACCGAGTCACAATCTAGGTAGTTTTAGAATCTATGCTAGTGAAATGTTGTTACTTTGACCATCAATGTAGAGAAAATATCAGTATCAACGAGACAATGATATTACTAGATATATCATGAATATACTTTATAATGCAAACTTGGTTTTATTTGAAGCAACATATTTTCATAGAAACTAACGGTCAAGTATATCACCTTAAAGACTGTCACAATATTGAAAACGACCTAAATTGTGACCCAGAGGTAGAATAATTATTATAGGGTGTAATTCTTACCCTTGCCAACAACAGCCTCAAGAGACTGAAGAGTGCTGAGAGATGCAGCAAGATCATCAGCCCAAATGTTCCGTCCATCCACAACACCAGCAAATAAGTACTTTCCAGACGGGACACCCACGCTCTTGACAAGCTCAAGTGTCTTAGTTCCACGGACAAGATCAAAACCATAGGCAGTCACACCGCTCAATGATGTGAGGGTCCTGTGGTTACAAAAAAAATAGTACCTTGTTATCTCAAAAGAAAAACTTAAAACACATAGTTATTAGAATTAGAGAAACGTACTTGTAGGATTCAGCAGGAACATCAGCAAAGTACGTCTCAATACGTACACTCAATCCAGAGAGTGACGACTCGAGTTCAGCATATGCCGAAGAGAATGCAGCCAATTCGTGAGCAGCAAGGTCCTTAACAAGGGTGGGCTCATCAAACTGAATCCATGAAGCACCAGCTGCCTTCAGCTCAGCTACAACCTCCCTGTGATCATATAACATATGGAATTATCTGCTGAAGATTCAAATTACAACAAAATAAGTTGCTTGCTTCAGTCGATGCTTACTTGTAGATGGGAAGAATGCTACCAAGAAGTGAAAGAAGAGAGAATGATTTCTCCACACCCTTCGCTGCCTTAGAGAGCAACAAGTACGAGACTGGTCCAACAAGCACTGGAACAGTGTCAACGCCAAGCTGAATGGAAGTAAGAACATTTAGCAAGCTGACATCATCATTTGTAAGACAAATAGCATGGCAAGCCACTTCTCTTCCAGGGTAAACATTACCGTAACTGTATAGATCTAGGGAGGGGTCCTACTGTATCACTACCATGCAAGAAAAAAAGTGTGTGGGTCTGAAATCCTAAACATGTCATTGCCCATTCCAAGAACATACAAAACTCTTGCAAACGGTGCTTTCTCAAAACAACATGAAGAAAGTAAAACACCAATTTAAGATCCTTGGACATAGGTTTCATGTTTTGTCAAGTATGCAAACAGTAATGGATCATTTTCTGCATGATAGCAAACATGTTTGTTCCAGGACTATCTTTCAACGTCAAACATAGCTTGCAAGATCATCTAGTTATTGATAAATTGCGTTGTCAATTTTCTATATGGATAGCCAAGAGACGTGGTATACTTCATCCAAGTGCCATTAAAGGATCTACTTTAACCAAAGAAAATTAACCAATACAAAAGACCAAGTGATTTGATTAGCAAAGCGAGACAGACTAAACAAGGACTGCATGTAGAATCGGATTTTGATAGAAAGCACAGATATAGCAGTATAGGTGAGAAGATTTTTCTTCTACTATATAATATATGTAAACTACTATGAAAAGAGATAATGACTAAAAATGGCCAAGATAATGCCGCGGTTCAACCGTTCAAGCAACATACCGCCTTTGCCTCCTTGTATTCAGAGACAGCCTTGTATGAAGCATATGAGAACTTGGTTTCTGGGCCCAATTCAGGCACAATAAAGTGACTGTAAAAAAGCAAGAAAGCCAGTAAGCATAACTGTAGGACCAATACCCCCCTAAAATATCACTTCTGGTAACTGATAAGCTTCAAGAGATGCAAATGGGCTTACTAGTTGGTGTCAAACCACTTGGTCATCTCCATAGCAGGGACAGTGGCATTGCCCCTGGCCATTGAGAAGTAGGTGCTGTGACCAATCTCGCCACCAGTCCAGGAGTAGCGGTCCGGGACAGCACCAAGCATGGCAGTTGTGTCAAGCACCTGGTCATAGTATGAGAGGTGTTGCTGGGAATGTACTTAATCCTTCTGACATCTGCTTCCAGATGCTGGCCCTGAGGTCGGTGGCAACCTTCTCCAAATCCTCGGCGCTGCTCTTCCCATCCCAGAAAGACTCTTAAGGCAAACTTGAGCTCCCTCTTGGGGCCCATGCGAGGGTATCCAACAATATGGGACGCCATCGTTCTATAGAATTGAAAAATAAAAAAAGCAATTAATTTGCAGGAACATTGTCAGAATTATCAACTAAATTTTACCATGAAGAAACTTTACAAAATATTGTGCGTATATGGCAAAATATTGACCCAAACTTCCAGCATGTTTCACAAAATGAGCAATCAAACTTCTTTGTTTCCGTAAAATTCTTAGGTAATACGACAGGATGAGGTCCTCCTGTAAGATGAAGAGGCTTAAGAAATACCTTCTGCTAATCAAGGATTCTTTAACCTGGAAATGTTTAACCGAACCATGAAGGCAGGTTACATGCACTAAAGATCTCCATTTAGGATCCAACCAACCCTGTCACTGATGAGGGTACAGGAGAGCTGAAACTGGTCGCAAGGAAAGCAGGGCCCCTCTCAGACACGAAATCAGCATACTACAAATGACATTCAGAGCAGTGGATCGCTCGAATCAAAATGCCTTGTGGGCAGGACACAAATAACGTGACGTGAAAATAAATAAAGCATTAGAACTACAGGAAACGAATTGATCCGATAGGAATGTATAAAACCAGCGATCCTTGCAGTCCTACAGACGCACAGCCAATGTAATTTCAGAGTGTTACCATTACTACCAAAAAAAAGAAGGCTAAACGTGAAAAGGACATCTCCACTCGTTCGGCCTCCCCAGATTTTGGTGCGGCGCCTTTTTGCGTTTGCGCCGGCGCAAACCAGAACCTGGTGGGGAGGAACTTACCAGCCGTTTCGGCCCCCAGCAAAAACACACATCAAAATAATTTGAAAGTTCACATTCCCGCCCACAAAAAATAGCCCGAGTTCGACGATCAAAGCAGCCACAATTGGGCGATTATTACAAAAGAGTCATAGTTTAGGCGAATGGATCAAGCCGCAGTTCGGCGATCCGGTGAAACGGCCACATTCGGCATTCTGCTGATACGCAGATCAGATGGTCGTCGGCGACACCTCGGCATCATCCTCGAGCTCGATGGGCGTGGTCGTCGGAGCAGGTGTAGAGGTCGGAGTGGGCGTAGGCTCGGCGATATCGTCGTCCAGCAGGATCGGCGCGGTCGTCAGAGCAGGGTCGGAGTGGCTGTAGGCCCGGTGCTCGGAGGCGGCGTGTCGGCTGGACTGGCCGAGCTCGTGTCGGCTGGGCTGGCGCAGCTCGTGTTGGCCGGAGTGGTGTAGCTCGCCGTCGCCGTCGGGGTCGGGGCCGGACGATGTCGCTGAGAATCAGGCGATGTTGCGCCATGAACCACGTCCTCACCTCGGGGTCCATGGTATCCGGGTCGCCTCCCGTGAGGAAAGCGAGGTCGTTGTTCCTCTTCTTCGCCGGTGCCGGTCCTGAGGAGGTCGAGCTTGACCTCCGCCTTCTCCATGAGCGCCTTCCACCTCATGTCCGCCGTCTCGTCTCTCACTGCGGCGTGGGTTTGAGCGTCGGCGATGCAGATCTCGATGGACGCGTGGAGCTTCGCCGTTGGCGGCGCCCCGTCTCTCGCCGCCTTGTCTTTCTTGTGGCCCATCCCAGGGCGCCCATCTGACGCGCCAGCCGCTGCCGTGTCCGGGACATACTCCTTGCTCTTGTCGAGAGAATGACGAACTTGTGCCCATTTCTCGCACCCCTCGATGACGATGAAGACGTGGAGTAACTTGAAGTTGGCATTCTCGTCGTCCTTGTACGCCTCGAACATCCGGACAAGCTACATGGCAAACCGGCCGGAATGAGCAAACCGGCAAAGTAAAAGGAAGGAAATCCCGGCGGAAAGGCTCACCTCCATCTCGCGGTTGGGGCCGCTCTTCGGCCGATTCGCGATCTCCTCTTGGATTCCATGCTATTTGTTGCAAGCGGACTGGATGTTCGCCCAATGTTTGGCCATGGCCTTCTCGCCGCGCGGAGTGACGCACGTGGAGAAGTCGGGGCCGATCATCCGGCGCTCGTCGTATGCCATATTCACCCTCTTCTAGTAGTTGTCCATGTTCTGGTTGGCGCCGACTGATCGTCTTCGATGCTTCGGCGAGGAGGACATCTTCCTTGGACGTTCACTTGATGCGAGGCTCGGCGGGAGGCTTCGGCAACTTGGGGGCCTTCTTGGGCCAACAGCCGCCGGGTTCGCTATCCTTGGCCGGTGCCGATCCTTCCTCGATGGTTGTTGGCTCGACCCCTTCTTCTTCCGCCTCCTCCGTGCCGCCACCAGAACCGCCACCGAAATCCCTGCCGCTTTGTGAGGAAAATTCCCCACCTTGCGAGAGAAAGCCCAGGCATGCCGCCGTCGCCGCCGACCCGGTGGTGATGATTGATGCATGTAAAATGCATACATGAACTTTACATTTTATTACTTGATATTCCAACTTATTTGCATCATATATGGGTTATATTTATGTTTTATAATGATTTTAGGGGATAATTCACAGTTTCCCCATTTATTTGGAATTAACCCTGCAGAACCAGAAAACCCCTTTTTCCATGTTTTTGACTTTCAGGGACCAAACGACGTCCAAATGACCTAATATTTTACGGGGCCCAATATTTGGAAATAAGAAGACGTACGAGCCAAGGATCCACGAAAAAGGAAGTCCGAGGAAGAAAATAGATGGTCCCACGCGGCCCATGTACCTGGCCGTGTGGGACCACCTCTTTTATTCCTCGTGGCTCCGATGCCATCCGTTTTCGTCTCCGTGGATTCGTCTTGACCTAAAAATGTCTATAAAAATAGTCCCCCGAGGAGTTTCGCGAGCAGGCGGCGGAGAAACACAAAACCACGAAACAAAAGAAAGAAGGCTGCCGCCGAAGAAGATCAGAAGGGGGAAACACCGTCGGGATCACCCCCGGAAGTCTCCTCCGTCCCTCCTCCGGAGTCTTCATCAATACCGCCATCTTCATCGCCGTTGCTGCCTCCCATGATGAGGAGGGGGTAGTTCTTCATCGGGGCTGAGGGCTCTACCGGTAGCTATGTGGTTCATCTCTCTCTCCCATGGTGTGATCTTTATGTGATCATGAGCTTTGTAATCTAGTTGGATCCATGGATGTTACTCTTCGTTATCTTATGAATTATGCTACTTGAGTGGTTTTATTAATGTATACTCCGGAGTCACCTTTGTCCCATGGTGCGAAGTTGACAATGTGCGCACCGTGTGTGACTTTTAGGCTAAAGATTACAGGAATACTTATCATGAGTTGTTCTTTTGTTGGTTGTCACTATAAAATTGTGGTGTTTGTTTAGTATTATTTTGGGGCGCTCACTGTGACATTGGGTTCCCTAGATGTGGAAGACAGACTTTAAGGTGTGCTTTTGCAGCCCTACACGATGGTCTTGGTGTTCTATGATATTGTGGTGTTTGTTCACTCAGACTTTAAGGTGTGCTCTTGTAGCCCTACGCAGTAGATTGGTAATTCTATCCAACGGGAGAATAGTTCAGAGTAGCATAGTGAAGAGGAAATATTTATGTATTCAATTATATTATTATTGTTGAGAGTGTCCACTAGTGAAAGTATGATCCCTAGGCCTTATTTCCAAGCATTAAAACACCGTTTGCTCTCATTTTGTCTCATATTTGTTTGCTGCCATTTTTATTTCAGATTGCAATTACCACTTATAATCATCCATATTAGTTGCATTCACTATCTCTTCGCCGAACTAGTGCACCTATACATCTGACAAGTGTATTAGGTGTGTTGGGGACACAAGAGACTTCTTGTATCTTACTTGCAGGGTTGCTTGAGAGGGATATCTTTGACCTCTACCTCTCTGGGTTCGATAAACGTTGGGTGATTCACTTAAGGGAAACTTGCTGCTGTTCTACAAACCTCTGCACTTGGAGGCCCAACACTGTCTACAAGAATAGAAGCGTGCGTAGACATCAATGATCTCGTCCATGAAGGTGTCGACGGCGTGCATTCCGCCTAGCAGACTGCGGACGTCCTCCGGGTCTTCTAGTACCTTCCTTGTTTAGGCCGGGTCACCGACAAGCTCGCCGGCCCATAAATTTAACCCGGACCATGCTGATGGTAAGCTGGCCTCTTCATGGGCCTACCGGGTTATGATCCCCCCAACAGTAGCCCCCATGTTAACTTAGTCACCATGTTGGCAGGTTCTCCTTTCATCTGCAAGCTTCATTTCTTTGGTCACAGCTGCCATCCCGGCTGTCCGGGTTAACCACCTGAAAATAAGAAATACACATAAAACATAAAATCCGGGTTACATTGCTTTCTAATTAGCTAGGCCGGCTCTTCTGGGGAGGTATATGTGGGGTGAAATGGAGGGAAAGAGCAAAAATATGGAGGGAAGGGCCAAATTATGGAGGGAAATCGCCTTGACTCGCCGACAGGTCTGGCCCACACACGCCTTTTGCCCCCCCCCCCCCCCCCCCCCCGCCCCCCAAGCGAGGCCCGGCGCGCTGGTTTTGGCTTGGCTGCGCCGGTGCAAAACGACGCTAAAAACGGCGCTAAATGAAGTCCTAGGGGGCGAGTGGTAAAATTTTCTTCGCACCGGTGCTAAAAAGGCCTCCTGGGGGGGGGGGGGACGAGTGGACATGTCCTTACACATGCACAAAATCTTCGTATATACAACAAATCGAAGCGCCCTGCGTTAGCTCGTCTGGTGGATCCCAGCCCGTGGCGCTGCACCTATACAAATCAAAGCGCAGTTGTCCAAATTGTGGACAGGCACTCACTGTTGGAAAAGCGGTGCGCTGCGGACTTGTCGGAGACGCTTGAAGACGGAGATTCGCGGCCGGACTGATGGCGCGCGGGGCCATGGAGGGTGGCGCTCGAGGTCAGGGAATCGCGGCCGGACACGCGATGCGGTGTTTTTGCGCAGACATCCTCGCCGGGATGGATGCTACCGCCGTCGACTATTGCAGCGTGCTATCACTCTCGCTCAGTCGATTCACCACGCGCGCGCCGCTGGATTTTCCGGGGGCGGCAGCTTCACCGAGAGGAGGGACCAGATCGGGAGAAGCGACACTGGTGGACGAGCTCGCCGGGGATGGTGGATTCGCCATGGCCGCCGGTGGTGGAATTCGCCAGGGCACCGGGAATGGCCGGCGGAGGACGGGAATCGGTAGGTGGGACACATGTGGGAGCTGTGTAGGTCACCGGCGGCACGGAAGTCGCCGGAGATGGCCAGAATCGTTTGGGGCCGGGGACGGCAAAAAGGGGATAGAATGAAGCTGAACGTTCAGCGTGACAGTTGGACTTGGCGCGCGGAAATGGAAGAGATAGGGCAGGGCGCGCGGCCCTCTCTGCCCCATATTTGGACTTTAACTTCTATGCACACAATGGAGTTGATATCACAAGTAGATATCTGCGCTGCTGCTTTGGAGGATTTTGTCACGTTTCTCCTTGGAAATTCAACAGTCGGAGGCAAGAAATTCGTCACCCTAGCACCAACGTGTTGAACAGAGAGAACTGGGAGCTTTGACCACCGACGTACCAACCTCCCCGAGCACCTGCGAAGTGGCTGATGATGCACTGTGCACTCCACCGCCGACGTTGTGGCACTGTCTGACATCTCCACTGATCCACCATAAAGACTGTGGCTTTGAGCAGGTAACCAAACCCTTTGTTTAAGATTCCAAATTGATGTCATTTTCATGCGTTGTATGTTTCTCCTAATACATGTTACATGTTGGACACGCCATTCTTCAGTTGTATCCAGTCATTTTACAAATTTATTCTTATTTTAGTTTCTGCATTTTTAATCCTATTCCAGTTTTTTAAAGATGAAGGCTGCCTAGCATAACCCAGATAAGTAAAAACCATATTGAGTAGTTGCCTATTGTCATGAAAATCATATAATAGTAGCTGCTGCATGGGACATCTGATTAGTTTAAAAGACATACCATGTACTCACTCGGTTCACAAAAAGATGTCTCAACCTTTTTTAAATATGCATGTATGAACACATTAAACATGTCTAGATACATCCAAATTTAGACAAAGTTAAGACATCCTTTTGTAAACGGAGCGGATAACATTGTTTGTTGATTATAATTTTTGATTGGTGCTTTCTTTGAAGTCAAAGGGATAGAAGCAATCCAGTCGCAAAATATTTATAGGCAAGCTGTAACCTACAACTATAAGCATTTTACAAATATTTCTCATGTGATAATTAGTACTTCTGTTCTCATTTAGACCTGTTGTGCAGTGCCTACATAGCTCTTCCACGACAAGAGTTTTAAATAAATACGTCTATGTTATTCAGGTAGCTTCAGATGTTTCGAAAATACGTTTATAATATTTGGGCAGCTTAAGATTTAAATACATTAAATATGTAATAATTGCATTCTAATTTCCTTTTTTATACATATGTGTTTTTTTAAGTTGCTTATAGAAGGAGCCCGCAGAAACGCGCGGGATATCATCTAGTTAACATACTCTTTGCAACTTCAAAGTTCGACTAGGCAAAATCCTAGCTAGAGGATAGATTCATCTCATTCCATAGCCGCCGGAGTACAGCTAGAACTCTGGTGCGCACGCCATTGTACACCCAAATCAAATCAATACCACAAAGCAGGAGTAGGTCTTTACCTTGCTACGAGGGGCCGAACCTGGGTAAACTCTGTGTTTGTGAATCTGTCCGTGGATTCTAAGTTGCATGACTTCACACTGATCTTAAGCCACCCAGTGGCATCTGCCGTGACTAACCCACACATATGGAGAAATTAACACTTAGCGAGACGTGGGTGCACGCGGAAGGAGAAGGGGACTATTGACGAAACCTGCTTCTTTTCCGTTTCGACGCTCTGAAATCAGAGTTGTAGCCTTTGCCTTTGGTGGAAAAAGGTCTCGCATTGGCGGAACAGAGCAGAGTGTGGATCCTAAGTCGTCTGACTCCACGCCGATCTTAAGCACCCCATGCCATCTGCCCTGACTAACCCCGATCTTAAGCACCCCATGGCATCTGCCCTGACTAACCCGCGACATATGGAGAAATTAACACTTAGCGAGACGACAGTACACGCGGAAGGAGAAGGGACTATTGACAAAATGTGAGAGCGCAAACCAGACCTTTGAAAGGTCGACCCTTTTTCTAAAGATTTCGAGAATGGAAAGATTAAATAGTTGTCTTGATGTAGTATTTTTGTATGTTAAAAGTAATTCGTCTTCAGATGTAGTGTGATAGCAATTTAGACCACCGTGCCATTGTTAAACGCCCCACATGTTGTCCTGACATCACCAGCACACCTATGGAGACGAGCGTCGGGTCGTAGCGGCCATCTGGGCCGCCACATGTCTCCACCTCCTTCATAGCACGGCGCATCACCGCCCTATCAACTTCACCTCCACCACTTGCACAACATGGCGGCAAGGCCTTACTCCTCCCGCTTCAAGATCCATAGCTTATGAGGAAAATAACCTACCAACACAGAGGGCATGTTTGGTAGCCAACATCAACTTTTGAGAACGACAACGGTAGAGGTCGACAACGAAGTTTGTGGTCGCTGTGTATGGCGGCGATGAGCACAGACCACAGATATGTAGAAGAGGTTAGGTAAAACACACACAATCGTTATCCGATAAATTACACACAAGAAATCAAAGATCTAGTGACCCACTAGATTCGTCAAATCTATAAACCACGGGCACAGCGGCATGCCTGGCAGTGGCTCAGTACAGATTGTATGGTGAGCGTGCGTCCCCATTTAATAGCCAAACTAGCAACTTCGATTCAAATCTGACACTGGCGAACGTTATGCTGGTCTTGCAAAATAAAACTTGCAATTTATCCCACTCGCATACTTGGATGTATCACACATGCTAGAAATCTACAATCTAGCTACTTGGATGGAAAGCTTGCAAAATAGAACTTTAACTCTTCCCATAACTACATTTTGTTCAACCATCGGACAGTAATTCCAAACTGAAAAACAGGAAGGCAGGTCCAGCTTCTCAATCCAACAGACGCAACGCCGGTACAACATACTTCCCGTTCAAACCAGCAGCAGACCTTCCAGCATCTGATTTTGCCACATCACGTTCCCTCATCCCCTCCGAACAAGGGGAAGTCCTTTCAGCATCCGATTTTGCCACATCACGGTCCTACACAAATAAACCACTTGAGTGACATTATACTAAGAAATAGTACCAAGTGCACGAGCTAAAACACTAGTCACATACCCCGTATATACATCTAATCCTTTCCTTGTTCATCCTAGCATCAGCAGCTAGGAAGCCCCTCCTTCCCAGCTGGCTCTTGTCCAAACCATCGTAAGAAGCACTTCTTCCAGCATCCGATTTCACCACATCAAGTTTCTAAACAAATAAACCACTTGAGTAGTGACATTATTACTAACAAACGACACACGAGATAATATACATACCTTGAATTCACTTCTAATCCTTTCCTCCCTAGCTTTTATCATAGCCTTAATATCCAAACCCGACTGAGAAAACCCACAACATTGTCGCCGCGGGCGATCATGGCCACCTTTGTATTTACCAGCATCAATGGGGTGCTTCATATCAACATTGTACTTTTTACAACCATAGCATGGACCTTCACATTTCATTTAACTAGGTCTCAGAGATATTAAAATTCCTATGTAGTAAAGCTAAAGCAAGGGAACAAGCCAAACAGCTGTATGGACAAAACTTGGAGAAATCTGAAGTCAAGACTAGTACCGTTATCAACAGCGGGTATGACCATATGGAGACAGGTGAGCTCGAATTCGTCAAGTCGTTCTCTAATCCATCTCGAGACTTCAGCAAAGAAGAGATTGTTGACGCCACCTTTAGTCTTTCTAGTACAATTCAGATGATAGTATGCGCCACCACCACTATCGCCCTCATAAACTTCTTGGAACCTCACGACATCTTCAAAATGATATGCATCATCCTGAAATCAGATTGCATCAACAACTAATTGGTATAGTACAAGACAATCAAGGCCACATGCGCACATTCGACAGAGTAGCTACAAAGGTAAATTAGCAACTGATGCAAGGAATCCGAGGAGTGAGGGAGGGAGAGTGAGCAAACCCCCAAAAGATTATTTTCCTCGTTGTACTTGTCCAACAAAGCTTGAACCAATAGCCCCATATGATCTTCGTCCGGATTGGATTCCAAATAATTCTTCTTCGTGCCATCTGGCCAGTGAAGAGCATCTCGTATAGCAATCTGCGACCTGGAAAGCCCATCGTTTGTGCACCTGAGAAAAGAAATGAATGAAAAGGTAATTAATGAGCAACTTCAAACCCGGAAGAGTGAGAAGCCTTTGACAAGTCAGAGAAAGAATATAGCTGCTGCTGGCTTCTGTTTCGATTAATTAGAGAGCTGTCTATTATTTCCAGTTCATAGTTTAACTGGCCAACTTGATTAAGTATTAGTAATTGCTTCTTATTTTCAGAAAATCTAGGGGCGGGGACTAAGAAGCTTCACATTTCTGGATCACGCAGTTTATCAAGATGGCGGTGTATAGCCTTCTCAGCTTCCTCCAAACTGTTGAACGGCCCATCCAGCTCCGGATACACGTGAAAAGCTCTATGTGAATCTTCTCGGATGAAAAATTGATGATTCCAGCCGGCAGGTTTCCGGGCTGAAATGGGTGGCGTCAGCGAGTGAGTCACTGCATCTGCCTGGGTGGAGGAAGCGTCCATGATGGATGATTTCACCAATGTAGTGTCAACCAGCTCCTTCGAGGCTAAGATATTTGGTTCTCTGCGCTCATGCCTGAAATAAAGAAGGGAGATTGTAATGCAGAAAAAACAATCTGGTTTCACGGTTGTAGAGAAAGAATAAACGACAAGCAACTTAGATCTCTTCATCTAAGTACCAATCAGATGATCAGTGTGTTTCGAAACTAGCACGGGCAAAAGAGTAATGAAAGTTGGGCCAACTGGTTCCAATTGGGCATTGAAATCATTTAAGAAATCTGATTTCGACTAGAACATAAGCATAAAGGAAATATGCCGTTAAGAACAAATGGACCACACATATGACCAACCATCTCTCCACAAGGACAGGATCTAGAGAGAGAGAGAGAGAGAGAGAGAGAGAGAGAGAGAGAGAGAGAGAGATTCATACGGTGTAGGCTGCAGCAGAGAGGAGGCGTTAGTGATTGACGAATCTTCCGGTGTTATAGTGCCAAGCAGCTCCTTCGAGGCCAAAACATTTTGCTCTCTGTCCTCACGCCTGAAAAAAGGAAGAAGAGGAGATTACAATACAGGAAAAACAATCTGGTTTCAACAGAGTAAAGAAAGAAGAAACGACAAACAACTTAGATCTCTTCATGCAAATACCACTCTTGTTGACCCGTGTGATTTTTCGAAAGTGGCACGGGCAATAGAGTAAACACAGTTGGGATAACCGGTTCAAATTGAGCACTGGGTCTATTTAGTACTAGTATCTAAGCGGTGATTAGGGTGTGCAGTGCTACAATAACAAATTCAATTTGTTTCTCTGTCCTTGGTTGCTGCGAGGTGCATGGGCAGTGGCGCAGTGCCAATGGTGTGGTGGCACAACAATGGGGGCGGAGGATCAAAATGTCAATAGATAAAACGACTAAGATTTGGGATGCTTTGATGAATGATGGTTGATAGCTATTCACAGTTTTATTAGAATCAAAGCCTTTTTATTCCCAAACAAGTTGGGGTAGGCTAGAGTTGAAACCCATAAGATATCGAAATCAAGTCATGGTTGCACATAGATAGCTGATCAAGAATCTTCATAAATTGGGGCCTTATTATGGGCTATTTGCAGCAAATTTATCAAAACATAGGTAGGATGAAGCGCATACCTTTGAGCCAGCTTCAGCTTGGTTGCAACACAATGCCTGTTCAGCAGATCATCTCTGTAGGGTCCAGGGCTTGGAGTGGCCGTTTGTTGGTTGTCGCCTCCGGGCGTCGGAGGAGGGGAAGGGAGGGGAGAGGGTTGATTTAGTTGGTTGTAGAGGCCGCGGTGGCGGCGTCCGACGAGCTGCGTCATGGCGGGGCGGGGCGGGGCGGCGACAGAGGAGGTGCTTGCGGGGGGAGGGGAAAGTTGGGTCGTGCCTCTCGAGTCTCGACCGGACTAATATAAGTGCTTTCCTTTCTTTGGGCCGCTTGACAGAACCATGAGTTCACCGAATTGGGCCTGGCTCTTACCACCCTCCCCATCCATCCAGATACTAGATCCCTGCGTCAACTGCTTTTGACACTGGCATTCGATTTGTTAGATTGTTACGATAAACATTATTAATATGACTTGATAGCCAATAGATATTATCAGTGACATTACAGGTTTAGCGAAAAGCACGACGCTCTATCATACACAAAGTTATGTATATAGGTCTTGGAGACGGCATCTCCTCAAGCACGACCCTGCAGTGGTTGGAATCACAATAACCTTTATGTGAGACTGAAAAATAAGGAGATGTCAACGCAGTGTAGTTACGAAGGATAGCAACAATGTCAGTAAAAATAGTTACCTATCTTAAGTTTTCCAATTGTTAGCTAAAATACAAACATTAACTAGAGAAAAAAATTCAGATATACATTAGAACATTATGTGTTAGCACAAAAAGTGTCGTGGAGAAAAAACATTTTTTGTGACATGTGCAAAAAAGAAAAAATTGTCTCGTATAAAATCATTTTGGAGCGTCCGGTTTTTTTTGAACAAGTCACAAAAATGTTTTTTCTTCGCGTAGCTTTTTGTACTAACATAAAACGTCTTGAAATATATCTGAAATTTTTATTTTGAGTTTCTTGACATTTTAAATTTTGCTTTTTTTGGGTAATGGGTGCATCTGCACCTACTGCCCGTTATGGATTTCCGATAATTCGTGCACTTTCAAGTATTAACTCCAACCTCTTATAAATAATAGAGTGAGGCAAAGGACTCTCCCTCAAAAGAACAACTCGTTCTTACCATAGAGACTACTAGATGTAGAGGTGTGACCTGGCGCACGACCCTCCCCAGGCATGTTTTTACGACACGGCATACGCAATGCTAATAGTCAACGGGTAAAAATGATTATAACCATCTGTAAGACCAATGACCAAATTAGACAAATTATACACACAAAAATTGTTCGTGCAATTACTATTTGGCAGGCAAGCACGAAGACCGTCTATCTTGTCCTTCAAAATACATAACTAATTATATCCACAAGTGCAAGCCATACTTGGAGAAAGCCATATTTGAGTCTCCACTTGACCTTCAGAGATAAACGCCTTGTCATCCGCTATGTACATGGAGGCGATGTTCTATGTACATAAGATACATGATGAGATTTTTACAGGCTGGTATAACCTATTGTTTAATTCTCTTTTCAGATATTTTTCGAAATGACATCGTTTCCACTTTTCTGATCCGATGTTCATGTTCTTTTTGTCAGGATGTCCCTCGAGTCGGCCGGATCGAGTGAAATCGGCCGGATCGGGTGGTGCATTAACACAGGGAGGGGGAAGGAACCACGTACGAACATCACCATCCTAGAGAATCTCGCACTGCATCCGCTGAAAACCTAGAATGGTAAATGGTACTAACTGGATGAGATCGTCTGATTAATGTATCACACGCAGCTCCTCGCCTCCTATTCCTCGGAAGGAACGAACGTTACCACGAAACCTAGGTTTCCCTTTGACGCGTAGTAAGTTGGATTTGATAATTCGTGGAGACACAACGCACAACCCGCCGACTTAGTATTTAGGTCTTAAGCCGGATTCTTATCCAACTTCTCGATATCACATCTCTTCTAACAAACAGGGACGCTCGCCGACTCAATGATCGCCACTACCCGAGCCAATGACGTTCGCTCGGGCGCCGGCATAAGAAGGGAACCTGGAGTCGGCTGGCTCTGTTGGCGCATTAAGAACATATGCCTCCCCAAAAGCCGGTTTCTTTCATTTTTTCTTTTCCTACCTTTTCAGCGTTTTAACACATGTCAAGATTCTCCTGAAAAGGTCCCGAAAGTCCTCTGGCGGTTGAACAGTGCAACATACATACTGACGAAAAATCGGGCCAACTCGTTCGTGTAAACCTATTGTGAATACTAAGTGAGCACCTACGAAGACTAACGGTCTGACGCAATTATATGGTTCTCGAGGTGATGCCTCCCCTCCTTCCATATCCAGGTTGGCATTTCCGAACCCTAAACACTAACTCCACCTTAATAAAGGAGCCAAGTCAGGAACCAGATTGTCCACTCTCCATTCCTCGCATTACAAAGCATTCACCCTCCCCTTACCTGTCAACACGACATGGCCCCCGCTACCTCCCGACGGTCGACCAGATCGGAACCGACGGACGACGAATGGTCTGGATTGCCTATAACAACGATGGAACTACAAATTCTTGCATCAAAGGGACTCCTTCCACCACGCGAGCTCTGCCCCTGGCGGGCACCAGGAAAGGAGTGAACGCCGCTTCCCAGGGACAAGGCACACGTATTCTTCACCAGCTTTGCTGAGCGTGGACTTTCTACGCCCACAGGTATGTTCCTTCGACAAGTGTTGAGCCTATACAGGATACAAATACACCATCTCCGCCCGTCCGGCTTAATGGAAATGGCTTGTTTCGCTGCATTTTGCGAAGCCTGTCTGGGCATCCGACCCCATCTAGGATTATGGTGCTCTCTCTTCCATCTCGTGCCGAAGAAACCTGGGAGATTCGGCTGCGTAGCACCATGTGGAACTGCAATTGTAACACGCCGTGTCGTGGGATTGTCATGGCAGATGTTACCAGGGGGTAACTTAGATTGGGGGACATGGCGGCTCTAGTGTACAGGAGGTTGTCTAGCTTGACGGGGACACAAGATTTACCCAGGTTCAACCTCTACATAGGAGATAAAGACCTACTTCCTGCTTTGTTGGTATTGATGGGAGATCTCGAGACCCGGGCAACAATGTCGCTGAGTCACGAGTCTAGAGTTACAATGGATTTATCTCTCGTATCGCTACTAGCTTGAGTTCTGTCTATCTATGACCTAGGAGCCGGTTTATATAGATGACCGGGTCTCCTGGTCTATTACTAGGTAAGGCCTGGTTATGCCCTACCTCGGAGTCCTACTCTAACTCTTCTAGTTCTTCGTGACCTCCAAGTCTTGGACTCCGCGACACGTACCGCCTCCGGGTGTTATAGTACCTTCCTTGTTTAGGCCGGGTCAGCGACAAGCTCGCCGGCCCATCAATGTAACCCGGCCCATGCTGATGGTTAGCTGGCCTAGCCAGGCCTCCTGCTTGGTGGGTCATTCTTCCCTCTTCATGGGCGTACCGGGTTATAATCCCCCCCAACAGTAGCCCCCAGGTTAACTTGGTGACCAGGTTGGCATGTTCTCCTTTCATCTGCAAGCTTCATTTCTTTGGTCAGAGCTGTCATCCCGGCTGTCCGGGTTAACCACCCGAAAATAAGAAATACACTTAAAACATAAAATCCGGGTTACATTGCTTTCTTTTTAGCTAGGCCAGCTCTTCTGGGGATCGGAGGTATATGTGGGGCGAAATGGAGGGAAAGAGCAAAATTATGTAGGGAAGGGCCAAATTATGCAGGGAAATCGCCTTGACTCGCCGACAGGTCTGGCCACGCACGCCTTTTGCACCCCCCAAGCGAGACCCGGCGCGGTGGGTTTGGCTTGGGTGCGCCGGCGCAAAACGGCGCTAAATGAAGTCCTGGGGGCGACTTGTAAAATTTTCTTCGCGCCAGCGCTAAAAAGGCCTCCTGGGGGGCGCTCGGGGGGGGGGGGGGGGGGGGGGGGGACGAGTGGAGAGCACATGCACAAAATCTCCGTATATACAACAAATCGGAGCGCCCTGCGTTAGGCTCGTCTGGTGGATCCTAACCCGTGGCGGTGCACCTATCCAAATTGAAGCGCAACTGTCCAAATCGTGGACGGGCACTCACTGATGGAAAAGCGGTGCGCTGCGGAGTTGCCGGAGACGCTTGAAGACGGAGATTCACAGCCCGGACTGATGGCGCTCTGGGCCATGGAGGGTGGCGCTCGAGGTCAGGGAATCGCGGCCGGACACGCGACACATTGTTTTTGCGCAGACATCCTCGCCGGGATGGATGCTACCACCGCCGACTATTGCAGCGTGCTATCACTCTCGCTCAGTGGATCCACCACGCGCGCGGCGCTGGATTTGCCGGGGGCGGCAGCTTCGCCGGGAGGAGGGACGAGATCGGGAGAAGCGACGCTGATGGACGAGCTCTCCGGGGATGGTGGATTCGCCATGGCCGCCGGTGGTGGAGCTCGCCAGGGCGCCGGGAATGGCCGGCGGAGGACAGGAATCGGTCGGGGGGGGGGGGGGGGGGGGGGTCACGGGGGAGCGGGGGAGCTGTGTAGGTCACATGCCGCCGGAGATGGCCGAAATCGTTTGGAGACGGGGACAACAAAAAGGGGATAGAGTGAAGCTGAACGTTCAGCGTGACAGTTGGGCTTGGCGCGTGGAAATGGAAGAGATAGGGCAGGGTGCGCGGCCCTCTCTACCCCATATTTGGACTTTAACTTCTATGTACGCAATGGAGTTGATATCACAAGTAGATATCTGCGCTGCTGCTTTGGAGGATTTTGTCATGTTTCTCCTTGGAAATCCAACAGTCGGAGGCAATGAATTCGTCGCCCTAGCACCAACGTGCTGAACAGAGAGAACTGGGAGCTTTCACCACCGACGTACCAACCTCCCCGAGTACCTGCGAAGTGGCTGATGATGCACTGTGCACTCCACCGCCGACGTTGTGGCACTGTCTGTGACATCTCCACTGATCCACCATAAAGACTCTGGCTTTGAGGAGGTAACCAGACCCTTTGTTTAAGATTCCAAATTGATGTCATTTTCATGCGTTGTATGTTTCTCCTAATACATGTTACATGTTGGACACGCCATTCTTCAGTTGTATTCAGTCATTTTTACAAATTTATTCTTATTTTAGTTTCTGCATTTTTAATCCTATTCCAGTTTCTTTTAAGGATGAAGGCTGCCTAGCATAACCCAAATAAGTAAAAACCATATTGATTTAGTTGCCTATTGTCATGAAAATCATATAATAGTTAAGCTGTTGCATGGGTCATCTGTTTAGTTTAAAAGACATACCATGTACTCACTCCGTTCACAAAAAGATGTCTCAACCTTTTTTAAATATGCATGTATCAACACATTAAACATGTCTAGATACATCCAAATTTAGACAAAGTTAAGACATCCTTTTGTGAACGGAGCGGATAACATTGTTTGCTGATTATAATTTTTGATTGGTGCTTTCCTTGAAGTCAAAGGGATAGAAGCAACTCAGTCGCACAATATTTATAGGCAAGCTACAACCTACAACTATAAGCCTTTTACAAATATTTCTCATGTGATAATTAGTACTTCTGTTCTCATTTAGACCTGTTGTGCAGTGCGTACATAGCTCTTCCACGTCAAGAGTTTTAAATAAACTAGCTGGTAACCGCCTTGCTGCGGATATTTTAGTCAAAAGTATTGAAGTAAATATTTCATGATAAAATTAATTCACCTGATATCTTTGCACAACACCATACAAACAAAAATGGCCCTGTCGGCTGATGGAAAACATAGCAATTCTAATACAGATGACTATAATGTATCTGTAAGCATTTAACCATTTGCGGTGAAAACAATCTCATAACTTAGTGATTTCATATATGTGACCCCTAATGTATCTCTTGTGGTAGGGCAAACATGACGATTTTCTGGCAATGCATGAATCTACTTTTTCCTTCTTGTCTCTTTCTGTCATAAATCTTCTTTCGTTAACAAATAAATTGAAAAGGGATAGCCATATTCAAGATTTACGATGATAAGTATAATTGTTGTGTGTATAATAAAAAGTGCAACTCATGACTGGGAACTGGAAACATAATATAAACCGGAATGCATGCACTTAATTCTTTTTTGCACAACTTCAATAATAAACATCATGTTATTGCTAGCCTACTATAGGAGAAAAAACAAAGTGTGTGAAATACCAAATACCATGTGTACCTCTGAAAGAAATCTGATGTATCTAATTAAGTAAATGGAGGAAACATGGCTGGAGCTAGACAAACATCAACACCGAGAAACATCACGTGCATTGGGGTTTTATGAGCACTTACCTGAAAAAATACTCTAGAGGGGAAATGCAATCTGCATTCAAGAAAAAGAAATTGGTGATCAAAACAATAATATCTTGCACAATTGACCATTTGGAAGGCTCGCTTGAGCAGGAAGATAACCAACGGTGCAAACAAACTTTTAAATAGGACGGCCATATATAATAGACACAGTCCATTTAAAAATATGAAAAAAAATGTATTAACAGATGAATGATAACTGAGAAACAAAATCCATCATACAAAAGTGGAAATTTCAAAGAAAAGCTGAAGGACTCTACAGACTGTCATCTTATGAAGCCAGCACTGACTATGCAAAACACAGTAAGTGGCAACTGATCAGGCTCCTCTCCGTGTTCAAATTTATAAGTAAATCTATATAACATGTGGCGGGTAACTGTTTCGATGTGTTTCACTCGGTGCATTCTAACTGATTAAAAATCTTAGTTCTGAAATATATAACCGGGATTAGCACATACCTGGACGGTGAGGGGCTGCACGTACGGCTACCTTGGAGGGCACTCAGATTCAGTTCCAAGGTTGTCATCTTCCTTTAAAAAAACTGTGGGGAGCTTCGGTGCCAAGATGAAGTAAAGAGATTCAGTTCGTCGAGAAAGGAGATGCTATTCGACTTTTAATTTCCATCAGAGTAATGTGCTGTAATAATCGATGAGCTCCACTTCGGTCCTTCTCCCTAAACACCTTAAGGCCTCGTTTACCTCTCAGGTATTTCCTGGGTTCGCAGTGGATTTTCCCGGCCTACCTACCAATCCCCGAATTTCCCCATCAGCCCGTTTACCTCTAGTGTATTACCGGGGTTCATACCGGCCCATCCCCAGATATCCCCTCGATCCCCTACACGGTGTAATTTTACACGCGAGGTTCCCCTCGTGTATCGTCGGGGAAAAAATCGAGCTGGCTGTCAAGGACGGAGGTGGCGGCGCCGACCGAAGAAATCCAGACTGGTCTGTTCCTCGGCTCGGCCGTACTCCTGGTTCCAGCGAGCTAGCCACCTCGTACAGCTTTTCTTTTCCTTCTTAATTTAATTACTGGATTAAAACGAAAGTCCCTCAGCTGTATCATAATTCGGGATAAAATATATATGAAATATATGCGCGTCCATGAATAAATTTCATTCCCGTGATTGGTTTCGAGTTTTGTGACAAGTTACTTTCCCTTCTTAATTTAGTTATTCGGTTCTCCATGGCTTTATGCTGTTACTTTTTCATTTTGGCGGACATATACTCATTGTGTGTAACATCTATTGAAAAACACACATACTGTAGAAAAAAAATATGTCCGTCCAAACAAAAAAAGTTATAACGTAAAAGTTGTGCGAAAGGGTGAGATCAATCTACTTGTGAAAGGAATTTTTAAACGGTCGACTGAGTGCGACAAGTTTGACAAAATTTATCAAACAATTGTGTGAATTTCAGAAAAAATAAGAAGTTAGAGCTGACGAAACCCGAAATCGATAAGGGGAATGAAACCTACTAATCGACACACTTTATGTATATAATTCATCTCGAATCATGACAGTGTTGGGCGATTTCGTTTTAATCGACAAATTGAGAAGGAAAAAAAAATCTACAGGCTATTGTTAGCAGGTAGCCGAGGGTTAATTTCGGCAGCAGCCATGCCGAAACCTTTCTTTCGGCCCGGCGCTGCCGAAACATGTGCTTTCGGAAATAGCACTTCGCAATAAAGTCAAAACTAAGTCTGTCGGGGGGCTACCCCGGGCAGGGTCATGATAAGGTATTAAGTACGACCAAGTGTGGTCCAAAGTATGGAAGTGACCGAGGTATCCAATCCCGGAGTGACTGTTAGGTGCTAAGTGATGTTGTTGGTCCGACATGCTTGGGCCGACACATCTTAACCGACACATCTTATCCGACGTAACCTTGCCGACACATAAATGTCGGTATGACTATCTTGTTCTTACATGCAGGTGAGGAGTGCATACCGAGGTAAAGAGCCCGACACATCCGTGCTGGGCTAACCGAGGCTGGGAGCCTTATGTCGGGCGGGAGTCAGAGCTCCTGTCCCTTCCCGCCTGGCACGGAGCGTCTGGCACGGAGCCTGGCAGAGGCGTGCTCCGGGTTCTACGGGGTTGCACGTCGCTGACCGCTGACTCCGGAGCAACCGGGGAAAAGGCTACGAGGTAGCACGGCCCAGCCACGTCCTGTCCCAGTCAGAGGGGACACTCTAGCTCTACTGTGGTGCAGCAGGGGATGGGCAGGCCACGTCCTGTCCCAGAACAGGAGTGCCATGATGACTCCTCAACGGCATGGCAGCAGTGTACTTCGAGGGGCATAACCGTAACTCGGTTAGCCTATATAGAGGGCATCACCCCCTCTTGCGTGAGGGACGATGCCCAGAGTTTCTTCCCCCCCCCCCCCCCCCCCCCCCGTAGCTTCATCCTCTTCCTAGAGAGCCTCACCACTTCACCATTGTTGGATCATACAGCTCGAGGAGCGCCTTGTACTTGTAATAGACCGAGATATACAGAGAGAGGCAGACATGAGTAGGGGTTTTACCTCCACACGAGGGCCCCAAACCTGGGTACATCGGTGTGTTAGCGGATCTGTGTGTTCTTCCTCGCGTGCTTCTTAGCGCGCAAACCCTCCCCGGATCCCCCAGCGTCCAAGCGAGCCCACATCTAAGCCATACCCATGGCATCTGCCGTGATACCACCACGACAGTTGGCGCCCACCGTGGGTCAAGCAGTGGCGCTGGCTGGGGTAATCATCCGGACGGGCTCCATCATCGACTCCGGCGAGCGCGTCGTCTCTGGGCTCATCTGCAAGCTCGGGTCGCTGAGCTTCATCAGCGACAATGCAGGCTGTTTCGGTAGCAAGCTGTAGCGGACCTGCACTTAAAATTGGCATGATCCCTGTGTATAGTGCAAACCCCTGGATCGATTCATTTGCACACACAGCCTAAGATGAAATATCAAAACATTGTATCAATTATTACACGAAGATCCAGTACTTAGGAAATATTCGTTACAACTTGCATAGCATAAAGCTAGCTTTGAAAAGTAAACAGCAGAAACTTTATTTCTTCATGGAGTCCCAAACATCATCATGTGCCACAGGCGAAACATGTTGGTTGAAGACTCGAAACCCTTAAACGAATTCTCACTCGTCGTCGGAACAACCTGCAACAGGAAAAATGTTGCAACAAGGTGGGTCAGAACCATATAAAATGGAACTGGCAAGTGACACTCTGTGGACACTTAGTGGAATAACTCTATTAATCCTATATGCATATTTGGCTGGTGGAGTTCAAAGGCTATTTTGCATAAAGGCAACTTTTTCCTAACTCTTTGAAAACATTTTCTTTCTCCAACTAGAAAATGAGACAATCCTAGCATATCCGGTGTCCTTGTGAGACAAGTCCTGATACACTCGGTGTCCTTTCCAATTGAACCTATGAGACAAATCCCAGCATATCCGGTGTCTTTGTGGGACAAGTCCTTATACACTGGGTGTCCTTTCTACCCTTGTTCACCCTTCAAAGTTTTACTTGAGAAGTTGGAATGTTGGGATCCTCCGTTGACGTCCTTGATCAGCTGCTCAGAATTGTCCGTAACCGGGGACACGACTAAGTACTTAGTTTTGACACTCTCGAGAGGTTGTGCACGTTCACCATTTGACTCAATCCGCCCAAACTATCCTCTACACTCCATTAGTGATAAGGAAAAGGAGAAGATCGAGACGAGACTTTTCAGAAGTTGTGTTCCCATGATCATACCAGGAGACCACCGCCCACCTATCAACCCTACATCTGTCGATCTCCTGACCCAGGTTCACACCAACGTACTCCGTCAAGACAGAGCCCATATGAAAAATGGCTGCACGGGAAGCAATCTTCACTTGGAGTAACTTCAAATCCCTTTGTCCCTGGGTGGCAATCCACAAGTGAGCCAATCTCAGGTAAAACCATAGAATGGCCCTGAGTAGCCACTCAACCATAAACCACCATAGCAAAACCAATCCACCCAGGAGTTTCTTTAACTTAGTAGAATTTAGCTTTTATAAAATAACTTTTGCATAGCATCAATATTTCTACTAAGTTATTATATAGGTACCTAGACACATAGGAATAGGGAAAATCTAAACATGTCTTGCATAGCAATACTACTAACTCCTACACATGCTTAAGGAAAATAAACTAAGTCATGCATAGACAAAAATAGTAGGAAGTTTATGAATGTGCCACTTGCCTTGGCAACAAGGAGAGCAGGAGTAGCAGTTGCAAAAGCCTTCGTCTCTCTCCGAAATTTCTAGCACATCAAACAAGCCACGATAAACATGCAATCATACCAAAAACTTTTTAGGAAAAATATGCCAGGCATGATATACACAATTATTCTAAAGGAATATGACATGCATGATGTGCAAAACAACTTGAGGAACAAGGACAACATAACTTAATCAAGTTGGCTAGGTCAAGGTCAAGGTTGAGCAAAATAAACTTGATATAATCAACTTAAATTGGTGGTATGGTTGCTCCGAGTCTTCACATGTTTGGTCTTCAAAGAATCCTCAATCTTCCTTGTCATTCCTTCCTTGGTGTGGTGACTCCATTGTTTCTTGTAGGACTTGATGATTTTGCAGACTTCATCATCTGGTACCACCACTAAGTTAAACGGAGAGGAAAGAAAAAGAAAGAAAGACTTAGGAAAAATAGGTGGTTGGTTTTGTTCAAGTTCCTCTTGATTTTCTTCTAAGTACTTTTACTTCTTGGAGATGCTTCTGGAGTCTGTTGTCTTGGCTAAGTCCTTCATTGTCCTTCTAGCTTCATGTTGAAAATCCCAAGGATGACAAAATAATTTTCTAAGGAAAGTACACCATTTATAAGGTGCTAAATTTTGCTAAGGAAAACTTAACCAATTTAAGATGCCAAATTTTTCTAAGGAGAAATATTGGCAAAAGAGTTATCAAAATATTTTCTAAGAAAAATAAGTTTAACAAAACAAGGTGACCAAACAATTTACCCAAGTAAGGGAAAGGTCTCTCTGGCTAGGGGCAACTATTTGTGACATTTTGCAAAAGAAAACATAATAAAATAATTTGTAGAATTTTAAACTAAGTCAAAAATACTCAAATTAAGCCTCTCATTTTTAAATCATCAGAATAATGCTCAAAAATATTTTATAACAGAGACATACTATTACACATACTCTAAGGTTTCCAGAACTATTTTATTTGCAAAATTTGGACTTGTGGATCTAAAGTTAATTCAAATTTACTCAAACTCCTCATTTGAAATTTGAATGAATTTAAATTAACAAAAATTGAAATCTAATAGAGCCAAAAGATTCTACAGGTTCTAAGGATTTCAAATATATAAAAATATTTGAATTTGGATAAATAGAAAAAAGTATTGATAAAACTAAGTTACATGGGTTTTTCTGCAAAACTGCTAAAAAGAAAATAAAACAGACAATCTTCTCCATGCTGGCGCTGACTGGATCTGACGTGGCGCTGACTAGGACTGCTGACTGGGCGCTGAGTTGGATAAGTGAAACGATCTGGGCCGTTGGATCTGGATCTAACGGATCTGATTGGATCGTACCTATTCGTTAAATGAATCTAATCGTGTGCGTCGATTTCAGATCGGACGGCTCTGAGGCCGTTGACCAGGAACGAGCGGCGCGGGTTGCCGGAGTTTGCTCTGGTGACCTCACCCGTGGCGGCGCCATGGCCGTGTGTGCATGGGCTCGACGGTATAGGGGGTTTTGGGACACGACGCGTATACCTGGCGACAGAAGAGGACAAGACGAGGTCGATGGCGTGGTCGAGGATGACAGGGGCGTGCTGGTTTGCCGGGAATCCCTCGCCGGAGTCGAAGACGGCGGCTGGAGCTTCGGGTCGAGCACGGACTGCTCGATCTGCTGCGAAACAAAATACCGCGCCAAGTCAGAAAGGTGCGCAAGGAAGAATAAGGAAAAATGGAGAAGGTGGGAGGGCTTGGGGTCGACGACGGCGACCGAAATTTGAAGAAATCGCCGGCGGCCGTGGCGGTGCTTCGTGGATGCGTGCGAGCAGCCTGGTGGCTCTCGTGGTGTGGTTTCTGGGGCAAAAGAGAGAGGAGGAGCGGGGGTCTTGTAGGCGCAGACGGAAACGGCGATCGCGGCTTTAATCGCCCGAATTGAAGGGGAGGTAATGCCGGCCGGAAACGAGCGCGGGATTTGGGGATGAACGTTGAAGACGGCCCTGACATGTGGGACCCACATGTCAGTGAGTGAGAGAGGGGAGAGAGGCCGCAGGCTGGTGTTGGGCTGGTTCTGGGCTGCACGCGCGGTAGAAAGAGAAGATGGGCTCAACCCAGTTAGCTCGGCTAACCATTTTTTTTGTTCTTTCTTCTTTTCTATTTCTTGAAAACTTTTATAACTTTTGATTTTAAACTCAGAATTGATTCAAACCAGTTTTGAAAGTTTTGTAAAAATAAGGTCTTTATTTAACACCTTCTAAAATACTTTTCCAAAACTTTCCCAAATTAAATTTGTAGAAATGTTTTAAAGGCATATATTGGCACTTAATGTCAAGTTTAGAAATAGGTTTTAAAACAAAGTTTTGGTGGCTAAAAATAAATTCAAACTCAAACCACGGTGGTAAGCATTTGAACCTAAATTATTTTCCAAGTGCAACCAATCAATTTACAACAAAAGTTACACATAACTAATATAACCATAATAATCAAAAATATATATATAGGACATGGTTTGCCCTTTTAATATATTTTCTTAAATATGTTTTCAAGTGGAATTATAATTCCCTCTTTTGAAATATCCAAATGCAACAATACAATATGCGGATGAATGCATGCATGATTTTTCTTTTTAAAGCAAAATACATAGTAGTTTTCAAAAGTTTTAAATTTTTCTGATTTTTCAAAATTTTGAAAAAGTTGGGATGTTACACAAGCCGTTTCCGAGGAATGGATGCCTCATGACCTTCGGCACCTTCGTGACCTACGTCGCTACCGAAGTTGTCTGCAAGTACCCGGAGCAGGTGCTTGTGGCAGAGGATCCTCCCTCTGTCTGTGCGGCTCGCGGCCGGCGTATCGATCGCCCCAAGAGCTGCGCCGAGGTAATGATGACTGGGCCCGCGCTTGGTGCGGGTAAAGGCAATCTCGGCGAGCCTGCTGCCAAATCCACCCACGCGGCTAAACCTCCGCTAGAGGGGAAGCAGCACCTCGGCGGCCAGGCCGGTGCATCCCATGTCCCGGTTAGACCAGCTCCATTGCAGGATCTGATCAAGGAGTCAGCTGTGCCGGTAGCGACCAGGGCAGATGCTGCCCGAATTGCAGCCGAGTTAGAACTGCAGCGCCAGAGGTTGCACCAGGAGGCAGTTGAGGTGGCCGAGCTTCGGAGAGAGTTCGGCGTAAATCTCCGTGAGTACAATGCAGCTCATGGTTTTACCCCGGTAGCAGATCATCCTAGTCGTTTAGAGAATGTGCGCCAGAGAGGCAAAGGCCTCAATGCCGAAATAGCTAGAGATGGTAGATCTGCTTCCAGTAGAACACCAAGCGGTATGTCGGCAGGCAAGCCGAAGTATAGCACTCCAGCCAAGACTCTTAGAGCTGCCGATGCAGCAAGAGGCGAGTTATCCGGGTTATCCGGAGACGCCTGGCGTAAGCAGAAAGAGCGAGTCAATGAGTTGGTAGCCACAGCTACCAGACAGAATGAGGCCTATCTTAAGACCAACCCAGGTGCTGGTGGTTCCCAGATTGTGCATTCAGCTAAGGTAGCATGTGCAAGATCTCTGGGGCAAGCTTCATCACCACATGTCGGTGGAGATCGTGATCGGAGTGTAAACTCCGGTAAGAACAAGCAGCTGCAGACATATGATGCGACATATGCCGGAAAGCAGATAGCGGGGCAGGCCAATGGTGGCCGAGGTAGAAGTAACCCCGGTCCGAGTGACCCGAATGCCGGGCCTGTTGCCTTGGCAGGCCGAGGTAAACCACCTCGGAATTCGGCGCATAGACAGTTGCAAGTCCCGCCGCAGATGCAGCAGCACCAGGAGGCGGAGTATGAACGGCAGCCACAGTATGTTGGTCAGGGGGCCAACAGGTATGATGATGGAAACTCGGCCATGGAGCGAGCTGGGTATCAGAGGGTTGAGGGAGCACTGGGAGCTCGGCTGGGATCTCACCAGTTAGCTCCAAGTGACGCACGTTACAAGTTGGACAGAATCTACCTGTCTGAGCTGTTGGAAGCGCAAGGCCCGCCTGGGCCAGCTTGTTTTGGACCTCGGATCATGAGGGAACCGCCGGTACCGAGCTTCCAATTGAGCCGAGGTACCAAAACCTACAATGGTAGCACTAAGCCAGAGGACTGGTTAATTGACTATCTATCGGCAGTACACATCGCTGGAGGTAACCGCAGATGGGCGGTGAGGTATGTCCCGCAAATGTTGGAAGGGCCCGCCCGGATTTGGCTCAACAACTTGAGGGAGGGCAGTGTTGACTGCTGGCTGGACTTTGAAGATGCTTTTGTTAGCAACTTCTCCAGCACTTATAGGAGGCCAAATCGACCTCAGCAGCTTGCAATGTGCAGGCAGAGGGATGACGAGACTGACCGAGATTATTTGACTCGGTGGAGCAACATTCGCAATTCCTGCGAAGGAGTTGTGGAAGCACAGGCTATCTCATGGTTTGCGCAGGGATGCCGACATGGCTCCATGCTCTAGCAGAGGCTGCAGACGGAGATGCCGGCTACCTTGGCCGAGACAATCCGGATTGCAGATTGCTATGCGTTGGGCGATCCAACGCAACCTCTGCTTGACTCGGTTGAACCGAGCCGAAGATACCCGGTGAACAACAGGCCCGGGCCAGCTAGGAATGACCGCCAAGACTTCGGCACCAAGAGGAGAGAACCGGATTACCGGTATGGCTTGAGTCAAGTTGCTGCGGTAAATCAGGACCAACCAAACGTCGGCAGCAACCAGCGTCCGAAGTACGATGGACCAATTTGGGGTCAGAACCAAGAAGGGAAAAAACCTTGGGGGGATCAGAAGCAGATCCTCACTTATGAGTCCATGCTGGATGGACCTTGCAGTTTCCACACCACCGACCTCCGCAAACCGGCGAATCACACAACCCGGCAGTGCAGCTGGTACACCCGAGCTAAAGGAGAAGGAGCAAGAGCTGGAGGAAATCAGGGAGGAGCACCTCAGCGATTTCCGGCGAGGCAGAACTTACCACTCACCGGGTCTAATGCTATCCCGGTGAATGCGCCTGCTCAGAGGCAAGCTGCTCCAAAGCCCGTAAATCAGGTGACTATTGGAGGAAACAACAACAACGCTGGCCCGAGTTATCAGAATGAGTATCCCCAGGGGGATTACAGAGAAGCTCATGCGAGCTATGTGGTCTTTGTGACCGACGCAACTGACAAGAAAAGGTTGCACCGGCGTGCGCTGGAGGTGAATGCTGTGATGCCAGCAGTACCGAAGTTTATGCACTGGTCCGAGCAGGAGATTACTTGGAGCAGAAAAGATCATCCCCGAGTTATGCCAACTCCGGGAGGATATGCTCTGGTGGTGGATCCGACGTTCATTGGACCTACCATCAATGTTCGGTTTTCCCGAGTTCTGATTGACAATGGCAGTGCCATTAATATCATGTACCGAGATACCATGGTGAAGATGGGTGTCTCGATGAACATGCTGCTGCCAAGCAGCACGACCTTCCATGGCATAGTGCCAGGAGTTTCTTGTGCTCCCATGGGCAAGATATGGGTGGATGTGTTGTTTGGGACCAAGGACAATTGCAGAACTGAAAGTCTCCAGTTCGAGGTAGTGGACCTCGAAAGTCCATACCATGCATTGCTTGGTAGACCCGCGCTGTCCAAATTCATGATCTCCACCCATGTGGGCTATCTCAAGATGAAAATGTCGGGCCCAAACGACATTATCACTATCTCGGGTGATTACAAGCGCTCCATGGAGTGCGCCTCGGCTGGATCTTGCTTAGCCGAATCTCTGATCATTTCTGCGGAGAAGAAGAAGATCCTTGAAGTGGTGGCCATGGCTCAGGCCACGCAGCTCGGCATGCCCGGAGTGATTAACCCGGAGCTGAATTCTTCGTTCCAGGTGCCAAAAGAGACAAAAAAGATCAATGTTGACCCGGAGTGCCCAGAGCGCAATGTCATCATTGGCACCAGGTTAACTGAGAAATAGGAAGGCGAACTCAGTCACTTCCTCCGTGAGAATCGGGATATCTTCGCATTGTCAAATCAGGATCTGCAAGGTGTTCCGAGGGAGTTGGCTGAGCACTCATTGTTCGTTAGACCCGACATGAAACCTGTGAAGCAACCGATGCGCCGTTGGGCGGAGGAGAGAAGAAAGATGATAGGTGATGAATTGGCCAAGTTGCTCGTAGCCGGGTTCATCATGGAAGTGCTGCACCCGGACTGGTTGTCTAACCCAGTCCTGGTGGAAAAGAAGAAGGATGAACCTCTGGTGGCCAAAGTGTGGCGCATGTGTATCGATTTCATGAACCTAAACAAGGCATGTCCTAAGGATCCATTCCCGTTACCTCGGATAGATCAAGTGATTGATTCCACGACCGGGTGTGAGCTGTTATCCTTTGTAGATGCTTACTCCGGGTTTCATCAGATTTCTCTGAACCCGGCTGATCAATTGAAAACTGCTTTCATTACCCCGTACGGGGCTTATTGCTATCGTGTCATGGCATTTGGTTTAAGAAATGCTGGTGCTACTTACCAGAGGTGTATGCAAAAATGCTTGCATGATCAAATAGGCAAAAATGTGCTAGTATACGTCGATGATATCGTCGTGAAAACTAAAGAAAAATCATCTCTGATTGATGATCTCAGAGAGACATTTATAAACTTGAGAAAATACCGAATGAAACTTAACCCGGATAAATGTACCTTCGGTCTGCCGGCAGGAAAATTGCTCGGTTTCCTCGTGTCCAGCCGAGGCATCGAGGTTAACCCGACAAAAATCCGTGCTATAGAGCGTATGGAGTTGCCGACATGTCTTAAGGACGTGCAAAAATTCACTGGATGTTTAGCATCTTTAAGACGGTTTGTGAGCCGGTTGGGTGAAAAGGCATTGCCTTTGTATCAGCTCACGAAGAAAACCACTCACTTTGTGTGGACCCCGCAAGCAGATGCGGCCTTCACCGAGTTAAAAAAGATGCTGGCAACCGCGCCGATACTGGCCTCAACTTTACCCAAAGAACCAATGTTGATGTACATTGCAGCCACAAACCGAGTTGTGAGTGTGGTAGTAGTGGTGGAGTGAGAAGAGGAGGGCAAAACCCTGCAGAGGCCGTTGTATTATTTAAGCGAGGTGATCTCGGCCTCCAAGCAAAACTATCCTCACTACCAGAAAATGACATATGGTGTTTATCTGGCTGCAAAGAAGTTGAAACATTACTTCCAAGAGCATTCAATCAAAGTGGTGTGTGAGGCTCCTATCTCGGAAATCATCGGTTGCAAAGATGCAACTGGTCGAGTAGCCAAATGGGCTATCGAGGTATCACCTTACACTCCACACTATGAGAGAAGAGATGCTATCAAGTCTCAGGCATTGCCTGATTTCTTAGTGGATTGGGCCGAGATGCAGTATATACCTCCAGTGCTCGACTACAATTATTGGAAGATGCATTTTGATGGTTCCCGAACCAAGATTGGTTTAGGTGCTGGGATAGTCCTCACCTCACCTAAGCAGGATCAACTAAGATATGTGCTGCAAATTCATTTCGCGGCATCTAATAATGTGGCAGAGTATGAGGCACTGGTCCATGGGCTCAATGTAGCCAAAGAAGTTGGCATCCGTCGGATTGAATGCTTCGGAGATTCAGATTTGGTGGTACAACAAGTCTCGGGAAACTGGGATGCTCTGGATGCCAATATGGCGCTGTATCGGTTTCATGTCCAGAAGATCTCGGGATTCTTTGATGGGTGCGAGTTTAAGCACATACCTCGGGCGGAGAATGAAGCTGTTGATGTGTTGTCCAAGCTCGGTTCGTCTCGGGATGCTATTCCGCCCGGGATATCGTTGGAGCATCCGAGGAGGCCATCGATCAAGCCATCCCCCGAGTCTGAATCGATTTTTATTATGGCGAAATCGGAGTCTGGTGCTGTCCCAATGGATATTGACGTCGGGTGCGTTTGGGAAAACCCGGGGACTGATTGGCAGATCTCGGGGACTGGTCACCTAATCTCGGAGGAAGCAATGTCGGTTGATCCCATGGATGAAGACATAGAGATCCCGGTTTTTCCTGTGCGCCCTGTCCCGGAATGGGCACAACCAATCATGGCGTACATGAAAGATGGGAGTTTGCCGAGCAATGAAGTGGAGGCCAGGCAAGTGCAGAGAAGGTCCAAGGCTTACACCATCATCAACAAGGAGCTATACAAGAGAAGCGTAACCGAGGTGTTGCAGCGCTGTGTCGAACCAGCAGAGGGGCAAGAAATGCTTCTGGAAATTCATCAAGGGGAATGTGGCCATCATGCTTCATCAAGAGCCCTGGTGGCTAAAGTATTCCGGCACGGATTCTATTGGCCCAATGCTTTGCAGCAAGCAGAAGATATTGTCAGAAGGTGCGAGGGATGCCAGAGATTCGCCAAGAAATTTCATTTACCAGCCTCGGCACTGAAGACAATTCCTATCACTTGGCCCTTTGCTGTTTGGTGTTTGGACATGGTGGGAGAGTTCAAACCAGCCCGAGGTAACATGACCCATATGCTGGTGATGGTGGACAAATTCACTAAGTGGATCGAGGTGAAGCCTATCCGGAAGTGTGATGGTCACACAGCTGTGTCCTTTTTGAAGGACATCATTTTGAGGTATGGATACCCCCATAGCATTATCTCGGATAATGGCACCAACTTTGCTGTGGGGGAATTCGCTCGGTTTTGTGCAGAAAAAGGAATCCGATTGGACATAGCCTCGGTGGCACATCCTGAGGCAAATGGCCAAGTGGAAAGAGCAAATGCACTAGTTTTGGCCGGCATTAAAGCTCGGTTAATCGAACCCCTGCTGAGAACGCCGGGTTGTTGGATAGAGGAGATACCAACAGTACTGTGGGGTCTAAGGACCACACGAAATCATTCAACTGGCTATACACCATTCTTTTTGGTCTATGGAGCAGAAGCTGTTTTGCCAACCGACATACAGTATAACTCGCCGAGGGTTGCGCTGTACATAGAAACCGAGGCAAAAGAAGCTCGGCAAAATGATGTTGATTTGCTTGAAGAAGCAAGAGAACTGACCTTATCTCGGTCAGCAATATATCAGCAGAATCTCCGGCGATATCATAGCAAGAAAATCAGCCCTCGGGTATTCCGAGAAGGAGATTTGGTACTGAGGCTAGTACAGAGAAGTGCAGGCCGACATAAATTGTCACCTCCATGGGAGGGACCATTCATTGTGAGCAGAGCTCTGCACAATGATTCATACTATCTTATAGATGCGCAACAACCGAGGAAAAATGTGATGGACAAGTCCGGAGAGGAGACCAAACGACCATGGATTGTAGCTCTACTCCGACCCTTTTACTCATAAAGGGCGTAATGTATGTACCTCGGTTCCTTTTTAATGAAATGTCGGCACTCCGAGATGTAACTCGGGGACTGCCTTGTCCATATGCTTATGTTTTATCTCGGTTTTTGTCTGTTTCGTTCATATGTCGGATGGTTTTTTGGACCTTGTTTCAAAGCTCAAGTAATGTATGCTATTGTGTTATGACCTTGTGACTCGACTGACGAACGCCTGAATGGTAGTCAAGAGCAGAGGTTATGGTATATGGTAAACATGAAAATGGACTCGGGGACTCGGTCCTAAAATGATTCGACATTTGTTGTTTACTAACCCGGTTTTTTCGTTCTTTACTTTATGTCGGATAGCTCTAAATCCTACCCCAAAATTTGCAAGTACTGTATGCTATAATTTTGGTCTTGTGACTCGACTATCGAACGCCAGTATGGTAGACAAGAGCAAAGATTACTAATTATAGTAAACAAGAAAGTAAACTCGGGGACTTGATGCAAAGAAATCCGGCATCAAGCCAATGTCGTTGAAACTAGCAAGTTAAAAGTTGTGCTGAGAAATACTTAAAAGTATATTTACATCTGCACCCGGCATTCCGGGGATTTAATGGCTCCATTCGTAGTAAGTTCAGGCAGTAGGGTTGGAGGTGCTTGGATCAACAGGAGCAGGGCGAGCGGCAGGAGCGGGTTCGGTAGAAGGAGCAGCCTCGGTCCCCGGATTGGCCGTCATGTCGGTAACTGCCGAGGCACCGGCAGTGTCGGAGGCTGGTTCCGAGGAAGTGTCGGCTGCTGCTGGCTCGGTAGTGTCCGCAGCTGCATCGGTGGCAGTATCGGTGGCAGCGTCGGGAGTCTCGGCCTCGATTTCTTCGTCCACCCCTTCTTCACCGCTCTCATCGCCATCATCTGCATAATCCTCAACGTCGGAGTAAGCTTCCCAGGAATGAAATCCCGGGTTGGGGCGTAGCTGGCCATGAGGGAAGCTGCTTCCTTGCGGCGCTCAATCAGTGTCGGATCCGATATCCATTTTGAATGGGCGCGCAGAGTCTGAAGGGCATCAAGGTTAATGTCCTCGTACCAAGTGAGCACGAAGGTCAAAGCTTGATCTGCGCCAGCTCGAGCTGCAGAGGATCTCCACTCTGGGAGCCTTGCTTCGGCAGTCACCAGGCACTTGGAGAGCTCAGCAACAGTAGTTGGGGCTTCAGTCCCGGGCCAGAGAACCCGGTAAACCTTGATGCTAGCTTCAAGAAGCTCAGTACCAATAGACCTCAAGGGAGATATGCGGGCATTCAGGGCTGTCAAATGATCTTCAATGTCCCACGTATCCGAGATTGGGCCAACCTCGGCTCTTCTTGCTCGGGCCTTGTTGGTGATGTTCAATGCAACAACTTGGGAGTGGGTGAAATGCTCTGAAGAGAGAAAGGCTAGCACCAAGTTAAATTAAGAACCGAGATACATCCAATGTCGGCAGAAGCAAAAGAAATGAAAAAAGGGGGCATGAAGCTTACTGTCCATCTCTTTATTGATCCGAACGAGCTCGGCAAGCCAGTTGTCGCATTGACCCTTGAGAGTGTTCAGTTCTTCCTCTACCGAGTTAGCGCGGATCTCGGTCTCATCGAGGAGTTTCTGTTGCTTCGCAGCTTCTTCATCCCGCTGTTTCAGAGTTTTCTCCATCTCGGAGCGCTGCTTCTTAGCTTGATCAAGCTCATTTTGAAGCCGAGTCACTTCAGAGCGTTCCTGCTCGAGCGCAAGGTCGCGCGCAACATTGGAACCCTTCATTTCCTCCTACAGGCGCTTGTACGAGGTTTTGAGCTTCTTGTGGTCCAGGAACAAGTTGTGGAACACCTCGGTCCGAGCATTGGTGCACTCCTGAAAAAAGAAAGAGAGTTGAGCTTAAATGAATATGCAAACCGAGGCTAAGTGTCGGAGTTTTGGGAAAGATTCAGGCCGAGTGATTTTCTACTCGGTCGAGCATTAACCACTTGACCCGAATCTCGGGGACTTGGGGTAAGATATTGATATCAGTTGTGATAAGAGTTATAAGGAAAAAATGTTGGACTGAGGGAAGTTACCTCGTAACCTTGCTGGCCCGAAGGGTCGCAACCTGCAAGTTGTGCATGGACTGAGCGAGTGCGCTTGGTCCAGCTGGATGTCGGGTGGTCAAAGAGGAAACCTCGTCAGTATCGGCGGCATTCCAGTCCATGTTGTATTTCCCCTCTGAACCCAAGCTGTTTCGGCTTCGAGTTCGAAGCTGAGGGAAACCCCAGCTACCAGTGAAGACTCGGGATGCCGTGGCAGTAAGAGCTCGGTGGGCCGGAGTGGTAGTGGGTGTTAGCACCACTTGTGTCTCCGGGTTAGCAGGCGTTTTCCCGGTGGCCTCTTGGCGTTGCGTCGGCTTGGTTGGTGGAACAGGGTTCCGGGTTGTCAGCGCGGAAGACTTCGGCGGTGGCGATTTCTGCTGCTGTGATTGCCGGGGTTGCTGCTGTTGCTGTTGCTGCTGCTGTTTTTGTTGCTGTTGCTTCTTTTGCTGCTGCTGCTGTTGTTGTTGTTGCAGTGGTGGTGGCTGTCGCTGCTGTTGTGGTCGTGGTGGCGGCGCCACCGGAGTATTGGAGCGCTCCGTCTTGAAGTCCAAAGTATGGACGTCGGAGTCAGCATCTCTGTCGAGGGCCGAGGTATCACCGGCATCAGAAGCCGGTAGTAGTATGACGGGTGGAGTTTGGTGTACAGGTGAGAGCTTAACCTTGCTAAGCGGGCAGTTCTAGCGTCGGTGGGCTGGGATGTCGCTGGTGGTGGAATAGGAGAGCGCATATTGGATGCACTCTGAGGCACTTCGAGGGGGGCCCTGCGGTGAAAAAGAAAAAGAGGTTATCTCGGGCAAAAGTTATCTCGATTAAAAGAAGTAAGTAAAAGCAAGCATATGTTGGTGAGGAATATCTCACCCTTCCGTGGTTGGTGGCACCCTCTTGCGCTTGGGTTTGTCTCCAGACTTCTTTTGCCTCTTGGATTTTGGCGGAGCAGGATCCGAGACTGTCGATGTCCCGGTCTCCGAGGTACTAACCCCGGTGCGCTTGCGAGTTGTGCAGGGGGCTGGGCCGGTCGGGTTAGCTGAGTCCGAGGATAATGGGTGAGCAAAGCAGATGGAAGGAGCATCAATGGGATCTAAGATTTGGCAATCATCCTCCTCATCCTCTGAGCAATCTCGGATGGAGTCTCGGACTCGAGACTTACCCGAGGCAGGGGCGCGAGCGTCGGAAATTGGCAGTTGGTCCTCGTCATCCGGGTCTTCAACCTCGGTGGCAGCCGAGGCAGCTCGGTCTTGGCCCCAGTGCTTAGAGGGATTCTCTCCATCTTCAACCCTTTGCCTTGGGAATTTCTGCAAAGGGAAAGTAATAAAATCGGGTTATGCTGTGAGCAAGTATGGTGCCGACGTGTAAATTATCTCGGCAGGCATTTTATGTCGGTGCAGGTGGCAAATCACTTACTATCTTGGGGAGACGAGTCCTGTCATGGGGTTCAACCCCCCACTCCCATCTGTCAGTCATCGTCGTCTTGGCAATGGCCTTGACGCGCCTTCTAACCTCGGCCTTGCTGAGTTCGTGGGAGCTGGTCCGAGTTGGGTCGTATCGGCCGCTCATATGGCAGATCTTGTGGACTCGGCGTTGGAGGGGCGAAACTCGGCGGAGGACAAAAGTCCTCAAGAGATCATCGGCAGTCAGCCCATCCTTTTGAGATCAGTGATCACCTTGTGGATATGGTTGATCTCGGAGCTCGACTCCTTCGGGTCATAGGACCAGTTGAGTTGGTCTACCGGGGCTCCGAGGATGAATTCCGGTAGGTTGATGAGGTCGACGTCCCTCGGGTTCTTCACGTAGAAGAAGGTGCGCTGCCACTTGTGGCAAGACTCCAAGCCTTGGATGCGGGGAAAGATAGAAGATTTCTGAGGTATGATGGTAGCAGCTCCGCATGGGGTCATTTCCTTGGGGAGGTGTTTCTTCTTCGGGTCTGGCTCTGGGACGGTTTGCTTCCGAAGCTGGAAGTACCTGGCCCATAGATCGACGCTGGGCCAGAGGCCGAGGTATCCCTCGGAGAAAGAAACGAAGGCGGACAGAGTGGTGAAGGCGTTGGCTGGAAGGTGGTTAGGTTGAAGGCCAAACCGGGCTAGGAAGGCCCGGAAGAAATCGCTAGCCGGAAGGCCGAAGCCGCGCTCAAAGTGAGCGACGAAGACCACAAATTCTCCGGATTCCAATGCCGGCTCAATCTCGTCGCCTGGGATCCGGCATGTAATCTCGGCTGGGATTCGCCGAGTCCGAATCAGCCAGTCTATCTCGGCTTGGGTGGCATCGGAGCCTTCCCATCCGGCACGCGTGTTTTCCTCGACATCTGCATCGGCGGGATCTGTCGCATTGTGGGAAGACATCACGGGTGAAACCTGCAAAGAGACATAAAACCTACCGAGATAAGTGTCTCGGTGCAGTTATGCACTAGAATACAAAAAGGCGGAGTTTTGACCGGGATAAGTATCTCGGATTACGTGTGTTGTAAAGGTAAAGGAATGTCGGCTAGAAACAGAAATCTGCATCCTAGTGCTCATCGGGAAGATCTACGGGCAAGGTGAAAAAGAATATAAAAGGAAGATCTTTGGGCATGTCAGAGGGGATCTACGGATGAATCTAGGGTAAAACTGTGAAGAACCGCGGTAAAGATCTAATGCGGTCAGTGGAGAAACTTACCAGAGAGATGGCGACGCGAGGAGAGGAGTTGGTCCGGTGTGCCGGAGAAGAGCTCGAGCGCGGCGGCGGCGCGACGAACTCCGGTCGATGGTGATGAACTCCGGTCGACGTCGTGCGGTGGCACAGGGCGCTGCGCGGCGGCTCCAATGGAGCAGAGGAGAAAGGAGCGCGGCGTGTGGAGTCCGGTGCTGCGTGGCGGCGTCGAGCACTGCGCGGCAGCGGCGGTGTTGCAGAGGAGAAGAGAGAGAGAGGAAGAAGAATGCGGCGAAGTGGAGAAGAAGGAGAGGAGGGGTGCCCCCGTCCCTCTATTTAAAGGCCCGGGAGGCGCGCGGTTAGAGGAACTGCCACACGATCTCCGTTATCCTCGCGCGGAGTAACTGCGCGCGGATCGTGCGCGCGGAGCGTGCGTTAGTGGCAGTAACGGCCGCGAAGTGGGCCACTAAGCACTAACAGCCCAGGGGCGTGGTTAGTGGCGCAGTTGTTGGCGGGAAAATAGAAGCGGCGCGCTGCAGCGTGCACGTCGCTCGGTCAAGTGTACTCGAGTGCGCTGAGGATTGGACAGCTCGTGATGTGTAAGTGACGTGGGAGGCATGCGTGCAGAGGCACGTCTGCCCGTGCGTAGAAACCGAGGCATCGCGCAGAGCTCTGCTGCCACGTACTATGGCAAGACCTCGGAGGAGATCGAGGAATCTTGGTTATGTCGAAGAAACTGAGATAAGAGTAATGTCGGATTTGATTGGAGATCTAACATCTGAGGTTTTGAGTTGGACCGATATATAAATGTCGGATGTGTAGAGAGGATGATTCGGTTTGGTAAAGCTAATGTGGCCCTTCATCCGAGGCTGTAGGACCGCACCAGCTTCGGGGACTAATGTCGGGGGGCTACCCCCGGGTAGGGTCATGATAAGGTATTAAGTACGACCAAGTGTGGTCCGAAGTATGGAAGTGACCGAGGTATCCAATTCCGGAGTGACTGTTAGGTGCTAAGTGATGTTGTTGGTCCGACATGCTTGGGCCGACACATCTTAACCGACACATCTTATCCGACGTAACCGTGCCGACACATAAATGTCGGTATGACTATCTTGTTCTTACATGCAGGTGAGGAGTCCATAGCGAGGTAAAGAGCCCGACACATCCGTGCTGGGCTAACCGAGGCTGGGAGCCTTATGTCGGGCGGGAGTCAGAGCTCCTGTCCCTTCCCGCCTGGCACGGAGCGTCTGGCACGGAGCCTGGCAGAGGCGTGCTCCGGGTTCTACGGGGTTGCACGTCGCTGACCGCTGACTCCGGAGCAACCGGGGAAAAGGCACGGCCCAGCCACGTCCTGTCCCAGTCAGAGGGGACACTCTAGCTCTACTGTGGTGCAGCAGGGGATGGGCAGGCCACGTCCTGTCCCGGAACAGGAGTGCCATGATGACTCCTCAATGGCATGGCAGCAGTGTACTTCGAGGGGCATAACCGTAACTCGGTTAGCCTATATAGAGGGCATCACCCCCTCCTGCGTGAGGGACGATGCCCAGAGTTTCTTTCCCCCCCGTAGCTTCATCCTCTTCCTAGAGAGCTTCACCACTTCACCATTGTTGGACCATACATCTCGAGGAGCGCCTTGTACTTGTAATAGACTGAGATATACAGAGAGAGGCAGACAGGAGTAGGGGTTTTACCTCCACACGAGGGCCCCGAACCTGGGTACATTGGTGTGTTAGCGGATCTGTGTGTTCTTCCTCGCGTGCTTCTTAGCGCGCAAACCCTCCCCGGATCCCCCAGCGTCCAAGCGAGCCCACATCTAAGCCATACCCATGGCATCTGCCGTGATACCACCACGACAAAGTCAAAACGGATGTTAGTTGTGAAATATTTTTTTTTAAATATTGCTCAGTAGTTACAAGATAGCAGTGCAGATTGGGAACCTTGGAAGTTTGTTTAGCTGGTCCAACAGGAAAACCTTGATGTTTCTTTTCCATTCCATTTTCAGGGTAAGGCAGCAACCAACTAAATCTATAGAACCCATATTTATATATTGTAGTATCGATTTTAGTGCAATGATTGGATTTTTACTTAAGCCAAAGTTTCAGTTTTTATTATCAAGTTTAATTCACCACGATACCCTGCCATCCCTAAATAGTAAATATCATGGGGAATTGGGAAAAGAGGGGAAATTAGGTGAAATGTGGGGATTGGGTGAAAGGGAGGGATTCACCAAATCCTCTACCCGAGCAAGAAGCGGAAAAAAGTATGTACTACGAAAATATGTTACCGCTAGGATTCAAACTTGAGACTCCCAGTATACACAAACGTGGCAGCGCCACTGAGCTATGACACAGTTTGTGAAAATATCAGAGATCGAGCTAATATAAACATAGCAGACAACGTTAACTGAATTCTATAGGGAAAAGTTTCAGACTTCGGACCACACTCAGGATGTAAGTGGCAGCGGCATTTTCCGGTCCTGCATACGCCGCAAATACCATTTAGCTGGTATGTGGCGGAAGCGGCTGCAGCCGCATCACCCTGCGGACTGACCATTTATGTCGTGGTGGTATCACGGCAACTGCCATGGGATGGCTTGAGTTGGGGCCGATGGACGCTAGTGATTCCGGGAGAGGGCTAGCGCGCCGGATGGCGCACTCAGAAGAACAAGCAAACATAAAAGCACACAAGGATCTACCCAGGTTTGGTGCCCTCGGGAGGAGGTAACACCCCTACTCCTGCCTATCTCTCTCTATATATCTCGGTATGTCATAAGTACAAGCTGCTCCTTGAGCTGTATCTCTCCCCAATGGTGTTGAACATAAGGTAGAGGAAGAAGCCACGGGGGGGGGGGGGGGAAATGAATCACAGGGCCTCGTCCCTCACGCAGGAGGGGGTGATGCCCTATTTATAGGTGATGTCGGTATGGTGGAGGGTCCCACCGAGGTACTGCGGCCATGCACGCCTGCTACAGCCCCTGCGTCATGATTGTGCCCTCCGACAGGGACATGACATGACCTCGCCCATGCCTTGCCTCGTAGTCACTCCCCGCATATCCGGGGTCAGCGTGGTCAGCGGACAGGCGCATGCAGTCCTGTCGTGCCCGCGCCATACCTCTGCCACGCTCCGTGTCTGACGCTCCCGTGTCAGGCGGGACTTGACAGGAGCATTGACTTTGGAACCGACATACGACTCCCTGAGTTAACCCGGCATGGGTATGCCGGATATCCTGCCTCGGTAGAAGTTCCTCCCCTGCACATAAGAGCAAATATACTGGTACCGACATTGACATGTCCGTCCATATACCTCTGTCATCTCATAACGGCTGGCTCCATCATCATACCTCGGCCCCTTCGTGGCCAGGATACCTCGGTTTACACATGTCGGTTTAAACCAACCTTACAACCCGACCTCCTTAGAAACCCGGCTGCCTCGGCCTTTACTGTACCTCGGTCCACTCCTGGACATAGCTTTTACCACATTATGACCCTACCCGGGGTAGCCCCCGACATTAGTCCCCGAAGCTGATGCGGTCCTGCAGCCTCGGATGAAGGGCCACACCAGATTTACCAAACCCAACCAACTTTACCAAACATCCGACATAACTATGTCGGTCCAACTCAAGATCATTAGGAGTTATCTCTCCAATCCAATCCGATACTTATCCTTACCTCGGTTTCTCCGACATAAAAAAGGTTTCCTCGATCTCCTCCAAGGTCTTGCCACCGCACGTGGCAGCAGAGTTCTGCGCGGTGCTTCGGTTCCTGTGCACGGACAGACGTGCTTCTGCACGCACGCCTCCCACGTCACGCGTGCCCCGCGGGCTGTCAAGTCCACAGCGCACTCGAGCGCTTTGACCACTGCGCGGCCCCTCGGGAACTGGGCCTGCAACCGCACCAAATCAGGCAGTGACGGTTCCCACTCTGCGGCCCACGATGCGACCACTCCGCGCGGCAGTTTCTACCGCGACCGCACGATCCGCGCGCAGTTAATCCGCGCGTGGATTTCGGAGATCGTGCGCGGCGGTTTCGCTAACCGCGCACCTCCACGCCTTTAAATAGGGGAGCGGGGGTCCTTCTTCTCTCTCCTCGCATTCTCCACTCTCCACTCGCTCTCTCCGCTCGCGAACTCCACTCGCGAACCTCGCTCCGCAGTGCCGCCGCCGCAGCGCCGCGCTCCGCGCCATCGCTCGACGCCGGAGGCCACGAAATTCGACGCCGGAGTTAATCGCATCGCCGCCGCGCCCAAGCTCTTCTCTGGCATGCCGGGCATTCTCCTCCTCTTGCGCCGCCGCTTCTCCGGTAAGAATCTCACCCGTGGCTCTTGGTAGTTTGGTTCTAAGTTCATCCGTAGATCCCCTTAGATACAATCCATAGAACTTCCTTTTATTTCCTTTTTCACCTTCCCCGTAGATCCTTCCGCCTAGCACTGGTTTGCAGATTTGTGTTTCTCGCCGTTACTCCTGCACGAATGCTCCGAGATACATATCTCGGTTGAATCTCAGCCTTTTTGCATTCTTCTACTGCACAAATGCTCCGAGATACTCATCTCGGTTGAATCTCTGCCTCTTTGCAGATTTCTTCCGGTATGTCTTCCAACACAGCGGCAGATCCTGCCGATGCAGCTGTCGAGGAAGGAATACGCGCCGGATGGGAAGGCTCCGATGTCTCCCAAGACGAGATTGACTGGCTAATTCGGACTCGGCGAATCCCGGCCGAGGTTATATGCCGGGTCCCTGGCGACAAAATCGAACCGGATCTGCAACCCGGCGAACGCGTGGTCTTCATCGCGCATTTCGAGCGCGGCTTTGGCCTCCCGACGAGCAAATTCTTCCGGGCCTTTCTAAACAGGTTTGGCATTCAACCTCACCATCTTCCTGCCAATGCCATTACCACACTGTCTGCCTACGTCTCTTTTTTTGAGGGATACCTCGACCTTTGGCCCAGCGTCGACCTGTGGGCCAGGTATTTCCAGCTTCGGAAACAAAGTGTTCCAGAACCAGACCCGGAGAAGAAACACTTCCCCAAGGAGATGACCCCATGCGGAACTGCTACCATCATTCCTCGGAAAGGCTCCATCTTTCCCTGCATCCAAGGCTTGGAGTCTTGCCGTAAGTGGTAGCGGACATTCTTCTACGTGAAGAACCCGAAGCATGCCGACCTCCTCAATCTACCGGCATTCAGCCTCGGAGCCCCGGTAGAACAACTCAACTGGTCTTTTGACCCAAAGGAGACAAGCTCCGAGATCAATCAGATCCACAAGGTGATCACTGAGCTCAATAAGAATGGGCTGCTGCCGATGACCTTTTGAGAACTTTTGTCCTCCGCCGAGTTTCGCCCCTCGAAAGCCGAGTTCACAAGATTTGCCACATGAGTGGCCGACATGATCCAACCCGGATCAGCACTCACGAACTCAGCACGCCCGAGGTCAAAAGACGCGTCAAGGACATTGCCAAGACAAAGATGACCGACACATGGGAATGGGGGATAAAACCCCACGACAGGACTCGGCTCCCGGAGAGAGTAAGTAATTTGCCATCTGTACCGACATATAATGCCTGCCGAGATAACTCACATGCTGTCACCATATTTGCTCATAGAATAACCCGGTTTTATTACTTTCCCTTTGCAGAGATTCTCAAGGCAAAGGATTGAGGACGGAGAGAATCCCTCCGAGAAATGGGGCAAGGATCGAGCTGCCTCGGCTGCCATCGAGGTTGAAGACCCGGATGACGAGGACCACATGCCGATTCCCGATGCTGGCGCCCCTGCCTCGGGTAAGCCTCAAGCCCGAGTCTCAATCCGAGATTGGTCAGATGACGATGAGGATGAATGCCAAATCTTAGATCCAACTGATGCTCCTCCCATCTCCTGTGCTTACCTACTATCCCCGGCCTCAGCTAACTCGACCGGCCAGGCCTCCAACACATCTCGTAAGCGCGCAGGGCCTGGTACCTCGGTTACCCGGACTTCAACAGCCTCGGATCCTACTCCGAAGAAAACAAAGAGGCAGAAGAGAGCTGGAGATAAACCCCAGCGCAAGAAAGTGCCCCCAACCACGGAAGGGTGAGATATTCCTCACCAACATATGCTTGCTTTCCCTTACTTCATTTAACCGAGACAATCTTTCCCCGAGGTAACACTCATTTTTATCTTAATGCAGCGCTGCCCTCGAAGTGCCTCAGAGTGCATCCTCTGTGCGCTCACCTCTTCCGCGGCCCACAGTACCTCTGTCATCCGAGACTGGACTTGCCAACCCAGCCAGGGCAATCCCCTCGCCGACACGCCCAACTCCGTTCGGCACACCGCCGCCGGCATCTGGTGCGGCACCTGGAGGAGGCCCAGATGCCCCAAACACCGATGTCGAAGACTCGGTTGCTTTTGACACCAATACCTCGACTCCTGGCCGAGATGCTGATCCCGGTGCCCACCGCATGGACTCCGAGACGGAGCGAACCGCAACTCCGGTAGCACCGGATCAGCAACAGCAACCACCACCACAGCAACAACCACCACTGCAACCACAACCACCACAACAGCAGCCACAACCACTAGTACCTCGGCAACAAGCACCCCCGCCAAGGTCGGCACAGGGTCAAAAGATCACCGGGAAAGCTCCTGCTAACCCGGACAGACAAGTGGCGCTGACTCCGACCACCACTCCGGCCCATCAAGCTCTCATTGCCTCCATTTCCGGAGTATCCACTGGCAGCTGGGATTTTCCTCAGCTTTGAACTCAAAGCGGAAACAGCTTGGGCTCGGAGAAGCAATACAGCATGGATTGGAATGCCGCCGACACTGGCGAGGTTTCCTCTGCGGACCCGGCAACCCGACATCCAGCTGGACCAAGCGCACTTGCTCAGTCCATGCACAATTTGCAAGTTGCCACCCTTCGAGCCAGCAAAGTTGCCGAGGTAAACTTTCCTCGACTTAGCTCTTTTTAAATCTTATCATAGCTGGTATAACTATATTATCCCCAGTCCCCGAGATTCGGGTCGAGTGGTTGATATTCGACCGAGTAAAAAATCACTCGGCCTGAATCTTCATAAAATATTAATTCCTATTGCCCTTCAGAATATCCGACATCCAGTCCCCGAGTTTCATGCCGAGTTTACTCGGCGTGACTCCTCCAAAATTTCCGACATTCAGTCTCGGTTTGAATATTCATACTAACCTCAACCCTCTTCCTTTATCCAGGATTGCACCAATGCCCGGACCAAGGTGTTCCACAATCTGCTTCTAGATCACAAGAAGCTCAAGTCCTCGAACAAGCGATTGCAGGAGGAAATGAAGGGTTCCAATGCCGCGTACGACATTGCGCTCCAGCAGGAACGCGATGAAGTGTCTCGGCTTCGGAATGAGCTTGAACGAGCTCAGAAGCAGCAGTCCGAGATGGAGAAAGCGTTGAAACAGCGGGATGAAGACGCTCTTAAGCATAATGAACTCCTCGAGCAGGCCGAGGTCCGCGCTACCTCTGTAGAGGAAGAACTGATCGCCCTCCAGGCTAAGAGCGACCTCTGGTTGTCCGAGCTTACTCGGATCAATAACGAGATGGACAGTAAGTTTTCTTTATCCTTTCTTCCCATTTCCTTTGCTTCTGCCGACATTAGATATATCCCGGTATTCAACTTAACTTGGTTGTAGCTTCTCTTACTTCAGAACATTTCACCCACTCCCAAGTCGCTGCATTAAATATCGCCAACAAGGCGCGAGCAAGAAGAGCCGAGGCTGGCCCAATCTCGGAGGAATGGGAAATTGAAGATCACCTGACAGCGCTGAAGGCCCGGATTTCTCCACTGAGGAGTATTGGCACTGAGGTTCTTGAAGCCAGTATCTGGGCTTACCGGACATTGTGGCCTCAAGCTGCTACTCCGGCAACAGTTGACGAGTTGACCAAGAGCTTGGCGACAGCCGAGGCTAGGCTCCGAGAGTGGAAATCCTCTTCAGCTCGCGTCGGCCCAGACCAAGCTCTGACCTTTGTGTTGTCTTGGTATGAGCTTATCGACCTTGATGCACTGAAGTCTCTGCGCGCCCACTCGCAATGTACTGAAAATCCGATATTGATCGCGCGCCACAAAGAGGTAGCTTCTTTCATGGCCAGCTACGCTCAAACCCAGTATATCATTCCTGGGGACGTTTACTCCGACGACGAAGATTACGCAGATGACGGCGATGATGACGACAGCGGCGAAGAGGAGATGGACGAAGAGATTGAGGCCGAAGCTCCCGACACTGCCACCGATGCGGCAGCCGACATTGCCAAGTCGGCAGCAGCCGACATTTCCTCAGAACCAGCCTCCGATGCTGGTCATACTACCGAGACTGCTTCCGCAACTCGTCCTGCTCCTGCTGATCCGAGCTCCTCCAACACTGCTGCCTGAACTTATTATGAGCGGAACTATTAAATCCCCGGAATGTCGGATGCAGATGTAAATATACCTTTAAGTATTTCTTAGTGCTACTTTAACTTGCTAGCTTCAACGAGAACGGCTTAATGCCGGATCACTTTGCACCAAGTCCCCGAGTTTACTTTCTCGTTTACTATACTTAGCAATCTTTGCTCTTGTCTACCATTTTGGCGTTCGATAGTCGAGTCACAAGATCACAATTATAGCATACAATACTTGTAAGTTTTGAGGTAAGGCTTAGAGTCATCCGACACAAGGAAAGGAATGAAAAAACAGGGTTAGTAAACATCATATATCGGATTATTTTAGGACCGAGTCTCCGAGTCCATTTTCATGTTCACCAAAAACAATAACCTCTGCTCTTGACTGCCATCCAGGCGTTCGTCAGTCGAGTCACAAGATCACAACAAAATATCATACATTACTTGAACTTTGTAACGAGGTCAAGAAACCATCCGACATATAATCAACATAGACAAAACAGAGATAAAACACATGCATAAGAACGAGGCAGTCCCCGAGTTTCTTTTCGGAGTGCCGGCATTTCATTCAAAGGAAACCGAGATACATACATTGCGCCCTTCATGAGTAAAAGGGACGAAGTAGAGCCACATTCCAGGGTCGTTTGGTCTCCTCTCCGGACCTATCCATTACATTTTTCCTCGGTTCCTGCGCATCTATAAGATAGTATGAATCATTGTGCAGAGCCTTGCTCACAATGAACGGTCCCTCCCATGGAGGTGACAGCTTGTGTCGGCCTGCAGTGCGTTGCACCAGCCTAAGCACCAAATCTCCTTCTCGGAAAACCCGAGGGCTGATCTTCCGGCTATGATAGCGTCGGAGATTTTGCTGGTATATTGCTGACCGAGATAAGGTCAGTTCTCGCGCTTCTTCGAGCAAATCGACATCATTCTCTCGGGCTTCTTTTGCCTCGGTCTCTGTGTACAACGCGACTCTCGGTGAGTCATACTCTATGTCAGTTGGGAAAACCGCTTCTGCACCATAGACCAGAAAAAATAGCGTGTAGCCAGTTGAACGATTTGGTGTGGTCCTAAGACCCCACATCACCGCTGGTATCTCCTCAATCCAACATCCCGGAGTTCGCAACAGTGGCTCAATCAACCGAGCTTTGATGTCGGCTAACACTAATGCATTTGCCCTTTCCACCTACCCATTGGCCTCTGGATGTACCACCGAGGCTATGTCCAACCGAATCCTCTTTTCAGCACATAACCGAGCAAACTCTCCCACATCAAAGTTTGTGCCATTATCCGAGATAATACTATGGGGGTAACCATATCTCAAAATGATGTCCTTCAAGAAGGACACAGCTGTGTGTCCATCACACTTCCTGATTGGTTTCACCTCGATCCACTTGGTGAACTTGTCCACCATCACTAGCATATGAGTCATGTTACCTCGGGCTGGTTTAAACTCCCCCACCATATCCAGACACCAGACAGCAGAGGGCCAAGTGATGGGAATTGTCTTGAGTGCCGAGGCTGGCAAATGGATCTTCTTAGCAAATCTCTGACATCCCTGACACCTTCTGACGATATCTTCTGCCTGCTGCAAAGCATTGGGCCAATAAAATCCGTGCAGGAATACCTTAGCCACCAAGGCTCTTGATGAAGCATGATGGCCACATTCTCCTTGGTGAATTTCCAGGAGCATTTCTTGCCCTTCCTGCGGCTCGACACAGCGTTGCAATACCTCGGTTACACTTCTATTGTATAGCTCCTGGTTGATGATGGTGTATGCCTTGGATCTTCTTTGCACTTGCCTGGCTTTAACTTCATTACTTGGCAAACTACCATTTATCATATATGCCATTATAGGTTGTGCCCACTCCGGCACAAGACGCACAGGAAAGACTGAATCTTCCACTTCCATGGGCTCAACCGACATTGTCTCCTCCGACATTAACTGATCAGTCCCCGGGTTCTGCCAAGCAGTCCCCGAGTTCTCCCAAATGAACCCGACATCCATGTCCATGGGGACAGCGCCAGATTCTGGTTTTGCCGGGATAAAAATTGACTCGGACAGTATATCGGTTTGATCGATGGCTTCCTCAGGTGCTCCAAGGATATTTCGGGTGGAATTGGATCCCGAGATGAGCCTAACTTGGACAGTATATCGGCGGCTTCATTCTCTGCCCGAGGTATATGCTTGAACTCGCAACCTTCAAAGAATCCTGATTTCATCTGGACATGAAACCGATATAACGCCATGTTGGCGTCTAAAGCATCCCAATTTCCCGAGACTTGCTGCACCACTAGATCCGAATCTCCGAAGCATTCTATCCGGCGGATACCAATTTCCTTGGCCACATTGAGCCCATGCACAAGTGCCTCATACTCGGCCACATTGTTAGATGCCGTGAAATGAATCTGCAACACGTATCTCAGCTGATCTTGCTTCGGCGAGGTAAGGACTATCCCGGCACCTAAACCAATCTTTGTCTTGGAACCGTCAAAATGCATTCTCCAGTAATTGGAGTCAGGCAACGGCGGTTCATATTGCATCTCAGCCCAATCCACCAAGAAATCAGGCAACGCTTGAGATTTGATGGCATCTCTTCTTTCATAATGTGGCGTGTAAGGAGATACCTCAATGGCCCATTTTGCTACTCGGCCGCTTGCATCTTTACACCCAATGATCTCTGAGATAGGAGCCTCGCATACTACGGTGATTGAATGCTCTTGGAAGTAATGTTTCAATTTCTTAGCAGCCAGATAGACTCCATATGTCATCTTCTGGTAGTGAGGATAGTTTTGCTTGGAGGCCGAGATCACCTCGCTTAGATAATACACCGGCCTCTGCACTGTTTTGCCCTCTTCTTCTCGCTCCACCACCACTACAACGCTCACAACTCGGTTTGTGGCTGCAATGTAGAGCAACATCGGCTCTTTGGGCAATGGTGAGGCCAGTATCGACGCAGTTGACAACATATTTTTTAACTCGGTGAATGTCGCATCCGCCTGCGGAGTCCATACAAAATTGTTGGTTTTCTTCATGAGTTGATACAAAGGCAATGCCTTTTCTCCCAACCTGCTAACAAACCGACTTAAGGATGCCAAACATCCAGTGAATTTCTGCACGTCCTTAAGACATGTCGGCAATTCCATGCTTTCAATAGCACGGATTTTTGTCGGATTTATCTCGATACCTCGGCTGGACACGAGGAATCCGAGTAACTTGCCTGCCGATACACCAAATGTGCATTTGCCCGGGTTAAGCTTCATTCGGAATCTCCTTATATTCGCCAATGTCTCTCTGAGATCATCAATCAGCGTGGATTTCTCCTTAGTTTTTGACGACGATATCATCGACGGATATCAACACATTTTCACCTATTTGATTATGCAAGCATTTTTGCATACACCTCTGGTAAGTAGCACCAGCATTTCTCAAACCAAATGCCATGACACGATAGCAATAAGCCCCGTACGGGGTAATGAAAGCAGTTTTTATTTGATCATCAGGGTTCAGAGGTATCTGGTGAAAACCATAATACGCATCTACAAAGGATAACAGCTCACACCCGGCTGTGGAATCGATCACCTGATCAATCCGAGGCAGCGGGAATGGATCCTTAGGACATGCCTTGTTTAGGTTCGTGAAATCGATACACATGTGCCACACCTTGGCCACCAGAGGTTTATCTTTTTTCTTTTCCACCAGGACCGGGTTAGACAACCAGTCCGGATGCAGCACTTCCATGATGAAACCAGCTGCAAGCAACTTGGCCAGTTCATCGCCTATCACCTTTCTACTCTCATCCGCCCAACGTCGCATGGATTGCTTCACCGGTTTCATATCCGGTCTGACGAACAAAGAGTGCTCAGCCACCTCCCTCGATCACCTGGCATGTCCTGATTTGACCATGCAAAGATATCCCGATTCTCACGGAGGAAGTGACTGAGCTCGCCTTCCTATTTCTCAGTTAACCCGTTGCCAATGATAACATTGCGCTCCGGAAACGCCGGGTCAACACTGATCTTCTTCGTCTCCTTCGTCACCTGGAACGATGCATTCATTTCCGGGTTAACCATACCCGGCATATCGAGTTGCGCGGATTGGGCCAGCGCCACCACTTCACGGATCTTCTTCTTCTCAGCAGCAATGATCAAAGACTCGGCCAAACTAGAGCCAGCCGAGGCACACTCTATGGAATGCTTATAGCTACCCGAGATAGTGATGATGCCATTTGGACCCGGCATCTTCATCTCGAAGTACCCCACATGGGTAGATATCATGAACTTGGCTAGAGCTGGCCTACCGAGCAAAGCATGGTATGGACTTTCGAGGTCCACCACCTCGAACTGGATGCTCTCAGTTCTGCAGTTGTCCTTGGTACCGAACAACACATCAACCCAAATTTTGCCCATAGGTGCACAAGAGACACCAGACACTATAGCATGGAAGGTTGTGTGACTTGGCTGCAGCATGTTCGCCGAGATGCCCATCTTCACCATGGTGTCTCGGTACATGATGTTAATACTGCTCCCATTGTCAATGAGAACTCGGGTGAACCTGACATTGATGGTGGGCCCGATGAATGTCGGATCCCCCACTAGAGCATAACCTCCCGGGCTTGGCATGATCCGAGGATGGTCATCTATGCCCCAGCTGATCTTCTGATCAGGAGTTCATATACTTCGGCACAGCCGGCATAACCGCATTTACCTCCATTGCACGGTGATTCCGACTTTGCTTGTCAGTTGGCTCGGTCACAAAGACCACATAACTCTGATGAGCCTCTCTGTACTCACCCTGGTGACTGGGATCAGCATTGGTGTTGTTGCCTCCGACATTCACTTGATTAACATCCTCTGGTTTCCTCCTGTTATCCACAGGTCTTGGAGCTGTGGACCTCGGTTGAGGCGCATTCACGGGAATAGTGTTTGCTCCGGTCAGCGGTAGTGTTTGCCTCGGCGGAGGTCTCTGAGGTGCACCCATCTGATTTCCTCCTGAACTTCCCCTTTCCTTCAATGTGCGATGATACCAGCTGCACTGCCGGGTTGAGTGATTAGCTGGCCTGCGAATGTCCTGCGTGTGGTAGCTGCAGGGTCCATCCAACATTGCCTCATAAGTTATGGGCTTCCTATGCTCACTCCACGGTATTTTCCCCTCCTGGTTCTGGCCCCATGCTGGACCATTGTTCTTCGGACGCTGGCTATTGCCAGCATCTAGCTGGTCTTTGGTCCACCGCAGCAACCTGGTTTGAACCATACCGGTAATCCGGCTCTCTTCTCTTGCCCCCGAAGTCCCGGCGATCATTCTGCCGGATTGGTCCAGGTCTATTGTTCACTGGGTATCTTTTACTCGGTTCCACCGAGTTTAGCAAGGGTTGCATTGGATCACCCAGCGCATAGCAATCCTCGATTCGGATTGTTTCAGCCAAGGTAGCCGGCATCTCCCTTTGCAGCCTCTGCCAGAGCATGGAGCCATGTCGGCATCCTTGAGCAAACCACGAAATGGCCTGCGCTTCAACAACTCCCTCACAGGAATTGCGAATAGTACTCCACCGGGTCAAGTAATCTCGGTTAGTTTCATCATATCTTTGCTTGCACATGGCAAGCTGCTGAGGACGATTCGGCCTCTTGTATGTGCTGGAGAAGTTGCTAACAAAGGCTTCTTCAAAGTCCAGCCAGCAATCAATGCTGCCCTCTCTCAAATTGTTCAGCCAGATCCGAGCTGGCCCTTCCAACATCTGCGGGATATACCTCACCGCCCATCGGCGATTTCCTCCCGCGATATGCACTGCCGACACATAATCTGTCAGCCAATCCTCTGGCTTGGTACTACCATCATATGTCTTTGCGCCTCGGTTCAATTGAAAGTGCGGCACCGGTGGCTCCTTCATGATTCGAGTTCCAAAGCATGCAGGGCCAGGTGGGCCTTGCTCTTCCAGAACCTCGGACATATAGATTCTGTCCAACTTGTAGCGGGCATCATTTGCAGACAACTGGCGAGGTCCCAACCGGGATCCCAGTGCACCTTCATATCTCGGATATCCGGCTCTCTCCATAGCCGAGTAACCATCATCATAGCGGTTAGCCACTTGGTCATCACCTCGTGGCTACAGATCCCGCACAATATTTTGCTGCTGCCTCGGATACCGAGGTGGGTTACCTCGGCCAGCCGGGTTAATTCCTCCAACATCTGGATTGTCTGGACCGGGATTACTTTTACCCGGACCAGCATTGCCTTGCCCGGCCAATTGCTTTCCGGCATATGCCGGATCATATGTCTGCAGCTGCTTGTCTCTCCCGGAGTTTACACTCCAGTCTCGATCTCTACTGACATGCGGTGATGACGCTTGCCCCAGAGATCTCGCACTGGCTATCTTAGCCGAGTGAACGACCTGGGACCCACCAGCACCTGGGTTGGCCTTACGAAAGTCCTCATTCTTTCGCTCAGCAACACTTACTAGCTCATTAACTCGGTCTTGCTGCTTACGGAGAGCTTCTCCGGATAAACCAGATAACTCGGCTCTTGCTGCCTCGGCAGCTCTAAGAGTCTTAGCAGGGGAACTGTAATTGGGCTTTTCAGCCGACATACGACTAGGAGTTTTACTAGCTTCTGATCTACCATCTCTAGCAATCTCAGCATTGAGGCCTTTACCTCTCCTACGCACATCATCTATATGACTTGGATGAGTGGCTACCGGAGTAAAACCATGAGCTGCATTATACTCACGAAGGGTTACGCCGAACTCCCTCCGCTACCGGCACAGCCAACTTCTCGATGATCTCCTCGAGAGGAGCTGGCCTGACCGACACATTGGATGTACCGGCCCGGAGTTGCTCCTCCCCCTCCAGCGGTGGTTTTGTCGATCTGGTGGTCTTGGCAGCAAGCTCGCCGGCATTGCCTTTGCTGACAGCTCCTTTGCCGGCATCAGCGGCAGGTCCGATCATCATGACCTCTGCGCAGCTCTCGGGGCGAGTGATACGCCGGTCGTGAGCCGCACAGACAGCAGGGGATCCTCGGCCACAAGCACCTGCTCGGGGTACTTGCAGACGAACTCGGTGGCGACGTAGACCTCGAACGTCCCGAAGGCAATGAGACAGCCGTTCCTCAGGAACGGCCTGCTGCCGAAGCAGCCCGCGTTGTCGCTGATGAAGTTTAGCGAGCCGAGCTTGCAGATGAGGCCGCTGACGACACGCTCGCCGGAGGCGATAATGGAACCCGTCCGGATGCAGACACCAGCCAGCGCCTCTGTCAGCCCCACGGTGGGCGCCAACTGTCGTGGTGGTATTACGGCAGATGCCATGGGATGGCTTGAGTTGGGGCCGATGGACGCTAGTGATTCCGGGAGAGGGCTAGCGCCGGATGGCGCACTCAGAAGAACAAGCAAACAGAAAAACACACAAGGATCTACCCAGCTTCGGGGCCCTCGGGAGGAGGTAACACCCCTACTCCTGCCTATCTCTCTCTATATATCTCGGAATGTCATAAGTACAAGCTGCTCCTTGAGCTGTATCTCTCCCCAATGGTGTTGACCATAAGGTAGAAGAAGAAACCACGGGGGGAAAATGAATCTCAGGGCCTCGTCCCTCACGCAGGAGGGGGTGATGCCCTATTTATAGGTGATGTCGGTATGGTGGAGGGTCCCACCGAGGTACTGCGGCCATGCGCGCCTGCTGTATCCCCTGCGTCATGATTGTGCCCTCCGACAGGGACAGGACATGACCTCGCCCATGCCTTGCCTCGTAGTCACTCCCCGCATATCCGGGGTCAGCGTGGTCAGCGGACAGGCGTGTGCAGTCCCGTCGTGCCCGCGCCATACCTCTGCCACGCTCCGTGTCTGACGCTCCCGTGTCAGGCAGGATTTGACAGGAGCATTGACTTCGGAACCGACATACGACTCCCTGAGTTAACCCGGCATGGGTATGCCGGATATCCTGCCTCGGTAGAGGTTCCTCCCCTGCACATAAGAGCAAATATACGGGTACCGACATTGACATGTCGGTCCATATACCTCGGTCATCTCATAACGGCTGGCGCCATCATCATACCTCGGCCCCTTCGTGGCCAGGATACCTCGGTTTACACATGTCGGTTTAAACCAACCTTACAACCCGGCCTCCTCAGAAACCCGGCTGCCTCGGCCTTTACTGTACCTCAACCACTCCTGGACATAGCTTTTACCACATTATGACCCTACCCGGGGTAGCCCCCCGACAATTTACATCCTGAGACCACACGCTACAGCGACAAAAATCAATGACGACCAGGAACTCGTGGCGCGTGGCACTAGTGTGTGCGCCATGGTGCAGGTGTGGATGCAGTCCTACGGTTGTTGAAATGGAAAAGGCGAGAAGAGAAGCACGACGACACGAGTCGAGCCGGAGCTGGGCGCAAGCACGACCATAGCAAACGGAGGCTATCTGACTTTTCTTCCGAGAACACAAATAGTATATGTCCTAACTATAGGGAGATGATGTTGAAGGAGATATGCCCTACAGGCAATTAATAAAGTGTTTTATTTATCATATCTCATTTGTTCATAATATGTTTTTTGTATCATGCTATAACTATATTAAGCGGAAACATTAATACACGTTTGGTACGTAAGACAACCAGGTCCCTAGTAGCCTCTACGTGACTAGTTCATTGTGCAATTGATGATCGAGGTTTCCCGATCATGTGACATTGGTGTCAGTTGACAATGGAGTCATATCGTTGGCAGAACGATGTGATGGACATACCCAATATTTGTAGGACGTAATCATTACGCCTTTGACCGTGAGATCAACTCTTATCGCTGTTCCTGAAAGATACTTTGATTGCATCAAACGTCATATCTTAATAGTGTGACAATAACGGTGTTCCTCTCGGGTATCGGAAGGGAGTATGTTGAGACGAGGGATCAAGAGCGGGATTTGCCAGTCCGCATAGCAGGATAGATACTCTAGGGCCCACTCGTGAAATTATGTCAGTGAGCTTGCAAGCATGTGACTAGGTCACGGGGACATAATATCACGGATGAGTAGAAGATAATGTTGTCGGTAACGAGATCAAGCTAGGTATCACGATATCTATGAACGAGTCTCGGACACGCTAAGTATTGCCATGGCAAAAGGTTTAAGACTCGACGTCTAGGTTCGAACGACAAAGTTATTCGTTATCTCACAGGGATTAATTCTGGGTATCCAAGGTCCACGAATTAATCATTAATCTGAGAGCGTGTCTCGATTATGTCTGGCGAGATCTCGAACCGCTAGGGTAACACACTTAAGGGAAGTCGACAAGTTTAGTAGATCGGAAAAAGAAGAGAAAATAGAAGAGAGCATCGGAAGCGTTCCGGGAGGTTTCCGATGGAGATCGGAGAGCAACGAAATAGTTTTCGGAGTTAGAATTAATTAGATAAAATGTATTTGATATTAATTAGTTGAATTAATGATTAAATATTTTTTTATTTAATTAAATTCGAATTTTAAAGGCTGCACACCTGATGTCTACGCACGCTTCTATTCTTGTAAACAGTGTTGGGCCTCCAAGTGCAGAGGTTTGTAGAACAGCAGCAAGTTTCCCTTAAGTGAATCACCCAAGGTTTATCGAACCCAGAGAGGTAGAGGTCAAAGATATCCCTCTCAAGCAACCCTGCAATTAAGATACAAGAAGTCTCTTGTGTCCCCAACACACCTAATACACTTGTCAGATGTATAGGTGCACTAGTTCGGCGAAGAGATAGTGAAATACAAGTAATATGGATGATTATAAGTGGTAATTGCAATCTGAAATAAAAATGGCAGCAAGCAAACATGAGACAAAATGAGAGCAAACGGTGTTTCAATGCTTGGAAATAAGGCCTAGGGATCATACTTTCACTAGTGGACACTCTCAACAATTATAATATAATTGAATACATAGATATTTCCTCTTCACTATGCTACTCTGAACTATTCTCCTGTTGGATAACGAACACCAATTCATTGTGTAGGGATATAAAAGCACACCTTAAAGTCGCATTCCACATCTAGGGAACCCCAATGTCACTAAGAGCGTCCCAAAATAGTACTAGACAAACACCACAATTTCATAGAGACATCCAACACAAAGAATAACTCATGGTAAGTATTTCTGTAATCTTTAGCCTAAGAGTCACACGGTGCGCACATTGTCAACTTCGCACAATGGGACAAAGGTGACTCCGGAGTTTACATTAATAAAACCACTCAAGTAGCATAATTCATAAGATAACGAAGAGTAACATCCATGGATCCAACTAGATTACAAAGCTCATGATCACATAAAGATCACACCATGGGAGAGAGAGATGAACCACATAACTACCGGCACGAGCCCTCAGCCCCGATGAAGAACTACTCCCTACTCATCATGGGAGGCAGCAATGGCGATGAAGATGGCGGTGGAGTCGATGGAGATGGCTCCGGGGGCAATTCCCCATCCCGGCAGGGTGCCGGAACAGAGACTTCTGTCCCCCGAAATAGGTTTCTGTGTTTCTCCGCCGCCTCCTCGCGAAACTTCTCGGGGGACTATTTTTATAGACGTTTTTAGGTCAAGACGAAGCCACGGAGACCAAAACGGACGGCATCGGAGCCACGAGGAATAAAAGAGGTGGTCCCACACGGCCAGGTACATGGGCCGCGTGGGACTATCTATTTTCTTCCTCGGACTTCCTTTTTCGCGGATCCTTGGCTCGTACGTCTTCTTATTTCCAAATATTGGGCCCCGTAAAATATTAGGTCATTTGGACGTCGTTTGCTCCCTGAAAGTCAAAAACATGGAAAAAGGGATTTTCTGGTTCTGCAGGGTTAATTCCAAATAAATGGGGAAACTGTGAATTATCCCCTAAAATCATTATAATACATAAATATAACCCATATATGATGCAAATAAGTTGGAATATCAAGTAATAAAATGTAAAGTTCATGTATGCATTTTACATGCATTAACATCCCCAAGCTTAACCCATGCTCGTCCTCGAGTATGAAGGTGATAAAACTAACATGGACTTTACATTTTAATACTACCAAAGGATATCAAAGATGATTACTATTGCTACATAAAGTCAAATGATTCATTCTTCAAAGGGGTAGCAATATGCAAGATAGTTTATGAAGTGATATCAAGTATTCAATGCAAGGATGTTCAATGATAATTCACAAAGTGTAACATAGAAGAAAGTAATATGGACCACATGTATGCATAATGATAAGTAAGAACATCCTACAATGGTCATCGAGTATTGATGAAAATCTGAATATAAAAGGTGGACACTTTGGAAAAGATGTATAAGTGAGTAGAGGTAAAGCATGCTTAAGTTTCATTTAACTTCCAAACTCTTCTACTTAAGTTAATGATTGCAATGTGGTAATCCTTGGTGTCAAGCTCTCATTACCCCTATCATAGCATCTTGAATGATTAAAGTTTAAAGTGAAAGCAAATATGAGTAGTGTGCTTGACAAAGTAAAGGTTGAATGTCTCATGCCCCTTGAATACAAGTACCTATTCCATGTGTTACTCAACTTGGGACACAAAGCAAGTTCAAGTTAAATATCATTGTAAGTAATAATAGTATCATCAAGAGCGTCAACTGGGGTACCTCTTGTCCCAGGATATGGAACAAGCCCATATCAAAATGACAAGACAAACAAACAAAATGAACAACCTCAACACCCTTTTTATTTACCATTGGAATAGCTTTTTATTGTAAGGTGTATCACCGATGGTTCACCATAGTATGTAAGTAAATTTCCATCATGAATGATGCATGGATTAGATTAGCGGCCCAGGCGTCTCTCTAACCATTTATACAAACTCATTTAAACTTACTTTATTTCCACATTTATTTCACCCATGATAAGCATCCATAACACAAAAGTACATGATATCAACTAAATGAAATGAAGAGCATGTTGAAAGCATGCCATGTGACAGCACATATGAGCTAACTCCCAACCTCGGAAATTTGTCAAGCCCACAACATCATAATCTTAATCACAATGGGTCATGTTTTATTTATGCAATAAAAGTAAAGTGTGCATCAAGTTCGTGAGAGCTATATAACCAACTTTTCCCATAACAATCAATAACAAAAACATTTTCATTCAGAGGTATAGATAACACAAATAACATGATAAACATACTCGGAATAGCATAAAGCTAATATGTTGATATGGTGGACTCACTGGAATAACTTTGGTTGAAGGTGTTGGAAACAAGTTTTTACTTGTTGAAATTTTTGGGCTAGCAAGAGGGAGAAAGTTGACCATCTAAATGCATGCATGAGTGTCCATAGAACTAACTAATCCATGTTAAACAAAGTAAAATAACACTCAGCAACAAAACATGAATAAGAGATAGCTCTTGATAAAGCATTTGCAAATTATTACTCATTAACAAGCTCATGAATCATGCAACCATATGTATCATTTAAAATCAACTCAAACATCCCTTTTCCCAATTTTATAATAGCATCCAACATATTTCAACCCCTATTTCCAGTAGCTCTTTCATATATAAATGATAATGTGGTGGTCTCACAAAATAAAAATCAAACAAAAAACAAACAAAAAGACGCTCCAAGTTTATGCGATAAAGTGTTTCGATCGAAAAACAGAAGTTAGACGTGTGCAAACCGAGAGTGTGTAGGTCCAGTGGGGTTGTCTTCACATCCCCAAGCTTATGGTCTTCACCATCCTTGGATAGCTCTTGGTGCATCTCCTCTAATCCCTGTGAAAAAACTTCAAAACACCGTTTCTCCCATTTCTTTTCTATGGGGTGCATTAATAGTGATAAACAAATAGATTTCTTTCTGCATTTAATCCTTAAACAAAACATCATATGACTGTCCAGAAAGTGTATAATGTTGTATGCCTACTCATAAACTCAATTGGATCAAAAAGATTCAACTTAAAAGCTCAAAGCATGCATCAAACCAGATGGGACAGAATCTGTCCAGAAAAACAGCAGCAAAACGTATTTTTTTACCCTAATAACTTTGTCGAAAATTCCTAAAAAAATCATGCATACATAGGACGAAAATTTGCAACTACTGTTCATTTATGAGCTCATTCGGAGTTACAGAATATGAATTAAAAATCATACCGTGCACAGATTCGTGCAGGAATAAAATCTCCGAACGCTATAAGCAACTTTTTCAAACCAAAATGGGTAAAACTTGGAACTTTATTAAAAATTTCAGAAACTAAACTAAAAACTAAGTCTCTTGTTACAGCAAGAGGACACAAAGAAAATCAAAAATAAAAACAACCGGTTTGCCTCCTGTAAAGCGCTTTCTTTATAGCCATGTCGAGTCCCCGAGTCGATGAAGAAGGTCCCGTCCGAATTTGATCCAGCAAGCGCCACTGTCAGCCCCACGGTGGGCGCCAACTGTCGTGGTGGGAATCACGCAGATGCCATGGGGATGGCTTAGTCTGGGGCCGAACGGACGCTTGAGGATTCGGGGAGGGATTGCACGATGGAGTCGCACATGAAGAACACTGCAAACACAAAGATCTACCCTGCTTCGGGGCCCTCATGAGGAGGTAAAACCCCTACTGCAGCATCTATCCTACTTTGATGTATTCTCATCGCATATGCGGTGAGTACAAATGCTCTTCGAGCTGTTTGCATGCTGCCTGTAAGAGGCTCTCTAGCTAGGAGGAGCTCCATGTGAGCGGGGGGGGGGGGGGGGGGGGGGGGGGGAGAAGAAGAGAGTGAGCCCGGGCTCGGCGCCCTCCGTCGCCGTTCCCCTGGTGCTCTTTATATAGAGAGGGCCCAGGGGACAAGGGGACAAGGGGTGGCCCACATGACACTGTACACTCAGTGTAGCTGACATGACTACTGGGGTCTTGTCACACTATGCATGCGTCATGGAGATGTACTGTCGTCACATCACAAGCACTGTAGCCATGCCTGTGTGTGATCATCTTTGTCTTGTTCCCGCTTGGTCAACTACTAGGTACGAGCTAGGAGCGTCCTACTACCTGGTTGTGCTGGATGCCGGAAGCCGGATCCCGGATGCTGGACATGATCTCGGTCGAGCGGACAAAGTAGTGACGGAACGCCGAGGCCTCCTGCCTCGACTCAGTGCACGCCTGGTGCCCAGGCTCAATGCCGATCGAAGGAGCCTGCTTAGGCAACAACGGTCTGCCGAGCTTGGGACGACGCTGATCCAGCCCAGATCGGACATCCCGGCCCGCTCCGAGGTAAGCAGCTTCGGCCTGCTCCGAGGTAGCCAGCTTTGGCCCACCCGAGGTTGGGCACCTCGGCCTGCCCCCAGGTCAGGATATCCCGGCCCGCCCCGAGGTTGGGCAGCCTCGGCCTGCCCGAGGCAAGCAGCTCAGCCTGGCGGGATAGGAGGTCGCGGCCCACCGAGATAAGAGGAGCTTCGGCCCACCGAGCTTGGAGATACCTCGGCCCAGCCGGCATATATTCGGCCCGACTCTGGAATGTCGGTCTGGGAGCTGGTATCTCGGCCTGGGAGGCAATATGCCGGTCTGGTCCGAGCCAATGTCGGCCCAGATTATGCTTTTACGCCTTTTCCTATATCTTTTATTCGTTTAACCTCTGCTCCTCTTCTCTGTTAACTCAACAAAACCATAAACTCAGGTGTACCCGGGGTTACATCCCCGACATTAGTCCCCGGGGCTGCGGGGGACTCGCAGAGTCGCGCGCAGTCTTACAAAAACAAATAACAACATCACAGTCTTCACATATTCCACCTTGTACCTGCAAGAATATCATCATATGTCGGTTCTTTAGCCACTCCGGGCGTTTTACCGACATAGATGTCTTCAGCAACTGCTGGTTTGACGTAGGGGTACCTCGGGTGTCTCGGATGTCCGGTAGCCACTCTGGGCACTTACCGACATGGACGTCTCCAGCCATTGCTGGTTTAACGTAAGGGTACCTCGGGTGTCTCGGATGTCCGGTAGCCACTCTGGGCACTTACCGACATGGACGTCTCCAGCCACTGCTGGTTTAACGTAAGGGTACCTCGGTTGTTGCCTTTGGCAAATCAATAGAAAAGATGACTCGGAGATATTACACGATGCCGCGACATACTGGCGATCCGAAATAAACGGCGATCTAGAGATATTTGCATGATGCCATGATACATTGGTGAACCGACATAAACAGTGATTTGGAGATATTTGCATGATGCCATAATATTCTGCCATGCCAACATAAGCGACAACTGGGTATGATATGCCATTTATAACTCCGCAAGCCGATACCAAAGACTATCCGTGATACACTTTGAGGCAATAATAAATATAAGATGGATCCGAGATAACCGACATAACCGAGACCTTTGTCATGACTATTCTCTCGGTAAAACCGACATCACCTTTTAACGTTAGTTCAAGCATACATAACGAATATTCAAACTTAACAACAATTCTACTAACAGACGGAATTAGTGATAGCACGTGACAGAGATTAGTTATAGTAGCAAAGCTATGCAGGTAGACACAGACTCGGTCTCAACCGAGTCCCCGAGTCACTATACAGATCTAGGAGAAAAAGCAGAACTGACTGACCAGCCAGTCCCCGAGTCAAGACATCTTGGTCCCGGGGAAAACAACTAAGCAAAGCAGAAAAGAGGGGAGAATTTCCAGCATACCTCGGATTTCCAGGATACCTCGGATTTCCAGCATACCTCGGATTTTCAGGATACCTCGGATTTCCAGCATACCTCGGATTTCCAGCATACCTCGGATTTCCAGGGTATCTCGGATACCTCGGATTTCCAGCATACCTCGGATTTCCAGGGTATCTCGGATACCTCGGATTTCCAGCATACCTCGGATTTCCAGGGTATCTCGGATTTCCAGGATACCTCGGTTTTCCAGGGTATCTCGGATACCTCGGATTTCCAGCGTACCTCGGATTTCCAGGGTATCTCGGATACCTCGGATTTCCAGCATACCTCGGATTTCCAGGGTATCTCGGATTTCCAGGATACCTCGGTTTTCCAGGGTATCTCGGTAACGAACACTCTCAGCAAAACCGATACCACCTTTCAACGTTAGTCCAGCATATATATCATGAATACTTAAAGGGAACAACAATTCTATTAACAGAGGCAACGAACTATAGCATGTGTCGGAAAGTAAATCTAGCAGCAAACACTGTGCACAAAGATGCAGACTCGGTCTCCACCCCGAGTCACTTTTCTTATCTAGCGGAGACTACACTTGACTGGCTGGCCAGTCCCCGGGTCAAGACATCTTGCTCCCGGGGAAAACAACTAAGCAAACACAGGAAGGGGCAGTCCCCGAGATATTTTTGAGATTAACAGACTGGGCACGGTATCAAGGAAAATACTCACGGAGCGTCGTCGGTGCAGACCGGATCGATAGAACCGATATGACCCGGGCAAACGAAGGGCAGTTACCCGGAATCTGTTGATGAGGGCTGTAGGTGCAGACTGCGCCAGCCACTGCGTACAGCGGCAAGCTAGAGCGCGGGGGATAATGGCGATGTCGAGTCCCCGAGTCGATGAAGAAGGTCCCGTCCGAATTTGATCCAGCAAGCGCTACTGTCAGCCTGTAACAGCCCAAAGCTGGAAACCTGAAAACATGTATAATTTTTCCACTTTTGTGTTCATTGCATCATGGCATCCATATAAATTTGCTAAAACAACATACTAATTGGAGTAGCAATATTGAGTTCAAACAACTCAAACTACAATGAGTTGTTGGTGACAAAATCAACTCAACTAAACTCTCATATTTATCAAGGAAGTTCCAAGAGTTCACAATATTAGTTTTGCACTTGCTCCAAAATTCTAAAGGAAAATAAATTGGTTTTAGGAAAATTGCCATAAGCAACTTCCCATTTTATTCCCCAAGCAAATGGACTCCAATTGACTTCATATTTCTTGGAGTGCTTGCCAAGGGTGCAGGGAGGATGCACAAAATTTGGCATAAATTTTGGAGGTGTTTAAATGCCCCAACTAATTCAAATTCAGTGCTGTAACAATTTTTCCAGAAAAGAAAAGGACCCGTTTGTAAATAGTGAAGGACCTGTCCGTGATGAAAATAGAAGCTCTAGGGGGGTTTTCAGAAAACCACCTTCTCCTTCCTGTAGCGACCGGGCGGCCGAGCCGCACCAGGTCGCTCGTCGCCATGGCCACGCCGCACCCTGCCGCGCCGGGCCCCCCCTCTGCCTCACCCCTGCAGGGACGAGGAGCACCCCGAGGCCCTGCTGCCCTATCGACACGCTCCACGCCCACCTGCTCCCTCTATTTCCCTCTCCATGGCCGAAGCACCGCTCGAGCTGGCCGTGCTCGTCGCCGTCGTTTGGGGAGCTCCCGCGTAAATCGAAGCACACCCGAGGCTCCGCCGTGTCGTACCCTACCTTCCTGCCAAAGGAATCGATCGGGGAAGCTCGAAATCGCCCGTGCCATCCGCAGTTTCGCCGACCACCGCCACCGCTCCGCCGGTCGATTTACCCGCAGTCCATCCACCTCCGGCCACGCCGCGCCAACCCACGCTTTCCTGGTGAGACCCTGCATCTCTCCGTGCCCTTCCCCTCGCTCCCGCGTCGTCGTAGCCGCCGCGCCGTCGCCGTTGTTCCGTCGCCGTAGCCGTGTTCCCGTAGAAGCTCGCACGCCCGGCCTCGAAGCCGGCCAAAACCGGGCTGCAGGAATTTAAAAAGGGGAAATTATTTTTATAATAACTTTTAATCGGGACATCCGAAAAATGTGTTCCTTATATCGAAATGCTTAGAAAAATGTGCACTAACTATTAGCATCACTTTCATGCATGTCGACAGGAATTTGTAGCACAGGAGAACATAAAGACAAATATGGAGCTATTTATCTCTCTTGTGGAATAATTATTTCGTACCCCATCTAAAATTGCCAGATGTTGATATAATAAATCCGATGCATTTAAAATGGCATATCATCATGTGTTTGTGCATTGCATTTGTAAAGTATGTGTGGTGATTGATTATTGCTTCCATGTGTTGTGCTTCGATAGATCAAGCAGCCGGGGTTACACCGCAATACCCCGACGACCCGTATTATCAGCACCCTGAACAAGGCAAGCGTAATCCCCCCTCTGAGCATATATTATCCTATGTTTCCGCAAATATTTTCTCCACTATAATATTGCATGCGGTTCCAAATGTCAATTTGTTGGATTAGAGTATCCTATAGTTGCATTAAGTTTCCGATGCCATTACCTGTTTCCCTCCTATTATCCATAGAGTTGTATTGTTGGCCGGAGATACTTAACTATGCTATGTTGTTGCTTAGCCATGCTTAGTTAAATGCTCAGCTGTACGATGGATGTTACATGTTGGAAACAGGTGTTGAGATAACGAGATGATGGTGGAGAAATTGTGGTGACGGATAATAAAATGTTAAAGGTGGGGATGAGAGGCCACTGTGGTTGTGGTGTTTTGTCTCGTTCTCGCCGCGTAGGTGCGAGTTCTTTACCTCTTGAACCAAGACTGAGCGTGCAACCATGCGTGAGGCCTATGCATTTGCAGGAACCCTCATAGACTAAATAACTCGAGCGGGGCTAGCCAGGGTCCTCTAGTTCGGGCTTCCATTTGCGCGTGCGTGATGATGGTGGGATGAACTGAGATGAGGATTGTGGTGTTAGGAAAATGAGTGGCCGTAGGGCAGGGTGTGGTGATCTCGTGTCCTGCCGCCACTGATGATCCTAGAAGGTCCTTAACGAGGGAGAAGTCGACACCGTTCCCACCCAGCCGGCTTTCCCCGGAAGAGAGCTAATAGCTAGGCAATGGGCCGGGCGGTACGCGTGGCAAACATTGTACACCCCTGCAGGGTAAATCTTTTCGAAAAGCCGTGTCCACGGTTATGGACGACTTGGGAATAGACGATAAGATCATAGAATAACATGAACAAAATGATTAAAATTGAGTACTAAAGGTACTACTTATTAATGCAAGGTTAACTTCCTCGAGGGTGATTCGGGGAGGTGCCTTTGTATAACAGGTACAGTGATGATGGTGGTTGATGATGAGAAAGGTGATCCAAAGAAAAGAGTTACTTCTTACCCCTTTTTAAAATATTCTGATTAGTCGATGCCATGGAGTTATGTTTTATTAAATAAAATCAGCTTTGTGCAAAACAGCCATAAAACCTTTAGAGCCTCATCGAGCTAAAGCTCTATAATAATCTTGCAGAGTTCGTCGAACTCAACCTTGTTTAATTTGTTTCAGAGGAGGACTTCACCGCCCTCGAAGGTGGGTTCTTTGTGGACGTCGACGAGTAGTCTGGGGTTCCCAGGTGGCAGCTTGGGACATCTCGGAATAGCTGGCGCTGTACTGTTTATCTGTAGGCCTCTTAGGCCATATTTGTATCTTGTTGTTAGAACAACCTAATTTGCTTCCGCTTGTTGTACTGTTGGGTCAGTGACCTCTGGTTGTAATTTGCTATCTTTCTCTGCTATAAGAGTTGAACTATAATGTTTTGTGTCGTTGAGTCTGTGATGTGCCAGTTGTTCCACAAGTCTTGATCTTTCTACTATGCATTGATAGGTGTGCCCGTGTTATGGCGTGAACCGAGGGGTTGTGTGCCGATGATCCATTCCGAGCACGCCTGCCGATGCGCATCGGCCGGGGATTGGTAAACCCGGGACCTTCGGTTGCGTAGCATGACCAGTGACACACAGCATCTCTCGCATAGCAGTCGGGTCGGGGCGCCACAAGTTGGTATCAGAGCAGTACTGCCTGTAGGAAACCCTTCTACTGGTCGACGTTGAGTCTAGTGTTTGTGAAAATATTTTTAACTTAAAAATGAGTTGTGAAAAACCATCTTAGGATTCTTTTTACTCCTTATCTGGTTGCCCTCTAGTCTCGGAGCAATCTTACCTCGATTTGGTTTAAAGGTTTTACTTCTCATCTGTTACCTCAAAACTTTAGGATTCAGCGGGTTGGGTTCCACCTTTAACGTTATGTGCCCGGTTGCTTCCGCCGCGCTACAATCCGATATCAACTCAGTTGGTTACGAAATTTGTTATCCGTATCAAGTCTAGTCAATCCTTCCTCTCGTTGGAGTTGTCCAAGGACTTGAACAAAAGGTCCCGGATTGTGCTGTGATTCTGGTATAAGGAATAGTGTGGGCTGCTACCCATGCGACCATTATGCCATTTGTGATTCTCGGCGCATGATGCTGATCTTTGACCCAAGTTCTATCTTTGATCCCTTGTTAGTGGTTACCCAAAGTATTATCGTCCCTAGTCTGTGTACTTGAGTGGACTCTAATGCTATTGCCTCAATCATTCGGAGGTGGATACTAATTGTGTCCTTGTCAAATCTCCGGAATGCCTCCCAGAGGTCGCGGAGGCCGAGGAGGTTGCGGAGGCCGCGGTAACCACAGTGATGACGAGGATGATCTTCCGCCACCACCCACAATGGCTCAGGTCTTGATGGCCATTGAGGATAACCGTGGGCGCAATGAGCGACTGCTTGAGCAGTTGGTGCTGCAGAATGCACAGAGGAATGGCTGCAACACTCTCACTGAGTTCCTGCGCTCGCAGCCACCCACCTTTGCTGATGCTAAGGAGCCACTGGAAGCTGGTGATTGGCTTTGCGCTCTGGAGCGCAAGTTCTCCGCGCTGCATGTTCCAGTGGCTGAGCAAGTCAACTTCGCCACCTACCTTCTGGTTGGTGCAGCTGGCTGTTGGTGGGAGAGCCATGTGGCATTGTTCCCAGCCAACCATGTCTTCACTTGGACGGATTTCCGCACTGCCTTCCGTGCGGCTTACATCCCTCAGCCGATCATGGACTTGAAGAGGAGGGAGTTCCTGGATTTGCAACAGGGACGTATGGACCTCCGCACTTATGGTTGTGAATTCAACCATCTTGCTCGTTACGCCCCAAGGGACGTGACCACTGATGCTGACAAGCAAGAGCTGTTCCGCAAGGGTCTAGCACCGCAGCTCCGCTATGAGTTGCTGCCTTTCAAGTTCCAGACCTACCAGGAGCTGTTCAACCAGGCTCTTACTCTTGAGCAGGGAAGAAAGGAACTTGAGGCTTCCAACAAGAGGCCCGCATACGGGGACCACCAGAGTTCCTCGGGCTCTGAGAACAAGAAGCGCAGGGTCTTCGTTCCCTACAGCTCTGTACCCCGTGCTCCGTTCATGCCAAGAAACGCGGGATACAAGCCCCCACCTCCGCGCCCCACTACTCCGACACTTGGGTCAAGCGGGAGTGGATATCGTCCTCAGCCTTATGCTCCACCTGGGCTCACGTGCTTCACATGTGGCCAGGCTGGCCACTATTCCAGGGAGTGCCCCCAGAAGGCACCTATCACGGGTACTCCTGCACGAGCCCCCGCCACACCAGCTGGCAAGGCGGGTCCTATAGTGCGTGGTCGCCTGAACCACGTCTCTGCTGAAGAAGCTGAAGAGGACCCCGGCGTTCTCATGGGTGAGTTACGAATCAATGGAAACTCAGCTACAGTTTTGTTTGACTCTGGAGCATCGCATTCATCCATATCCATAGCTTTTGCAAAAGACCACAAGATACCGTTCGAGAAGATGAGCCATCCTTTGGTGATCTCCACACCAGGCTCGAAATGGCGAACCGATGGTGTTACTCCTGAGGTCCAGATTAATATAGGTTACTCGTCTTTTCCCTTCTCGTTGGTAGCTCTGAAGTCCAATGGCATTGATGTCATACTGGGCATGAACTGGCTAACCAAATACCGGGCTAATCTCGACTGTGCTGCCAAGACCATTACCGTGACCACTTCTTCTGGCGACATTGTTGAGTATTGGTCTGCACGATCAAGACCTCCATCCTCAATCATACCCAACTCACCCGAGATCCTCCTATGTCTTATGGAAGGCGAAAACCCTCCTGAAATTCAGGATATACACGTGGTGTGTGACTTCCCGGATGTTTTCCCAGAAGAATTGCCTGGCATGCCACCTGATCGAAGTGTGGAGTTTGTCATAGAGCTGCTTCCCGGTACCGCTCCAATTTCCAAGAAGCCCTACCGTATGCCGGTGGAAGAGTTGGCTCTGTTGAAAGAGCAAATTGATCAGCTGTTGGCTAAAGAGTTCATTCAACCTAGCAGTTCACCTTGGGGTTGTCCGGTACTCTTCGTTAAAAAGAGAGATTCTACCGTGCCTCGTCTAGTCTCTGACTATAGACCGTTGAATGCGGTGACAATAAAGAACAAGTATCCTATTCCCTGGATCAATGATCTGTTAGATCAATTAGCTGGTGCAACCGTATTCTCCAAGATGGATCTGAGGTCAGGGTACCATCAGATCAAGATCAGAAAGGAGGATATTCCAAAGACGGCATTTGTTACTCGATATGGCTCATATGAGTATACCGTCATGTCCTTCGGTCTCACCAATGCTCCAGCTACTTTCATGAGGCTCATGAACTCTATCTTCATGGATTATCTCGACAAGTTTGTCGTTATCTATATCGATGACATCCTCGTTTATTCCAAAACCGATGAAGAGCATGCCGAACATCTTCGGTTGGTTCTGACACGACTTCGAGACCACCGCCTCTATGCCAAGTTCTCTAAGTGTGAGTTCTGGTTGGATAATCTTGTCTTCCTTGGTCATGTGATATCCGCTAATGGTGTGGCTGTCATTCCCGACAAGATTCAGTCCATTCTGGATTGGAAAACTCCGATGTCAGTCAAGGACATCCGTAGCTTTCTCGGGTTGGCAGGTTATTACCGCCGATTCATCGAAGGTTTCTCCAAGATAGCCAAGGCCCTAACTGACCTTCTCAAGAAGGATAAAAAGTTCATCTGGACGGCCGAAGCTGAAGAGAGCTTCAAAACACTGAAAGCCAAACTCACGTCCGCTCCTGTGCTTGTCCTGCCGGACACAAGCAAGGAATTCGTCGTCTTCTGTGACGCCTCTCTACAAGGCTTGGGCTGTGTGCTAATGCAAGATGGCCATGTTGTGGCATATGCTTCCCGCCAATTGAAGCCGCATGAGCAAAACTACCCAACTCATGATCTAGAGCTTGCTGCTGTGGTTTATGCTCTGAAGCAATGGAGACCATACCTGTTTGGTAATCGTTGTGAGATTTTCTCGGACCACAAGAGTCTGAAGTACCTCTTCACCCAGCCGGATCTAAATCTCAGGCAAAGGCGTTGGTTGGAGTTAATCAAGGACTATGATGTGGGTCTGAACTATCAACCCGGCAAAGCAAACGTCGTGGCTGACGCGCTAAGTCGGAAGTCCTATTGCAACAATCTGATGATTGAAGAGGCCCAACCTGCTCTTCATGAAGAGTTCTCTCGTTTGAACTTAGAAATTGTTCCCTCGGGCTATCTAGCAAATCTGGAGATCAAGTCTACTCTTGAAGACCAGATTAAGGAAGCTCAAACCCGTGACAAGGGTATTCTAAAAATTAAGGAGAACATTGCTAACGGGAAGGCCAAATGTTTTTCTGTCAATAATTCCGGAGTTGTTTACTTTGGTGACCGCTTGGTAGTGCCAAAGAGACGAAAATTGAGGGAGCTGATCCTCCAAGAAGCTCATGAATCTCCTCTCTCTATCCATCCCGGTAGTACCAAAATGTACCAAGACCTTCGACCACAATTCTGGTGGACGCGGATGAAACGAGAAATTGCCAAATATGTTGCTGAATGCGACACCTGTCGACGGGTGAAGGCTGAACATCAAAGGCCTGCCGGCACTCTTAGCCCTATTGCAGTCCACGAGTGGAAATGGGATGAAATCGGTATGGACTTCATCACCGGGTTTCCCAGATCTCAAAAGGGCAACAATGCAATATGGGTAATCATTGATCGACTGTCCAAGGTTGCTCACTTCCTACCAGTCCGTGATGATGTACGGGCGAGTCAACTTGCTGACTTATATCTGGCTCGTATTGTTCCATTGCATGGAGTCCCTCTGAGGATTATATCGGACCGTGGAAGTATCTTCGTATCCAAGTTTTGGCAGAGTTTCCAAACTGCCATGGGGTCCCGTCTCAACTTCAGTACCGCTTACCATCCTCAAACTGATGGTCAGACCGAAAGAGTGAACCAAGTGTTGGAAGACATGCTCCGGGCATGTGTGATCTCTTTTGGTAAAGGTTGGGAAAAGTACCTCCCTTTCGCGGAATTTTCTTACAACAATAGCTATCAAGCTAGTCTGGGCATGGCTCCATTCGAGGCTCTGTATGGGAGAAAATGCCGCACTCCTCTAAATTGTTCCGAGACCGGAGAGAGAGCACTCTTTGGTCCGGATGTGATCAATGAAGCTGAGGAGAAGGTTAGAATCATAAGGGAGAATCTGAAGATTGCTCAGTCTAGGCAGAAGACCTACTATGATAAGCACCATCAGGAGATTCACTATGAAATTGGTGATAAAGCTTATCTCCGCGTCTCTCCCCTTCGTGGCATTCGCCGCTTCGGCATCAAAGGGAAATTGGCCCCTCGCTATATTGGCCCTTTCACCATTCTGGCCAAGCGAGGAGATCTTTCTTATCAACTGGAATTACCGGTGAACTTTCCAGATGTGCATGATGTATTTCATGTATCCCAACTCCGTCGTTGTTTTAAGGATCCAATCCATGGGGTCAACCATGAAGAGCTAGATCTCCAGAAAGATCTCACCTATCGCGAGCATCCTATCCGTGTCCTGGCCGAAGCCGAAAGGAAGACCCGCAACAAGACTACCAAGTTCCTCAAAGTTCAGTGGTCTCACCATTCCGAGGAAGAAGCTACTTGGGAAAGAGAGTCTAGTCTCCGTGAAGAGTATCCCGACTTCTTTCCGCAACCTTAGAATCTCAGGACGAGATTCCTGTAAGGAGGGTAGAGTTGTAACAGCCCAAAGCTGGAAACCTGAAAACCTGTATAATTTTTCCACTTTTGTGTTCATTGCATCATGGCATCCATATAAATTTGCTAAAACAACATACTAATTGGAGTAGCAATATTGAGTTCAAACAACTCAAACTACAATGAGTTGTTGGTGACAAAATCAACTCAACTAAACTCTCATATTTATCAAGGAAGTTCCAAGAGTTCACAATATTAGTTTTGCACTTGCTCCAAAATTCTAAAGGAAAATAAATTGGTTTTAGGAAAATTGCCATAAGCAACTTCCCATTTTATTCCCCAAGCAAATGGACTCCAATTGACTTCATATTTCTTGGAGTGCTTGCAAAGGGTACAGGGAGGATGCACAAAATTTGGCATAAATTTTGGAGGTGTTTAAATGCCCCAACTAATTCAAATTCAGTGCTGTAACAATTTTTCCAGAAAAGAAAAGGACCCGTTTGTATATAGTGAAGGACCTGTCCGTGATGAAAATAGAAGCTCCAGGGGGGTTTTCAGAAAACCACCTTCTCCTTCCTGTAGCGACCGGGCGGCCGAGCCGCACCAGGTCGCTCGTCGCCATGGCCACGCCGCACCCTGCCGCGCCGGGCCCCCCCTCTGCCTCACTCGTGCAGGGACGAGGAGCACCCCGAGGCCCTGCTGCCCTATCGACACGCTCCACGCCCACCTGCTCCCTCTATTTCCCTCTCCATGGCCAAAGCACCGCTCGAGCTGGCCGTGCTCGTCGCCGTCGTTTGGGGAGCTCCCGCGTAAATCGAAGCACACCCGAGGCTCCGCCGTGTCGTCCCCTACCTTCCTGCCAAAGGAATCGATCGGGGAAGCTCGAAATCGCCCGTGCCGTCCGCAGTTTCGCCGACCACCGCCGCCGCTCCGCCGGTCGATTTCGCCGTAGTCCATCCACCTCCGGCCACGCCGCGCCAACCCACGCTTTCCTGGTGAGCCCCTGCATCTCTCCGTGCCCTTCCCCTCGCTCCCGCGTCGCCGTAGCCGCCGCGCCGTCGCCGTTGTTCCGTCGCCGTAGCCGTGTTCCCGTAGAAGCTCGCACGCCCGGCCTCGAAGCCGGCCAAAACCGGGCTGCAGACCGGTGCCCTCGGGCCCCTGACCGGCCTCACAGCCGGCCTAGACCGGGCTGTGCGCCGGTCGCCTCTGTTACCAGGCCGGCCGGGAAACCGGCCCAAGCCGGGCTGGAGGCCGGCTGAACTGTTTTTTTTACAATTGTTTCTTTTTGCATTTTTCTGTTTCCTCCCCCTGTTGCGCATGTCCCCGCTACCCCCCTCGCGCACTAGGGACATCGAATCCGATGATTCCTACTAGTTCATCTCTCCCTTTCGAGTCGAGTAATTAAAATATTAATCGTTGGAATTAAAATGATTAAAGGCAAATATTTAAAAAGGGGAAATTATTTTTATAATAACTTTTAATCGGGACATCCGAAAAATGTGTTCCTTATATCGAAATGCTTAGAAAAATGTGCACTAACTATTAGCATCACTTTCATGCATGTCGACAGGAATTTGTAGCACAGGAGAACATAAAGACAAATATGGAGCTATTTATCTCTCTTGTGGAATAATTATTTCGTACCCCATCTAAAATTGCCAGATGTTGATATAATAAATCCGATGCATTTAAAATGGCATATCATCATGTGTTTGTGCATTGCATTTGTAAAGTATGTGTGGTGATTGATTATTGCTTCCATGTGTTGTGCTTCGATAGATCAAGCAGCCGGGGTTACACCGCAATACCCCGACGACCCGTATTATCAGCACCCTGAACAAGGCAAGCGTAATCCCCCCTCTGAGCATATATTATCCTATGTTTCCGCAAATATTTTCTCCACTATAATATTGCATGCGGTTCCAAATGTCAATTTGTTGGATTAGAGTATCCTATAGTTGCATTAAGTTTCCGATGCCATTACCTGTTTCCCTCCTATTATCCATAGAGTTGTATTGTTGGCCGGAGATACTTAACTATGCTATGTTGTTGCTTAGCCATGCTTAGTTAAATGCTCAGCTGTACGATGGATGTTACATGTTGGAAACAGGTGTTGAGATAACGAGATGATGGTGGAGAAATTGTGGTGACGGATAATAAAATGTTAAAGGTGGGGATGAGAGGCCACTGTGGTTGTGGTGTTTTGTCTCGTTCTCGCCGCGTAGGTGCGAGTTCTTTACCTCTTGAACCAAGACTGAGCGTGCAACCATGCGTGAGGCCTATGCATTTGCAGGAACCCTCATAGACTAAATAACTCGAGCGGGGCTAGCCAGGGTCCTCTAGTTCGGGCTTCCATTTGCGCGTGCGTGATGATGGTGGGATGAACTGAGATGAGGATTGTGGTGTTAGGAAAATGAGTGGCCGTAGGGCAGGGTGTGGTGATCTCGTGTCCTGCCGCCACTGATGATCCTGGAAGGTCCTTAACGAGGGAGAAGTCGACACCGTTCCCACCCAGCCGGCTTTCCCCGGAAGAGAGCTAATAGCTAGGCAATGGGCCGGGCGGTACGCGTGGCAAACATTGTACACCCCTGCAGGGTAAATCTTTTCGAAAAGCCGTGTCCACGGTTATGGACGACTTGGGAATAGACGATAAGATCATAGAATAACATGAACGGAATGACTAAAATTGAGTACTAAAGGTACTACTTATTAATGCAAGGTTAACTTCCTCGAGGGTGATTCGGGGAGGTGCCTTTGTATAACAGGTACAGTGATGATGGTGGTTGATGATGAGAAAGGTGATCCAAAGAAAAGAGTTACTTCTTACCCCTTTTTAAAATATTCTGATTAGTCGATGCCATGGAGTTATGTTTTATTAAATAAAATCAGCTTTGTGCAAAACAGCCATAAAACCTTTAGAGCCTCATCGAGCTAAAGCTCTATAATAATCTTGCAGAGTTCGTCGAACTCAACCTTGTTTAATTTGTTTCAGAGGAGGACTTCACCGCCCTCGAAGGTGGGTTCTTTGTGGACGTCGACGAGTAGTCTGGGGTTCCCAGGTGGCAGCTTGGGACATCTCGGAATAGCTGGCGCTGTACTGTTTATCTGTAGGCCTCTTAGGCCATATTTGGATCTTGTTGTTAGAACAACCTAATTTGCTTCCGCTTGTTGTACTGTTGGGTCAGTGACCTCTGGTTGTAATTTGCTATCTTTCTCTGCTATAAGAGTTGAACTATAATGTTTTGTGTCGTTGAGTCTGTGATATGCCAATTGTTCCACAAGTCTTGATCTTTCTACTATGCATTGATAGTTGTGCCCGTGTTATGGCGTGAACCGAGGGGTTGTGTGCCGATGATCCATTCCGAGCACGCCTGCCGATGCGCATCGGCCGGGGATTGGTAAACCCGGGACCTTCGGTTGCGTAGCATGACCAGTGACACACATCATCTCTCGCATAGCAGTCGGGTCGGGGCGCCACACAGCCCCACGGTGGGCGCCAACTGTCGTGGCGGGAATCACGCAGATGCCATGGGGATGGCTTAGTCTGGGGCCGAACGGACGCTTGAGGATTCGGGGAGGGATTGCGCGATGGAGTCGCACACGAAGAACACTGCAAACACAAAGATCTACCCTGCTTCGGGGCCCTCGTGAGGAGGTAAAGCCCCTACTGCAGCATCTATCCTACTTTGGTGTATTCTCATCTCATATGTGGTGAGTACAAATGCTCCTCGAGCTGTTTGCATGCTGCCTGTAAGAGGCTCTCTAGCTAGGAGGAGCTCCATGTGAGCGGGGGGAGAAGAAGAGAGTGAGCCCGGGCTCAGCGCCCTCCGTCGCCATTCCCCTGGTGCTCTTTATATAGAGAGGGCCCAGGGGACAAGGGGTGGCCCACATGACACTGTACACTCACTGTAGCTGACATGACTACTGGGGTCTTGTCACACTATGCATGCGTCATGGAGATGTACTGTCGTCACATCACAGGCACTGTAGCCATGCCTGTGTGTGATCATCTTTGTCTTGTTCCCGCTTGGTCAACTACCAGGTACGAGCTAGGAGCGTCCCAGTACCTGGTTGTGCTGGATGCCGGAAGCCGAATCCCGGATGCTGGACTTGATGTCGGTTGAGCGGACGAAGTAGTGACGGAACGCCGAGGCCTCCTGCCTCGACTCAGTGCACGCCTGGCGCCCAGGCTCAATGCCGATCGAAGGAGCCTGCTTGGGCGACGACGGTCTGCCGAGCTTGGGACGACGCTGATCCAGCCCAGATCAGACATCCCAGCCCGCTTCGAGGTAAGCAGCTTCGGCCTGCTCCGAGGTAGCCAGCTTTGGCCCACCCGAGGTTGGGCACCTCGGCCTGCCCCGAGGTCAGGATATCCCGGCCCGCCCCGAGGTTGGGCAGCCTCGGCCTGCCCGAGGCAAGCAGCTCAGCCTGGCGGGATAGGAGGTCGCGGCCCACCGATATAAGAGGAGCTTCGGCCCACCGAGCTTGGAGATACCTCGGCCCAGCCGGCGTATATTCGGCCCGACTCTGGAATGTCGGTCTGGGAGCTGGTATCTCGGCCTGGGAGGCAATATGCCGGTCTGGTCCGAGCCAATGTCGGCCCAGATTGTGCTTTTACGTCTTTTCCTTTATCTTTTATCCGTTTAACCTCTGCTCCTCTTCTCTGTTAACTCAACAAAACCATAAACTCAGGTGTACCCGGGGTTACATCCCCGACAGGTTAGTAGAACAGCACTAAGTTTCCCTTAAGTGAATCACCCAAGGTTTATCGAACCCAGAGAGGTAGAGGTCAAAGATATCCCTCTCAAGCAACCCTGCAATTAAGCTATCAGAAGTCTCTTGTGTCCCCAACACACCTAATACACTTGTCAGATGTATAGGTGGACTAGTTCGGCGAAAAGATAGTGAAATACAAGTAATATGGATGATTATAAGTGGTAATTGCAATCTGAAATAAAAATGGCAGCAAGCAAACATGAGACAAAATGAGAGCAAACGGTGTTTCAATGCTTGGAAATAAGGCCTAAGGATCGTACTTTCACTAGTGGACACTCTCAACAATCTCTACTATATAATATGTCTTCAGGTGATGGTACGTTTTTTCAATTTCCCAGTTTACCCCTGCGTTGTTAGCCAGAGTTAGAAAATATTACACTTATGCCACCGCCAAGTGATATGATCGATTCGATTTCTGCAGTTTTGCGTTTTAGCCCATCAGACAACTAATAATTCACCCGCAGTCTATAAACCTTATCCACTGCCGCACCGCACCCTCCATTCTTCTTCCTCCCGACCCCTCGAGACGCCGCCGCCTGCTCCTGCTACTCCCGCGGCGCGAGGTCATCTCCTTTCATCGTACGCCAGGCAGCTGTATGCGAGTCCCACACCCGGGGCTCTACCTTCTCGTTCCTCGGCCGCGTCGGCCGCCAGGTGCGCCGATGGCGAGCTCGTCTGCTTCGTGCTGACACCGCAAGAGTGCCAGCAGGTGGGCGTATTCGCCGGCAGTACCGACGGCTCGACCTCCGCACTAGCGCTATCGGGCCGGCATCGTCGCCAGCGGAAGCGGCAACGGATTCAGTGGCGTGTCGACCTCAAGGGTGCGCGTCCCTCACCGAGGAGGAGCACGACACTGCTCACTGTATCCTCGCCATGCACGCCATGGTGCTCTATGAATTTCCAAAATCCCGGCATCCGAACGATTTCAGTTCACCAAAATCTCGTAGTAGTACCATGCCATCTCAGTTTCATTATGTGCAATTTAGAGGTTTCTACGCTCCCAATTTTAAGAGTGACAGACACTGTGCCCATGCACACACGACAGAGTACAGACGCACGGCGCTCCAAATTTTCAGACTGACAAACACTATGCCTATGCATCCACGACGGACGAACGAGATCAGATTAGTCTTCTACTCTGGTCCTATTCTCCAATCTTGAAAACAACAGTCCAGAACGGTCCATGTCTCTGCCTGAGATATATTTGTGAAAGCCACTTGGAGAGAAAACACACTGATTTCCTTGGATTATCATGAACGCACGGGCACCACCTTATATATATCATAGTGAAATGCAGATCATGGCAGCTTAAATTGCCGGAAAATAATACTACTCAGTATCTATGACACTGCATAATAAGACAGTCTTGTGATACAAGCTGGCCAATCAGTTGTGCAGTCTATTCGTCAGTGTATACAAGAGCCGGCAACCAGGCTTCACGAACACCCCACTGAGAGAAATATACTATGCATTTGGACATTCTTTACAGCTTTTTCTTCTTTGCTTACTGCATGTTGTTGTTCACCGACAATATCTGCAGTGACGTCCGCCTTCAGTATCACCATCGCTGCCCATGGGCATTGGAAGATCCAGAACACATTTAGCGTCCATCATCAGCACTTTGACCCTGACAAGATCAGAAGTCTGAATTTCGAGCACACTATCAAGCTAGGCAGAGTTGTGATTGTCTACCTATTTTGTTTAATAGGGAGGGAGGGGCAACACCCGACGGCTTCCTCAGCCGACGGAAGAAGGAGAAGGTCAGAGACACACAGAGAAAAATAGTTAACAGATGGAGAGAGAGTACTAATGTTGTTATGTTTTTGAAATACTTATGTGTAATGTTTCACAAATGCGCTTTTTCTTAAGCTGCTATAGATAACTCACTTGCGTAGCCTGTCACCGTGCGACGCCACTGCTCGTAGTCCAAGACGAGGCGATATCATCGCCATACTTGCTAGACATGGTGCTAATCTTATCCAGAGTAAATTGTTTCACCCAATAAAATTGAACCCGTAGCAACGCATGGGTATATTTGGTAGCCACCGATATTTTCTTGACTTCAAATTTCAGTCCAAAATTCACGTAGCAAATAACGTGGAAGTGGAATGTGTTGAATGAGTTGGCGAGCCAACTCCGTTGATTATTGGAGCCTTAAAAAAACTATGATTAAGTTGAAAGCGACAAAAGATTCATATACAAAGGATGCACCATGAGATATATTCCCTCCATTAGAAAAAAGATGTCACCAAAATGAATGTATCTAGCGCCAAAGTATGACTAGATACATCCATTTTATAACATCTTTTTCCAAACGGAAGGAGTAGACGTTAGTGATATTTCGTAGCAACGTATGGGTATTTATCAATTTGTGATACACGCGTTAGTGATTTTCTAACAATGCGTGAGTATGTATCATTTATTGACCTATGAAAAATTAATCATTCGATTGTTTTATCAGCCCGTAGCAACGTACGGGCATTTCGCTAGTAATAATATAATTGAATACATAGATATTTCATCTTCACTATGCTACTCTGAACTATTCCTGTTGGATAACGAACACCAATTCATTGTGTAGGGCTACAAAAGCACACCTTAAAGTCGCATTCCACATCTAGGGAACCCAAATGTCACTAAGAGCGTCCCAAAATAGTACTAGACAAACACCACAATTTCATAGAGACATCCAACACAAAGAATAACTCATGGTAAGTATTTCTGTAATCTTTAGCCTAAGAGTCACACACGGTGCGCACACTGTCAACTTCGCACCATGGACAAAGGTGACTCCGGAGTTTGCATTAATAAAACCACTCAAGTAGCATAATTCATAAGATAACGAAGAGTAACATCCATGGATCCAACTAGATTACAAAGCTCATGATCACGTAAAGATCACACCATGGGAGAGAGAGATGAACCACATAGCTACCGGCACGAGCCCTCAGCCCCGATGAAGAACTACTCCCTCCTCATCATGGAAGGCAGCAACGGCGATGAAGATGGCGGTGGAGTCGATGGAGATGGCTCCGGGGGCAATTCCCCGTCCCGGCAGGGTGCCGGAACAGAGACTTATGTCCCCCGAAATAGGTTTCCGTGTTTCTCCCCCGCATCCTCGCGAAACTCCTCGGGGGACTATTTTTATAGACGTTTTTAGGTCAAACGAAGCCACGGAGAAGAAAACGGACGACATCGGAGCCACGAGGAATAAAAGAGGTGGTCCCACACGGCCAGGTACATGGGCCGCGTGGGACCATCTATTTTCTTCCTCGGACTTCCTTTTTCGCGGATCCTTGGCTTGTACGTCTTCTTATTTCCAAATATTGGGCCCCGTAAAATATTAGGTCATTTGGACGTCGTTTGGTCCCTGAAAGTCAAAAACATGGACAAAGTGGTTTTCTTGTTCTGCAGGGTTAATTCCAAATAAATAGGGAAACTGTGAATTATCCCCTAAAATCATAACATAAATATAACCCATATATGATGCAAATAAGTTGGAATATCAAGTAATAAAATGTAAAGTTCATGTATGCATTTTACATGCATCAACACCTAGATGGGCCTAAAGAGGCCCATGAGGGGGGGGGGGGGGGGGGGGGGGAGTCCCCCTTCTTGGTGCGAGTTGGGAGGGGGCCGGCCTAGGTGGGCCGAATGGGGCCCACCTAGGGCCGGCGGCTGCCCCCTTGGCCGGCCAAGCCATGTGGGGTTTAGTCCCACATGGCTAAGCCAAGGTGAGTTGCACCCTCCCCTCCCCTTTATATAGAGGTGCCCCCATGCCTTTGGAAACACACCAATTCCTCTCTCTCTCTCTCTCGCCTTGACCCGTTACTCCGCCATTGGAGTTGCGCCGAGGTGAGGTTCTCTCCACCATACGCACTCCGCCGTGCTGCTGGTCTTCCGGTCCAAGTCTTCCGCTGCTCGTCCCTGGATCGGAGCCCGGAGGTCGTCGTCTTCGCCGTGCGTGTGCGACTCCCTGCGAGGTGCCACGCTTGTGGTGCTCGGAGGTCTTCTTCCTCTACACGACCTTGAGGTCGGATTCGTCGGCTTCATCGACAACGCTTGTGCGGGAGCGTAATCCCCGCGTTTTGGTCTACAAGGGTATGTATATCGATCTCCTCCGTATTACTATATCTGCATAGTATAGATCTTGGCTAGATTAAGGTTATCGTTGTTAGGAAATTTTTTGTTTTCTGTCTACGATCCTCTTCAGTGGTATCAGAGCCGATCTATGCGTAGATATAGCTGTACGTTTTTAGAACCCGTGTTTATCACAGGGGCATCGTTATTTTATTTGCTACCCTCTCGCGTGCACTTGCTTTGCCGGCAGCATTGAGTTGATGAAGCGGCCCGGACCGACCTTACGCGTACGCTTACGCGAGACTGGTTCCATACTTGACATGCGGCTTGTACCGTATATGTGGTTGGCGGGTGTCTGTCTCTCTCTCTTTAGTTGGCTTTGCATTTTCATTGGAGGTCCCGAAAGGGATGAATAAATATGCAATTATTTGATCGTTGTTGTGGTCGTAGGTTCGTAGGTATGAAGCGGTTCTATTTACGACAGCCCCAAGCCACGTAAAATATGCAAAACATAAAGTAGAAAGCGTCTAACTTTATTTTGCAGGGGCAATGTGATATGGTCAAGGTAGGTTTATTAAATTGTTTATAAACTGTGGGCGCAAGGAGACCACCGGCACAAGACCATATCATGTCGCATTACATTTGATGTTATTAAGTGCATCTTATGTTGTGTGTATATATATATATATATATATTGTTATATATTAGTTACACGACGGTAGTAATATAAGATGATCCCTCCAAAATATCATAAGTGTTCTCCCTTCGGCGTGCACCACCAAGAAAGTTCTACGCTATGAGGCAGGCCGTGACGATCGGGTGTCAGACATATTGTCATTCGCATACACTGGGTGTAAGACATGTTTGCACAAGCGTATACGTTGAAGGTTATTATGGCGAGCCTAGCATGTATAGACATGGCCTCGGAACACGGTGACCGAAAGGTCGAGCATGGGTCACAGAGTTGTTGTGATTGACATTCCGATGTCTACCTTTGAAGTTGTGTTGCCGGCTCTGACGATGAGGGGTTGCACTATGGATTAGGGTCGTGTAATCACTGAAGCGATTAGAGGGATATTCGTTTGAGTGGGAGTTCTTATAGTTTATTTTCTAAAACTTGAACTCAATTAATTTGTGAACAAAGTCTTATGTTTTTGCAAATTCCATTGTAGATGTCTCGACCCACCTTTAACCTAGGCCTGTTCCTTGAGAAAGAAAAGCTTAAGACCATTGGGTCGAACTTCATGTCCTGGTTCCGCAACCAGAGGATCCTCCTCACTCCCCACAAGGTGGCCTATGTCCCTGAAGCTGCCATTGGAAATCCCCCTGCGACCACCTGATGACTCCCAAGCGCAGGAGATCAATTGTAGTACCTTTCAATTAGAAAAGGTTGTCGAACCCATGAGGAGCTGAAGGTATTGGTTAGCAAGATTGATAAACAAAACGATAAAAGATGCAAGTGTTTTTGGTATTTTTGATTGTATAGTTGCAATGCAGAAAATAAATAGCAGCAAGTGAAAGCTCTCAAAGAGAGAAAGCCCAATCCTCTATGCAGCAAGAGGACAAGCTCAAGTGTGTGTTTCTTATAAGTGGAAAACGTTCCCGAGGGCGGCATGGATATTGCTAGGCATAGAGATTTATTAAACAACACGTTGAATATCTTGTCAAGTTTTAATCTTCTTTGGACGGAGCCATTATTAGGTATAGCTAAATAAATAAACTATAACCCCTTATGATGGATCATGTGGCCAAGTAAATGACTGCACAAGAATTATTAAGACATAATGTCCCACCATAGCATTACACTCTAAGGTCCCCGATACTAATACCCTCATAATATAACTTCATGACTCGGTCTCAGGTTTACATGTCCTCCCAAGTCTCTCTCAATTCATTATACTACGGTGTTCTCCTATGAACCCATAAAGGTGAAGTGTTGTGCAGTCGACGTTCGCACAACACCATCATAGAATCACATAAAAGATAAACTCTTGACAAAATACCAACACATGTCATATATAAATCATTGCCAATTCATCCTATGCCCTCAGGAACATACGGGAACTACTCACAACGTGCAAACATGATCATATTCAGTGGCATAAGTGGTACAACACAATCTGAAAATATAACTTCACCACCAAATAATGACAAGTACTCAATCACAAACATGAATCGTAGCACAAGACAAGTATCTAGGGTATAGCAACTCTCAAAGTACGAGGGGAACGAAGTAGATCATGGTGATGATGATGGAGATGGTGCTGGTCTTGATGGGGGTGATGATGTAGAGGCCTCCTCCCACGCCAAGGAGGAGAGGTGATGACGATGACGATGATTTCCCCCTTCTCCGGAGCTCCGGAGCAGCAGGATCTGACCCCCCTCGGAGGGAATCAGGAGTTTCGCCGCCGCCGCGGCCTCGGATGGACTTGGAAAAATTAGGGCGTTACTTTTCGGGCGAGACGAAGGCGTCGCTAAAAAGCCCCAGGCGAGGAGGTGCCCGAGGACCTGTTTGGTGGGTCCCACGCGGCCAGGTACATGGGCCGCGTGGGCCCACCCCTTTCGGGCCTCGTGGCTCTCCTCTCTTCGGTCTTCTTCCCACTGCCTTCCTTCCGATGAAAAACTGGCGTGGTATTTTTCCTTTTATTATTTGGTGTCCAGTAGCTCCTGAAACATTAAAAACAAGAAAAAGGAGGTTTTCTGCCTCCCAGAAATTAAATACCAAAAATAGGGACTTTGTGTGAAAGTCCCCAAAATCATCTAAAACATGTAAAAATAATGATATAACAATGCAAATAACATTCTAACATGATACTAAAAGTTGTATAAATGATGATATAAAATGCACGTATCAACTCCCCCAAGATTAAACCTTTACTCGTCCTCGAGTAAGTAAGGACATAGATCATTACATGCATCAATGGACTTATGGTTGATGAATAAATACGAGCATTGTATCATCATCATATTCAGTTGTAAGACAAGATTAATGCACTAAAACTCATACACATGAGGGCAAGATAAGTAGAAGCTCTAGCAATCACCCCTTACGTTTGAAAGCAAATAACCATTGTATGTTGGACAATCGAATCATATTGTTTTTCACATGCTTTTGCTTTTTAAGGCAAGCATTATGATCTTTTATACTTTGCTGAAATTTTAAAGACAAGATAAACTCTCATTGGATAACAAGTTCAAAGAAGACAAATGAAAAGACAGATAGATATAAAAATTGTTTTCACCCTTGCTTCACTAGTAACTAGTGCAAACTTTAGTCATGGATATCTCAATCAAGTTCCCATGCTCTATTCAAACTTTATCTTACACTTTCCATGGCTAACTGAAATTTCAGGTGCCTTCCTTTCATTCACATTCAAGAGCATAAGTATTGATATATCCATGATCATTAATTTGATCAAAAGGTACTAGATTCTAACAAGAGTGTTTCATATACTTTTCATTAACCCTTCTCAACTTCTTATCCTACAAGACTATATCTCAACCTGAAACTATTAACTTACAAGTCATGTTGACTCATTATTTTCACTTATTTTATAATGAGATAATTCTACAATTGTCCAACATACTCAAGTTAATTAATTTCAAGGCAAGATGTGACTGAAACTCTAAATATGCCACGCTCATTTGCATGAGTGTTACCAATCAATCTCCAAACAAGAGAATCATGGATGATACCATACTTTAATATTCATTGATAAACCATAGGATAGGGATACATGATAATGCTCCATGAGCTCACACACGCCTAAAAGAGATTGATAACTAAACGATAAAAGCAAACACACCATGACTAGATAGATATGATAAACTAGTGAAGATAAAGACTAGGTGGAACTCCCCCAAGCTTGACGTTCTGCAAGGTCCTCCTTTGCTGCAGCTTCCTCCTTCTCAAATTCTTTCTCCCACTCAGCCATCTTCCATGGAAAAGGCCTTCCATCACGGAAAGATGTAGGTGGATCATTATACCTGAGGGTGGCAGCTGCTGCAATCTTCTTGAAGCGTTCTTCATACTCGCAGTTCTGGTTCTCCACATCCCACATGAAGCATTGGAACTTCTCCCACTTGTCGATGACGTCCTTGTACCTATCTTCCAGATCTTCAAGCCTTTTCTCGTACTCTTCAACCTTCTTCTCCAGCTCCAAGTTCATGAGGTGGTGAATCAAGGCTGCGGTAAACCACCGTGCCATACCTGAAGGTCTTGTCCTCCAACTCATCCAGCCTTTCCTCCACCGTGCCGGTGGCCTTGGGAGCCTTCACCTCTTCCACGAGCATCACGCCTTCCTTGAAGCACACGGTCTTCGGTGGTGCCATCGCGGAATTGAGGTAGCGGTTCACAACACCTTCCTTGGGAGAGCTCTCCCCCTCTTGGTTGGATCCGGAGCAAGACATGGCTAAAACCTGACAGACAGAAACAACAGAAACAGAGATCGCTCGAGAACGCTCGGTGCAAGATTAGATCGGCAGAGAGGGCTATATATTGAAGGTTTTTAGGTCAAGACGAAGCGTCGGGATCGAAAACGAGACGAAAAGGGACTCCGAGGAGGGAAAGGAGTGGTCCCACGCGGCCCATGTACCTGGCCACGTGGGGCCCCTTGTTTCCTTCCTCGGGTCTCTGCTTCGTCCAGTTTTCTTGCCCAACACGATAATTTCCATAAAAAATGACTTCCGTAAAAAATCGCGCAATTCCGAGAAACTTTCCAACACTAAAGTTACCTTTTATTGATTTGGGGTTTCTGAAACTGCACGCCTTCTCTCAATTACCTCCTCCGGTGTTTGTAAATTCAACTCTTCCACCATTCCGATGAAGCTTTTTCCTGCAATATAAGGTTTAAGGCGTTGTCCATTGACTACATGAGGTTTACCTTTCATGTCACCGTGAAGACGGATTGCTCCTGAACGGTACACCTCCTGTATCACTAATGGTCCCTGCCACTTTGAAGCTAACTTTCCTGCAGAAAACTTAAAACGAGAGTTGCATAATAAAACTTGATCACCTACTTTGAATTCCTTTCTCTTAATTTTCTTATCATGCCAAATTTTGACTTTTTCTTTAAACATCCTAGCACTTTCATAAGCTTCATTTCTCCATTCTTCTAGTAGGTTTAAGTCAAGAATTCTCTTCTCTCCCGCAGTTTTAAAATCAAACTTCAGTTGTTTAATAGCCCATCTAGCTTTATGTTCTAGTTCAACGGGTAAATGACAAGCTTTTCCATAAACCATTTTATAAGGAGACATTCCCATAGGATTTTTAAAAGCAGTTCTATAAGCCCACAAAGCATCATTAATTTTAGTTGGCCAATCAGACCTAGACTTATTCACTGTTTTTTTCAAAATGAGTTTAATTTCCCTATTACTTAATTCAACTTGTCCACTTGTTTGAGGATGATAAGGAGATGCAATTCTATGGTTAACATCATATTTTGCCAAATTTTTCTAAGAACACCATGCATGAAATGAGAACCACCATCAGTAATTAAAAACCTAGGAACACCAAACCTGGGGAAAATGATGTCCTTGAGCATCTTCATTGCTGTGGCATGATCTGCACCTTTGGTTGGAATTGCTTCCACCCACTTTGTAACATAGTCAACTGCAACTAAAATGTGAGTATACTTTGTCTTTGATTCTGGGAAAGGCCCCACAAAGTCAAATCCCCACACATCAAATGGCTCAAGTGGCAACCAATAATTCATAGTCATTTCATTCTTCCTACCAATATTTCCTACTCTTTGACATTTATCACAAGATTTAACTTATTCAGCACAATCCTTAAATAAAGTAGGCCAATAGAAACCAGATTGTAATACCTTTGCTCCTGTGCGATCTCCTGCATGATGCCCTCCATAGGGACTGTCATGACAATCTCTTATAATAGCCTGTTGTTCATGCTCAGGTACACAACGTCAAATAATACCATCCACACTTTTCTTATAAAGGAAAGGATCATGCCAAAAATAATGTCTAAGATCATAAAAGAAGTTCTTTCTTTGTTGATGAGTGAAGTGTGGAGGTAAAACTTTACCAACAATAAAATTTGCATAGTTGGCAAACCAAGGAGATGCAACTTTAGCACTAGAAACATTAACAATTGCAAGTTGTTCATTAACAAAGCTATCATTAATAGAAATAGGATCATCTGGTATATTTTCCATTCTAGAGAGATGATCATCTACTTGATTATCTTCCCCTTTCCTATCAATAATGTGTAAATCAAACTCTTGCAATAAAAGTACCCATCTTATTAGTCTTGGCTTAGCATATTTCTTATTCATTAAATATTTAATAGCAGAATGATCAGTATGTATTGTGACTTTCGAATCAGTAATATAAAGTCTAAATTTGTCACAAGCAAATAACACTGCTAAGAATTCTTTTTCAGTTGTAGCATAATTTCTTTGAGCAGCATCAAGTGTTCTACTAGCATAATAGATAACATTCAGCTTCTTATCAACACGTTGGCCCAAAACAGCCCCAACTGCATAATCACTAGCATCACACATAATTTCAAAAGGCAATTTCCAATCAGGAGGTTGAATAATAGGAGCACTAATTAAAGCATTCTTCAAAATATTAAAGGACTCGATGCAATCATCATTAAAAGAGAAGGGAACATCCTTTTGCAGAAGATTGGTTAGAGGTTTTGATATTTTGGAGAAATCTTTAATAAACCTACGGTAAAACCTGCATGCCCAAGAAAACTTCTTATACCTTTGATGTCCCTTGGGTATGGTAGCTTTTCAATAGCTTCAATCTTCGCTGGATCAACTTCTATTCCTTTTCCAGAAATCTTATGCCCAAGAACAATACCTTCAGTAACCATGAAGTGACACTTCTCCCAATTAAGAACTAAGTGTTGGTCCTCACAACGCTGCAAAACTTTGTTAAGGTTGAACAAGCAATTATCGAAGGAAGTACCATACACAGAAAAATCATCCATAAAGACTTCCATTATCTTTTCAATATAATCAGCAAATATAGCATTCATGCATCTTTGAAAAGTAGTAGGATAAATGATACCAGCTTCAATAAGTCTTATTACCTCTTTTCTTACCACTTCTTTCATTTTTGGATGGAGACGGCGTTGATAATCAACAACAGGTTTTGCATCTTCCTTCAAATTAATTTTATGCATACATAGAGCTGGGCTTATACCTTTAAGATCATCAAGAGAATATCCAATGGCTGGTCGGTGAGCTTTTAGCACATCATGTAATTTCCCTTCTTCTTCAGCTGAAAGGTTAGCACTAATAATGACAGGATATATGCTCTTCTCATCCAAATATGCATATTTAAGATTTGTAGGCAAAGGTTTTAATTCAAAACTAGGATCCCCTTTAGGTGGTGGTAACACTCCTAAATTATCATGTGTGATATGCAATTGTAATTGTGGTGGTTGTTGCCATAATATTTGTTCTAAAGCCTCTTTTTCCTCATCATTAAATGGTTCATCTTGATTATGCATATAACGTTTTACAACATCAGTTGAAGCTACAGCTATATGAGCAAGAGTTTCAATTAAATCTTCAGAAATAGGCTCTTTCACAACATGGTTATCAGCAAATTTAGAAAAGTTAAATTCAAGTTTCTCTCCAGCACATTTAATAAACACTTTCTCTTTAGGCAAATTAATTTCAGCACCAACAGTATGTAAGAAAAAAGGTCTACCAAAAATTATAGGACAAAATGAATCTTGAGGACAACCAAGCACAATGAAATCAGCAGGGTATTTTATTTTACCAATCAATACTTCAACATCTCTAACAATTCCAAATGGACTAATATAATCTTTATTAGCAAGTTGAATTGTCATACCTGTCTCTTCCATAACAACATGATCAATATCAGGCTTGATTTCAAGATAAAGAGAATATGGAATGACACTAATACTTGCTCCAATATCACATAGACCATGATAACTTGAAGTCCCAATAGAGCATGATATAACAGGTTTCCCTACCTTGGCCGAATTCCCTTTGATGACTTTAGTAGCATCTTCACATAAATAAACATAAACCGGATCTTCCTCATTTAGTTGCTTGATAACAGAAATTTGAGTGTTGACTTCCACCTGTTCATAAGGCTGAGAACATCTTCTGTTACTCTTGTTAGTAACAGCAATAAGTAAATTCTCCTTGACTTGGTTTGGATATGGAGGTGGTTCAACATACTCCTCAATTGTCACAGATGACATTGGTTCAACCTGTTTAAGGAACAACAATAGATTGTTTAACAGGTTCAACATAAACTTCAAAACCACTTTTAGGAACACAAATATGATCAGCAAAACCTTTAGCTATCTCAATTATAACATAAGGATCAAGACCAAAAGTACCACTCAGATTTTTAAACAATATAGAAGTAGAGAAGTTCTCTACACATGAATATTCATAATCAAAATAAGGCTCATTACCTTTATCAAGATCCCAATGACTAGTATTTTCAGAAATAGTCTCCAATAAATTCCATGCTTCTTCTTCTTCAGTATTATTGTGGCGCCCCGACCCGACTGCTATGCGAGAGATGCTGTGTGTCACTGGTCATGCTACGCAACCGAAGGTCCCGGGTTTACCAATCCCCGGCCGATGCGCATCGGCAGGCGTGCTCGGAATGGATCATCGGCACACAACCCCTCGGTTCACGCCATAACACGGGCACAACTATCAATGCATAGTAGAAAGATCAAGACTTGTGGAACAACTGGCACATCACAGACTCAACGACACAAAACATTATAGTTCAACTCTTATAGCAGAGAAAGATAGCAAATTACAACCAGAGGTCACTGACCCAACAGTACAACAAGCGGAAGCAAATTAGGTTGTTCTAACAACAAGATCCAAATATGGCCTAAGAGGCCTACAGATAAACAGTACAGCGCCAGCTATTCCGAGATGTCCCAAGCTGCCACCTGGGAACCCCAGACTACTCGTCGACGTCCACAAAGAACCCACCTTCGAGGGCGGTGAAGTCCTCCTCTGAAACAAATTAAACAAGGTTGAGTTCGACGAACTCTGCAAGATTATTATAGAGCTTTAGCTCGATGAGGCTCTAAAGGTTTTATGGCTGTTTTGCATAAAGCTGATTTTGTTTAATAAAACATAACTCCATGGCATCGACTAATCGGAATATTTTAAAAAGGGGTAAGAAGTAACTCTTTTCTTTGGATCACCTTTCTCATCATCAACCACCATCATCACTGTACCTGTTATACAAAGGCACCTCCCCGAATCACCCTCGAGGAAGTTAACCTTGCATTAATAAGTAGTACCTTTAGTACTCAATTTTAATCATTCCGTTCATGTTATTCTATGATCTTATCGTCTATTCCCAAGTCGTCCATAACCGCGGACACGGCTTTTCGAAAAGATTTACCCTGCAGGGGTGTACAATGTTTGCCACGCGTACCGCCCGGCCCATTGCCTAGATATTAGCTCTCTTCCGGGGAAATCCGGCTGGGTGGGAACGGTGTCGACTTCTCCCTCGTTAAGGACTTTCCAGGATCATCAGTGACGGTAGGACTGCCAGGATCATAACACCCCGCCCCGCCGCCACTTATTTTCCTAACGCCATTATCCTCATCCCAGTTCATCCCACCATCATCACGCACGCGCAAATGGAAGCCCGAACTAGAGGACCCTGGCTAGCCCCGCTCGAGTTATTTAGTCTATGAGGGTTCCTGCAAATGCATAGGCCTCACGCATGGTTGCACGCTCGGTCTTGGTTCAAGAGGTAAAGAACTCGCACCTAGGCGGCGAGAACGAGACAAAACACCACAACCACAGTGGCCTCTCATCCCCACCTTTAACATTTTATTATCCGTCACCACAATTTCTCCACCATCATCTCATTATCTCAACACCTGTTTCCAACATGTAACATCCATCGTACAACTGAGCATTTAACTAAGCATGGCTAAGCAACAACATAGCATAGTTAAGTATCTCCGGCCAACAATACAACTCTATGGATAATAGGAGGGAAACAGGTAATGGCATCAGAAACTTAATGCAACTATAGGATACTCTAATCCAACAAATTGACATTTGGAACCGCATGCAATATTATAGTGGAGAAAATATTTGCGGAAACATAGGATAATATATGCTCAGAGGGGGGATTACGCTTGCCTTGTTCAGGGTGCTGATAATACGGGTCGTCGGGGTATTGCGGTGTAACCCCGGCTGCTTGATCTATCGAAGCACAACACATGGAAGCAATAATCAATCACCACACATACTTTACAAATGCAATGCACAAACACATGATGATATGCCATTTTAAATGCATCGGATTTATTATAACAACATCTGGCAATTTTAGATGGGGTACGAAATAATTATTCAACAAGAGAGATAAATAGCTCCATATTTGTTTTTATATTCTCCTGTTATACAAATTCCTGTCGACATGCATGAAAGTGATGCTAATAGTTAGTGCACATTTTTCTAAGCATTTCGATATAAGGAACACATTTTTCGGATGTCCCGATTAAAAGTTATTATATTTTTTATTTCCTCTTTTTAAATATTTGCTTTTAATCATTTTAATTCCAACGATTAATATTTTAATTACTCGACTCGAAAGGGAGAGATGAACTAGTAGGAATCATCGGATTCGATGTCCCTAGTGCGCGAGGGGGGTAGCGGGGACATGCGCAACAGGGGGAGGAAACAGAAAAATGCAAAAAGAAACAACTGTAAAAAAAAACAGTTCAGCCGTCCTCCAGCCCGGCTTGGGCCGGTTTCCCGGCCGGCCTGGTAACAGAGGCGACCGGCGCACAGCCTGGTCTGGGCCGGCTGTGAGGCCGGTCAGGGGCCCGAGGGCACCGGCCTGCAGCCCGGTTTTGGCCGGCTTCGAGGCCGGGCGTGCGAGCTTCTACGGGAACACGGCTACGGCGACGGAACAACGGCGACGGCGCGGCGGCTACGGCGACGCGGGAGCGAGGGGAAGGGCACGGAGAGATGCAGGGGCTCACCAGGAAAGCGTGGGTTGGCGCGGCGTGGCCGGAGGTGGATGGACTGCGGCGAAATCGACCGGCGGAGCGGCGGCGGTGGTCGACGAAACTGCGGACGGCACGGGCGATTTCGAGCTTCCCCGATCGATTCCTTTGGCAGGAAGGTAGGGGACGACACGGCGGAGCCTCGGGTGTGATTCGATTTACGCGGGAGCTCCCCAAACGACGGCGACGAGCACGGCCAGCTCGAGCGGTGCTTCGGCCATGGAGAGGGAAATAGAGGGAGCAGGTGGGCGTGGAGCGTGTCGATAGGGCAGCAGGGCCTCGGGGTGCTCCTCGTCCCTGCAGGGGTGAGGCAGAGGGGGGGCCCGGCACGGCAGGGTGCAGCGTGGCCATGGCGACGAGCGACCTGGTGCGGCTCGGCCGCCCAGTCGCTACAGGAAGGAGAAGGTGGTTTTCTGAAAACCCCCCTGGAGCTTCTATTTTCATCACGGACAGGTACTTCACTATTTACAAACGGGTCCTTTTCTTTTATGGAAAAATTGTTACAGCACTGAATTTGAATTAGTTGGGGCATTTAAACACCTCCAAAATTTAGGCCAAATTTTGTGCATCCTCCCTGCACCCTTGGCAAGCACTCCAAGAAATATGAAGTCAATTGGAGTCCATTTGCTTGGGGAATAAAATGGGAAGTTGCTTATGGCAATTTTCCTAAAACAATTTATTTTCCTTTAGAATTTTGGAGCAAGTGCAAAACTAATATTGTGAACTCTTGGAACTTCCTTGATAAATATGAGAGTTTAGTTGAGTTGATTTTGTCACCAACAACTCATTGTAGTTTGAGTTGTTTGAACTCAATATTGCTACTCCAATTAATATGTTGTTTTAGCAAATTTATATGGATGCCATGATGCAATGAACACAAAAGTGCAAAAATTATACAGGTTTTCAGGTTTCCAGCTTTGGGCTGTTACAACTCTACCCTCCTTACAGGAATCTCGTCCCGAGATTCTAAGGTTGCGGAAAGAAGTCGGGATACTCTTCACGGAGACTAGACTCTCTTTCCCAAGTAGCTTCTTCCTCGGAATGGTGAGACCACTGAACTTTGAGGAACTTGGTAGTCTTGTTGCGGGTCTTCCTTTCGGCTTCGTCCAGGACACGGATAGGATGCTCGCGATAGGTGAGATCTTTCTGGAGATCTAGCTCTTCATGGTTGACCCCATGGATTGGATCCTTAAAACAACGACGGAGTTGGGATACATGAAATACATCATGCACATCTGGAAAGTTCACCGGTAATTCCAGTTGATAAGAAAGATCCCCTCGCTTGGCCACAATGGTGAAAGGGCCAATATAGCGAGGGGCCAATTTCCCTTTGATACCGAAGCGGCGAATGCCACGAAGGGGAGAGACGCGGAGATAAGCTTTATCACCAATTTCATAGTGAATCTCCTGATGGTGCTTATCATAGTAGCTCTTCTTCCTAGACTGAGCAATCTTCAGATTCTCCCTTATGATTCTAACCTTCTCCTCAGCTTCATTGATCACATCCGGACCAAAGAGTGCTCTCTCTCCGGTCTCGGACCAATTTAGAGGAGTGCGGCATTTTCTCCCATACAGAGCCTCGAATGGAGCCATGCCTAGACTAGCTTGATAGCTATTGTTGTAAGAAAATTCCGCGAAAGGGAGGTACTTTTCCCAACCTTTACCAAAAGAGATCACACATGCCCGGAGCATGTATTCCAACACTTGGTTCACTCTTTCGGTCTGACCATCAGTTTGAGGATGGTAAGCGGTACTGAAGTTGAGACGGGACCCCATGGCAGTTTGGAAACTCTGCCAAAACTTGGATACGAAGATACTTCCACGGTCCGATATAATCCTCAGAGGGACTCCATGCAATGGAACAATACGAGCCAGATATAAGTCAGCAAGTTGACTCGCCCGTACATCATCACGGACTGGTAGGAAGTGAGCAACCTTGGACAGTCGATCAATGATTACCCATATTGCATTGTTGCCCTTTTGAGATCTGGGAAACCCGGTGATGAAGTCCATACCGATTTCATCCCATTTCCACTCGGGGACTGCAATAGGGCTAAGAGTGCCGGCAGGCCTTTGATGTTCAGCCTTCACCCGTCGACAGGTGTCGCATTCAGCAACATATTTGGCAATTTCTCGTTTCATCCGCGTCCACCAGAACTGTGGTCGAAGGTCTTGGTACATTTTGGTACTACCGGGATGGATAGAGAGAGGAGATTCATGAGCTTCTTGGAGGATCAGCTCCCTCAATTTTCGTCTCTTTGGCACTACCAAGCGATTACCAAAGTAAACAACTCCGGACTTATTGACAGAAAAACATTTGGCCTTCCCGTTAGCAATGTTCTCCTTAATTTTTAGAATACCCTTGTCACGGGTTTGAGCTTCCTTAATCTGGTCTTCAAGAGTAGACTTGATCTCCAGATTTGCTAGATAGCCCGAGGGAACAATTTCTAAGTTCAAACGAGAGAACTCTTCAAGGAGAGCCGGTTGAGCCTCTTCAAGCATCAGGTTGTTGCAATAAGCTTTCCGACTCAGCGCGTCAGCCACGACGTTCGCTTTGCCGGGTTGATAGTTCAGAGTCACATCATAGTCCTTGATTAACTCCAACCAACGCCTTTGCCGGAGATTTAAATCCGGTTGGGTGAAGAGGTACTTCAGACTTTTGTGATCCGAGTAGATCTCACAACGGTTACCAAACAGGTATGGTCTCCATTGCTTCAGAGCATAAACCACATCGGCAAGCTCTAAATCATGAGTTGGGTAGTTTTGCTCATGCGGCTTCAATTGGCGAGAGGCATAAGCCACTACATGGCCATCTTGCATTAGCACACAGCCCAAGCCTTGTAGAGAGGCATCACAGTAGACGACGAAATCCTTGCTTGTGTCCGGCAGGACAAGCACAGGAGCGGACGTGAGTTTGGCTTTCAATGTGTTGAAGCTCTCTTCAGCCTGGTCCGTCCATACGAACTTGGTACCCTTCTTGAGAAGGTCAGTTAGGGCCTTGGCTATCTTGGAGAAACCTTCGATGAATCGGCGGTAATAACCTGCCAACCCGAGAAAGCTACGGATGTCCTTGACTGACATCGGAGTTTTCCAATCCAGAATGGACTGAATCTTGTCGGGAATGACAGCCACACCATTAGCGGATATCACATGACCAAGGAAGACAAGATTATCCAACCAGAACTCACACTTAGAGAACTTGGCATAGAGGCGGTGGTCTCGAAGTCGTGTCAGAACCAACCGAAGATGTTCGGCATGCTCTTCATCGGTTTTGGAATAAACGAGGATGTCATCGATATAGATAACGACAAACTTGTCGAGATAATCCATGAAGATAGAGTTCATGAGCCTCATGAAAGTAGCTGGAGCATTGGTGAGACCGAAGGACATGACGGTATACTCATATGAGCCATATCGAGTAACAAATGCCGTCTTTGGAATATCCTCCTTTCTGATCTTGATCTGATGGTACCCTGACCTCAGATCCATCTTGGAGAATACGGTTGCACCAGCTAATTGATCTAACAGATCATTGATCCGGGGAATAGGATACTTGTTCTTTATTGTCACCGCATTCAACGGTCTATAGTCAGAGACTAGACGAGGCACGGTAGAATCTCTCTTTTTAACGAAGAGTACCGGACAACCCCAAGGTGAACTGCTAGGTTGAATGAACTCTTTAGCCAACAGCTGATCAATTTGCTCTTTCAACAGAGCCAACTCTTCCACCGGCATACGGTAGGGCTTCTTGGAAATTGGAGCGGTACCGGGAAGCAGCTCTATGACAAACTCCACACTTCGATCAGGTGGCATGCCAGGCAATTCTTCTGGTAATACATCCGGGAAGTCACACACCACGTGTATATCCTGAATTTCAGGAGGGTTTTCGCCTTCCATAAGACATAGGAGGATCTCGGGTGAGTTGGGTATGATTGAGGATGGAGGTCTTGATCGTGCAGACCAATACTCAACAATGTCGCCAGAAGAAGTGGTCACGGTAATGGTCTTGGCAGCACAGTCGAGATTAGCCCGGTATTTGGTTAGCCAGTTCATGCCCAGTATGACATCAATGCCATTGGACTTCAGAGCTACCAACGAGAAGGGAAAAGACGAGTAACCTATATTAATCTGGACCCCAGGAGTAACACCATCGGTTCGCCATTTCGAGCCTGGTGTGGATATCACCAAAGGATGGCTCATCTTCTCGAACGGTATCTTGTGGTCTTTTGCAAAAGCTATGGATATGGATGAATGCGATGCTCCAGAGTCAAACAAAACTGTAGCTGAGTTTCCATTGATTTGTAACTCACCCATGAGAACGCCGGGGTCCTCTTCAGCTTCTTCAGCAGAGACGTGGTTCAGGCGACCACGCACTATAGGACCCGCCTTGCCAGCTGGTGTGGCGGGGGCTCGTGCAGGAGTACCCGTGATAGGTGCCTTCTGGGGGCACTCCCTGGAATAGTGGCCAGCCTGGCCACATGTGAAGCACGTGAGCCCAGGTGGAGCATAAGGCTGAGGACGATATCCACTCCCGCTTGACCCAAGTGTCGGAGTAGTGGGGCGCGGAGGTGGGGGCTTGTATCCCGTGTTTCTTGGCATGAACGGAGCACGGGGTATAGAGCTGTAGGGAACGAAGACCCTGCGCTTCTTGTTCTCAGAGCCCGAGGAACTCTGGTGGTCCCCGTATGCGGGCCTCTTGTTGGAAGCCTCAAGTTCCTTTCTTCCCAGCTCAAGAGTAAGAGCCTGGTTGAACAGCTCCTGGTAGGTCTGGAACTTGAAAGGCAGCAACTCATAGCGGAGCTGCGGTGCTAGACCCTTGCGGAACAGCTCTTGCTTGTCAGCATCGGTGGTCACGTCCCTTGGGGCGTAACGAGCAAGATGGTTGAATTCACAACCATAAGTGCGGAGGTCCATACGTCCCTGTTGCAAATCCAGGAACTCCCTCCTCTTCAAGTCCATGATCGGCTGAGGGATGTAAGCCGCACGGAAGGCAGTGCGGAAATCCGTCCAAGTGAAGACATGGTTGGCTGGGAACAATGCCACATGGCTCTCCCACCAACAGCCAGCTGCACCAACCAGAAGGTAGGTGGCGAAGTTGACTTGCTCAGCCACTGGAACATGCAGCGCGGAGAACTTGCGCTCCAGAGGTGGGGGCTTGTATCCCGCAACAGGGAAACATGAACGGAGCACGGGGTACAGAGCTGTAGGGGACGAAGACCCTGCGCTTCTTGTTCTCAGAGCCCGAGGAACTCTGGTGGTCCCCTTGGAATGGCCTCTTGGAAGACTCTAGCTCCTTCCTACCCTGCTCAAGCGTAAGAGCCTGGTTGTACAGCTCCTGGTAGGTCTGGAACTTGAAAGGCAGCAACTCATAGCGGAGCTTGGGAGCAAGTCCCTTGCGGAACAGCTCTTGCTTGTCAGCATGTAGCGTACCTGCACTTTAAATAAGGCAGATATCTGTGTATAGTGCAAATCCCTGGATCGATTCATTTGCACACACAGTTTACGATGTAATATCACAACAAAGCGTCAATTTTATTACATCGATGATCCAGAATTACAATATACGGGATACAAGTTGCATAGCATAAAGCTAGCATTGAAAAGGTACACAGCGGAAATACAATAGCAGTGAGTCTCTATAACTTTCATGCTGCCACAGGCGAAAACATGTTGGTTGTAGACTCGAAACCTATAAACGAAACCTCACTCGTCATCCGAACAATCTGCAATAAGAAAAAAAATATTGCAACAACGTGGGTCAGATTCCATTAAAAATGGAGTCTGGCAAGTGACACTATGGTGGACACTCAATGGAATAACTCTAGAGCCTATATGCATATATGGCTGGTGGAGTTCAAGGCTATTTTGCATAAAGCCATTTTTTCCTATCTTTTTGGAAACACTTTCTTCAAATCAAGACAAGTATGGCATGAAAACCATAAATCTCGTCTTCCCTTGTTCACCCATCAAGTTATATTTCTGAAGTTGGAATGGTGGAATCCTCCGTTGACGTCCTTGATCAGCTGCTCAAATTGTCCGTACCGGGGACACGGCTAAGTACTTAGTTTTACACTCTGTAGAGGTTGTGCACTTTCACCTTTAGACTCAATTTGTCCGAGAAATCCTATACACGCGGAGTGTATTAAGGACATGAGAGAATTGAGACAAGAACTTTCAGAAGAAGAATGCAACCATACTAGCAAGACCCGTTCCACCTATCATCCCCCTACATCTGCTTGCCAAGCTGACAGGTTGCACCCTCTCAACTTAATTATTCTAGACAGAGCCCATTGTCAAAAGGTTGCACGGGAAGCAATCGTCACTCGGAGTTCTTCAGATTCCTCTGTTCCCTGGGTGGCCATCCACAAGTGTACTTCTGGGTAACAACCACCATACTCGTGGCCCTAGGTAGAATAGACACTCATCCTAGGCGATGACAACCACAAGCATAGTCCCAAAAGCCACTCAACATAAACCATAACAACCAATCCACCCAGGAGTTTCATTAACTTAGTGGATGTGCACTCTCAGGTTGACAACCCCCATGCTCATGGCCCCAAGTATAGTAGAAACTACCTTAGGCAAAGACAACCACAAGCACAGGCCTGAGTAGCCACTTAATAATTTGTAAAACTTTTCATCAATTGCATAGCGTCAATACATCTATTAAGTATTATATAGGAACCTAGACACAGGAGTAAGGGAATTCTACGCAGGTTTAGCATAGCAATACTATCTTACTCATGCATGTAAAAATACACTAAGTAATGCATAGAAAATACTAGGAAGTTTATGAGGTGTGCCACTTGCCTTTGAATGTTGTCGTTGTTCACAACTCTTTTCAACGATACTCGGGACTCTCCGTTCAATCTAACAGTAGAGACAAACAACAATACAACAATCAACAGCAAGCACAACTCCACAATACACACAAAACACATACTAGATGAATAAATAAGTTTATAAAACTTTCTAAGGAAATATGTTTATGCATGATGTGCAAAATACTTAGAGGAAAAGACTAAGTCTATAAGGTGATCAACAATTACTATCAACTCTTTGTAGATTGGATATTCGCTAAAGTGAGAGAGACAGACACCCGGCCAACCACTTAAATTGTGGAACATGTCTCATGTACGTGGACATGTAAGGTTTGTTTCCAGGCCGCTTCATCCCACTATGCCGCTAGGATCCAACTACTTCAAGATGATAACATCATGATCAAAATTTGTTTAAGTCAAATGTGAAAGACAAGATTAGAAGGGAGGGGAAAAGATAGAAAGAGAGATGTAGTTGTCCTCCAGGCTTCATCTCCAGTCTTGGTGGTTCTTGTATCCTCGAGGCTGGTCTTGGATTTACTTAGTCATCATGAAGTCTAACAGAAGAAGGAGGGAGAAAGAAGATAGAGGATGAAAGACTTAGAAAATATTTCTGGTTGGTCTTCATGAACTTCTTCTTGATCTTTCTTCTAAGTGCTCCTACTCCTTGGAGATTCTTCTGGAGTCTCGTTTGGCTAAGTCCTTCATTGGTCTTCCAGCTCTATGTTGAAAATTACTAAGTGTCTATGTGTATAGCACTTTACTGGAATGCTAAGTTGAAATTATTTCTAACTTAGAGAAAACTAATGAAGAGTTTTTCCTATGGGGAATATAATTATATAATAAAATATGTTATGCATGAAATGCAATTTTTATTCACAAGAAAGCATCAAAATGACTTTTGTGATTTCTTTATAAATATGCATGAATTTATAAATGCAATTTTAGTTAATTTCTATTTTTGGAAAATATAATAAAAGGAATAGTTATAAGATTAAAGTTTCCTATGATGAAATTTTTATAACAAAATTGTATAATTAGTGTTAATAGACAGGGGGCATTTAATTGCATTTATAGCAATTTGATCAAATCAAAAATAATATTTCTATTAATAGGTATGTTGAAAATAGTCAAACTATTCAAATTAAATATATAACTAGGAATTCATTCAAAAATTACTCAAAAATATTTTATAGCAGTGACAATAATTTACAAATATTCTAAAGTTTCCAAAACAATTTTATTTGCAATTTTTGAATTTACAGATTAAAGTTATGACAAAAATACTCAATTTCACCATTTGAAATTTAAATATTTTAAACTAAGTCAAATTTGAATTTTGGCAGATACATAATATTCTACATGTCGAGAGCTTTCCAAATATATAAAAATATTTGAATTTGGATAAACAGATAAAAAGATATGATAAAACTAATGTGTAGGGTCTTTTCTGTAAAACTGCCAATTTTAATTTAATTAAATAAAATATTTCCGCGCTGGCGATGACGTGTCGATGACGCGGCGCTGACAAGGCACTGACTGTGCGCTGACGGAGCATGCCACGTCAGCGTACCGGTTCGATTTAAATGATTCTAATCGTGCGCGTTAAAAACTGATCGGACGGCTCACCGAGATTTGACCAAAAGCGGGCGGCGGGATTCCGCCGGAGACGAGGCCGACGGCGGCGGGGCTCGGGCGAGGAAGGATCTCTCGTTCCAGTGGCTCCCCGGCGAAGCTGAGGTGACGGCGAGGTGCGTCTGGCCGCGGCGGAGGCGAAGGGCTCGGTGGAGGCGTCGAGTTCGTTTCGGAGGGGCGTGGGGATGTGGCCGATGTGTTTTGGGCGCCGGCGAGCTTCAGTTCATCCTCCCCCTCCTGTTTAGCTGCGAAGGGAGGTCGGGGATGAGGTTAGGAAGGTGCGCGCGCGGACGGCGAGAAGAATAAGAGGGGTCTGGGGCCCGGGTGCTTTCTTACCTCGCCAAAATCGACAAATCGTGGCGGCGGCTTGGAGCTTCTCCGGCGAGCGTTTTTGCCGGCCTGGGGGCACGGTTCTGAGAGGGGGAAGAGGGGAATGAGAGAGGAGGAGCAGGGCTTTTAAAAGGGCCAAACGTTAGACATCAATTCCACGCAAATCGCTCGAATTGATGAAGCGAAACGCCGGCCGTTTCGGGCGTGAAACCCGGCTGGAGGTTGAAGACAACCTCTCCCCCTGACAGGTGGGTCCCACTGTCAGATTTCTCTCTTTTTTTCTTTTCTGTTTTATTTATTTCTTTTATAACTTTTGATTTAATTGTCCAAATGAGGTCAAACAAATTTCTAAAAATTTGTAAAATTATTATCTTTGTTTTAAACCAGTTGTAGGACTATTTTGAATAATTTTTAAAATTATTAAATTTGAATTATTGGTTTTAGTACCAATTTGACATTTAAGGTCAAATTTGAAATCATTTCTTAATTAAGTTTTCTTTTGACTAAATAAAATTTGTAAAACACTCATATTCAAATAGGTTTGGATTTAAGTTATTGAATTTCATTTCAATAACCATTCATTTCCAATTTTGGTATATTAGTAAAATAACTAAATATAATTATGTTAAGGAGATAGGAAATATGATAAATTAAAATTTAATTTCAAAATGGTTTGTGAGCCACTATATTTTTATATTAAGATAATTCATTTGGAATCTTCATAAAAACCTTGGAGAAGGTTTTAGATTTAATTCTTTCCTTATACAGAATACATATTCATGAAAATCATTTCATGTGTTGGAAATAAATGAAAATCATTTAAGCTAATGAAGTCTTTATTTGGGTAATTCATTAATTATAAAATCTATGAAGTTTTAAAGTTAAGAAGCATAAACTTATCACTTCCAAAACTTATAATTTGAATTTAGCAAAATGAATGAAACCATTTGGCAAATATACTATTTTAATAGTCTTAAATTTATTAATAGATATGGCTAAGTGATTGAAATCAATTTCTTATAAGTAAACTATTTACTTAAAATAAAATGGATTGTAGTTTGTAAAATATTTGTCAAATTACATTTTAAGGTTTTTGAAATACAGTGGATAATAAAATGTTTAAACTGTGACATTTTAAATATGAAACTCAAGTTTGAAGTTTTTCATAGTTGGTTTCCTTATGCATTTAATATTTTATTTTAATAAAAAGAAAAGTTTTAAATTTTAGTGATTTTTGAACATTATAAAATGTTGGGATGTTACAGACTACCACCCTTAAAAGGAATCTCGTCCCCGAGATTCGGAGAGGCTAGAAAGACAAAGCAAATGCTTGATTGATTCTGATAACTCGGGATGTTTTGGGAAATGAAATTTCTGACATGGAAACTTGAAAACTTGGCAGCGAACGATTTTCCTGATTAGGAGGATGGAAAAAAAGATAGTTTGAGATCTCTGGATTTAAGCGACTGGGTTTGAATTATCTAGGTGGCTACCACCCTTAAAAGAAATTCTTGTGATCAGTCTAGAAACTTTGTGTAATCTTGTTTATTTCTCTAATGTGGAGCGTACAAGTATTCAAAATACAATGGCATGTGGTGGATACAGACAGTTTTTTTTTTAGCACTCACGTTTTCCACTCGGTCCTTGGAGAGATTTATTCTTCTTCCACTCAGGGCAGCCACTGACATAGTGTCATGTTGCTCCGCATCTGCGACATGTCACGAGACTGAGGATTTTCTTGTGTGAGCGGGTAAGGCATTTCTCCTTCATCTTTACTGGGCACTTATCAGCATAATGTTCTTTGCCTTTACATTTGTAGCAAATTACGTCACTTAAGTTCCTCTTCTTCTTTGGTGTTTCTAGGGCTAACAGTTCTTTCAAATCTTGTTTGCTATATTCTATCTCAATTAAAGAAGTCCAGTCTCGTTTGATGTGACAATTTCGAGCTAGGTGATCTCCTTCACATTTATAGCAACACTTGGAGGTACTTTTGGATATCTTCGGAAGTGACCTTACTCTTATTTCATTCTTCACCTTAGTATGACCCACAGTCTCATTTTGATGAAGATTTGGTTCAGTATCCTGACCAGTCCTTTTTTCTTTGCAGTCCCATGAATAATGTCCTAGTTCTCCACAGGTAAAACATGTTATATGGCTAGTATCTCTTTTGTGTTCCTCCTTGTTTTCTTGTACTTCCACATATTTCATGAGATTTTGTTGCATCCCCTTTTTGGCTTGCTGACTGACTTCTTGCACCACGGGGTAGAGTTGATATTGCGTTGGAACGTGATTTGTTGCTTCACACAAACAGCAAGAAATCTGACTTGTGGGGCATTCCCTAACTGGATGTCTGGTATGACCATGGGGCGACTCATCTGGACATTCTTTGGACGTATGTCCTATCTCTCCACAAGTTTTGCATGCTTTTGGTTTGGTCATAAGGTTCTTTTCAAAATCACTATGGTTTTGATCAATCTTAGGCAGTTGGTCATTGATCAACTTCCACAGTTGTCTCTGGTTCTCAAATAGTTGCATAGTTGTATGCAAAACATTGGTGTTGGTATTTGGGTGAGACATCTGTTTGATTTAGAAAGCAATGAGTTGAAATATTTTTACTATGGAGGAATCCTAGTTCGATAAAACAAAACAAGGCAATCAATCTATAACATAATCAATCAATATCTAACAAACATCAAGCAACAGGTTCAAACACAAACAAACACATACGTGAAAATTTTTAAAACTTCTTTTGAGAGTTCGAACTAATCGTTTATCGAACGAAACACACCAATGTCATGGAAAGAAAAAATTGATAGTACTGCCATACCACATTTTGATAGGTCAATACATCATCGGATCTCGTTTTTCTAATGGGTAGGTAGTCTAATCTGTCTTTTTCTTGAGTGCTTCGAGTTCCTCTTCCACTTCCTTGAGTTCTTCAAGATACTTCTGGTTATTGTGAAGCCTATAATGAAGTCTTTCTGCAAGGTACTCAATAGCTCTCCATGCTGCATTTCTTGCTGAATCAAAGAATGATGTGTGAAGTATTGGGTTCGTGAACATGCAGTCACCCTCAGTCTTGTGGTCAGCTTCTTTGCTCATGTATAGATGGACTTGCACCCACCAATACTCTTGGCCTTCATCCATGAAAGGAAAACCTTTGTATACTACTTCTCCTTCAAAACCTAAACTTTTCATGTTATCCTTAAGTGCTCTTGGAAACTCTGTCTCACATTCCAATGTCATGGTCATCACTGGTCCCTTCTTGAGTGCTTCAATGAGGGCGGTCATCTAAAGAAACAAGAGAAGAAACTTTACAAAGGAAATAGATAAGATAGTTACAAGAAAAATGTTTGAAAAGTTCTTATTTTCAGCAAAATGAATGAAATAGATTTTCAATCCTATGGCCGAATCCTATTTCTATCCAAACTTAGGGTTTCGAACCTACATGCAACACAGTGCTCTGATACCATCTGTAGCGTACCTGCACTTTAAATAAGGCAGATACCTGTGTATAGTGCAAATCCCTGGATCGATTCATTTGCACACACAGTTTACGATGTATTATCACAACAAAGCGTCAATTTTATTACATCGATGATCCAGAATTACAATATATGGGATACAAGTTGCATAGCATAAAGCTAGCATTGAAAAGGTACACAACGGAAATACAATAGCAGTGAGTCTCTATAACTTTCATGCTGCCACAGGCGAAAACATGTTGGTTGTAGACTCGAAACCTATAAACGAAACCTCACTCGTCATCCGAACAATCTGCAATAAGAAAAAAAATATTGCAACAACGTGGGTCAGATTCCATTAAAAATGGAGTATGGCAAGTGACACTATGGTGGACACTCAATGGAATAACTCTAGAGCCTATATGCATATATGGCTGGTGGAGTTCAAGGCTATTTTGCATAAAGCCAATTTTTCCTATCTTTTTAGAAACACTTTCTTCAAATCAAGACAAGTATGGCATGAAAACCATAAATCTCGTCTTCCCTTGTTCACCCATCAAGTTATATTTCTGAAGTTGGAATGGTGGAATCCTCCGTTGACGTCCTTGATCAGCTGCTCAAATTGTCCGTACCGGGGACACAGCTAAGTACTTAGTTTTACACTCTGCAGAGGTTGTGCACTTTCACCTTTAGACTCAATTTGTCCGAGAAATCCTATACACGCGGAGTGTATTAAGGACATGAGAGAATTGAGACAAGAACTTTCAGAAGAAGAATGCAACCATACTAGCAAGACCCGTTCCACCTATCATCCCCCTACATCTGCTTGCCAAACTGACAGGTTGCACCCTCACAACTTAATTATTCTAGACAGAGCCCATTGTCAAAAGGTTGCACGGGAAGCAATCGTCACTCGGAGTTCTTCAGATTCCTCTGTTCCCTGGGTGGCCATCCACAAGTGTACTTCTGGGTAACAACCACCATACTCGTGGCCCTAGGTAGAATAGACATTCATCCTAGGCGATGACAACCACAAGCATAGTCCCAAAAGCCACTCAACATAAACCATAACAACCAATCCACCCAGGAGTTTCATTAACTTAGTGGATGTGCACTCTCAGGTTGACAACCCCCATGCTCATGGCCCCAAGTATAGTAGAAACTACCTTAGGCAAAGACAACCACAAGCACAGGCCTGAGTAGCCACTTAATAATTTGTAAAACTTTTCATCAATTGCATAGCGTCAATATATCTATTAAGTATTATATAGGAACCTAGGCACAGGAGTAAGGGAATTCTACGCAGGTTTAGCATAGCAATACTATCTTACTCATGCATGTAAAAATACACTAAGTAATGCATAGAAAATACTAGGAAGTTTATGAGGTGTGCCACTTGCCTTTGAATGTTGTCGTTGTTCACAACTCTTTTCAACGATACTCGGGACTCTCCGTTCAATCTAACAGTAGAGACAAACAACAATACAACAATCAACAGCAAGCACAACTCCACAATACACACAAAACACATACTAGATGAATAAATAAGTTTATAAAACTTTCTAAGGAAATATGTTTATGCATGATGTGCAAAATACTTAGAGGAAAAGACTAAGTCTATAAGGTGATCAACAATTACTATCAACTCTTTGTAGATTGGATATTCGCTAAAGTGAGAGAGACAGACACCCGACCAACCACTTAAATTGTGGAACATGTCTCATGTACGTGGACATGTAAGGTTTGTTTCCAGGCCGCTTCATCCCACTATGCCGCTAGGATCCAACTACTTCAAGATGATAACATCATGATCAAAATTTGTTTAAGTCAAATGTGAAAGACAAGATTAGAAGGGAGGGGAAAAGATAGAAAGAGAGATGTAGTTGTCCTCCAGGCTTCATCTCCAGTCTTGGTGGTTCTTGTATCCTCGAGGCTGGTCTTGGATTTACTTAGTCATCATGAAGTCTAACAGAAGAAGGAGGGAGAAAGAAGATAGAGGATGAAAGACTTAGAAAATATTTCTGGTTGGTCTTCATGAACTTCTTCTTGATCTTTCTTCTAAGTGCTCCTACTCCTTGGAGATTCTTCTGGAGTCTCGTTTGGCTAAGTCCTTCATTGGTCTTCCAGCTCTATGTTGAAAATTACTAAGTGTCTATGTGTATAGCACTTTACTGGAATGCTAAGTTGAAATTATTTCTAACTTAGAGAAAACTAATGAAGAGTTTTTCCTATGGGGAATATAATTATATAATAAAATATGTTATGCATGAAATGCAATTTTTATTCACAAGAAAGCATCAAAATGACTTTTGTGATTTCTTTATAAATATGCATGAATTTATAAATGCAATTTTAGTTAATTTCTATTTTTGGAAAATATAATAAAAGGAATAGTTATAAGATTAAAGTTTCCTATGATGAAATTTTTATAACAAAATTGTATAATTAGTGTTAATAGACAGGGGGCATTTAATTGCATTTATAGCAATTTGATCAAATCAAAAATAATATTTCTATTAATAGTTATGTTGAAAATAGTCAAACTATTCAAATTAAATATATAACTAGGAATTCATTCAAAAATTACTCAAAAATATTTTATAGCAGTGACAATAATTTACAAATATTCTAAAGTTTCCAAAACAATTTTATTTGCAATTTTTGAATTTACAGATTAAAGTTATGACAAAAATACTCAATTTCACCATTTGAAATTTAAATATTTTAAACTAAGTCAAATTTGAATTTTGGCAGATACATAATATTCTACATGTCGAGAGCTTTCCAAATATATAAAAATATTTGAATTTGGATAAACAGATAAAAAGATATGATAAAACTAATGTGTAGGGTCTTTTCTGTAAAACTGCCAATTTTAATTTAATTAAATAAAATATTTCCGCGCTGGCGATGACGTGTCGATGACGCGGCGCTGACAAGGCACTGACTGTGCGCTGACGGAGCATGCCACGTCAGCGTACCGGTTCGATTTAAATGATTCTAATCGTGCGCGTTAAAAACTGATCGGACGGCTCACCGAGATTTGACCAAAAGCGGGCGGCGGGATTCCGCCGGAGACGAGGCCGATGGCGGCGGGGCTCGGGCGAGGAAGGATCTCTCGTTCCAGTGGCTCCCCGGCGAAGCTGAGGTGACGGCGAGGTGCGTCTGGCCGCGGCGGAGGCGAAGGGCTCGGTGGAGGCGTCGAGTTCGTTTCGGAGGGGCGTGGGGATGTGGCCGATGTGTTTTGGGCGCCGGCGAGCTTCAGTTCATCCTCCCCCTCCTGTTTAGCTGCGAAGGGAGGTCGGGGATGAGGTTAGGAAGGTGCGCGCGCGGACGGCGAGAAGAATAAGAGGGGTCTGGGGCCCGGGTGCTTTCTTACCTCGCCAAAATCGACAAATCGTGGCGGCGGCTTGGAGCTTCTCCGGCGAGCGTTTTTGCCGGCCTGGGGGCACGGTTCTGAGAGGGGGAAGAGGGGAATGAGAGAGGAGGAGCAGGGCTTTTAAAAGGGCCAAACGTTAGACATCAATTCCACGCAAATCGCTCGAATTGATGAAGCGAAACGCCGGCCGTTTCGGGCGTGAAACCCGGCTGGAGGTTGAAGACAACCTCTCCCCCTGACAGGTGGGTCCCACTGTCAGATTTCTCTCTTTTTTTCTTTTCTGTTTTATTTATTTCTTTTATAACTTTTGATTTAATTGTCCAAATGAGGTCAAACAAATTTCTAAAAATTTGTAAAATTATTATCTTTGTTTTAAACCAGTTGTAGGACTATTTTGAATAATTTTTAAAATTATTAAATTTGAATTATTGGTTTTAGTACCAATTTGACATTTAAGGTCAAATTTGAAATCATTTCTTAATTAAGTTTTCTTTTGACTAAATAAAATTTGTAAAACACTCATATTCAAATAGGTTTGGATTTAAGTTATTGAATTTCATTTCAATAACCATTCATTTCCAATTTTGGTATATTAGTAAAATAACTAAATATAATTATGTTAAGGAGATAGGAAATATGATAAATTAAAATTTAATTTCAAAATGGTTTGTGAGCCACTATATTTTTATATTAAGATAATTCATTTGGAATCTTCATAAAAACCTTGGAGAAGGTTTTAGATTTAATTCTTTCCTTATACAGAATACATATTCATGAAAATCATTTCATGTGTTGGAAATAAATGAAAATCATTTAAGCTAATGAAGTCTTTATTTGGGTAATTCATTAATTATAAAATCTATGAAGTTTTAAAGTTAAGAAGCATAAACTTATCACTTCCAAAACTTATAATTTGAATTTAGCAAAATGAATGAAACCATTTGGCAAATATACTATTTTAATAGTCTTAAATTTATTAATAGATATGGCTAAGTGATTGAAATCAATTTCTTATAAGTAAACTATTTACTTAAAATAAAATGGATTGTAGTTTGTAAAATATTTGTCAAATTACATTTTAAGGTTTTTGAAATACAGTGGATAATAAAATGTTTAAACTGTGACATTTTAAATATGAAACTCAAGTTTGAAGTTTGTCATAGTTGGTTTCCTTATGCATTTAATATTTTATTTTAATAAAAAGAAAAGTTTTAAATTTTAGTGATTTTTGAACATTATAAAATGTTGGGATGTTACACAGCATCATTGGTCACTGATACAGTTAGTATCCATCTCCGAATAGTTGAAACAATAGTATTAAGGTCCACTCAAGTACACAGACTAGGGACTATAATATATTGTATAACAATTTACAAGGGATCAACAAGATAGAACTTGGGTCAAAGATCAGCATCATGTACTACTAGCGAGAGTTAAGAAATCACAACTTAACACCCTCTAGTTGGCACAATCCGGGATCTTCTGTTCAAGTACTTGGACAACTCCAACGAGAGGAAGGATTGACTAGACTCGATACGGATAACAGATTTCGTAACCAACTGAGTTGATATCGGATTGTAGCGCGGCGGAAGCAACCGGGCACATAACGTTAAAGGTGGAACCCAAACCGCGGAATCCTAAAGTTTTGAGGTAACAGATGAGAAGTAAAACCTTTAAACCAAATCGAGGTAAGATTGCTCCAAGATTAGAGGGTAACCAGGTAAGGAGTAAAAAGAATCCTAAGATGGTTTTCACAACTCATTTTTAGGTTAAAAATATTTTCGCAAGCACTAGACTCAACATCGACCAGTAGAAGGGTTTCCTACAGGCAGTACTGCTCTGATACCAACTTGTGGCGCCCCGACCCGACTGCTATGCGAGAGATGCTGTGTGTCACTGGTCATGCTACGCAACCGAAGGTCCCGGGTTTACCAATCCCCGGCCGATGCGCATCGGCAGGCGTGCTCGGAATGGATCATCGGCACACAACCCCTCGGTTCACGCCATAACACGGGCACAACTATCAATGCATAGTAGAAAGATCAAGACTTGTGGAACAACTGGCATATCACAGACTCAACGACACAAAACATTATAGTTCAACTCTTATAGCAGAGAAAGATAGCAAATTACAACCAGAGGTCACTGACCCAACAGTACAACAAGCGGAAGCAAATTAGGTTGTTCTAACAACAAGATCCAAATATGGCCTAAGAGGCCTACAGATAAACAGTACAGCGCCAGCTATTCCGAGATGTCCCAAGCTGCCACCTGGGAACCCCAGACTACTCGTCGACGTCCACAAACAACCCACCTTCGAGGGCGGTGAAGTCCTCCTCTGAAACAAATTAAACAAGGTTGAGTTCGACGAACTCTGCAAGATTATTTTAGAGCTTTAGCTCGATGAGGCTCTAAAGGTTTTATGGCTGTTTTGCATAAAGCTGATTTTGTTTAATAAAACATAACTCCATGGCATCGACTAATCGGAATATTTTAAAAAGGGGTAAGAAGTAACTCTTTTCTTTGGATCACCTTTCTCATCATCAACCACCATCATCACTGTACCTGTTATACAAAGGCACCTCCCCGAATCACCCTCGAGGAAGTTAACCTTGCATTAATAAGTAGTACCTTTAGTACTCAATTTTAATCATTCCGTTCATGTTATTCTATGATCTTATCGTCTATTCCCAAGTCGTCCATAACCGCGGACACGGCTTTTCGAAAAGATTTACCCTGCAGGGGTGTACAATGTTTGCCACGCGTACCGCCCGGCCCATTGCCTAGCTATTAGCTCTCTTCCGGGGAAAGCCGGCTAGGTGGGAACGGTGTCGACTTCTCCCTCGTTAAGGACTTTCCAGGATCATCAGTGACGGTAGGACTGCCAGGATCATAACACCCCGCCCCGCCGCCACTTATTTTCCTAACGCCATTATCCTCATCCCAGTTCATCCCACCATCATCACGCACGCGCAAATGGAAGCCCGAACTAGAGGACCCTGGCTAGCCCCGCTCGAGTTATTTAGTCTATGAGGGTTCCTGCAAATGCATAGGCCTCACGCATGGTTGCACGCTCGGTCTTGGTTCAAGAGGTAAAGAACTCGCACCTAGGCGGCGAGAACGAGACAAAACACCACAACCACAGTGGCCTCTCATCCCCACCTTTAACATTTTATTATCCGTCACCACAATTTCTCCACCATCATCTCATTATCTCAACACCTGTTTCCAACATGTAACATCCATCGTACAGCTGAGCATTTAACTAAGCATGGCTAAGCAACAACATAGCATAGTTAAGTATCTCCGGCCAACAATACAACTCTATGGATAATAGGAGGGAAACAGGTAATGGCATCGGAAACTTAATGCAACTATAGGATACTCTAATCCAACAAATTGACATTTGGAACCGCATGCAATATTATAGTGGAGAAAATATTTGCGGAAACATAGGATAATATATGCTCAGAGGGGGGATTACGCTTTCCTTGTTCAGGGTGCTGATAATACGGGTCGTCGGGGTATTGCGGTGTAACCCCGGCTGCTTGATCTATCGAAGTACAACACATGGAAGCAATAATCAATCACCACACATACTTTACAAATGCAATGCACAAACACATGATGATATGCCATTTTAAATGCATCGGATTTATTATAACAACATCTGGCAATTTTAGATGGGGTACGAAATAATTATTCAACAAGAGAGATAAATAGCTCCATATTTGTTTTTATGTTCTCCTGTGCTACAAATTCCTGTCGACATGCATGAAAGTGATGCTAATAGTTAGTGCACATTTTTCTAAGCATTTCGATATAAGGAACACATTTTTCGGATGTCCCGATTAAAAGTTATTATATTTTTAATTTCCTCTTTTTAAATATTTGCTTTTAATCATTTTAATTCCAACGATTAATATTTTAATTACTCGACTCGAAAGGGAGAGATGAACTAGTAGGAATCATCGGATTCGATGTCCCTAGTGCGCGAGGGGGGTAGCGGGGACATGCGCAACAGGGGGAGGAAACAGAAAAATGCAAAAAGAAACAACTGTAAAAAAATCAGTTCAGCCGGCCTCCAGCCCGGCTTGGGCCGGTTTCCCGGCCGGCCTGGTAACAGAGGCGACCGGCGCACAGCCCGGTTTGGGCCGGCTGTGAGGCCGGTCAGGGGCCCGAGGGCACCGGCCTGCAGCCCGGTTTTGGCCGGCTTCGAGGCCGGGCGTGCGAGCTTCTACGGGAACACGGCTACGGCGACGGAACAACGGCGACGGCGCGGCGGCTACGGCGACGCGGGAGCGAGGGGAAGGGCACGGAGAGATGCAGGGGCTCACCAGGAAAGTGTGGGTTGGCGCGGCATGGCCGGAGGTGGATGGACTGCGGCGAAATCGACCGGCGGAGCGGCGGCGGTGGTCGGCGAAACTGCGGACGGCACGGGCGATTTCGAGCTTCCCCGATCGATTCCTTTGGCAGGAAGGTAGGGGACGACACGGCGGAGCCTCGGGTGTGCTTCGATTTACGCGGGAGCTCCCCAAACGACGGCGACGAGCACGACCAGCTCGAGCGGTGCTTCGGCCATGGAGAGGGAAATAGAGGGAGCAGGTGGGCGTGGAGCGTGTCGATAGGGCAGCAGGACCTCGGGGTGCTCCTCGTCCCTGCAGGGGTGAGGCAGAGGGGGGGCCCGGCGCGGCAGGGTGCGGCGTGGCCATGGCGACGAGCGACCTGGTGCGGCTCGGCCGCCCGGTCGCTACAGGAAGGAGAAGGTGGTTTTCTGAAAACCCCCCTGGAGCTTCTATTTTCATCACGGACAGGTCCTTCACTATTTACAAACGGGTCCTTTTCTTTTCTGGAAAAATTGTTACAGCACTGAATTTGAATTAGTTGGGGCATTTAAACACCTCCAAAATTTATGCCAAATTTTGTGCATCCTCCCTGCACCCTTGGCAAGCACTCCAAGAAATTTGAAGTCAATTGGAGTCCATTTGCTTGGGGAATAAAATGGGAAGTTGCTTATGGCAATTTTCCTAAAACCAATTTATTTTCCTTTAGAATTTTGGAGCAAGTGCAAAACTAATATTGTGAACTCTTGGAACTTCCTTGATAAATATGAGAGTTTAGTTGAGTTGATTTTGTCACCAACAACTCATTGTAGTTTGAGTTGTTTGAACTCAATATTGCTACTCCAATTAATATGTTGTTTTAGCAAATTTATATGGATGCCATGATGCAATGAACACAAAAGTGGAAAAATTATACAGGTTTTCAGGTTTCCAGCTTTGGGCTGTTACAATTATTAGTAAAACTTCCACCAGATGAATTATCCAGAATTTCCTTGTGCTTCATAGGTTGTCTCACATAAAAGTTTATCAATATAAGTTTCCTTGTAAGATCATGACAAGGATTCTGGCGAAGGAGTTCCTTTAACCTCTCCCAAGTTAGAGTAATACTCTCTCCCAGATGTGGCCAGAAGTTCAAAATATAGCAGCGGTTATCGTAAGCTTCTTTAGGAGTAAAATATTTAAGAAAGAAAACCTTCCTCAAGATACTCCATTCAATCCTGACTTCTTCATCCAAAGACCTGTACCAATCACGAGCATTACCAGATAAGGACAAATACAATAGCTTTCTTTTTACCTGATCCTCAGAAATACCAGGTAGTCTAAATAAGCCACATATGTCCTCAATCGTCTCCATATGTTCACGTGCAGACTTAGTTCCATCTCCTGTAAATGGATTTTTTATAACTCTTTTAACATGACCAACGGGAATTTTAAATCCCACTTTAGGTACCTCAGACACAGTAGTTTCAACCAGTTTAGGAGCAATGGCATAAGAACTTTCATATAAAGCAAGGTGCAGCGATGCACGATTCATAAAAGCCATAGTAACAATAAATAAAATTCAGCTTTCAAGTTTCCTTACCAAACTTCTTACCAATAGCGCTACGCTCCCCGGCAACGGCGCCAGAAAAGTATCTTGATGACTCCCAAATGCAGGAGATCAATTGTAGTACCTTTCAATTAGAAAAGGTTGTCGAACCCACGAGGAGCTGAAGGTATTGGTTACAAGATTGATAGACAAAACGATAAAAGATGCAAGTGTTTTTGATATTTTTGATTGTATAGTTGCAATGCAGAAAATAAATAGCAGCAAGTGAAAGCTCTCAAAGAGAAAAAGCCCAATCCTCTATGCAGCAAGAGGACAAGCTCAAGTGTGTGTTTCTTATAAGTGGAAAACGATACCGAGGGCGGCATGGATATTGTTAGGCATAGAGATTTATTAAACAACACGTTGAATATCTTGTCAAGTTTTAATCTTCTTTGGACGGAGCCATAATTAGGTATAGCTAAATAAATAAACTATAACCCCTTATGATGGATCATGTGGCCAAGTAAATGACTACACAAGAATTATGAAGACATAATGTCCCACCCTAGCATTACACTCTAAGGTCCCCGATACTAATACCCTCATAATATAACTTCCTGACTCGGTCTCAGGTTTACATGTTCTCCCAAGTCTCCCTCAATTCATTATACTACGGTGTTCTCCTATGAGCCCATAAAGGTGAAGTGTTGTGCAGTCGACGTTCGCACAACACCATCATAGAATCACATAAAAGATAAACTCTTGACAAAATACCAACACATGTCATATATAAATCATTGCCAAACATGATCATATTCAGTGGCATAAGTGGTACAACACAATCTGAAAATATAACTTCACCACCAAATAATGACAAGTACTCAATCACAAACTTGAATAGTAGCACAAGACAAGTATCTAGGGTATAGAAACTCTCAAACTACGAGGGGAACGGAGAAGATCATGGTGATGATGATGGAGATGGTGCTGGTCTTGATGGGGGTGATGATGTAGAGGCCTCCTCCCACGCCAAGGAGGAGAGGTGATGACGATGACGATGATTTCCCCCTTCTCCGGAGCTCCGGAGCAGCAGGATCTGACCCCCCTCGGAGGGAATCAGGAGTTTCGCTGCCGCCGCGGCCTCGGATGGACTTGGAAAAATTAGGGCGTTACTTTTCGGGCGAGACGAAGGCGTCGCTAAAAAGCCCCAGGCGAGGAGGTGCCCGAGGCCCCGTTTGGTGGGTCCCACGCGGCCAGGTACATGGGCCGCGTGGGCCCACCCCTTTTGGGCCTCGTGGCTCTCCTCTCTTCGGTCTTCTTCCCACTGCCTTCCTTCCGATGAAAAACTAGCGTGGTATTTTTCCTTTTATTATTTCGTGTCCTGTAGCTCCTGAAACATTAAAAATAAGAAAAAGGAGGTTTTCTACCTCCCAGAAATTAAATACCAAAAATAGGGACTTTGTGTGAAAGTCCCCTAAATCATCTAAAACATGTAAAAATAATGATATAACAATGCAAGTAACATTCTAACATGATACTAAAAGTTGTATAAATGATGATATAAAATGCACGTATCAACTCCCCCAAGCTTAAACCTTTACTCGTCCTTGAGTAAGTAAGGACATAGATCATTACATGCATCAATGGACTTATGGTTGATGAATAAATACGAGCATTGTATCATCATCATATTCAGTTGTAAGACAAGATTAATGAACTAAAACTCATACACATGAGGGCAAGATAAGTAGAAGCTCTAGCAATCACCCCTTACTTTTGAAAGCAAATAACCATTGAATGTTGGACAATCGAATCATAGTGTTTTTCACATGCTTTTGCTTTTTAAGGCAAGCATTATGATCTTTTATACTTTGCTGAAATTTAAAGACAAGATAAACTCTCATTGGATAACAAGTTCAAAGAAGACAAATGAAAAGACAAACAGATATAAAAATTGTTTTCACCCTTGCTTCACTAGTAACTAGTGCAAACTTTAGTCATGGATATCTCAATCAAGTTCCCATGCTCTATTCAACCTTTATCTTACACTTTCCATGGCTAACTGAAATTTCAGGTGCCTTCCTTTCATTCACATTCAAGAGCATAAGTATTGAAATATCCATGATCATTAATTTGCTCAAAAGGTACTAGATTCTAACAAGAGTGTTTCATATCCTTTTCATTAACCCTTCTCAACTTCTTATCCTACAAGACTATATCTCAACCTCAAACTATTAACTTACAAGTCATATTGACTCATTATTTTCACTTATTTTATAATGAGATAATTCTACAATTGTCCAACATACTCAAGTTAATTAATTTCAAGGCAAGATGTGATTGAAACTCTAAATATGCCATGCTCATTTGCATGAGTGTTACCCATCAATCTCCAAACAAGAGAATCATGGATGACACCATACTTTAATATTTATTTATAAACCATAGGATAGGGATATATGATAATGCTCCATAAGCTCACACACGCCTAAAAGAGATTGATAACTAAACGATAAAAGCAAAACACACCATGATTAGATAGATATGATAAACTAGTAAAGATAAACACTAGGTGGAACTCCACCAAGCTTGACGTTCTGCAAGGTCCTCCTTTGCTGCAGCTTCCTCCTTCTCATATTCTTTCTCCCACTCAGCCATCTTTCATGGAAAAGGCCTTCCATCACGGAAAGATGTAGGTGGATCATTATACCTGAGGGTGGCAGCTGCTGCAATCTTCTTGAAGCGTTCTTCATACTCACAGTTCTGGTTCTCCACATCCCACATGAAGCATTGGAACTTCTCCCACTTGTCGATGACGTCCTTGTACCTATCTTCCAGATCTTCAAGCCTTTTCTTGTACTCTTCAACCTTCTTCTCCAGCTCCAAGTTCATGAAGTGGTGAGCATCAAGGCTGCGGTAAACCACAGTGCCGTACCTGAAGGTCTTGTCCTCCAACTCATCCAGCCTTTCCTCCATCGTGTCGGTGGCCTTGGGAGCCTTCACCTCTTCCACGAGCATCACGCCTTCCTTGAAGCACACGGTCTTCGGTGGTGCCATCACGGAATTGAGGTAGCGGTGCACAACACCTTCCTTGGGAGAGCTCTCCCCCTCTTGGTTGGATCCGGAGCAAGACATGGCTAAAACCTGACAGACAGAAACAGCAGAAACAGAGATCGCTCGAGAACGCTCGGTGCGAGATTAGATCGGCAGAGAGGGGTATATATTGAAGGTTTTTAGGTCAAGACGAAGCGTCGGGATCGAAAACGAGACGAAAAGGGACTCCGAGGAGGGAAAAGAGTGGCCCCACGCAGCCATGTACCTGGCCACGTGGGGCCCCTTGTTTCCTTCCTCGGGTCCCTGCTTCGTCCAGTTTTCTTGCCCAACACGATAATTTCCATAAAAAATGACTTCCGTAAAAAATCGCGCAATTCCGAGAAACTTTCCAACACTAAAGTTACCTTTTATTGATTTGGGGTTTCTGAAACTGCACGCCTTCTCTCAATTACCTCCTCCGGTGTTTGTAAATTCAACTCTTCCACCATTCCGATGAAGCTTTTTCCTGCAATATAAGGTTTAAGGCGTTGTCCATTGACTACATGAGGTTTACCTTTCATGTCACCGTGAAGACGGATTGCTCCTGAACGGTACACCTCCTGTATCACTAATGGTCCCTGCCACTTTGAAGCTAACTTTCCTGCAGAAAACTTAAAATGAGAGTTGTATAATAAAACTTGATCACCTACTTTGAATTCCTTTCTCTTAATTTTCTTATCATGCCAAATTTTGACTTTTTCTTTAAACATCTAGCACTTTCATAAGCTTCATTTCTCCATTCATCTAGTAGGTTTAAGTCAAGAATTCTCTTCTCTCCCACAGTTTTAAAATCAAAGTTCAGTTGTTTAATAGCCCATCTAGCTTTATGTTCTAGTTCAACAGGTAATGACAAGCTTTTCCATAAACCATTTTATAAGGAAACATTCCCATAGGATTTTTAAAAGCAGTTCTATAAGCCCACAAAGCATCATTAATTTTAGTTGGCCAATCAGACCTAGACTTATTCACTGTTTTTTCCAAAATGAGTTTAATTTCCCTATTACTTAATTCAACTTGTCCACTTGTTTGAGGATGATAAGGAGATGCAATTCTATGGTTAACATCATATTTTGCCAAAGTTTTTCTAAGAACACCATGCAAGAAATGAGAACCACCATCAGTAATTAAAAACCTAGTTTTCACCAAACCTGGGGAAAATGATGTGCTTGAGCATCTTCATTGCTGTGGCATGATCTGCACTTTTGGTTGGAATTGCTTCCACCCACTTTGTAACATAGTCAACTGCAACTAAAATGTGAGTATGCTTTATCTTTGATTCTGGGAAAGGCCCCATAAAGTCAAATCCCCATACATCAAATGGCTCAAGTGGCAACCAATAATTCATAGGCATTTCATTCCTCCTACCAATATTTCCTACTCTTTGACATTTATCACAAGATTTAACATATTCACCACAATCCTTAAATAAAGTAGGCCAATAGAAACTAGATTGTAATACCTTTGCTCCTGTGCGATCTCCTGCATGATGCCCTCCATAGGGACTGTCATGACAATCTCTTATAATAGCCTGTTGTTCATGCTCAGGTACACAACGTCAAATAATACCATCCACACTTTTCTTATAAAGGAAAGGATCATCCCAAAAATAATGTCTAAGATCATAAAGGAATTTCTTTCTTTGTTGATGAGTGAAGTGTGGAGGTAAAACTTTACCAACAATAAAATTTGCATAGTTGGCAAACCAAGGAGATGCAACTTTAGCACTAGAAACATTAACAATTGTAAGTTGTTCATTAACAAAGCTATCATTAATAGGAATAGGATCATCTGGTATATTTTCCATTCTAGAGAGATGATCAGCTACTTGATTATCTTCCCCTTTCCTATCAATAATGTGTAAATCATACTCTTGCAGTAAAAGTACCCATCGTATTGGTCTAGGCTTAGCATCTTTCTTATTCATTAAATATTTAATAGCAGAATGATCAGTATGTATTGTGACTTTTGAATCAGTAATACAAGGTCTAATTTGTCACAAGCAAATAACACTGCTAAGAATTCTTTTTCAGTTGTAGCATAATTTCTTTGAGCAGCATCAAGTGTTCTACTAGCATAATAGATAACATTCAGCTTCTTATGAACATGTTGGCCCAAAACAGCCCCAACTGCATAATCACTAGCATCACACATAATTTCAAAAGGCAATTTCCAATCAGGAGGTTGAATAATAGGAGCACTAATTAAAGCATTCTTCAAAATATTAAAGGACTCGATGCAATCATCAATAAAAGAGAAGGGAACATCCTTTTGTTGAAGATTGGTTAGAGGTTTTGATATTTTGGAGAAATCTTTAATAAACCTACGGTAAAAACCTGCATGCACAAAAAAACTTCTTATACCTTTGATGTCCCTTGGGTATGGTAGCTTTTCAATAGCTTCAATCTTCGCTGGATCAATTTCTATTCCTTTTCCAGAAATCTTATGCCCAAGAACAATACCTTCAGTAACCATGAAGTGACACTTCTCCCGATTAAGAACTAAGTGTTGGTCCTGACAACGCTGCAAAACTTTGTTAAGGTCGAACAAGAAATTATCGGAGGAAGTACCATACACAGAAAAATCATCCATAACGACTTCCATTATCTTTTCAATATAATCAGCAAATATAGCATTCATGCATCTTTGAAAAGTAGCAGGAGCATTACACAAACCGAATGGCATTCTCATATAAGCAAATGTACCATATGGGCAAGTAAAAGTGGTATTTTCTTGATCATCCTTATGGAAAGGAATTTGTGAGAAACCTGAATAACCATCTAGATAGCAAAAGTGAGAGTGTTTAGATAACCTTTCTAACATTTGATCAATAAATGGCAATGTATAATGATCTTTTCGAGTTGCTTTATTTAATTTTCTGAAATTAATGCAATCCTATAACCAACTACAGTACGTTGAGCCACAAGTTCATCCTCATCATTTGGAACAACAGTCATTCCACCCTTTTTAGGAACACAATGATCAGGACTAACCCACTTACTATCAGCTATATGATAAGTCTTATTACCTCTTTTCTTACCACTTCTTTCATTTTTGGATTGAGACGGCGTTGATAATCAACAACAGGTTTTGCATCTTCCTCCAAATTAATTTTATGCATACATAGAGCTGGGCTTATACCTTTAAGATCATCAAGAGAGTATCCAATGGCTGGTCGGTGAGCTTTTAGACATCAAGTAATTTCCCTTCTTCTTCAGCTGAAAGGTTAGCACTAATAATGACAGGATATATGCTCTTCTCATCCAAATATGCATATTTCAGATTTGTAGGCAAAGGTTTTAATTCAAAACTAGGATCCCCTTTAGGTGGTGGTAACACTCCTAAATTATCAGGTGTGATATGCAATTGTAATTGTGGTGGTTGTTGCCATAATATTTGTTCTAAAGCCTCTTTTTCCTCATCATTAAATGGTTCATCTTGATTAAGCATATAACGTTTTGCAACATCAGTTGAAGCTACAGCTATATGAGCAAGAGTTTCAATTAAATCTTCAGAAATAGGCTCTTTCACAACATGTTTATCAGCAAATTTAGAAAAGTTAAATTCAAGTTTCTCTCCAATACATTTAATAAACACTTTCTCTTTAGGCAAATTAATTTCAGCACCAACAGTATGTAAGAAAGGTCTACCAAAAATGATAGGACAAAATGAATCTTGAGGACAACCAAGCACAATGAAATCAGCAGGGTATTTTATTTTACCAATCAATACTTCAACATCTCTAACAATTCCAAATGGACTGAGAGGTAAGGATTGATAGTGTAGCGTACCTTCCAGTCTAGCGAAAAAATCATGGCTCTCCCACCCCACCCACCTCTCCGTGGCGGCTCCCATGGCGACTCTCTCTAAACCTAGATCCTGCCGAGATCTAGCCAGGAGACCAAGGTTTGTTGATCATGGATCAAGGTATGACACGAGTGGATCCATTCTCTGATCCATTCTCCATCTCTCACCGTCTGGATTTCTCCCCTGGACACTCCTTTCGTGCAAAAGTTCGTAACCTTTTCTCCACGGCCGTGAACCCTGTCTCTTCTTCTGATGGATTCTCTTTGGTGGTCTCTTTTGCCCGAGCTTCTTTTGATCTCTCTCCTCTGAATGTTGGGCTTGCACTATCTGCATGTCTGGGTGCATCACATGAGGAATTAAGGATTTGCCACCTACGGGATCGTACGTTCTTGTTTGATGTTTCATCCAAAGCTGTGGGTTTTATGATTGTGAATATGAAAGTTCATTCATCAAGGGATTTCAAATGCTTCTTTCACCTCTGGGGATATGGAGGACCTAATTGGCAGCGTGAAGAAAAATTATGGTACTCTGAATTGGCCAACGAATGGACTGTTGTTTCACACAGGAAAAGTTCTACGAATCAGCCAACCAGGAAATTGATCTACCGCCCTGTGCTAAAGCCCATGCAAGGTAATCCAGTATTATCTTCAGTTAATCCCTTCCTTTCGGGTGCAAATTTGATTCCTTTGGGATCTCTTTGTCGTAATCATGGGGCTAGCAATCAGTTAGCTGATCCTATCTCCACGATCAGCAGGAATTTCGTTTCAAACGATGCATGCCAATCTGGCCCATCTCGCCCAGAGGTACCTAGGCCTGGCCCATCTAATATCCAGGCAGCAGTGGACCCTGTTCGCATTGAGCCCGGTCCGAAGAATTCAGAGCTTAACGATTCGTCTCCTAATAGAATTCTGTTTTGCGGTAAATGTTTGTCATCTGGCCATGATAGGAAAGATTGTCTAAACCTAATTCGGTGCAAATCCTGCTTTGGTTCTGGGCATGTTGCCTTACAATGCACTGTTAGGAAAAATAAGAGATTTTACTGGAGGCCAATTAGGAAAGCTCCTGTTCCTGACGATATATTAACCACCGTGCCCACTTCGTCTCCCACGACCAGTTCGAGAACTCCTGTGTCAGAGACCCCCTCTCCCAAAGCACCGCAATCGATCTTGAGCTTGCACCCAGCCATGGCCAACTATGACTGCGACATCCTTCCGCACGTACCCCCTGGCATGACGGCGATCCCACCTGGCCCGCTCCGCACCCAGCGCGGCTATGTGGTCATTGGGGGAGATTACCCCAACAACTGTGATGATTGGGCGATTGCGACCATCGTACCAGAGCTTGGTGGTCAGCACTTCGAGCATGCATCTGCCGTGATTATCCAGAGGCTGCAGGACATCGGGTTGGTGGTCCGCACGGTCTCGCGCTGCGCAATGGGAACTGCACTTGTGCGCTTCGCATCGGTCACTGACCGTGACGCGGCGATAGACCTCAACCCCCACTTCATCGGAGACTCTATTCTCCGCTTTGATGCCCAAGACCAAGGTATCAATCGCAGAGCTACGTTTCTTACTCACGATGTTTGGATTATGCTTCTGAATCTGCCACTAGAATTTTGGGATATTGAGTGCATTGTCAGAGCTCTGGTTCCGTATGGTCGGTTCATTGTCTGGAATAAGGATCTTTCTAACAGAGCACGTATCCTAGTCAAAATTAGAGCTTACAATGTGGATACCCTGCCGATGAGTCTAGTATTGATCAAGAACATAACTGATGATGGTAATGCTGACTCCTGGACCTGTCCGCTAGTGGTTCTATCTCGCAAGTTGCTTGGGGTGGTGGCAGGGGATGAAGACCCCCTTCCACCTGATGGTGCTAATCCCCACCCGCAACCTATGGAACATCAGGGGTTCTGGCATGATGCTATGCATCAGGATGAGGAGCCAGTCCCAGACAATGCAGAAGCAAATCAAGCAGACCAAGGGATTGGTGCAGCACAGGTTGAGGTTGCTCCAGCAGCAGTTGACAATGAAATGCCCAATACCCCTCCTTTACAGCCTGAAGAGATCGTCCAGCAGCCTAATGATCCCATGAGTCAGCTGAAGAACTTGATTGCTACACTAGTGCTTAATGCAGATGAACTGATCCCCAAACTCACTGACACTACTATCTCGGGTGCGAGATGTACCATATCAGAGTCCAGTGGGGCTGCAGGGGTTATCAGGAATTGCACACTTCATATTAGCACTCTTAGTAGACAACCTGCTGCTTCCAGTTCCTCTGAGGAAGTCTTGGTTATGCAGAATGAGGATCAAGACTTGGATATGCAGAATGATGATCAAGGGACTAGTAACTATGAGGATCACATTGATGATCACCATCACTCTGACAACCAAGAGCAATTGGATGTGCACCTCCAGGAGCAAGCAGAGACTGATCACAATGTCCAACTTTCTACAGAGAGCCCCCATGCACATAGCTCTGTCCTTTCTGTTGTTCCTGAAGCCAACCCTGCAGTTGTTTCACACAAAGCTAAAAGGCAGAAGAGGAATGATAAGCTTCAGGGAGCAGATGTAAGACGCAGCAACAGGATTGCCATCCTCAATGGAGGTTTTAAGAACAAGAAGAGTGCTGATGAAGCAGCTAGTTCAAAGTCTGTAGGAAATCTGGAGGAAAAGTTCAGAGCTACTGTAGTTGATGGTGCACTTGAGCCCCCACCTCATCTGCCTTCTGAGATGCTAAGGATAATTGGTACAACACATTGTAAGATGCCACCTGGTGCGGTATCTGATGCTGCTCTGAACCAGGAAAGTTCTGATGATAATTAGTCTGCTAGCACCTTTGGCTATGAACAGGGCTTTTAGCTGTTCAGTTATCTTTGTCTATGTTTATGTTTGCCATGTCAGAGGAACCATTACTGTCTTTTGTAATAAGTACTACGTCTGTGCCCTCGATACCTCTTGCCCTTTCTACTTAAATCCTGCTCATCACTCTTATTATGTTTGCTCTATATCAGTCCTGCTTACTATGATGAATTGTTGGCCTTTGTCAGTATGGTATGAGGATCATTTGGTTCAGGTGTACTCTGTGGGCTGTGTTTGCTATCTGGTCAGTGTTTGCTATATGAGACATATCTGTTATATGATCAGTCTTTGCGTTTTGAGTTTGATTAGTTATGTGGCTGATGTTGGTTATGTCTGCACTTTGGGTTCTGATTGCTTGGGTTCATGGTTTGGGATTTTGCATGCAAGCACCTGCCCAGCTCCACCTGATAACACTTTCCACTTTATAACTGTCGTGACATATGAGCTCACCTGTCCAAAGTTGACTAAAACAGCTGATAGCTTATGTATCCTTGAATGCAATTCCACCACCAAGAAAGCAGTACCTGCTTACTTAAAATTGACACCCCAATCGGTTTCCAATGAATAGACAATGGAATATTTGTAATTGGAATACGAGAGGTGTTAATTCTCAGGCAAGATGTGATGATTTAGCAAATAAAATATCTGAAAGCAATTGCAGTATTGTTTGTTTACAGGAAACTAAGCGAGAAGTTTTTGATACAGCCTATATAAGGAAATTTTGCCCGAGACGGCTCAACCAATTTGCTTATCAACCTTCGATTGGAAACTCGGGGGGTCTAATTACTATCTGGAATGGTAACCAGTATACTGGCACTGTGATTAGTCAAAGCTCCTTCCAGCTAACTATGGAATTCACATGCAACCAATCTGCGAGGGTATTTTATATCACCAATGTTTATGCCCCCTGTAACAATGAGGGCAGACAGGAATTTGCTGACTGGTTTCTGAGCCTTGATTCAACACCTTATAATCTGTGGATGATAATGGGTGATTTTAATATGATTAGAAGCACAGAAGATAGAAATAAACCAGGTGGGAATATCAATAATATGATGTTATTCAATTCTATTATCCAGATGCATGACCTAGAAGAAATCCCATTAAAGGACAGAAGATACACATGGAGTAATATGCAAGCTGAACCTTTACTGGAAAAGCTAGACTGGATTTTCACCTCTCATAATTGGACCACCACTTTCCCCAATACTTTGGCCTACCCTTTGGCCAAGCTAGGGTCTGACCATACTCCTATGTATATCCAAACTGAGACTAGCATTCCTAAAGCCCAGATATTCAGATTTGAGGACTATTGGCTTCAGTTTGAGGAATTCAAAACCATTGTGGAAACCCACTGGCAGCACACTGGTATTTATAAGAATCCTGCTCAAGACCTGACTGCAAGGTTTAAATCATTAAGGCATGGTATCAAGAAGTGGAGTAAAACACTTTCCAACCTTAATGCAATCATTGATAATTGTAGCTACATTCTGGCTATGATTGATGGAATTGAAGAGCAAAGGATGCTATCTGTTCCTGAGAAGAATTTCAGATCTGCCCTGAGAAAACACCTAACCAAGCTTCTGGAAGCAAAGAGAATTTACTGGAGGAAAAGAGCCTGTATCAGATGGGCCAAACTGGGTGATGAAAATACCAAGTTTTTTCACACAATTGCAACCAGGAATTATAGGCATAATTACATATCTAGCCTTGTTAAGGATGAGGGTGAAACTGTTACAGATCATTCTCAGAAAGCTGCTATTCTCTGGAAAGCTTTTCATGATAGGCTGGGTAAATCTGAACAGGCAGTTATGGAATTTAATCTTGAGGAGCTAATGGTTAGACATGACTTAAGTGCGTTAGAAAATGGTTTCTCCGTGGAAGAAATTGATGAGGTTATTAAGCATATGCCCAATGATAAATCTCCGGGACCTGATGGTTTCAATGGTCTGTTCATAAAGAAGTTCTGGCACATAATTAAGGGTCAGTTTTACTTACTTTGTGATAAGTTCTGCAAGCATGAGTCAGATCTGACAAGCATCAATACGGCTTATATTGCACTTATACCAAAGATACCCAGCCCTGTAAAACCTAATGATTTTAGGCCCATTTCTCTGGTCAGCATGGGACTTAAGATTATTACTAAAATCCTTGCTAATAGAGTACAGCGTGTCATCATTTCTATTCTACACAGAAACCAGTATGGCTTTATCAAGAGCAAAACAATTCAGGATTGTATCGCCTGGCTTTTTGAATATCTTCATATTTGCCATAAGTCCAAGAAAGAGATAGTGATCATCAAATTGGATTTTGAAAAGGCATTTGATATGGTTGAATATCCTGCTATTCTTGCAATGCTAGAACATCTTGGATTTGGTGAGAATTTCAGAGCTTGGGTCAGAAGTATTCTCTACACGGCTAGCACATCCATTATCCTGAATGGAATACCTGGAAGATCTATTAAATGCAAGCGTGGAGTTAGGCAAGGGGACCCCCTTTCACCACTCCTTTTTGTTGCCACTGCTGAACTGCTGCAAGTAGTGATCAATAAGGCCTGGCAAGATGATATGCTACAGTTACCTATCGATAGATCATATGGGCAAGATTTTCCAATTTTACAGTATGCAGATGATACGCTACTAATCATGCCAGCAGATAGTACTCAGATTGTCACACTAAAAGAAATCCTAAACAAGTTTTCTAGATCAACTGGGTTGAAGATTAACTTCCATAAATCCTCATTAGTACCTGTTAATACAAGCCAGGAGAAATGCCAGGAACTTGCGACTCTTTTTGGCTGTAAAATTGAAGCACTGCCATTTACCTACTTGGGATTGCCCATGGGTACTACAAGACCCAGAGTAGAAGATATTATGCCAATGATATCCAAACTGGATAAAAGGTTAGCTGGAATATCTAACCTGCTATCTCATTGCTCTCGGTTGGTGGTCATCAAGGCTGTGATATCTGCTATGCCAAACTTCCTTATGTGTGCATTGAAAGTGCACTATACTCAGTTAGATCATGCAGATAAATCAATTAGGACTTTTCTTTGGCATGGAAAAGATATTGAAAAGAAAGGTAAATGCTTAATTAAGTGGGAAAAGGTTTGTATGCCTAAGGCTGCTGGAGGTCTTGGTGTTATCAATCTAAGGGAGCAGAATAAAGCATTACTAATGAAGAACATCTTCAAATTCTTTAATTGCCATGACATACCATGGGTTCAGCTTATTTGGAATGCACACTACAGCAATCAATCTGTCCCATCAGTTCAGCAACAGAAAGGATCCTTTTGGTGGAGAAATTGTTTATCACTTTTGACTGATTTCAAAAATCTTACCACCTGCAAAATTGGTAGTGGACAGAGTATTCTCCTCTGGCATGATAAATGGGCAGGCATTGTCCCATGTGAACAGTTCCCACACCTCCATTCCTTTGCTCACAAATCTATGATTACGGTGAAAATGGCTACTGAATCTGGTTTACATGAGTTGCACACCCTCTTCCAGTGGCCATTATCACAGATTGCTTCCCAACAGTATGGCCAGCTTGTTAGCCTTTTGGAGGGACACATAAACAACCAGGAGAAGGATGAGTGGAGTTTTCCTTGGAATGGCAGTAAATATTCTACTAAACGAGTCTACACGGCTCTTATTAACAAGCCTGATGCACCTGACCCATTTAAATGGATTTGGAAGTCCCCATGTCTCCCAAAACATAAGTTCTTCTTCTGGTTGATGATACAAGACAGAATTAATACTAGAGATCTATTGGACAGGAAGCACTTTTATGTGCAAACTAAATCATGTGTCCTTTGTGACAATGATACAAGGGAAGTCTTACATCATCTCTTCTTTGACTGCCCTTTCAGCAAGGAATTCTGGAATAGGTTGAACATCACATGGCCTGTCAATCCTGATATTATTAGCCTCCTGATTGAAGCTAAGAACAGATGCAATATTCCTTTCTTCAAGATTGCCATGATGGTTGGATGTTGGAGCATTTGGAATCACAGGAACAAAATTATTTTTGAAGGTGATCCCAGAAGTCCAAGTTCATGCTTTGATTTCTTTGTTTTCTCAATAAATGTCATTAGACATAGAATAAAGCCTAGTCTCAAAGAGGGCATGCAAGCGTGGCTTGACTCATTGTAATTTATTTTTTGGACTCTTTGTAAATATGTGATTGTGGTGGTAATAGAAAATGGAAAATGACGCAGTGGGGGCCTTCCCCACTGTCTTTATGCGTCAAAAAAAATTCCAAATGGACTAATATATTCTTTATTAGCAAGTTGAATTGTCATACATGTCTCTTCCATAACAACAAGATCAATATCAGGCTTGATTTCAAGATAAAGAGAATATGGAATGACACTAATACTTGCTCCAGTATCACATAGACCATGATAACTTGAAGTCCCAATAGAGCATGATATAACAGGTTTCCCTACCTTGGCCGAATTCCCTTTGATGACTTTAGTAGCATCTTCACATAAATAAACATCAACTGGATCTTCCTCATTTAGTTGCTTGATAACAGTAATTTGAGTGTTGATTTCCACCTGTTCATAAGGCTGAGAACATCTTCTGTTACTCTTGTTAGTAACAGCAATAAGTAAATTCTCCTTGACTTGGTTTGGATATGGAGGTGGTTCAACATACTCCTCAATTGTCACAGATGACATTGGTTCAACCTGTTTAATAACTTTAGGAACAACAATAGATTGTTTAACAGGTTCAACATAAACTTCAAAACCACTTTTAGGAACACAGATATGATCAGCAAAACCTTTAGCTATCTCAATTATAACATAAGGATCAAGACCAAAAGTATCACTCAGATTTTTAAACATTATAGAAGTAGAGAAGTTCTCTACACATGAATATTCAATCAAAATAAGGCTCATTACCTTTATCAAGATCCCAATGACTAGTATTTTCAGAAATAGTCTCCAATAAATTTCATGCTTCTTCTTCAGTATTATTAGTAAAACTTCCACCAGATGAATTATCCAGAATTTCCTTGTGCTTCATAGGTAGTCTCACATAAAAGTTTATCAATATAAGTGTCCTTGTAAGATCATGACAAGGATTCTTGCGAAGGAGTTCCTTTAACCTCCCCCAAGCTTGAGTAATACTCTCTCCCAGATGTGGCCAGAAGTTAAAAATATAGCAGCGGTTATCATAAGCTTCTTTAGGAGTAAAATATTTAGGAAAGAAATCCTTTCTCAAGATACTCCATTCAATCCTGACTTCTTCATCCAAAGAGCTGTACCAATCACGAGCATTACCAAATAAAGACAAATACAATAGCTTTCTTTTTACATGATCCTCAGAAATACCAGGTAGTCTAAATAAGCCACATATGTCCTCAATCGTCTTCATATGTTCACGTGCAGACTTAGTTCCATCTCCTGTAAATGGATTTTTCATAACTCTTTTAACATGACCAACGGGAATTTTAAATCCCACTTTAGGTACCTCAGACACAGTAGTTTCAACCACTTTAGGAGCAATGGCATAAGCACTTTCATATAAAGCAAGGTGCAGCGATGAACGATTCATAAAGGCCATAGTAACAGTAAACAAAATTCAGCTTTCAAGTTTCCTTACCAAACTTCTTACCAATAGCGCTACGCTCCCCGGCAATGGCGCCAGAAAAGTATCTTGATGACTCCCAAGTCCAGGAGATCAATTGTAGTACCTTTCAATTAGAAAAGGTTGTCGAACCCACGAGGAGCTGAAGGTATTGGTTAGCAAGATTGATAAACAAAACGGTAAAAGATGCAAGTGTTTTTGGTATTTTTGATTGTATAGTTGCAATGCAGAAAATAAATAGCAGCAAGTGAAAGCTCTCAAAGAGAGAAAGCCCAATCCTCTATGCAGCAAGAGGACAAGCTCAAGTGTGTGTTTCTTATAAGTGGAAAACGTTCCCGAGGGCGGCATGGATATTGCTAGGCATAGAGATTTATTAAACAACACGTTGAATATCTTGTCAAGTTTTAATCTTCTTTGGACGGAGCCATAATTAGGTATAGCTAAATAAATAAACTACAACCCCTTATGATGGATCATGTGGCCAAGTAAATGACTGCACAAGAATTATAAAGACATAATGTCCCACCATAGCATTACACTCTAAGGTCCCCGATACTAATATAACTTCATGACTCGGTCTCAGGTTTACAAGTCCTCCCAAGTCTCCCTCAATTCATTATACTACGGTGTTTTCCTATGAGCCCATAAAGGTGAAGTGTTGTGCAGTCGACGTTCGCACAACACCATCATAGAATCACATAAAAGATAAACTTTTGACAAAATACCAACACTTGTCATATATAAATCATTGCCAATTCATCCTATGCCCTCAGGACATACGGGAACTACTCACAACGTGCAAACATGATCATATTCAGTGGCATAAGTGGTACAACACAATCTGAAAATATAACTTCACCACCAAATAATGACAAGTACTCAATCACAAACATGAATAGTAGCACAAGACAAGTATCTAGGGTATAGCAACTCTCAAACTACGAGGGGAACGGAGTGGATCACGGTGATGATGATGGAGATGGTGCTGGTCTTGATGGGGGTGATAATGTAGAGGCCTCCTCCCACGCCAAGGAGGAGAGGTGATGACGATGACGATGATTTCCCCCTTCTCCGGAGCTCCGGAGCAGCAGGATCTGACCCCCTTCGGAGGGAATCAGGAGTTTCGCCACCGCCGCGGCCTCGGATGGACTTGGAAAAATTAGGGCGTTACTTTTCGGGCGAGACGAAGGCGTCGCTAAAAAGCCCCAGGCGAGGAGGTGCCCGAGGCCCCGTTTGGTGGGTCCCACGTGGCCAGGTACATGGGCCGCGTGGGCCCACCCCTTTCGGGCCTCGTGGCTCTCCTCTCTTTGGTCTTCTTCCCACTGCCTTCCTTCCGATGAAAAACTGGCGTGGTATTTTTCCTTTTATTATTTGGTGTCCTGTAGCTCCTGAAACATTAAAAACAAGAAAAAGGAGGTTTTCTGCCTCCCAGAAATTAAATACCAAAAATAGGGACTTTGTGTGAAATTCCCCTAAATCATCTAAAACATGTAATAATAATGATATAACAATGCAAATAACATTCTAACATGATACTAAAAGTTGTATAAATGATGATATAAAATGCACGTATCACCACCGCCTCTGAAGATGAGAAGAAAGCCTATCTGACTAAGACGGATGATTCCGCCTTTGTGCAGAGTGGCATGCTCTACGCCATGGAAGCTGACCTGCAGAACCACTTTGAGAAGATGAGTGCCTTTGAGATAATTACTGATCTCAAGGCTATCTTTGCGCCGCAGGCCAAGGCTGAGAGGTATGAAGCTTCTGAGCTCTTCTTCTCAGCCAAGATGGAGGAGCACAGAAGTGTGAGCGAGCACGTGGTCAAGATGTCTGGCTACGTTCAACGTCTGAATGCTCTGGAATGCAAGATTCCTGATGAGCTGGCGACTGATAGTGTGCTGCAATCGTTGCCCCCTAGCTTCAAGGGCTTCATCATGAACTACAACATGCAGGGCATGGCTAAGAGCCTGTCCGAGGTGTTCGTGATGCTGAAGACTGCTGAGGTGGAGATCAAGAAGGAGCACACGCTGTTGATGATCAACAAGACCGTCGATTTCAAGAAATCCGGTGGGAAGGGAAAGAAGAACTGGAAGCCTAGAAAGGATGGCAAGCCTGTTGCCCGATCCAAGGCCAACAAAACTGGTCCCAAACCTGGCGTGGAATGCTTCTACTGCAAGGGAGAAGGTCACTGTAAGCGCAACTGCCCCAAGTACCTAGAAGACAAGAAGGCCGGCAAGATTTCCGGAAAAGAGAAAGGTATATGTGATATACATGTTATTGATGCTTACCTTACATGCGCCCGGAGTAATACCTGGGTATTTGATGCCGGTTCTGTTGCTCACATTTGTAACTCTCAGGAGGAGTTGCGGAATAAACGGCGCCTGGCAAAGGACGAGGTGACGATGCGCGTCGGCAACGGATCAAGAGTTGACGTGGTGGCTGTCGGCACACTCCCTCTACATCTACCATCGGGATTAGTTTTGGTTTTAAATAAATGTTATTTTGTACCGTCTTTGAGTGTAAACATTATCAGTGGGTCTTGCTTGTTGCAAGACGGATATTCATTCTAATCAGTATCAAGTGGTTGTACTATTTCGATGAATGATATCTTTTATGCTAATGCTCCCGAGAGTAATGGTTTATTCTTGTTCAATCTCGATCGTAGTGCTCACATCCATAACGTTGATGCCAAGAGGATTAAACTCAGTAGCGATACCGCCATGTATATGTGGCATTGCCGTCTCGGTCATATTGGTATAAAGCGCATGAAGAAACTCCATACCGATGGACTTTTAGACTCGTTGGATTTTAGATCCCTCGACACATGCGAACCGTGCCTCATGGGCAAGATGACCAAGACACCGTTCAACGGTTTCATGGAACGGGCGTCGGACTTATTGGGTGTCATACATACAGATGTGTGTGGGCCAATGAGCGTGTCGACACGCAATGGTTATCGTTACTTTGTCACCTTCACCGATGACTTGAGTAGATACGGGTATATCTATTTGATGAAACACAAGTCTGAAACGTTTGAAAAGTTCAAAGAATTCCAAAGTGAAGTTGAAAATCAACTCAACAAGAAAATCAAGCACCTTCGATCCGATCGTGGTGGCAAATATTTGAGTTTTGAGTTTGGCACACATCTGAAGGCATGTGGCATCGTGCCGCAACTTACGCCGGCTGGAACACCGCAGCACAACGGTGTGTCCGAGCGACGTAATCGTACCCTATTAGATAGCGTTCGGTCTATGATGTCTCTTACCGACTTGCCCGTATCATTTTGGGGATATGCGTTAGAAACAGCCGCATTCATTTTAAATAGGGCTCCGTCCAAATCCGTAGCAACGACACCGTATGAGATATGGCATGGCAAGATACCTAAGTTGTCGTTCCTGAAGGTCTGGGGTTGTGAGGCGTATGTTAAGAAACTACAGCCCGACAAACTCGAACCGAAATCGGAGAAAGTCGTCTTTGTAGGATATCCGCGGGAAACCATAGGATACACCTTCTACAACCAAGCCGAGGGCAAAACGTTTGTCGCGAAGAACGACACCTTTCTCGAGAAGGAGTTTCTCGCCAAAGGAGTAAGTGGGAGGAAAATAGACCGCGACGAGATCGTTGATCCTGAACTCGAAATTCCGAGTGGCACAACGGAAACTGTTCCACAAATGTCGAGGATACTATTCTACCTCGTAGGTCTGGAAGAACACGTATCGCTCCTGAGTGGTATGGCAACATGGTTTGCACCGTCATGTTAATTGAACAAGACGAACCTACGAACTACAAAGAGGCTATGGCAAGCCCTGATTCCGAGAAATGGCTTGAAGCCATGAAATCCGAAATAGGATCCATGTATGACAACAAAGTACGGACTTTGATGGAGATTCCCGAAGGGCGCAAGGCCGTCGAGAATAAATGGATCTTTAAGAAGAAGACTGATGCTCATGGTAATGTGACCGTCTATAAAGCTCGACTTGTCGCAAATGGTTTCCGACAAGTTCATGGAATCGACTACAATGAAACAGTTTCACAGGTAGCGATGCTAAAGTCTATTCGGGTTTTGCTAGCACTTGCTGCATATTACGACTATGAAATATGGCAGATGGATGTCAAAACAGCGTTCCTAAATGGTAACATTGAGGAAGAGTTGTATATGGTACAACCTGAAGGTTTTGTTGATCCAGAAAATGCTGGCAAGGTATGCAAGCTTCAGCGTTCCATTTATGGACTGAAGCAAGCATCTCGGAGCTGAAATCTTCGCTTTGATGAGGTGATCAAAGGTTTTGGATTTGTCCAAAATACGGAAGAGACCTGCATTTACAAGAAAATGAGTGGGAGCTCAGTAGTGTTCCTAGTTCTATATGTGGATGATATATTACTAATTGGGGATAATGTGGATCTTCTGAGTAGTGTGAAGAAATATTTAAACAGTAAATTTTCGATGAAGGACTTAGGAGAGGCTGCATACGTTTTAGGCATTAAAATCAATCGTGATAGATCAAGACGTCTATTAGCGTTAAGTCAGAGTACTTATCTTGATAAGATACTGAAACGGTTCGGTATGGAAACGGCAAAGAAAGGTTCTCTGCCAGTTATCAAGAATAAGACATTGAGCAGGGCTCAGTGTCCGGTTACGACACATGATAAAGCCGAGATGGCTAAACATCCCTATGCTTCAGTGATGTCTACGCACGCTTCTATTCTTGTAGACAGTGTTGGGCCTCCAAGTGCAGAGGTTTGTAGAACAGCAGCAAGTTTCCCTTAAGTGAATCATCCAAGGTTTATCGAACCCGGAGAGGTAGAGGTCAAAGATATCCCTCTCAAGCAACCCTGCAATTAAGATACAAGAAGTCTCTTGTGTCCCCAACACACCCAATACACTTGTCAGGTGTACAGGTGTACTAGTTCGGCGAAGAGATAGTGAAATGCAAGTAATATTGATGATTATAAGTGGTGATGGCAATCTGAAATAAAAATGGCAGCAAGCAAACATGAGACAAAATGAGAGCAAACGGTGTTTCAATGCTTGGAAATAAGGCCTAGGGATCATACTTTCACTAGTGGACACTCTCAACAATAATAATATGATTGAATACATAGATATTTCCTCTTCACTATGATACTCTGAACTATTCTCCTGTTGGATAGAAATACCAATTATCTACTGCGTAGGGCTACAAGAGCACACCTTAAAGTCTGAGTGAACAAACACCACAATATCATAAAACACCAAGACCATCGTGTAGGGCTGAAAAAGCACACCTTAAAGTCTGTCTTCCACATCTAGGGAACCCCAATGTCACTAAGAGCGCCCCAAAATAGTACTAAACAAAACACCACAATTTTATAGTGACAACCAACAAAAGAACAACTCATGATAAGTATTCCTGTAACCTTTAGCCTAAGAGTCATACACGGTGCGCACACTGTCAACTTCGCACCATGGGACAAAGGTGACTCTGGAGATTACATTAATAAAACCACTTGAGTAGCATAATTCATAAGATAATGAAGAGTAACATCCATGGATCCAACTAGATTACAAAGCTCATGATCACATAAAGATCACACCATGGGAGAGAGAGAGATGAACCACATAGCTACCGGTAGAGCCCTCAGCCTCGATGAAGAACTACTCCCCCCTCATCATGGGAGGCAGCAACGGCGATGAAGATGTTGATGATGAACACGCCGGAGGGGGGTGGAGCCCTCCGGAGGTGATTCCGGCAGCGTTTCCCCCCTCCGGTCTTCTCCGGCGGCAGCCTTCTGACTCTCTGTTTCATGGTTTTGTGTTTCTCCGCTGCCTCCTCGCGAAACTCCTCGGGGGACTATTTTTATAGACGTTTTTAGGTCAAGACGGAGTCGGTGGAAAAAAGATCGACGGCAACGGAGCGTCGAGGGCCAGGATGATGGGTCCCACGCGGCCAGGTACTGTGGCCGCGTGGGCCCACCTCTTTGGGCCCTCGGGGCTCCGCTTGTTTGCTTCCTTCGCCCCCAAGTCTTCTTCCTTCCAAATATTGACGCCCGTGAATTTGCAGGTGATTTGGACGACGTTTGGGTCCCTGAAACATTAAAATAAGAAAATGGGGTTTTCCGCCTGTGCAGGGTTAATTCCATAAAAATAGGAAATCATTAAGATATTTCCAAAATCATGATAAAACATTGATATAACCCTTATATGATGCAAATATGATTGGAATATAAGCAAATAAAGTGCAAAGTCCATGTATGCATTTTACATGCATCATTCAGCCATAGGATCGATCATGTATGCCATGTTAAGTACTCGACCCGATGTAGCGTTGGCTCTTAGTTTGACAAGCCGGTTCCAAAGTAATCCTGGAAAGGATCATTGGATAGCTGATAAGAACATTCTTAAGCATCTCAAGAAGACAAAGGAAATGTTCCTTGTGTATGGTGACTGGGAAGAGGAACTTGGCGTAACAGGTTACGTTGATGCAAGTTTCTGCACAGACCCGAATGACTCTAAGTCACAGTCAGGATATGTTTTCAAGGTGAACGATGGCGCTATAAGCTGGAGAAGCGGGAAGCAACCCATAGTAGCCCAATCTACAATGGAATCGGAGTACATCGCTGCTTCGGAAGCCGCGAATGAAGCTGTATGGCTGAGGAAGTTCATCATCGAGCTTGGAGTGTTCCCTAGCACGAAAGACCCCGTAACCCTCTACTGCGACAACACGGTTGCTATTGCTAACGTGAAGTAACCAAGGTCTCACTCAACTGCCAAACACATTCTCCGACGCTTCCATGTGATACGACAGTATGTACAGGAAGGCGATGTGAAGATTTGCAAAGTGCATACGGATCTGAATGTGGCAGATCCTCTGACGAAGCCTCTTCCACTAGACAAGCATGTAAAACACCAGAATGCTATGGGTGTTAGGCTTTTACCAAGTTGTAATCTAGAATAAATTGTACTCTAGTGCAAGTGGGAGACTGAAGGAGATATGCCCTAGAGGCAATTAATAAAGTGTTTTATTTATCATATCTCATTTGTTCATAATATGTTTTTTGTATCATGCTATAACTGTATTAAGCGGAAACATTAATACACGTGTGGTACGTAAGACAACCAGGTCCCTAGTAACCTCTACGTGACTAGTTCATTGTGCAATTGATGATCGAGGTTTCCCGATCATGTGACATTGGTGTCAGTTGACAATGGAGTCATATCATTGGCAGAACGATGTGATGGACATACCCAATATTTGTAGGACGTATTCATTACGCCTTTGACCGTGAGATCAACTCTTATCGCTATTCCTGCAAGATATTTTGATTGCATCAAACGTCATATCTTAATAGTGTGACAATAATGGTGTTCCTCTTGGGTATCGGAAGGGAGTATGTTGAGACGAGGGATCAAGAGCGGGATTTTCCAGTCCGCATAGCAGGATAGATATTCTAGGGCCCACTCGGTGAAATTATGTCAATGAGCTTGCAAGCATGTGACTAGGTCACGGGGACATAATATCACGGACGAGTAGAAGATAATGTTGTCGGTAACGAGATCAAGCTAGGTATCACGATATCTATGAACGAGTCTCGGACACGCTAAGTATCACGATGGCAAAAGGTTTAAGACTCGACGTCTAGGTTCGAACGACAAAGTTATTCGTTATCTCACAGGGATTAATTCTGGGTATCCAAGGTCCACGAATTAATCATTAATCTGAGAGCGTGTCTCGATTATGTCTGGGGAGATCTCGAACCGCTAGGGTAACACACTTAAGGGAAGTTGACAAGTTTAGAAGATCGGAAAAAGAAGAGAAAATAGAAGAAAGCATCGGAAGGGTTCCGGGAGGTTTCCGATGGAGATCGGAGAGCAACGGGAGCTAGAATTAATTAGATAAAATGTATTTGATATTAATTAGTTGAATTAATGATTAAATATTTTTTTATTTAATTAAATTCGAATTTTAAAGGCTGCACACCTAGATGGGCCTAAAGAGGCCCATGAAGGGGGGAAGTCCCCCCTCTTGGTGCGAGTTGGGAGGGGGCCGGCCTAGGTGAGCCGAATGGGGCCCACCTAGGGCCGACGGCTGCCCCCTTGGCCGGCCAAGCCATGTGGGGTTTAGTCCCACATGGCTAAGCCAAGGGGAGTTGCACCCTCCCCTCCCCTTTATATAGAGGTGCCCCCATGCCTTTGGAAACACACCAATTCCTCTCTCTCTCTCCTTGACCCGTGACTCCGCCATTGGAGTTGCGCCGAGGTGAGGTTCTCTCCACCATACGCACTCCGCCGTGATGCTGGTCTTCCGGTCCAAGTCTTCCGCTGCTCGTCCCTGGATCGGAGCCCGGAGGTCGTCGCCTTCGACGTACGTGTGCGACTCCCTGCGAGGTGCCACGCTTGTGGTGCTCGGAGGTCTTCTTCCTCTACACGACCTTGAGGTCAGCTTCATCGGCTTCATCGACAACGCTTGTGCGGGAGCGTAATCCCCGCGTTTCGGTCTACAAGGGTATGTATATCGATCTCCTCCGTATTACTATATCAGCATAGTATAGATCTTGGCTAGATTAAGGTTATCGTTGTTAGGAATTTTTTTATTTTCTGCCTACGATCCCCTTTAGATGTCCACCGTTTTTTATCTGAAATTGAGCACCAAATCATACCAAACTAATTTTTAAAAATTACCAACATGAAATTAAAATATAGATGAACCCATTTTCATGAAAACGTGATAATTATATCAATTGATTTTTTCAACCTGCTCGAATGACCCATTATTTTTTCCTACTATAATATGACCAAATTATACATCCTTGACAAATTCTTTTATTTTGTGACAAGTACAACATATTATTCATATTTTACTCAATGCCGAAAAAGGTATTTTGGCATATGCAATGAATTTTACGACAACTAAAACTCCATTTCAAGTTCCAGCGTGTTCGTATGGCCTACCCTCACACACTTACACAGTCAATGAGCAAATCCAGATGGTCTACCCCTTTCGAGACTGGTGCAACGGATAGATGATGCACGCTAGACAGATCATCATGGTTCGTCAATAATCTGTGATAGTATGCACCGGACCACTCGAAAAAAGTGGACCCACATGCAACAATTGTAGCTATCTAGTTATTTATCTACCACCTTTGAGACATGTGGATCAACATGCAACAATCATAGCTATGTTGCATGTTGTGGACCACACATGATAGTTCTACCTCAAATTATATAGTGCTGCTTCATGTATGTATAGATGTCTATGTATTAACCACTTTTGAGACATGTGGACCCAAGTGCAACACTCCTAATCATTTTTACCTAGCAAATGTTTGACATGTGGATCCACATGCAACACTCATAGGCATCTAAAATCATATGTGGGACATGTGGACCCACATGCATGCAACACCCCTAGCCATCTAGTTGTATATCTACCGTATTTGGAACATCTGGACCCACATGTGTTGCATGTTGTGGTACCACATTATAGTTTTCTGTCAGGCTGTCTAGTAGGTCATATAGGTATGTATCTAACACATTTGAGAGAAGTGGAACCACATGCAATACCCTAGTCATTTTAACCTTACACATGTGGGACATTTGGAGCCACATGCAACACTTATATTATTATAGGTATTTATCTACCACTTTTGAGACATGTAGACCCTCATGCTACACCCCTAGTCATTTTTACCTAGCAAATTTGGGACATGTGGACCCACATGTAACACTCATAGCGATCTAAATGAGTAGCTACCCCTTTGGAACATGTAGACACACAAGCAACAATTCTATTGTTGGACCCACATGGTCGTTCTATGTCAAACCTGTCTAGGGTTGGTGCATATGCGTCCAAATGTCTAGTAATATAGGCACATTTGGGACATGTGGATCCACATGCAACACCCATAGCCATTTTGACCTAACACATCTGGGACATATGAACACACATGCAACACTCATATTATTATAGTTGTATATCTATCATCTTTGGGACATGTGGACCCACATGTAACACTCTTTGCTATGTTTGCATGTTGTGGGACCCACATGATAATTCTAGGTCAAGTTTTTCAGGCCTGGTGCATGTGGGTCCAAATGTGTAGTAGGTCCTATATGTATGTTTAACTTCGTGACACGTGGACTCACGTGCAACACCATTAGTCATCTTGACCATCTGGCGCATGTGGACCCACATGAAATACTCCTAGTCATCTAGCTATGTTACATGTTATTGGACCCACATGCTAACGTGGGTCCAAATGTCTAGTAGTTTGTATAGGTACGTATCTACCACCTTTGTTATATATGGACCCACATGCAACACCCTAACTATGTTTGCATGTTGTGGACCCGCATGAGACCTTTAGGTCAAACTTTTTAGGGCTAGTGCATGTGGACCCACATGCAACACTCCTAGTTTTATTTTTGACAAGCCCAACATATTTTTTTTGCGGCGGCCAAAATGTTCTTGGTGAGATTCTGGCTACGTGCACAACTGAAGAAGAAGGTCCTTGGACTTGCATCCTTGGAACGATCTATGGCACGACAAAGATCCAGGATAACTTGGCTTCGGGAAGGTGATGCCAACACGATTTTCTTTCATCTACAGGCAAGTGTTAGGAAGAGGAAAAATCAGATACTACACCTTCGCAGAGGAGATCGCCTGGCAACGGATGCAGCAGGTATGGGCGAGCTGGCCGCAGAGCATTTCACGGAGCTGTTGGGTACGCCGGTTGAGAGGGAGCACAGTCTTGACTTGTCTCGGCTGGGACTGCCGTAGGTGGAGATGGCACACCTGGAGCTACCTTTCTCTGAAAAAGAAATCTGGGAAGTGATAAAACAGTTGCCAGCAGATAAGGCTCCAGGGCCAGACGGTTTTTCAGCTAGGTTTTACCAATCCTGCTGGCCCATTATTAGAGATGTTGTAATGAGGGCAGTGTGTGCTTTCGACACCTCATATGGCAGGGGTTTTGTGCGTTTAAATGGTGCTTATATTACCCTGTTGCCCCAAAAAGAAGATGCGGTCGATGTCAGCGATTATAGGCCCATCAGCCTAATCCATAGTTTTGCAAAGATCATATCCAAGGCCATGGCTGCAAGACTAGCCACTGTTCTTCCAGAACTGGTAGACAAAAACCAAAGCGCCTTCGTCAAGGATAGATCGATACAAGACAATTTTTTCATGGTCCAACAATCGATCAAGACTTTACATAGGAAGAAGATGCCAACCCTGCTGCTTAAATTAGACATGGCAAAGGCCTTTGATTCCATTGCTTGGCCTTTTGTGTTCGAGGTCTTAGTGTAGCGGACCTGCACTTAGAAAATGGCAAGTCCCTGTGTATAGTGCAAACCCCTGGATCGATTCATTTGCACACACAGTCTAAGATGAATATCATGCAAATGCGTCAAACTTTATTACACCGCATGATCCAGACTTACAATTTTTATTACAAATTGCATAGCTCAAGGCTAGAATTTTACAAAGTTCAGCACAGCGGAATAAAAGTAGCAGTGAGTCTCCATCATTTTCATGTGCCACAGGCGAAAACATGTTGGTTGTAGACTCGGAACCCTTAAACGAAACCTCACTCATCGTCTGAACAATCTGCAACAAATAAAATTTTGCAACAGAGTCGGTCAGAACCATTAAAAATGGATCTGACAAGTGACACTATGTGGACACTTACTGGAATAACTCTAATAACCTATATGCATATTTCGCTGGTGGAGTTCAAGGCTATTTTGCATAAAGCCAATTTTTCCTATCTCTTTTGGAAAACTCTTTTCTTCAAATCGAGACATCCATGGCATGAAAACCACTGTCTCAGCTACCCTTGTTCAGCCCTCAAATTTTTACTTGAGAAATTGGAATGTTGGGAGCCTCCGCTGACGTCCTTGATCAGCTGCTCAAATTGTCCATAACCGGGGACACGGCTAAGTACTTAGTTTTTAACTCTCGAGAGGTTGTGCACGTTCACCATTAGACCCATTCAGCCCAAACTATCCTCCACACTCCATCAGTGATAAGGAAAAGGAGAAGAATGAGACGAGATTTTTCAGAAGCATTTTCCCACCCCATACAGGCTTGACCCGTTCCACCTACAATCCCTCTACATCTGCTTGTCAAGCCGGGATGAGTCCATGCAACTTAATCCATCAAGACAGAGCCCATATGACCAATGACTGCACTGGAAGCAATCTTCACATGGAGTACTTCAAATCCCTTTGTTCCTGGGTGGCCGTCCACAAGTGTACTCTCAGGTAAAACCCCCCACATACCATGGTCCTAAGTATAGTGGAAACTATCTTAAGTGAAAACCCCCGTGGACATGGTCCTGAGTAGCCACTCAACATAAACCAAACAACCAATTCCACCCAGGTGATTCATTAACTTAGTAGATGTGTACTCTCAGGTGAAAACCCCCACATACCATGGTCCTAAGTATAGTGAAAACTATCTTAAGTGAAAACCCCCATGGACATGGTCCTGAGTAGCCACTTAATATTTTGTAAAACATTTCATCAATTGTATAGCATCAATAATTCTACTAAGTTATTTCATAGGTACCTAGACACATAGGAATAGGGAAATTCTAAACATGTCTTGCATAGCAATACCACTAAGTCCTACACATGCTTAAGAAAAATATACTAAGTCATGCATAGACAAATAATAGGAAGTTTATGAATGTGCCACTTGCCTTGGCAACAAGGCGAGCAGGAGTAGCAGTTGCAAAAGTCTTCGTTTCCCTCCGAAAATTCTAACACATAGAAACACCACAAATAAACATACAAGCATTAAAAAAAATTCTAAGGAAAACATGACATGCATGTGATGCAAAAATTTCTAAGTGTTTCTAAGTGCATCTCAACTCTTCTAAAAATACCAAGTCATGCATGTAAGTGTGCAATGCAAACAAAATTTTATCTACTGTTTTCTGCTATTTCTATATGCATGAAACATGGGGCAAAGTTTTATTTAAATTTTATTAGCCAAGTTAAACATTATTTGGGCAACAAAAAGGTTATTAACACCAATTTAAAAGTGTTCTGTAGTTAAACAATTAATCAAAAATTAGAAAATATACTACTGGACAGAGGGCATTTAGACAAATTTTCTGGAATTTGATTCACTCAAAAATAAATTTTATAACTATAGTTATGTCAAAAATACTAAAACTCCTCAATTTGAAATTTTGAATATTTTAAGTTTGACAAAACAGAAAACTAATACAGCAGAAAGTTTCTATTCGTTCTAAGGATTTCAAATATATAAAAATATTTGAATTTGGATAAACAGAGAAAAAGTATTGATAAAACTAGGTTACAGGGGTTTTTCTGCAAAACTGCTAAAAAGAAAATAAAACAGACAATCTTCTCCACGCTGGCGCTGACGAGGCGTTGACTGCTGACGAAGCTTGACGTGGCGCTGACAAGGCGCTGACGAGGCTGCTGACGTGGCTTGCTGACGTGGCCGCTCCTTATTCGCCCGTACCCCTTCGCTTTAAGTGATCTAATCCTAACCGTACGGATTAGATCTAACGGCCTAGATCTAAGAGACCTAAAACAAGCGACGCGGCTGGCCGGAATTGCTCCGGTGACCCGCTCCCGTGGCGGCGCCATTGCCGGCATGCACAAGATCGACGGTACAGTGGGTGCGCGGGGTCGGGGATCATACCAGGAGGATCGGGAGGTCGAGGCGAGGTGGAGAGGCATGATGGCGATCTCCGGCGTGTCCTTCTCCTTCATAGCTCGTCGGAGTTGCGGACGGCGGTGGATGGTCTCGGTCGATCACGGGCTCGACGATCTGGTGCACGAAAAATTACCGCACCATGTCAAATCGATGCGCAAGACGGAACAAAGAAGGAAGAGAGAGAAGAGAGGGCACGGGGTCGACGAGTTTCACCGGGCTGCAAGCTTTTCGCCGGCGGCAGTGGCGGGAGGACGAGGTTGATTACGAGCGGCCTGGGGGCGCTCGGGCTAGGGCTTCTTGGGCAAATGAGAGAGGGGAGGCTAGGGTTTAAGTAGAAGGAAATGGCGCTGCAAATAGGGGAGTGAATCGCCCGTAATCAAGAGGATTGATTCGGCCGTTTCCTGCAGCTTTCGTGGGCGGGATTTGGGGAAGACGATGGTGCTGACAGGTGGGCCCGCGTGGCAGTGAGAGAGGGAGAGAGAGCGCGGGCTGGGCCGGGCTGCGCGGCAGAGGGAAGATGGGCTCAGCCCAGTTAGCTCGGCTAACCATTTTTTTTTGTTCTTTCTTCTTTTCAAATTCAGGAAACTTTTATAACTTTTGAATTCTGAATCCAAAAGCATTCAAACCAGTTTGTAAAAATACACTTTATTAAGATAGATCATTTGGTATCACTTTTACTCAACTATTTTTATAAAATATACTTGGGCATAAAAAAAATGTAATATTTGCTATTTAACTAATTAAATAACAGAATACATTTTATTTCTTTTTGAAAATTTTGCAAACCAAGTGTAAAATAATGCAATAATGCAATGAAGGTATGAATGCCATGCTTGATTTTTGGATTTTCAAAATAAAGTATATATAGTTTTCAAAAGTTTTTGATTTTTCTGATTTTTCAAAATTTATAAAAAACTTGGGATGTTACAGACTACCACCCTTAAAAGGAATCTCGTCCCCGAGATTCGAGAAGGCTAGCAAAGGTTGCGACATTATGGCTACCACCCTTAAATGAATTTTTGTTGGTAGTCAAATCTTCGAAGTGTAAACTTGATCGAGAACGTACCGTTCACCATACTGGGCTCATTATAGTTTCCTTTATCGAAAGGATTTGGCTTGGCAGTTTCTTCGGCCTTCTTTGCTGGGCATTCATTGGCATAATGGCCCTTGTTCTTGCACTTGTAGCAAAGCACTTGGCTGATATCCCCCTTGTGCTCGGGATTTGGGTGGTGCTGTCCATTGTTATGATTATGGCCAGCATGTCCATTTCCCTTGTGGCCTCCATTGTTTCCCTTGAATCCACCATTGTGATCATGATGCTTGTGGTGACTTCCTCCACTATGGTGATTCCCATGTTTGTGACCTTGGTTCACATCATGAGAGAATTGCTTCTTTAATGAGGGCTCAGAATGATGCTTGTTGATACTCAGCTTCCTCTTCCTGCTTTCAGCTTTCTTGATGTTATCCTCCAGTATGATTGCTTGGTCTAGGAGGGCCTGATAGTTCGGAGCGTAAGCGACTGACAAGGGAATCTTCAGCTCATCACTCAGCCCTTTGAGAAATTTTGCCTTCCTCTTACCATCAGTGTCAATGTCCTCAGGAGCATAACGGGACAGTGAATGAAAGTCATCCATATACTCTTTAAGAGTTCTGTTTCCCTGCCTCAGGTTTCGGAACTCTTCTTGCTTCAAATTCATAGTGCCCGAGGAGATATGAGCATTACGAAAACCCTCCTTGAAGTCCTCCCAGGTCAGGTTGTCCAGAGGGTGGGTGATTTGATAAGTTTCCCACCATTGGGCTGCTGGTCCTTCCATCAGATGGGCGGTGAACCTTACCTTTTCAGGGTCGGTGCACTCACAAGTAACTAGATCTTTTTGCACAGAGCGCAACCAATCCTCTGCCACAATTGGCTCAGCGGCATTGGAGAACTTGTTAGGCCTGAGCCTCAGGAATCGGGCAAGTCTGTCCACTTGGGGAGGTGGTGGAGGTGGTGGTCCATTCTGATTGGCCATGAACTGAGCCATCATAGTCATCAACTGGGTTTGTGCTGCCATCATCTGCTGCATCATAGCTTCGGTATTGTTGTTGTTGTTCTCAGGATCACGACGGGGAGGCATCTGTGGTTTAAGCATAGATGAGCAAAAGATAGACAGATCTAGGAGAAATATTCCTACCCATACAAACAATTTGACACAATCAACCACGCATGATAAAAACTCACAAACTTTTGAGAAAACCAAACTATTCGTTTTTGGATCGAAGTACACCTAGTATATGGGGAAACAATATGATAGTACTGCCATACCACAATTTGATAGGTCAATACATCAACATGGTTTCTTTATTCTAATACATAAGGGGTTCTAGTCTATCTCCTTCCTGAGTGCATCGAGCTCCTCCTCTATTTCCTTGAGTTCATCAAGGTGCTTCTGGGTGTTGTGAAGTCTAAATCGAAGTCTTTCTCCAAGGTACTTGATGGCCTCCCATGCTGCAGTTCTTGCTGAATCAAAGAATGATGTGTGAAGTATTGGGTTGGTGATCACACAACAACCTTTGGTCTTGTGGTCATCGTCTTTGCCCTTGTACATATGGAGTTGCACCCACCAGTACTCTTGACTTTCACCCATGAAAGGAAATCCTTTGTACACTGCTGCTCCTTCAAGTCCCATGCTCAACATGAGGTTCTTCAAAGCTTTTGGAAACTCAGTCTCACATTCGAAGGTCATGGTCATTGCTGGACCCTTCTTGAGTGATTCAATGAGGCTGGTCATCTAAAAATAAGAGAAGACATTTAGAAAGCAATTAGTTAAGAAGTTACAAGAATGATAGTAGAAAAGTTGTGGATGCGAGCAAATAAGTTTTTGTCCTGTGGGCTTTCTTATTTCTAACCAAGGGTTTCGAACCTACAGGCAACACAGTGCTCTGATACCATCTGTAGCGGACCTGCACTTAGAAAATGGCAAGTCCCTGTGTATAGTGCAAACCCCTGGATCGATTCATTTGCACACACAGTCTAAGATGAATATCATGCAAATGCGTCAAACTTTATTACACCGCATGATCGAGACTTACAATTTTTATTACAAATTGCATAGCTCAAGGCTAGCATTTTAGCAAGTTCAGCACAACGGAATAAAAGTAGCAGTGAGTCTCCATCATCTTCATGTGCCACAGGCGAAAACATGTTGGTTGTAGACTCGAAACCCTTAAACAAAACCTCACTCATCATCTGAACAATCTGCAACAAATAAAATTTTGCAACAGAGTGGGTCAGAACCATTAAAAATGGATCTGGCAAGTGACACTATGTGGACACTTACTGGAATAAGTCTAATAACCTATATGCATATTTGGCTGGTGGAGTTCAAGGCTATTTTGCATAAACCCAATTTTTCCTATCTCTTTTGGAAAACTCTTTTCTTCAAATCGAGACATCCATGGCATGAAAACCACTGTCTCAGCTACCCTTGTTCGGCCCTCAAATTTTTACTTGAGAAATTGGAATGTTGGGAGCCTCCGCTGACGTCCTTGATCAGCTGCTCAAATTGTCCATAACCGGGGACACGGCTAAGTACTTAGTTTTTAACTCTCGAGAGGTTGTGCACGTTCACCATTAGACCCATTCAGCCCAAACTATCCTCCACACTCCATCAGTGATAAGGAAAAGGAGAAGAATGAGACGAGATTTTTAAGAAGCATTTTCCCACCCCATACAGGCTTGACCCGTTCCACCTACAATCCCTCTACATCTGCTTGTCAAGCCGGGATGAGTCCATGCAACTTAATCCATCAAGACAGAGCCCATATGACCAATGACTGCACTGGAAGCAATCTTCACATGGAGTACTTCAAATCCCTTTGTTCCTGGGTGGCCGTCCACAAGTGTACTCTCAGGTAAAAAAACCCCACATACCATGGTCCTAAGTATAGTGGAAACTATCTTAAGTGAAAACCCCCATGGACATGGTCCTGAGTAGCCACTCAACATAAACCAAACAACCAATTCCACCCAGGTGATTCATTAACTTAGTAGATGTGTACTCTCAGGTGAAAACCCCCACATACCATGGTCCTAAGTATAGTGAAAACTATCTTAAGTGAAAACCCCCATGGACATGGTCCTGAGTAGCCACTTAATATTTTGTAAAACATTTCATCAATTGCATAGCATCAATAATTCTACTAAGTTATTTCATAGGTACCTAGACACATAGGAATAGGGAAATTCTAAACATGTCTTGCATAGCAATACCACTAAGTCCTACACATGCTTAAGAAAAATATACTAAGTCATGCATAGACAAATAATAGGAAGTTTATGAATGTGCCACTTGCCTTGGCAACAAGGCGAGCAGGAGTAGCAGTTGCAAAAGCATTCGTTTCCCTCCGAAAATTCTAACACATAGAAACACCACAAATAAACATACAAGCATTAAAAAAAATTCTAAGGAAAACATGACATGCATGTGATGAAAAAAATTCTAAGTGTTTCTAAGTGCATCTCAACTCTTCTAAAAATATTAAGTCATGCATGTAAGTGTGCAATGCAAACAAAATTTTATCTACTGTTTTCTGCTATTTCTATATGCATGAAACATGGGGCAAAGTTTTATTTAAATTTTATTAGCCAAGTTAAACATTACTTGGGCAACAAAAAGGTTATTAACACCAATTTAAAAGTGTTCTGTAGTTAAACAATTAATCAAAAATTAGAAAATATACTACTGGACAGAGGGCATTTAGACAAATTTTCTGCAATTTGATTCACTCAAAAATAAATTTTATAACTATAGTTATGTCAAAAATACTCAAACTCCTCAATTTGAAATTTTGAATATTTTAAGTTTGACAAAACAGAAAACTAATACAGCAGAAAGTTTCTATTCGTTCTAAGGATTTCAAATATATAAAAATATTTGAATTTGGATAAACAGAGAAAAAGTATTGATAAAACTAGGTTACAGGGGTTTTTCTACAAAACTGCTAAAAAGAAAATAAAACAGACAATCTTCTCCACGCTGGCGCTGACGAGGCATTGACTGCTGACGAAGCTTGATGTGGCGCTGACGAGGCGCTGACGAGGCTGCTGACGTGGCTTGCTAACGTGCCCGCTCCTGATTCGCCCGTACCCCTTCGCTTTAAGTGATCTAATCCTAACCGTACGGATTAGATCTAACGGCCTAGATCTAAGAGACCTAAAACAAGCGACGCGGCCGACCGGAATTGCTCCGGTGACCCGCTCCCGTGGCGGCGCCATTGCCGGCGTGCACAAGATCGACGGTACAGTGGGTGCGCGGGGTCGGGGATCATACCAGGAGGATCGGGAGCTCGAGGCGAGGTGGGGAGGCGTGATGGCGATCTCCGGCGTGTCCTTCTCCTCCCGGAATAGCTCGTCGGAGTTGCGGACGGCGGCGGATGGTCTCGGTCGATCACGGGCTCGACGATCTGGTGCACGAAAAATTACCGCACCATGTCAAATCTTTGCGCAAGACGGAACAAAGAAGGAAGAGAGAGAAGAGAGGGCACGGGGTCGACGAGTTTCACCGGGCGGGAGGACGAGGTTGATTACGAGCGGCCTGGGGGCGCTCGGGCTAGGGCTTCTGGGGCAAATGAGAGAGGGGAGGCTAGGGTTTAAGTAGAAGGAAACGGTGCTGCAAATAGGGGAGTGAATCGCCCGTAATCAAGAGGATTGATTCGGCCGTTTCCTGCAGCGTTCGTGGGCGTGATTTGGGGAAGACGATGGTGCTGACAGGTGGGCCCGCGTGGCAGTGAGAGAGGGAGAGAGAGCGCGGGCTGGGCTGGGCTGCGCGGCAGAGGGAAGATGGGCTCAGCCCAGTTAGCTTGGCTAACCATTTGTTTTTTGTTCTTTCTTCTTTTCAAATTCTGAGAACTTTTATAACTTTTGAATTCTGAATCCAAAAGCATTCAAACCAGTTTGTAAAAATACACTTTATTAAGATAGATCATTTGGTATCACTTTTACTCAACTATTTTTATAAAATATACTTAGGCATAAAAAAATGTAATATTTGCTATTTAACTAATTAAATAACATAATACATTTTATTTCTTTTTGAAAATTTTGCAAACCAAGTGTAAAATAATGCAATAATGCAATGAAGGTATGAATGCCATGCTTGATTTTTGGATTTTCAAAATAAAGTATATATAGTTTTCAAAAGTTTTTGATTTTTCTGATTTTTCAAAATTTAAAAAAAACTTGGGTTGTTACACTTAGGCACAGGGGTTTTGGGCCAAGATGGTTGGCAAGATTTGCCTTGATGCTTTCCTCGGCTACCACCAAAGTGTTGAACAATGGGACTGCAGGACCGCAATTCTGGCATGCCAAGGGATTCAGACAAGGAGACTCGGTCTCTCGTATGAAATTTGTAATTACGGTGGATGTGTTAAATGCAGTTTTCAGAACTGCAGAGGAGGCTGGAGTGTTTGAGCCGCTTACAGGCTTGGGAATTAAGCATCGACTGTCTCTATATGCAGATGATGTGGTTCTCATTATCAAGCCAGTGGAAGCTGAGGCACGTGCATCAATTGAGTTGCTGAGGCTGTTTGGGATGGCATCCGTTCTTCGTTGCAACTTGGAGAAAAGCTCAGCCTCCCCAATTCAGTGAGCCTCAATCAACCTGCAGCCGATCTTGGCCACATTGGCATGCCCCTTAAAGGAATTCCCAATTCCCTATCTAGGGCTTCCTCTCTCACCTTTCAGGCTCACAAGAAACCAAATGCAATCCATGGTTGACAAGCTGGCAAGAAAAGTGCCCACGTGGAAGGCAGGACTTTTGCAGAAGAGTGGGAGGCTAGTTCTTATTGACTCTGCTCTAATCTCTGCGGCAATTTACCCAATGATGGCCTTGGACTTGCCACCCTGGTTCTTTGAGAGAGCTGACAAAATCTTCAGAAGTTTCTTTTGGGCTGGGTCGGAGGAGGCAAGAGGTGGATAGTGTGCGGTTGCGTGGAAGGTTGTATGTACTCCTAAAGAGCTAGGAGGCCTCGGAATCAAGAATCTGCGCACGCTAAATCTTGTGTTACGGATGCGATGGCGATGGCGATAACTGGGACGAACACAGGCCATGGCAGGGCCTCCACTTCTCGATTCCGCAAGAGGCAGAGTCTATGTTCCTGGCGGCGGTCGACTGCACACTGGGCAATGGCAAGACCCTGAAATTCTGGACTGATCCATGGTTACAAGGAAGAACAGCAGGCAGATCGCTCCAGCGCTCTGGACTTTGTAAAGAACAATGCCAAGTTTATGATGGTGGCTGAACTGACAGCTGGATCAGAGGGTTCCGGGGCGAGCTTGATGACCCACAAGTATTGGGAATCGCAACAGTCTTCGAGGGAAGTAAAACCCAAATTTATTGATTCGACACAAGGAGAGCCAAAGAATATTTATAAGCCTTAACAAATGAATTGTCAGTTCAGCTGCACCTGGAAATAGACTTGCTCTCAACAGTTTATCAGTAGCAATAGTTTTATAGCAGTAGCAGTAGTGAAATAATAGCAGCAATGAAATAAAGACAGCAGCAGTAATTGTAGTAGACATCAGGATTAAAATACTGTAGGCATAGTGATGCATGTAAAATGCATACATGAACTTTGCACTATATTACTTATATTCCAATCATATTTGCATCATATAAGGGTTATATCAATGTTTTATAATGATTTTTGGGAATATTATATTTATTTCCTATTTTTATGGAATTAACCATGTGCAGGCAGAAAACCCTATTTTTTTATTTTAATGTTTCAGGGACCCAAACGACTTCCAAATGACTGCAAATTTATGAGCGTCAATTTTTTTGGAAGGAAGAAGACTTGGGAGCGAAGGAAGCAAACAAGCGGAGACCCGAGGGACAAAATAGGTGGGCCCACGCGGCCCTGTACCTGGCCGCGTGGGACCCCTCCTTTTGGACCTCGGAGCCCCGAGTCCGTTGATCTTTTCTCCACCGACTAGGTTTTGGCCTAAAAACGCCTATAAAAATAGTCCCTGACGCCCTTCGTAAATGAGCGCCGCCGAAACACAGAAACACCGAAACAGAGATCTGGAGCTGCAGATTGGAGGGGGAAAACTCCGGCGGGGCGCTGCCGGTGTGGTCTCCATCTTCTCCATCGACTTCTCCACCGTCTCCATGATGAAGAGGGAGTAGTCCACCTCTGGACTATGGGTTTGTGGAAGTAACTTATGTATCTCTCCTCTCTTTGAGCTTCACTAATTAGCACCATATGAGCTGCTGAACATGATTACGGTCATCTTTGTAATACCTATGTGGTGGATCTTTTTATGAGTTAATATATGTTTGAGATTGCAAAGTTTTGTATCAGTTATGAAAGTAGATGCATATTATGTACCCCGTTCTTGTTTACTTGTCATGATCAAGCATGTTTATGAGAGCGTGTGAGGGGGAACGTGTGCATTAGTTGGAGTAACGGGGGGTGGCTAGTGCAGTGAACGTGAGAGAAAAATATGTGATCCACTTGGGTATTTTTACCTTACTTTGTTGCCTCACTAGGGATAAACAAAAATACCATGCTACAGGGGTTGTGGGTGACCATGCCACTTCTCCGTGACTAGATCTAGCATGTTTTTATTTTAACTTCATGTCATGATACTTAAGGCTATACTCTGAGTCATCTAAATTACTGAGGTGTTATGATTTAGTTCGCATCTTGGTGGAGTATAAGTGAGACTAATAAATAAAAGGTCTCTGTTAGGACGTGATGCCCATATAACTAGTAGCTTGTCATTAAACTTTGTGTTGCAATCTCATATGTCAACTCTAATGTTCCATTGTCTACCACTTTATTAAAGAGAGAGTGCATTTGTGAAACCATGAACCCCGGTCCATTTTTAATCATAAGAAACACCTTTCCAACAACTTTTACCACTTTTCCATTTTCTGCCATTATTAAATCCGAAAATACAAAAACACTTTTACATCTTGCATACATCATATAAAACCCAAAAATATCATTTATCATTGTTATCATCATCCTTGCATATTTATTTATCATCATTGCATATTTATTTCTTGTTTGCATCACATATTATCTTGATATCATTCTTGCACCTTGTGCTTGACAACCACAGGTGAGGTTGAGGACCAAAACATTTAACTTTGTTTTGTAGGTAACCAAAAGAAGGATATGAAGATAGATCTTCCACTACTGATTCCCCGAGAGTTCGATATTAAACCCTCGAGTCACCCTCGTGGGGAAAACACGTCTTCCACTTACTACACACTCTGCACTTGGAGTCTCAACCTAACCCCGTTTACTTTTTTCACACAGGTAGCTCCTGAAGGCTATCACATCTACGGGTATCTAGACTGTTTTCTGGCGCCGTTGCCGGGGAGTCATAGCTGAAAAGATTTATCCAAGGGTGCACTTGCTTCCCTTGCACCAGCTCTGTTTACTGGCACCGGATTTGTCAAGCATATCACAACAAAGTCAATTTCATCACCATCTTGTGCTAACACCTAAGCTTGGGGAGGTTGCACCTACGTGAGCATCATCTTATCCATCTTTACCTTCAAAGCAAATTATTTTGTTTTGTCATTGTCATGCATTTTATATTTCGGTTTGCATATTTTATTTTCAGTTTTGCATTTTGTGTTGCGTTTGTTATTTCGGTTTGCATTTGTTAGTGTCATTTTATTTTCAGTTTTGCATAAAAAATTAAAAAAACACATAAAAACTTGCAATCATGGTTCTGGGAAACAAACAAGGAGTGAGTCCTCCAGGGAATTCGGTTTCTAGTTTTAAACAATATCATGGAGAAACATTAAAAGATGCTTGGGTAAGAATTAATAGGATGTATTGTAATGTACCTGCACTCTAAATAAGGCAGATACCTGTGTATAGTGCAAACCCCTGGATCGAATCGTTTGCACACACAGTTTACGATGTAATATCACAACAAAGTATCAATTTTATTACATCGATGATCCAGACTTACAAAAATAAATAGTTCGATACATCTTTGCATAGCTTAAAGCTAGCTCAAAACAATAAAGCAACGGAAATAAATCTTCTATGAGCCTCCAACTTCATGATACGCCACAGGCGAAAACATGTTGGTGCAGACTCGAAACCCAAACGCAGTCCTTACTCTACGTCAGAAATTTCTGCAACAAATAATAATTTGCAACAGAGTGGGTCAGATTCCATTTAAAATGGAGTCTGGCAAGTGACACTATGGTGGACACTTAATGGAATAACTCTATAGCCTATATGCATATCTGGCTGGTGTAGTTCAAGGCTAATTTGCATAAAGCCAATTTTTCCTACTCTTTTGAAAACACTTTTCTTGAAATCAGGACAAGTATGGCATGAAAACCATAATCTCATCTTCCCTTGTTCACCCATCAACTTTTAACTTAGAAATTTGAATGTTGGGAGCCTCCGTTGAATCCTTGATCAGCTGCTCAAAATTGTCCGTAACCGAGGACACGGCTAAGTACTTAGTTTTAACTCTGCAGAGGTTGTGCACTTTCACCACGAGACTCAAACAACCCTTCTGTCCTTGACCCTCATGTAGTGAAAAGGAAAGGAGAAGCTTGAGACGAGACCTTTGGGGAAAGGTCAAGGCAGAGCCATTATACCACGTGGTTGCACTGGAAACATCTTCACTTGGAGAAAACGTTGGTCCCTTTGTTCCTGGGTGGCCATCCTCAAGTGTACGTACTCAGGTTCACTCATCTAAATGAGCCTGGGTCTTAGCCAGGTGCACCCACCTAAATGAGCCTAAGCAGCCACTCAACTCTAACCTCCATCCTCTTGCCACATCCACCCAGAAGTATCTTTAACTTAGTAGAAAATAACTTTTCACAAAACAACTTTTGCATAGCATCAATATTTCTACCAAGTTACCCATAGGATTCTAGACACAACTAGTGTAAGGGATATAGTAGTTTCAGCATAGCAATACTATCCAACACATGCATATAAGAAATACACTAAGTAATGCATAGAAAATACTTAGGGAATTTATGAAGGTGTGCCACTTGCCTTGGCAACAGGGAGAGCAGGAGTAACAGTTGCAAAAGCCTTCGTTTCTCTCCGAAATTTCTAACAAGTCAAACAAGACACAAATAAACATACAAACAAAATAACCATACAAAAATATGTTATGCATGATGTGCAATTATTTCTAAGAACTAGAGATGCATGCCATGCCAAGAAATTATTCTAAGTGAATGCAAGGCAAGTGTGTTAGTCAAATATGACTAAGGACCAAGGTCATAAAATTAATTGCTATAAGTCAATCTTGACTAAGTTGTAAGACTGCTCCTAGTCTTCATCATGTTTGATCTTGAAATCTTCAACTCCCTTGTAGTTTCCTTCATCTTCAATTAGCACTCTAAGGACTTGGTCAAAATCACTAAGGACTTGGTTTATGTCCAAAGTGGAAGAAGAATAGGAAAGCAGAGAAGATACAGAGAAGATAGAGTTGATTTCCCAGGCTTCATCTCCTGACTTGTAATTTCTCCTTGGTGATGTCTTCATTGGATCATGTAGACTTGATGGTTCAGACTTGAGGATTTGTATATCACCAGGGATGGTCTTGGATATAACTTAGCCACCACGAGGTCCAAGAGGGAGGAAAAGAAAAGAGAGAGAGACTTAGCAATAAAATGGAATAGTCTTCTTGCAGTTCCTCTTGATTTTCTTCAAAGTGCTTCTACTTTTTGGAGCTGCTTCCAGAGTCTGTTTTCTTCTAAGTCTTCATTGGCCTACTAGTCTTCATATTTCAATTCCCAAGTGTCTAAGTGAATAAATACCTTACCAAAACAACTATGTCGAAAAATAAACTTAACTTAGAGAAAAACAATAACTATGCAATAAATATGCTATGCATGCAATGCAATGATTAATCACAAGTAAATATCAAACTTGATTTGTTTGAGAAGGCAAAAATATTTCTAAACACTTTTGTGACCCAGGTGTTCATAATATGCCTAAGTACTTTATAATTTCGAATATATGATGAAATAAATTTTTAATATATTTTTAATTAATTTTTATTCATTAAAATATCCTTTAAAAGTATTACATCAATATTATTTACAAAATAAACAGAAAATTATTCCACAAAGATTTGTAGAAAAAATCCTACTGCAAATACTTGGTCATTCAATTTATAGTAATTGAATTTACTCAAAAAAAATATTTCTATCAAAAGTTATGTCAAATTTACTCAAACTTTATTCCATTTAAAATTATGATTTTGAAATAGTCCAAATAATACTGAAAAAAATCTTCTAACAGTGTAATCCTATAACACATATTATAAGGTTTCCAAAACAATTTTATTTACAATTTTTGGTCTTATAGATTTAAATTTAAGTCAAATTTACTTAAACTCATAATTTGAAATTTGAATAATTTAAACAAACTCAAAACAGAAAACTATCAGTGCTAAAATATTCTACAAGTCGAGAGCTTTTCAAAAATATAAAGTTTGTTAAATTTGGCCAAACCAATAAAAATTTATAATAGATTTAAGGTACAGGGGCTTTTCTGCAAAACTGCCAGTTTTAATCTATATAAGAAAATCGCAGAAAAATCAAATCTGACGTGGCGCTGATCTGGCGCTGACTGTGCTGCTGACGGAGCGTCCACGTGGCTTCCTCGGATTGGACAATACCGTTTCAATAAGTGATCTATTATGGACCGTGGGATTGAGATCGGACGGCTCTGGAGTAATGGACCAAATTCGAGCGGCGCCGGTGGCCGGAGAAGCTGCGGGAGCGGCGGTGCCATGGACGGAAACATGAATCCGGCGATACAGGGGGGGTTCGGGCTAGGGGATGGGTACCTGGCGGCAGAGGAGGACGAGGCAGTATCGATGGCGTCGTGGCGGTCCTCGGCGCGTCGTCGTCTCCTCCAAATCACTCGCCGGAGTTTAACGGTGCGGCGGCGAGCTTCGATCGTGGACAAATGGCTCGATCTGTTGTAGGAAAGAGCAAACGAAGACGTCTCACGGATGCGTACAATGACGGGGAATCGGGAAAGAGGCGTGCGAGCGCTCGGGCAGTTTCTACTCACCGGAACAGAGGAAAATCGACGGCGACAATCGCCGATGATCTCGAGCTCGCCTTCGGTAGCTTGGAGGCGGTTTTTGTTTAGGGTTTGGGGTGCGGAAAACGGCGGCGGGCTTAGGTATAAATAGGAGGCGCACGGGGACGAGTTCCTCGAGCACACGGCTCGGATTCAAGTCGTGCACGGATCGGAGTTCACCGGAGTCCCGACGAGATACGCGTGAAGAAGATGACAAGTGGGGTCCGCGCGTCAGTGAGAGAGGAGGGAGGTGGGCTTCTAACGGGCTGCTCCTGGGCTGCTCCTGGGCTGCTCGCGCTGCGCGCGCGGGAGGAGAGAAGATGGGCTAGGCCCAGATTGAGTCGGGTTGTTCTCTCTCTTTTTTTTGACAAAACCTTTTCTGTTTTCAAACTTTTAATTCAAATTTGATTTTTAAACTTAACCAAATCTTTTCAGAAAAATTCATAAAAATATGTTTTGAAAAGCTAGTTTAATTTAGAACTTTTTGGTAGTATTCTTGCCCAAAAATAAAATTAAATAAAAGGGAAATTACAAAAGATACAAATAACATGTTTATGGGATAATTTTCAAAACAAACATATAAATAAATATTAAATTTTAAACTCTTATTTAATTTAAGCCACAAGATGAAATGATGTTGATGCATGAATGCATGAGTGCATGAATGCAATGCTTGAATACTCTTTTAAAAAGTAACATACAAAGTAATTTTTAAAAGTTTTAAATTTTTCTGATTTTTCAAATCCCAGGATGTTACAGACTACCACCCTTAAAAGGAATCTCGTCCTCGAGATTCGAGAAGGCTAGCAAAAGGTTGTGACTGGTTTAACTGGGTGGGCTACCACCCTTAAAAGGAATCTTTGTTGGTATTGAAACTTCAATATTAAAACTTGATTTAGAATGTACCGTTCACTTCCTCCACGGCGAGGTGGTTCACATATCCTTTATCAAAAGGATTTGGCTTGACTGCGGCTTCGGCCCCTTTCTTTTCTGGGCAGTCAGTGGAGTAGTGTCCTTGCTTCTTGCAGTTGTAGCATGTGATATGATTGAGGTTTTTCTTGGGTTCCCCATTTGGGCGGTGATTGTGGTTAGGAGCATCGTGTCCGTTTCCCTTGAATCCACCATTGTGTTCATGATGCTTATGGTTGCTTCCTCCACTATGGTGGTTTCCAAGCTTGTGACCATGGTTCCCATCATGAACAAAATGTTTCTTGAATGAGGGTTCAGAGGAGTGCTTGTTCATCTTCCTCTTCCTGTTTTCAGCTTTTTTAATGCTATCTTCAAGGGTGATTGCTTGATCGAGGAGTATCTGATAGTTTGGAGCATAAGCAACAGTCAGAGGTATCTTCAGCTCATCACATAGTCCCTTGAGAAATTTTGCCTTCCTCTTTGCATCTGTATCAATGTCCTCAGGAGCATATCGAGACAAGGCATGAAAGTCATCCATGTACTCCTTAAGACTTCTGTTACCCTGACGCAGATTGCGAAACTCCTCCTGTTTCAGATGCATAATCCCCGTGGAGACATGAGCATTACGAAATCCTTCCTTGAATTCCTCCCAGGTCAAGGTGTCCAATGGGTGAGTAATCTGATAAGTTTCCCACCATTGGGCAGCAGGTCCTTCGAGAAGATGTGTGGTGAACCTGACTTTCTCAGCATCATCACATTCCGTTGTCACCAGATCCTTTTGCACAGAACGCAGCCAGTCATCAGCTACCATTGGCTCAGTTGAGGTTGAGAACTTGTTTGGCCTAAGCCTTAGAAATCTGGTAAGCCTGTCCACTTGGGGAGGTGGTTGCGGTGGAGGATTGTTGTTGTTGTTGTTGTTGTTATTGTTGTGGCCCGCTGCAATAAACTGAGTCATCATAGTTATCAACTGGGCTTGGGCGGCCATCAACTGCTGCATAGCATCATTGTTGTTGTTGTTGTTGTTGTTCCCAGGAGCACGTCGGGGAGGCATCTGTGGGTTTTAGCATAGATGAGTAAAAGATAGACAGATCTAGGAGAGAAATTCCTACCCATACAAGCAATAACACAATCCACCACAATCATTAAATTTCCAAACTTGTTTTTGAAAAGCCTAACTAATCGTTTTCGAACGTAGTACACCGATATTATGGAGAACACATACGATGATACTGTCATACCACAATTTGATAGGTCAATACATCATTATGATCTCTTTACTCTAATAGATGGGTGGTCTAGTCTATGTCCTTCCTGAGTGCATCGAGTTCCTCTCCTATTTCCTTGAGTTCATCAAGATACTCTTGGGTGTTATGAAGCCTAAATCGAAGTCTTCTTCCAAGGTTCTCGATGGCTTCGCATGCTGCACTTCTTGCTGCGTCAAAGAATGATGTGTAAAGTATTGGGTTGGTGAACATGTAGTAGTCCTTAGTCTTGTGATTATCTTCCTTGCTTTTGTATAGGTGGAGTTGCACCCACCAGTACTCTTGATCTTCACCCATGAAAGGAAATCCCTTGTATACTGCTTCTCCTTCAAAGCCCAAGCTCTTCATGTTATCCTTAAGTGCTTTTGGAAAATCAGTCTCACATTGTAGAGTCATGGTCATCACTGGTCCCTTCTTGAGTGATTCAAAGAGGTTGGTCATCTAAAAAGAAGATGTAGTATTTATAGAAAGCAAATAGATAAGATAGTTACAAGAAGGAAAATTAGTAAAGTTTTGTTTTAACAAACTGAATAAAAATAGATTTTCAATCCTATGGCCAGATCCTATTTCTATCCAGACTTAGGGGTTTCGAACCTACAGGCAACACAGTGCTCTGATACCATCTGTAATGTACCTGCACTCTAAATAAGGCAGATACCTGTGTATAGTGCAAACCCCTGGATCGAATCGTTTGCACACACAGTTTACGATGTAATATCACAACAAAGTATCAATTTTATTACATCGATGATCCAGACTTACAAAAATAAATAGTTCGATACATCTTTGCATAGCTTAAAGCTAGCTCAAAACAATAAAGCATCGGAAATAAATCTTCTATGAGCCTCCAACTTCATGATACGCCACAGGCGAAAACATGTTGGTGCAGACTCGAAACCCAAACGCAGTCCTTACTCTACGTCAGAAATTTCTGCAACAAATAATAATTTGCAACAGAGTGGGTCAGATTCCATTTAAAATGGAGTCTGGCAAGTGACACTATGGTGGACACTTAATGGAATAACTCTATAGCCTATATGCATATCTGGCTGGTGTAGTTCAAGGCTAATTTGCATAAAGCCAATTTTTCCTACTCTTTTGAAAACACTTTTCTTGAAATCAGGACAAGTATGGCATGAAAACCATAATCTCATCTTCCCTTGTTCACCCATCAACTTTTAACTTAGAAATTTGAATGTTGGGAGCCTCCGTTGAATCCTTGATTAGCTGCTCAAAATTGTCCGTAACCGAGGACACGGCTAAGTACTTAGTTTTAACTCTGCAGAGGTTGTGCACTTTCACCACGAGACTCAAACAACCCTTCTGTCCTTGACCCTCATGTAGTGAAAAGGAAAGGAGAAGCTTGAGACGAGACCTTTGGGGAAAGGTCAAGGCAGAGCCATTATACCACGTGGTTGCACTGGAAACATCTTCACTTGGAGAAAACGTTGGTCCCTTTGTTCCTGGGTGGCCATCCTCAAGTGTACGTACTCAGGTTCACTCATCTAAATGAGCCTTGGTCTTAGCCAGGTGCACCCACCTAAATGAGCCTAAGCAGCCACTCAACTCTAACCTCCATCCTCTTGCCACATCCACCCAGAAGTATCTTTAACTTAGTAGAAAATAACTTTTCACAAAACAACTTTTGCATAGCATCAATATTTCTACCAAGTTACCCATAGGATTCTAGACACAACTAGTGTAAGGGATATAGTAGTTTCAGCATAGCAATACTATCCAACACATGCATATAAGAAATACACTAAGTAATGCATAGAAAATACTTAGGGAATTTATGAAGGTGTGCCACTTGCCTTGGCAACAGGGAGAGCAGGAGTAACAGTTGCAAAAGCCTTCGTTTCTCTCCGAAATTTCTAACAAGTCAAACAAGACACAAATAAACATACAAACAAAATAACCATACAAAAATATGTTATGCATGATGTGCAATTATTTCTAAGAACTAGAGATGCATGCCATGCCAAGAAATTATTCTAAGTGAATGCAAGGCAAGTGTGTTAGTCAAATATGACTAAGGACCAAGGTCATAAAATTAATTGCTATAAGTCAATCTTGACTAAGTTGTAAGACTGCTCCTAGTCTTCATCATGTTTGATCTTGAAATCTTCAACTCCCTTGTAGTTTCCTTCATCTTCAATTAGCACTCTAAGGACTTGGTCAAAATCACTAAGGACTTGGTTTATGTCCAAAGTGGAAGAAGAATAGGAAAGCAGAGAAGATACAGAGAAGATAGAGTTGATTTCCCAGGCTTCATCTCCTGACTTGTAATTTCTCCTTGGTGATGTCTTCATTGGATCATGTAGACTTGATGGTTCAGACTTGAGGATTTGTATATCACCAGGGATGGTCTTGGATATAACTTAGCCACCACGAGGTCCAAGAGGGAGGAAAAGAAAAGAGAGAGAGACTTAGCAATAAAATGGAATAGTCTTCTTGCAGTTCCTCTTGATTTTCTTCTAAGTGCTTCTACTTTTTGGAGCTGCTTCCAGAGTCTGTTTTCTTCTAAGTCTTCATTGGCCTACTAGTCTTCATATTTCAATTCCCAAGTGTCTAAGTGAATAAATACCTTACCAAAACAACTATGTCGAAAAATAAACTTAACTTAGAGAAAAACAATAACTATGCAATAAATATGCTATGCATGCAATGCAATGATTAATCACAAGTAAACATCAAACTTGATTTGTTTGAGAAGGCAAAAATATTTCTAAACACTTTTGTGACCCAGGTGTTCATAATATGCCTAAGTACTTTATAATTTCGAATATATGATGAAATAAATTTTTAATATATTTTTAATTAATTTTATTCATTAAAATATCCTTTAAAAGTATTACATCAATATTATTTACAAAATAAACAGAAAATTATTCCACAAAGATTTGTAGAAAAAATCCTACTGCAAATACTTGGTCATCAATTTATAGTAATTGAATTTACTCAAAAAAAATATTTCTATCAAAAGTTATGTCAAATTTACTCAAACTTTATTCCATTTAAAATTATGATTTTGAAATAGTCCAAATAATACTGAAAAATATCTTCTAACAGTGTAATCCTATAACACATATTATAAGGTTTCCAAAACAATTTTATTTACAATTTTTGGTCTCATAGATTTAAATTTAAGTCAAATTTACTTAAACTCATAATTTGAAATTTGAATAATTTAAACAAACTCAAAACAGAAAACTATCAGTGCTAAAATATTCTACAAGTCGAGAGCTTTTCAAAAATATAAAGTTTGTTAAATTTGGCCAAACCAATAAAAAGTTATAATAGATTTAAGGTACAGGGGCTTTTCTGCAAAACTGCCAGTTTTAATCTATATAAGAAAATCGCAGAAAAATCAAATCTGACGTGGCGCTGATCTGGCGCTGACTGTGCTGCTGACGGAGCGTCCACGTGGCTTCCTCGGATTGGACAATACCGTTTCAATAAGTGATCTATTATGGACCGTGGGATTGAGATCGGACGGCTCTGGAGTAATGGACCAAATTCGAGCGGCGCCGGTGGCCGGAGAAGCTGCGGGAGCGGCGGTGCCATGGACGGAAACACGAATCCGGCGATACAGGGGGGTTCGGGCTAGGGGATGGGTACCTGGCGGCAGAGGAGGACGAGGCAGTATCGATGGCGTCGTGGCGGTCCTCGGCGCGTCGTCGTCTCCTCCAAATCACTCACCGGAGTTTAACGGTGCGGCGGCGAGCTTCGATCGTGGACAAATGGCTCGATCTGTTGTAGGAAAGAGCAAACGAAGACGTCTCACGGATGCGTACAATGACGGGGAATCGGGAAAGAGGCGTGCGAGCGCTCGGGCAGTTTCTACTCACCGGAACAGAGGAAAATCGACGGCGGCAATCGCCGATGATCTCGAGCTCGCCTTCGGTAGCTTGGAGGCGGTTTTTGTTTAGGGTTTGGGGTGCGGAAAACGGCGGCGGGCTTAGGTATAAATAGGAGGCGCACGGCGACGAGTTCCTCGAGCACACGGCTCGGGTTCAAGTCGTGCACGGATCGGAGTTCACCGGAGTCCCGACGAGATACGCGTGAAGAAGATGACAAGTGGGGTCCGCGCGTCAGTGAGAGAGGAGGGAGGTGGGCTTCTAACGGGCTGCTCCTGGGCTGCTCCTGGGCTGCTCGCGCTGCGCGCGCGGGAGGAGAGAAGATGGGCTAGGCCCAGATTGAGTCGGGCTGTTCTCTCTTTTTTTTTGACAAAACCTTTTCTGTTTTCAAACTTTTAATTCAAATTTGATTTTTAAACTTAACCAAATCTTTTCAGAAAAATTCATAAAAATATGTTTTGAAAAGCTAGTTTAATTTAGAACTTTTTGGTAGTATTCTTGCCCAAAAATAAAATTAAATAAAAGGGAAATTACAAAAGATACAAATAACATGTTTATGGGATAATTTTCAAAACAAACATATAAATAAATATTAAATTTTAAACTCTTATTTAATTTAAGCCACAGGATGAAATGATGTTGATGCATGAATGCATGAGTGCATGAATGCAATGCTTGAATACTCTTTTAAAAAGTAACATACAAGGTAATTTTTAAAAGTTTTAAATTTTTCTGATTTTTCAAATCCCAGGATGTTACATGTACTATGAAGATCCTACACCTTGTGAAGATGAAAAGCTAAATCTTTATTTCTATTATGGAATAGACCCTTGGTATCAAAATGCTTTAGATGGGGCTACAAGTGGAAGTTTTGTCTTGTCAACACCACCTTGTGCAGCCATGACACTTAGAATTTTTTTTGGTAGCTTTGTGGGTAGCAAGAAAAAGTTGGAGGACACCACAGTAGCACTAGCCACAGTAACGGGGGGTGGCTTGTGCAGTGAACGTGAGAGAAAAATCTGTGATCCAGTTGGGTATTTTTACCTTACTTTGTTGCCTCACTAGGGATAAACAAAAATACCATGCTACAGGGGTTGTGGGTGACCATGCCACTTCTCCGTGACTAGATCTAGCATGTTCTTATTTTAACTTCATGTCATGATACTTAAGGCTATACTCTGAGTCATCTTAATTACTGAGGTGTTATGATTTAGTTCGCATCTTGGTGGAGTATAAGTGAGACTAATAAATAAAAGGTTCTCCGTGACTAGATAGATCTTCCACTACTGATTCCCCGAGAGTTCGATATTAAACACTCGAGTCACCCTAGTGGGGAAACACGTCTTCCACTTACTACACACTCTGCACTTGGAGTCTCAACCTAACCCCGTTTACTTTTTTCACACAGGTAGCTCCTGAAGGCTATCACATCTACGGGTATCTAGACTGTTTTCTGGCGCCGTTGCCGGGGAGTCATAGCTGAAAAGATTTATCCAAGGGTGCACTTGCTTCCCTTGCACCAGCTCTGTTTTGTTGGGGGAAAGATAACCCGGTATACCCAAGGAGGTGAAAGAAGACCCGCCAGGCAGGATGCTGGGCTTGGCCTGCTTTCAACGTCCTGGGCCAATTTCAGTTATGGGCCGGGGAATTCGGCGGTAACCCGGCTTAAGGAAGGAATGTTCTAGAAGGTCTAGAGGCGGTAATCAACGTGGAGTCCAAGATAGGAAGGTCACGAAGAAGTGGAGATAGAATAGAACTCCGAGTACGGGTAGAACCCGGCCTTGTCATGTGAAGGTACCAGGAGACCCGGAATCTATATAAGGGGCTCCTGGACCTCAGTTTAGGTTAAGTCTTTCATATCGCACAAGTCCCACGAGAGAGAATCATTGTAACCCTAATCCAGATCCGGCTCTGTTGTAGTAGCCGGGTTATCAACCTCGAGATCAATAAGAGCATAGCTGGAAGTAGGTCTTTATCTCCAATGGAGAGGCTGAACCAGGGTAAATCCTTTGTCCCCTCCACACAAAACAATCTCCCTGACACCAGTTTCGCCTGGCCCTCAACTCAAAGTTACCCTATGGTAACATATGCCGTGACAACCCCACGACATTTGGCGCCCACCGTGGGGCCTGCGTCCAAGTGTGTCATCATCAAGGGAGCTGCGCTGGAAGGCATGAAGAATCTGGTGGTAGGCCGGATCACCATCAACATGCAAGGAGAACACATCGTCGATGACTCTGGCTGGTGGCCAGAGTCAGATCTGTTGGAATCAGGTGATGTTATTCCAATTGGCCAGATTAATGATTTCGTTGGTATGATACGTACAACCGGGTCTGCTAGTAATCAAGAATTTGATTCAGTGTCAGGAGCTGCCACCCTTGTCCAATCAGATGGGGAAGAGTCCGTGGGAACAGCAGAGCACATGGATCTGGTGGTCAGACACGAGGAACAGTCGGTAAACCTGGCACGGATCCCGAGTGACGCACCAGGCAGCGAGGACGACACGAAATCGATCTTGGCTCTGTTGGATGGAAGGTACGGGTATGACCTGGAAGAAGAAGAGGATGAGGAGCAGTTCAAGAAGGAGTCCTATCTGGGTCCAATTCGAAGGGTAGCAGTTTACACAGCACCATCGATGAATCTGAATCACACTTTGGGAGCTGGGGGGCCAGGAGCGGCACCCCCACCAAACCCTGACGAGCAGCAACAGCAAGACCCGGTCCTTGAGTTAAATCATAGGATGGTGGATGGCGAAATCGCTTCGGTGTCAGATGAAAGCGAAGGCCGGGCACAATTTAGAAATACGTTTGGTTTCCTCAATAACCGGGCTCAGGGAGAAACTACACCTAACCCGGCACCAGCACCGGCTCTGTTTAGTAATGGGTTGGTTCTGGACCCAACGGCGCTTACGAGGATCATCACGCCGGGGAGCGCGGCAGCCCGGGCCATGGAGTTGGACACCGCGCACAGAGCTTTGGAACAGACCCGGCGAAACACGGTGGCACAAGAGCAACAAGTTGCAGCAAGAGCAAGAGAGATCGAGGAAAGAGAAAACCGCTTGAGGCAGAACGAAGAGATGTTACAGGCTCGCCAGAACGACCTAACTGTGCAGCATCAGAGGAGGCACCAGAGCCGGCTGGCTCCTGGAGAAAATATCCTGCAACCAGCGGTATTGTTTAGAACCCCAGTGGATCAACCCACTGGCGTGGTTCAAACGGCGCCCGTAGTCAGAGCAAGTATAGAGGGAAACAGGAACCCAGCAAGAGCAACTGGAAGGACGCCGGGTTTGCCCGCTGGAGAAGCCGGGGGAAATCCAGGTCACACAACAACAACACGAAGGTATCACACGCCAGAGGGTCACTTTTCTAACCCGGCAGATAATGTTTATGCAGCAACCTTGACTCTAGATCGTATCCCATTGGGGGATTCACCTGCGGAGTTAGAGGCACGGCGAGCCATTGATATGTTACGTACAGCTGTGGTGCAGCAAGGCCAGTACTCTAGGAACAAGAGTGCATTGCACTCAACACCTTACAATAGTAGAAGCAGACACGGGGAGACGCCGCCACCGCAGGCCGGCCCAGTTGCGCCGGGTCAGCATAATATTCAACAGACTCAGCAAAATAACCAGCAGAATCAGCCGGCTCCCGCAGTTTCTGTGGCGCAGTAGATCGTGAATAGGTCAAGAGCGGGGCGAGCCGCGAGTGTTCACCCGGTCGTTCCAGCACCAGTAGTAGTTCCAAGGCAACAAGTTGTTCCACCTGCGGCATCGGCAAGTTCGCCGGGTCCTAATCTTCAAGCTGGAGGTTCCGGGTTAGCCGGGCCAAAGTGTTTATCAGAGTCAATCAGGTCGGAGCCTTTTCCTGAGAAATTCAAAGAACCAAGCAAAGTGGCCAACTACGAGCCAAGTATGGACCCGGCAAGTTGGTTAAGCAGTTATGAGATGGCTATGTGTATTCGCAATGCGACGGAAAATGTGTGTGCAAAGTACATGTATTTGATGATGAGCGATGGTGCAGCAAAATTGTGGTTTGAGAATTTACCTGAGAAATCGATCAGCAGTTGGACAGAGCTTAAGGCAATATTTATCAAGCATTTCTTGGGCACATGTAAGCGTTTGTTTTCGTTGGAAGATCTAGACAGGTGTGTACAAAGGAAAGGAGAGTCAACCCGGCACTGGATGGGCCGGGTCACGGAGATTTTACACGCATCAGCTGGTATAGAGCCTAAGGACGCAATTTCAACAATGGAAAAAACTTGCAAGTACACCCCGTTGGTTCAGAAGTTGGGACGTCTCAAAGAGAGTCACAGGGTCAAACCCGTTTCGATGGCAGAGCTATTAGAGGCATGTAACAAACACGCAGCAACAGACAAGACACAGGATGACCCTGAAGAGGAAAAAGGCAAAGGTGCAGCAAACAATGGTAGGAACAACAGTAGTAACAACAACATCAATTTGCATAAAAGAGGGCTCAACGAGGGAGGTTCAGAGTTTGTGGCAAACACAAATACCGGGTTTCAAAGGCCCAGGACTGATAGTGGATACAACGTGGGAAATAGAGGGAATAACGGTGGCTATAATGACAACAGAGGAAATAATGGAGGTTACAACAACTTTGGTGGGCCACGTCCCATGAGTACAGAAGAAGCGTTCAGAATGCCATGTCCTCGTCATAGCAGGAACGGTAAGCCGGCAAATCACTCGTTGGCCCAGTGCGCAGATCTCAACAGATGGAAAAATAATGAGGTTCAGAGGGCGCTTCAAACAGCAAATAGAGATGGAGGACCCGGAGCGGGAGCAAGCCCGGCCGCGGCCCCGCTCACAGGAGCCAAGGAGTGCTCAAACAAAATTGTGGTTTGAGAATTTACCTGAGAAATCGATCAGCGGTTGGACGGAGCTTAAGGCAATATTTATCAAGCATTTCTTGGGCACATGTAAGCGTTTGTTTTCGTTGGAAGATCTAGACAGGTGTGTACAAAGGAAAGGAGAGTCAACCCGGCACTGGATGGGCCGGGTCACGGAGATTTTACACGCATCAGCTGGTATAGAGCCTAAGGACGCAATTTCAACAATGGAAAAAACTTGCAAGTACACCCCGTTGGTTCAGAAGTTGGGACGTCTCAAAGAGAGTCACAGGGTCAAACCCGTTTCGATGGCAGAGCTATTAGAGGCATGTAACAAACACGCAGCAACAGACAAGACACAGGATGACCCTGAAGAGGAAAAAGGCAAAGGTGCAGCAAACAATGGTAGGAACAACAACATCAATTTGCATAAAAGAGGGCTCAACGAGGGAGGTTCAGAGTTTGTGGCAAACACAAATACCGGGTTTCAAAGGCCCAGGACTGATAGTGGATACAACGTGGGAAATAGAGGGAATAACGGTGGCTATAATGACAACAGAGGAAATAATGGAGGTTACAACAACTTTGGTGGGCCACGTCCCATGAGTACAGAAGAAGCGTTCAGAATGCCATGTCCTCGTCATAGCAGGAACGGTAAGCCGGCAAATCACTCGTTGGCCCAGTGCGCAGATCTCAACAGATGGAAAAATAATGAGGCGCTTCAAACAGCAAATAGAGATGGAGGACCCGGAGCGGGAGCAAGCCCGGCCGCGGCCCCGCTCACATGAGCCAAGGAGTGCTCAAACACAATCTGGTTGTTCCAGCAAAAAGAAAAGGAAATCGAATCCAACTCAAACACAAAGAAGAAAAGGAAACGGGGCATGGACGGCGAGGCGGTGGAGGCTGCATGGTCGCCTCCTCCTTTCTCCAATCGCCATAGACCAGCTGCAACTGCCGTCAAATCTTGCCCTGTCAGCGAGTTACTTAGCCTGCAGATACGGCGGTCGTCTAGGAAATCGTTTGAGGGAGGCTCGAAGATTCGACGGGCCGTCGTGACCGCGAGCTCCATGGCAGCGCTGCCAAGCCCAACGACTACCAGGACCAGAAGATCGTAGCGGCGGAGGAGGAAGCGCATCGGTGGCGGTGGAGTTCACAGGAGGAGGAGAGGGGATCGGGGGAGAGAGACACGAGTGGATTGGGGTGGGGGATGCGAGTCATCCAGTATATTCGACCATACCGACGTGGTCAGCGAATCACAAACGAGAAAATAGCGACCAAGCGTGTTTCAACACGTGTATGACTCCCACAAGCTAGGAATTCTAGGCGGCTTAGTTCTTTTAGGGGATGTATCCCGAGGATGCAGCTTCAGTGACTTTGAGCACAAAAGTCTAGCCGTGACTTTACTCTCATCTCAACCATCCAAACAAGATCCAACAGTCAGAATTAGATCTATTTGACAAATTCAAAATTAAAAGTGGTCAGGAAAAATTGAAAAAAAATCCAGCAATTCCTATATGTTGCGTTCTACATTCTGTGAAAGTTTTGTCAGATTTAGAAATTCGAAAATACATTTTTTGTTCAAAATTTGGTGAGAAACTTAAAACGAGGTTTATTCATAAACGTTCCCGGTCGCGATTACTACCGGTCCGACTAACGCACGCCTAAAAGCGACCCTTTTCCACTCTCTCAACAAATGTGCAGATTCAACCAATAAATGCAACCGAGGGTTGTACATTTCTATATGCATTTTCCATAGTAGTAATAAAATTATACTATATGCGTTGCACTTTTCGCACTGGCTCAAAATTTTCTATGACTCACCTAGCAGGCCCATAGCAAAAGACAAGAAACATCAGCAAAAGCCCATTAACCGGAGCAGCTAGCGTAGCCTGCGTTCGGAGACGATGGATGGGTGTCGGTAATCCCTTAAAAAAAAAGCTTCCCTTTACAAAGGGAACCACACCATCGTTCTAATCGTGACAAGTGTCGGCTTCTCCTTATATGATGTAATTTTGGTTGTCTTGCCAAGTGTCATAATTAGATTAGAAGTGGGGGAGTATGAGAGAGAAATTGGGGGCATGCTAGTTTCGTGGCAGTTTTCCCTTTTTACCTTTTATTTTTTAGATCCAAATTTTAAAAACGAAATATCTTGAGAATGCTTTATTCAAATTATGAATCGTTTTCACTTTTGAACTCCCCGCATCGAGCTCTTCAAAACTAGATCCCATGTCGATAGGTTTCGACGAACTTTTTTTTTTGTACTTTCGGTTATACATAGTATGTACATCCTGTTTTGTGTACTTCGTACTCTCATTTTCTATACTTTTGTGCTTCCTGTTCTGTGTACTTTGTACATGATTTTCTATGTAGTTGTACGACCTGGATCTGTGTACTTCTGTACCTTGTATTCTGGATAGTTTGTACTCCTGTGTCCTGTCACGTGTAGTTTGTACAACCTCGCAGTTGTACAACCTGTACAACTTGTTTCTGTTTAGTATAACATGTGGGTTTGTTTAGTTGTACAAACATGTGCCTATATAGTTGTACAAAGTGTATCTGTGTAGTTGTATGTCATAGGCGTCTCGAGCTCTGTGATGTTGTACTTCCAGTTGTACATAATTTATACAACCGTAATTTACTTGCCTTCTTCCTCCCTCGTACAACGATCCTCACGGGGCTGAGGCTCGTACGAGCGTACGCGGCGATAGATCGGATCGCGGGGGCTTCGTATACCGGTATACGTGATCGATCGCGCGGGGCCTTGTTGATACGACGACCACGTGGCGGCAGTGCGCTCGCTCGACCGCCTTCGCAAAGGCAATCCTTCAGGTAGTGTCCTTGCTGATCTGCCTGCGCCGTCGTGGACCTACCGGTGAAGACGCCGGCGAGAGCTCGCACCACCACCATCAAACTCGAATCCACTGCCGCCGCCCCAGCTTGGCTCACCCGAATTCCCCTTCTCCCCAGTCCCCACTGCTAGCTATGGCTGCGTGATCTGGCCGGGGTTTGGATGAAGGAACGAAAGCCGGCGGCCGCCTCCTCCACCTTGTCCCGGATCCTCGCGACGTGCGCGGCCCAGGTGCTCATCTCCCCTCCCTCCCCTCCCCCGGCGCGCGCTCTCTCTCGCTCCCCTACATGTGTGTGGGGATCGGATTGCGCAGTTGAACTTTCCCTTTTTGTTAGCTGCTACGGAGTACTAGTTGTTGGTAGGTAGGCATTGTGTCGAATTCGTGGATTTGTGAGGGTTCCCGTCGCATATACGTCGATTTGAGTGGTTTAGCGGTCGGGAAGGTCAGGATGGGTGATAAAACTGTTGTAACCAGTGTCTACTAGGAGTATTCGCTACTCAGTTGTTATCCCTCCCTGGTAATACTGGTTCCCTAGCATCATATTGTTGCTTGCCTGATCGTGAGAACCCTGTTGTTAAACGGTCTAGTCTGATCAGTGTACCTCAGCTTAGTCCTGATCTTGATTCGCGGCTGTGAGTAAGATGGCCTTGTGATCTGGTTTAGTTTCTTTATGTTGTGAGTGTTTGATGATATTATCGGCTATGCTACGCAGGCAAAAGATTACGGGAGATGCGTAGCAGCAAAGGTCCCTGAGATTGAACATAATATGTGTTCTAAGGAGTTCCTAGCACTCAGGGCATGCATGCAAACTGCGGTAATCTTTTCTATCATTAAGAAAGAAATAGTGTGTGGTTGTATCATATCTTACCGTTACATCTTCCCCCCATACAATTATTTACCCAATTCAGATGCAAATGGCCTTTTAATAAATTAACACCGACTGTTCTGTTCTTGGCCAATAATCAAATTGTGTGCTATTGCTTGTTTCCTCCTCATACCTTCTCCACCACTGTTGTGTACTCTGACGATCGTCCGCCTCTTTCTGCACCACTTGCACCATCATTGGCGAGGTTACAGTTAGGGTTAAAGTTAGAGGGTGGATGTGGCTCTCCGTTGCCCTGTGGCTTAGAGGGATGACCGGTAAGAGTAGTGGTGACAGTTTTTTAGGGAGGTTGTGGGCATGGCGAGAGCGCTGGTGGCAAGTTGAGCTGGGAGGGTTGGGTGGTGGTTGAGATTAGAAATCGAATCCAGCGGCAGTGGGGCCATTGGAGAGAGAAGATAGCAGGGGCAGTCGAGGAGACGGCCACCGCATAGACAGGAAGGGACGAGGGAACAATGGGGTTAATGGTGAGCCGTGCGGTCCTCGGTGGTGCTGGCATGGTTCCTGCGAGGCAGAGGGCGCTTGAGCTTGAGGAGTCGGTGGCAGGGGTTTCGCGAGGGTGGGTGGAGTGTTCGATCATGAGGTGAGATAAGTATAAATGGTTGAGGGCTAATCTAGTCATACAGATCTTGATCTGATGGTTAATCAGACTAGAATTGGCTGTCAATACATAGTCTTAAAATTAATTTCCTTTTGCCGATGCATAAGCTTACATAAATCAATTTGCATTAGTTTTATAGATATTTGACAACTGATTTATCTTCCGGGCCTAACTTTCACAATTGCGTCAAGAATAAGGCCTAAATTAATTTCCTTTATCATGTTTTTGTATGTCCTGAAAGGTCAAGAATAAGGCTTGAAGCGTCACTGCTTTGGCTCTCTGGTAAGTCTATGTATAATTTATAACTCAAATAATATGTGATAGTGAGGTGCTTTATTACCCATATAGTAAGAAAAAGAACTGTGCATCATGCTGACAGCAGCTCCCTTTCCATCATGTGATAAAAATGTAGGCTCGCTAGCTTATTCGCTTGAAATAACAAAAGAATTGCAATCAGATGCAAGGAGGTTTGGGCAGCCCTGGTGCCCTCTCTCACGCTTATGTACAGCATCCTCCACTACGATGTGACATTCCAGATATTAGGGTCCTATTCTATGATGATGGAAATAAGTTTCTTGTAGCTCCAACAACTGATCGGGTATATGAACATACAGTTAATTGACTTTTCCATTTCCCCCATGAATCTGGTTATATAAAGTAAATTGGTTGCGTGATTGCAGATATTATACTGGAAGATAGCTCCGTCTACTCCATCTGGACCTCCAAACTCTGATCCAGTAAATGAAGGCCCTGTCTTATCAGTTCGATTTTCGCTGGATCAGAAAGCCGTAGGTATTCAAAGATCCAGTCATGAGGTTGAGTTTAGAAATAGAGAAACAGGGGAAGCCTGTAGCAAGAAGTGCAGAGCAGATTCTGAAACAACGCTGGGCTTTTTCTGGACCGACTGCCCCACTTGTGATGTCATAATAATAAAAACAAGGTATGTAAGGTGTTGCTGCTAAAGTATAAATGAAAGAAAATTTATATGTTTCCTACATCCAAATATCCAATTAGCCTACCACAGGAGCACCTTTTGCGATAGAGACAATTACTTATTTCCTCATTTTGGGACTGACTTCATTCAAGTTTTAGTTCTATCTATGAGATTATCCTGTTCGTTGGTTCATTTTTTGTGAAATGTATCTCTATTGCAGTGGCCTAGATCTGCTTGTATATGAGCCTCAATCAAACGCTCTTCGCCTGGTGGAGTCCAAAAAAATCAATATTATTTGGTATCTTTACACTCATGAAAGCAGGTTGCTTCTTCTTGCTTCTGGCATGCAATGTAACATGTTCACTGGATATCAGGTAATGCATTATGCACACATGAAAGATAGCATATCCCATAGAAAAATCTCTGATAAAGATTTCTTTCATAAATGTTGGCTGCTAAGAAATATTGGTTGGTATTTACTTTCTTTCACTGTTTTGAACCATTCTAAGATTTCTAACTTCCATTCTGCTGGGCTACTGCTGTAGTTGAACTAAAATGGTGTTTCGTATTCCTTTAGATATTGTTATTAACTAATAAAATTTACTTTAGTTAAATAATTTTTTGAATGGTTGTTTTTGTTTTTGTGTGCATATTTTTGTGGGCGTATAGGTCAAAGCGATGGTAAACAAGACAATAAATTTGTAACATATTATTCCAATTCCCAAATTCTGGAGATACAGTTCACTCACGGTATTAGTGGTGGAGGGTCATGGAGACCATCCTGCGAATATATCTCTTAGTACGTTAGCCTACCTGCCTTGCTAGGTGTATATTATTTGGCCAATGCTGCATAATTGTTAGCCGGCATCTCAATCAGGTCTCTTTGCTTCTCAATTCTATACTCTAGTTTAGTTGGTATTCTTCTTCCCCTAATGTACTACACGTCATCACACTACCCGGCCGATAGTAAGGTTCAAGCTGAGAGCATCCAATATTTTCATCGTCCTCTTGACTCCTGGTCATATCGTGCTTGGGTTCTTTAGCACTTGTAAATTGCTGCTTGATGTGTAATGGTGTTAGGAATTGGCCTTTGCTTGATTCTAGTTCACGCTCCGCCACTGACGGCGTGATTGGTCCATTGGCCCAGGCCCTGTATGCTGAACAACAGTTTTTGCAGTTGAGCTGTTTTTGCAAGTTAGACATCTATGCGTATGAAACTTTCTTATGAATTTGGAGAATTTTTCTATGCCCATCTTCATGTCTAATTTGAATCCAAATGTACAATGAATGAACTAAACAAGACAAACTGATCAACTTTTTCTCCAGATAGCCTGATTTATCATCCAATCTATATGCTAACTTTCACCCATGTTTCTGACAGTTTTCTGCTGGTGGGATTGTCAAATTGCCTAAGTTTGAGATGATGATGTCTAAATGTGAAGCAAATAACAAGCCTGTTCTTGCTGCTGCTGATGTTCACATTGTAACAGTGTATGCTTTTCTGTCCCTTTATCTGTTTTGTTCTCGTTTGTTTTAGAAATTTTACATATAATTCCATTTTTTTTTGTATGTGACAGGTACGGTAGGATTTACTGCTTGCAGCTTGATAGAGTTAACATGGCATTGAACTTGTACCGTTTCTATCGTGATGCTGTTGTGCAACAGGTTTGAATTGTAAACTGATTTCCCTTGTATTTCCTTTTGTCAAACACGTGTTATATTTTGGATATTTTTCCCCATGCTAGCTCTATCTTTAAGAGGGGGAGGGGGAGGGGACAGATAAGTATGCTTGGACTAGCCTTTGTAAACTAGGTATCTGTTTCAGTTAATATTTATGAAAATTAGCACCCCTGGTCATGTTCTTGACATTAACAGCATCCTATTTTGCCATGACATTAATCTAAAATAAAACATCTAGAGGAGTTAGTAAAGATTAAGGTGTTGGTAGAAGATCTGGTTATTTGTCTTGAAATAAGGATTTATTTCGACAAGTTAGCCTGCTTGCATTTCACAAGGAACAGTTTGAGCTCATAGTAATTAAACTGGATGAACTGGTGGTTCAACCCATAGTTACTGGCTTCGCTCAATCCTTCGTCAAACCCGATCTAAATCGGTTTCTAATTCGCCACCTCACTCTTGAATCACTACGCTGAGCAGCACACGCGTATGATCATTGTCACCAATTTCATCTCAGTCATCAACCTCTCTGTCCATAAAGAAAGATAGCAAGCAGCTTTGTCACAGTTGCCGTTGACCATGGCTTCACTGTAGTCTCTGTGGAACAAGCAGTTGTGGTGGGGAGCAGAGCTGGCAGCACAGCATTGGGAGAGATGTAACGGAGGGTAGCAAGATGGAGAGGAGCAGGTGGTGTCAAGTCGGAGAGACCGAGAACTTGGATGTGACCTGCGAAATGCAACGCGATGGAAGAGAGAGTTAGAGAACTGTGTGCCTGAATACGACTAGTGTTTGGCCAGCAGTACATGGACTCACAGGATATCTGTTTTGTGAACCCAATCTTCGATCCGTGAGTCAGATGTATACCCTAGCCACAGCCCACATTGTTATCGAATTGTTAACTGTCTGCATAAGGAGGTACTGTGATCTGCATAAGGAGGTGTCGACTCCTACATTGTTTAACAGGTTGCACCATCACTGACACATTTCTAATAAACACCATCTACTGAGTCAATTTGACCTATAATGATATGTAGGTGGTCATGATTAAGTGTGTCTGATAAATAAAAGGTCAAATGTTATGATAGCACTCCATTCGTGCATCTGGGTTTCTAGAAGATGTTCAGATGGATCATATTTTAACTGTCTTGTCATTATTATGTGATTATCTGGTTGAATCATAGAGTTCTTAGGAGAATGCGCATGAGGAATAGCCTGTAATGTTATACGCGCTTTGCTTTCCATTTTACCTGGTGTGCTGTTTGCTTCCCGAGAAGGCTGCAAGCAGTTCGAGCTAAAGTTTGGATGAGGTTTCTGGTTCATGGCTAAATTGGACATCTTGGCCTCGTTATCTGTAGAAAAACCATCCTGTTTGATGGGTTACGCTGTACCTGTTTCATAAGTCCTGAGCTGTTCATTTTTGTTGTTGTAAATTAACACTTCATTTGTTTGTGAAAAGTTCATAACCTTCTTAAAGTTTGGATGAAGCGATTGAGATACTAACGAATATTTTTCCCAAAAAGGGACCAAAGGAATAGTGCCTTGGTCAATGATAACAAGACCTTACTATTCTGGTCTAGGTTTGGAAACCCTGTTTGGTAATGTCTTTCTTTTACTGCATTCAAGAGGTAGTGGCATTTCACTAACTCTTAGTTTATTATTTCAGGGTACTCTGCCAACTTATTCAAGCAGAATTGCAGTTAGTGCAGTTGACAATATTATCATGGTCCATCAGATAGATGCAAAAGTTGTCATACTATATGATGTGTTTATGGATTCTTACTCGCCGATATCTGCACCACTTCCACTCCTAGTGAGAGGATTGTCCAGCAATAGTAGGCAAGCAGCTCAAACGGCAGATCACCAATCAAGTGCATATGGTGGGACGTTATATGGAGAAGGCTGGAACTTTCTCATTCCTGACCTTATCTGTGATGCTGATAATGGGCTGCTGTGGAAACTTCATTTAGACCTGGAGGTAAGGAATCGGCAATGGATTATTCCTTGATTATATCATCCTCAATGCAATACATCTTTGGCCTGACATGCATAGCTTGAAACCTAGGCTATCGCTGCTAGCACTTCTGATGCTCCTTCGATTTTGGAATTCCTTCAGAGACGAAAATCTGACCTGAGTATGGTAATATGATTTTACTGCTTCGCAGATATGCCCATCTCATAGTTCAGCTTTTGCCAATTATTACAATTTCATATCATTTCTTACTTAAATTTATGAAGCAGGTCAAGACACTTAGCTTTGCTATAATTCGAACAATCATCCTGGAAAGGAGGCCAATAACTTTGGTTGCCAAGGCGATGGATGTCATCCTTGATTCATACTCCCGTTTGATGAAAATGGGAGGCAGTGCTGCTGGGGCTAGGAGAACATCTGAGCAAAACGAACAATCTGGTCAGCCTATTGAGGACTCCCATGTGGTTTCTCAGGAACCACCTTCTGGGACAGTGAATAGACCTGTTGTTCACACAGATTCAGCAATTGGAGTCGAGAGTAGACAGTTGCAATCAAATTCTGGAGCTGCACATGTAGATAGGGTATCTTTAAATTCATCTTCTGATTCTGAAGGTACTGCCACTACATCTAGAGCAGTAAGTCAGGCAACATCTGGTGCCACCAGCGAAAGACCGCAGGTTGTAGGTGAGGATAGCAGACCATTGGCTTCTGGTGCATCAATGCAGCATGGAACACATGTAGCTAGTGTGGCAATTTCACCTATCGAAATGTTCCAGTCTGTCTTTCTTCTTGTTGAAGATGAAATGATGGGCGACCCTGCATATCTTATTACTGTCATCATGGAGTTTTTACGAAGGTACTTAGTGTTCTTGACAGTAGTTTAGAAGCAACGAACACATGATAGTAAGAACATAAATTACTGTCTTGTTTTGTGTACAGCATGTCAAAGGCTGGGCTGAAGGCTCCTCCCAATCTTTATGTGATGATGACTACTTTGCTGGCCCGCAGCAACCGTTATGCTGAAATAGCACTGTTTGTGTCAAACAAGGTTAGTATGTTGTTCTAACATGTTCTAAAACCATTATTACTGATGATTAGTGTGGCAATTACATAAAATACACTAGCAATCATGTTGTGTACTGATGACCAAATGTACTATGTTTTTACCTCCGTTAAATACACTTGCAGATCCTAGAGCCCTCCAGGGAACTCGCAATGCAGTTAGTTGAACTGGGTCGACATCATTCGCTGACAAGAAAATTGGGCGTAGACATGCTGCGGGAGAGGTGCCTGCACCATGATTATGTTGCTGTATTACTGCAAGAAGGGTACTACCTGGAGGCTCTACGCTACGCTAGAAAATACAAGGTATCCATTAGTATCATTGATACTTGAATTACTAGTGGGTTCCTTCCATATATTTGAGCATGCTATGTTGCCAGAGCAAAGCATAATTTTGGTTACTATAGCCAAGGGTTTGGCTAGGCATATCTGAATCGAACGGTTACAACTAAAAGAAAAAAATTGAACACAGTATAAAAATACAAGACGAATCATGAGGCCAAGTGGCTAAGCTCAGGCGACTAAAACTTGAGAGAATCTCAGTAGAGTGAGTACTAGCGATTGCGTCAAGTTAAATACTTTTCTGCTTGCTGTTTATTGGTACCATGTCTACTGAAATTGCTGCTCAAGTGCTCATCATATGAGCTGAAGTAGCACCTCGGTTTCGTTCCAGTACTTTTGTTGCATCCCTTGTTACTGACATGGAGATTCGTCCAGGTTATCACCGTGCAGCCTGTCCTATTCTTGGAGAAAGCCGTGGCTAATGGTAGTGGGAGGAACGTTGCTGCTGTGCTGAGCTTCTTCTCTGAGTTCCTGCCAAGCTTCAAGACGACGTCGGACTATGGCAGATATCAGCACATACTGTCCGAAATGGTTTGAAGCTCGAACAACTCTGCCACAAGCAATTAGCGGGCTGTATGGGTGCACCGTTCACTCGTTCTTCTCTCCTGCGAGAACTTAGAAGCTTTTCTAACTGATAACTTGGCTCTTCCCTGTTTGAAAGGTTATAATTGCATCGATATTTTATTGTGAATAATAATAAGCTGGTATAAGGTCACAGCTTGATTCAGTTTCGAACATGTCTAAGAAAAAACATGGTCGATATCCACCCATATTCAGAACCCACAACACATATGCACAACATAAAGGGTGAATTCGTTTTGGAGTTTGGCTTTGTTTATACGCTGCCCCAAAACTGATATATCGAGCAGAGGGTCCCGTTTGGAACTTTGGATAAGCAGTGGAAGATAAAAACGTTCAGCTATGCAGTGGAGTATTATTTTTGGTTGATTTTTCCTCACGCCAGAAAATGCGTAATTCCTATGTTCTTTCCTGGAGCAAAATGCCAATCCTTTGTCTACGATGGAAAACTTCGTAAGTAACACATAACTAGATAAAAGTCACACAAATAACTAAACTAAACATAAAGACAAGGGAACTTATACTATCGAAAATTCGAAATACATATAAAATACACGTATCAAGCTTCGACGCGTGGACAAGATTTTTTGGAGATGGTTCTGTGAGCTCCTCTAATGTTTTCATCTGCGTTTTGAGATCTTGCCTCGGCTGTGAGACGTGTTTAAGCTTGGTTATGCACTGGGGTTGCTGTACGACAATGTAACGGGCTGACCAAATTACGTTACGTGTCAAGGGCATGGACTCTTAGCACCAAATCAGGCATATTTTCGCGTGCAATTGTTTTTTTTTACTTTACATTAAGTTCACCCGAAAAAGATACTTCCATGCGTTGGATACATTGTTTCATCATTCCTAACTAATCTAGCAACGGTTTGAGAAAATTATGCTTTTCATGTAGCAATATTTTGAAATCCAAATCATGTAAATTAGGAACACCGTTGGAAATCTTAATGTATATATTTTCTTCTTAAAGAAAAGCTCATCTGTCAACCTTAAATAACACACTAATCTTAAAAGGCCCTTGGACAAAGTAATATTCCTTGACACCGTAAAAAAAGTAATATTCCTAGACAGGAGTCGCGCATGGCATAGCACTCTAGATTTGGTCGTGCATTCTAGATTTGGTCAAAGTTAAACTTTGTAAAATTTCACTAAACAAAGTCAAACTTTGTAAAATTTCACTAAACAAAGTCAAACTTTGTAAAATTTCACCAAGCATATGTAGAAGAGAAATCTCAACTCAACAATATAAAAATTATAATATTAGAATGGTCATAAAATGTATTTTTATATTATATGCATTTGCTGTTCATCCGTATGTTTTTTTTCAGGGAGAGAGAGAGAGAAACATGCACATTTTCTTCCGAATTCTTTCTCCTTTTTTTTCCAAAAGTGAAGCAACACAAAGGTGGACAAAATTACCATGCACTAATCTGCCAGGGAAAAAGTTGTTTCAGTAAAGTTGCCGTGCATTTGCTCATAAGTAGCACTCCAGCTTTTCCTTAAGCATGCCGGGAGGGAGAGGTTTTTAAGATCGATAGCTTATGTTTAATCACCATTATATTAATTAATCGAAAAGAGAAAAGTCCAAAAGAGCTACAGAAGTAGGCAGAGGGGGCCAACAGCTTCCACGCACTCTCACTCCCCACTCCACTCTCCACTCTCTCCCCCTCCTCGTCGCCATTCGCCGCCGCCGTCTCTGATCTCTCGACCTTCTCCGGGTTCGCTCACCGCCGTTTCAGATTCGCGAGCGCTCTGCTCCGTGTCTGTTTCTCGGATTAACCGGTTCTTTGCAAGAGGTGTGGTTTCTTTCTTCATCTCCCTCCCCTGTTCGTCTGAAAAATCCCCCCTTTTTAGCCGGTTGGTCGTTTCAGCTCTGACGCGCCACCGTCTTGATTTGCAGGTGGCGGGTTCCCAAATCCCTCCGTCAAAATTCGCCATCTTTTTCCTCCGTTAGTGCGTCCTGTTTCGTTCTTGAATTTGATGCTGAAGAAGGCAGGGCGCGCGGCTAAGGCGTGATCGAATCGAAGAAGAACATCTTCTCGATTAGTTTTGGTAAGGGAGGAGGCGCCGCCATGTTCCAGCTGCTGTTCCTGGTGCTGTTCGCGGAGGCGGCGGTGGCGCTGCTGCTCATGGTGAAGGTGGGCCCGCTGCGGGAGCTGGCGATGCGGGGCGTGGAGCAGGCCAAGACCGGCAAGGGACCGGCCACCGTCAAGACCATCGCCTGCACGCTCTCCGTCATCCTCATGTCCAGCGTCACCACCATCCTCAAGATCCAGAACAGGGGGCACAAGCTCGGCACCGTCAGCCCCATGGACCAGGTGCTCTGGAGGACGCACCTCCTCGAGGCGTCCCTCATCGGTCAGCATGCATATCCTGCCCTCTTTCGTTCTTTCTTTGATTATTACTCTACACCATCTGCAGATAACATAGTGCTAGCTAGTAAGTAATTACCATTGGTAGTGGCTACGAACTCATGGACGATAAAGCAGCAATTGCTCTTAGCTTTTGGAGTGGAAGGTGTCATTTCGGTAGCTTTCGCTTTAATCAAGTACAGAAAAGTGTTCTTATACCAACCTATACTCTAGAATATGCACTGCTATTAGGTTATCTCCTCATCAGGATTTTGTATCCTGGCATTTTGGATTCCAATTAATAATCTGCATTTCACTGAAGTAGGGTATAAATTGCATAGGTTGTGAAGGTGGTAGTTTTGGAGATGAAGGTGCCATCTCAGATGCTTCTCTTCTAATCCTAGGGTTATAATACTAATATATACTTTAGAATATGCAATGTATGTTTGACTCTTGTCTCTGCACGAAGAACATTTAGTGTTAACTTAAGGCACATGTCTGTGTAACCAGTTGCTAACTTATAGTTCAAATACGGACTATAGAATAGCAGTGTGTAGTGCAAGTTCCGTGCAATTGAAATCTCGAACTGAAAATATCTTATACATAACTGCAGTTGATTTTTTCATTAAAAAGGATGGTATTATATTTCTATGCTAGTAGAGCATGAGTATTTCATGTGGTGTACCTGGTGGTCAACTGGTCAAGCAATAGTATATTGCAATTGGTCTGGGCTGTATACAATAAGAACGGATATTGCTTAGGCTTGCATCAGTACTATAAAACAGGGTAGCTGCAACTGCACAGGCATTAGAGCATGATTGTAGTTGATTGTTTGGTGAGAGTTCGGATGAGCGCCTCTTGGCTGAAAGTAAGCTTCCCAGGGATAAATCCACTTTGACTTTATATTATGCCTTAAAATTAACATCATGACCTGGACTATAAGTCTATAAGAGAAGACTAATGCAACCTAAGATCTTTGGATCAAATTAGTGATTTACAGTTCATTCGCTGAAGTAGGGTGTAAACCATGTCTTTCATGTGGTGAGCCTGGGGGGTCAACTGGTCAAGCAATTGTATATTACAATGGTCTGGGCTATATACAATACGAACTGATCTTGCCTAGGCTTACAATAAAACAGGGGTAGCTGGAGCTGCTGCAACTGCACAGGCAGTAGAAAAGTGGATCATAGCTAGAGTTTGTTGTTTGGTCTTTGCTGGGAGTTCGGATGACAGCCTCTTGGCTGGAAGTGAGTTGTCCAGGGACAAATCCACTTTGGTTCTGTGTCAAGGTTATAAAATTTGCGCCTAGGCGCACACTTAAGCTTGCTGAGTGGAGGCTTAAACATGTGCTTAGCACTTTAATCCTTTAGAAAAGGGAAAAACGGGAGGCAAAACATTCAATCGGCGCCTAGCGCTTAATAAAACCTTGCTTTGTATTATGCCTTAATTAACATCATGTCCAACTATAAGAGAAGACTGGACTAACATATTTTAAGCCTTGTGAGCAAGTGATTTGAGTAGAAGGTAAAGTTTTCTGTACGAAGGCTTAAAGTTGTATGCTAGAATAAGCAGGGGACAAGAGGTAGTATGTAAAATTCAGATAGAAACTATCCTACTCGAGAGTATCTGGTACTCCATATGAAGATTTGGATAGGTACGGCTTGAAAATATTTTTGCTAAAAACAACTTGCTTCTGTAGCATTATATTTTTGCTAAAAACTACTTGCTTCTGTAGTAATTGTAGTACTGTTAAGTGTTAACCTTTGGTTGGTCATTTTGTTACCACTGTACTGTTGTTGGCTTAAAAATCTTACAGCTATGAAATCATGATCTGCAAGCAAGGGCAGTTGCACTAAATAATATTAGAGGCGATTTAGGTTGTCATGATTCACTGAATTTTGGATTAGGGCCTGTTTAAAGCTGAATCTGGTTCAGTTGTAATAATAATTATGATATATGGGGAAGTCTTATTTCATGGTGTTCCCCTTTGAGCTTTGTATATGGTACATGGTATGGGTCTAAACAGTGGAGAGTTAGTTGACTCTGCATTGTACTGTATCCAGACAACTGTTAAGGGGGCTTGTCGGTGAACTGAAACACAATCTCTCGTACACACATTGTCCTTCTGATTACAATTCATACCCAAGCGCAGTGCTATCAACAAATGAATCATCTAGGCATCAATAAGTAATCAGGGAAAGCTTGTTTTAAGTGATGCACATCATTTCCATTGAAAATTTAAGCTGTTGGTCCAATTCTGTCTTGTTCCCTTCTTGAAGATTGGGGGTCAGAACTAATGTGATGAAAGTAGGCATCAAAAGATCGCTTCCTGTCAGATTGTGTAGACACAGGGCATTACTTTGGTGGGAATCTATTAGCCATGAGTAAATTACAGTGTTGTAGTTAAACCTGGCACACACTTCTAACAGCTTATCACTCCCTGACAGGATACGCACTGTTCCTTGCATTCGTCATCGACCGGTTGCACCACTACCTTCAGAAGCTCATTACTCTAAGGAAAACCGCCAGCACCTCGAGGGAGGAGGTCGAGAAGCTCCAGATGGAGAACCGATCCTTGCGTGAGAAGGAGGAGCGGTCCTCCAGCGAGACCAAGAAGCTCCAGCAGGACATCGCTAAGCTGTGCGAGGACATGAGGAAGCTGAAGTCCGAGTCGGACGACAACGAGAGGAAAGCGCTGGAGGCGGAAGGCCACGTGAACGCCCTGCAGAAACAGTCAGAGGAGCTGCTCCTCGAGTACGACCGGCTGCTGGAGGACAACCAGATCTTGCAGTCCCAGCTCCTCTACAAAGCCTGAATCGGTTAATACTGTGTGGCTGAGGCTCATGATGTGATTCTTGGCTAATGGCTATGTCGTTTCGGTCTCTTAACTTGCAGTGGTGTATTGTTGGATGTGGTGTCAATTTTGTAGATCTTGTTTGGCGGTTTGTTTTGAGGCACTGAAAAGGGTCAGGGATGATGAAATGGATATGGGGGAAGACCAGGTTTCAGAATGTGCTTTGTATTAACTGATTATGCATGTAGCCAAAAAAAAAACTGATCATGCATGTTTTGAATGCTGGAATTCATCTTGGGTTCATGCAGAGATTTTGAGCAATTTTCTAGAACATCATGTTTCTATGAAGAAAAAACTTGAAATTTCTGCAGAACAATTGTACAATGCCTTACAATTCTTCACTTTCCTTGTGGGATATTGGGCTTACGGATCCATATCAGCCCAGCCTTTGCCACGTGTCATACTATCCCAGGCCAATGCTCAAAGCTCGTTCTGCTCAGCTGGCAATGCAAACTTAAGCTGTCAATCAGGTGGTTCTGGTTATTCTATCAAGAAATTTTATCCTTCAATACAAAGGAAAAAGTTTTCACTTGATTTAAAAGAAAAGATGTCACAACAAATTTGCAGAAAACCCCTTCCTGCTCAACTAATATGGGGAGCTTCCAGAATGGCAGCATAACTACAGAATGGTGGAGATATCCTTCAGTAACATTGATTTTTCAAACAAAGCTACTGACTGAGTCATATGAACTGCTTCAGGAACTCGGTCGCCACGAGCCGGCCCCGTGTATTCACTGACAGTTTCAGCTCGCTGATCTCCTTGTCAATATCCTACATCACAAAGAAGCAGACATAAGCAGCCAGTACACATGTTATGTTCAGACCGTGAACAGTTTATAATATTGTCGGGTAAGGCAACTTTAGCTGTATTGTGACACAATTGCCGAGTATTTTGCACTTTGGCTCTTATTCATGTGTAGGTTGGGAATCCAAGATCGACAATGGTTAAGATACCATGGTGAATTTAGAACTGCTAGATGTTTATTTACACAGAAGGACACACGATAACCTTAGAAAAACTACAAGCATGACTAAACTTACTCTTGCTCTCTTGATTGTTTGTTTATTATATGATGAGAGAACTTGTTTAGAAAGAAAGAAAAACAAGCTTAGAGAACCTTTACTTACCTCCATAAACTGCACAATGAAATCAATGAGCTTATGCTTGTGCATGTCCTCACAATGATAGTTTGTTATGAGGAAGCTAATATCGTAACCCTGAAAGAAAAAAGAAAACTGGGTAAGACACGTTTGAATCGTCTGGTACCTCTAATAGCCTGGCTTCATTTTCATACAGTTCATGTACTACTGTGAACAGTTGATTGCTACAGCTACCGGTACAACTGAAGGTGCTCCATGTACACAGTTTTGTAATACCTGAACTGGTTTTCTTCGCAAAACTTGGAATGCTTCTGCCCTCATTGACAAAAACCTAAGAAACTTCTTTGCAAGAATATTTTCTAGTTCATCTGCCTGCTTAACCTGTCAAATCGAAAAAGAAATATATGATGACATAACAGATGATAAGTGATTGAGTTATACAGTCCTAACAAGAAGTATTAACTTCCAACAGATTTTGTTTGCTACCTTCAAACTTATACGGATTGAATTGATCGAAGTCTCTACCAGACACTTCTCAGCTTCATTACGGCATATAAGCACCTGTAGAGGAAAATCCCGATTTTGAATCATAATTCTGAACTTCTTTTGTTTTTGCAAACAGAGGGGTAGGTTACATATGCAAGTTATCGCCAATTCATTCAGCAGAGTTCAGAAGGTTTGTACAATGTGACGATCATTAGACTGGTCACCGCATCCTGCTTATAACGTATGCTTTTTGTCACCCCTTTAGAGTTTTTGTAAATGCTGAATTCATATAGGAAACATGAAGGGTAGACATCATAACTTTGCTTATTACATGGAAGTGTCCGAAAGAAAGAACATTTCGTTGTGGTAAAGCTGAATTACGCTTATGCATAAAAATGATGTTAAAAACAATCAACATGAAACAAAGTTGTTCGTGATTAGCAGAATAGATTCCATACTCACAAAGGCTTGAATAAACTTCCGCCATATAGGTAGGAGCCTAGTCAAGTGACGAGGGTTTGTTTGTTTAAAACTTAGAATGACAAAACGAATTTTCCATACGATGACAAAGAAAATTATAACTTGAATTGATAGAGTAATTTCATTGTCAGAAACAAACAGTACTACGGGTGCTTATGATTACTCGAAAAAAGCATTAAATCAAATATCTGAACTTCAGTCTAATGACAACATTATTCTGCATTTTTTACCAAAATTTACTCAGAGTCGGTATGAGAAAAGAAGAATGGATACAAAACAATCAGTTCATGTACATAAGGGAATAACACTCACAAGATATGTTTTTAGCAATATCAAAGAATCGAAGTTAAATTCGAGATGCTACTAAAAGAGTTTTCCTTACTGGATTCAGCAGAAGTTCAGGGCTAGTCCTGTAAATAGAATTTAAGAAAAGATCATGTGAGCAAAACTTGATTTATTCACGTTCATGAGCTTCAAGAGAAGTGTAGATACAAAAGCAATACAACTTTTGAGAAAAAAATGGTAGTACTTATATGATCAACATTTTCTTTGAGAAAATGTATGAGCAAACTTGAGCACATGTGAATGTGTGATTACAACTTTACAGTGGCTTAAAGAATATCAAGGAAGCGAAAGATAGTGCTGGTATTCCAGTCGTACAATCATTTCATGGATTAACTAGGGACAACTCCAGCATGTTTCTAGTATGATAGGATTCATCAAGTAGCAACATGTATGCCAGAGAGTACACAAATGCATTGAACAAGAAAAGAAGCAGAAGAGTGTTCTCTCAGCAGCAAAAAAGGTTTCGTCGATTTTCAACTATCATGAGCAGAATCGAGTTTCCCAAACCGAGACACCATTCTACTAGCTTATCTTGGTCTGAATCGAATCATGTAGAGAAAGAACAGATAAAATAATGCACGCATTCAATAAACAGCATCAAGTTCAAAGGATGGCTTACTTGAGCTCCACTTCTGGTTTGTTGTGCCTCTCGACTTCTTGGCAAGGAAAATTCTAGAGGTAAACCAAGCACACATGCTACCTAAGTTAGACATCTCAGCCTGAGCAGTGTGTAAGGAACGGCGATTCTGGAAGTGATCAAATGGGAATACCTGTAGGCACATGGCAGCCTCGAGAGTGTTCCGGATGCAAGTCAGATACAATCGCAGAGTATTAGCCTACAACATGACAAGAACGCATTAGGACCTATGCCGCATGGAAGACATATCATACATGAATCATTCAAAATGGAGACTCGAGGTCTACAATTCTCCAATCACAACAGAACAACGTACTAGTGTTTGGAAGGGAACTCAGCTTCACCAAACTGAAGTCTAGAAACCAATACATTTCACTGCACACATGTATCAGTTGTACCATGTACAATCTCACTGTTTATTCCTTTCTACCTGTATACAAAATTTTACGAGAACCCTTTTGCAATTCTGCATCCGCGTAATAAACACATGTTCAGACAAATAAAAAAGGAATAGATGTAATTATATGTTCGTTCAAGCAACTCTTCCGTTTTCGTCTCTGAAATTAGTGTACATTTCTCAAAAATTATAAACTTGTACTAACTCTGAACCTTCACACGTCTCTGAACACCATTTATAAATGAACTCTGTAATGACTGTACAAGGAAGGGCCTCGGCGTCGCTCGCCACTTGGGCAAGAATAGATTCAGCAACTAGATAAACCTCGGCAAGTTCAATCACAAGGATATCCCAAGTTGCAGGACTAACCGAATTCGGCGGTGACCAGGGAATGGTTGGATCTAGTGGAAGGAGAGGGAACCGGACTCACCATGGCTGGAGATGGTCGCGGCCGTCGGGGAAGAGAAGGGATCCGGTGGCAAGAGAGGACGGGGTGGCCGCCGGTCACCGGAAGAAGAGGCGCCGGCGCCGGTGGAGGTGGACCGTGGACGTGACGCTGTTGGTGGGCCTGCGCCGGCGACTGCACGGCCCAGCAGCACTTTGATCAGGAATGAATAATCCCACCTCGGCGAGCGTGGGAGAAGCGGCAGGGCGTGCGGTGTATAGATAGGAGGCGTGGTGCTGGCGGTGGAGGTTGCCTTAAACTAATGAGTAAGGAAAACAGTGCGGTGCGGTGAGAGCCGCTCGCTGCACGGGTAATTTTTATCGGGTAAGAGCATCTCCATGGAACGTGTAAATTTGGACGTGTATCTCCATATACAAGTCCATATACACCTTGCTAAATTTTACACCTCCGAGTTTTTCAGTGGAACGTGTAAACAGGATGTGTAAATCACGACGTATATATATCAACAGCTATATCCAAATGACATAATTGAGCAAATCCCGTACGATTCAAAGGAAATTCGGCAAATTTGAGGAACACTTGTTTCACGGTGTCCCCTCTCGAAAACAAATGAAGTGTGGCACACAAAATTCAGATTACAGAAGAGACTAGGAATAAATCTGTGAATCCAAGAGACTAGGAATAAAATTTGGACTAGGAATAAAATCACAAAAACAGAGAGATGCAGAACATCACAAGCGGCAGCACTGCTCCAGTTCGAGGTCCTCGCGCCGGACAGGGAGGCAGCTGAGCGCGTCTCCCTCCGGCCCTCCTCCTCCAGCCCCTCCCCACCCTCCTCCTCCACCCTGCTCGTGGCCTGCTCGCGTGCTCCCCGCACAGACGGAAGACGGACGCCGCCGCCGCGACGCCGCCAGATCGAGAAAGTTGTGCGGTCGCCGCCCCCACCCCGTCTCCCTCCGGCCCTCCTCCTCCAGCCCCTCCCCACCCTCCTCCTCCGGCCCTCGTCCTCCAGCCCCTCCCCACCCTGCTCCTCCGGCCCTCCTCCTCCACCCTGCTCGTGGCCTGTTCGCGTGCTCCCCCACAGACGCACGCCGCCACCGCGACGCCGTCTCCTCTTTATTCTCGCGGGAATGGAAAAAGAAGCGAGAGGGAGAGCTTACCACGGAGGAGTGTGGCCATTGGAGAGCTTCGATTTGCTTCGATTTGGAGGTGGGAGTAGCGCGGGAGAGGAGCGATTTGATTCGGTTTGCCTGCCTTCGGTCATTCACGAGCGTGGCCGGGGCGTGTATACTTCCACGTCCAGTAGCATCGTGGATGGACGTGGATAGCTCCCACGTCCATATACATGTTCCACTGGAGACGTTTTTCTACCTCCGAACGTGTATATTTAACATACACGACCATATACACGTTCCACTGTAGATGCTCTAAGAGGCTGGCGTCGGTACTGACACTGCTTACTTTGCAGGACTTGCCTGTGCGGGCCTCCCTACCCACCAAATCAAAACTCTAAATATTTCATGTTTGGGTAGGAATAGATTCAACAACCAGATAAACCTTGAGAAGTTCAATCACACCGTCGTCAACTATGTATCCCATGACTAACCGAATTTGGCGGTGACCAAGGAAGATAAAGTAGTATGTACTTTGTTGTCCCGGTCAACCAAACCAAATCATACACTGTAAGATTACTGACAATATTTTTGCATACAATAGGAACAAAATTGCAGGTTGCTGAATGTTGTGAAAGAAAATGTCGTCAAAATCGAAACAACCGAAGGAGTACCATTTAACCAATGATTGCATATAGTTTCCATATATGCAGGCAGGGTAGAGCACTGGATACTTCATGTTAAAATGAGATCTCTGGCTTACTACTAAACTCGACTTAGTATTACAAATTATAGTATTCAGTAGCTTGGACACAAGAGGACAAGTACATGCTAGAAACAACTTTATATATGACACATATATAGCTAGCTGCATCCAGCAGGAAAATGAGAAGAAAAACGACCATATTATGTGTTGCCAATAGTGTGATCTTTACAGTTTCACTGCCTGTTGTCAGCTTCTTCGTCCACTTGCTTGATGTAAGTTGCACAAGATACAGGTGATGCTTCATCCCTCTTCTTTCCTCACAGCACAAGATAGATGCCCAGTACCATCAGCACAGACCCAAAAGACAACTCTGGTGATTCACTAGGGGACAAAAAAGTAAACACTAATTTGCTATCACCATAATTAATTGCTTTGCCTTTGCTTACTCCTGTGAGAAGTTACTTCTGCTGAAGACTTATAAATGTAAAAAAAGTGGCATGTCAAGAGACATTAGGAATCAAACTGTTACTGCAAATATGAAAGTAAGATATTTGTTCTGATTCAGTCACTTACCTTTTCTGTTGCCCTGGCCATCATCTGCATAAGGTGCCAACAAATGGAGAAAAGATAGAAGCACTGGCTATGCAGAAACTCCTTATGTATGTGGACTAGTCCTCTCCCTTCCTAACACCCATCATCATCATCATCACCATCATCATCGTCGTCGTCTAAGAGAACATAATTACTTGCCATTACTAGTAACATGGTAGAGTTGGCTGGCAGTACTATCTTTGCGTCAGCAATACTATGGCAAGAGGCAGTGAATTGCTCAACTCAAACACCACTACTGATCATTCACCTGTGTACTTGTTTGTCTGATCCTGCTCTTTTGCTGAACTGTCATTTTCAGTGAAAATTTATAACTAGTATTACAGTTGGGCGGTAAAATCCAGGAACAAGATAATAATCTATTGGTACACTGTTGAAGACTCATGGCAAGGAAGGCAACCACACAAGGTACCACACTACCAGAAAGTAATGTGCATAATGATCACAAATATGACAGTGACTTATTCAAAGTTGTAGCAACACACATTGGACATAGTTGGAACATTTAAGGTGATTCTCAACATTTTCAAAGACTAACTACTCAGAATATTATTCCTATGCCTCACAAATTTGGTTGCTTCTCCTGGTTTTCTTCCACTCCTTTTGCTGGTAAAACAGCAGCTGACGATGCTTCCTTGCTCTTCCCCCAGAGGAGAAGATAGAGGCCTCCAATGACAAGAGATGCACCTACCACACTTTCAAGGACAAAAAACACATGTGTGAGTTTCCATTATTTCACTGAAGTTTTTTTCTTGAAGCAATGGTGTCGTTTGGCTGATAGTTATTTACACTCGCAACTTCTTAGCAAGATGTCAATTGTTAGTCCTTCAGTGATAGTTGATGTTGGTTGACGTTGATAGTCATTTACACTTACAACATGTTATCAACGATAACTTGATCAGAATTTTTCTTTTCTAGGATTCCATTTATATTTCATTAGGACATAGGATCTGTACTAGAAAGTTGAGAAAGTGAATACTAAATAGCTAAATTAATAAACAGTAGATTTCACGTCTGCACTATAAAAAACTAATTAGAGTCTAGGCATTATGTTCCATAAAGATCTAAATTTATGTTTACTTTGTAGAGTTGTCTTTGCCATATAGCCATTTTCATGAACTTTCAGAGCGAACTGGGAAGTCCAAATACCTTCCGAGGTAAAGTTGTTCATGAAGGATGAAAAGATCAAGGACTGCAGCTATGATCTGAATGAGAGGCATGAAGCCTGCGGTGAACACCGGCCCTCTCTTCTCGATGCACCAGGTCATCAGCACGTACCCTATCCCTGATACTCCCACTCCCTGCACAGCAGATGTGTAAAGTTTCAGTAGAATCCCAGCACATACCATTGAGTCTGCACCATTCTTTGTGGCAAAATTTCTGTACAGCAGATGTGTAAATTTTCTGTCCTAACTGAATTTTCACACTTATTTATGCCAGACCAAGGTATGTGTCTGACTTGTGGGATCATGTGTTCATAAGTATCGGAGTCATGAAGGTGTAGATTAGGTTTTATTACATGCCAAATAAACTCCAAACGAATGGTAGGATAATACTATATGTTAGAGTAGACACGTAGGATTAAATAGCTGTATTCAAGAGAAAAAAAATGCTTTGTGGTGTTTTTCTAGTAGATAATGGAAGTTTATTTTTATTGATACTTTGCAGGTTGGTGGTTTTCTGACTTATCTTACGTACCGCAAAAAGAACTGTTATGATCTGTATACTTCCTTGGAGCAGCCAAACAGAGAGATGTCGCTGGGTGGTCAGCGCCAGGGCCCCTGCTTGCAGTGAACTGAATAAGGCCATGAATGCAGTGCTGGAGATGACTGCAGGGTACTTCTTGGTGAGCTTCCCCTGCAGCAGCATCCAGAATGAGAAGGTGATGCAGTTCACCAGCAGCAACGTCGAGCCCAGAATCCATCTCCCCTTGCTGCTGCTTCTGGTGGTGATGTGTGGTTGGACTGAAGATGCCGTGTGAGTCAGGACAGCACCCTTGTACAGGCACAGCAGCGTCGCGCCACCGACAGATGTGAGTGTTCCTGCAATCTTTGCAACACCTGCCTTGCTCCTTACATCCACTGTTTCCAACCTGCCGAAATAGTTTCAGTCTGAATGAACAATTAACTTGAGAATACATATCAATTAAGGGGGATAAGAATTTGACCGGAGAGGGATGGCGATCAAGAAGGTGAAGACTGGAGTCATATTGGAGAAGGTTGCAGCCAGTGTTGCGGTGGTGTAGGTCAACCCCAAGAAGAATAGATACTGAGCAAATAGTGCCCTGGATATGCACACATTCAACAAAAAAGAAAAGCATAATTTGCAACAATCTTTTGACTTGTCTCCTCCATTGTATTTAGAAAAAACAAAGTCACATTACCAAATTAGGATTCCCAAATGAAAAAAAAAATTACCCAAGTAGTGCACTCATGAACAAGTAGCCAAATATCTCTTTTGTGAATTTCGGTCTTGAATTCCTGATACACAAGTAAACACTAAAAACTATAAGCATTTGAATTACCAGTAAACACTTTCTAGATACTGAAATACATGAAGTAGTATACAACAACAAAACTGGAACATCAAGAAAAAGTCACTTCTCAAGTTATTGAAAACATCATGCTTTGCAGTTGAACTTGCAAAAGTGCTAAAGGATCATCACAACTGATCATACACACTGAGTTGACAGGTGCCAAACATCATCTGAAAACAACTTAGCAACTGAATACTGCAGGCTAAGTTCTATCTGACAAACCTTTCTTTGAAGTACGCAATTGGGGCCAGGAAAACCGCTCCGACAAGCTGTCGGAGAGCAATAAGAACGATAGGGTTCAGGCCACCATCAAGCGCCTTCTTCACCATCACTGTCATCACTGCGAAGAGGGTGTCGAAGGCGAGCATGGCAGCCACCGGCATCAGCAGCTCCATCGACACCATTAATTCTCTGCAAACCTGTAGCTCAAGGTGTCTTGTCTGTCCTAGGTGGTGGGCACTAACTATCTAGGAAGCAGCCTTTCCTATCTGTCTTACAGTATACATAATATATACAAGCTTTTTTTTTGCCTGTGCATGTGGTGATGTGAGAGAGCATTATCAGAGTCAGGTCACTAACTTTATATGTGAGAGAGCATGCTAACGCTAATGGTAAGCAGGAAGGGAGGATGCAGAAAGACAACGTGAGTTGGGGAAGGTAGTGCATGGCTACTGGTCTAAGAGGCACCTGGAATAAGAAAAGGAATAGTTTAGAGCACCAGATGTTGGGTGCCTATGGCCATTGAAGCAGCTTGCAAGCTGTTTAGCATCATCAGGATCCTATGGTCATGGATGCTCTGCAGTCAGATCACCTGTACTAACTTTATGTGTGAGAGAGGAAGAGTGGATGCACAAAGACAAGGTGAGCTGAGGAATGGTACAAAGTGCATGACACTTGGAATAAGCAAGGGAATAGTTCAGGCCACTAGATTCCGGCTGTTTGGCATCATCAAGTTTCAATGGCCATTGGTGCCCTGCAGTCAGATCACCTACTAGCTTTAACAATGTGTGAAGAGGAATGGTCAGAAGGGTAATGGCCATGCAGTGTGCATGAGCGAAGGCACACCGAGCTTGCGTGAGTCAAAGAACCACATCCGTGCCAGAACACATGATGTCGCATCATAGAGTTGCATGTTGCTAGCAAGAACTCAATTTGCAAATGGAGAAGAATTATCACGGCACATGTGTGATGATCAGTCTCTGAACATAGAGACAGATCTTGATGACGAGCTGCCAAGGTTAGTGTCACCTGTTTGTACATAATATCGTATCTTGATATACAACCATGGCTCCAGACAATATGTAGTTTCAGTGACGAGAGAAATGATAATTCAAGTTGAGATTTTTGTCACCAACATGGTTTGCTTGCAAGTGGTGAGCTGCTGGTATCCTCTCGATTATGATTGTTCACCAAAGCTTTGGAAGCTTTTTCATGTATGGATGAAGTATGACTCCTTCTCAAATGCCAAAAAACTAGTCTTTGAAAAATTTCTTGTGATTCTTGTACTTTGTCTACTCGGAGCAAAAAAAATTGTTTTTGTATTAAATATCATGGTAGCCCGTGCAAATGCAGGGTATAATTTATTTAGGCTCGAAAATGTTAGATTTACATACAAATTCTCTCTCCTATTTAGATAAATTTAGAGATGAAAAAAATGTAAATTTAAAAAACAAATACTCAGTCAAAGGCTTCAAGATGTGCACGGTAAAATATTAATTTGACTTTTATATATACAAAAAAGTTAGATTAGTAAGGTGCGGATAGTACCACTACATCTTAGATGAAAATATCTCATAGTAAAACTTCACAATTCTATATTAAAAGATGCCTATAAAAACTGATGGTCGATGCCTATTAGAGACTCATGTTGATATTTAAAGTATCATTTAATTATGGAGAGAATAAATATCGAAGTATCATTGAAAATGACAAAAGGTTTTCTCCAAAAAGGATTAAAATAAGATTGAAGGTCAAGCATGTATAACTAATTATCAAACTAAATAATCTACAAACATAAACAAATCAGAAACTTTCAGGTCATTACAATGAGTCAAATTACGCAAACAAATTATTACTTTTCCCATCGCTAGCATGCACCTGAACACTTTTCTTTGCATGGATAAGTGAAAAAGTAAACCATTCAAAGAGAGCCTCTAAGACCGATAAACTTGAAAGAATGAGTTAGTAAGAATTATTGCACGTGAATTATTTGCATGTGAACTGGGAATATAGTCATGATATGTTTCAGATTGCTCTAGAAACCAGGAAACAGTTCAAGCAACCTTTTTTTTTCTGAGATGATCTTTCTTGCTTGCTGGAATATTTATAAAGTTAGAAATGCTATCTTTTTTGAAGCAGTCAGGGCTTGATTTGCTACTTAGCATGTTAATTTCTTTCATGATATGACTCTACAAGCTCATAGATTGAAACCTTACCATATATAGAATCTCCTTACTTGACTTTCTGCTTTGCCTTAGTCCCCTTTCTTCTTGTATGTATGATTGTTTCCTAGCTTAGTTTGTTATAACCTTGTGTTGTTTGGTTTGTACAGACTTTGTCATTACTAGTAAAGGTGGGGCTGTGGGGCTTTTGCCTTTGTCCCCGGCCTATTTATCACAAATCTGATGAACTGATTTTTTTATTTTTAGAAAAGGGGGTAGACTCAGCCTCTAATGAACTGAAATGAACAGACATGTGTTCCAAATCCAATTATCAATACATGGACAGGACAGAAGAGCATATTAGATAGTTGCAAAGAAAACACCACCATACCAAGTTCATACTACAGAACCACCCCTTCTGATAATTTGAGGAACCTCCAAACGCCTGGCAGCATCTTCTCTAGTTTTTTTCAACATATAAAAGCTCAACAGCTGGAAGTCCTCTTTGGCACATTTCCTGCAACAGAATCAGAATATGTTTTCTTCTTACAAATTGAGGAGCTGTCCATCATTATTCACAGCACTTGAGCATGCGGGGAACACACTTCGATACTACAAAACAAACATCCAGAAAAGAAGTGGCGTCGTTGCAATCCGGACAAACAGTCCATCTCTTTGAAAAAACATGAGGAAATCGGCGTCTTTGCAACTGCGGGATATGAGGCGTGGTGGGGGGCATGGAAAGAGATGGATGGACAGATTGAGATCTTACCGGTGGTGAATCTACCTATTGCATTCAGGTAAGGGGAGCTCACATCCGGAGAGGGCACGGTCTCAGGTCGCCAGCGAAATCCCGGCCCGGGCTAGCGGTGCAGCTTCTGGTGAGCTGGTGAGGTGAATCGATAGCCTCGCCTTCGGGCCGCCACGCGCTGGCCGCCGTCGCAGCCACCGGCCGGCAGAAGAGAAGGCCATGGTCACTCGTGTCTGGCCGAACAGAACCAGACGTTCTGACAGGTTTTGGCAGTTCATTTTCCCAAGCGCACTTCGGGGCGCTGGATGAAGGAAACCCTGTTGGGCCGGGGCCATCTTCTTCAATTCTTAAAAAAACTGAAAAAAAAATCAATTCCAAAAATAATACCTAAAAATTAAACAGAAAAGAAAAAGAAACAGACAAAAAAGAAAAAAACACAACGAAAAGAAAAGGAGCGAAACAAACATTAAAGAAAAAGAAAGAGCAAAACAAACTAGGCCCAGCCCACGAAGGGGTGTGCAGGAGATAAAGGGTTGCGACCTGGCCGTTAAATAGGCACGTCTTATCGCTATCTTCGATCACCAGAGGACTGCAGCCGGCATCTCTATCGGTATGCCTCTTCGTCCCACTCTGTTTGACCGCCACCTCCAACGATCCGTCGCTCGCTTCGTTAAGATCCACCGGTGACGTCGCTCCCATCCTTCTTGTCCCCATTTCGATGAGGTCTTGGACACACGTCCGCTAGGTCGACGAGAACAGTCGTGTCGTCCCTATCGTCAATAGCGTATTTGCCTTCCTTTATGACGATGTTGTCGGTTATGGGGTCGGGCCACGTGAGGCACGAGAGGTACGCGGGGTACGCCATAGAGGCACGAGAGGTACGCGGGGTACGCCATAGCGGATGACGACAAATCTTATATATTGCCCGTTTGTGGCGCAAATATTCGCGCCGCTGCCTTGAGCGCTGGGCTGAAGGGTCAGCTCATTTCGGTGGATTAGTGTTTCTCTTTTCTCATCTCTCTTTCCCTTTTTCTGTTATTTTTTCCTTTTTCCTTTATTTTTTCACCTTTTATGATTTTGAAATGTCCATTTTTTTTACAAAATATAATTAAAAAATATCCTAATTTTAAATATGAATTTTAAAAATGTTTGAATTTGAAAAAATCAATTGTGAAAAAAAAAGATATGCAAATTGCTCATATTTTAAAAAAAATCTTCACACAAAAAAGGGATTTTAAAATTATCAAAATTGAAAACTGTCTTGTTTTTAAAGTGTTCATATTTGATAACGTCCAATTTTGAAAAACGTTCATATTAAGTTCTTGAATATGTTCAATGAAGCTTCACAATTGCTTCCGGAATTCCCTCCGGATGTAAGCTGTTATAAAAAATATTTTCTCCAATTTTTTTTCTTTGAGAGAGATATTCACGTTTTATTCCCTATATCCCTTTGAAGCTTTGGTGGGTGCGCCTATGTTAGGTGGGCCGGCCCACGAACTATTTCACTCCCGCTTTTTTCCTCTGTGTATTTTTTTCTGTTTTTCCTTTCAAGTTTTTACAGAAAAAAAATTGACGAAAAAAGAAAAACAAAATACTTGTTTCTAAAGGCAATTCAAATATGATTTTTTATAAAAATAATTTTAAATTTGGAAGATATTCGTATATGAACAAAATTTGAATCTAACAAATTTCAACTTTGAACTTTTTCAAATCTCGTCATGCTGATGGATAAGGCAAGGCAAAGCATCATACAGTAGATACCAAAGGAAGCGGGGCACAGACGAGATCGAAGTACTCGCCTGCTCCTGTGAGGCCGAGTGGCTGACGGCGAATCACCCAGCCACCGCAGAAGCCGACGCGTTAACCCTGATGGTGACGCCCATCAAAACCATCTGACTAAATAACAAGCAAACCTACACCGAAAAAAATATAAATACATAAAGTTGTATGGAAAATCCAATGTACTACTCTATTTATAACTTGACAACATAAATCTTACTAAATAAGAAGATGGCCAAGAAAAAATAAATACCAAAGTAAATCATATGTTTCCAACAGCAAGTGTGGTAGCAACCACAATTCAGTTCCTCAACTGGCAAATCGATCTACAGAATGTCGGTTCTTCCAGTCTTGAGGGCACGTTCATATGTTGACATGAAATCAACAAAAATATCTTTGCATGGTTTTTTTCTTCTGAACTACAGAATAATAGCAGGCCGAATTCTGGCAATTCCGGCATTGAATATATCTACCGATAAGAATATTTGTTCATCTGTAATGGAGATTACATTAGTAGGAATATAGGCAGAAACGTCTCCAGATTGAGTCTTAACTATTGGTAAAGCGGTCATGGCTAGGTTCCTTGTTTTAACTTGCCTTCCAGGCTAAATCTATCTTCTACCGCATTTGTGTTGTTGTCCAACAGCCCGTCTACCACATACCAATACATTATGAGGCCTAAATTACAGAACCTCAGAACTCAACTTCTTCATAAACTGTGAAATATTATCACACCAACCTTTGTGCAATGTGATGGAGTCCAAATATCCAAGCATCTAGAGGAAAACTTTGAAAAATGACCCAGCAATGCAGGCAAGATTTATTTAAAGATGAGAAATGGACTCAAAGTATCCAAGCATCTAGATGAAAATTTCGAAAAATGACCCAGCACTGCAGGCAAGATTTATTTAAACCTGAGAAATCGTCACCAACCTTGATTTCATCAACCTAAATTTCAATGACAAGAACCTGATACAAATGCAAACTAGATCCAAAACGCTTGAGCATCAAATTGTCTACTGTGCGAGGACATTTCGTAGGAGCGAGCCAGCCGGCGAGCCGTGACCATGGGTTTGCCGTCCTGCCCACACTCGACACGAAAACAGGTCAACCGGAGAAGACACTTGCCACCTTCACCCCAGCAATTGTGAACCGGCGGCTACAAAGGTGTAGGGTTTGGGAAGATTGACAGGAATGCGGCGGCTGGGGCGATCAATGGTTGATGGTGCGGGTGGTTTCAAATGGGCTTTTGTTTGTGGTCTTGTTTGGTTTGGGCTGAGCAGCAAGGTCTATCAGATGAATCTAAAAAAAAAGCAAAGTCTATCAGATAATCTCAAAAAAGCAAGTCTAAAAGACCCGTTGATAACATATCTATCACATCGAAGGAATATGTCCCAACGAAATTCTTGCAGAATTTGTGGAGCTGGTGATTCCTGGAGACACTCGTTACTAACTGAAATATGGCAAGAAGTGTGTGGGCTCTTGCAGATTCAGAATTGCTAGAAAAATGGAGAGGAGACTAATTAGCCGGATGCTAAACACTGTATTTTTTTCCCTTGTTGATTGATTCTCTGTCGCAATCAATTAACTCGTCTTGTGGTCACTTTCTGGACGATCTGGTATGCTTGGCGTAGGCTATCCATGAGAACAAGTTTCAATCTCACCTGTTCGTTAAACGTTTTATTGCTGATCTTGGGAAGCCCACACAGGCGGCTCGAGTGAATGAGACTGCAAGTTCCTCCTCCGGAGGGCTTTGTGAAAATTAAATAGCCAAACGGGTAACAGCTAAACCTGGTGCCAAATGTTGAAGAATTGCAAGATGGTATTGACAGAAAGATTGCATCATATGGTTCAGTCTGGCATAAAAAATAGAACATTCCACAAGTGCTTTGGGTCTGACTGCACATTTTGGGCGCTACAGAGTTGATACAGTCGTCGCCCTTGAGCCTCTGGTCCAACCAGAAGAGTGTCTTTCTCCCATCACGATCGGGCGCTCAGGCGACTTGATCGTCGACTCGTATGAGACGCAGCCTCGGGGCTGTCGTGGTGTATTTTGTATTGTATCGGTTTTACTGATAAGATAGCCAACTCTCTTTTAGGATACCAATGAAAAGGCAAAATAAATGTTATGAGCGCAACCAATGGTGTGATAAATAAACTAAGAAAGTGAAAATGATGGGCCAGAATAACTACATAAAATAGCAAAGTTACACACAAGCTATAAAACAAAAGCTACACAAAATATCCAAATAATAACTATATATATATAACTTGAGAACACAGTTCGTACTGAATAAAAAGATGGGCCAGGATTCTATTTCCAACAGCAAGTGCAGTAGCAACCACCATGGAGTTTTCACAAAGTGTGAAATATTAAAGCAGCACATCTGCCGCACACCAAAAAATTGAGGCCTAAATACGGAACCATTGAACTCAGTGTTCTTCACAAAGTGTGCAATATTAATTGAAGAGAAGGTTAAATTGAACCACGCACTTGAACTAAAACGAACTTCTACAGGGACTGCAATATTGTCGCTCGAGCCTTTGGGCATCGGAATAATTCCAAATGTAAATGACCCAACAAATACAGGATTTTAACCTGAAAATTCATCACGAACATTAATTGGTATTCCTGAACCTAAATTTCAATGACAGATCCAGGTACAAATGCAAACTATATCCAGAACCCTTGAGCATCAAAATACCTACTGTGCCAGGACACTTCGTAAGAGTACGAGCGAGCCGGCCGGCAAGCTGTGAGCCTGTGACGACCATGGGTTCACCGTCCTGCCCACGCTCGACACGGAAAGAGATAAATCGGAGAAGACACTTGCGGCCTTCACCCCAGCACTCCTCCTTCCCCTTTCCTCCATCATCCTCCTTCACATCTCTCTCACGACGCAAACGCTCCATGAGGCAGTACCCGCCGTCGCGGCGGCCTTGCACCAGCTTAGCGTCAAGGTGCCTCCAGCCAGCTGCATTGTCCTTCTCCAGCCGGAACAACTTCTCCTTGCCAACCGTCGACTCCGACAGAGCAGACGTATCCTTGCTAACACAAATGTGTCCATACGTCAGGTGACTGCCATGGATGTTCCCAGGCCTCCAACTCGCAGTCGTAGTGGAGGTGGCCGACAACCGGCATGTACCACTCACCGTGCCGCGTCCATTTCCTGCTCGCCGTGCTGAAGGAGAAGGTATAACCCAGCACGGGTGTCTCCGTGGGTCGCCTCTCAGGGACACCAATAACTCGTTCCCGGGCGGTGATGCACGGCCCCGTACGCCGTGATGTCTCGTGGTGGTGGTGGTCGTCGTCGTCAACATACAGATACCAGTCCGACCGGGGCCAGGGCGGCTTGGTGCTTAGCACGTACAGGCTGTTTTCCACGGCCATTGTTGCTTTGTAAAAATTTCAGAGCAAACTATCATAGAGTTGTAGTTTAAATTTGAATTACTTTCGGAAAATTGACATAAAGTCAATTAAAGAGACGAATTTAGATCGAAAGTAAAAAAAATCCTCATATTCAGGTATTATCCATAAAATATGTACTACTCTTTTTGAAAATTAAATGAGTGTCATTTTAGACCATATTTTATTTACTTGCTTCACAAAAAAAGCCATTTCTGGCACTTAAAAAATGATATTTCTAAAAAGAATTTTGAAAATCGCTTCGTCGAGATTGTTTTACATACCATGACACACATATGTGCTGATTATGAGCACTTCATCACAAACTATGACATGATAATGGTCACACATATGTGTTAAAACTATTGCATGTTTGTGTATGATTGATATTTTTTGTAAAGTTTTGTTTTGAAAAGTTGCCAAAACTCAAGTTTATCATTTTTCTAAAAACTAGTACACGTCAAAAGACTACATGCCAAAGGGTTTCTCTTTTTAGTACTTAAAAACTGTATAGTGAATTTAATTTAATTTTAGTCTCACAATATCATTTTTTAATATTTTTGATTATTTTTTGATTGGTTTCTTATCTTATTCTATCATAAAGTGCGCGAAGCAGCAAAAGGGCACCAATTTGTGTGGATTCTATGTCTACGAGATCATCCGAATTCACTTCAATGAGTGGGCAGACTGGAATGGTGTATGTTAACAATTTATTCAAACTTGTTCACTTTTCAAATTGAATTATTTTCATGATGATTGATATATTGGTGTTGATCTCTCCTTTTTAGTTTGAGACGATCCAGAACAGACTTGATGCAAAAGACCGCTACCTACCAATTGCGGAGGAAATTGCGAGCTTTCTGCTTGACTATGTCATAAAGCCAGACGCAGAATGCAGTATGATCCAGCCGAAAAAATCATCCCGAGGAAAAAATAGGGTCGAATGCCTCTTCTATTATGTAATTATCTCTGGTTGTAAATATTTAGACATGATCCTACGGTTGTAAATATTTGTTTTAGAAAACTCGTGTATTACTAGTATTCGTGACCATCCCGAGGAAAAAATCGTGTATTCATGATATATACTATATAGTAGCGTATAATATGCAACTCGATCTTGTTTGAAATAAAAAATAAATATAAAAAACAGAAACGTAAAAGAATCAGTAAAATAGAAAACAGTAAAAAAAAACAGGAAAAAAAAGAAAAAAAATAATCGTACGTACTGTCCCGGTTTGTATTACGAACCGATACAAATGAGAGCCAGCCTCTGGCTGTCTCAGTTGGCCACGTGACCCCCCTATTGGTCCCGGGCCGTGGCGTGATCGGGACAAATAGGGGAGGCTATTTGTCCCGAACACGCTGTCTCGGGCGCGTGCCCGGGACAAGTGGCTTGTTCTGCTCTAGTGACAGAACAAAGGTACATACATTTATCAAACTTTATATCGATGCCATAGCAATTGATAAACTGAGAAGTATAGGTTTTCGTTGGGTGTAGAAGAATAAGTGTGTCGTCGGCATATCGAAGAATCGGTCAAGGAGGCTAGGGTCGAGATTGTGCGCTAAGAGCCTAGGAAAAGATGCCTTGATTACGAAGCAGGTGTTGCTATAGTCATTTTACCAAGATCAGGGTTCCATTTATAATTAGGGTTCAACTAAGTTGGGCACGTTGAATTTAATAATAATTTAAACTCACTAGAAGGTACTTCCTCGACGTCCAAAGGAGGTCATGAAACTTATGTTTGTTCCACTCGTTCAACAGTACCTTGAAGGCCATGTGGCACAAGTACCTCCTTACAAGGATCCATAATTGCAATATGTAGTGCCTCGTGTTCGCCCCTCCCACCTCGGCGAGCATGGTGTCAATGCTTGTTGGGTGCACTGTAGGTGTCAACAACATGGACGTGGAGAGCGGCGTCCCCGAGGGGCCAGCTGTCATTGAACTGCTTATTCTGCACCGGCTTGACGTTGCTCACGTAAAAGTTCCCCGAGAATGCTGCGGGTGGGTAGGGGACGTCGCCGACGACATCGTAGAGACGCCACCGACCATGTTAGGGATGGGTCATCGTAAATTTGGGAGTCAATCCTCTGAATTCAGGAATTAGCATTAAAAAAAACTAAACCGGTGTATTTTGGTCCCAAAATTGTGATTTATGATGCGCTTTCGTTGAGACAACCAGCACCACAAAATCGTCAAGAGTCAGAAAGTCGATCTGTTGTACAGCGACATTCCGAGAATTTGTTGGGTCACAAAAGACGGAAAGGAAGCGTAAGGACCTACTGCCACTGACAGAACTGATCAGCTGTTGTGCTCCAACCCTTCGGACTTGGGAGTTCGGACTTCGGACACGGACAAAAACTCCGAGACGGACTGATGTCTCGATCGGGCACCAAATCTATACTATAAGAGCGGAGGCAACCGTTTGCATAAGAGAAGACCAGCAAGCCGCCTTCACACGCACACCTCCTGCTCCAAGAATTGCCGGCGACATGAGCGAGCCCCAAACCATGGCGCCCCAGATGGATCCAGTTGAAATGGCCGAGCTTCTTCGGCGGAAGCTGGCCGGATACCCATTCCCCTACAGCTTCATCCGTGAGGTAGACCCCTACTCGGCCACGCCCGACGACCTCGTCTACGGCGTTCCGGGCACCGATCGCGGGGAGGGGAAAGGAGTGGCCTGGTACTTCTGCTGGCGCGCAGAGTGGCACGGGAGCGCCGGTGGCGGGTCCTCGTCGAAGAGGAGGCGCAAGGTCGCCGCCGCCGGTGAGACGTCCTACTACTGGCACCCGGAGGAGGGCAAGCAGGCCATTATAGCCGGCATGGATGGGAAGCCTGTGGGGGCGTACAAGCGCACGCTCTCCTACATACAGAAGATCAAGAATCCGCCTGGAATGGCAACGCCATTCAGAAAGAAAAGGCTGGGTTGGAAGATGCTCGAGGTTGGGCTCGACGACCCCGACCAGGGCCTGGTGCTCTGCAAGCTCTACAGGACAAATCCGGCGCAGACGCATCCTGAAACTTCAACGGTACCCAACGTGCCATGTCCAGCGCCGGCGCCGGCGCCTGCGCCGTTGGGAGCGGAATTCCCAATGAGCATGGTGGCTATTGTGAGGAACGGGTCAGCCACGGCGGCGGCGGTGACCCACGTAATCGACTTGTGTGGGTCGTCCATTCCGCCGCCGGACCGGATAAAGGATATGGCTAACCTCGTCCGCAGCTTGGAGCATCCAGTGGTTGTTCTGTCCGCTATTTGGAGCACCACCAGCACCATTCTCTCGGTAACATCCTCTTCAGATTTAGGTCTGCTCTGCCGTGTGATCTCCATTAATTCACGTGCTCCTTTTGTTGTGTAGGCCGCGTGGAAGGCGCTGAGGTGCGGCCCCGAAAAGGTGTGCCACCTCCATGAGCTCGTCTTCATCAAGGACCTGCATCTCAGGTCAGTTGTCCTGATAATTTGTCTTTCTCTTGAGTGTGCACGCAATCCTCAGAGTTACTCTGCTCAGGACGATTCACGAGCTTGGGCTGCTGGAGACGTCCACTGTTTCTGGTACGCGCGTTATTGCTGTTTCTTACCTGCAAAAACCAACACAATTGCACCAGAAATTTGTAAAACCAACGATATTTCTATTTTTATATTTTCCGCCATCGTTCAGGATAACACTTAAAGTTCATTTTTAACTCATTAATAAGGTTTCCCGAGCTGTTAGACCCAGTAGCGGAAGTAGAAGTACAGTTAATTGTAATGGCTCCCTCCTTTGGGTCACATGGAAGACCAGAGCCGAACCGTCTATTTTTCGACGGGCGTCCCGTCGTGTCGACTGCAGTGCGCTTATAGATTGGTGTGCGTCGCTCTCCCCCTAATAACCCCCTTTACCCCCTGTGTCCGGATCGCACCCCAGTTAAGCGCTATGCGTCTTGTAAAACTCCTGATCTTTTCTACTCGCTTAAATACATAATTTAGGTGGCTCTTCGCTTTCCGTTGCATTGTTCATATTTTTTTTGCATAATGTTTTCCTACAAAACTAGTCTATTTTTTCAAAATTTTGTGTAGTCAATTGACTGCACAATTAAAGCATGGCTCGGCCACCTGTCAAACCTGAATGGCACATTATATATCATTTTTAAGGCCCAATTATAAGGTGATTACCAATATGTTGAGTAAGTAGTTATGAACAACACGTAACTCACATAGTTCAGATAATAATATGTGAGCATGAAAATGTGAGCAAAATATTCTAGGTTGGGGGGATCGCTTTTATGCCTGATAACTTACGTGTAAATAGCATGGTAATTAAATACCCCAAGCCAGCTCACATCTTATATGTCCTGGCTGGTAACTTTGACCTAAAAATAAGTTGAAACGTATGAAACAAGGATCTAATCTCGAATATCTCACTGCTGGCGCTAATGGTGAAAAAGACTTTTGAATCGGACTGATGGTTTGAGTTACAAAACATTTAAATTATCAGAATCGAAAAAAACCTAGGATTGCATCAACTTTTTCTCCTCTGACTAATGCATGGATGTACATGTGGTCAGAAGGTTGAGGGATCCATTTTTGTGCATGATAATCTATGTGTAAACAATATGATAATATACGTACCACACATGCCCGATAACATATATGTTGCCTCCTGGTAACTTTTGACCTAAGAAATCAGTCGTAATATGTAACTATGGTATCTAGTTTCGAAACTCTCGTCCCATTGACTTTGATTATGAAAACAGAGTGTGTATTAGATCGAGGATTTTAACTAATATCATAAAACTTTTTAGAAATTTCGAAATGGGAAGAATCAAGAATGACATTAGCCTTTTGTTCTCAGTGATGATGACATGGGTGAGATTTGATAACCACTTTCATTCCCGGTAACTTCTATGTAAACATCAAACACATGCGTGTTATCTTACGTGTCGCGGTCTGGTAAATTTTGACCCACAATTAGGATCTACTTTCAAAGTCTCATCGTGTGATTTAATGTTGAAAACAGATTTTGATTTGAAACAACGGTTTGAGTTACAAAACATTTATAAAAATACGAAGAATTTTGGACGGCGTCATCTTTTGTCCTCTAAGGCATGCACACATGCGTATGGTTGGAAACTTTCGACACCTACCTCTAAATACGTAAAGCTTCTACATATAGCAGTATAGCAAAATCCTCTTAGATTAGCCTAAATTGAAAAGAATAGATTAAAAGTTATGATACTGTAGTCAGCAACGTCTATCTGATATAAAGGCAGGGCCTGTTCGTTTAACTTGTAACTGATTTTCACTTCTGTTTCAATCCTAGATCGAATTACATTGTGATGATATCATTAGATCGATGACTCACACTACAAATATATCCACATCAATGAAATTAGGTCTAACACCGTTTAGGAGGTACACATGATGACATGGGGGCTACTTTTGAGGCCCATTTTGTCTGGCTTTAACGATAAAAGCCCCCCAAAAGCCACGCGACGAAGTCACACAACATATAATGACACCCACCAAGGTTACCAATTTGTGGAAGTAAAACCTGTTTTTTGTGTTCTTATATTTCTAATTTACTTATGAAATTATATTTAAATGCCCCCATTGTGTAGTGTTGATAGAAAAATAACATGTGACTTGCTTATTAATTTGAACATGTACAATTTATTTAAAATTTTCTTTACTGGCTTGGTGAGAATACATTTTACGGCAGTAAAATAGTTATCTCTTTGTTAAACTCAACAGGTTCATTGGATGAGTTGGAATATCAAATCCAGCAAGTTGCTATGACTAAAGAGCTGACTCGTTCGACACGAGATTACCTCATTTCCTTTGGTGAAAGCACGTCTACAAAAATATTTTATGAGTATTTAAATAAACTTGAAGGGACAGAGCAGGTATATACTATGCAATAGTTTAGTTTTTTTACTAAAACTACTTTTTATCTAGACTCTAGACCATTCTCTGTCTATCTCAAAAAATACGTATCAACCAGATAGTGCAGTTATACATGTCAAGATTTCTATAAAGGTTATTGAAGATCTTACTGTCGTAGAAAATTGATCAGTACTCCCTCCGTCCGCCAGAAACTGTACAAGCATCCAAAAAAATTTCATAAAAGAGTGTCCATCTACACTCCCAATACACTTTACCTTTAACTTAATTATTATTAATTGACTCATGCAATAATTTGAGGTATAGCTATTGGCTGCATGTCATGTCTTAATTATTGCATGCAACAAACCTCATTTAATCGTCTTCTCTCAATGGTCACAACCACTTATAAAATTATGCCATGGAGTTAAGTCCCCATTTCTCTTGATCCACGTGCAAATCTCTATATGCACACTCTCTTGAGGACGGAGGGAGTACGTTACAAGAAATTGTTTTTCTCGCGATAATAGGAACCGAGCTCCCATCTCCTCTCCCCTCTCGCCCCCGCGCGGCGACATGCGGAAAACCCTAGTGCCGCCGCCGAGCCCTCTCACCACTCCTCCCTCCCCCGCTGCCCACCAAGGGTGTGGCCTAGGCAAAGCTTGGGCGCGGCCGGCGGCGGGGGGAGATTTCTCGTCCTCGAGTGAAGATGGAGCCGGTGTGGGTTGGTTCCTTGATCTCGAGTGTGTCACGGCTGTTGGGCGCCATGGCGACGTCGAGATCTTGCATCTGCACGACATGGCGGACGATGCAGGTTCCCCGCCCTCCGCAGGTAGATCGGCGTCTCCGGCGGATCAACCCTTTGGGCTGCACACGGGGTGGATCCAACCACGGCAAGGACGAAGGATCTTGGGTGGCGCTGCTCACCTCCGGTGGCATCCCGTGCCCATCGCCGTGCCACTGTTCGCGCAAGATTTGGAGGTGTTGATGATGGCCGGTAAGAGTCGGGCTCCGAGTTGGGGCCGACGACGGCGGTGCCTATTGGCATCGTTTCCTTGATGAAGGTGTCGCCGTTGTGATTCTTCAACCTCCCGTCTAGATGTTCCAGGGGAAACCCAAATCTGTTCAAGATCGGAAGATGTCAACACTTCAGTGTCAATTATCCCTCTTAGGGGCATCATTTTGGAACACGTGATGCCTGGAGTGGTCTTACCGGTGGAGCGGAGTTTCTTCTACCACGATGAAGTCGACTTCTCCTGGCGGCTTGGTACAGCAGAGGCTTGACTATGATCGTGACTATGTGGACTCGTGCAAGGTGGAGGTGTAGCCTGGTGTCATGGTGACATCGGCCGCACGACTTGTGAGAGTTTTTGCTTCGATCGGCACGCTGAAGATGGGTTGGAGGAATAAGGTGGAGCCGATTTTCAGAGCGTGGGCACAAGGCGCTATTCTCTGAGTTGGCCAGGGAGCCGACGACGGCTTGTGTCGGGGAACAAGGCCCGTTTTTCTCTGTCATTTGTGCTAGTTGTACTGTTTGGCGGTCTCCGCTTGTTAGGTTGTTGTAAGGTTATCTTTGTTGAATAAAAGAAATAAAAGCCGTATGTATCTCTTCGATGCAGAGGCTGGGCTCCCCTTTTCTAAAAAAAAGGAACAAGGTGTACATTCTAGAATTTTTATTTTACATATTAATATTGCATGTTTGATTCATGAAAGATACTTAACTAGGAAGTGAAGCGGTGCACATGTAAATTTCAGGAATGGAAATTACGTCGTATCTCTACTTCTGAAAGTGGTAGTAGCGACTGCGACTTGACAGCGGCTCCGACTAGCATCTACGGAGCTTTGAACACAACAGAAATACAGGCACGTTCTCTAACTTTACACCAATTACCTATTGAAACCATTTTGATCCTGAAAACTCCTTCAAGGCTTAACCAGCTTGATTAAAAAATTGTTCTCCAACATTTTTTTTGGATCAACTAGGAGCGACCCTGGTGGCATTTTTAAAAAGAAACACCCTGGGCACCTTGCCTGAGGAGAATCTGCCTCTGTATACTACTTGATTTGCAGTATATATGTTTTATGCTAGTATAACTTAATTACTTCCCTTATATGCAATAGGTTTGGAAGGACGTGGATGGTATCTTCACATGTGATCCTAAGGTTTGCGCAGGTGCGACACTGATACCCCACTTGAATTTTGATGAGGCAGCTGAACTTAGTGACTTCGGTGAACAGGTATTAATTCTTCCTGTTTTATTAAATTCATTTTGTTTTTTGGTTCAGGTGTTCACTAGGTAGTGAGGTTTATGGCAAAGATAAAAACAATCTGTTATATGTGTTGCTCCAGTTACTTGTGATACTTGCTCACTGATTTAACAAGCATGATCGATATTCTATTGTTATAAACTTTTACATCGCAGTCAATGAAACGAGCTATGGAATACGGCATATCAGTTAGAGTTGGGAACCCCTACAAGCCTCATGTACCTGGTACTGTGATTACTAAAAGAAGAGATATGAGTGAGGTTGTTGTATTACTATATCACTATATTATGATTGATCATTCCATGTATAATAATTGTCTCTTGACTATACATTACCTTTCAGAGTACATTAACCAGCATTATTTTGAAATCAAATATTACCATGCTAGACTTGAAAAGCAAAAGGATGCTAGGCCAGTCCGATTTTTTCATAACGGTACTATAGCAACAGCCTTGGGTCTCTTTTATTTATTGAGTTATACACCATTTGGTCGTCTGATTATATTATCCATGTAGGCCATGTCAAAGTTCCAACATTTTGAATATTTGGGCATCTCTGTCCATTATGTGTCTGCTAGTGGAGGCAATATGTCGTTTACACTAGTTCCATCAGAGCTGTTGAGCCAAGAATTGATCAAGCTGGTAACCATTGCATCATGTTACATTGTATAATACTATAATCAATCTTCTTCCCAAAGAAAATGTGTATCCTCCTATTTGTGTGACTAATAACAAAACGGTGCTTCTGATTCATTCATTTTTCTGATGATGTGATAGGAGCTTGATAATGTAGTTGAAGAGCTTCAAATAATTGCAGAGGTTCATCAACTAGACGACAGATCAGTGATCTCCCTAATAGGGAACGCACAAAAGTTCTCATCCATTGAGGAAAAGGTAAGAACCACATACACACAAACACACCGAACAGCTGAAAATTTGTTATCAGTTTAGACACCACCTATATATCACTGGATGTTTATTGTATTTGTTGGCCATGTATGACCATTTTGTATCTTATCATTATTATGTGTGTTGGGTGAAAGGTGCACTCTGTTCTACGGAGCATTAATGCTGAGGTCTACAGGTTCTCCCACGACTCCTCCAAGGTATTTCCAGTTCTTTTTTTAATGGATTTCCAGTTCTATGTAGGTACCATTGGAGGCTTGTATTGTATTAGTTGACCATGTATGATCATTTTGTATCTTATCATTATTTTGGTCAATATTTGAACCGGGTTACTGCGGTCTGTTGCTGTTATTTGGTTAGTTAAAACTCCCTTGTGTTACAACAATGAATAACAAAACTACACATGTCATAGATGGGGTACTTTTTGCACTATGGCATGAGAGATGACTTGAAGATGCATTTGGTAGTTCCCCAATGCAAGAAAAATGTCGTCTTTTAGTAGTGAGCTTTGGGTCGTCACCGTAGGCTTTTGATCCTACAATATGCTTTCGGAGGAGCAAAGACTACACATAAATTTAGTCGAAAGTAAAAAAAATAAGTTCCACCAATGTTGTAGATACAAATATGAACATTTACGATACATAACTAATATCAATAGATCCCACGTGAATGATATTTAATAATATATTTATTCAATATTGTAGATATTGATATTTTCTTCTAGAGTGCATATATATTCAAACCTAGTAAGTTTTGCCCCTGGGCTAATTATCCGCCTTATTCATTTCAACGGAAGTAGTACAAATCATGCAGTTGATTTTTTCTGATTATTAGACGGGATTGGCAATGCTGATTGTTCCTAAAGCAGGTTATGAAGGCTTCCTTGGTGGTTGAGGGAAGTAGGGCAGAAGATTGTGTTCGCGCCCTCCATTCAGCATTCTTTGAGAAGTGCCCCGTGTCACAAGTCGGGGGAGTGGATAACAGATCGTCAGTCATAGTAGACTCGTCCCCTGCATCCGGCTACGGCATCAACAGGAACACAGAGGCTCCACCGAGTGAGGGTCATGGATTGATAGAGAACACCAGTGTCGAGAAGTACGTCCAGGACACATTGGTATTGCCCACCGATTACGACAACTCGTGGGATCCATTCCCGGAGGAGGTGGGTGGCGGTGAACTTGGCATTACTCTGGAAAGTTTGGACACGTTGGTATTGCCCATCGATCGCGACAACTCGTGGAATCAGTTCTCGAAGGAGGTGGGTGGCGGCGACAACTCGTGGAATCAGTTCTCGGAGGAGGTGGTTGGCGGTGAACCTGGCATGGAGGACTTGGAGGGCATGTTTTCATTCAACGACGAAGAGAAGTGTGGTGAAGTATGGAATCCCAACGACCCCAGCTTATGGACCCAACCTAATGCCTGTGAACGTATCCCCCCAATACGCTCCCCAATACACTCGTGTTACGGTAAACAAAAAGAGGGCCTCCAAAAGTTATTTGCGGCAATAAGATCACTGGCAGCTGGCTGTTGGAGAACATCCAGCAAAAGGGATGGGAGTTTGAAGACCGAACATTAGAGGGAGATAGGTATATATGAGAAGTTGTTTTTAAGTGCCAGTCTCCCTTGTTTGATGTGTGATGAATAATTACTAGCATGAAGTTGTTTTCTCTTTGTTTGGTTTGTGGTTTTACAAATGGGATAAATTATCTATCACTTCGCCACCCATTTTTCAACTCTCAAAGCTGATTACACGTGCCAGTTGGTACCGTGTTGTGGTTTTGTCTTGAGCATCAAAAGCCCAAGTGATTTCCCGGATGAACAACTCCTCTCGTTTTCTTCCGTAATAAGAGGAATATTCTATATGTATGTCTCCACTTCAAGCATGCACGCAGCTGAATATCATTTCAGTGGCACTTGAAGCCACGAACGGAAACCAATTTATAAATTAAAACGGCAACAACTTGTTCTGTGAATTGTTACAGTTTCAGAGGTTCAAGCTGTAGCATCTCCTTCTGAAATTTCCTGAACCAAACGGCAGATTCTCATCTATAGATTGGCATAATGGATTTGCAGCTACATCACAGTTCCCCTCATTTCCACAACTACCATATACAAGGGTTACATTCATCCGTCTATTGCGACTGGCTATCACCATTGTGCTTGCTACAGCTATTCGAGTTTGTGCTAAGTTTGCTCCCATCTAGCTTCAGTAGCATACTGTCTGTTCCTCTTCATGGGGCACGGATCCGGATGTCTATTGACTAGCCATTGTCATTGTGCCTAGCACCTCATAGTCGATTTTCTGTTCGGTTGGTGCCTCAAGCTTCTGCAGCAGAGCTTTCTTTTCCTCTTCAGGGAGTGTGCCATTGAACATGAAAACAGACTTGTCGCCGTCGTCCTTCTTTGTCACCGTTGTCACCTCATAGACGAGAACGTTGCGGCTGACTGGAAGCTTGTTGACGCTAAGCTGGTGTACTCCACAACATCTGGTGAGTACTGCCTCATGGAGCGCCTGCGTCCCGAGGGTAAGGAGGAGGAGGAGACGGCGGAGAAAGAGGGGGAGGACCGTTGGCCCTTTACTACATTAAAAAAAGGGCTGTTGGGCCGACCGTGGCGACTTTCTTCTTCGGCTGATTTGTTTCCGTGTCAAGCGTGGGCAGGACGGCGAGCCCATGGCTATGGCTCGATGGCCGGCTCGCTCTTACCACGTCCGTTCGTACAATAAGCATTTTGATGCTCAATTATTCTGGTTGTAGTTTGCATTATGTCAAACTTTTGTTACAAGTTTATGTTCAGGACAATGTGCTCTGTGCAATGTCCTATTTCTCGGGGAGTTGTACAATGTGCCTTTGATATTCGGACAGAGTTTACTTCAACCGATGATATGGTTAGTTGGATTTTTAGATTTCCTGTTAGCATAAGAGGTATTATTTCGGTAGGAGTAGCGGCTGTAGTTTGGTCTCTATGGAAAACACGTAATGCAGCTTGTTTTGATTAAGTGTTCCGCTGATGATCCTACTTGTATTATTGCTAAATTTGCACATTGGTTACATTTCTGGGCAAATCTTCAGATTCGAGGTCGACTAGGCTTAAAACACATAGAAGCAAGAGTGTTGTTGCGGGTGGCAAACTGGCAATTGACAGCCGTCGGATGCGGTTTTTCATCTTGGCGTAAGCACGCGCTGAGACGTCCCTTTCCTACACAGTGAGGCTTGGCTTTCGAGGTGGACCTAAGCTGAACTTTGACAACCACGAGTGCATGTTATACCCATCGCATGCATGCACCTTGCCATCAAATATATACGTTTACAAAAGGGAGGACATTGATATTGCGATCATGGAGCTAAGCGCAGGCACACTCGTGTTCCTCACTGTCATCTCGCTGACGATCCTTGTGTCCTCCTTACTCGGCCGCGAGTCGAACTCGAACAGGCGGCGGCCTCCCGGCCCACGGTGTCTCCCGTTCATCGGAGGCCTCCACCACCTCCTAACATCGCAGCCGCAGGTCGCTCTCCGTGACCTGGCAAAGAGGCATGGCCCGGTGATGTACCTGCAACTAGGCCAGCTCGACGCCGTGGTCATCTCCTCGCCGGCCGCGGCGCAGGAGGTGCTCACGGACAACACCCTCACCTTCGCGTCGCGGCCGAGCATCCTCGGAACGGATATCAGCTCCTACGGGAACCTCGACATCGCCTTCTCGCCGTATGGCGCGTACTGGAGGACCCTGCGTAGGCTCTGCACGGTGGAGCTCCTCAGCGCGCGCAAGGTGAGGCAGTTCGCGGCCGTAATGAACAGCGAGACTATGTCACTGGTCAGAGGCGTGCGCGAGGCAGGCTGCGCTGGTGGCGGCGGCAAGCCGGTCGATCTCGGCAGGCTGGTGCTGCGTTGCGCGAACACGATCACCGCGAAGGCCACCTTCGGCCAGGGGTGCTGCGAAGCCGAGCTACGGGAGCGGTTCTTGTCTGTGATGCAGCAGATGCTCAACCTGAGTGGGAGGCTCTTCATCGGGGACCTCTTCCCGTTCCTGCGGTTCGTGGACGTCCTCACTGGTGTTAAAGCCCGGCTCTGGCGAGTGCACCGGCAGCTCGACGTGATCTTTGAAGAAATCATCCAAGGGTGCGAGGCGAGGCGAGAGACGACTCAAGCTGATGATCAGGATGACTTTCTTAGTGTCATGCTCAGGATCAAAGACCAGGGGGAACTTGAGTTCCCCATCGGTAGGACAAACATCAAGGCAATCATAGTGGTATGTATATGTGTCGTGCTGACTCTCTAAAACTAATCTAGCATGCATGTATTTGAGTTGTGCATCATCATGATGCAGAGGCCGGGTTTCCCTTTTCAAAAAAAACATGTATTTGAGTTCTTCATATTGATTTTCAACAACGACGAATATAGGATATGTTCACGGCGGGGACAGAGACGACGTCGTTGACCGTTGAGTGGATCATGTCCCAGCTCATGAGGAACTCGGAGGTGATGGCCAAGGCGCAGGCGGAGGTGCGACGAACACTGGACAACAAGAGCCCCCAGGACCATGACGCCTTCATGGAGAAATTGCATTACACAAAGATGGTGATAAAGGAGGCACTCAGGCTGCACCCCCCAGCGCCGCTCCTGCTCCCCCGTGTCTGCCGGGAGACCTGCGACGTCGGCGGGTTCCAGGTAGCGGCGGGTTCGAGGGTCATAGTCAATGCGTGGGCGATAGGGAGGAGCCCGGAGCACTGGTCCGACGACGCTGATGAATTCAGGCCGGAGAGGTTCAATGATAGTTCCGCACCGGACTACAATGGCACGCAGTACAAGTACCTGCCTTTCGGGACTGGGAGGAGGATCTGCCCCGGCGTCAACTTTGGGATGGCAATGGTGGAGCTCATTGTGGCCAGGCTTCTCTACTACTTCGACTGGGGACTCCCCACCGGAATTCTGCCACATGAGCTTGACATGGATATGATCGTCAATATGACGGCTAGGAGAAAGACCCAGCTGCTCCTCACAGCGACATTGTATGAGGTCCCTAGCATGGAAAATCCAACCAGCTCTGATCTGGAGTAATATGTGGCCTTCAGTGATCTTATCCGCAAAGGCGATATACATGTGCGAGATTGTGCCATTCCTTACTGCAGCTTTCCTTGTCACAAACTTGTCACGCACATGTTAATATCACAACTGCAATAAACATTTGTATTCCATGCTAGCTCTACGATTGAGACACTAAATTGTCCATACAATCTATCGATGGTTTTGTTTCACCATGATATTTTTTTTATATTCGTCAATAAATTCAAAACCAAACAGTCATATTTTATGTTGAAAGGGGGATAATAGGTTTGACCAAATCTATTAATTTAGAAAGAAGAGAGTTTCCCGGATAATAACAAAACCAGGCAAAACAGATATAAAAAAAATACAACAACAAGCAGGCAAACAACCACCTGGCACACTGCCACGAACTGACAAGAAAACAACCTAAAAAGGGACCCAAAAATCAAGCATAAGTGGATGATTTCCTTTCGACGCCAAATGTTTTCTTACCCATCTTAGAGATTTCTTCACATTCATGATTACACCCTTGAAGCCTTTTCCGTCAAGATACAGGCAATATCCTTGTCATATCCCGAGCAAGCCGCATCCAAATCAACGAGCAAAACACATAGGATGTGCAATGCAATTGACATCACACAAGCTTGAAAATTGTTTCAACGTGGGCGAAGTCGGAAGCATCGCACACGGTTTTAGCTACCGTGTGCCATTTGGGTCACCCATCGCCTGCCCATGGATATCGACGATCACTATAATCATACGCGATGTCTAAAATCTACCTTGTTCGATTGACTGATCTGTTCGAGTGTGTGTAAACAAAGTATGTATGTATGCTTGTAAACTACATATTATGTAGTGTCTTATTTACATTTCTTATGTTGTTCTTTTGTTGTTTACATTACAATAGTAGAACAAAGCTTGGATAAATTATTCTGTCCTTTGATGAAAAACTATTTTAGTCTACTAGGATGTGCGACAGGGTACTGTAATCCTATATCCAATCTCTACTCTCTTGTCACTTTATCAGGCTGTGTGTGATGATATGAACGACGCTGAGCAGTGGAATAGTTTTGGTACAAGAAAAACATTGATTAGCTTATTTCTCCTATTATGTTTATAAGACATACAAATCCTGCATTGTTGTTCATCGGCAAGAATAAGGATAAGCTGATTTCTCCAAGTAGATGTTTTCATGTTGGAGATAGGATTAGCAGAGAAGGCCAATAATTGTAAATTCGTCCATGTCATTCGTACACTGTTAATCAATAGAAGTAAGGTAGTGCTTACCATTGTTGTTCATCGGCAAGAATGAAGGTATGAAATCTGGTACACGTTCACGAGCATAATATATAGTTGTGTGCAAGTAAAGCGATTTGGAAATATCAATTGCTACGACATGCACTACAGAAGTAACAGCCCAGCCCGACGGCATTTGCCGTCGGGCTCATCACAGAAACCCTCGGCCTCAGTGAGCCCGACGGCCACCGTCGGCCTAAGGCCGTCGGGCTGTGATCCATCGGGCTCACGCCCTGGCCGTCGGGCTAGCAAATGCCGTCGGACTAGCTCGCGACGCCGACGGTGATTTTAGGCCGTCGGTGTTAAAATACCCTCGGCGCAGAAACTCGTAACGGCGCTTCGTCACGATACACGCGTCACCTTCACAGGCCATACGGTGAGCCCGACGGCAATGCCGTCGGCCTCACCATAGGGTTACTACGCCGACGGTGAATACCGTCGGCCTCACTACTGCATAATAATGCAATATAGCATGACGCCGACGGCATTGCCGTCGGGCTCAGTCTGGAGTGAAAAGAGCAGCATTTTGCTGCATTATTATTATTCCCTGCAAATTTCAATTTTTTTCTGGGATTCACATATAAACATCATCAAACTCGTGAACATCATCATATAGGGATCATCAAACATATAAACATCATCATATAGGGATCATCAAACATATAAACATCATCAAACTCATGAACAACATGTAGGGATCATCAGCTACCAAATATATCACACGTTTCTATATCACACAACATATATCACACGTTTCTACATGATCAAGCTCATGAAGCTACAAAATGATCTCTCCAAAGGAACTCTCAAGCATGAATTCCACCGCCAAGAGCATGATCACTACAAAATGAAAACGAACTCCGGTTAGCATGGCAAATGTATCAAGTTTAAATTCATGCAAGAGAAAATGATCGAAGTCATGCAAACCTTTTAAGTCCAAATTCATGCAAGGAAAAATGATCAAATTCATGCAAATGTTCTAAGTCCAAATTCATGCAAACGTTCTAAGTCCAAATTCATGCAAACATTCTAAGTCCAAACTGAATCATGAAAAATAGTTCTAAGTCTATGGTTGGTTTATGTCAGAGTTTTTCATGAACTAACCGGGTTTGGCGATTGTCGACGCATCTCGCGGCTCTCGTGGTGGGGTGATCGACGCAGCGAGGTAGAAGCACCCGGGCTAGGACCTTGTGAGTGAACCGGAGTGGCCATGGGTGAGGCAGAAGCTCGACCAAACGGAGCCATTGCCCGTGAAGAAGACGATCCCTACATGTTTGAACAAAATATGACTAAGTGTAAATATCTAGATGTACAAAAAATAACTTAGTGAAGCTTTGGTGAAGTACTAACAGGAGTCGCCTGGGTGTAGTGTGCGACGAAATCGGCGTACACGGCCGTGGAGGGTACGGTGGTGGTGGCGGAGCCGGTACTGGCTCGGGTAGTGGAGTACCCTCTCTCATTGCCGTACTAAGCGCCTGCAAGTGAGTTTAGATGCCATGCATAATGAAGTACAAACTCGGACAATGAAATTTATTGGCTAGGATTGGATGGACCACAACTCACCGTCATATAGGCAAACTGATGCGACTGCTGAGCTTGATACACAGCCGCCGAATGATCCTGCATCTGCTGCATCCAAGCATCCTGAGCCTCTTGCCAGGCTTGTTCCATTTCCTTAAATATGACATAGTGAATCTCATGAGCATACCCATATATGAATGGGAACTAAGAATGAAGAAGAAAAATGAGAGAAAACTTACATGGTCCACAGCATGGGCGGCTCTAGCACGCGGTGCACGAGGTGTAACAGAAACACCCGTGAGTGATTTGACACGTGTGTAGTTGGTGGTAGGCTCGATCACCGTGTCAAATGTGTGCGAGCGGCCATGTGGCCTTCCATGTCCTGCGATAATCACGACCCTCTCGTCGACTGGCTCCTTAACAGGGTCAGAATCCGGTCCATTCAGCTCCTTGTACCTGATGGCATTCATAACAAGTAAACAATTAGTAAGTACAAATTATTTCTTGCTTGCATTTAGTAAACATGATCTTGAAAAATAAACCTGGTCTTGTACTCCTCAAGGTTATCAGTGGTTGTGCCATAGTATGGATCATCTCCGTCCTTGACCACCTTCTTCTTATGAGCCAATTGCCACACTTCAAACTCTCCCAGCTCCCGCCCTTCATTAGCGGTCATCTAAAATACATACAACAAATGGTATGCATTAAAAAGAAAACACTGCCAGGGAAAACGAGTAGGTTGTTCCATATTTATACCTGATGATCCTTGTAGTGGTAGAAGTGTCGGTTCCCTTGACAGTGAGTTCCCTCATGACCGCGATTGAGACTGTTTTGAATGCTCTTGGCCTTGAAATCTAGATCTTTCCCGGTCCACATGTCCACCAGTTTCTCCCAGCCATCCTTCTTTCCCAGAGCCCACTTTGGACAAATCTTAAGATGAAAACATCTCAAGTCAACATCTCAAGTGAAGAACAGATAATGCACTTTACGATGGACATGGAATAAAAAGAAAATTTCATTACCCCCATGAAATCCTCGTGGGACATCTTCTCACCAAGTTTGAGCTGAAGGATTTTCTTCTTGTTGTATCTCGTGCCTTTCTCGCCGTAGAACTGAGCGATAGCTGTAATTTTAACATCATACCACATCTGGCGTAACTTGATCCTCACCATCGTAAAGAAGACCTCTTGGCTCTTGTGCTCGTGCTCGGGAGGCACGCGATAGAACTCCTTTAATCATGTAGACAATCTTATTATGGTGAGAATCACAAGTTAACAAAACTATGGTTAACTATGGTTGAGAATCACAAGTAAACAAAACACCATATAATAGTTCTTACCCAGAACTTGTGAACCACAACCTCTGCACAGCTAGGCTTAAAACTCTCACCCTCCACAGTCTCCATGTAGCCGGAGCCCTGAGCGGCCTCGTAGTCCTCCCACCTCATGGCTAACTTCTTCAGAGAATTTGGATCCTCGGGATTCTCTTTGTAGAGGCCTGGCCAATGCCTCTTCAGAAGGCCCACAAGTACACCACCTGGAAGATTTCCCGAACTGGTGATGAGTTGAAAATTGCTGCACATGAAAGAACAATATTAGTATGCAAGGAGAGTTAGCCACATACTTATATGATCAAAAGATAGCCACTTACTTTTTGTTGACCGGCTTAATAAGAATTATGCCCTCTTGAGATGTTGATCTTCTTGGAAGATTCTTTATTCCTCGAGTCCACAAGGGCCCAAGATCCTCCCCCTCGTGCTGCAAATTAAAATTAAAATGCAAATTAGAGTTCAAATAAAATGTAAGTGAACAAAACTAAGTGGTAGGAATAGGAGAAAATAGCGTACATCCTCCTCCTCCTCCTCCTCGGCGTGCTGCTCCAGGTCCTCGTCAACGGGCTGCTCCGGGTCCTCATCAACGGGCTGCTCCAAGTCCACCCCAAAGTACTGATGCTCCACCCCAAAGTACTGCTGCTGAGGCTGCTCCACCCTAAAGTACTGCTGCTGAGGCTCCTCCCCCTCGAAGTACTGATGCTGAGGCTCCTGCACCACGAAGTGCTGCTGCTCCACCTCCCTGTCCTCCGAGTGGGTTGCTGCGGAGGGTACCTAAATAAAATAGCAGTTAGTGAGTATGAGCATGATAGTAGACAGTAGGCATGATAGCAATTACCTCACTGAAGTAAGACGTCGAAGGTGTCATCATCCGTGAAGATGAAACCTCCGACAAAGGTCTAGACCTCGAGCCTCGTCCTCGTCCTCGAGCTCGCGGTGCAGGTCGCCCTCGAGGCTCGTCCTCGTCCTCGACCTCGACCTCAACTGTGGTCTCCCTCGAGGCTCGTCCTCGACCTCTAGTGGGGCGACCCCCGCCTCGTCCTCTAGGGGGTAGGCCCCCGCCTCGTCCTCTAGGGGGTTGACCCCCGCCTCGTCCATCGTCCTCGTCGTCACTCTCCCCTAAGCGTTTAGGGGGCTTTCGCAAACGACAAATGTTCCTAAGCATGGATGCCGCGGAATTCTTGCTCATGGTTTAGTCACCTGCATTGAGAACATGTAAAATGTTAGTAAGCAGAAATTACAATTTCATGCGAAAATAAGCAAAAGAAAGCATTGAGAACTCGAAAATAAGCAAAAGTAAGCATTGAGAACATTGATGAAAAAATAAGACGTAGTAAGCAAGTTGGAAATAAAACATAAAAGACGCTCACCAAGTTTTGGGTTGTGTTCGGGTCTAATCATCATCAGGGTCACTATCACTATCACGTGAGTAGTAGGGTATGCCATCGAACGGTGGAGGCTCATCCTCGTCACTTTCACTATCTAGATGTAACTTGTTGAGCATATATATGTCCTTTACATTCACAACTGCCTCACCTCTTCCATGTCTTTCACTATCATCGACTTCATCAAGACCACCCATAAGGACATCAAAGTCACCGCCATCCTCTTCCTCCTGGTAGAAATCTCCCTCGTATGTGATGGGGTTTATATTGTTGTAATCGTCCACGTTTGGCATGGGTAGCTTACCACGTGGCTATACCTTGAACACAACTTCCCAACCCTGTAGTTCCTCGTTCTGGCATGGGTATGGTAGATAATAAACTTGTGTTGCCTGGTTAGACACAACAAATACATCGGACCCGCTATAGGTGGTTGAAGGACTCACTTCCACTAAACCAATGGAAGGGGTACTTTTTAGTCCAACCACTGGGTCGAACCAATGGCATTTGAACACAACAAGAGTGAGAGGATGGCCCCCTTTATCGAATTTCACCTCATATATGTTCTGTAACCTTCCATAGTACTCATCCTCATTTCGACCTCCGGTAAACACTCCAGTATTTACTGTTTTCGCATTTGGCCGAGTATTTTGGTGTTTCTCGGCATGGAAACGATACCCACTCACATCATACTTTTCATAAGTCGCCACCTTAGGGTCGAAACCCTGCGAAACCCATCTCAATTCATCTGTCATAGATGTTTTCTGTTGATTTCCCTACAAGTTTAGTCAAAATTGTTAGTTTTGTGTTTACATAAACTACAATAGACAAGGGGGTGAGTTAGAAATTACTTTTTCCATGAACCAAGCCACAAAATTTTGCCTTCTGGGGGCACCCTTCCTTAAAAGAGTATTAAATTCCGATACAGTAGGATTTTCTTTTCCCAACCACTCCTCATCCAGAAATTGAGGCACGAATGTATCCTCTACTTCATCTATGTTCATCAACACATAGAGCATGATGTCCTCCCACTCCTGCTCCGTCACAGTGTAAATATGTTGACCACCAGACTTACCGCCTTGGCCTTGGAAGAGATGAAGCTTGGGTTTATAGCTGGGGTTATCGGTATTGTACCGAGAGAGCGGATTATGCATATTGGGAACATCTTCAGGATAGTATGTTGTAGATACATCTGACACCTCCTCGATGATATATGCCTCGTCTATGCATGCTTCAATCTGATTTTTGTTTCCACATTTGGTTCGCATATTCTTAAATATTCTCTCTATACAAAACTGCCAACGGTTCTGAACCGGTCCCCCCAATAATGCCTCGTTAGGTAGATGCAATATGAGATGTACCATCGGAGTAAACATGCCTGGCGGAAATACAATCTCTAACTTGCATATCAACTCTGGGACTTTCTCATGAAGTCTTTTCATCATTTCCGGACATATTTCTTTGGCACACAGCATGCGGAAGAAATGGCTCAACTCCGCAAGTGGCCGCCAAACACGATCAGGGAGATAGCCTCGAAGCATCACCGGCATTATTCGCTCAATCCATATGTGATAGTCATGACTCTTAAGCCCGTTGACTCTGCCCGTTGTTAAATTGACTCCGTTACTCATGTTAGAACAATAACCATCTGGGAACTTCACATTGTGTTTGAGCCAATTGAATGCCTCCTTCTTTTGGGCAGCTAGAAGGCAGAAGTCAGCATTTGGCTTGACCCAATTTCTTCGATTGCCCTCAGGACGCTGCATGTTTAGTTTTATTCTGTCACAAAGCCTCTCTTGATCGACCCTAGCCTTCACATTGTCCTTCGTCTTCTCAGGAATGTCTAGGGTTGTGTGAAAGACGGACTCTGCGACATTCTTTTCGGTCTGCATCACATCGATGTTATGAGGAAGTTTGAGGTCCTTGTCATAGGGGAGTTGCGTCAAACCTGGTATGTGAGTCCAGTAGTGCGTCTCACCATATCCAATAAAACCTTTGCCTTTGGTCTTAGGCTTTAGAGCACGTAGCTCCGCATCAACAACTTTACCATCAAACGTTGGTATCTTGTTTACTTCACTGACAACTTTGTCTTTCAAGAAGTGTTTTTTGTCCTCTCTGAATCTATGACCTTCTTCGAGGAACTGTCGATGCTTGTCAAAGTCGGAATACTTGCCACCCTTCTTCAGCCATACGAACATAAGAGCATGCCTGCACACTGGGCATGGCATCTTTCCGGCTGTACAGTGTCCGCAGAATAGGGCATACCCGGGTAGGTCATGCATGGAATACTGGTACCAAACTGTCATGCAGAAGTTTTTCTTCGTTGCCCGGTCATATGTCCATGTGCCGTGTGCCCAAGAATGTTCCAAATCATCGATTAGCGGCTGCATGTACACACTCAAATTCTTCCCCGGATATTCAGGCCCCGGAATGATCAGAGACAACAATATGGTCTTGCGTTGCATTAAGACTCCGGGAGGGAGATTGAGCGGCATAACAAACACGGGCCAACAGCTGTACGACCTAGCCGACATACCGAATGGATTGAAACCATCGGTTGCTATCGCAATTCTGACATTTCGAGACTCTCGGGCTTTATCAGGGTATACTCTGTCGAAATGTTTCCACGCTTCACCATCAGCCGAATGTTTCATCTTCTTATTTTTATCACTAATATCAGGGTATCTCTTCCCCGTCTTGTGCCATGTCATCTGTTTGGCAGTCTCCTCATCCATGTAAAGGCGTTGGATCCTTTTTATGAATGGGAGATACCGAAGAATCTTTACAGCAACTTTCGTCTGCACCATTTCACCTTCGGCGCCCTTCACCTCTACATACCTAGAGGCCCCACACTTGCTACAGTGAGTGTGATTCACAAACTCTTTCCGAAACAGAAGGCAACCCTTAGGACAACAATGTATCTTCTCATAATCCATGCAAAGCGATTTCATGATTTTCTTCGACTCATACATGGTACGAGGCAGACAATGTCCCTTAGGGAGCATGTTACCCATTGTTTTCAAATGATCTTCAAAGCTTGATCGGGTTTGGCCGTGTTTGGCCTTATCAGCTAACAGTTGCGATATGGCATCAAGCTGAGAGACTTCTGCACCCGGATAAAGAGGTTTCTTCGCGGTGGCCATCATTTCAAGGAAGGCCTTCGCGGTTTCCTCTGGTTCATCCGGTAAATCCGATTCCTCCTGTTCATCCGGATCTTCGGGAGGTGGCGAATGTGCCTGATTTGCATAGTGAAGATCAACAAGCATGTTTGCAATGCCATCGTGGGCACTGCCATCGATGTGTTGCCGCATCACCACCTCTCTAACACGATCACTCTCAGGAAAGTTGATTTGCATGTTAAAGTCGGGCATATATCCGTAAAGCCAAAGGTGTTTTGTCATCTCTAAACTACCCTGACGGTTATTCATCTTGCACCGAGCACAAGGGCAAAGCGGACGAACTGTCTTAGAACCACAGTGTGCGTCCTTCATATAATATTCAGTTTTCCACTGCCACTCAGCTGTCATGTCAGTCCTATTAATACGACCACTGTACATCCACTCACCATCAGCCATCTGCACTTAGAGTTAATAACAGCTAAAAAAACATTTGATATCAAATAAATGGCATTAAATTAAATACAAGATATTCTCTACCGGGGAAAACGCGTGCATCATCCTACATCTCTAATAGGATAGCCTCCTAGCAGCCGCCGGATCCGTAGATTGAGTATGTTCTCCATGCTCTACCCCGATCCGAGACAGAATTTCGGCAGCACCTCCCCGCTGCTCTCCCGATACACGTCTTGGCAAAAAGCCGAGAGGATGTGCATCCGGAGAACAACGGGGAGGCACTACCGAAATTATGACTCGGACCGGAGCAGAACATAGAGAACGTACCCAACTACGCATCCGCCGACTGTCCCGTAAATGCCGAAGCGTTACGCATCATAATATGCTGACCTCTAACGCATATTTATCCACGTAACGCTTTCGGACGGGAAAAGACACCTAGGTTACGCGACTTGACGTGAAACTAAACCTAGAACATAAAAATGCAAGAGAGGAGAAGGAGTAGAGGAAGTAGTCGAACAACACGAAAACAATGATGGCTCTGAGGCGACAGGGACTCCGGGACGGCGGCTCTGGACGGTGAGAAATATAATCTAGATTAATACTAGCAAATGCATTACCAATTAAATCTAAAACTAAGAATAATTATAAAACTAACCGTAGCACAAACAGTAGCACTAAGCTAGCACTAACAGTAGCACTAACCCTAGCTAGCACTAACAGTAGCACTAAAAATTAAAAAATTACCGGCGTGGGCAGCTCGGGGAGGGAAGGAGGCCGGGTCCAGCAGCTCGGGGAGGAGGACGAGGTGTCGGCGGCGGCGTCGGGTGGAGCAAAGGGAGGAGGACGAGGTGGCGACGGGTACGGGTCCGGGGAGGAGGACGAGGTGGCGCACGGGGGAGGGGCTGGTGGAGGAGAGCTTGGGCCGGTGGCGCACAGGGGAGGGCTCGGGGAGGAGATGTGGTTGCGGCGGCGGCGTCTCGGTTGGAGCGTGGGGAGGAGCACGGCGGCGGCGTCTCGGGTGGAGCACAGGAAGAAGCACGGCGGCGGAAGGGGGCCGGACGGCGAGGCGGCGGCGGGTGGCTGGCGGCGACGCACGGGAGGGCGTGCGGACGGGGGCCGGACGGCGAGGCGGCGGCGGGTGGCTGGCGGCGACGCGCGGGGAAGGGTGTGCGGACGCGCGGGGAAGGGTTGTGGCTCGATCTGGTCCGTCCGAACCAGGTCAGGGCACCAAATTAGGATATGAGTAAGCCCGACGGCATTGCCGTCGGCCTCATCATACAGTTTTTTTCCCCAAAGTATTTCATTTTTAAATTTAGTTCTTTCAGTTTGATTCATTAACAATTTATAAAATATAAATTTTAATTTCATTTACTAATATTTTGTTAATGAAAGATTTCGACACTCCGGAACACCGACACGGCGATACCCCTATCGTCAATCTACCCCTCTTAACGGCGTCGGGAGGGGGTAGACGCATGGATTTTTTTGCTTGGATGTGTTAGGTTGGTATATTGGACCATAAAAAACAAACATTTCATGTGTTCCGTCGCACGGTTCCATGCCCGACACCCGAAACGGGGGTTTTCACCTCTAAGTGCAAGAACTTACCACGGAGAAAGAGGGGTCAGTGTAGCGGGTCGCACCTCGGAGATGTATCTTGGTTCCCACAAACTACCAACACACTAGTATACATATGTTAGGGGTCTATGCAAGTTTTGATGGGGTCTTGACACTCCGGACCCCCTCTACGGCGAAACCCTACTCCCGCTGGAGAAAAGTCTGAACCCGTCGATCTACCCCTCTAAACGGCGTCAGGAGGGGGTAGACGCATGGATTTTTTTGCTTGGATGTGTTAGGTTGGTATATTGGACCATAAAAAACAAACATTTCATGTGTTCCGTCGCACGGTTCCATGCCCGACACCCGAAACGGGGGTTTTCACCTCTAAGTGCAAGAACTTACCACGGAGAAAGAGGGGTCAGTGTAGCGGGTCGCACCTCGGAGATGTATCTTGGTTCCCACAAACTACCAAAACACTAGTATACATATGTTAGTGGTCTATGCAAGTTTTGATGGGGTCTTGACACTCCGGACCCCCTCTATGGCGAAACCCTACTCCCGCTGGAGAAAAGCCTGAACCCGTCGATCTACCCCTCTAAACGGCGTCGGGAGGGGGTAGACGCATGGATTTTTTTGCTTGGATGTGTTAGGTTGGTATATTGGACCATAAAAAACAAACATTTCATGTGTTCCGTCGCACGGTTCCATGCCCGACACCCGAAACGGGGTTTTCACCTCTAAGTGCAAGAACTTACCACAGAGAAAGAGGAGTCAGTGAAGCGGGTCGCACCTCGGAGATGTACCTTGGTTCCCACAAACTACCAACACACTAGTATACATATGTTAGGGGTCTATGCAAGTTTTGATGCGGTCTTGACACTCCGGACCCACTCTACGGCGAAACCCTACTCCCGTTGGAGAAAAGTCTGAACCCGTCGATATACCCCTCTAAACGGCGTCGGGAGGGGGTAGACGCATGGATTTTTTTGCTTGGATGTGTTAGGTTGGTATATTGGACCATAAAAAACAAACATTTCATGTGTTCCGTCGCACGGTTCCATGCCCGACACCCGAAACGGGGGTTTTCACCTCTAAGTGCAAGAACTTACCACGGAGAAAGAGGGGTCAATGTAGCGGGTCGCACCTCGGAGATGTATCTTGGTTCCCACAAACTACCAACACACTAGTATACATATGTTAGGGGTCTATGCAAGTTTTTATGGGGTCTTGACACTCCGGACCCCCTCTACGGCGAAACCCTACTCCCGCTGGAGAAAAGTCTGAACCCGTCGATCTACCCCTCTAAACGGCGTCGGGCGGGGGTAGACGCATGTATGTTTTTGCTTGGATGTGTTAGGTTGGTATATTGGACCATAAAAAACAAACATTTCATGTGTTCCGTCGCACGGTTCCATGCCCGACACCCGAAACGGGGGTTTTCACCTCTAAGTGTAAGAACTTACCACGGAGAAAGAGGGGTCAGTGAAGCGGGTCGCACCTCGGAGATGTATCTTGGTTCCCACAAACTACCAACACACTAGTATACATATGTTAGGGGTCTATGCAAGTTTTGATGGGGTCTTGACACTCCGGACCCACTCTACGGCGAAACCCTACTCCCGCTCGAGAAAAGTCTGAACCCGTCGATCCACCCCTCTAAACGGCGTCGGGAGGGGGTAGACGCATGGATTTTTTTGCTTGGATGTGTTAGGTTGGTATATTGGACCATAAAAAACAAACATTTCATGTGTTCCGTCGCACGGTTCCATGCCCGACACCCGAAACGGGGGTTTTCACCTCTAAGTGCAAGAACTTACCACGGAGAAAGAGGGGTCAGTGTAGCGGGTCGCACCTCGGAGATGTATCTTGGTTCCCACAAACTACCAACACACTAGTATACATATGTTAGGGGTCTATGCAAGTTTTGATGGGGTCTTGACACTCCGGACCCCCTCTACGGCGAAACCCTACTCCCGCTGGAGAAAAGTCTGAACCCGTCGATCTACCCCTCTAAACGGCGTCAGGAGGGGGTAGACGCATGGATTTTTTTGCTTGGATGTGTTAGGTTGGTATATTGGACCATAAAAAACAAACATTTCATGTGTTCCGTCGCACGGTTCCATGCCCGACACCCGAAACGGGGGTTTTCACCTCTAAGTGCAAGAACTTACCACGGAGAAAGAGGGGTCAGTGTAGCGGGTCGCACCTCGGAGATGTATCTTGGTTCCCACAAACTACCAAAACACTAGTATACATATGTTAGTGGTCTATGCAAGTTTTGATGGGGTCTTGACACTCCGGACCCCCTCTATGGCGAAACCCTACTCCCGCTGGAGAAAAGCCTGAACCCGTCGATCTACCCCTCTAAACGGCGTCGGGAGGGGGTAGACGCATGGATTTTTTTGCTTGGATGTGTTAGGTTGGTATATTGGACCATAAAAAACAAACATTTCATGTGTTCCGTCGCACGGTTCCATGCCCGACACCCGAAACGGGGTTTTCACCTCTAAGTGCAAGAACTTACCACAGAGAAAGAGGAGTCAGTGAAGCGGGTCGCACCTCGGAGATGTACCTTGGTTCCCACAAACTACCAACACACTAGTATACATATGTTAGGGGTCTATGCAAGTTTTGATGCGGTCTTGACACTCCGGACCCACTCTACGGCGAAACCCTACTCCCGTTGGAGAAAAGTCTGAACCCGTCGATATACCCCTCTAAACGGCGTCGGGAGGGGGTAGACGCATGGATTTTTTTGCTTGGATGTGTTAGGTTGGTATATTGGACCATAAAAAACAAACATTTCATGTGTTCCGTCGCACGGTTCCATGCCCGACACCCGAAACGGGGGTTTTCACCTCTAAGTGCAAGAACTTACCACGGAGAAAGAGGGGTCAATGTAGCGGGTCGCACCTCGGAGATGTATCTTGGTTCCCACAAACTACCAACACACTAGTATACATATGTTAGGGGTCTATGCAAGTTTTTATGGGGTCTTGACACTCCGGACCCCCTCTACGGCGAAACCCTACTCCCGCTGGAGAAAAGTCTGAACCCGTCGATCTACCCCTCTAAACGGCGTCGGGCGGGGGTAGACGCATGTATGTTTTTGCTTGGATGTGTTAGGTTGGTATATTGGACCATAAAAAACAAACATTTCATGTGTTCCGTCGCACGGTTCCATGCCCGACACCCGAAACGGGGGTTTTCACCTCTAAGTGTAAGAACTTACCACGGAGAAAGAGGGGTCAGTGAAGCGGGTCGCACCTCGGAGATGTATCTTGGTTCCCACAAACTACCAACACACTAGTATACATATGTTAGGGGTCTATGCAAGTTTTGATGGGGTCTTGACACTCCGGACCCACTCTACGGCGAAACCCTACTCCCGCTCGAGAAAAGTCTGAACCCGTCGATCCACCCCTCTAAACGGCGTCGGGAGGGGGTAGACGCATGGATTTTTTTGCTTGGATGTGTTAGGTTGGTATATTGGACCATAAAAAACAAACATTTCATGTGTTCCGTCGCACGGTTCCATGCCCGACACCCGAAACGGGGGTTTTCACCTCTAAGTGCAAGAACTTACCACGGAGAAAGAGGGGTCAGTGTAGCGGGTCGCACCTCGGAGATGTATCTTGGTTCCCACAAACTACCAACACACTAGTATACATATGTTAGGGGTCTATGCAAGTTTTGATGGGGTCTTGACACTCCGGACCCCCTCTACGGCGAAACCCTACTCCCGCTGGAGAAAAGTCTGAACCCGTCGATCTACCCCTCTAAACGGCGTCAGGAGGGGGTAGACGCATGGATTTTTTTGCTTGGATGTGTTAGGTTGGTATATTGGACCATAAAAAACAAACATTTCATGTGTTCCGTCGCACGGTTCCATGCCCGACACCCGAAACGGGGGTTTTCACCTCTAAGTGCAAGAACTTACCACGGAGAAAGAGGGGTCAGTGTAGCGGGTCGCACCTCGGAGATGTATCTTGGTTCCCACAAACTACCAAAACACTAGTATACATATGTTAGTGGTCTATGCAAGTTTTGATGGGGTCTTGACACTCCGGACCCCCTCTATGGCGAAACCCTACTCCCGCTGGAGAAAAGCCTGAACCCGTCGATCTACCCCTCTAAACGGCGTCGGGAGGGGGTAGACGCATGGATTTTTTTGCTTGGATGTGTTAGGTTGGTATATTGGACCATAAAAAACAAACATTTCATGTGTTCCGTCGCACGGTTCCATGCCCGACACCCGAAACGGGGTTTTCACCTCTAAGTGCAAGAACTTACCACAGAGAAAGAGGAGTCAGTGAAGCGGGTCGCACCTCGGAGATGTACCTTGGTTCCCACAAACTACCAACACACTAGTATACATATGTTAGGGGTCTATGCAAGTTTTGATGCGGTCTTGACACTCCGGACCCACTCTACGGCGAAACCCTACTCCCGTTGGAGAAAAGTCTGAACCCGTCGATATACCCCTCTAAACGGCGTCGGGAGGGGGTAGACGCATGGATTTTTTTGCTTGGATGTGTTAGGTTGGTATATTGGACCATAAAAAACAACAATTTCATGTGTTCCGTCGCACGGTTCCATGCCCGACACCCGAAACGGGGGTTTTCACCTCTAAGTGCAAGAACTTACCACGGAGAAAGAGGGGTCAATGTAGCGGGTCGCACCTCGGAGATGTATCTTGGTTCCCACAAACTACCAACACACTAGTATACATATGTTAGGGGTATATGCAAGTTTTTATGGGGTCTTGACACTCCGGACCCCCTCTACGGCGAAACCCTACTCCCGCTGGAGAAAAGTCTGAACCCGTCGATCTACCCCTCTAAACGGCGTCGGGCGGGGGTAGACGCATGTATGTTTTTGCTTGGATGTGTTAGGTTGGTATATTGGACCATAAAAAACAAACATTTCATGTGTTCCGTCGCACGGTTCCATGCCCGACACCCGAAACGGGGGTTTTCACCTCTAAGTGTAAGAACTTACCACGGAGAAAGAGGGGTCAGTGAAGCGGGTCGCACCTCGGAGATGTATCTTGGTTCCCACAAACTACCAACACACTAGTATACATATGTTAGGGGTCTATGCAAGTTTTGATGGGGTCTTGACACTCCGGACCCACTCTACGGCGAAACCCTACCCCCGCTCGAGAAAAGTCTGAACCCGTCGATCCACCCCTCTAAACGGCGTCGGGAGGGGGTAGACGCATGGATTTTTTTGCTTGGATGTGTTAGGTTGGTATATTGGACCATAAAAAACAAACATTTCATGTGTTCCGTCGCACGGTTCCATGCCCGACACCCGAAACGGGGGTTTTCACCTCTAAGTGCAAGAACTTACCACGGAGAAAGAGGGGTCAGTGTAGCGGGTCGCACCTCGGAGATGTATCTTGGTTCCCACAAACTACCAACACACTAGTATACATATGTTAGGGGTCTATGCAAGTTTTGATGGGGTCTTGACACTCCGGACCCCCTCTACGGCGAAACCCTACTCCCGCTGGAGAAAAGTTTGAACCCGTCGATCTACCCCTCTAAACGGCGTCGGGAGGGGGTAGACGCATGGATTTTTTTGCTTGGATGTGTTAGGTTGGTATATTGGACCATAAAAAACAAACATTTCATGTGTTCCGTCGCACGGTTCCATGCCCGACACCCGAAACGGGGGTTTTCACCTCTAAGTGCAAGAACTTACCACGGAGAAAGAGGGGTCAGTGTAGCGGGTCGCACCTCGGAGATGTATCTTGGTTCCCACAAACTACCAACACACTAGTATACATATGTTAGTGGTCTATGCAAGTTTTGATGGGGTCTTGACACTCCGGACCCCCTCTATGGCGAAACCCTACTCCCGCTGGAGAAAAGTCTGAACCCGTCGATCTACCCCTCTAAACGGCGTCGGGAGGGGGTAGACGTATGGATTTTTTTGCTTGGATGTGTTAGGTTGGTATATTGGACCATAAAAAACAAACATTTCATGTGTTCCGTCGCACGGTTCCATGCCCGACACCCGAAACGGGGTTTTCACCTCTAAGTGCAAGAACTTACCACAGAGAAAGAGGGGTCAGTGAAGCGGGTCGCACCTCGGAGATGTACCTTGGTTCCCACAAACTACCAACACACTAGTATACATATTTTAGGGGTCTATGCATGTTTTGATGCGGTCTTGACACTCCGGACCCACTCTACGGCGAAACCCTACTCCCGTTGGAGAAAAGTCTGAACCCGTCGATATACCCCTCTAAACGGCGTCGGGAGGGGGTAGACGCATGGATTTTTTTGCTTGGATGTGTTAGGTTGGTATATTGGATCATAAAAAACAAACATTTCATGTGTTCCGTCGCACGGTTCCATGCCCGACACCCGAAACGGGGGTTTTCACCTCTAAGTGCAAGAACTTACCTCGGAGAAAGAGGGGTCAATGTAGCGGGTCGCACCTCGGAGATGTATCTTGGTTCCCACAAACTACCAACACACTAGTATACATATGTTAGGGGTCTATGCAAGTTTTTATGGGGTCTTGACACTCCGGACCCCCTCTACGGCGAAACCCTACTCCCGCTGGAGAAAAGTCTGAACCCGTCGATCTACCCCTCTAAACGGCGTCGGGCGGGGGTAGACGCATGTATTTTTTTGCTTGGATGTGTTAGGTTGGTATATTGGACCATAAAAAACAAACATTTCATGTGTTCCGTCGCACGGTTCCATGCCCGACACCCGAAACGGGGGTTTTCACCTCTAAGTGTAAGAACTTACCACGGAGAAAGAGGGGTCAGTGAAGCGGGTCGCACCTCGGAGATGTATCTTGGTTCCCACAAACTACCAACACACTAGTATACATATGTTAGGGGTCTATGCAAGTTTTGATGGGGTCTTGACACTCCGGACCCACTCTACGGCGAAACCCTACTCCCGCTCGAGAAAAGTCTGAACCCGTCGATCCACCCCTCTAAACGGCGTCGGGAGGGGGTAGACGCATGGATTTTTTTGCTTGGATGTGTTAGGTTGGTATATTGGACCATAAAAAACAAACATTTCATGTGTTCCGTCGCACGGTTCCATGCCCGACACCCGAAACGGGGGTTTTCACCTCTAAGTGCAAGAACTTACCACGGAGAAAGAGGGGTCAGTGTAGCGGGTCGCACCTCGGAGATGTATCTTGGTTCCCACAAACTACCAACACACTAGTATACATATGTTAGGGGTCTATGCAAGTTTTTATGGGGTCTTGACACTCCGGACCCCCTCTACGGCGAAACCCTACTCCCAATGGAGAAAAGTCTTAACCCGTCGATCTACCCCTCTAAACGGCGTCGGGAGGGGGTAGACGCATGGAGTTTTTTGCTTGGATGTGTTAGGTTGGTATATTGGACCATAAAAAACAAACATTTCATGTGTTCCGTCGCACGGTTCCATGCCCGACACCCGAAACGGGGGTTTTCACCTCTAAGTGCAAGAACTTACCACGGAGAAAGAGGGGTCAGTGAAGCGGGTCGCACCTCGGAGATGTATCTTGGTTCCCACAAACTACCAACACACTAGTATACATATGTAAGGGGTCTATGCAAGTTTTGATGGGGTCTTGACACTCCGGACCCACTCTACGGCGAAACCCTACTCCCGCTGGAGAAAAGTCTGAACCCGTCGATCTACCCCTCTAAACGGCGTCGGGAGGGGGTAGACGCATGGATTTTTTTGCTTGGATGTGTTAGGTTGGTATATTGGACCATAAAAAACAAACATTTCATGTGTTCCGTCGCACGGTTCCATGCCCGACACCCGAAACGGGGGTTTTCACCTCTAAGTGCAAGAACTTACCACGGAGAAAGAGGGGTCAGTGTAGCGGGTCGCACCTCGGAGATGTATCCTGGTTCCCACAAACTACCAACACACTAGTATACATATGTTAGGGGTCTATGCAAGTTTTGATGGGGTCTTGACACTCCGGACCCCCTCTACTGCGAAACCCTACTCCCGCTGGAGAAAAGTCTGAACCCGTCGATCTACCCCTCTAAACGGCGTCGGGAGGGGGTAGACGCATGGATTTTTTTGCTTGGATGTGTTAGGTTGGTATATTGGACCATAAAAAACAAACATTTCATGTGTTCCGTCGCACGGTTCCATGCCCGACACCCGAAACGGGGGTTTTCACCTCTAAGTGCAAGAACTTACCACGGAGAAAGAGGGGTCAGTGAAGCGGGTCGCACCTCGGAGATGTATCTTGGTTCCCACAAACTACCAACACACTAGTATACATATTTTAGGGGTCTATGCAAGTTTTTATGGGGTCTTGACACTCTGGACCCACTCTACGGCGAAACCCTACTCCCGCTGGAGAAAAGTCTGAACCCGTCGATCTACCCCTCTAAACGGCGTCGGGAGGGGGTAGACGCATGGATTTTTTTGCTTGGATGTGTTAGGTTGGTATATTGGACCATAAAAAACAAAAATTTCATGTGTTCCGTCGCACGGTTCCATGCCCGACACCCGAAACGGGGGTTTTCACCTCTAAGTGCAAGAACTTACCACGGAGAAAGAGGGGTCAGTGAAGCGGGTCGCACCTCGGAGATGTATCTTGGTTCCCACAAACTACCAACACACTAGTATACATATGTTAGGGGTCTATGCAAGTTTTGATGGGGTCTTGACACTCCGGACCCACTCTACGGCGAAACCCTACTCCCGCTGGAGAAAAGTCTGAACCCGTCGATCTACCCCTCTAAACGGCGTCGGGAGGGGGTAGACACATGGATTTTTTTGCTTGTATGTGTTAGGTTGGTATATTGGACCATAAAAAACAAACATTTCATGTGTTCCGTCGCACGGTTCCATGCCCGACACCCGAAACGGGGGTTTTCACCTCTAAGTGCAAGGAACCCCGTCACTACAAAACTCCGGAGATACCCGCATATGTGTCCTTATATTATGGCCACATATGATCACAATATTTGTACAAATTAGTTCTTATGTTATTTATTGTGATTTAGTACCCTTACGAATAATATTTTTGAATGTAACCTAATATTTCAAGAAAAAATGGAAAATAGTTCAATGAGCCCGACGGTATTGCCGTCGGCGTCAGTGTAGGTGGTTACAGCGCCGTCAGGTCGCTTCGTCCAGGACGCCCGCGCGGGGGAGACGGGGGGGAGAAGTCCGACGGTGTTTTAACGCCGACGGTGGCCGTCGGGCTCACATTAGAAGGCCGACGGTGTTTTTAGCCCGACGGTTTTTCTCTGGCCGTCGGTGCTCGATTGTGACGCCGACGGCCCCGACGTTTGGCCGTCGGCGTTAGAATTGCCGTCGGGCTGGTCTGCCACTCCCATAGTGATGACCAAGTGCGGATAAGAAAGATATTATTTGATAAGGAGAAGAAATAGTGGCCGAGTATATTTTCAAATTAACAAATTTACTGTCCTGGGGTACATTTTTTGTCTGACCTTATCACTAACAGGAAGAAACCGGAGTACTATATGACATCTTCGAATATGACCTTGGCGATGTGACTATCAACGGTTTCAGGTGAGCAATGGGCAGCGTAGTAGAAGCTTTTCACCACGTGGATAAATGTCTGTTTGGTATCTATGTCCATTCCATGACAACCCTGGTGAATACGCCAAGATAGTTCTTGCATCTCGAAATCCACTTGCGGTCTATGTCCTTAGTGTTCTTAGTGTTTTTCCCATGCTGTTTGAATAATTGAGCATTTATTTTGTTATGTACTATCAAATCTCATAAAACTTAAACAAACTTATATGTATATACTAACTCAGGACATAAGTGCAGATACAGACGCACCTGAGTAAGAACCCTTGTGGCAAGGTTGCGGCAGATTGAAGAGATGAGCTTCTCGAGCTGAAAATAATCGCAAAGGTTCAGATTCTGTTCAATCGGCACATGCCTTCCTGAGCATATCTCGATTGTGCGGACCAACAACAGTGCCGTATCGCCTTCGATCGGTTCATTTCTATCCTTTGCAATACATGCCATCAGCCAATGCTTCCACTGCAGTTAGAAAGGAAATTTACATTTTTGGCTCCATCTTTCCTATTTAAAATTTAACATCATAAGCCATGTTTCTAAGTGCAATTAATGTTTTTTTATGAACTGTACTGCTTCATGAAGACTGCCGGAAGCATCATCCAATGCAACGAGGTCAATAAGATCTTCAAGGTTTGTTGTGGAGTCTATTGGTTCCCTGCACGCTTGGGCTCTCTTGTTACACTGATTGTCCAAGTTTTGCAGGTAATTAAACAACGGAGCCACGTACCCATTTTGTTGTAAGTGAGAGGTGACGGCATCCGCAAGTACTGCCGTTCGAGCCCATCCTAGACGCTCCTCTTGTCGGTTTGGTTCAAAAATGTTTGCTGAAGCAAAGAAGTATGCTGTCAGCGCGCTTTGTGGACTCCCACCGTACCTCTGGAGATTATTCCTGAAATACCATCTACAAGCATACCCGAATAAGAATATACATGTATCATATCCAACTCCTTTTTCCAGAATATCCAACATGTGTATATTACGATGATTTCAGGATCCGAGTGGAATGCAGCCCAAAAGAAATAAAAACCTACACTTATATGACAGAGTACCCTAGTACCTCTATTCCGTGAAGGTGTACAGTTCTGTTCAGAAGTCAAACAATGTAAACTTTGACCGAGTTTTAAGAAAAATATATCGAGAGAAGATATAATATGAAAGTACATGTTATAATATATCTAATGATGTTCATTTAGCATTGTAGGTGTTCTTAGGTTTGTCCGAAAAACTTGTCAAGATTTACACCGTCGAAAATATTTTATACGCATTACTTTACGGGAGATGATGGGTGGTAGAAAATTGGCAGAGACTCACTTTTTGAGGCCATGCCACTCAAGGCGGGCGAGTCTTTGGAAATTATTGAAATCTGATTTCGCCACCTTTAGGTACATGTCATTGCAGAAGAGTGTCATCCTAAAAAATTCAGAGTTAGAACAAAGAGTGACAACATGTATTGTTGTGTCTCAAATATATTCTTATAATGATAATATAATTAAACTCTCTCATATTCTTCATAAGGCCATGAACTCCCACATTTATCCAAGAAAGACAATTTTCTGAACTCTTTAATTACCTGGTGAGTGCAGAAATATTTAGCATTTAATAGAGCAGGAATCATGGACTTCATTTTTATGAAATATGCCGACTATTTTTCTTGATTTGTAATAACACATTACAGTTAGTGCTCAGATTGTGCTGCAGAATTTAATGTATGATGGGCAAAGTTAAACTCTGAAGAAGTAAAAAACTGACTAAACTCGCTACCTTTAATAACAGTGGTAGGAGCAATCTGTGCACTATTATTGATCTTCCGACCATGCTAATGCCATAATCTCACCAGTTCCGATCGGCCAAACTCAAACCCGATACATTGTCTTCGTGGATGCAAGGTGGTTTTCTATTTTCTATGCTAATGCCATAATCTCACCAAGTTTTCTTCCGTGCGGCCAACATCATCTCCTTCAAAGGTGATAACATCCTAGCCGTGGTTCTCCTTCTCCGCAGTAGGACGGACAATTCTTATTGCGAAATCATCTACCCCTTCTCGTTGTGCGTTTGTAATTGAGTCCCACCCTAACTCTTTCATCCATCTTGGTCTCTTAGGGTGGGAACAAGCTAATCACACCATGCTAGACTGTGCATTTTTGAGCATATTTAGCGGACACATATATAGAGTACGACACGCTAATCACAACCAAGGGAAGTACGTCACCGGTGAAGTGGAGAGTGCCATCACGATACCCTAAAACCCTACCCTAATAGCATTCAATTGGAGGAAAATGGTTTCGAGAAATGAGCATATTCTTAAAATTTGGGGCTTCAACCCCCAATTGTCCACACTTTATGCTCCATTTATTTTTCTATGAATATTTGTGATCGACCCATCATTAAAGACCGCAAACACTCGCGCTCGCACGCACGCACGCACGCACAACACACACCCACACACACACAAAAGCAGGTTACCTATTGAGGACTTTCCCAATCCATACATCGCCACTGCCCCCGTATTGATCCAAATACATCCTCGTTTCAATTCGTGGCAGACTTGCTTTCCATGGGAAGTCCATGGCGTACTTCACCTGATATGGAAGAACAAGGCACCATGGAGTAATAAGTAAGTTCATGCCAATTAACTAAGGGAAAATGTGGTCTCGTTTAACTAATTTGAAATTATATGAAGGTATGTACCTCTCCTGGGATGTCTTTTGCGATGACCCACTTGTCCTTGAGTTTATTCGACATTCTCCTATCTTGGAGGAATTCACGGCAGTACCTCTCAGCCCGCCTAAGAACATCATCATCTCCAGGAAATGCGATCTGGGCTGCCCGGTAAGTGTTGTGCATGGGGGTGATGGAAGATTTGATCGAATCTCCTTGGAAGCAGATGAACTCACCTTCCTTCTCAAAGTGCTTAAACACACCTATTCAAACCTGATAGTTAAAAAATCACAGCATATATAAACACATCCATGTATAGGTCTCAACTACATTGTAGTTACATGGGTTGACATCGTAGCCATGAAGTCGGAGGAGACGAAAACCCATAGCCGTATCGTCGATATCTTTAACTGGACAGTTCTTTGTATGAGCCAAACCTTCTTTAGTCCAGTGCCTGTTGTTGAATAGTATATGTTACATATACTGCATCTCCTATCGAAACTTACAGAAACTCTGTTTACATAGTCACTCAGCAATGTATCTAATAATGTATCCCCTCTTTCTCAAATAGCACAAGTAATTTCATTAAATGGAGGAAACTTGCAGTAGTTCAGCCCAAGTATATATGCCCATCCCATTTCGCTATGTTTACTTATGCAAAACATTTCGGTAAACTTTGCAATGTTGCTTCACAGACAAACATTAATTTAAGGATTTTTTCATGATGAAAAATAACGGCCATCTGCCCCACAACTTCCTAGGGTCACATATATACCATCGTAACAAAAAATTTAACTGCATGAAGTTTTCACTAATTCCATTTTTCCAATGTAACTTACCACTATCGATTATTGTAAGCAGATAATCCAATAAAATAGTCAATTAAATAGTCCGTACATACACGTTGTCAATTAAATATATGTTTGGTTACTTTGTAAACGGGTAGTATATGTTACCTGTAAACGTAGTCTAAGTACTCCTCAACTTCACTTGTGAAATGCCTATGTATGCCTAGTCTAATCAACCGATCGATTGTCCATAAGCGCTCAAACACATCCAGAGGGTAGGCACAGGGCACTGAAACATAATTAAAGTGTGAGCAAGGAATAACTAATTTTTATGATGAAACATTTGTACTAACCAATATATATATGCTCCAATTCATGTGATGTTTCCCCTCTACTTTTGGTTTTTGAAACGAGGTTCCCCTCTACTTTCTATAGCTGAGATCCCGGCCCAAAAAATTCCGAGGATGCCTAGATTGGGCCGTTCGCAACGCTATTAGTAGTTTCTTGTTAACAGATGTACATAGTTAGTAGTTACTGTGTATTAATTTTTGCATCGTTATACTATTACACGATCGATTGTATAGAGTGCCCTCATTTTTTTTACCTCCACCGTTGAATTGTTTTATGATCCCATCAAGGTACTCAAGGCATTTTTTGTCGCCCGTTTGCTGGAGAGCATAAGCTGTGGCAGCAGGTGAGCTATGAAAGGACCCATCGAGACACCTGAGCTTAAGGAGCATTTCCCAGTCCAAGTCTTCCATTCCCTCTATGCTATGGAGTAGCGTCGTTGGCACTGCGTGCAGTACCTCTCTAGGAATCCTACAATTTTAGGGTCAAGTCAGCTTGATTTATTGATATATAGCACACTTCGGAGAAATAAGTCAGTGCACAAATAAGCAGAGGAACATATTTAATATCGATTCTGAAATTTTAGATGTTTTTGATAGTTCATAAATCCATAAAAACCTCTGATTGCTATATTGGACTAGAATGTAACTTCGCAAGAAATTACTACATTTGTGTGCTTATGTGTATTTGTGGGTGCCTGCGTGAGTGTTGGTTCACATATGAACAAACTAATAGTCACATATCGTTGCGTACGTAGATATCATAAGTTCTTAGATTTGTGTATTATTGGTTAGCAGTTAGCACCATTTTTTCACTCGATCATAATAATCTAATCAAAATATTTGGTCCGACTAATAAAATTCGGGGGAATCGTTTTGTCATAGAAAAACAGTACTACAAATATATCGATAGAGCATCACCGACCACCTAATCCCTACACTATTTTCTATAACGATGTATAAAATTTGCACACGTCCCTAAGGTTGTTCAGTGGCAATGCAATGGCGACTCCTAAATAAGCCTATCATCGCACATGACGATGCCATATGTAAGTAAGTGGAAAATGGCATATAAATTCTTGTACAGAGAAAAAACGACTTCATCCTTCAGACCAATCCATCTATTGTGCGCTGGCAGGCTAAATGTTTCAGAAAATGAAACAATTAAGTTTAAGCATACATACTTAGTGAGCTTTAAGTTTCTCTTAGCAATTATAGCTTGCAATGCAGGTTCGTCGTAAGAGATGTCCAGATCCAAGTTCCTAGCCATTTCTAGGAGTGATGGGAAGGCAATCTCGAATCCAACTAGCATCCAATCTTCCTCTTCTTTGGCCAACCTCCATATGTTTTCTCGGATAAACAACAAACCTGCGACAAGGAAAACATCACCGATCCTCACTTATAAGAAAGCATTGGTAACCCCCAAATATATTGAGAGGTTGATAGTATATCTTAATAAATAGTGATGATTTACCCGTTTCGCACTTGTCAACATAAATATTCCAAGATGCCAACGCCACGACACATGCAAGGGTGTTGATTATCCGGTCGCTGGCCATGAAGAACGCTTCATCACCCCATGAACCGTCTGGTAGCTGATTTTGGATTATCCAGTTGATGGTCGATGGGAACTGTGGCCCAACACCTCCATCTAGGTTCTTGACAAGGGCAACCATCGCCGTGTCATAGCCTGAAATAGTAATCTCACCTCCGCCCACTGACCTCAATGCTGCTCTGATGGCAGAGATCATCTTGCTTGGTTCATCCTTGCATTAGATTGTTTTTGTTTTAACCAAGGTTCAGTATGTTTTTCAATTCGCCAACAATGAACCACTCAATTAACACGAGTTTATAATATTGATACACACCGTGTGCTCAAGAGGTCCATCAAATGCCCGCTCAAGTGATTCTGTCTCCCGACGTACGGCGATTTTCTTGTTAGCATGAGCCCTGAATATCAAGAATTAATGCATAGAGTTGGAGAAAACACTACCAGATGAAGATTGTATACTTACTACTCCGTGAACTATAGTTACCACTGTCCTCTCAGCACATTGATCAATTGGCCTTCTTAATCAAATGTATGCATGCGTTTAGGGAGAAAGATAGAATATGGGTCAGCATTTACGTACCATATCGTCTATGCCGAGCTTGTAGGTTCAGAAAAGGTCGCCGCCATGGGTCGTCCGTGGGCTGGCGGAGCCAACAAGGGACGCCAGGGAATGTAGCAGCAAACGACTGCATCTATACTATACTACTACCAGAAATATGGACGGAGTTCCTAAAATCACCACCTTCACGGACAGCTATTTAGAGCATATGTACCGGCATCAAAGGGCTAATGGGTACCTCACACGAAAAAGGTCACACCACCATCTCCACATATACTTTCCTTCCAATCTAGTTTTTGTCCGGTACCTTTGAGAGGGCCTCCAAACTTGGGCCTGTTCGGAGGCACCTGTGGCTGGATAAGCCCTCCGACAGCCAGGACATTCTTTTCATAGATATGGGCGGGGCGCCAAATTTTTCCACACATCCGTGCACCAGCCGCCAAAACCTTTCAAATTTCTTTTCTACATTTTCATAAACCCATCAAGTTTTCATTCGTCGCTGCCGCGGTCGCAGACCTCTCACCTCAGTACGGCAACCCTTTGTCTTGATTTTTTTTAAAAATAAGTTTGCTCACCACATATGTCATGTGGTGCAGCATATGCAGACTGTGTGAAAGGAACATCCCACCCAATTTATATATGGGACCAGTTCTGGTACGTAAGGCCAAGAAAACTGTTTCTGATATCGATAGATTGGTGCATAGAAAATACAATCTTTAATACCAGTGGTTTGGATTACTACCACGTTTTTTAAAATATGTTCAGAGGACAAGTTTTATGTGCTAGCTTCCGAATGGTCATGTGTACCGATTGGCCGTATTCCAACAAGTACAGGTTACCCCGGCCCATGTCCCGATTGGCCGTATTCCAACAAGTAATCCAGGCTGGACGTTAACATCCACACACTACTAGAGGCCCTAGCCATCGATGCATACAGTGGCGACCTAATCATAGCCAAACACATAATCAAGAAATGCATTGTTAATCATAAATGCTTAAGCGATTGAATTCTCCTAGACTTTATATTTTCTAATAGTATAATTTTTGTATTGTATATTGATTAAATTCACGACATAGGGATACATAGAGGACTTATAAATCGGAACGGAGGGAGTAGGAGTAGTATTGATCATAAGAAACTCCTGTAAACTGAAACGCGGCGATTGGTGTAATGCAAAACACCGAGCATAAGAAACTCAACCAAAATATTCTCTATTTCCTAGGAGACCAATACGATCAAATTGTTCACACCAGCAACAAATAAATATTGGAGTGAAAAACATTCAATAAGTAATATCATTAAGTTACTTGATCTAAGTATACATTTCTGTTAGATTAGTCAAAACCTACTAAAAATATGCAAAACCTCAGGTATGAAAACAACTTCACAAAATTAACATGCCCATTCTTTATTAGACAACATGCAAATATATGTAGCCAACAATACATCAATCTTCATGCAATCCGGCCTGTCTGATCTTCCAAACGGAAGCAGCATGCAATAAATAAACCATTAGTGAGGAAAAGTTTATTGTAACACTAGTAGAAAACAGGCTAAAGGACCAAACTCCAAAACCCCATTTGTCCCGGTCGTACTGCAAACCGGGACAGATGGGGCATAAAACACATCGAGCGCTCCAGACGACACCCATTTGTCCCGGTTCCAGCCACGAACCAGGACAAATGAGGTAGCACCCGCCAAGCGCTTCAGGCGACACCCATTTGTCCCGGTTCCAGTCACGAACCGGGACAAATGTCACGGTTTCAGTTACGCGTGCGCGGAAGCCGAGCCATCGCCGCGTTTTTTCGAAGCGCACAGAAGACGAGCGGAAATACGGCGCCGCCGGCGATTCCTCTGCCCTCCGGCGATTAATTCCTCTGCTCTCCGCCGGCGATTCTTCTTCCTCTCCGGCGCTATAAAATGCACTGCACAGTACGACTCCTCCACACACCATCTCTCCGGCTCCTTCACACACCATCTCTCCTCTCTTTTCTCCGGTCCTATGGAGCCACTTGCGCGTCCACCTCGGTCCGAGTTGTACTACTACAAGAAGGAAGGCATGCGTTTCAAGGTGTGGGTCACCCTTCGTGCATGGCGCGTGGAGAAGTGGATCCGCGACGTGAAGAACTACTTCCTCGACGCCGCTCCGATCAAAGCCGTTGGACTCGATTGCGAGTTCACCGACCCTCGACGGAAGGATACTCCGCAGTGCGCCGCCGTCCTTCAACTCTCGGTGGCGACCGAGACTCTTGTCTTCCAAATTTGCAAAGCTGATCGGGTGCCACAGGTCCTCGTAGATTTCTTAGGTGATGAGACAATCAAATTCTACGGCATGGCAATCCATAATGACATGAAGATGCTAGCCTACTACGGAATTATTATTCGGTCCGCGGTCGACCTGCAGAGGGATCGCCGAAACCCTACCGGCAATTTTACTACTAGTCTATATGCTCTCTCTAATGCGGTCATTGGGACAAATCTTGAGAAGAAGAAGAAATACAAGAAGAAGAAGAAGAAGAACACGGACGACAGCAAGGAAGACACGTTAGAAGAAGACCTAATTTTCGGATGGGGCAACGTTCCATTGAGCTACGATCAAGTCGTATATGCTGCTTTAGACGCTCGCATTGGCTTCGAGATTGCACGGAAGTGGGATAGTCTACGCGGCTATAATACGGAGTATGATCATCTTAATGTCGTTGATGAGTAGACTATCTATGTATTCCGTTACGCAAAAATTCTATGTGCGCGTGTTCTCTTGTATTGACCGAAATATATCTAAAGTTTGCAAAAGTGTTTTCAAATTCCAAAGTTTGTAAAAGTTATTTAAAACAGAGAACAAAAAATGGTTTTGTATTAGTTAGTCAAATTCAAACACTTTTCATATTCATAGTTTTTCCAAAATCCAAAGTTTGCAAAAGTTATTTAAAACAGAAAACAGAAAAAGAAAATAAAAAAAATAAAAAAACCTCCGTCTGTCCCGGTTTCAGTCACAAACCGGGACAAATCTTGTTGTCCCGGTTTGTGACTGAAACCGGGACAAATGGGGGGTGCCTATATATACTGATCAGCAGCCCCCTCCCAAAACCATTGGAGGCATTTCTTTTTTGAAATGGAAGGAGGGGGTGTGTGCTAGTATGTTTTTTTATATGCATGCAAGGTGTTTGATGAAATGCCCGAGAGAGTTCACGAAATGATTTGATGTACACTTAAAGAAGTTTATTCTTCTTTTCGATCAAGGTTAATTTTTCTCTCATTTCATTTGTAATTAATTGATACCGTGCATGTTCAATGTTTATTTGTCGATGTTCTGTAATGGTTATTGATGTAGTTCATTATATAATACAGATGGACCGACAATGTATGTATGGTGACGCACTGCCGAGTACATGACAGGTTTGAGGAAATTTCTAGAGAAAGCCCAGGCCCACAGTACGAATGGTTTCATGTGTTGTCCATGTGTCAACTGTCAGAATAAGACAGATCACCCAAACGTGAGAACCCTTCAAAGTCATCTTATTCGGCATGGTTTCATGCCCAGCTATAATTGTTGGACGAAGCACGGAGAAAAAGGTGTTATGATGGAAGACAATGAAGAAGAGGAAGATGATGACAACTATCCTATGTTCCCGGAGTACGGAGATTCTGCAACGGGGGAAGCTGAAGCTGAAGAGGCACCAGATGAGCCCACTGACGATCTTGGTAGGGCCATTGCTGATGCAAAGAGAGAGTGCGGAACTGAAAAGGAGAGGTTGAAGTTCGACCAGATGTTAGAGGATCACAAGAAATTATTGTATCCAAGTTGCGAAGATGGTCAGAAAAATCTGGGTACCACACTGGAATTACTGCAGTGGAAGGCAGAGTGTGGTGTGAATGACAAGGGATTTGGAAAGTTGCTGCAGATAATTAGGAAGATGCTTCCAAAGGTCAACGAGTTGCCCGACATCACGTACGAAGCAAAGAAGGTTGTGTGCCCTCTAGGATTAGACGTGCATAAGATACATGCCTGCCCTAATGACTGCATCCTCTACCGCGGTGAGTATGAGAATTTGGATGCATGTCCAGTATGCACTGCATTGCGGTATAAGATCAGACGAGATGACCCTGGTGAAGTTGAGGGTGAGCGTCCCCGGAAGAGGGTTCCTGTCAAGGTGATGTGGTATGCTCCTATAATACCATGGTCGAAACGCCTGTTCGCGAATAAAAAGCATGCCAAGTTGTTGCGATGGCACAAAGAGGACCGTAAGAAAGACGCGATGTGTAGACACCCCACTGATGGGTCGCAGTGGAGAAAAATTGAGAGAGAGTTCCCGGAATTTGAAGATGACGCAAGGAACTTAAGGTTTGGTCTAAGTACAGACGGTTTCAATCCGTTTGGGGAGCAGAGCAGCAGTCATAGCACATGGCCTGTGACTCTATGTATTTATAACCTTCCTCCTTGGTTGTGCATGAAGCGAAAGTTCATTATGATGCCATTGCTCATCCAAGGCCCGAAATCCCACACATGCAGCAAAATCGCCCTCCCAGTCCACATGCCAGCCCACATAACTACAACAACGACAACCAATGCGCTAGTCCAGACACCCCCCACAACGACAACCAAGGCGCTAGTCCATCTACGCCGTCGCGTGAGCGTACTCCGCCACCTCCGCAAAAGAAGCGGAAGTGCACCGCTGCGTCGACTAGTACTCAGAAAAGCGAAACGGGGAAGTCTCGCTTTGTGAACTCTCGCGAAGATGTCGATATATGGGTCAACGAGATCCAGGCTTCCCAGAGAAAGAAGGCAAAAAATATGTCTTTGCCTATTCCGGTATATTCTTCGGATGCGATACGGTGGGCCATAGAATTTCTTACGCATCCGTCCCAATATGAACTAAATATGGACGATGACTACACACGCGTTCTGGTGCGTACATCTAGGAGAGTGCGGGAAGAACAAAAATCTGCTGCCACCCAGAAGAGAGATGTTCCACAGCTCGGAATGCAGGCGGGAAAATCGGCCCCTCCACTCATATTGGCGCCTTACAACCGGAACCCGGTCGATGATGTACTTTCGCAGCAAGCTAGAGATATGGGTATAACTCTGGCAGAGCTTAAGGCATTACAATCTGGCGAGAGTGTCACCATACATGAGGTGGTGTGGAAATATGTGAGAGGAGAAGATCTTGTCGACCCTGCTATGGTGCGCACTCTACCAGCTAGGTTGCACCAACTAAATGCATGGTACATGCATATACGAAAAGTCAAGAAGGAGACTGGCTCTATGCGAAAATTCCAACGGATTTTAATGGCCCAGGTGATGATGAGATTCAAATTGAGTATTGCGAATTATGGCAGTTATTCAATTTTGACGCGCTCAACAAATCTATCATCAGTGCCTTTTGCATGTAAGTAATTAAATTATGTATATATGTCAGTAATTCTCTAGCTCAACTTATTTTTCATTGCTTGTAATTATAGTTATCACTATACTACTTTTGTACTCTATTATGCAGGCTGAAAATTATACAATCTCGAAAGCTGGGACTCAATCACAAGATTGGATTCATTGACCCTAATCGAGTTCATCATCATGGTTTGTTACATTACCCAGAGAGTACGGAGGAGCTTTTGCTTACTTATTTAATGGCGCAACATTACAAAAACACCATACTTTTCCCGTTCAACTTCGAGTGAGTTGTTTACTTTCTTATACATACTCGATGTTAAGTATATGTAATTGATGATTTAGTTATTAACAAATATAAACATATGGCAGATTTCACTGGGTATTATTTGAGATTGATGTTGAAAAGGCAATCGTTGATGTGCTCGACCCATTATCGAAACCTGAAGAAAAGTTCGACGACACGAAACAGATGCTCCAGAGGTAATTTCGTTCATTATCACAATCGACCTCGTCTTTTCTAATAATATATGGTAATTAGTAAACTTCTTTACTAATTTTCCATACCGTAAATTTTAGGGTTTGGGATAAGTTCACCTCTTTCCACAAGGACGTCGGTATAGCCCGGAACCTCACTTTTAAATGGTAAATGGCGAGAGGTAAGCCGAACTAGCTAGGTTCCACGTATGCATATTGTTAATTTCAGTCTCACAATACCATTTTTTCAATATTTTTGATTATTTTTTATTGGTTTCTTATCTTATTCTATCATAAAGTGCGCGAAGCAGTAACAAGGCACCAATTTGTGTGGATTCTATGTCTGCGAGTTCATCCGAATTCACTTCAATGAGGTTGCATACTGGAATAGGGTACGTTAACAATTTATTCAAACTTGTTCACTTTTTAAATTGAATTATTTTCATAATGGTTGATAAATTGGTGTTGATCTCTCCTTTTTAGTTTGAGACGATCCGGAACAGGCTTGATGCAAAAGACCGCCTAGTACCTATTGCGGAGGAAATTGCGGGCTTTCTGCTTGACTATGTGATAAAGCCAGGCGCAGAATGCAGTATAATCCAGCCGCCGAAGAAGACCATCCGGAGGAGAAAATAGGGTCTAATGCCTCTCTGTCATGTAATGATCTCTGTTTGTAAATATTTAGACATGATCTTCCGGTTGTTAATATTTGTTGTAAATTTTTGTTTCGGAGAACTCGTGTATTAGTAGTATTCATGACTATCCCGAGGAAAAAATCGTGTATTCATGATATATATTATATATATAGTAGCGTATAATATGCAACTCGATCTTGTTTGAAATCAGTAACATAAATATCAAAACAGAAACACAAATAGAAAATAGGAAACAAAATAAAAGAAACAAAAAAAAACAAAAAATCATATATACTGTCCGGTTCGTATTACGAACCGGGACAAATGAGTCGCAGCCAGAGGCTGGCTTGTTTGGCCACGTTGCCCCCCTATTGGTCCCGGGCCGTGGCGTACCCGGGACAAATAGGGGAGGCTATTTGTCCCGAACACGCTGTCCCGGGCGCATGACCGGGACAAAAAGCCCTGCCGGCCCGGGACCAGTGGCTTGTTTTGCTCTAGTGTAAGGAGCCACACCAATATTGAATCTTGACTGTGATTTTTTTCAAACCTCTGAGTATTTTCTAGTACAACCATGTATTAAGTCGACAGAGATATACTTCACGCTAAATAAACCTTTGGTTGAAAGCTTCAAGACAAATTTGTCCGGCTCATCTGAGAGTTGTACCATCATTAATCTTTGGCATAAGTACGCCAGAAAATATACCTATTCAATTTGGGTTAGCACAGAGTAACAAGACCTATGCTTAACACCTTAATAATGGCTACATAGCCAGAGTATGTGAAAGGAACATCACACCCAATCAACATACATGACCAGTTATGTTACGTAAAAGACTAGCCATAGTGCTCATAGCTAGTATCATTTTTATGTGATGTTGTTAAAAAGATAACGTATCGCTGCGATGAGAGATAATGATGATATCATAGCTAGATATCGTAGATTCTAAGACAAAATGCTAGTATCATAACATATATCATCCAAGGCTTTTTTAGTTTACTGTCTAATTTTTATTAATAAAAATTCAACTAGTATAGACTGTTATAATACAAACGATATTAGTGTACGATACTCTGGTCTAACTATCATAGAGAACTAATGTATTCCAAGTTTCCAACTGGCACACGATTATCCCAGTCCATCTCCCGATTGGCCGTATTCCTACAGGGGCACGTTACCCTGGTCCATGTCTCAATTGGAGGCTAAAGACAATAGACGATACAATCCCAGCGGCATCGTTAATAGCACAAAACTACAACATTTGAAGAGTCAATTATGGAGTGGTTTTATATCTCACAAAACTATTACGAGAGTTTTTTGAAATTTTCATAGAAAATCCAAATCGCGGTCTGATTGTGAATTGACAACAAATCTGACATTCGGATTGGTGCATACTGGTGGTCCAGATTACTTCAATTTTTTTTTCTGAAAAAGGCTTTAGAGGATAATGATCAATACATTGATTGGATGAGTCCCTACATGGAAAAGCCAGAATGTTATTTGCTGATTGGCCATATATGCATGTCACACGGTTGTATTCCAGCATGTGCATGCTACCCTGTCCATGTCTCGCTTGGCAGTATTCTAATTAGTGCATACCCATGCATGTCCGGATTGGGCGTATTCCCAGAACTGGTCCAGACTGTTCATGTAGGACGTACATCGACGCCTAAGGACTGTTTTTTGATACGTGAAGCTTCGAACGCCTCGAGCTATACGGATATAATACGATATTTTAGACAATAGGGTAAGCATAGGATGCATCAAGGAACCATTTAGACACAAGTCATAAAGAGTAGACATTAGGGTTGTGATTAGATGAGGCCCTGATTTTCTTAGCAACGTAATGGTGATGATACAAAATGTATTGGATAAATTGTGAGATGCTCTTTGGTTTTTCTTCTGTTGCTCTTTTAATACTATGGTTATTCACATCACCATTCATGCACACGTATTCACCGATCACGAAGCGGCTCTGTAATCTACTATTTCTCGGTGAAACGACGGATAGCAATAGCAAACTACTGTTAGCAGTAATGGACCAAATCATTGGGCCCATGATAGATTTCATATTTTTCATAAATCTCAAAACCCATGTATGAGGAGACTGAAGACCCATATGTGATGTAGCACATTTAGGCGGCAGCTCACATGGGAGTGGAGCGAATGCTAAATTTTAGTCACATATTGCTAGTCTGATAGGATTAGCATCACCTTATAAGGAGGAGTGATGTGCTATTTGGTAAGCATGTGAGAACAAGAGACTCTCTCATGCATGCTCCTCCTCCGCCGCTCGCACGTCCACCTGCCCGCTATGCCGCGGGGTGTGGGAATCTCGCCTTCGGAACCTCTCGTCCTTATGACCATGTACGGGAAAGGGCGAATAATTTTTTTGGGAAGCGCTCCGCGTGCGACTGCTTAAATTCGTCATCACTGCTCTTTCCAGTACGTTCTCGGGGTCCACGAGCTACTCGTCTCCAACGTCGTCTCCTCCAAGAAGCTGCTAAAGCCGCCATCGGTGCTCCAACGACATCTTCATCTACTACGGATTGGTACGTGTGTGTTGTTTTAATATGAATATGATTGTAAATGTTTTGCTACTGTTCATGTTCTTTAATGTTCTTTGATACATCTAGTATTTTAGAGGTTAATATGTTAGTAGCTTTTCGGTCTTTTTTATTTACCGGAATGAATTATGGGAATTATGTCTAATATTTTCAAAAACACGGTACAACGCAAGCGGTCATATACACGCGCACACACACCCCTATAATTATAGATCAGTATGCGGTAGCCGGCGCAAATGGGAGAAATCAGGTGAGCTGGCGTGGATGTCCTTTTTGCTCATGTTGAACGCTAAAGAACATACAGTAGTATGTTGTGTTCCGTCCTCCCGTCCCCTCACCGGCGAGCGGCGGCTCCCCTGTTTGAGTCCAAGTGTTGCTCCCTACATCGTAGGATGAACGCTCGTCGCCTCTCTATCCCCTGCTCCAGCTCCGGCGAACATGCCTCCAGCAGGCTTCATGCCAACGAACCGCGTTTGCTCTCTCGGATTTGCATGGGAGCTCGCAGTGCGATGCGTTCTTGTTCAGGTAAGTTGCCCGACCTCGCTAGCTAGGTATTCGAATCATTCAAATGAACTCAAGTTTCTCCTTCAGCCGAAACTAGATTGGAGAGTACAATTAAGCTAATGTGTAGCCCAAGTTATAATTTAAAAAAAACATGAATTTTTTTAGAGCAAAAGGGAGGACTTCCCCCCGGTTTAACTACAAGCACAAACCACAAGTCTGATAGTTAGAAATGAGAAGCACCCGCAAGCTATTTTCCTGGTGGTGACAAGCTCTAAGCAAACGTACATATGATAGATCCGTCACATGAAAATAGAACCTTGTATTCACACACTATAACTTTAAACATAATGTTGTTTCTTGGTATATAATGGTTTAGATAGGGACGTGTCAATCTTTGCGTGAATAACTTAATTTCTGCATGTATTTTTGGGGAGGATTGAAGTATTAAAAGAAGCAATTTAATGTTTTCATATAATTTGTATTTGAAGCTGTAGAAGAGCACTTTTGTGCAGACCCAGTAGTGCAAGTGAATCGCAGAGGCCCAACGTTGCTAGAGCTACTACGTACTTCGCATTTCTATGTCAGATGTGGTACTGCTTGATTCCTGAAACTTGTAAAATTTCAGGGCTTCTTAAGATCATAGGATTAGAAAACATAGCAATCGTGAAAACCCCGAAATTTGATAGAATTACAGGTGTAAAATAGAGGATTACAAAACAGAGAAAATTGTGAGACTTGTGATTTGGATAGAACACATGAAATGGGCCTCAATCCTTCGCAAATGAGTGTAAATGAGGTTAGAGTGGATGTTGAAATTCATATGAAATTGGAGTGTAGGAATGCAATCCATAGGAGTTTGGAGGTGTCATTCCTTTTATTCAAATGTATTCCTTCGGAAAAGATTCAAAGGATTGAAATCCTCCAGTATTCTTATGAAAATCTTACAATCCAAAGAGGCCCTCAGTGTCTGGTGGTCGGGCAGCCCAATGGTGGCTTGGCCTGTTAAACTTGTTGTTTTTTCACTCTAATTATGTTGGCTTGCTCTAGATATCAAGCTTTGCCTAGATGTCTTGACTTTTTTAGTTCCCCTGTAACTTTGCTTTTTTAGATTTGTACCAAACTTTGTTCTATTATCTCTCATAATGGAACCCGGCTCTCCAATGAGAGGCGTATGAAAAAAAGAAGATGTGGTGAAAAGGTGATAGACCCAGTCTTTTCATCGATCAATTACGTCTCTAACTGTTTTGTAACATACATCTCCTCCAAAAACAGCACTTGTCAAGGGGAGCCTAGGAGGAGAAACTGCAAGCCTGGTATGCCTGAATCACTGTTAATTTTTTTAGCTTTATTCGGGTCTCACTTGAACACCTTGATTAAATGCTACACCCAAATTTAATATAGGAGTATAGAATTAGGAAGCAGCTGGAGAAACCCGAATTGATGCCATCTCCATATGACACTGCTTGGGTAGCTATGGTGCCATTGCCAGGTTCTGATTTGAAGTCTCCATGCTTCCCTCAGTGTGTCCAATGGATAATGCAAAGTCAACATTACAATGGGTCCTGGGGTATCAATACATTTGTTTTATCAGTTAACAAGGAGATTCTGTTGTCCACATTGGCATGTGTTATTGCACTCAAGAAATGGAATGTTGGCCCTGAGCACATAAGAAAAGGTACATACTTAGATCCATTTACGTATTACACGGATAATGCAAAGTCAACATGGCAATGAGAGGGAGGGCTGGCGGCTCGGCGCGCCATAGGTGGACCGTGGACGACACAAGGGCTTCTATTTTCTTGTCCAACAGGCAAACTGAGCAAAAATGGCAATACTAGTTGACGTTTTTTTAATGGTTTTGATGTCTTCCATTTATAATATTTGAGGAACTTAAACAAAATGTAAATGCTACACAGGCCTAGAATTCATCGGGAGGAATTTCTCCATTGTCATGGATGATCAGGTTGCTGCTCCTACAGGCTTCAGTATCACTTTTCCTGGTATGCTTAGCCTTGCCACCGGGATGGGTTTAGAATTCCCTGTCGACGAAGCTCATATTGCTAGTGTTCTTCACCTACGTGATATGGAATTGAATAAGTATGTCAATACCTGTTGCTATTTTCAAAATTACTGTTTTACGAGTCATTAACCTACCATGCATTCTTTTGTTTTCTTATTTGTGAATAAACCCACCATGCGCCGAAGGGAAAGCAATTCAAAAACCACATATATTATAAATTCTTATTAGGCAAGGGTAGGTGTGCTATTCATCCTGGGTTTGAATCAACCTCTTTGCATTAAAAACAAAGAAAGATCGACTGCCTAGAAATTCTCTTCCCTAAGAGTTTCGGCACAGGGTACACGTTGGCTGGATAGCCGAATTCGAGTACGAAGGAGCACGATGAAGCGCTTGATGCACAACCCACAGCTGACGACCTGCCTGTCGTGGTATCGGCATAATTGATAGGAGACGGGGGTCCTCTAGCCTACGTATGGATTGTGGGGAAGAAGGTTGGAGTCGTCGAGGACGGGATTGGACACGGCGAGTTTACCCAGCTTCGGATCCCGCAGCGGTGGCGAGAACCTACGTGCTGCTATAATTCACTATGAGGCAATAGCCGTGAACAGGTTACAATGGGTATGATGCCTATTGAAGTTGTCTCTGCCCTAAAGGCTCCCTGGTGGCCGGCTTATATAGGCGGCCAGACCCTAGGGTACAAGGTAAGTACTTGTCCGGCAAGTAAACCGAGTCCTAGACCTAGCCGGCTTAGTTGCCGCCTTCCGTCTTGGGCTCGGTGGCTTGATGGGCTTCGGCCTTCCGCCTTTCTTGGACCGTCCGCCTACTTCCTTGTACGTCAGCTATCTGGGCCGCCCGGCAGGCCTCGGCCTTACCACCCTTGGGCCACCCTGGACTAGCCGGATTGATCCATGTTGGTTATACCCCTAGTTGATATATCCCCAACATTAGCCCCCAGAAAGGTTGAAGTTCTCCAGGCGCCGGCTTCTTCTTGATTCTTCATCTGCCAAAGTTGGCGGCTGCAGGACTTGAACCATTCTGAAAATCAACGAGGCATGCGTGTCTTGATATTGACATGCGGCCGCCTTTATCCATCATGGGAAAAGACGGCTACTCGGCAATCTTTGCCGAGCATTCTTCTTGACGGTTTCCACCTAGCCGGCTCACGACAGTTTGAAAACAGCCTAGGCGGGAATCTCGCCATGATCACAAATTGCGGGAAAAGAGGAGGCGTGGAGATCGTGCAATCGTGCGCTGCAACGGATGCTGGACACGTGTCCGACTAAAAACGCCGTTGCACAGGGAGCAACGCCTGGCCCTATAAATAGGTAGCCAAACGGTTCATTTTCACTACCCAGCCTTTGCTCTCCGTGCGCTCTTGCCTCTTCCACTTCTCCGCTTCTTGCCTCCGAACGAGCTCCGGCGAACTCCTCTTCTCCGACGACCTCTCCTCGCGGCGATGTCCACCGGCCAGACCCTCTCCACGGCGTCGAGCGGTCCGGCGATCGAGACCGCGCCCGCGACGGCGATGGGCGGCGTGATAACTCGTCCCGCGACGGCGGCGACGGGCAATGTCGCCACCGCCGCCCCCCGGACTTCCACCGCGGGCGCGCCAGCGGCGGGTCCTTCGGCTCCTCCACCAGCCACCGCGGCGACGACGACGGCGGGCGCCCCCGTCGACGAGGAAGAGGAAACAGCGGACCTCGGGTCCCGCTACTGGCTACCTTCCATCGTCGACGAAGATGCCCTCCAAGATTTGGAGGCTGTCGGCTACCTCCCCACTCGGGAGGATTGCCGGTGGAGGGCCGCCTTCGGAGACGTCATCCCGGCCCCGAAAGCCGGAGAGAGGGTAATCCTCACCTCCCATCTTGTTAGGGGAATGGCGCTTCCGCCTTCCGCCTTTTTTAGCGAGGTTTTGGATCACTATGGGCTCCAGCCCCACAACATTGCACCCAATAGCATCCTAGTCCTAGCCGGCTTCACAGCTCTGTTTGAAGGCTACTTAGGTATTAGGCCTAGTTTAGACTTCTTCAGATACTGCTTCCGTTGCCGGCGACAGACGGTGCCGGACGGCGGGCTGGCAACCTGCGACAGCGTCACCTTCAACTGCCGCCAAGGCCGCCAATGGTATCCTAAGATACCATACCTTGAGTCCGTCAAGGGCTGGACCTCCACGTTCTTCTACTGCCAAGATATGGCAGCGCCGGGCCGCCAAGTTGGCATCCCGGCATTCGTCAACGCGCCACCCATGCCTCGGCCATGCTGGGACGAGGCGGTGCCCAAGTTGATGGAGGAACTCCGCCTTATTCAAAGGCGGATTGAATTCCTCACGAGGACGATGGCTCCCCCTCTGCTGGATGGGGTCGACACCGTCATCTGCTGGCTCGGTCGGCAGATCCTCCCCCTGCGGTACAGCCCGCACAAGATGTGTCAGTATTCGCCTACTGACACGGCCTCTCTTCGCGTGAGCGAAGAGATATTGCCGGTTGCCGACCTGGCATTCCGGCTCCGTAGCCTTGTCAAGGCGGGGCTGGTTAAGGCGGCGGAGGGCGTGCCCATGCACACCCACGACAACCCTCCCCTCGAGGTAAATATTTTCTTCCTTGCCCCTTGTTTGAGAGCTTTGCCGGCTAGAATTGAGTTCCATTAAACTTGTCTTCTTTTTCAGCTCTCCGAGTTGGGGGAGGATGACCTGGCTCCCGACTTCTACGAGTCGGAAGCCGGGAAGACGAAGAAGCGCAAGGCGTCCGGCGCTGCTTCCTCTACGGCGAATGCCGAGAGGAAGAAACGGATCGCGTCGGCCACCGAGCCGGCTCTCACCAACATTGGCGAGAACGCGGGGATTAACATCCCCCGAAGGTACTCAATTTTTCCTTTATCAGACGACAAACCTCTTCAATACTGGCCAATTGACTGTGCTTGCTTTTTGTTGACATGGAAAGGGTCGCAACCTCCCGGTTGACGACCAGGCTTCTTGGCAAAGGTAAGCGGCCGCAAGGCGGATCGCCGGCCACCGTGCCGCCAACTCCTCAGCTCCACGCCGGCAGCTTTATGGGCGACGCTCGTCGTCAGCCCCCAGCTCCGGCTTCAGGCGCTCCGCCAAGGGCCCCTTTCGCCGACCGCGCGCCCAAAACTCCCCTACTGCTGGCTGAGGCTACGGCCGATGATGCCGCTCAATCGCGCGCCGCCAACGAAGGGTTGCTAGAGTCGACTGCCGGCGGGTCTCGGAGGGCAGCCCCGACTGCGGGAAGCGGCAAGGTCAGGGACCCTTGGTCCACCTTTAAGGAGGCCAAGGAGTCAACTTTGGCTTTTGCAAACTTCGCCTCGCAGGCCTTCGCCGACTTGGAGGGCGACTTATCTGTAAGTTTTTACCACTCCGACATATACATAGCCTTTCCCCCGAGCACTTAGATGGCAAGTCAAAAATAAAAGAAATTTTGACTGCCGGCTTAGTGGTTATTTGACAATATGTTATATGCCTTTGTTTTGTCTTGCAGGGCCTTGTGTCCGCCAACGTCGAACTTGTCTCCTCCCGAGTCGAGATAAACCGGCGCTGCCGCGACCTGAAAAAAGAATGCGAGGCCAAGGACCTGCGGATTGCCGAGTTGGAGGCGGCCCGCAAAAAAGATGAAGGTAGGGTTGATCCTTTTCGCCTTCAACTATGCTTTTGACTTACGTTGCCGTCAATCATTTAGCTAGCGAATCCATATTTGTAGAACTGCTAGACCACGCGCAGGATATCCTGAAGGCGTCCACTGATATGCAAGCTCTTATGAATGAAGCTTCAGACTTGGCGGCCGCCAACTTCGAGTTGAAGGAGGCTCATCAAAAGGAGATGGAGGCCCAGCAACTCAAGTTTGCGCAGGAATCTAGCCAGCTCACTGGTGAGCTAGAAAGCCTGCGCAACAAGTTGGCGGAGGCGGAGAAGATGGCTGCGGAGGAAATCTCCAAGCAGACTTCTCGCGCCCAAACTGCAGAGGACGCGCTGGCAACTCATATGATTGAGTTGTCCGCTTTCCATAACTCGGTCCTTGGTAATTTCTTACTCCTTTTTGATGATACCATGTTGCTTTAGCCTGAGCCAAACTAATGGCTTTATTTTTTGATATAGTTCCCGCCGGTTTAGGCGATGACAAGGTTGTCAGCCCCCGCCTGGATCGCCTTGCGCGTCTAGGCGAACTGATCACCGAGACTTTGGCGGCGTCCAAGCGGTTTGCCGCCAAGTTCTTCACCTCGTCCGGCAGCCAGGAACCGACCGAGTTCAGCGACGCGCCCGCCATCTTGGAGCAGGCGACCAAACTGCACAAAAGCTCGCTGAAGTCGGCGGCACGGGGTGGAGCCAAGACCGCCCTTGGGTTGTTCATGGCGCACTACCCCGAGGCGGAGATAGAAGCCGTCACCGAAGGCATGCCGTTAACGTACGAAGACGGTAGCGAGGTTGAGCCGGCCGCTGTTCTGGACAGCGTTGCCGGCTACGTCACGCGGGTTGCCGACATGGTGGACACTTCAATCTTCTACCGGCGCCATCATGTGCCTGGCGGAGAGGGAGCTGAAGCTGCCGGCGCGGCCGAGGCGGAGGGGAGTGATAGTTCCGGGGCTGAAGTTGTCAGCCCCCAAGCCTTATGTAGACGCTCCCCCGAGCCATATCTTTTCTGTCCTTGCCTTCTATCAGCCTTACTTGTCGGCCCCTGAAACAATGCAACATTGACTTGTAACATTTGTATATACTTTTGTTGCTGCTTTGATAGGCGGAAACTAGCTGACAAGTTTTATTTTGTCTTTATTTATATGGCCCGCCTTAATTTTACCCTGACTTATATGCTTGACTTTTTGTTTGTTGACGAAACCTCAGCCGGTAACTTTAGCTGAAACAACCAGGGCTAGAACATTTGTTTAGAATCAGAGACCAAATCCAACATGTTGGTGTCAAAGACATACTACTAGGCGAACCACATATAAGTAATCAGAGGTAAAGGAATTAGGCGGCGCAAAAAAGTTTATTTTTGCTTTGGGTTGGCTCGAAAGCTGCAAGTATCTACCAGTTTGAACCTTTGCACGGAGCTAGAAGATAGGTAACTTAGATACATAGGGGAAATATGATTGTAAGAAAAGACAAAAGATGGCATGCTTCTCAACACAGATGAGGAACCATAGACTTTTATTTCATAATCATATTTAACTTATTACAATTATAAATTGCTAAGTGTAGAAAGGACGTAGCTGCTCAATATTCCAAGGCCGTCTTGTTTGCTCGAACGGATCGTCAATGCCTTTCTTGCGCTTGGTTCCCCTTTTTCCTGCCGCCTTCTTGCGCATTTTCTTTTCGTCTTCGTCGCGGATGTCGGCTAGGTAGTAGGAACCATTGAGCAGCGCCTTTGTGACTATAAACGGTCCTTCCCATGGCGGGGATAACTTGTGCAAGCCTTTTCTGTCTTGAATTAGGCGGAGAACCAGGTCACCTGTTCTGAAGCTTCGCTTCCGCACTCTCCGGCTATGATAGCGGCGAAGTTGTTGCTGGTACAAGGCGGAGCGGTGGAGAGCGACGTCTCTTTCTTCGTCTAGCAGGTCTAGGCTATCCTGTCTTGCACCTTCTACGTCTTGCTCGATGTAGGCTTGAACTCTTGGGGAGTCGTACTTCATGTCGGTAGGTAGCACTGCCTCAGCGCCATATACTAAGAAGAAAGGAGTGTAGCCGGTAGACCTGTTTGGCGTTGTGCGCAAACTCCACAGTACCGACTGTAACTCATATGCCCAAGCGCCGGCTGCCCTGTGTAATGGAGCTTCGAGACGAGGCTTAAGTCCTGATAAGACTAGGTTGTTTGTACGCTCTACTTGTCCATTGGATTGAGGGTGTGACACGGATGCCAAATCAAGCCGGATGCCCAGATCGCTGCAGTATTCTTCTATGTCGACTTGAGACAGATTGCTGCCATTATCGGTGATAATGCTGTGTGGAACTCCAAACCGAGAGATAATTCCCCAGAGAAAATTGGTGGCTGTTCGTGCGTCAAGTTTGCTGATCGGTTTAGCCTCGACCCATTTGGTGAACTTGTCGACAGCGACCAATAGGTGAGTGTACCCACCGCGCGCCTTTTTAGAGGGACCCACCATGTCTAAGCCCCAGACCGCGAACGGCCAGGTGATTGGGATCGTCCTTAGCTCCTGTGCCGGCAAATGAGGTTGACGAGCGTACAACTGGCAGCCTTTGCATGTCTTTACGATGTTCTCGACGTCTTCTTTGGCGGTGAGCCAGTAGAAACCTTGGCGGAAAGCTTTGGATACAATGGACCTAGCGGAGCATGATGCCCGCAGGTGCCAATATGTATGTCCTTCTGAATTTCCCGGCCTTCTTCCGGCTGTATGCACCGCTGATAGATGCCGCAAGTGCTTCGCTTGTATAGCTCGCCTTTTATTATCGTGAATGCCTTGGCTCGCCTTATGATTTGCCTCTTTAGCACCTCATCGTCCTCCGGCAACTTTTTGTCGATTAGAAAATCGAGATATGGTACTGTCCAATCCGGCTGTGTTAAGTAGACAGTGAGACTTGCCGCTTCTACCGGTTCTTCTGCGTCGGGGTCCATCAAATTGGCGCCTTTAATGGATGGCTTGTGCAAATGCTCCAGGAAGATATCTTTTGGTACCTTTTTGCGTTCCGATCCAAGTCTTGCAAGTGTGTCCGCCGCCTCATTCTCAGCTCTTGGAACATGTCGGACTTCGTAGCCTACGAAGTTTTTTGCGAATTCGTCAACTTTGGCTCTGTAAGCCGCCATTGTTGCGCTTTTCGCATCCCATGTTCCGCTTACTTGCTGCGCGACCAAATCTGAGTCGCCATAACAGAGGATTCTTTTGACGCCTAGGTCGTTTGCCACGTGTAACCCGTGAAGCAAGGCTTCGTACTCGGCAACATTGTTGGTTGCTGTGAAGTGGATTTGTAACACGTAGCTAAGCTTGTCACCTTTAGGCGTGTGTAGAACGACCCCAGCCCCCGAGCCTTTGAGCATCTTTGATCCGTCAAAGTGCATGACCCAATATTCTGATTCGGGGAGTGTTGTTTCCTCCATTGCCTCTGTCCAGTCGGCGACAAAGTCTGCAAGCGCTTGAGACTTAATGGCGGTCCGTGGTTTATATACTATATCAAAGGCGGCAAGTTCGATGCCCTATTTGGCAACTCGACCTGTTGCCTCTGCATTGTTGTTTATGTCTCCCAACGGTGCCTTGCTGACTACTGTCACTGTGTGTTCCTGGAAGTAATGCCTAAGCTTTCTGGCGGCGAAGAATACGCCATACGCCAGCTTTTGGTAATGCGGATACCTCTGCTTGGAGGCGGAGAATACTTCACTGATGAAGTAGACCGGTCGCTGCTCACACGTCGCGGCTTCGTTCTCCTTTCTTTCCACAGCCAAGACAACGCTGACAACAGCTCATGTTGCCGCGATGTACATCAGCATTGTATATGAGGGCCTCCTTAAGTTCTTTCCTGTGATCGAGGTGCTGCCAATATCGGAGCGGATATGAGGGCCTCCTTAAGTTGTTTCAAGGCGGCATCTGCCTCTTCTGTCCACCCGAAGTTGTCGGATTTCTTCAATAGCCGGTAGAGAGGCATTGCCTTTTCCCCTAGGCGGCTTATGAAACGACTGACGGCTGCCGCCGATCCGGCTAGGCGCTGCACGTCCTTCAGACAAGTAGGTCTGGATATGTTTTGGATGGCCTTGATCTTCTCCGGATTAACCTCGATCCCTCGTTCTGAGACGATGAACCCTAGCAGTTTGCCGGCTGGAACGCCGAAAACGCACTTGGCGGGATTGAGTTTCATCTGGTGCCTCCGGAGATTCTGAAACGTTTCTTCCAAATCCTCTAGGAGATCTGCCTTCTTTTTTGACATTACCGCGATGTCGTCTACATAGACGTGAACATTGCGGCCGATCTGTTCGTGCAGGCAATTTTGCATACAGCGCTGGTATGTTGCCCCTGCATTCTTCAGGCCAAAAGGCATTGTAATGTAGCAGAAAGTCCCATACGGAGTGGTGAAAGATGTTTTCAGCTGATCTGACTCTCTCATCTTGATTTGGTGGTATCCTGATAGGCGTCCAGAAAACAAAGCAGCTCGGAGCCTGCTGTGGAGTCTACGACTTGGTCAATTCTAGGCAACGCAAAGGGATCCTTTGGGCAGCATTTGTTAACACCGGTATAGTCAATACACATCCTCAGGTCTTTATTCTTCTTTGGAACAAGTACAGGATTTGCCACCCAATCGGTGTGTACAACTTCTTTTATAAAATTGGCGGCCTTCAGCCTATTTATCTCCTTTCCTATAGCCTTGCGTCTCTCATCTCCAAAGCGTCTTGTTGCTCGCTTCACCGGCTTGGATCCTTTTATGACGTTGAGCGAGTGCTCGGCAAGTTCCCTCGGTACACCAGGCATGTCGGAAGGCGACCATGCAAAGATGTCACAATTCTCACGGAGGAACTCGACGAGCGCGCCTTCCTATTTGTTGTCAAGGTTGGAGCCGATGACAACTTGCTTAGACTTGTCACCTGGGATGAGGTCCGCCTTTTTGGTGTCTTCTGAAGCTTCGAAGGTTTTCTTGACATCAATCTTTGGCCTTGGCATGGAGTTGTCTGAATCCGCTCCGAGCAGCGCGAGTTCTTCCTTGTGGATGACGGCTTCTGCGAAGGCGGCCATACCACGCTCGCACTCCTTGGCTTTCTTGAAGTTGCCGGAAATCGTGATGGTTCCGTTTTCCCCCGGCATTTTGAGCTTGCTGTATATGTATCACGGCCTTGCCATGAACTTGGCGAAAGCCGGTCGTCCGAAGATTGCATGATAGGCGCTTTTGAAGGGGACAACTTCAAACCTAAGGAACTCTGAGCGGTAGTTCTCTTTTGGTCCGAAAGTTACCTTCAGCCTGATGCTCCCCATTGACCTTGCTTGCCTGCCGGGCACTATGCCATGAAAGGTGAGGTTGCTGTGGTCCAGCTGATCCTCTGATAGGTTCATGCGGCTTAGTGTGTCATAGTACAGGATGTTGAGGCTGCTGCCGCCATCCATAAGTACCTTTGTAAGTCTGAAGTTGTCGACAATGGGATCGACAACAAGGGCGTACTTGCCTGGGTGAGGAACGTGATCAGGGTGGTCGGACCGGTCCCAAGTGATCGTTGCCTCAGACCAGTTCAAGTACTGAGGGACGTCCGGCATTGTCGCGTTGAGTTCGTGCATTTCCGCCTTATCTGCCTTAGCCGAAGGTGTGCCGACAAAGCACACAAGAGATTCTTTGACCTTCGGATATGGCTTCTTTTTCTTGGCGGTTGCGTCGTCTTCGCTTGAGATAGACATGTCGTCGTCATCCTCATCTTCCTTGCTGTCTTTCTTGTCGTTCTTCTTTGACTTCTTTGACTTCCAGCCGACTGTGGGATCCTTTTTGAAGTCGTCCATGAAACGGCACTCGCCAAGCATATGGTTGACCTTGCCCAATGAGGCGTGGATGGGACACGGCAAAAGCTTTGCCTGTTCATAAGTGATTCGCGCCGCCTTAGGCCCTGAGCCGGCTTCGCGACTATCTTTCTTATTCTTCCACTTATTTTTGCCGGCGTTCCCTTGGAATGCTGCGGCTACCTCATTGGAAGGCCCGGCTTTGTCATCTGCCGCCTGCTTGCGCTTGTTGTTCCGCTTTGGTATGATGTTGACGTCTGGGTCATCGTCCCGGGCGTCGTCATCCGCCGCCGCGTATTGGGCGGCCAGGTTGAGCATCTCACCAAGGTCCGTGATTTGCTCGCGGACGAGCCTATGACGGAGCAAGGACTTCTTCTGTAGGCCCGTGTAGAAGGCGTGGATAGCCTGTGCGTCCGAGATACCATGACAGTTGGCTTTTTCGGATATCCAACGGCTGACAAAATCTGTCATGGTTTCGTCCGGCTTTTGGATACAGCGTTGCAAATCCGTGTAGGTATTTGGACGCTTGTATGTTCCTTGGAAGTGCTGGGAGAAAACCTTTTCCATGTCGTACCAGCTATGGATGGACTTTTCGGAAAGGTTGTCGATCCAAGCTCTTGCCGTGCCTTCCAACATGAGAGGTAGGTAGCGGACGGCAATATGGCTGCTCCCGCCGGCAATCTCTATGGCCATGGCATAATCGGATAGCCATGAGTCCGGCTTAACGAGGCCGTTGTACCTAGAACAGTTTTTGACACTGATGTCATGTCCTTAGGGAACGGCTCTCTGCGGATGGCGTCACCGAAGCACTTTGGTCCAGAGTATAGCGGCTCCTTTCCTCTTGCTATGTCTTGTAGGCGGTGTCGTGCGTCTTTTGGATCGAGCTGCCGTGCGCCTCTGTTTGCGTCTGGCTCGTCCTGTGCTGCCCGGCTTATGCTGCGCCTGAGCCCTTCTATCTCCTCCCTCTTCTTGCTGCCAGTGCTACGCTGCGGAGATCGGCTTCGACCTCTCCTGGGAGGGTCGTTGCCGGCATTTTTTCTAGGCGGTGGCATGTTGTTCCGGCTACCGCCATTGTCGCGTCTTGGCTGAGATGGAGGTGGTAGGTCTCCTCTGCTTCCCGTCCTTGAATTCTCGTCCCGCCTTGGCTTTGGCGTGTCCCCGATGAAGACGTTGAAACGCCCCCTAAAGGCTCCCTGGTGGCCGGCTTATATAGGCGGCCAGACCCCAGGGTACAAGGTAAGTACTTGTCCGGCAAGTAAACAGAGTCCTAGACCTAGCCGGCTTAGTTGCCGCCTTCCGTCTCGGGCTCGGTGGCTTGATGGGCTTCGGCCTTCCGCCTTCCTTGGACCGTCCGCCTTTTTAACCTGTAACCTGTAAACGGATCGTCAATGCCTTTTTTGTAGAAACGCGGTAGGCCGTACGCCTCTGGCGTGTACCCGATGAAGACGTCGATCCCTCCGATCGGCACGATTGCGCATCCGATAAGGTAGTCGTCCGCCGGGAGCCAGGACTCATCCGAGTTGACGTAGCTATGGCCGCCATACCTTGTGACGCGACCGACGGCGATCTGTTTGCCCACGCCGCCAAGTGTTCCCGCCTGGAACGTGACGCCAGGAACCTTATGCCCCACGGTGGGCGCCAACTGTCGTGGTATCGGCATAATTGATAGGAGACGGGGGTCCTCTAGCCTACGTATGGATTGTGGGGAAGAAGGTTGGAGTCGTCGAGGACGGGATTGGACACGGCGAGTTTACCCAGTTTCGGATCCCGCAGCGGTGGCGAGATCCTACGTGCTGCTATAATTCACTATGAGGCAATAGCCGTGAACAGGTTACACTGGGTATGATGCCTATTGAAGTTGTCTCTGCCCTAAAGGCTCCCTGGTGGCCGGCTTATATAGGCGGCCAGACCCCAGGGTACAAGGTAAGTACTTGTCCGGCAAGTAAACAGAGTCCTAGACCTAGCCGGCTTAGTTGCCGGCTTCCGTCTCGGGCTCGGTGGCTTGATGGGCTTCGGCCTTCCGCCTTCATTGGACTGTCCGCCTACTTCCTTGTACGTCAGCTATCTGGGCCGCCCGGCAGGCCTCGGCCTTACCACCCTTGGGCCACCCTGGACTAACCGGATTGATCCATGTTGATTATACCCCTAGTTGATATATCCCCAACACTGCCGACCTGGTCTTCATGGTTGACCGCAATGATAGCCAAAGCAGAGCACGGCGGTGCAGGACGCAAATGATATCTTTAAATTCTAAAGATAAAATGAAGTTATGATCTACATGGCTATCGTGACATGTTAATTCTTCATATATGCCCAACACACTGTTTATAAAAAAAATTGCCACTCAGTGCAATATTATACTTGATTAATATAGGCTGGTAGGCGAAACATCATGCGGAAAAGAAGCATATTTGGCCTATGTCGCTGAAGGCTTAGTAAATTTGCTAGACTGGAATGAAGTTATAAAGTACAAGAGGAAGAATGGTTCATTGTTCAACTCTCCTGCCGCAACAGCTTCTTATTTAGTCCACAACTGTGATGATAAAGCTCTGCAGTACCTAAATTTAATTGTCACTACATTTGACGGCGCAGGTACGTTTGTGTTTTTATGTACCTTTACCTTGTGAAGAATTTCAGGATGTACAGTTTGTTGGTAACAACTGAATGGCACAAAACATTTGCAGTGCCAACAGTGTACCCATTAAATATACATTGTCAGCTTTCATTGGTGGATACGCTAGAAAAGATCGGAATATCTCGGTATTTTTCAAGAGAAATAACGAGCATCTTGGACAGGACATACAGGTATCGGACCGGACTGAAGATTGGATAACTGTTCTTCTTAGCATGTAAACTTTACTGTTTCAAGGTTTGCAGTTTCTGGTTAAGGAGAGATGAGGAAATAATGCTGGATGTCACAACATGTGCAATGGCTTTTCGTCTTCTAAGGATGAATGGCTATGATGTTTCCTCAGGTATTTGTTTAGCTACAATTTTCAGGTCTTAGTAATTGTCATATTTAACTCAATACTTTAATCTGACACAGACGAGTTGTCGCATGTTGCTGAAGCCTCCGCTTTCCATAACACACTTCAGGGTTATTTAAATGATAGAAAATCTCTACTTGAACTATACAAAGCTTCAAAAGTCAGTTTGTCAGAAAAAGAGTTGATTCTAGAGAGCATATGCAACTGGTCAGGGCGATTAATAAGGGAAAAACTGAACTCTGATGAGATGCAAAATTCACCAATTTTTGGAGAGGTGCTTCCCCGAAATTTACATTCCGCGTTTCACTTAGAAGTTCAATCTATGTTTAAATTTTTTCTTTCTAAATTTCAGGTAGAATATGCTCTTAAATATCCGTATTATGCCATAGTCGAAGCTGTACACCATCGGAGGAATATTGAACACTTCGTTTTTGGTGGTTCTGAGATACTAAAGACAGCGAGCTTGTAAGAATTTTAATTTTGATAAATAGTTTCCCATCAACATATTAGTTAAAGATGTTATACGAAAGACTTGAAATATATTTATGAACCAGGCCATGTTGCGTCAATCAAGATCTTCTAGATTTGGCTGTTAGAAACTTCAGTGTTTCTCAATCTGTTTACCAGGATGAACTCCAGCAACTTGAAAGGTAACCTGGTTGTTAAAGGCTCACTCATCTTCTTAACTTACTTTCTGAGACTCTGTAAACTTCGTTGCAACAGGTGGGGGAAAGAAAACAGGCTGGATCAGCTAAAATTCGTACGGCTGAATGTGAAAAATAACTATCTTGCTGCAGTTGCTAGCATATCCCCTCATGAACTCTCCGATGCTCGCATGGCCTGTGCCAAGACTATTGCGCTCATACCCATTGTCGATGACTTGTTCGATGTTGGCGGGTCCATGGAAGAACTACGAAACCTCATATTGTTAGTTGAGAGGTACATTTCTTGAACCTAATGTCCTGGTCTGAGTATTCTGTACTAGTGCTGTTGCGTGTTATTTATTGCTAACAATTCCTCCCCCTGTTTTGCCAATGGTCGTTTAGGTGGAATGATCACAAAAAAATTGAATTGTACTCTGATAATGTTGAGCTGGTATTTTCTGCTCTCTACACTACAGTTAACCAGCTTGGGGCAATGGCTTCTGCAGTACAAAACCGTGATGTAACAGAACATGTGGTTGAATCCGTGAGCTCCCTGACTTATACCCTGACTCTGAATTGCATTCTAGTACTGTATGACGAATGCTGACGAGTCCGCATGTCCATCTGCAGTGGCTCAATTATTTAAAGTGTTTGATGACTGAGGCAGACTGGAAACGTACCCAGTACGTGCCAACAGTTGAGGAATACATGAAAAATGCGATAGTCACATTAGGGGTGGGCCCTATTATGCTCACAACACTGTACTTTGTCGGACAAAATCACTGGGAGAGCATCGCCAAAGAGCGAGAGTACCAGGAGTTGTTGACACTAATGTGCACCTGTGGCCGTCTCCTGAACGATACTCAGACCTTTGAGGTATATATGTAGCCCTCTTCCTGATTAAAGAAATTTTTCAAAATACGGGATTAAGTTGCTCATTTGGTAATATTTGAAACCATTCTACTATTGCAGAGGGAGTGCAGGGATGGTAACATGAATAGTGTGGCGCTGCTAGTTCTTCACAGTGGGTCTTCTATGTCCACCGAAGAAGCTAAAACGGTGATAGAGAAGTCCATAGCCTCTTATAGGAGACAACTGCTAAGGTTGGTTCTTAGAGAAGACGGGGTTGTTCCTCCGACGTGCAAGGAGCTGTTCTGGAGGTTGTACAAGACAAGTCACATGTTCTACTTCCAGAGTGATGGATATACATCGCCCAAGGATATGCTTGGCGTGCTGAATCTAGTGATCGACGAGCCACTCAAACTCCAAGCTTTAAGACCATCTTTTGGCTGATTCTGTGGTGCTAGAAAGTTAAAAATATCAATCCGTTTCTTTTGACTAAAGCCTTAACAGTCTTCCGTCTCTCCATGTTGTATCCGAACTGATCTTACTCCGGTTTGCTGCGTTGAGCTCGGCTAGCACCTGTAGCCGCTCACCGTCTGAGCCGTGTACATATTTCGTTAGAAATCCGATGTGACAGTCTTCCGTCTGCAGGCGCTAATGGCGAGGACAACTGCTCAGTCACCAGTGCTGCGAGCCAGAGGCACTATGTGTCGCTCTCTGCGAGTTCTATGTCCGCCTCGCCTACAGGTGTTCGTTTGTTGGGCTGGCCGGCCCATCCTGATTTTTCCGTTGAGATCGAGTAATACCCTCCTGGGTAATCGTGTTCAAATGTCCAAAAAAAAACAAGTACCCCCTCCAGTGATCCAGTCTGAAATTAGTGTCGCAGCTCTGTACAATTTTTATACTGCTGTAGCACTCTTTTTACTAAAGTGGACTGAAGAGAGTAGTACTGGTAACGTGTGGGCGTGCAGCAGTCGCGTCGTATCCTACTCTTGTGTTCTTTTTTCCGTTTTTGATCTGCCGATCTTTTAGTACTATATAACTGCTCACATGCAGCCTAGCCTAGGTAATGCATGAAAACAACATCGGCGGATCAGAAGAGAAGAAACTCGAAAGGTGTCGTACCACATAGACATTACGGGGGGATTTTAAAATTTTGTTGAGGTCTTCTACCCATGACATAACCTAGATTCCAAAAATTCTCATGTCCCGTTTGGTTGGTCTTGGTCTCGGGGACTAATTCCATGTTACTAGCTGGGAGTGAAATGCACCACTTTATATAGTGAACTCTTGCACCACTAGTAAGAAAAACCAGCACCAATTCAGGATTAGCGTTTAAAAAAACCAAATCGGTGTATTTTGGTTCCAAATTGTAAGGGTACCAATTAAAAGAAATCTTTCAAAATAGTGGTTTATTTTTTTTAGAGAAATCACGCGCTTTCCCTCAAAAAACCAGCACCACAAAATCGTGAGAGTCAGAAGTCGCTCTGTTGTACAGCGACATTCGGAGAAATTGGGTCACCGTGGACGGAAAGGAAGCGTAGCCTGATTAGGACCTACTGCCACTGAGACAGAAGTTGTTGTGTCCGCCAAAATGCAGATCGGACCGTGCTCGGGCTGTGTGCTCCAACCATTCGGACTTCGGACTTCGGACTTCAGACTTCGGACACGGACAAAAACTCCGAGACGGACAGATGTCTCGATCGGGCACCAAAGTTGGACCCTATAAGAGGTAAAGAGGGGAGCCAATGACCAGCAAGCCGCCTTCACACGCACGCACTCACACCTCCTTGCTCTGTCCAAGAATTGGCGGCGACATGAGCGAGCCGCAAACCATGGCGCCCCAGCTGGATCCAGTCGAAATGGCGGAGCTTCTCCGGCGCAAGCTGGCCGGAAAGTCACTGCCCTACAGCTTCATCCGTGAGGTAGACGACCCCTCCACGGCCACACCCGAGGACCTCGTCCACGGCGTTCCTGCCGGCACCGATCGCGGGGAGGGGAAAGGGGTGGCCTGGTACCTTTTCTGGCCCGCGGAGTGGCACGGGAGCGCCGGTGGCGGGTCCTCGTCCAAGAGGAAGCGCAAGGTCGCCGCCTCCGGTGAGACGTCCTACTACTGGCACCCGGAGACGGGCAAGCAGGCCATTGTAGCCGGCACGGATGGGACGCCAGTGGGGGCGTACAAGCGCACGCTCTCCTACATACAGAAGATCGAGAATCCGCCTGGAATGGCAACGCCATTCAGAAAGAAAAGGCTGGGTTGGAAGATGCTCGAGGTTGGGCTGGACGACCCCGACCTGGGTCTCGTGCTCTGCAAGCTCTACAGGACACATCCGGCGCTGCAGACGCATCCTGGAACTTCAACGGTACCCAACGTGCCATCTCCAGCGCCGGCGCCGGCGCCTGCGCCTGCGGCGTTGGGAGCGGAATTCCCAATGAATAGGAAGGCTATTGTGAGGAACGGGTCAGTGGCGGCGGCGGCGGCGGTGACCCTCGTGATCGACTTGTGTGGGTCGTCCATACCGCCGACCCAGCGGCTCAAGGATCTGGCCAACAACGTCCGCGGCCTGGAGAGTCCGGCGGTTGTTGTGTCCGCCATGGGGAACAGCACCACCACCATTCTCCGGGTAACACACACGCTCTGGTTAGCTCTGCTTTGCTGTGTGATAACAGGTGCCCTGATTCTACTGTTAACTCCATTAATTCACGTGCTCATGTTGCTGTTCAGGCCGCATGTAAGGCGTTGAGGTGCGACCCCGAAAAGGTCAACGAAATCCATGAGTTGATGCTCATTCAGGAGCTGTATCTCAGGTGTGTAGTCCTAATAATTTTTCTTTCCTGGTCGAATTTGTTTGTGCTCTAAAATTTACTCTGCTTCTCCATGCTCTGCTCAAGGACGACTCGTGAGCTTGGGCTGGAGACGTCCACTGTTTCAGGTATGCTGTTTCCCCCTCTGTTTTTTACATGCGAAATCCGATGCATTGTGCCGGGATCTTTACTCAGTTCCACGTTGAGTAAATACGAGCATCTCCAAAACATATAACCTAAAATAGGGCACCACTTTTTCGTTATTTTGTTGTCTGACCTTGATGATGAAAAATATGACACCAAACTTGTCCAGTTTCATACTTGAGAAGTACAAACTACAAAAAAAATTAAACTACAACAACCAAGTTCAAACTAAAGCATGCAAAATTGTACTAGAACTAGCCATACAACACTATTTATCGTCAATTTCAATATAGTCCCAAGAATCGGCATCGGGCTCCACCTTCACCGCTGTCGAGGGGCCAGCCTCATCCCTCCCCCAGTAGAACTCCAACTCCACTTCACGCACTCCCGATGCTCTCGTCGGAGCCGTTCCGTCGCCCTCGCTGCTTTGGTGCCCCACATTGGACTCGCGGCAAGATGCTCCATGGTGCGACCAATGTTGTCTCTCTTCATCACGGGTCATAACACGCACTTCCGGTGTGAGACACTCTGCTACCATGCCGGTTCCCCACCTTCGGGAAATTGAGTTTGGATTTCGGTTGGGCCGCCCTCCACGCGGTAGTGTCGTAAGCCCGCGTGACCAGCTCTAGTGTGTCGAATAAGACGACGCCGACCGGAGGATATTTAAGCAGTGTAGTGGCCGGAGCCGGACGACTGCAGCTGCACCCCGAGGAAGCCGATGTTTCACTGGACGGAGCGTTGCATCGGCATCTTGACATCGGCGGACGATCTTGGGGGCAACTGGTGCGATCAATGCAGCAACAACTATCCTAGTGATCAGTAGTGGAGACGAGGGATCGGTGGCGGCGTGGCGGATCCGTCGGTTTGGCCAGTACGTAAACGGTGGATTTTTATATATGGGGCGTCAAAAATAATGATTGGGTGTGATGTAAAACTACACATCATATCTTGGAGCAGGATTTTGGCCCCCGTGATGCAAAAAAACCATATTTGTTTGTCACAAAGGAGCCAAATTTTACTTTAGAGACGCACTAAAGGAGCCAAATTTTACTTTCATTAACAGGTCTGTTTATATGCTACTCCCTCCATTCTGAATTAATTGACTCAAATTTAGTAAAACTACCCTCCGTTCTGAATTAATTGACTCAAATTTAGTACTAAATTTGAGTCAATTATCTTAGAACGGAGGGAGTTGAATATAGTGGAACCCCTCCTTCTGTTATCAAAACACTTGTTCTTAAGGTTTCCATCCAGAAATTCCAGACCACCTTGATATTTTAGGCAGTTCTGACCTGCTTTACCAATAAACCCAAATAGGCCAAAGCGGAAAAGTCATACAAACATATAACCACACCAACTGAAGTTATCAATTAGTGAAAGTTAAACATGTTATTTGTGTTCTTTTTTCTATACGCATATAAAAATTTCTCTAACTGTCCTCCATATGTAGTGATGATACAAATTATGACAGGTGACAAGCTTACTAATTTTAAACATGTACCAGTTATGTGCCCAACCCATTAAATAATGAACATTTCAGACACATACAATGAATGTTGCAGTATGATGTCAATGTGATTACCAACTATTTAGATATTTTGTAAATATTTACTGGCTTTAGTGAAAATACATTTTTCGGCTATAAATTTGTCTTTTCTCTGTTAAACTCAACAGGTTCATTGGAAATTTTGAAACATCAACTGCAGCGAGTTGCTATGAACAAAAGGCTGACTCATTGGACAAAGGATAACCTCGTTTCCTTTGGTGAAATCATGGCTACAGAAATATTTTATGAGTACTTAAATAAACTTGAAGGGGCATTGCAGGTACATTGTTGAAGCACATATATACAATAGTTTAGTTTTTGAACTGAACATTTGATTTCAGGCCTTGATTTTTTACTCGACTCTAGAACATTCTCTGATTGTCTCCAAAAAATATGTAATGAACATGTGGAAGATGTGCACTTCAATGAGAAGATCTCCAAAATCGATTAGTGCATATCTATCGGTCCTAGAAAACTGATAAGTAGGTTACATGAAAATGCCTTTTTATCATGATAATCGGAACAAGGTATGCATTTTAGAGTTTTGCTTCTATGTATTAATTTTGCATAATCGATTTGTGGTAGATATTTATTGCATCACCAACCAGTAATTTGTTTCTTATCACTTGAACGGATATTGAATTTAATCCTATGGACAAAACTTGGACGTGAAATGGTGAAAACGTGTATAAATTTCAGGAATGGAAATTACTTGTTGTTACTACTTCTGGGAAGGGAAGTAGCAACTTTTCCGCGACTACCATTGACAGGGCTTTGGACTTAAGAGAAATACAGGTATGCTCTCTCATTTTGCATAAATTGAATTGAAAACCCATTTGCTCCTTAAAACAAGATCAACCAGTGCTGAACCCTAGTAGGACTTCTTTAAGAAGCCAGCACCCTAGACACCTACCCTGACGAGGATGTACCTTTGTAAACCTCTCGATCGTAAAATGTATCCACGCTCACTGACCTTGGACCAAAAACTCGGTTTGGTCACTGTAGTCAAGAATACGGTCACTATATACACATGGAGGTAATATGTACGGTCAGTGAGAGTAATCGCATAGTTCAGTATTTATTTAGTTGACCAGTCAAACATTACAGATATTCTGCATAGTTACATATCTGTATACATACGGGCATGCATGCAATACATTTGGTGCCCAAAAACAACGTCAGAATTTCCAGTAGATAGATGCGCACACAAGCACAAGCATCAAAGCTCTCATTTAGTAATTTTATACGTGACAAACTTTAGTAATTTGGTGGCCATAATACAACATACCGTTTCAAAGTTTTCAAATATCGAGCTCGATAGAGATCGGGAGCAATTAGCAATTTCCGCATCATACACTCCAGTATCTCTACTTCTATTGAACAAACAACCTTTTGTTAATGTTACCGTTGATTAATTTTTTGAAGGATGAGGATTATGTAGACTTGCGTTACATGTGCTTAGTACATAAAGAAATGTTCTTTTGTCTAGTTACAATAATCCCATATTAGCCCCGCTTCCTAGTCAAGAGAGATTTGGCTAGTTATAATAATCTTCATAAAATTAGCTTGGTTTGAACTAAGTTCCTGTGTTGTGGGACATCCGGGATGACCGCTTGACACCCTTAACTGTTCAGATGGTTTCTCGTAGATCGTAGGTTCGAATCCGCGCTTCCCTAGTAATGTACAAAGCCATATGTATAATCACCTTCATGTGTATGTAGTTACCGTATTCTTAAGCGACCAAAGTGAGTTTTCGATCCAAGTTCAGTGAATGTGAATGGATTTCACTCCTCTCAATTTTGCAGTATGTTTCATGCTAGTTTAACTCACTTCCCTGATATGTTGTAGGTTTGGAAGGATGTAGACGGTATATTCAGCTGTGATCCTAAGGTTTGTGCAGATGCGACACTGGTACCTCACTTGACTTTTGGTGAGGCAAATGAGCTAGCTGAATGGGTATTGTACTTGTTCCATTGATTTCATTATTGTGGTTCACTAGACAGTGAGCTTTATGCCAAAAATATATAAGTTGTTATCTGTGTTGCTAGAGTTACTCGTGATACTTCAACAACCATCATACTATCTATTCTTACAGTTAGTCACTCACATGTATAAATTTCTGCATCCCAGTCAACGAAACAGGTTATGGAATACGGCGTATCAGTCAGAGTTAGGAACCCGTACAAGCCTCAAGTACCCGGTACTGTGATTACTGAAACAAGAGATTTAAGCGAGGTTTGTTTTATGACGCGACTATGTCATTATAATTTGATAATTTCTTCCACGTGTATATTAATTGGCTCTTGACTGTACATTATCTTTCAGAGTACATTAACCAGCATTGTGTTGAAATCAAATATTACTATGGTGGACATAAGGAGCCAAAGTATGCAAGGCCAGTCCGAAATTTTTACGACGGTACTATAGCAAAAGACTTGCGTCTCTTTTGTTCCTTTCATGAGCTATATATACAGCAGTTGGTTATGTAATAAGCAAAACAGTGCTCCGGATTAATTCGCTCCTTGGATGACGTGGCAGGAGATTGAAGAGCTTGAAACAGTTGCAGAGGTTCACCGACTAGAGGACAGATCAGTCATCTCCCTAATAGGGAACGCACAGAAGTCGTTATCCATTCAGAAAAAGGTGAGAACAACACAGAAACTTTTGTGAGAAAAATCGAAATTTTGTTGTGGCGATAATCACTTCACATGCATGCCGCATATCTTATATCATTCTTATGTTGTTCCTGCATATACCAGGCGCTCAGTGTTCTATGGGGCATTAATGCTGAGGTTTATAAGTTCTGGCAGGAGTCGTCCAAGGTAGTATTTAAAGACATGGACATGTTTTTTTCCCGTTTTTTTGGTGCAACGTTGGAACCGGGTTCTTCTGTCCCCTTGCTCTTGTCTGATAAAAACAAATTGTGCTGTTGAATGTTTGTGATTATCGGACGGGACTGACGATGATGATTGTAATTAATAAAGCAGGTGATGAAGGCCTCCTTGGTGGTTGATAGGAACGGAGCAGAATATTGTGTGCAGACCCTCCATTCAGCATTCTTTAAGAAGGTACCTGAGACTGAGAATGTCCCCCACGTTCCGGTTTACGCACCCCCGGTGGCGGTGGCGGTGGCGGCTTCCATCTCCGACTTCGTTCGGTCGCACGAGACGTGCTTCAGTGTTCCAGCATTCAGTGACGTGTGGTTACCTGACGACGGTCCATACGAGCTGATGCCGGTCGGAGTTGACAACAACGTCGGAGCGTCCATCAATGACGTGTGGTTAAATGAGGAGGGTCCGTACGAGTTGTTTGGCAACGAGTTGATGCCGGTCGGTGTCGACAACAACGCCGGGGCGTGGGACAGGATAAGTCGGTGGGCGCCTGCACTGAACGAAGATGAAGTGTACCATATATCACGTAAAACGTGGAAATGGTGGCCATTTTGCGGTCGCGTGCGCCGCGGTCGGAGCGAGGTGCGTCCGACCCGGTCTCTGTTTCGTTTCTGGTGTTTTTCGCCTCGTTCATCTTCAGAAAGAGAGTTGGTACAGCTCGACTATGGAAACTAACTGCCTGTGATAGGGATAAAGAATCTGTGATCTATTGTCTAACGTATGCATATTTAGTTTCTAAAATTCCAGTAAGCCGTTGTTGATTTTGCTAGTATACACAGTACATATTTATTATGTTTCCACTTTCTTCTGTACTAAGATCCTCCCTCGTCGGCTTACAAGTTACAATGCCTCTCCTCAACAACTGCATTCTTACATTGTAGGTTTTATACTTTGGTCTGAAACTTTCACCCTAAAAACAGAAACTTCTACTCCCTCTTGAGCAAAACATGAGAATCGTAAAAAAAATTGTCCAACAACATGAGAATCGTCGTATTTTTGTGATGACGAGCGATTGCTTCTTGAGCAAAACAACAAATATTCCTCACTTTCGTATAGGAGAGATGGTCGTTTTTAGCACAAACGGCAAAGATCAACCAAACCCTACGGCTGCTATGGCTCGGCAAGAGAAGAAATGATAGATACAAACATACATAGCAACATATATTGGTTTTGTTTGAACATCAATTGATTTTATTTTTACGGAAAGCAGCGTTTGTGTTGTTTTTATTTCATTAAGAGGAGTAAATGAAAACGAGTACAAGTGACTCAAAAACAAAAAAAGAGAGGAGGGGGACTAACTCACCCTCTTCAAGCAAGAAGAGGAGAGGACTACCGCCAATCGTGACTCGCCACACCAACACAAAGCAACAGAGGTGGAGGAGGGAGATACATGGTCACATCAAGATCTTCAATAAACGACAAACTTCATCTCTCATCATCATATCTAACCAGCACGACATACGCCATGGCCGCTGGTTGTCTGGTCACCATCCATCGACACCTCCTTAAGAGAGCGATGGGCATCGACGTGAACCAGTTGATCGAGAGGTGGATCAAGGGCTCGCTTACCCGACATTAAATGAAATCTTCGGCACCTAAGGGTCACAAATACAAAAGGCCTAAAAATCATGCGGGCAAACAAACATGACACTTATATCCGCCAAAATGCAGATCAAATAGTGCTTGTGTTATATGCTTGAACCGTTTGGAGTCAGGATGGGCATAATTCCTAATCTGAAACCCGAATTTCGCAAACACGACAATCCCCAACATTTTGTCAAAAGGGGATTGCTATTTCCCAGCTAGTTGGGAAATAGGCTAGAGCACAGCTAGCTGGGCCACCGTCGGATCACTCCCACGCGTGAAGATCGGTTCGCCTCGATGGTTGTCTGGTTTCGGCCCGCGTTTCACCTGTCGTTGTGTTTATGGCCCCGGTTTCATTCTAGCAGATTTTTTTTCGTGGACTTCGTATTTGTGTGCTCTTTTGTTGTTGTTGTTTTTGGGCTGCGTCTGGTAGTCCTGGCGTTAATTACTTCGAATTTTTTACTTTTTTTCCTATGATGTTTGGTTTTTAAGGGCTGTTTTCATATCTTTTGTGCCGTAATTCTTTTCCTTTTGTGCCCCGAAAATCATGATTTCTTAGCTGATAAATAGCTTAGGGCAAAGTCAACTTTCTGGCCGTCCGATCCGATCGCATGTAGAATGAGTTGGTCGCGTGTGCAGGGTGTTGACCCGGATTTGTTGGCCCGTTTTGCCACGCCTGGATTTTTCGATATGGGCCGTGTGTTTATTTTTTGTCCCGGTCATTTTTTCATCGCACGCGTAGTTGTGTTCTTTTTTACCAGTCGCATTTTTATGTCGTTTTTTTCGTTTTGGGACGCATGTGACGCAAGTGCCTGTATTTCTTGTGTGTAACAAACGATCGAGGAATCATGTGTGTTGTGCTACGTTTTTTTTTCATGGTCATGATCGGTTTTTTCCATATGTTTATTTTTTATTTGAATGTTGCTCTTGTGTTACGTTGGACCAATGCGATATTTTATCATTTTTTATTTTTTATGGGTGTTTTGAAAAAAAAATCACCATTTTTAAATTTTTATTGTATATGGTGTGAGAATACGCGTTGCAATGTGATTTTATGTGCCGTTTTGATTTTTTATTTATTTTGGATTTGAATGATGCTATTCTGTTAAGTTGAACCAATGCGATTTTTTATCGGTTTTGATTTTTTATGGTTGTATTGAAAAATTTTCACCCTTTTTAAAAATTTATTGTATGTGGTGTGATAATACGTGCCGCAATGCGATTTTTTGTGCCGACGTGATTTTCTTAATTTATTGTTTATGCTCCTGTGTTATATTGGAGCAATGTGATTTTTTAACAATTTTGAATTTTCATGGGTGTTTTAAAAAAAATCACCCTTTTTAAATTTTTCATTGTATGTGGTGTGATGATAGTCGTTGGTGTCTTGCAACTAGACATGTAACTGACATCACAGTCTCCCCCTCCTCCCCCTCCCGGCTATAGTTGGAGTCAGGGCATCTAGGGTTGTAACTAAGGTTGATTTTTTGTTTCCGTTATTGTCTCGTAACTATACACGTAACTGACATCACCGTCTCCCCCTCATCCGCCCTCCGAATGTAGTTGGAGTCAGTCCCAACTAGGGTTGTAACTGAGGTTGATTTTTTGTTTTCCGTTTTTGCCTTGCAACTATACACGTAACTGATATCACTGTCTCCCCCTGCTCCCCCTCCCATTTCCCTGTTAAGAGATGTAAAACGAAGTCAGTTGCATCTCAACGCGCAACTGGTTAAAAATATTCTTTTCGATTATTGGGGTTTGTAACCGACACTCCCCCCCACCACCGACTGTAGATGGAATCAGTCGCAACTACAGTTGTAATTAAGAAGGTCATTGTTGTTTTTTCTGTGTTTGTCTTGCAACTATACACGTAACTGACATCACTGTCTCGAGGATTGCTATTTCTCAGCCCCCCTACGACTGTAGAGGGAGTCAGCTAGCTGAGAAATAGCTTATGGCACAGTTGATTTTGTGGTCGTCCGGTCCTTGCACCGTTTTCACTGGAGCTAGCTGAGAAATAGCTTAGGGCACAGTCTCTCCCTCCTACCCCTCCGACCGTAGATGGAGTTTTCATTTTTCTGTTTTTGTCTTGCAACTATACACGTACTAACATCACTGTCTACACCTCGTCCCCCCTCTGACCATAGATGGAGTCAGTCGCAACTAGGGTTGTAACTGAGTGTGATTTATTGTTCCTGTTTTGTCTTGCAACAATACACGTAACTGGCATCACTGTCTCCCCCTCCTCTCTTTCCCCCCGTTAAGAGATGTAAAACAGAGTCAGTTGCATCTGACGCAACTGGTTAAAATTTCTTTCTACTTATTGGGGTTTGTAACCGACACCCCCCCCCTCCGACTGTAGATGAAGTTAGTCGCAACTAGAGTTGTAACCGAGGGTGATTTTTTGTTTCCGTTTTGTCTTGCAACTAGACACGTAACTGACATCACTATCTCCCCCTCCTCCCCCCTACGGTTGTAGATGGAGTCAGTCGCAACTAGGGTTGTAACTGAGGGTGATTTTTTGTTCCAGTTTTGTCTTGATACTATACATGTAACTAAAAACACTATCTCCCCCTCTTCCCCCTCCGACCGTAGATGGAGTCAGTCGCAACTAGGGTTGTAACTAAGGGTGATTTTTTGTTTCCGTTTTGTCTTGCAACTATACATGTAACTGACATCACTATCTCCCCTCCCCCCTCCGACTGTAGATGGAGTCAGTCACAACTAGGGTTGTAACTAAGGGTGATTTTTTGTTCCCGTTTTGTCTTGCAACTATACATGTAACTAACAACACTATCTCCTCCTCCTCCTCCCCCCTCCAGCCGTAGATGGAGTCAATCGCAACTAGGGTTGTAACTGAGGTTGATTTTTTATTTCCGTATTGTCCTGCAACTATACATGTAACTGACATCACTGTCCCCCCCTCCTCCCCCCTTCGACCGTAGATGGAGTCAGTCGCAACTAGGGTTGCAACTGAGGGGGATTTTTTGTTTTTCTGTTTTGTCTTGCAGCTTTACACGTAACTCACATCACTTTCTCCCCCTCCTCCCCCCTCCGACCGTAGATGGACTCAGTCGCAACTAGGGTTGCAACTAAGGGGGATTGTTGTTTTTCTGTTTTCTCTTATAACTTTACACGTAACTGACATCACTGTCTCCCCCTCCTCCCCCTCCGACCATAGATGGACTCAGTCGCAACTAGGGTTGCAACTGAGGGTTATTTTTGTTTTTCTGTTTTGTCTTGCAACTATACACGTAACTGGCATCACTATCTCCCCCTCCGACTATGGATGGAGTTTTCGTTTTTCTGTTTTTGTCTTGCAACTATACACGTAACTGACATCACTGTCTCCCCCTCGTCCCCCCCCCCCTCCGACCATAGATGGAGTCAGTCACAACTAGGGTTGTAACTGAGGGTGATTTATTGTTCCCGTTTTGTCTTGCAACAGTACACGTAATTTGCATCACTGTCCCCCCCCTCCTCTTTTTCCCCCGTTAAGAGATGTAAAACGGAGTCAGTTGCATCTCAACTCGCAACTGCTTAATTTTTATTTCTACTTATTGGGGTTTGTAACCGACAGTTCCCTCCCCCCTCCGACTGTAGATGGAGTCAGTCGCAACTAGGGTTGTAACTGAGGGTGTTTTTTTGTTTTCCGTTTTTTCTTGCAACTATATACGTAACTGACATCAGTGTCTCCTCAGCCTCCCCCCTCCGACTGTAGATGGAGTCAGTCGCAACTAGGGTTGTAACTGAGTGTGATTTTTTGTTCCCGTTTTGTCTTGCAACTATACACGTAACTAGGAGCCGGCGCTGGCCTCCTTCCTCTACGTCACGGTGCTCTCCCACCCATTCCTGCACCGCTCCCTCTCCTTCTCGCCAACAAGCTCTGCTCCTCCACCCTCCTCTCCACGCTCATCTACGACCTCCGCCCCCCACAACATCCCCTCGTCCTACTCCTCACCCTCCTTCTCCCCCGTCCCACCACCGCCTTCCACGCCGCCGTCGCCCGACGCATCACCCGAAACACCTCCGCCTCCGCTCTCCATCCCGTCAACAAGAAAAAACAAAAACGAGAGAAGGAAAACAGCCCAAAAAAGAGAGGAAAACAACCCAACAACAGTCGACGGGGAAGGAGCCACCGATCGCACCACGATGACGTTGGCCTCTACTATTCGTATGATTTATCAAAGAATTCAAAATGTTGTTTGCAAGTTAATTAGACCCATTGCAATATTTTCACCCATAATCTCACTTGTTAGAAATCGGCACGAAAAAAAACTAAAAATCACAGTGCTTTTACCGCTCGACAAACTGCTGGCCATGTACAGTACAGTGGTCTTTTTCAGAACACAAAGGCTGAAGCTTCAAAGCATTTTTTTTACGTTACATCAAAACATTTTCGAACCGAAAAGCTAGTACAGCAGAATCCAAAAGCCTCAAAGCATCTTCGAACTGGTGGGGCTTTTTGTCATTGTCATTGTGTCTTCTTGGCCTAACAAGACAAAACAAACAAAGACTAGAGAAGGAAATCGGCCCATTAAAAAACATTTTTTTAAATTGTTTGTATCTGTAATTCTGTATTTGTAGAAGAAGAAAAATAGGGAGGGTCCTTAATTACGATCGAGGAGAGGAGGCGAGCAAGAAAAAGAAAAAACAGGACTCGCATACACACACATGAGGAGAGAAGAAAAAGATCAAGGAGCTACCACGTGCACTACGGGACTAACAGGCCAGCCCGACGGCATTTACCGTCGGCCTCACGCTAAAAACCGTCGGCGTACACGAGCCCGACGGTGGCCGTCGGGTTAAGACCGTCGGCGTGTAATCCATCGGGCTCACGCCGTTTTCGTCGGCGTCGCAAATATCGTCGGGATTACAACTAGGACGCCGACAGCAATGCCGTCGGGCTCATAGATGGCTCTACCAATTTTTTTTCAAAATTATTTTTTTTCAACTTTTTTATTATTATTTTAACTCCAATTTAGTCATATATTTAATCTCATATGACACACTTAATCATAATCTTAACTCAAACTATGCACTCACACACTTAATCATAATATTAGTTCAAACTATCCAATCACACACTTAATCGTAATCTTCCTAGACGGTCACCCATCCCCAGGCCAAGCACGCTTAACTATTAATTTCTATTCAAATGAGATTCCAGTTGAGATGTCATACCTTGTTGCTATTAGTATGATATCAATCATATTAACCCTTATCTGAGATATTATACTTTTTAATCTTTAAAATTTCAAAAATAAGATTTGAATGAACAAAATAAGTATGTTTAATAATACTTGAATAATAATAATCAATTATTTTATTTTTGTTTTGTCTTTTCCATTTAATAAGAAATAATTCATATCTTCATATTGATATATCAGAATTTAATAAATAAAATGTCTATGTCGATCATAAAAATGAGAGGAATCCAAATATGACATCCATGCCATCATTTTCATAATGAATGATGTCTTTTAAAACAAACAAGAACCAACATAAATCAGCATAAAGTAAATTAAAGAGGCGAATTTAGATAGAAAGCAAGGAAAATCCTCATATTAAGTTATTATCCATAAAATATGTTCTACTCTTTGTGAAAATTAAATGGGTGTCATTTTGGACCATATTTTATGTACTTGCTTTTTAAAAAAAGTCATTTTTGACACTTAAAAATGGCAAATGATATTTCTAAAAAGAATTTTGAAAATCGCTTCGGTGATGTTGTTTCCCATACCTTGACGCACATATGTGCTGAATATGGGCACTTTATCACAAACTATGACATGATAATGGTCATACATTGGTCATTTGTCTTGAAACAAATGCATGTTTATAGATGTTTGACATTTTTGTGAAGTTCCGTTTTGAAAAGTTTGCCAAAAATCAAGTTTATCATTTTTTCTATTAACTAGTACACTTAAAAGGACTCCATGCCAAAGGGTTTCTTTTTATGAGTACTTTTTCATATTTTTCCATTTCTTTCAAAAAACGATCAAAATGGAGAGCATGGCTATTCATCAAAAGTGGTCGAATTTTTCAAAACTATTGACGGTTCTATGTTGTAACCACTACTTGTGTACCTTAAAATTATTTTTGTAAAAACTTCAGAGCAAACTATCACACAGTTGTAGTTCAAATTTGAATTACTTCCGGAAAATTGACATAAAGTCAATTAACGAGGCGAATTTGGATAGAAAGTAAGAAAAATCCTCATATTCAGATATTATCCATAAAATTTGTTCTACTCTTTGGGAAAATTAAATGGGTGTCATTTTAGACCATATTTTATGTACTTGCTTTTAAAAAAAGTCATTTTTGACACTTTAAAAATGGAAAATGATATTTCTATAAAGAATTTTGAAAATCGCTTCGGTGACGTTGTTTCCCATACCATGACACACATATGTGCTGAATATGGGCACTTTATCACAAACTATGACATGATAATGGTCATACATTGGTCATTTGTCTTGAAACCTATGCATGTTTATAGATGTTTGACATTTTTGTGAAGTTTCGTTTTGAAAAGTTTGCCAAAAATCAAGTTTATCATTTTCCTATTAACTAGTACACGTAAAAGGACTCAATGCCAAAGGGTTTCTTTTTTAGTACTTTTTCATATTTTTCTATTTCTTTCAAAAACGGTCAAAATGGAGAGCATGGCTATTCATCAAAAGTGGTCGAATTTTTCAAAACTATTGACGGTTCTATGTTGTAACCACTACTTGTGTACATTAAAATTATTTTTGTAAGAACTTCAGAGCAAACTATCACACAGTTGTAGTTCAAATTTGAATTACTTCCGGAAAATTGACATAAAGTCAATTAAAGAGGCGAATTTAGATAGAAAGTAAGGAAAATCCTCATATTCAGATATTATCCATAAAATTTGTTCTACTCTTTGTGAAAATTAAGTGGGTGTCATTTTGGACCATATTTTATGTACTCGCTTCACAAAAAAAGTCATTTTGCACACTTAAAAAATGGAAAATGATATTTCTAAAAAGAATTTTGAAAATCGCTTCGAGGACGTTGTTTACATAACATGACACACATATGTGCTGATTATGAGCACTTTATCACAAACTATACCATGATAATGGTCACACATATGTGTTAAAACTATTGCATATTTGTATATGATTGATATTTTTTGTAAAGTTTTATTTTGAAAAGTTGCCAAAACTCAAGTTTATCATTTTTCTAAAAACTAGTACACGTCAAAAGACTTCATGCCAAAGGGTTTCCTTTTTTTAAGTATTTTTTCATATTTTTTAATGTAATCTAATTTTCTGAAAAAAACTGAAAAACTGTATAGTGAGCCCGACGGTAATACCGTCGGGCTCACAATGTGATTAGATGGACGCTGACGGCACTGTAAGCCCGACGGTGGCCGTCGGGCTCACTAAATAAACGCCGACGGTACTGCGAGTCCGACGGTGGCCGTCGGCCTTACAACTAGGATGCCGACGGCAAAACGACGCCGACGGTTTTTTCGTTTCGTCGGTTTCACGTTGTGACGCCGACGGCCCCCGTCGGCGTTGAAATGGCCGTCGGGGTGGGCTGTGTTTCCCGTAGTGGTGAGGCTGTTTTGGAGCCAGCCCGCGTACGCGTAGTACCAACGGCCCAACAACAAAAAAACGAAAACGCAACCGGCCAACAAGAGGCACCGGGGAAGGAACCACCGATCAGGCGATCACCGACCTGAACGGAGTCCACAGCGCTGGCGTTGTCGACTGGGAAAAAGCTTATTTCCCAGTCGACTAGTCATTAGAGATCCCCTTGTCAAAAAGCTATTGAAATCCTGAATTTCGCTATTTGTTTTGGGAAATGTAGTGTTGATTCCTGAAAATCCCGTGCATCCCGAAAAAATAAAACCTCAAAGGCCCAGGCGAAACGCCATCTTTTTTCAGCCCAGTCGAAACTCGAAACCCATATATGCTATGTCCGACGAATTTCGTGACTATTCTGGGTCTTCTTCCCGTAGTGGCCCAGCAAGCCAACAACAACCCTAGTCCCTCATGTACACCTCACCCACTCACCCAGCTAGCCGAATCCCATATACGCTGAGGTTTGAACATCGAAAATCTAGGATTTCCCAAACCTGATCCCGATTCTCTCGAGTCTCCGGAATTGTCGGGAATCAAAATTTTCATTCTAAATTCGGGAGCCAGTTTATAAATCCTGAACTCTTTTTCCTCTCAAATTCCCGTTCTGAAATTTTTGGAAATCCCGAAGGCCCACCCGACTCCAAAGTCCCAGGTCCAAAGTCCAACACGTCGGAGTTCGGACACGGAGAACAACCACTAGTGGAAAAAGGGGCACTAGTCCCGGTTCCAGACAGCCTCTAGTCCCGGTGTAGCAACCGGGATTGTCAGGCCGGGACTAGAGCCCCCTGACCCTTTGGTCTCGGTTTAATACGAACCGGGACCGGAGCCCCCCCCCCCCCCCAATGAGCGCAGCGCACGTGGCCACGGTAGGGCGTGCGGGGGCGAACCCTTTAGTCCCGGTTCGTGTTACGAACCGGGACTAGGGTTTTTATTTTTTTTACATTTCAGGGTTTTGCTTTTTTTATTTCTACCGGTTTTCTGGGTAGGGGTTTCGGATGGTACCACGTCGATGCGTGATAGTAGGGGGTTTCGGATGGTACCACGTCGATACTATAGTCGATGTGTGATGGTAGGGGGTTTCGGATGGTACCATGTCGATGCGTCGGGGGTAGGGGTTTCGGATGCTACGGCTTCGATGGGCGAAAAACACGTATAAATTATTATACGAACCTAGATGAAGTTGCATCATGCATATATACAATTACATGAAGATCATGTGTTGATAACACATACACATTTAAGTACGCGTGGTACATGAATATCACGTTTCCCGGTTCCAGAGACTTAGAAATATTTTGTTACATGGAGATCACTATATATTACATGTCTGCACTAGTCAAATTAGTGGTACTCTCCGGTCTCCGGTATGACATCGGTGAGGTAAAATCCCGTCAACTCCTCTGCAATTGCCCTGAAGCGGGTCTTTATTGGTAACTCGTTGCGCTTTCTTGCCAACTGTAAAAAAATGATATCACAATGAATACATGAGATATGAAATGAATAAAACTCATCACGATTGATGATGCAAAAATAATGTTGTGACTAGAGTTTTACGTACTTCGATACTTCTTTTGCTCTTCAAACTCTCGTTGACCACAGTGTGCATGTACTGGCAAACGAAGAATCCACATAGATCAGTCCCGGTTGGCTGTTTTAGGCAAGTCTATAGAAGAATAAAATTTAATCAAATAATAATAAAGTATGATAATGGTGCATGGGCCTAGTTATAGTACTACTTACATCGTTAGTATGCCAGCGCAGTTTCTCTGGCCATCCACTGTTCGGATGTTCCGCGAGGAACATTTTCCAAACGCTGCATGACAAGAAAATGAATGAATGAGTCATAAATTCCTTGATATTAGGAAATGAACGAAAGAGGCGATAAGAAAAGAAAGTACCTTGCCACCAAATCAAAACAGGTGTCGTGGTGGTGTCACGGCAGATGCCATAGGATGGCTAACTTGTGGGGCCGATGGACGTTGGTGGATCCGGGGAGGGATAGCGAGTTGAAGAACTCACACGGGGAGGATCCCGGTAAAACCGAGATCTACCAAGAACACGAAACAAGAACGAAGTGCAACAGGGAAGATCTAACAAACACAAACAAATGCACGAAGGCACCAATCACACACACGATATACCCAGGTTCAGGGCCCTCGTGAGGAGGTAACACCCCTACTCCTGCCTTTCTTCTCTATATATTGGTGGTATAAGGACTACAACTTGCTACAAGATCTGTCTAAGGAGGAAGTACAAAGAACTAGATGAACTCAAGGTGAGGAGGAGTGAATGCTCTAAGAGTAAATGCAACTATAGCTTTTGCACTGAAGTTGGTCTCTCTCCCTCAGGAGCAGTTATGGCGCCTTTTATAGAGTTCCGGCCGGGAGGGCCGGAAACCCTAATTTGGCTTGGCCCCACCGGACAGACCTAGCCGGGATGTCGTCACCGGCTAGTGCGACCTAGTCGCCGGGCTATCCGGTGTAGCCCCTGCGTCATCATCTCGCTAAGGACGGCAGGCGCCGTCCTGCATCATCATTGTCCCCCTGTCAGAGACAGGACATGCCTTTGCCCATCCCGGATAGCCTTTTCTGGATTGCCGGGCTAGGCATGTCAGGTCTTGTCGTACCGTTGTCGTACCGGCTGACGCGCTCCTGTGTCAGGCGGGAGGTGACCATGCTTCCGTGTCAGGCGGGAGGTGACCATGCTTCCGTGTCAGGAGGAACGGTACTTGCCCCCGCGATAGACGGGAAAGCCTGCTCTAGACCGTTGACGGCCTACCGGGATCCCTTTCGCCTGCCACCTCCTCGGTTGCCACCGAGAACCTCTTCTGCATAAGATCTAGATCGACATACACATTCCGGTTAGAACTTACCCGGACGATCTATCCGGCCAAGCCGAGTACAGCTCCATCCGGGAGCCTTTCCGGATATGTCTGAACTCATCTCAGGATGAGTAACTCTAGGCCTAGCCTCCCGAAGATGTCTTAGCTCATCAGCAAAGACATCTTCGAGAAGCTAGTTCTTAGAGGAACCATCCGCCTCTGCCCGTGCTGTAATTGTGAGGGCCTGGGATGTCTATTTATAGCAGTAAGGCCTGACCCTTGCGGCTGCCAGGGGGCACTTTGCCCTCTCCCAGTGTCCAAGTGTCCAGCTATCCTTTCGGCACATCAGGAGGTGTTCTTTGCTGTCGCCAAAGGTCAAGCACTGTTGATATTTATTATCATAAACCGGGATCTGCCCCTACCCGGGGGGCAGCCCCCCGGCACTAGTCCCCGAAGCTGGTGCGGCACAGCTACCCCGGATGATGTGCGGGATCAGCTTTAATAACAAACCCTCCTCCGAGAACTTGTGACACCATCCTTGTATTCCATGCCGAGATCAATTCTTTCCGATATCTTCTCACCGAGATGATCTTAACCGGGAGGCGAAGCCTGCGACCGGGTACTATCATCTCAGGACATCTTGACCGTTAATCTCCCGATGCCTTCGAGACAGCGAGCCAGGGCCCACCCGACGTCCCGTCTGCGCAGAGACGCACTCGAGTGCCTCTGCGCATGCGCGGTGTCGCTTGGGTTCTCGCGCCGGGCAGCCGCATCCGATCCGGAATCGAACCGTTGGGGCCGTGTGGCCCTCGGTGTGGCCGGATCGGGCGCTCCGGATTGCGCCACGTGGCTCGCGGCACAAAACAGATCCCACCCACGATCGTGGAGATCGTGGGCGGGAAAAACGGAAACCGCTCCGGAATCCCCCCCATAAATAGGGGACCGGAACGGTCTCCTTCACTTCTTCTCCTTCGCATTTCTTCTCCTCCACCGTCTCGAGCTCGCCGCCGCCGCAGCGCTCGTCGCCCGTACGTCGTCTCGCCGGAGCTCGCACCCCGCCGTCCTTCACGCACGCCGTCGATCTCCTCCTTCACCGGTAAGCCTCCCCTCTCCGTACCATAGCGTTTCTCCGGTGGAGTAGTTGCCCGCCTCCGGCCGTGCCCTAGCACGAGCACGGTTGTGCCGACGCCGGTGACCACACACGGGCGGTGCACACGAGGTGCACGGTGAAGAACCACCGTGCCGCTAGGATATAGATTAGTTACCCATATCCATGCCTCGTTTGAGTTTAGCGCGATCCATTTTTCCGCCCTTTAATGTTGATTATTTGACCCACGGTAGATCTTGCTCCCATGGATTCGGTAGTTTTTAGCAGTTTATGCCCCGACATCCTCGTTTCGGATAGACTAACTCCGACTAACTGCCACTGCATCTGCAGAGTAGCCCGACTACTCCCGCGTATCTCTCCGAGATGGGTGAAGAACGTGCCCGGGGGTGTTGGGACGGATCCGAGACAGAGCAGTCCGATCTTGATTGGCTGTATCGGACTCACCGGATTCCTCCGGAAGTCGAGAGCCGTCTACCGGGAGAGGAGGTTGCGCCGGAACCCCAACCCGGGGAATTTGTGGTATTCCTATCACACTTTGAGCGCGGGTTTGGGCTTCCGGCTAGCCCCTTCTTCCGCGACTTCCTCGACACCTACGCCGTGCAACCTCACCACCTTCCCGCCAACGCCATCATGATGCTTTCTGTCTTCGCCACTTACGCGGAGGCGTACCTTGGCATATGGCCCTTTGTGGATATCTGGGCCAAGTATTTTATCCTTCGCCGACAAGCCATCCCCAACCCGGATCAGAAGGTAAAGGACTTGGTCGACTGCGGAGCGGCCACCGTCATCCCTCGCGCGGACTCCGGATTCCCCATCGTCAAGGGATTAGAGTCTTGCCGGAAATGGCAGCGCAGCTTCTTCTACGTGAAGAACCGGGAACCCTTGGGAGAAGGTCCGGGATCCTCGAACCCGGACTTTATCAACCTGCCGGAATTCGTCATGGGTCCTCCGCGCGAATTCAGTCATTGGAAGTATCTTCCGGATACTGAAGAGATTAGCTGCATGCACGACGTTCTGCACGTGCTAACTCAGAAAATGACCGGGGACGATCTCCTGCGCTGCTTCATCGTCCGCCGGGTCTGCCCCCTCCAACACCGAGTGCACAAGATGTGCCACATGTCCGGGAACTTTGATCCCACTAGGACTAGTATCCTTGGGCTAACTTATGCCGGGGTCGTCCGTCGTGTCCGAGCTATTGCCCGGACGGAGATGACGGAGGACTACACTTGGGGGGTCACTGGGGGATCCCGGAAAAAACCATGTGACCAGGTGCTTATATCAGTCTTTCGTGCCTTCGCCTTCGTTCATGCGTTCACCTGAACACCGACACGGCCTAATTTGTTTGCGCAGTTGTTCGAGCGTCAACACGAAGAAGACGCCGTCCACGTCAACGATACTTACGCGCCGGACTTCCCGCAACCGGACGTGATGCCGAGAGAGGATCCCGACGGCGAAGACCATCTCGCCATCCCTTTCGTTAAGGCACCGGGTAATCCTTCGACTCCAGAGGCAGTTTTCATTTCTTCGGATGACGAGGACGAGACTGACTGCCAGATCCTTGACGTTATTGACGCTCTCCCTCTGAATTGGGCCCCAGCAGTGGTTCCAAAACCGACAACCGGGACCAAACGCGCCGAAAGCCGGAAGCGCGCGGTTTCCGACCCCGAGGGGGCCGACAACTCCGGCAACCCCCCCAAGAAGGGCAAACCGAGCAAGCAGACAACCGAGAGGCCTCCTCGGCGCCGGCAAATGGGTCCTCCCCTTGTGGATTCCGGGTACGCTTTCCCTGCCTCAAGTTATTTGACTTTGCTTTCTCCACAACTTTTACTAAGACATATTCTTTCAGTGATGCGCTCGAGCTCGCGACAACTGCTATTCCTCCTCCTCCGGGCACTGGAACTCCCAGCCCGGCTCGGGCCTCTTCACCTCTTCGCCCTTCTGCTGGAGGAAGCGAAGCCGCCGCCTCCGGTGCCGCACCGGCAAGCGTCGCGACCTCGGATGCACCCCCGGTGATCGACGAGATCGAGGTGCCGGCCACGACCACCTCGGGAGAGATCGTTCTTCCGGATAGCCCGCGCCGGGTTCCCGGACTGGAGGCAGAGATCGCTAGCCCACGCCGGCAACCTGCGCCAAGTGGAGCCTCTCGGCCAGCCGCGCCCAAGGCCATCCCGGAGAAACAGCCTACAGCCTCCTCCCGGCCAGTCGAGCAAATTTCCAAGTCTCGTGGCAAGACTTCTGGGCAGAAAACATCTTCTGCCTCGCCCGCAGCTGCTCCGACATCCTCTTCCCAGGACCTGGTACTGCGCCCGGGTAAGTTCTCATCGTTACCACCACCTCCTGCCGAGATCCCTACTGCCGCTTTGCGGATGTTGCGAGCAACGGTCAGCTCCTTTGCATCTTCAGGATCTCGGGACATCGCTGCCACCCGCGCTGCCGGCAGCTCCGGCATCCGGATTGTTGATGACTTCAACAAGGCCTGGCTTGCCGCCGATGCTTCCGAGACTGCAGGGGACTTGCACGCTGCAGGCCCGAGCCGCAGCGCTCAAGCCCTGCACGCTCTCCAGGTGGCCGTGCTGGACGTCACCCGAGTAAGCGAGGTAAATTTTTCTTCTTACATCCAAAACACAGTTGTTCTCCATCACCACTAGTCCCCGAGATTGGTGCTTAGTGGTCTAGATTCCACCGAATAGCAGATCACTAGGTTCCAATCTTAGAGAAAAATTAGGACTCGGACACCGAGTCCCCGAGACCCTACCAACCGGATAGGTTGGTTAAAAAATTGCTCCATCACCACTAGTCCCCGAGATTGGTGCTTAGTGGTCTAGATTCCACCGAATAGCAGATCACTAGGTTCCAATCTTAGAGAAAAATTAGGATTCGGACACCGAGTCCCCGAGACCCTCCCAACCGGATAGGTTGGTTAAAAAATTGCTCCATCACAACTAGTCCCCGAGATTGGTGCTTAGTGGTCTAGATTCCACCGAATAGCAGATCACTAGGTTCCAATCTTAGAGAAAAATTAGGACTCGGACACCGAGTCCCCGAGACCCTCCCAACCGGATAGGTTGGTTAAAAAATTGCTCCATCACCACTAGTCCCCGAGATTGGTGCTTAGTGGTCTAGATTCCACCGAATAGCAGATCACTAGGTTCCAATCTTAGAGAAAATTCCGGACTCGTACATCGAGTCCCCGAGATCGTCCCAACCGGGCTCCTTATTTCTTATTCCATACTGATTTTGCCTTCTTTGCCTTGCTACTAGGAGTGCAGCCAACAGCGCCGCAACATCTTCAACCGGGTTCTCTCTGAACTCGGTCAGGCGAAAAAGTGTGAAGATCGCCTCCGGGAAGAACGGGATGCCGCGCGCCAGGTCTCGGTGGACTAGAAGGCTGCCCTTGGTACCGCGCAGGCCGAGATCGCGCGCCTCAACGACGAACTCGCCAAGGCCCAGGCTACCATGTCGGAGATGAAGAAGGGCTTCATCGAGGCGAGCAAGAAGCAGAAGGAGACCCTGGACCAGTCAATGGCACGCGCGGATAACACCGAGGCCGAGCTGGGTCTTCTTCGGTCGCGTTCCGACACTTGGCTCGCCGAGCTCACCGTGCTGAACCGGGATCTCAACAGTGAGTAATCCGACAACCCTTTTCTCCTGCTACTTCTTTTATCTGCTGTTGTTTTTCTTGTGACTTAGTCGTTTTGACAGCCTTCTTTTTAAAGGAGAATTTGAGCACTCCCGTGAAGCTGCCTCCAAAGCCGTTGCCGCCGCACGCGAGAAGCGCGCCGGGAAGGGTCCCATCTCGGACGCCTGGGACATTGAGGGTCACCTCACCGCCCTGAAGGCCCGGATAGTACCTCTCCGGTCTATCGGGACGGAGCTTCTCAGCGCCGCGATCCATGTCCACGGCGTACTGTGGCCCAGCATCCGCGCGACTCTCTCGATTCCGCAGCTCTCGCTAGCACTCCGGGGTGCCGGTAGCCGCCTTCATGCGTGGAAGCGTTCCGGCGCGCGGGCTGGTGCCGACCAGGTCTTGACCCAAGTACTTAGTTGGTACGAAGGTCTTGACCTGGAGGTGATTCAGCGCCTGCGGACGGCGTCGCCATGGGTCACCGATCCGGAGAAGGTCCAATAGCGGCAAGGGGTGGCGCACCGCATCGCCAAGTGGTCCAACATCCGGGCCTTCACCGCTAGCCTCATTTCCTCCGAGTCTGAATCAGACTATGCGGACTCTGAAGAGGATGATGTCGCTTCCGGTGATGGGGAAGAAGAGATCCCGGAGGGAGATGACGCTGCTTCCGGTGCTGCGCCCGCGAAGGCGGTTTCCCGGGATGTAACGTCTTCGCCGATACCCGAGGCCACCGAGACCGAGGTGCATCCCGACGTCCCGAGGGGTGCTGCCGATGTTGAAGGTGAAGCCATTCCTGCTGCTACCGGTGCTGCCGCTCCCGAGGTCGTCGCTCCCGAGGTTGTTGCTCCGGAAGTCGCCGTCGAGAAGCCTACGTCCCCCACTGCTTAAAACACTTAGCAGCAAATTCGTTAAATCCCCAGGATGCCGGGTGCAACATGTATCGTACATTTAATTTAATTCTGTTTCACCGTGAACTATTTACCCGAACAACTTATGTCAATGTACTCAGCTTTTAGTTCTCGAATTGCCTTTCATGTCTACCGTACTTAGGTAATTTCTGCTCTTGTCTACCATTTCGGCGTTCGACAGTCGAGTCACAAAACTCCACATACGGCATACACTACTTAAAATAATTCGAGTTCCTACTAACCGAATTCCCGACATAAAAAGCAACTAAGTTAGCACAAAACAAGCATGCCGGATAAGTTCCTTCTCCAAGTCCCCGAGACCATTTTCGTGTTCCCCACCTTCCCTCTCTTTGCTCTTGACTACCATTTCGGCGTTCGTCAGTCGAGTCAAAAGATGATTTCACATGACATACATTACTCTGACTTTGAGAATTGGACTTGGAACTTTTCCGGCATGCACACCACAAAACATAAGACAGCTATCCGGCAGTCCCCGGGTTCCTTCCCGGGATGCCGGTATAAAATAGTAAATGAACTTGACAAACAACAATAAGACATGCATGCAACCAGGCAGTCCCCGGGTTCCTCCCGGGGTGCCTTACTTTCATGGATATTTGAGAATTGAGATACATCATACACTGAGCCCTTTACGAGTAAAAGGGGCGAAGTAGAGCTACATTCCATGGACGTTTGGTTTCCTCCCCGGATTTGTCCATTACACCTTTCCTAGCCTCCTGTGCATCTACAAGGTAATAAGAATCATTATGCAATGCCCTGCTTATCACAAAAGGTCCCTCCCATGGAGGTGACAGCTTATGCATTCCGGCCGTGCGTTGGATGAGCCTCAGCACCAGATCTCCCTCCCGGAACACCCTCGGGTGCACCTTCCGGCTATGATATCGGCGAAGATTTTGCTGATAAATTGCAGACCGAGATAGTGCCAGCTCCCTTGCCTCTTCGAGTAAATCCACATCATCTTCTCGGGCCTCCTTTGCCTCGGTCTCGGTGAACATTGTCACTCTCGGGGAATCATATTGTATGTCGGTCGGAAGCACTGCCTCAGCACCGTATACCATGAAGAATGGCGTGTACCCGGTAGATCTATTCGGAGTTGTCCGGAGACCCCATAATACCGCCGGCAACTCCTCTATCCAGCATCCCGGAGTTCTCAACAATGGTTCGATCAAGCGAGCTTTGATACCAGCCAAGACTAAGGCGTTTGCCCTTTCGACCTGCCCATTTGCTTCCGGATGTGCGACTGATGCTACATCTAGCCGGATTCCCTTCTCAGCACAAAATCGAGCGAATTCCCCCACGGCAAAGTTTGTTCCATTATCCGTGATAATGCTGTGTGGGTATCCGTATCTCAAGATGATGTCTTTCAGGAATTGCACAGCGGTGTGTCCATCGCACTTCCGGATTGGTTTGACCTCTATCCACTTAGTGAACTTGTCCACCATCACCAGTATATGTGTCATGTTACCCCTTGCCGGTTTGAATTGCCCAACCATATCCAAACACCATACTGCAAATGGCCAAGTGATGGGCATTGTTTTTAGTGCTGACGCCGGCATGTGTATCCGGTGAGCAAATCTCTGGCATCCTCCACATTTCCGGACGATATCTTCTGCCTGCTGCAATGCAGTGGGCCAGTAGAACCCATGCCGGAACACCTTTGCCACCAGGGCCCGGGATGATGCATGATGTCCACACTCTCCCTGGTGTATTTCCAGGAGCATTTCTTGCCCTTCTGCCGGTTCCACACATCTTTGGAGTACCTCGGTGACACTTCTCTTGTACAGCTCTTGGTTGATGACAGTGTATGCTTTTGATCTTCGCAGTATCTGCCGGGCTTCTACTTCATTTTCCGGGAGGGTTCCTTCCAAGATGTACACCATAATGGGCTGTGCCCATCCCGGGACAGGTCGCACCGGGAACGCGGGAGCGTCTATGTCCATTGGTTCTGCCGACATCACCTCTATCATCATCTGTCTTTGCCTCTCTGAGCATTGGGAGGCAGTCCCCGGGTTCGATGTTATGCTCCCGACATCTACTTCCATGGGTACTGCCTCTGAACCGGGCTCTTTGGGGATGAAGATAGAATCTGACTCGGGTGATGGCTGTATAGATGGCTTCCTCAAATGTTCCAGGGCGATCCCGGGTGGGATGGCATCCCGGGATGACCCTAGTTTGGACAAGACATCTGCTGCTTCGTTTTCTCCTCTTGGTATGTGCTTGAACTCACATCCCTAAAAAAATCCGGAAATTTTCTGCACATGAAATCTGTACAAGGCCATGTTTGCATCAAGGGCATCCCAATTTCCCGATACTTGTTGTACCACGAGGTCGTAGTCCCCGAAACACTCTATCCGGCGGATACCGATTTCCTTGGCGACGTTCAATCCGTGAACCAAAGCCTCATACTCCGCGACATTATTGGATGCCCGAAAATGGATCTGCAGCACATACTTCAGTACATCTTGTTTCGGGGAGGTGAGAACCACTCCGGCACCCAATCCGATCTTAGCTTTTGAGCCATCGAAATGCATCCTCCAGAAATTGTAATCCGGCATGGGAGGTTCATACTGCATCTCGGCCCAGTCTACCAAAAAGTCCGGCAGCGCCTGCGACTTGATGGCATCTCGTCTCTCATACGCCGGAGCGTATGGCGACAACTGGATGGCCCATTTAGCTACTCGGCCGCTAGCATCCTTGCAACCGATGATCTCGGCGAGAGGAGCTTCGCATACCACTGTGATCGGGTGTTCCTGAAAGTAGTGCTTGAGCTTAGTTACTGCCATGTACACCCCATACGCCATCTTCTGGTAGTGCGGGTAGTTCTGCTTGGATTCCGAGATCACCTCACTGAGGTAATATACCGGCCTCTGTATCAGTTTGCCCCCTTCTTCCCTTTCTACCACCATTGCCACACTGACTACCCGGTTGGTTGCGGCGATATACAACAGCATAGGTTCCTTGGGTAATGGGGATGCCAACACTGGTGCTGTTGAGAGCATTCTCTTCAGATCATTGAACGCCGCATCCGCCTGCGGGGTCCAAACAAATGTCTTGCTCTTCTTCATCAGCTGGTACAGAGGCAAGGCCTTCTCCCCGAGTCGGCTCACAAACCGACTTAGGGATGCCAGACACCCGGTAAACTTCTGCACATCCTTGAGACGCACGGGCAACTTCATGCTCTCAATAGCACGAATTTTACCCGGGTTGACCTCGATTCCCCGGCTTGAGATGAGGAAACCGAGTAGCTTCCCTGCCGGAACACCAAATGTGCACTTATCCGGATTCAACCTCATCCGGAATCTTCTCAGGTTCTTGAATGTTTCCCTCAGATCATCTATTAGTGAGGCTTTTTCCTTTGTTTTTATGACTATGTCATCGACATAGACCTCGGCATTCCGGCCTATCTGATCATGCAAGCATTTCTGCATGCATCTCTGGTATGTAGCACCAGCATTCCTCAATCCGAAAGTCATAACACGATAGCAATAAGCCCCATACGGGGTAATAAAAGCGGTTTTTAATTGATCATCCGGATTCAAAGGTATCTGGTGGAAACCAGAGTAAGCATCTAGAAAAGTTAAAAGCTCACTCCCGGCAGTGGAGTCTATCACTTGATCTATTCGGGGCAGCGGAAAGGGGTCTTTCGGGCATGCCTTGCTGAGGTTGGTGAAGTCGATGCACATGTCCCACACCTTAAGCAGGAGGGGATCATCTTTCTTCTTCTCTACCAGGACCGGATTCGAAATCCAATCCGGGTGCAGCACCTCCATGATGAATCCGGCGGCCAGCAGTATAGCTAGGTGTTCCATGACAGCAGCTCTTCTCTCATCCGAGAGGCGCCTGGTTGGTTGCTTCACCGGCTTCGCATCCGGTCGAACAAACAGAGAGTGCTCAGCCAACTCCCTTGGGACGCCTTGCAGATCGTCACTCGACCACGCAAAGGCATCCCGATTCTCACGGAGGAAGTCAACGAGCTCGCCTTCCTATTTGCTGTCCAGGTTGCTGCCAATGATAACTTGGCGCTCCGGGTTGCTGGGGTCCACGGACACCTTCTTGGTCTCCTTGGGAGGTTGAAATGACGCACCCTGCTCCGGGTTCACCATCCCGGGCATCCCGAGTTGGGAGGTCTTGGCCATAGCCACCACCTGCTGGATCCTCTTCTTCTCTTCCGCGATTACCAGGGACTCAGTTAAGCACGACCCCGCCGAGGCACACTCCATGGATCGCTTGTGGTCTCCCGAGATGGTGATTATGCCGTTGGGTCCTGGCATCTTCATCTTGAGGTAGCCCATGTGCGTTGAGATCATGAACTTGGCGAGGGCCGGTCTGCCGATCAGTGCATGATATGGGCTCTCGAGGTCCACGACCTCGAATTCCAAGCTCTCGGTTCGACAGTTCTCCCGAGTTCCGAATAGCACCTCAACCCAGATTTTTCCCATGGGCGAGCAAGAGACCCCGGGCACAATGCCATGGAAGGTTGTCTCAGTGGGTAGCAGGGTGTTCATGGACACTCCCAGCTTCAGCATAGTGTCCTTGTACATGATGTTAATGGCACTGCCATTGTCAATCAGAACCCGGCTGAAGCGGACGTTGAGGTTGGGTCCGACAAAAGTTGGGTCCACCACCAAGGCATACGCTCCCGGCTTGGGCATAACCCGGGGGTGATCCTTCCGGCTCCAGGTGATCTCCATCTCGGACCAATGCAAGAACTTGGGCACCGCCGGGATCACAACATTTACCTCCAGGGCACGCTGTCGGACACTCTTTCGGTCCGTAGGCTCGGTCACGAAGACCACATAGCTCTGATGCGCCTCCCGGTAGTTACCCTGCTGCTGTCCGGCTTGGTTGCCGTTGTCGTTCCGGGCATGCACCACGTTCACTGGGCGAGGTGGTGGTCCTCTCGGAGGGGGGGGGGGGGGGGGGGGGGGGGGGGAAGTCGGACATTGTTGGCCCCTGATGTCGGAGGAGGAGGTCTCGGAATATTGGGCCGAGATGCCAGAGCATTCGGCCGAATACCTCCCGAGCTGCCCTCCTGCAACGTGCGCTGATACCAGCTGCATTGCCGGGTAGAGTGGTTTGCGGGCTTGCTGGCCTCCAGAGTGTGGTAGCAGCATGGCTTATTTAGCATCTCCTCATACGTCAGGGGCTTCTTCTGCTCCACCCAGGTCTTCTGCACCTCCTGACTCTGACCCCAAGCCGGGCCACTTGTCTTTTGACGCTGGCTGTTGCCGGCATCCTCCTGCTCCCGGGGGCCTACTTCCTGCTCCCGAGTTACTACTGCGACATGCTGCGCTGCATGGTGGTACTCGGGCTGATTCCTCTTGTGGCCGAACTCCTGGCGATCATGGCTCCTGCTCGGTCCTGAACGCTGAGGTCCCGCATTCCTCCTGTTGGAGTCTCCGACATCCACCAGGGGTTGCATGGGATCTCCAAGCGTATAGGTATCGGCGATGCGCATGGTTTCTGCCAAAGTCGTTGGCATCTTTCTTTGCAGCTTCTGCCACAGCATGGAGCCATGCCGGCATCCCTGCGCAAACCAGGAAATGGCTTGTGCTTCCACCACTCCTTCGCAAGAGTTGCGAATATTGCTCCACCGGGTAAGGTACTCACGGTCTGTCTCATTGCTCCTCTGCCTACAGATGGCGAGTTGCTGAGGTCTGTTGGGCCTCTTGTACGTGCTGGTGAAGTTGCTGATAAATGCTTCCTCAAAATCTAACCAACAGTCTATGCTGCCAGCCCTTAGGTTGTTCAACCAGATCCGGGCTGGTCCTTCCAACATCTGCGGTATATAACGTACCGCCCAACGTCTGTTTCCACCGGCTATGCTTACTGCAGTTACATAGTCGGTCAGCCAGTCCTCCGGCTTCTTGCTGCCGTCATAGGTCTTGGCACCCCTATTGAGCTGAAAGTTCCGAACAGGTGGTTCCCGCATAATCCGAGGTCCAAAACAAGCAGGTCCCGGAGGTCCTTGCTCTTCCACTAACTCGGATTGGTGAATCCGGTCAAGCCGGAACCTCGCATCTGCCGGGTTCAGCTGTCTTGTTCCTATCCGAGATCCCAAGGGGTTCTCGTCCGGCTGATACTCGAGTTGCTGCATCCTCGAGTTACCACCATTGAGCCTATCCTGCATAGGGATCCCGGCTTGTCGGGGGACCGAGATGATTTCCCTCTGCGGGTTTCCCTGTACATGGGGAGGATTCCGGGGTGGATTACCACGGCCAACTGGGTTATTGTTTCCCAGACCCAGGTTACCATCCCCACGGGTACTTCCCGCCTGTCCCGGGTTGTTCTGTCCGGCTTGCCCTGCCTGCTGGATACCGGCGAATGCCGGGTCATAGGTTTGCAGCTGCTTGTTCCTCCCGGAACCTCTACTCCGGCTCCGGCTCTTGCTCTTGCTCTTGCTTCTGCTCGGATGCGGGGAAGAGGCCTCTCCATCCGACATCCGGCTATTGGGTCTGGCCGAATGCACTTGGGACCCTGCCCCGGGGTTCTTCTTCTTGAAGGCCTGGTTTTGCCGGTTGGCCTCAACCACCAGCTCGTTGACCCTCTCCTGTTGCTTGCGCAGGGCTTCCCCGGATAGCCCCACCAACTCGGCCATGGCGGCTTCCGCGGCCCTAAGAGTCTTTGCCGGTGAGCTGTACACCGGCTTCCCCGCAGAGATCCGACTTCCGGTGTTGCTAGTGGTGGCTCCACCAGCCAGCTCCTCATTCACCATCCTTCCCTTCTTGCGCAGATCTGCAATGCGCTTCTCCCGGGAGTCTATCTTGGTGAATCCGTGAGCAGCATTGTACTCCTGGAGGCTAACGCTGAGCTCGCGACGGAGCTCGGCGATCTCCTCTGCCTCGGCGAGTAACAACTTCCGCTGCTCCTCTAACTCAGCCGAAGTGGCTTGGGTATCCGCTCCGGCAACCCCAGGTACTGCTAATTTGGCTAGTAGACCCGAGAGGGGATCCGGACGGCGTCGCGGCTGGGACGGCTGCGGATCACCATCTCGGGCCGTGGGTCTTTCCTGCGGGGGTTTGGCCAAAAGAGGGATGCCGTCGGTATCGCCATCAGCGTCCTGGTATTCCTCCTCGGTGGTTCCGACCATCATCACTGCGACGGAACTCGGGGAGCGATCGGTACGCAGACCCCGAGCTGCGCAGAGCATGGGAGGGTCCTCAGCCTCTAGGACTACGTCCGGGTAGCTACAGACAACCTCGGTGGCCACGTAGGTGGTGAAACCACCGAAGTCAATAAGACAGCCGTTCACCGGGAACGGTTTGTTCCGGAAACAACCGACGTTGTCGGCGACGAAGTCCATCTCCCCTAGCCTTACGACCAGGCCAGAGAGAACCCGAACGTCGAAACGAACTGGGGAGCCCGTCCGGATGTGTGTACCAGCCAACGCCACTGTCCGCCCCACGGTGGGCGCCAACTGTCGTGGTGGTGTCACGACAGATGCCATAGGATGGCTAACTTGTGGGGCCGATGGACGTTGGTGGATCCGGGGAGGGATAGCGAGTTGAAGAACTCACACGGGGAGGATCCCGGTAAAACCGAGATCTACCAAGAACACGAAACAAGAACGAAGTGCAACAGGGAAGATCTAACAAACACAAACAAATGCACGAAGGCACCAAGCACACACACGATATACCCAGGTTCAGGGCCCTCGTGAGGAGGTAACACCCCTACTCCTGCCTTTCTTCTCTATATATTGGTGGTATAAGGACTACAACTTGCTACAAGATCTGTCTAAGGAGGAAGTACAAAGAACTAGATGAACTCAAGGTGAGGAGGAGTGAATGCTCTAAGAGTAAATGCAACTATAGCTTTTGCACTGAAGTTGGTCTCTCTCCCTCAGGAGCAGTTATGGCGCCTTTTATAGAGTTCCGGCCGGGAGGGCCGGAAACCCTAATTTGGCTTGGCCCCACCGGACAGACCTAGCCGGGATGTCGTCACCGGCTAGTGCGACCTAGTCGCCGGGCTATCCGGTGTAGCCCCTGCGTCATCATCTCGCTAAGGACGGCAGGCGCTGTCCTGCATCATCATTGTCCCCCTGTCAGAGACAGGACATGCCTTTGCCCATCCCGGATAGCCTTTTCCGGATTGCCGGGCTAGGCATGTCAGGTCTTGTCGTACCGTTGTCGTACCGGCTGACGCGCTCCTGTGTCAGGCGGGAGGTGACCATGCTTCCGTGTCAGGCGGGAGGTGACCATGCTTCCGTGTCAGGAGGAACGGTACTTGCCCCCGCGATAGACGGGAAAGCCTGCTCTAGACCGTTGACGGCCTACCGGGATCCCTTTCGCCTGCCACCTCCTCGGTTGCCACCGAGAACCTCTTCTGCATAAGATCTAGATCGACATACACATTCCGGTTAGCACTTACCCGGACGATCTATCCGGCCAAGCCGAGTACAGCTCCATCCGGGAGCCTTTCCGGATATGTCTGAACTCATCTCAGGATGAGTAACTCTAGGCCTAGCCTCCCGAAGATGTCTTAGCTCATCAGCAAAGACATCTTCGAGAAGCTAGTTCTTAGAGGAACCATCCGCCTCTGCCCGTGCTGTAATTGTGAGGGCCTGGGATGTCTATTTATAGCAGTAAGGCCTGACCCTTGCGGCTGCCAGGGGGCACTTTGCCCTCTCCCAGTGTCCAAGTGTCCAGCTATCCTTTCGGCACATCAGGAGGTGTTCTTTGCTGTCGCCAAAGGTCAAGCACTGTTGATATTTATTATCATAAACCGGGATCTGCCCCTACCCGGGGGGCAGCCCCCCGACAACAGGTCTTGTATTGTTTAGGGCATCTTCTTAACGAGTCAAGGACAACAATTTCTCCTTTCCGCAAGTCAATAACGATAAGAATGTAGTGGTAGCTGCGCACGTTTATAAATAGTCATGCATAACTAATCAATTAAACTTAACATCGGGTGAGAAAAATAGAATGTGTAATAAGCAGTAACACTCACTTGAAGTTGTAAGGCCATAATATATATTTTTTGTAAGCTTGTCGCTTGAAAAACATTAGCAAACTCCCCGGTGTATCCTTGTTAAGTATTGGATCAATTATGTTATCTTCATGCATTATAGAGGGGTCAATGAACCCAATGTGGTTGATTTTCTTCTTCTTGCATTCGAGCATCTTCATTCCGCGTAATAAAGCACACAAAATATTATAGAGAGGATTATCACAGACAATGAAAGAGTAGAGCTAATTAAAACATTAAATTACAGGAATAGATGACTTACAGACAATAGGAACTCATGATGCCTTTGTCGAGGGCCCGGAGATTATATAACTGAAAGATTTCGGCGAAGTAAAGGACAACAGAGTATTCTTGGAAATAATGCTCTTCCTTAACTGCCATCATGAGAGCGTCTTTATTCGTCTCCTTTACGGTATCCTTGTACCAGGCTTGAAATTGACGCATTCTTGTGGGTAAGTCGCCGTCAACAAAATTCTCCCCGTGAACATAAGTACGAACAACATCCGCGAAGGGGATATCATCTCCCGAATATACCAGCTCCCGCACATTGATGTTTTTGAGAACTCTGTCATCAAGCACCTTGAGCGGGGGGGCCGACTGTGCGTCTTGTTCTCCGAGTTGGGCAACTTGTTTCCCTTTTTTCGATCGATCATCCATCTCTTCGTCATATGACTTACCAATGTTGCGATCATAGTCTGTTGGCGGCGATGGTGGGGGGTTGTATAGGGCATCGATGCAACGGTCAATTTTTTCCTGAGGAATTCCGGCAGTAAATTTTGCAGGAGGCAATTTTTTCGCTAACGCTTTCTGTTTCACGCCAGCAAGCCAGGCATCCGTATGTTCTTTGCATGCGATATCGTTTTCCTCGACGGTTCTCTCCCAAGGTAACTTTGGAGTAGGCGGCGGTGTTTTCTGCTTTCTAGGTTTCTTCCTAACAGGAGAACCAGACTGGCGCCTACTCGAGAGCGACTTAACATTCTGGCGGACTGGCACAGACTGCGATGGCCTCGCGCTAGGAACCCTCTCGGGGGGCGGTTGGCTTTGCTGTTGAGCTGGAGATGGACTCGGGCTGGGGTCCCTATCGGGGAGGTGTGGGCTTTGCTGATGGGGTGGAGATGGACTCCGTCTTTGATCCCTCTCGAGGAAGAGTGGACTTGGCTGGTGAGCTGGACTCCTAGAACGAGGAGTGGACTTTGCTTGTTCTGAAAGGACGATGTATTTCTTGGGCCATAGGGCGAAGGCATGCTTGACGTCTGCCAACGTTTTCTCCTCGTCACCTCCAGGTAACTCAAGTTCCAAGGATTCAAATCCCGGCATAATTTCGTCCACCCCGACACGAGCGTAGCCATCTGGAATTTGACCACAATGGTAGAGTTCTCCAGGAGAATTACTAAAGCTTGCCCCACCGCCACCTTCAAAGTTATGTTTCTCATTGCTATATGTAGCTCACAACCTGTAGGCTCTGTGATGTCATCCACTGGGTAGGCACCAACGTCGACCTGACGCGTGGAACCAACGCTGCTTCTACGCTGAGATGGGGCGGCATGTGCTTCATGGTCTAATTGGTGCCGCTCCTGAGGTTCCGTTCTTTGCTCCTTCAATGCTTTTATTTCCGCCCGTTGCCCCTTCATTTCACGTTCCAATTGTAATATCCGGTCGGCCTCCTTCTTCTTACCTCTGCTACGACTTCTATAAGTATGAGCGGATTCCGGCCACACAGTCTTAAACGTAGCACCGCCAGGAAAGCCTCGAGCTCGTCCAACATGTTCAGGATTCCCCAGGGCCCGTGTCAGCTCGTCATCCTCTCTATCGGGTTTGAACACACCATTGCGAACATCATTAATTGCTTCTTCAAGCTTCTTTTTTATACGATTAACGAGAACCTTCCATTTTCCCCTTCCAACAATCTCTCCGGTTTTAGGGTCCAACATTGCCCCATGCGCGAACAACCAGAATTTCGACCTCTCGGGCCAGTCAAGTGTCTGTGGACGGACCCCCGATTGAAGCAGTTTTTCTTCATAGGCTAACCACTTAGGAATGGCGCTCTTGTAGCCACCTGTCCCCAATGTATGGTGGTGTTCCTTCAGCCCAGCATTCAATTTATTTATCGTCGATCGGGCCACAGCCATAGGTGATTCCCTATACGCCTTAAACGCCGCCCATTCAGATTCTAACTTCTTCCCTTGTGCTCCACTGAAATCTGGCACTTGTTTTGTTTCTACATATTGATTCCATTACTTTTTCTTCCAGTTTCGGAATTGTTCCGCCATCTTAATAAGAGTCCACTTCTTGAGGTTGTCCTTCTTCACTTTAGAGAGATCTGGCGGGAGGGTGAAATGTGACAACAACGTGTTATAGAACAAATCCTTAAGAACTTGGTGGACATAACATGGGTCGTCCACATCTGCGACCGCCGGCTTATTCCATTCGCGTATGCTGATTGGGATCATGTCCCTAACAATAACTCCAGCTTGACTTATAAATTTGTTGCGGTTCTGTTTTGGTTCGAGCGGTTCGCCGGAATCAGCAATTTCCTCAATCGGTAACTTTGGATCCTCGCTCGTCATTCTTTTTGCCTTGCCTCGAGGAGCACATGGTGGCTGCTTTTTTGCAGATTTGCTCGATCCGGATGGCTAAAAGAAAATAAGTCGTTAATAAATGCAACATAAATCAATTAATGCATGTAGTTAACAACAACATATCGCCATATTTATTATAAACACATATACACCTCTCCGCCGGAGTTTGCTATCACCACATCAAAGTCTTGTGACTCGATTCCAAAGTCGTTCAAAAATTGTTCGAAATCATAATCATCTACATCTCCTCCAGCTCGGGCATCATTAAAAATAAGTTGTTCCATTTGGTCTTCCATCTCTTCGTCTCGTTGAAATTGTGCTTCTTCTATTTGCTCGTCTCGCAAGTGCTCCATAGCTCAAATGTACCTGCAATCCATAGCCCGGGCATTATAATCAAGTTTACATTTATTCATCTGAAAAACATATACAAGTATGGATCATATAGCACAACAAGGTGGCAGCGAAGAAAACAGTGTGTGCTCATCTTGCATACCTAACACAAAACTATATATATATGGATCATTTACGGATCATATATCCAAAACAATGTGTGCTCATCTTTCGTACACATTTACAATCATCTCAATTTGCATATCCAACACACCATAATATATATACGGATCATATATTACAATTTCATATCTAACACATTTACAATCATCTCAATTTACAAAACAAAGATAGCCACTGAAGCAAGACCTCCTGAAAAGCCGTGGACACAAGGACCCGAGCAGCAGACCTCCTGCAAGTTGTATAATGAATTGTATATCAATCAAAAAAACAAAAGATCCAAACCAGAACCTGACAATTGTAGCAATACATGGAAGAATCTGAAAATTGTGTGATCTTCATTTCTGTTAAAACTTAACCAAACCAGAACCTATTATTAAGCAACCTTTCAATAGTTTTTGACATTCTTTTGGACCAATCTGATCTTTGTAATATATAGTTTCACTCCATAAAACTTTTAATCACAAATGAACCTGTTTAGACCTAAATCTCACAAGCTTTTGTAAGCATCAGAATAAGATGACCATTTGGAGGAAACTATTCTTACAAATCCTAGCAAACTTCATGCATCACAAGCTGGGCAGAACTTAAATGGGACAATCCTAGCAAACTATTCTTACAAATCCTAGCAAACTTCATGCATCACAATCCTAGCAAACTTCATGCATCGTCATACTGCTGATCCAACAGCTCCAACCGAGACTAAAGAAGCACATGGATCGTGTGTTTCTTTCTAGCGCTTATGAGACGTTGGATCTGAGGTGTGTTTCTTTTGAGAGATTCTGAGCTGTTGGATGGGCACTATCATGACCAGTTCGTGAGTCACATGACCCTATATATAGCCCCCTCTTGAACATGTTCGGCAGTCATTGTCTCCTCATTCTACTTCATCGATAGAATACAAAGCATTCGAATTCCCTGCATACGCCCAACGGTGCATTTCATATGCAAGCACTCACGAGCCACCGTTGGGCTGTATGCAGGTGAAATCGTGTGTTTTGTTCCATGTATCTACAAAATACTTCAGTTCACTTGTTCTTCTGATACAAAACATTCGGATATTACACATCAACAATAATATCCCTCTCTAGTGTTTACTTGTTCTTCTGATTGCGTCGTAACCACGGACAATCTTCTTTATTTAACTTGATACTTGGATCAGTGTTGACTTTGAAGGGCGGAATGTCATGAAACTTATCGTAATCTTCTGACATGTCTGTCTTGTCCTCCACTCCCACAATGACTCTTTTCCCTGAAAGAAATATGTGGCGCTTTGGCTCATCGTATGATGTACTCGCTTGCTTATCTTTTCTTTTTTTCGGTAGGGTAGACATGTCTTTCACATAGAAAACCTGAGCAACTTCACTGGCTAGGACGAATGGTTCGTTCTCGTACGAAAGATTGTTGAGATCCACTGTAGTCATTCCGTATCGTGGGTCTACCTCTACCCAGTCTCGTAGGTTTAACCATTTGCACTTGAACAAAGGGACCTTAAAAGTAGGTCCATAGTCAAGTTCCCATATCTCCTCTATGTAACCATAATATGAGTCCTTTGTCCCGTTGCAGTTTGTTGCATCAAAGCGTACTCCACTGTTTTGGTTGGTGCTCTTTTTATGTTGTTTGGCTGTGTAAAATATATTTCCATTTATCTCGTACCCTTGAAAAGTCAATATAGTTGAAGCTGGTGATGTGGCCAACAAGTATAGCTGTTCTTCAGCATTGGTGTCATTAATGAGACGTCTTTTTAACCAACTGCTGAAAGTCTTCATGTGTTCTCCATCAATACAATCTTCAGATTTCTCCGGGTACTTGGAGTGTAAAACATTCTTGTGTTCCTCGACATACGGACCCACCAAACTGGAATTATGTAGAACGGTGTCGTGTGCTTGAGTGAAAGAATCCCCGTCTTGACATATTGTTGCTTTCTTTCCTAGGGTGCCTTTTCCATGCAGTCTCCCCTCATGACGTGATTCAGGAACACCGATCGGCTTCAGATCAGGAATAAAATCTACACAAAACTCAATGACCTCCTCTGTTCCATAACCCTTGACGATGCTTCCTTCTGGCCTAGCCCGGTTATGCACATATTTTTTTAAGACTCCCATGAACCTCTCAAAGAGGAACATGTTGTGTAAAAATACAGGACCGATAACAGAAATCTCTTCGACTAGGTGGACTACAAGGTGCGTCATAATATTGAAGAAGGTTGGTGGGAACACCAACTCGAAGCTGACAAGACATTGGACCACATCCTTCTCTAATTTTTTAGAGTTAGTGGATTGATGACCTTCTGAGAAATTGCATTGAGAAATGCACATAGCTTCACAATGGGTTCTCGAACATTTTCCGGTAGAAGCCCTCTCAATGCAACCGGAAGTAATTGTGTCATAATCACGTGACAGTCATGAGACTTTAGATTCTGAAATTTTTGCTCTGCCATGTTTATTATTCCTTTTATATTTGATGAGAAGCCAGATGGAACCTTCATACTGCGAAGGCACTCAAAAAATATTTTCTTCTCTTCTTTAGTAAGAGCGTAGCTTGCAGGACCTGGCTGATTCTCTGAATGAGTATCGTCTCGATGCATCTCTTCGCTCATACGTTGATGGGTCTGCCTTCCTTTCGGTGTACCTTTTTTTGACTTCCCATATTTTGACTTCCCATACACGCCCAAGAAGTTTAGCAAATTGCGACAAATGTTGTTTGTCACGTGCATCACGTCGATTGCAGAGTGAATCTCTAGCATTATCCAATATGGCAGCTCCCAAAATATAGATTTCTTCTTCCACATGGGTATGTGGTTGTTTGCGTCATTCGGAACAGTGAGTCCGCCAGGACCCTTTCCAAAGATTACAATTAAATCCTTGACCATATCATGTATAGCAGAACTAGAAGGGCGGGTAGGCCTCGGCCGATGATCTGCCTCACATTTGTAATGCTTGCCTTTCTTCCTTAACGGATGCTTGGGTACAAGAAACCGACGATGACCCAGGTACACATTCTTGTTACCTAAATGTATACTATCAGTCTCAGCTAAACAGTGCGTGCATGCATTGTATCCCTTGTTTGACTGTCCTGAAATGTTGCCTAGAGCAGGCCAATCATTGATGGTTACAAAAAGCAAAGCTCGTAGATCAAATTCCTCCAGTTTGTGCTCATCCCACACACGTACACCTTCCTCACACCACAACGGCAAAAGTTCTTCAACTAATGGCCTGAGGTACACATCAATGTCGTTGCCAGGTTGCTTCGGGCCTTGAATGAGCACTGGCATCATAATGTACTTCCGCTTCATGCACAACCAAGGAGGAAGGTTATAAATACATAGAGTCACGGGCCAAGTGCTGTGACTGGAGCTCTGCTCTCCAAAAGGATTAAAGCCATCTGTACTTAGGCCAAATCTTAAGTCCCTTGCGTCATCTGAAAATGTCGGGAACTCTCTGTCAATTTTTCTCCACTGGGACCCATCTGCGGGGTGTCTCAACATCAAGTCTTTTTTACGATCTTCTTTGTGCCAACGCAACAACTTGGCATGCTCTCTATTGCTGAACAAACGTTTCAACCGTGGTATTATAGGAGTATACCACATCACCTTTGCAGAAATCCTCTTCCTGGGGCGCGGCTCGCCCTCAACATCACCAGGGTCATCTCGCCCGATCTTATACCGCAAAGCACCGCATACAAGACATGCATTCAATTTTTCGTGCTCACCGCGGTAGAGGATGCAGTCATTAATGTAAGCGTGTATCTTATGCACCTCTAATCCTAGAGGGCATACCACCTTCTTTGCTTCATACGTACTAGACGGCAATTCGTTATCCTTTGGAAGCATCTTCTTAACTATTTTTAACAAATTTTCAAATCCCTTGTCAGAAGTACCATTCTCTGCCTTTCATTGCAACAATTCAAGTGTGGTACCTAGCTTTTTCTGGTCATTTTGACAAGTTGGGTACAACAATTTGGCGTGATCAGCTAACATACGCTCCAACTTCAACCTTTCGTTTTCACTTCCACAGTCCATTTGTGCATCACGAATGGCCCGACGAAGATCATCGTCGGGCTCATCAATAATGGGATCTTCTTCAGTTTCGTCTTCTCCCATTGTAGTATCACTGAACCAAGGATACTTGTCATTATCCTCCTCTTCTTCATTTTCTTCCATGATAACCCCTCTTTCTCCGTGCTTGGTCCAACAATGATAACCAGGCATAAAACCATTATGCAAGAGGTGTGAGTGAATGACTTTTGAGGTAGAGTGATCACTCATATTCTTGCAGGCACTACATGGACAACGAATAAAACCGTTCTTCGGCTTGTTTGCCTCAGCCATATGGAGAAAATTATGCATGCCATCAATGAACTCAGGACAACATCGGTCACTGTACATCCATTGTCGGTTCATCTGTATTACATAAAAGTATATCGAACCCCATTATTACACTACTGTCAAAAATAATATGTAAGAGCAAATTAATTAATACAATGTCATCCATTAAAATAAGAGTAGAGTATTGACAAGCGGTAATACATAGTTCTCATAAAACATACATTAACTGAAACAAATATAAAAATTATCTAAAGAATTTAAATCCAACAACAAATGCGATCAAAATCGCAACTAAGGTAAATACTGAACCCACAACATAATGATACCAAGCCTCCCGATTAATGGCATATTTTCTAATCCTTTTTATCTTCAAGCGCATTGCATCCATCTTGATCTCGTTACCATCGACCACGTCGGCAAGTTTGAGCTCTAATTTCATCTTATCTTCTAAGGATTGAAGATAAAGATCTTCACTTCTTTTCAATTTTTCTTTCAAATCATTGTTTTCTTTATCCAAAAACTCGACAATAGGGTCAGGTACAATTTCTGGTTCAACTACCTCCTAGATAAAAATAATTCTATGTCAAGTTGGTCGCCATAATTGCCAGAAACATAGAATGAAATAAATAGTTTTGAAAATATACCACATCCGAATCATAGACCGGACGAGGACCAACGGGGACGGATATCAGAACCATGACACTATACATATAATACAAGTTAGAAAATTATACAAGTAGTAACTATATGCATCTAAATCATAAAAGCTATGTTTTTAAAAATCAAATAAAATAAAATATAGAGGCTCACCGAGGTGGTGACGGGACGGCGCGGGCGATCGACGTCGATAAGGCTCCTCACCACACTAAAACACATAAATCATTATTTTAGTTTGAGAACAAATTGCACATATACACAAATGAGATCATAACTTAGGCATTACATCGAAAACCTTGCTTGCACAAAAAATTTGAAATGAGCAAAATGAGCTAAATAAGCAATGCCGGAAAGAGGATGAAGAGGCTAACCGTGGGGTGCCTTAAATCTTGCCAAATGGTGTAAAATATTATGGATTATCTAGTCTTAGGGAGAGGAAATGGAGAAGAAATGGAGAGGAAATGATTTTGAGCTCAGGCTCGGTGGGAAAAATGGAGTGAGCAAGGGTGGAAGAAGCTGATAAAGGTCAGGACCTTTAGTCCCGGTTTGTGTTACGAACCGGGACTAAAGGGTTCTGACGCTGGGGCCCGCCTCTGCTGCCGCATGCGGTGAACCTTTAGTCCCGGTTCGTAACACGAACCGGGACTAAAGGTCCCTCACAAATCCGGCGGTGTGGCTCTCACCCCTTTAGTCTGGGTTCAAAAAATGAACCGAGACTAAAGGGGTGAACCAAAGGCTCGTTTTCTACTAGTGAACTCCGAGACAGACAGACGTCTCGGGCACGGAAGAACGGTGTCGTTTCGTGAACCGACTATTTGCAAGCCGCCTCCACGCTCCTTGCGTTCACAAGCTCCGCATCGCACTTACCTGCTCCAAAACAATCGGCGGCGACTTGTTGGCTACCAGCGACAGCGAGGCGTAAACGGCAAAGGGCAAACCCTGACGAAGCCCTTCTCCGGCGAGCTCCATCCGCGAAGCAGACCCCTGCTCGTCCCTCGATCGGCCACGCCCGATGGAGGACCTGTACCTCCTCCACCGATGGCGAGGAGGCGAAAGGAGCGGCACATGGTACTTCTTCTGGCCGGCTGAGTGCCACGGAAGCTCGTCGGATGGCGACTCTGCCGTCCGCGTCGAAGCGAGTGCGAAGGTGCCCGAGATCATTCCGATTCGGTCTTTCCACGGATATAAAGCCATGCATTGTGCCCGAGAAGTGGTGATCGTCTCGGACATACATTAGTGGAACCTATCCTGCAAGCAGGACCTACCAGACGTCCGCATGTATAAAATAAAATCCTCGCCGACAGAGGCGCTCAAATCTCTAACACCTCGTCGGTCAACCATTCGAGAGAGAAAAATAAACATCCTCGTCGGTCCGGTGAAGAGCGGACGGCGGCATGTCGTCACCGGCTACCGGCGAGCCGCGAACCCGACTCACTACAGGAGTAACAGCGCAGCCCGACGGCATTTGCCGTCGAGTAACAGCGAACCCGTCGGCTTAAGTGAGCCCGACGGTCACCGTCGGCCTAAGACCGTCGGACGGTGATCCATCGGGCTCACGTCGTTGCCGTCGGGCTCGCAAATGCCGTCGGTCTCACGCACTACGTCGACGGTGGTTCACGGCCGTCGGGCTCATAATGCCCTCGGTGCTGGAAATGCACAAATGGCGCTCCGGCCGTTATACACACGCGTCAGCTGCTGGGCTCACGCTAGAGAATGAGGCTGACGGCAATGCCGTCGGCCTCACCACTACGTCCCTACGCCGACGGCATATACCGTCGGGCTTATCACGGAATGGAATCCCATGTCAGTTCTACGCTGACGGTATTACCGTCGGGCTAACGATTCCAGAATACAGCTAAATTATTTTGCAGATTTCTGGGCACATTTCAAATAAAATTCTGGGAAAATTTCAAATAAAATTCTGGCACATTTGAATACATCATATCGTATAGCACAAAACATTCACACAACATAACACAATTGATCACAAACATGTTGCAAACCGAATATACACATGTTCCATACACAACCACCATCATTCACAAACATCATTCACACAACGTATCACACGTTCTAACATGACAACCACCATACACTATAAGTTCACAAAGCGACGTCTCCGACGGAACTCTCCACAGCACCAAGAGCATCATCACTACAAGATGAAAAAGAAACTCCGAGATTAGCATGCGAAATCTAACATGCAACAAAAAAATGATCAAAGTCATGTAAACCTTCTAAGTCTAAATTCATGCAAGGAAAAATGATCAAAGTCATGTAAATGTTCTAAGTCCAAATTCATGCAAACGTTCTAAGTCCAAAATCATGCAAACGTTCTAAGTCCAAATTCATGCAAACATTCTAAGTCCAAATTCATAGAAATGTTCTAAGTCCAAACTGAATCATGAACAATAGTTCTAAGTCTATGGTTGGTTTATGTCAGATTTTTCATGAACTAACCGGGTTTGGCGATTGTCGACGCGTCTCGCGGTTCTCGCAGCGAGGTAGAAGAACCCGAGCTAGGACCTTGTGAGTGAACCGGAGTGGCCATGGGTGAGGCAGAAGCTCGACCAAACGGAGCCATTGCCCGTGGAGAAGACGATCCCTACATGTTTGAACAAAATATGACTAAGTGTAAATATCTAGATGTATAAAAAATGACTTAGTGAAGCTTTGGTGAAGTACTAACAGGAGTCGCCTGGGTGTAGTATGCGACGAAATCGGCGTAGCACGACCGTGTAGGGTACGGCGGTGGTGGCGGAGCCGGTACTGGCTCGGGTAGTGGAGTACCCTCTCTCGTTGCCGTACTAAGCGCCTGCAAGTGAGTTTATATGCCATGCATCATGAAGTACAAACTTGGACAATGAAATCGTCATATAGGCAAACTGATGCGACTGCTGAGCTTGATACACAGCCGCCGAATGATCCTGCATCTGCTGCATCCAAGCATCCTGAGCCTCTTGCCAGGCTTGTTCCATTTCCTTAAATATGACATAGTGAATCTCATGAGCATACCCATATATGAATGAGAACTAAGAATGAAGAAGAAAAATGAGAGAAAGCTTACATGGTCCACGGCACGGGCGGCTCTAGCACGCGGTGCACGAGGTGGAACAGAAACATCCGTGATTGATTTGACACGTGTGTAGTTGGTGGTAGGCTCGATCACCGTGTCAAACATCCCGTAGCGGCCATGTGGCCTTCCATATCCTGCGAGAATCACGACCCTCTCGTCGACTGGCTCCTTAACAGGGTCAGAATCCGGTCCATTCAGCTCCTTCTACCTGATGACATTTATAACAAGTAAACAATTAGTAAGTACAAATTATTTCTTACTTGCATTTAGTAAACATGATCTTGAAAATTAAACCTGGTCTTGTACTCCTCAAGGTTATCAGTGGTTGTGCCATAGTATGGATCATCGCCGTCCTTGACCACCTTCTTCTTATGAGCCAATTGCCACACTTCAAACTCTCCCATGTCCCGCCCTTCATTAGCGGTCATCTAAAATACATACAACAAATGGTATGCATTAAAAAGGAAACACTGCCGGGGGAAACGAGTAGGTTGTTCCATATATATATTTGATGATCCTTGTAGTGGTAGAAGTGTCGGTTCCCTTGACAGTGAGTTCCCTCATGACCGCGATTGAGACTGTTCTGAATGCTCTTGGCCTTGAAATCTAGATCTTTCCCGGTCCACATGTCCACCAGTTTCTCCCAGCCATCCTTCTTTCCCAGAGCCCACTTTGGACAAATCTTAAGATGAAAACATCTCAAGTCAACATCTCAAGTGAAGAACAGATAATGCACTTTACGATGGACATGGAATTAAAAGAAAATTTCATTACCCCCATGAAATCCTCGTGGGACATCTTCTCACCAAGTTTGAGCTCAAGGATTTTCTTCTTGTTGTATCTCGTGCCTTTCTCGGCGTAGAACTGAGCGATAGCTGTAATTTTAACATCATACCACATCTGGCGTAACTTGATCCTCGCCATCGTAAAGAAGACCTCGTGGCTCTTGTGCTCGTGCTCGGGAGCCACGCGATAGAACTCCTACAATCATGTAAACAATCTTATTATGGTGAGAATCACAAGTTAACAAAACTATGGTTAACTATGGTTGAGAATCACAAGTTAACAAAACACAATAGAATAGTTCTTACCCAGAACTTGTGAACCACAACCTCTGCACAGCTAGGCTTAAAACCCTCACCCTCCACAGTCTCCATGTAGCCGGAGCCCTGAGCGGCCTCGTAGTCCTCCCACCTCATGGCTAACTTCTTCACATAATTTGGATCCTCAGGATTCTCCTTGTAGAGGCCTCGCCAATGCCTCTTCAGAAGGCCTACAAGTACACCACCTGGAAGATTTGCCGAACCGGTGATGAGTTGAAAATTGCTGCACATGACAAGACAATATTAGTATGCTAGGAGAGTTAGCCACATACTTATGATCAAGAGATAGCCATTTACTTTTTGTTGACCGGCTTAATAAGAATTTTGCCCTCTTAAGATCTTGATCTTCTTGGAAGATTCTTTATTCCTCGAGTCCACAAGGGCCCAAGCTACTCCCCCTCGTGCTGCAAATTAAAATTAAAATGCAAATTAGAGTTCAAATAAAATGTAAGTGAACAAAACTAAGTGGTAGGAATAGGAGAAAATAGCGTACCTCCTCCTCCTCCTCGGCGTGCTGCTCCAGGTCCTCGTCAATGGGCTGCTCCGGGTCCTCATCGTTCTGCTGCTCCAAGTCCACCCCAAAGTACTGCTGCTCGAAGTACTGCTGCTGAGGCTGCTCCACCCCAAAGTATTTCTGCTGAGGCTCCTCCCCCTCGAAGTACTGCTGCTGAGGCTCCTGCACCACGAAGTGCTGCTGCTCCACCTCCCTGTCCTCCGAATGGGTTGCTGCGGAGGGTACCTAAATAAAATAGCAGTTAGTGAGTATGAGCATGATAGTAGGGAGTAGGCATGATAGCAATTACCTCACTGAAGTAAGACGTCGAAGTTGTCATCATCCGTGAAGATGAAACCTCCGACAAAGGTCTAGTCCTCGAGCCTCGTCCTCGTCCTCGACCTCGCGGTGCAGGTCGCCCTCGAGGCTCGTCCTCGTCCTCGACCTCGACCTCAACTGTGGTCTCCCTCGAGGCTCGTCCTCGACCTCTAGTGGGGTGACCCCCGCCTCGTCCTCTAGGGGGTAGGCCCCCGCCTCGTCCTCTAGGGGGTTGACCCCCGCCTCGTTCATCGTCCTCATCGTCACTCTCCCCTAAGAGTTTAGGGGCTTTCGCAAACGACAAATGTTCCTAAGCATGGATGCCGCGGAATTCTTGCTCATGGTTTAGTCACGTGCATTGAGAACATGTAAAATGTTAGTAAGCAGAAATTACATTTTCATGCGAAAATAAGCAAAAGAAAGCATTGAGAACTCGAAAATAAGCAAAAGTAAGCATTGAGAACATTGATGAAGAAATAAGACATAGTAAGCAAGTTGGAAATAAAACATAAAAGACGCTCACCAAGTTTTGGGTTGTGTTCGGGTCTAATCATCATCAGGGTCACTATCACTATCACGTGAGTAGTAGGGTATGCCATCGAACGGTGGAGGCTCATCCTCGTCACTTTCACTATCTAGATGTAACGTGCTGAGCATATCTATGTCCTTTACATTCACAACTGCCTCACCTCTTCCATGTCTTTCACTATCATCGACTTCATCAAGACCACCCATAAGAACATCAAAGTCACCGCCATCCTCTTCCTCCTGGTAGAAATCTCCCTCATATGTGATGGGGTTTATATTGTTGTAATCGTCCACGTTTGGCATGGGTAGCTTACCACGTGGCGATACCTTGAACACAACTTCTCAACCCTGTAGTTCCTCGTTCTGGCATGGGTATGGTAGATAATAAACTTGTTTTGCCTGGTTAGACACAACAAATACATTGGACCAGCTATAGTTGGTTGAAAGCCTCACTTCCACTAAACCAATGGAAGGGGTACTTTTTAGTCCAACCACTGGGTCGAACCAGTGGCACTTGAACACAACAAGAGTGAGAGGATGGGCCCCTTTATCGAATTTCACCTCATATATGTTCTGTAACCTTCCATAGTACTCATCCTCATTTCGACCTCCGGTAAACACTCCAGTATTTACTGTTTTCGCATTTGGCCGAGTATTTTGGTGTTTCTCGGTATGGAAACGATTCCCATTCACATCATACATTTCATAAGTCGCCACCTTAGGGTCGAAACCCTGTGAAACCCATCTCAATTCATCTGTCATAGATGTTTTCTGTTGATTTCCCTACAAGTTTAGTCAAAATTGTTAGTTTCGTGTTAACATAAACTACAATAGACAAGGGGGTGAGTTAGAAATTCCTTTTTCCATGAATCAAGCCACAAAATTTTGCATTCTGGGGGCACCCTTCCTTAAAAGAGTATTCAATTCCGATACAGTAGGATTTTCTATTCCCAACCACTCCTCATCCAGAGATTGAGGCACAAATGTATCCTCTACTTCATCTATGTTCATCAACGCATAGAGCATGATGTCCTCCCACTCCTGCTCCGTCACAGTGTAAATAAGTTGACCACCAGACTTACCGCCTTGGCCTTGGAAGAGATGAAGCTTGGGTTTATAGCTGGGGTTATCGGTATTATACCGAGAGAGCGGATTATGCATATTGGGAACATCTTCAGGATAGTATGTTGTAGATACATCTGACACCTCCTCGATGATATATGCCTCGGCTATGCATGCTTCAATCTGATTTTTGTTTCCACATTTGGTTCGCATATTCTTAAATATTCTCTCTATACAAAACTGCCAACGGTTCTGAACCGGATCCCCCAATAATGTCTTGTTAGGTAGATGCAATATGAGATGTACCATCGGAGTAAACATGCCTGGCGGAAATATAATCTCTAACTTGCATATCAACTCTGGGACTTTCTCATGAAGTCTTTTCATCATTTCCGGACATATTTCTTTGGCACACATCGTGCCGAAGAAATGGCTCAACTCCGCAAGTGGCCGCCAAACACGATCAGGGAGATAGTCTCGAAGCATCACCAGCATTATTCGCTCAATCCATATGCGATAGTCATGACTCTTAAGCCCGTTGACTCTGCTTGTTGTTAAATTGACTCCTTTACTCATGTTAGAACAATAACCATATGGGAACTTCACATTGTGTTTGAGCCAATTGAATGCCTCCTTCTTTTGGGCAGCTAGAAGGCAGAAGTCAGCATTTGGCTTGACCCAATTTCTTCGATTGCCCTCAGGACGCTGCATGTTTAGTTTTATTCTGTCACAAAGCCTCTCTTGATCGACCCTAGCCTTGACATTGTCCTTCGTCTTCTCAGGAATGTCTAGGGTTGTGTGAAAGACGGACTCTGCGACATTCTTTTCGGTGTGCATCACATCGATGTTATGAGGAAGTTTGAGGTCCTTGTAATAGGGGAGTTGCGTCAAACCTGGTATGTGAGTCCAGTTGTGCGTCTCACCATATCCAATAAAACCTTTGCCTTTGGTCTTAGGCTTTAGAGCACGTAGCTCCGCATCAACAACTTTACCATCAAACATTGGTATCTTGTTTACTTCACTGACAACTTTGTCTTTCAAGAAGTGTTTTTTGTCCTCTCTGAATCTATGACCTTCTTTGAGGAACTGTCGATGCTTGTCAAAGGCGGAATACTTGCCACCCTTCTTCAGCCATACGAACATAAGAGCATGCCTGCACACTGGGCATGGCATCTTTCCAGCTGTACAGTGTCTGCCTAATAGGGCATATCCGGGTAGGTCATGCATGGAATACTGGTACCAAACTGTCATGTAGAAGTTTTTCTTCGTTGCCCGGTCATATGTCCATGTGCCTTGTGCCCAAGAATGTTCCAAATCATCGATTAGCGGCTGCATGTACACACTCAAATTCTTCCCCGGATATTCAGGCCCCGGAATGATCAGACACAACAATATGGTCTTGCGTTGCATTAAGACTCCGGGAGGGAGATTGAGCGGCATAACAAACACGGGCCAACAGCTGTACGACCTAGCCGACATACCGAATGGATTGAAACCATCAATTTCTATCGCAATTCTGACATTTCGAGACTCTCGAGCTTTATCAGGGTATACTCTGTCGAAATGTTTCCACGCTTCACCATCAGCCGGATGTTTCATCTTCTTCTTTTTATCACTAATATCAGGGTATCTCTTCCCCGTCTTGTGCCATGTCATCTGTTTGGCAGTATCCTCATCCATGTAAAGGCGTTGGATCCTTTTTATGAATGGGAGATACCAAAGAATCTTTACAGCAACTTTCGTCTGCACCATTTCACCTTCGGCGCCCTTCACCTCTACATACCTAGAGGCCCCACACTTGCTACAGTGAGTGTGATTCACAATCTCTTTCCGAAACATAAGGCAACCCTTAGGACAACAATGTATCTTCTCATAATCCATGCGAAGCGATTTCATGATTTTCTTCGACTCATACATGGTACGAGGCAGACAATGTCCCTTAGGGAGCATGTTACCCATTGTTTTCAAATGATCTTCAAAGCTTGATCGGGTTTGGCCGTGTTTGGCCTTATCAGCTAAAAGTTGCGATATGGCATCAAGCTAAGAGACTTCTGCACCCGGATAAAGAGGTTTCTTCGCGGTGGCCATCATTTCAAGGAAGGCCTTCGCGGTTTCCTCTGGTTCATCCGGTAAATCCGATTCCTCCTGTTCATCCGGATCTTCTAGAGGTGGCGAATGTGCCTGATTTGCATAGTGAAGATCAACAAACATGTTTGCAATGCCATCGTTGGCACTGCCATCGATGTGTTGCCGCATCACCACCTCTCTAACACGGTCACTCTCGGGAAAGTTGATTTGCATGTTAAAGTCGGGCATATATCCGTAAAGCCAAAGGTGTTTTGTCATCTCTAAGCTACCCTGACGGTTATTAATCTTGCACCGAGCACAAGGGCAAAGCGGACGAACTGTCTTAGAACCACGGTGTGCGTCCTTCACATAATATTCAGTTTTCCCCTGCCACTCAGCTGTCATGTCAGTCCTACTAATACGACCACTATACATCCACTCATCATCAGCCATCTGCACTTAGAGGTAATAACAACAAAAATAGAATTTGATATCAAATAAATGGCATTAAATTAAATACAAGATATTCTCTACCGGGAAAACGCGTGCATCATCCTACATCTCTAATAGGATAGCCTCCTAGCAGCCGCCGGATCCGTAGATTGAGTACGTTCTCCATGCTCTACCCCGATCCGAGACAGAATTTCGACATCACCTCCCGGCTGCTCTCCCGATACACGTCTCGGCAAAAAGCCGAGAGGATGTGCATCCGGAGAACAACGGGGAGGCACTACCGAAATCCTGACTCGGACCGGAGCAGAACACAGAGAACGTACCCAACTACGCATCCGCCGACTGTCCCGTAAATGCCGAAGCGTTACGCATCATAATATGCTGACCTCTAACGCATATTTATCCACGTAACGCTTTCGGACGGGAAAAGACACTTAGGTTACGCGACTTGACGTGAAACTAATATCTAGAACATAAAAATGCAAGAGAGGAGAAGGAGTTTTATCTCACCCTCCGCTGTAGAGGAAGTAGTCGAACAACACGAACACGACGACGGCTCCGAGACGGCGGCGGCTCCAAGACGGCGGCTCTGGACGGCGAGAAATCCGAGAAACCTACATGATAAAATATAATCTAGATTAATACTAGCAAATACATTACCAATAAAATCTAAAACTAAGAATAATTATAAAACTAACCTAGCACAAACAGCAGCACTGACCTAGCACTAACAGTAGCACTAACCCTAGCTAGCACTAACCTAACCCGACCTAGCACTAACCTAGCTAGCACTAACAGTAGCACTAAAAATTAAAAAATTACCGGCGAGGTCAGCTCGGGGAGGGAAGGAGGCCGGGTCCAGCAGCTCGGAGAGGAGGACGAGGTGGTGGCGGCAGCGTCGGGTGGAGCACAGGGAGGAGGACGAGGTGGCTGCGGGCGTGGGGCCGGGGAGGAGGACGAGTTGGCGCACAGGGAAGGGGCCGGTGCAGGAGGGAAGCTCGGGCGGCGCACGGGGGAGGGCACGGCGGCGGGGGCGTGCAGGCGGCGCACGGCGGGGGGTGGCGCGCATGTTGCGGACGGTGGCCGGAGGGCACGGCGGCACGTGGGGGATTGCGGGCGGGAAGGGCGCGGCGGGGGCGTGCGGGCGACGAGGGCACGGCGGGGGCCGGGGGCGGGGCCGTGCAGGCGGCGCACGGCGGCGGCGCACGGGAGGGAAGGGCACGGCGGCGGGGGCGTGGCTGGCGGCGCGTGGGGGATTACGGGCGGGGAGGGCGCGGCGGGGACGTGCGGGCGACGAGGGCACGACGGGGGCCGGCGGCGGGCCGTGCAGGCGGCGCACGGCGGCGACGCACGGGAGGGAAGGGCACGGCGGCGGGGGCGTGGCTGGCGGTGCGCGGGAGGAAACGTGCGGGTCGGGGAACGATCTTGTCGTCCCGACCAGATGTCCTAGTATTAAGCTAGGGTTATTCTAAGGCCGACGGCATTGCCGTCGGGCTTAGAGTAGCAACTTTTTTATTTTTTCTTCTTTTAGTTAATCAATGTATTCTTCATTTTTTTATTTTCTGCAAATTCATAGTTTACTTGTATAATAGTAAATTATATTCCAAAAATGTTGACATTAGCATATTACTACCCCTTTCGACGCTCTGTACCCCGGACCCCCTCTACGGAGTAAGAGGGGTCAGTGAGGCGGGTCGCACCTCGGAGATGTATATTGGTTCCCACAAACTACCAACACACTAGTATACATAGTTTAGGGGTCTATGCAAGTTTTGATGGGGTCTTGACGCTCCGGACCCCCTCTACGGCGAAACCCTACTCCCGCTGGAGAAAAGTCTGACCCGTCGATCTACCCATCTAAACAGCGCCGAGAGGGGGTAGACGCATGGCTTTTTTTGCTTGGATGTGTTAGGTTGGTATATTGGACCATAAAAACAAGCATTTCATGTGTTCCGTCGCACGATTCCGTGCCCGGCACCCGAAACGGGGGTTTTCACCTCTGAGTGCAAGAACTTTCTACGGAGCAAGAGGGGTCAGTGAGGCGGGTCGCACCTCGGAGATGTATATTGGTTCCCACAAACTACCAACACACTAGTATACATAGTTTAGGGGTCGATGCAAGTTTTGATGTTGTCTTGACGCTCCGAGTCCCCTCTACGGCGAAACCCTACTCCCGTTGGAGAAAAGTCTGACCCGTCGATCTACCCCTCTAAACGGCACCGAGAGGGGGTATACGCATGGATTTTTTTGCTTGGATGTGTTAAGTTGGTATATTGGACCATAAAAAACAAGCATTTCATGTGTTCCGTCGCACGATTCCATGCCCGGCACCCGAAATGGGGGTTTTCACCTCTAAGTACAAGAACTTACTACAGAGCAAAAGGGGTCAGTGAAGCGGGTCGCACCTCGGAGATGTATCTTGGTTCCCACAAACTACCAACACACTATTATACATAGTTTAGGGGTCTATGAAAGTTTTGATGGGGTCTTGACCCTCCGGACCCACTCTACGGCGAAACCCTACTCCCGCTGGTGAAAAGTCTGACCCGTCGATCTACCCCTCTAAACGGCGTCGGGAGGGGGTAGACGCATGGATTTTTTTGCTTGGATGTGTTAGGTTGCTATATTGGACCATAAAAAACTAACATTTCATGTGTTCCGTCGCACGGTTCCATGCCTGACACTCGAAACGGGGGTTTTCACCTCTAAGTGCAAGAACTTACTACGGAGCAAGAGGGGTCAGTGAAGCGGGTCGCACCTCGGAGATGTATCTTTGTTCCCACAAACTACCAACACACTAGTATAAATATTTTAGGGGTCTATTCAAGTTTTGATGTTGTCTTGACCCTCCGGACCCACTCTACGGCGAAACCCTACTCCCGCTGGAGAATAGACTAACATGTCAATCTACCCCCCTAAACGGCGCCGAGAGGGGGTAGACGCATGGATTTTTTTGCTTGGCTGTGTTAGGTTGGTATATTGGACTATAAAAACTAACATTTCATGTGTTCCGTCGCACGGTTCCATGCCCGGCACCCGAAACGGGGGTTTTCACCTCTATGTGCAAGAACTTACTACGGAGCAAGAGGGGTCAGTGAAGCGGGTCACACCTCGGAGATGCATCTTGATTCCCACAAACTACCAACACACTAGTATACATATTTTAGGGGTCTATGCAATTTTTGATGGGGTCTTGACCCTCCGGACCCACTCTACGGCGAAACCCTACCCCCGATGGAGAAAAGTCTGACCCGTCGATCTACCCCTCTAAACGGCGTCGGGAGAGGGTAGACGCATGGATTTTTTTGCTTGGATGTGTTAGGTTGGTATATTGCACCATAAAAAACTAACATTTCATGTGTTCTGTCGCACGTTTTCATGCCTGTCACCCGAAACGGGGGTTTTCACCTCTAAGTGCAAGAACTTACTACGGAGTAAGAGGGGTCAGTGAAGCGGGTCGCACCTCGGAGATGTATCTTGGTTCCCACAAACTACCAACACACTAGTATAAATAGTTTAGGGGTCTATGCAAGTTTTGATGGGGTCTTGACCCTCCGGACCCACTCTACGGCGAAACCCTACTCCCGCTGGAGAAAAGACTAACCTGTCGATCTACCCCTCTAAACGGCGCCGAGAGGGGGTAGACGCATGGATTTTTTGCTTTGCTGTGTTATGTTGGTATATTGGACCATAAAAAACTAACATTTCATGTGTTCCGTCTCACGGTTCCATGCCCGGCACCCGAAACGGGGGTTTTCACCTCTAAGTTCTGGAACCCCGCCACAACAAAACACCGGAGATACCCGCATATGTGTACAAAAGACCAGATAATCCCACCGCATTATGGCCACATTTGATCACTATATTTGTACAAATTAGTTCATTATGTTATTTATTTTGTTTTAGTACCCCTACAAATAACATTTTTGAATGTAATCTAATAATTTAAGAAAAACTGGAAAAGAGTGTTTTGAGCCCGACGGTGTTGCCGTCGGTGTCAGAGTGGGTGGTTACGGCACCGTCAGCTCGCTGCGCCCAGACGTCCACACGGGGCCAGTACTCCGACGGTGTTCCTACGCCGACGGTGGCCGTCGGGCTCATCGTAGGACACCGACGGCACTTTGACCCCGACGGTATTATGCGAGCTGTCGGTGTCATATTTTGACGCCGAAGGCCCCGACATTTGGCCGTCGACGTTAGAATAACCGTCGGGCTGGGCTGTGTTTCCCGTAGTGACTTGATCATGCCGAGCTGGCCGGTCTTCTCCGGCTGAGGGTCGCAGAAAAGCGTCTCTCCCACAACTTCATCCACGAGGCCGATCCCTACTCGGCTGCTCCCTCAGAACTCGTCAAGGGCCGGGAGCACGCTGCAGGAGAAAACCACGCCGACGTCGACGGGAAAGGAATGGCCTGGTACTTCTGCTGGCCCGGCGAGTGCCACGGGTCCGCGTCGAAGCGGAAGCGCAAGGTCGCCGCCGCCGGTGAGAGTGAGACGACGTACTGGCACCCGGAGACGGGCAAGCTGGCCATTATGGCCGGCGGCATTGCCGAGCTGGCCGGTCTTCTCCGGCTGAGGGTCGCAGAAAGGCGTATCTCCCACAGCTTCATCCACGAGGCCGATCTCGGCTGCTCCCTCAGAACTCGTCAAGGGCCGGGAGCATGCTGTAGGAGACAACCACGGCGACGGCGACGGGAAATGAATGGCCTGGTACTTCTGCTGGCCCGGCGAGTGCCACGAGTCCGCGTCGAAGCGGAAGCGCAAGGTCGCCGACGCCGGTGAGAGTGAGACGACGTACTGGCACCCGGAGACGGGCAAGCTGGCCATTATGGCCGGCGGCACGGGGCAGTCCGTGGGAGCGTACAGGCGCACGCTCTCCTACGTGCACAAGATCAGGAATCCGCCTGGAACGGCGACGACGTTCACGAGGAAGAGGTTGGGTTGGTGCATGCTGGAGGTTGGCCTCGACGGCCCCGACCAGCGGCTGGTGCTGTGCAAGCTCTACAAGCCACATCAGGGGCGCGCGCTTCCGGTGCCCGGCGGCGGCATGCCTAATCCAGCGGTGGCACCTACGCCCGTGGCCGTGGGAGCGGAGATCCCAATAAGTAGGGTGGCTATTGTGAGGAACGGGTCGCCGGCGAGAGCGGCGGTGACCGTCGTGATCGACTTATGTGGGTCTTCCATACCGCCGGCCCAGTGGCTAAAGGGTATGGCCGACCTCATCGACGGCCTGGAGAGCCCGGCGGTTGTTGTGTTAGCCATGGGGAACACCACCACCACCATTCTCCTGGTAGACACTAATTCCTTTATCTCTACTCTGATGTATTGATTCTTCTGTTAACTCAATTAATTCACGTGCGCCTGTGGCTGTTTAGGCCGCATGGAAGGCCCTGAGGTGCGCACCCGGAAAGGTGTGCGAAATCCATGAGCTCGTCTTCATTAAGGAGCTGTATCTCAGGTGTGTAGTCTGAATAATCTTTCTTTCCTGCTAGTGTTTATATTTTTGGAGTGTTCCCGCAGTCCTGAAAGTTACTCTGCTTTTCTTTGCTCTGCTCAGGACGACTGATGACCTTGGGCTGGAGAGGTCCGCTGCTTCAGGTATGCTGTTGTTGTTGTTGTTGTTGTTGTTGTTGTTGTTGTTGTTGTTGTTGTTGTTGTTGTTGTTGTTGTTGTTGTTGTTGTTGTTGTTGTTGTTGTTGTTGTTGTTGTTGTTGTTGTTGTTGTTGTTGTTGTTGTTGTTGTTGTTGTTGTTGTTGTTGTTGTTGTTGTTGTTGTTGTTGTTGTTGTTGTTGTTGTTGTTGTTGTTGTTGTTGTTGTTGTTACATCCAAAATACAATGTATTTCCCAGGATCTTTACCTTAGTTCCAGTGTGCGAATAAAGTGGCCAAACTGGCCAAACTGTACTTTCACTAACTCGCACCAAAACTGGTTGTCTACAACTTAACCTTACATGGCTTGTTCTTATTCTAGCTAGTATAATATGGTGCCACACCTCCTTCCGTTATCAAACACTTGTTTTTAAGGCGTCCATCCTGAATTTCTAGACCACCTTGACAGTTTCATGTATCTGCCCTGCTTCATCAATAAATTCCAAAAACTCCAGTTGGAAAAATCGTACACCATTCCTTTCACAATAAGTCCCAGAGGCGACGCGTAGATTGAAGATTTGGATCCTTTCATCGGCGAAGGCTCTAGTGACGATGGCGGCTCCGGAGGTGTAGTCTGGCTGAGGAAGAGGCTTTTCCCTCTAGAGCAAGGTAACCTCTGGTGGGGAGAGATCTCTGTCAGTCAACCCCACTCCTTCTGATGAGGCTCCGTGATATTTTTTCCAACTCCTAGACAAAATGTTTCCAATTTGTGTAGAGTTGTCTCCTTCAACTTCAATAGGATTGACCAGTTCTTCATAATTTTGAGCATCACCTGTTTAGTGTCAATTAATGGACGATTGTACAAAATCATAGCATTCCTAGTCTTCCAAATGTACCGCATAACACTGGAACAAACGGTGTTGAGAGCAGAGTTTCTAGACTTTGAAATCCAAAAGTAACAATAGAACAAATGGTGTTGAGAGCAGAGTCTGTAGACTTTGAAATCCAAAAGTTGCTCACCGATTCTAAGTTAACACCTAGAGGAGTACCCAAGTAACTCGAAGTGCATTTACAAATTTTTCTGGCTACTACACATTCATGGAACACATGTGTAACACTTTCATCATCAGTGCAGAAAACACAATCTTCACTTCTTGCTATTTTCCTCTCTTTCAAGTTGTCCCTCGTCTTCAGTTTATTATCTGACTTAAGCTATAGAAAAATCTGGATTTTTGGGGGACAAGCAAAGACCACACTGAAGGGATGAAAACAGGGATTACAACTCTGAAATTAATTATACTGCAAAGCAAACTTGTCGAGTATACTCCTTTACTTTCATGTTGCCTAAGAGAAATAGTTTGTTGATAGAAAATATCATACAGTGTCCAGATTTGGACCGCTAGTTTGGAGGACCTGAACCAATTATCCTCCCATGCTGTAATCTTTTCAGCATTACCTACACTCTATCTATATCCATCTTTAACTACTTTAGCTGCTCAAATCACACCTTTCCAAAATTGGGTAAGTGTGGTAGGCTTTGCAGCAAACATGTAGCAGTTATATACTGTCCAACCCTTTAAAAACGAAACATTTTAGACACATAAGGAATGTTGTAGTACGATGTTACAACAGTCGCAATAATGTAATCACTAACTGGTTAGGTTTTTTTTTGTCTTTAATGATCTTTCTCTCTGTTAACTCAACTGGTTCATTGGATTTGTTGGAACATCAACTTCAGCACGTTGCAACGAGAAAAAAGCTGACTCGTTGGACACGAGATTACCTCGTTTCGTTTGGTGAAATCACATCTACAAAAATATTTTCCAAGTATTTAAATAAACTTGAAGGGACACTACAGGTACATACTTCAAGCCGATGTAATAGTTTAGTTTGTTTATTATACCATTGTTTTCTGGTCTTTATTTTTATCTAGATTCTAGACAATTCTCTTATTTCCTAAAAACAATGTATGGACCTGCGGAAGATAGTGCACTTAACTGACAAGATCACGCTGCCCTAGAAAACATATCAGTAGGTTGCCAGAATTTTTATCTCAAGAAAATAGCCAAGGTCTACATTTTAGTGTTTTGCTTGTACATATCTATATTAATATTTGATCTGTGGAAGATCCTTATTTTTTTAATAGACCATCAATTAGTACTTTCCACTAGAATGCAAAAATGATTTTAATATTTAGCTTTTAGTTTTCACCCAAAGGTCAAGTAAACTTGCAATGTAATGGTGAAATTGCGTATAAATTACAGGTATGGAAATTACGTACTATCGCTACTTCTGGAAGGGGTAGTACCGACTTGAATGCGAGTACCATCGACAGAGCTTTGGAATCAAGAGAAATACAGGCAACTTACCATCTATTACCAGTTGAAAACTGTTTGGTTCTGAAAACTGTTGTTAGAGAAATACAGGCATGTTCTCTAACTTAGCATCCATCATAAATGACTTCACTTATATGCAATAGGTTTGGAAGGATGTGGACGGTATCTTCAGGTGTGATCCTAAGGTTTGTGCAGATGCGACACTTATATGCAATAGGTTTGGAAGGTGGAGAAGTCTCTTTGTAGGAGAAGAAAGAAGCATAGTACGGAAACCTTTCGCTTTACTTGTTTGGTGGGCCCTTTTCAGATGTTGTGTTGTTAGTTCGTGGTTGTTGTAGTTTGGGCTTGTTCTTCGCCGAGCGGGTTGTTGTTGGGTAGAATGAGGTTGTCCTTTTGGGTGTTGCTTGTTTTAGGTGTTGCCCTCTATGGTTGTGGTGTTGGTGTTTGTTGCATGGTTTTCGCCCGGTTTCTTCCATTAATAAATCGGGCACCTTCTTCTTAATAAATGGTTAGGGCAAAACTTTTGCCCCACAGTTCAAAAAAAACTTTTGATGAGGTAACTGAACTTAGTAACTTCGGTGAACAGGTATTGTCCGTATTTTATTAATTTTATTTTGTTTTCTGGTTCAGGTGTTCTCTAGGCAGTGAGGTTTATAGAAAAGATGAAAACAATCTATTATATGTGTTGCTGGAGCAACTTATGATACTTCCTTGCTGATTTAACAAGGATGATATTCTGGTGTTACAGTTAGTCACTCACGTGTATAAACTTCTGCATCCCAGTCAATGAAGGACTGTGCTAATAAGGGCACGTGCCACAGATTAGTTTTTCGTGGGCACGGAAAAGAATAGGGTAACCGAGCCATGCATGCATGCAACCACGTAGATTCTTTTTGTGTTTAAACTTTAAAATGTTTTATTTCTTAAATCGTAAATCAAAATTCAAATTTGTTTTTACGGTTGGCTTTATCGCGATGGGATCTTCAAAACTAAATCCTATCTTAATATGTTTTGACAACTTTTTTTTGTGACCCAAGTTACCAGATTGTTGGCACTTAGTTACCAAGTATTGTCATGTTGATTACCAGGTTAAAATCAAATGGTTGCATGTTTATTTGAACTTTTCTACTATTCTCTAGGCACCAAGCGTAATCCTTTCAAGATGATATTACATATTGTTAAGTGTTTAGAACACTTAGAATGAATCAAGTACTCACTATTTGAACGTGTAAATCATGGATATGACAATAAAATATGTAAAAATTATCTGGTAACGATGCCTTATTTGAATGGTAATTGTTAACTAGTAATATGGCAACTACGACAACATAACTTAGCAACTATGACAGGAAAAAAAGTTTGGCAAAACATATTAAGATGGGATCTTATTTTGAAGTTCTCGTCGATTCGAACCCAACGGTGAAAACAAATCGTCAATCGGATTAACGGTTCAAGAGATAATTTATTTTGAATTTTCGTTTGTGAAAAAGATTTCTTTCATGCATGTATGATGTTGATCTCGCTCCCTTATAGGGAAGATTCCTAACATGCATCTACCGGACACAGAAGTTCCGTAGGGCACGGATGCTAGATAGATTAATCGGTCAATGAAACAAGCTATGGAATACGGCATATCAGTTACAGTTAGAAACCCGTACAATCTTCAAGTACCCGGTACTGTGATTACTAAAACAAGAGACATGAGCGAGGTTTGTTGTATACCTATATCACTGTAATATGATTTAATCTTCCATGTGTACTCCGAAATATTTTTTGCTGAACCTTGACTATGTTTCAGAGTGCATTAACCAGCATTGTGTTGAAATCAAATATTACCATGCTGGACACACTAGTAGAAAACAGGCTAAAGGACCAAACTCCAAAACCCCATTTGTCCCGGTCGTACTGCAAACCGGGACAGATGGGGCATAAAATCCGCCGAGCGCTCCAGGCGACACCCATTTGTCCCGGTTCCAGCCACGAACCGGGACAAATGAGATAGCACCCGCCGAGCGCTTCAGGCGACACCCATTTGTCCCGGTTCCAGTCACGAACCGGGACAAATGTCATGGTTTCAGTTACGCGCGCGCGAAAGCCGAGCCATCGCCGCGTTTTTTCGACGTGCACGGAAGACGAGCGGAAATACGGCGCCGCCGGCGATTCCTCTGCCCTCCGGCGATTAATTCCTCTGCTCTCCGCCGGCGATTCATCTTCCTCTCCGGCGCTATAAAATGCACTGCACAGTACGACTCCTCCACACACCATCTCTCCGGCTCCTTCACACACCATCTCTCCTCTCTTTTCTCCGGTCCTATGGAGCCACTTGCGCGTCCACCTCGGTCCGAGTTGTACTACTACAAGAAGGAAGGCATGCGGTTCAAGGTGTGGGTCACCCTTCGTGCATGGCGCGTGGAGAAGTGGATCCGCGACGTGAAGAACTACTTCCTCGACGCCGCTCCGCTCAAAGCCGTTGGACTCGATTGCGAGTTCACCGACCCTCGACGGAAGGATACTCCGCAGTGCGCCGCCGTCCTTCAACTCTCGGTGGCGACCGAGACTCTTGTCTTCCAAATTTGCAAAGCTGATCGGGTGCCACAGGTCCTCGTGGATTTCTTAGGTGATGAGACAATCAAATTCTACGGCGTGGCAATCCATAATGACATGAAGATGCTAGCCTACTATGGAATTATTATTCGGTCCGTGGTCGACCTGCAGAGGGATCGCCGAAACCCTACCGGCAATTTTAATCCTAGTCTATATGCTCTCTCTAATGCGGTCATTGGGACAAATCTTGAGAAGAAGAAGAAATACAAGAAGAAGAAGAACACGGACGGCGACAAGGAAGACACGTTAGAAAAAGACCTAATTTTCGGATGGGGCAACGTTTCATTGAGCTACGATCAAGTCGTATATGCTGCTTTATACGCTCGCCTTGGCTTCGAGATTGCACGAAAGTTGGATAGTCTACGCGGCTATAATACGGAGTATGATCATCTTAATATCGTTGATGAGTAGACTATCTATGTATTCCGTTACGCAAAAATACTATGTGCGTGTATTCTCTTGTATTGACCAAAATATATCTAAAGTTTGCAAAAGTATTTTCAAATTCCAAAGTTTGCAAAACCTATTTAAAACAGAAAATGGTTTTGTATTAGTTAGTCAAATTCAAACACTTTTCATATTCATAGTTTTTCCAAAATCCAAAGTCTGCAAAAGTTATTTAAAACAGAAAACAGAAAAAGAAAATAAAAAATGAAAAAAATGAAAAAACCTCCATCTGTCCCGGTTTCAGTCACAAACCGGGACAAATGGGCCTCCTTGTTGTCCCGGTTTGTGACTGAAACCGGGACAAATGGGGGGGTGCCTATATATACTGATCAGCAGACCCCTCCCAAAACCATTGGAGGCATTTTTTTTTTGAAATGGAAGGAGGGGGTGTGTGCTAGTCTGTTTTTTTGTATGCATGCAAGGTGTTTGATGAAATGCCCGAGAGAGTTCACGAAATGATTTGATGTACACTTAAAGAAGTTTATTCTTCTTTTCGATCAAGGTTGATTTTTCTCTCATTTCATTTGTAATTAATTGATACCGTGCATGTTCAGTGTTTATTTGTCGATGTTCTGTAATGGTTATTGATGTAGTTCATTATATAATGCAGATGGACCGACAATGGATGTATGGTGACCGACGCACTGCCGAGTACATGACAGTTTGAGGAAATTTTTAGAGAAAGCCCAGGCCCACAGTACCAATGGTTTCATGTGTTGTCCATGTGTTAACTGTCAGAATAAGACAGATCACCCAAACGTGAGAACCCTTCAAAGTCATCTTATTCGGCATGGTTTCATGTCCAGCTATAATTGTTGGGCGAAGCACGGAGAAAAAGGTGTTATGATGGAAGACAATGAAGAAGAGGAAGATGATGACAACTATCCTATGTTCCCGGAGTACGGAGATTCTGCAACGGGGGAAGCTGAAGCTGAAGAGGCACCAGATGAGCCCACTGATGATCTTGGTAGGGCCATTGCTGATGCAAAGAGAGAGTGCGGAACTGAAAAGGAGAGGTTGAAGTTCGACCAGATGTTAGAGGATCACAAGAAATTGTTGTATCCAAGTTGCGAAGATGGTCAGAAAAAGCTGGGTACCACACTGGAATTACTGCAGTGGAAGGCAGAGTGTGGTGTGACTGATAAGGGATTTGGAAAGTTGCTGCAGATAATTAGGAAGATGCTTCCAAAGGTCAACGAGTTGCCCGACAGCACGTACGAAGCAAAGAAGGTTGTGTGCCCTCTAGGATTAGACGTGCATAAGATACATGCCTGCCCTAATGACTGCATCCTCTACCGCGGTGAGTATGAGAATTTGGATGCATGTCCAGTATACACTGCATTGCGGTATAAGATCAGACGAGATGACCCTGGTGAAGTTGAGGGTGAGCGTCCCCGGAAGAGGGTTCCTGCCAAGGTGATGTGGTATGCTCCTATAATACCACGGTTGAAACGCCTGTTCGCGAATAAAGAGCATGCCAAGTTGTTGCGATGGCACAAAGAGGGCCGTAAGAAAGACGCGATGTGTAGACACCCCGCTGATGGGTCGCAGTGGAGAAAAATTGAGAGAGAGTTCCCGGAATTTGAAGATGACGCAAGGAACTTAAGGTTTGGTCTAAGTACAGACAACTTCAATCCGTTTGGGGAGCAGAGCAGCAGTCATAGCACATGGGCTGTGACTCTATGTATTTATAACCTTCCTCCTTGGTTGTGCATGAAGCGAAAGTTCATTATGATGCCATTGCTCATCCAAGGCCGAAGCAACCCGACGACGACCTTGATGTATACCTCAGGCCATTATTTGAAGAACTTTTACAGTTGTGGCGGGAAGAAGGTGTACGGGTGTGGGATGAGCACAAACATGAGGAATTTGACATACGAGCTTTGCTTTTTGTAACAATTAACGATTGGTCTGCTCTTGCTAACCTCTCAGGGCAGTCGACCAAGGGGTACAACGCATGCACACACTGTTTGGGTGAGACTGAATGTTTATATTTGGATAAATGTAAGAAGTGTGTATCTGGGGCATCGTCGATTTCTTCCGATCAGGCATACCGCAAGGAAGAAAGGCAAGCATTTTAAAGGTGAGGCTGATCACAGTAGGAGGCCTGTCAACCGTACTGGTGAAGAAAAAAAGTAATCTTTGGAAAGGGTCCTGGAGGACAACAGGTTTCGAAAGACGCTAACGGGCACGCACCCATGTGGAAGAAAAAATCTATATTTTGGGAGCTACCATATTGGAAGGTCCTAGAGGTTAGATCTGCTATCGACGTGATGCACGTGACGAAGAATGTTTGCGTGAACCTGCTAGGCTACTTGGGCGTGTACGGGAAGAAAAAAGATACAGAGGAAGCACGAGAGGACCAGAAACGTGTGAAAGAACGAGACGGTCTAAGTCCCGAACACTACGAAGGTCCTGCTAGCTACGCTCTTACCAAACAAGAGAAAGTAATATTCTTTGAATGCCTGAGCAGTATCAAGGTCACGGCTGGGTTCTCGTCAAATATAAAGAGGATAGTAAATGTGAGACTCCAAAAATTTCAGAACCTAAAGTCTCATGATTGCCACGTGATTATGACGCAATTGCTTCCGATTGCACTGAGGGGGCTACTACCGGAAAATATTCGAGTACCCATTGTGAAGCTTTGTGCATTCCTCAATGCAATATCTCAAAAGGTAATCGAACCGGCGATTCTACCAGGGTTGCAAAATGATGTGGTCCAGTGTCTTGTCAGTTTTGAGTTGGTGTTCCCTCCATCCTTCTTCGATGTTATGACGCATCTCCTGGTTCACCTAGTCGAAGAGATTCAAGTTCTCGGTCCTGTATTTCTGCACAATATGTTCCCATTTGAGAGGTTCATGGCAGTCTTAAAGAAATATGTGCATAACCGTGCTAGGCCAGAAGGAAGCATCTCCAACGGCTACGGTAACGAGGAGGTCATTGAGTTCTGTGTTGACTTTATTCATGACCTTAAGCCGATAGGTGTTCCACAATCACGACATGAGGGTAGACTTAGTGGAAAAGGCACACTAGGAAAGAAAACAAAAATTTGTATGGATGGACATTCTTTCACTGAAGCACACTATACAGTTCTACAAAGTGCTACCTTGGTGGCCCCGTATATCGATGAACACAAGAATCTTGTACGCTCTCTACACGCGGGGAAGTCTGACAACTGGATTGTACGTACACACATGGCGACGTTCGGCGGTTGGTTGCGAGCACATCTTGAAAATAAAGACAAGGTTGATGAACAGTTACACTTGTTGGCCAGGGCACCATCTACAACTATATGTACTTTCCAAGGGTACGAGATAAATGGGAATACATTTTACACGAGTGTCCAAGATAAAAAGAGCACGAACCAAAACAGTGGTGTTCGCATTGATGCAACAAACAACAATGGGCAGAAGAACACATATTATGGTTGCATAGAGGAGATATGGGAACTTGACTATGGACCTTCTTTTAAGATCCCTTTGTTTCGGTGCAAATGGGTCAATCTGAAAGGCGGGGTTGAGGTAGACAAGATGTACGGAATGACAACAGTGGATCTAAACAATTTTGCGTACAGAGACGAACCATTCGTGCTAGCCAATGATGTGGCTCAGGTTTTCTATGTGAAAGACATGTCTAGCAGACCCAAAAAAAGAAACATCCTGGGAGTGGAGGAGCCGAGGCGTCACATAGTTCTTTCAGGAAAAAGAAACATCGTGGGAGTGGAGGACAAGACAGACATGTCAGATGATTATAATAATTTTGATGAAATTCCGCCTTTCGTAGTGAACATTGACCCAATCATCAAGTTGATTGAAGAAGATGCTCCATGGTTCCGACGCAGAAGAACTGGCGGTGTTGTGTGATGGAGATGTTGGTGCGATATGTAATAATTAATATATTAAACTTTTTATATGAAGAAGATGCTCCATTTTTACCTGCATATCAAAGATCTGACGGCGTTGATAGAACAAAACACACGATTTCACCTGCATACAGCCCCACGGTGGCTCTTGATGAGTGCCTGCATATCAAATGCACCGTGGGGCGTATGCAGGGAATCCGAGTAATTTGTATATATTCCTCAGTAGATGAATTGAACTATTCTTTTGATAGAACAAAACACACGATTTCACCTGCATACAGCCCCACGGTGGCTCCTGAGTGCCTGCATATCAAATGCACCGTGGGGCGTATGCAGGGAATCCGAGTGATTTGTATACCACACACCACCCGGCTAGGCACTAGAAGGAGGAAACACTGAGTGCTCGCCTCGTCCGAGAGGGGGCTATATATAGGGTCACGGGCTCAACCAGTGGTACTGATAGTGTTGATCCAACAACTCTCAAGTGCTCAAAAGAAGCACACCCCTGATCCAACGGCTAACAAGTGTTTCAAAGAAACACACGATCCGTGTGCTTCTTTAGTCCCGGTTTGAAACTGAAAGCGTTAATCGAACAGCTCAAAAGCAATCAAAAGAAACACACACCTGATCAAACGGCTTACAAGTGCTTGAAAAAAACACACGATCCGTGTGCTTCTTTAGTCCCGGTTTGGAAGTTAAAGTGTTGATCGAACAACTCAGAATTCCAAAGTTTGCAAAAGTTATACAAATTCACATTCAAAATAGTTTTAAACTAATTAAAATAATGGTTATAGAAAAGAGAAAATGTTTTTGTATTAGTTAGTCAAATTCAAACACTTTTCATATTGAAAGTTTTTTCAAATTCCAAAGTTTGCAAAAGTTATACAAATTCACATTCAAAATAGTTTTAAACTAATTTAAATAATGGTTATAGAAAAGAGAAAATGTTTTTGTATTAGTTAGTCAAATTCAAACACTTTTCATATTGAATTTTTTTCAAATTCCAAAGTTTGCAAAAGTTATACAAATTCACATTCAAAATAGTTTTAAACTAATTAAAATAATGGTTATAGAAAAGAGAAAATGTTTTTGTATTAGTTAGTCAAATTCAAACACTTTTCATATTGAAAGTTTTTTCAAATTCCAAAGTTTGCAAAAGTTATACAAATTCACATTCAAAATAGTTTTAAACTAATTTAAATAATGGTTATAGAAAAGAGAAAATGTTTTTGTATTAGTTAGTCAAATTCAAACAGTTTTCATATTGAAAGTTGTTTCAAATTCCAAATTTATTTAAAACAGAAAACAGAAAACAGAAAAAGAAAAGAAAAAGAAAAAGAAAAAACCCCATCTATCCTGGGTGGTGTCACAGCCCAGGACAGATGGGGTGCTATCTATCCCGGGTGGTGGCTCGGCCCGGGACAGATGGGGTGCTATCTGTCCCGGGTGCAGCCACGGCCCGGGACAGATGACCCCTATTTGTCCCGGGCCGAGCCACCACCCGGGACAGATAGAGTGTTGCTATATAAGCAACACTTAGCCACGGGTGGTGGCTCAACCCGGCAAAATCACATCGACGCCGTCAGGCTGCCAAAATTTCCCTCGAGCGCCGCCGCCTCCTTCCTCGACTCCGGCCGGGCTTCGCTCCATCCTCGAGCGCCGCCACCTTCCTCCTCGAAGCCGGCGACTAGGTGAGCCTCTCCCCTCTCTCTGCGCGTGCCCCAAACCCTAGCCTCGTCGCGTTGCCCGTCGTTAATCGCAAACCCTAGCCTCGCGTTGCCTTGTCCGTCGCCGGCCTCCGCTTCGGCGAGAAATCCACCGTATCTAGCCCTCTCTGGTCCAGTGCGACTGTGCACGTTTCGTGCACACACTCGCAGGACCCTTCACGCTCGAATTCCAAGGAATTGTGCTCGGCAGTGAGGATTACTCCATTCATGACTCCACGATGACGGCATCGTCCCATTTTCCTTTTTTTTCCTAAATGTATATCACTTATGTGTTTAGTTGATGTGTTTAGTATACATGTTTTACGGATGTAATTGTTACCTAATCACTTTACATGTTTTAACTAGGTCATTAGTCAAATGAGTGTGTACTTTGACATGTCAAATGAGTTTTGTCTTTGAACCAAGGATGCCAAAATTGTTAGAAGTTTTGTAGTTTAAACCATGTATCAATGTTTCCAACATTGAAGCAAATGTTTTGAATTTTCATAGCTCAACACTTGTTCATTGGAAAAAAAATCATAGAAAATTGTTAGGTCATTAGCAATTGATGTTTAGTTGTTGAAGTAGTGTAATGTGTTGAATTATTGTAATGTGTTGAAATATTATTATTGCAATATGATACTCAATTTTGTTGATGCAGGTACTCTGATTTGTCACCGTGTCGGAGCCACCGCAGTGTCGAAGCGCTGCCCCCTCGGATTTTGCGCCCTCTCGGAGCCCCAACTTTCTTCGACTACTCCGCCACTGTCAGACGAGCAAGAAAATGTAAATGGATTATTTAAGATGTATTATTGGTTTTTTAAATGGAATATTCGACTATTTTAGTGTCAAGATACATCGACTTCATTATTATTGCAAATGTAAATGGACTAGTGAAATGTAAATGGATGACTGAAATATAAATTAACATATTATATATTAAATGCAAATGTAAATGGATTGAAATCCCTTGCAGAAATTATGGACACCGGTAGAAACCTTGAACAAGAAGAGGACATGTTCGGCATCATCCGCGAAAGTGATGGATTGGACCAACAAGAAGAGGAACACTTAGACGATTTCACCGGGCAATTTCTGAACGAGTCCGGTTATGGACTGGAGGGGCATTCAGACGGAATAGACGTCACCGACAGTTCAGCTCACCGACAGTTCACCGACTCTACTGTTGGAAAGTCGGCCGCCGAGGTAGATATATGCCCTCAGGTTTTTGTCTCTGTTGAATAGATTTGTGTGTATACATATATTAACTATCACTTTTTCTTGTGTTTAGCCGTCGGCGGGCCATGAACCGGGACCAAGCAAAAAAGCAGCGGTGAAACGAGGCGGGCCACGAACCGGGACCAAAAAGCTCCAAGGGAAACAGAAGTACCACATCGAGGAGATCAATGAAAAAGGCAAACCGATTGCTCCCGCTAACCACGCAAGGAAATTTGTAGCTCAGTGCGGAGTCATCGTTCGGGACAGACTCTCCATCAGGGATCAAGAATGGTATAAGCCAAAGGTGCCAAAAGAGGGGGTTATTTATGTAAGGGATGAAGACAAACAACTCCTTTGGGACGAGCTCATGCAGAATTTCACTTTACCGGAAGAGGAGGATGTAGAGAAGCCGGTTATAGAGAATCGATGCAAGGCCTGGACTTATATTGAAAAGGGTGAATTGTTCCGCAGCTGGAAGAAAAGGCTAAACAGGTTCATAACTGAAGGTAAGACTCCAGAATTTGTCGGAGTTTATGAAAAGATAAAAGATGAGTGGCCCGAATTTAAGGCGTACAAGCAATCGGAAGTCGCTAAGAAAATCTCAGCGAGAAATAAGAAAAATGCAGAGAAAAAGATATATCACCATAACATGGGGTCAGGTGGCTACCTGACGGCCATGCCTAAGTGGACGAAAATGGAGGATGAGTTTTTGGCTAAAGGTATAGAGATCGAGACATTTGGCTGGCCAGACCGGCTTAAGGCTTGGTTCTATGGGCATGGTGGAAAGTTAGACCCTGAAACAGGTGACTGTCTTTTTACCAAGGAGCACGGACCTGACCCTATTGAAGCTCTCAGAGAGGTATGGACGGAGGTCACGGAAGGCAGGTTCCACCCTAACAGAGAGAAGGACGAGCTATCGCGAGCCCTTAAGAATCCTGAACACAGTGGATGAACACGAGGAACCGTCGGCTCCGTACCGTGGATAATTGGGTTTCCCAAAGATGTTGGCACTTACAGAAGCCGATCGAGAAAGAAGAAAGAGATTGCCGACCGGGCCCAGTGGATGGAAAATAAATTACTACAACATGAGAAGGAGATAGCAGAGCTGAAGGCAGCGCAGACTCGGCGGATGCCCTGCGAATCTGAGACGCCCGAAGATCCTTCTTCTGATCCAAAATCAATGCGGAGAAGCAGCGTGGCTTCGACGGAGCTCGATCGCCACAATGATATGCCGGGACCTCGTCACCCCGTGGATAATATCGTGCAGCGGGAACTTTGCGACTTACATGTGCCATGCTTGAACATAACCGTGAAGGTGGCGCACGGCTTTGCCCTACCGCCTAAACCAAATGGAACTTACCATTGTCGCCCTATTCCAGATGGCTATGCTGTTGTCGGGGTTGATGAGGTTATCAAGACATGTGAGGGAATTAAGCTGGACTTCCCTACGGGTGAAGACGAGGTTGAGTTGAGATTTGCCCTCAAGAGTACCTGCTTATGGAAAAAAGAATACATCGTGTTCCCACACATGCAGCAAAATCGCTCTCCCAGTCCACATGCCAGCCCACATAACTACAACAACGACAACCAATGCGCTAGTCCAGACACCCCCCACGATGACAACCAAGGCGCTAGTCCATCTCCGCCGTCGCGTGAGCGTACTCCGCCGCGTGAGCGTACTCCGCCGCCTCCGCAAAAGAAGCGGAAGTGCACCGCTGCGTCGACTAGTACTCAGAAAAGCGAAACGGGGAAGTCCCGCTTTGTGAACTCTCACGAAGATGTCGATATATCGGTCAACGAGATCCAGGATTCCCAGAGAAAGAAGGCAAAAAAGATGCATTTGCCTGTTCCGGTATATTCTTCGGATGCGATACGGTGGGCCAAAGAATTTCTTACGCATCCGTCGCAATATGAACTAAATATGGACGATGACTACACACGCGTTCTGGTGCGTACATCTAGGAGAGTGCGGGAAGAACAAAAATCTGCTGCCACCCAGAAGAGAGATGTTCCACAGCTTGAAATGCAGGCGGGACAATCGGCCCCTCCACTCATATTGGCGCCTTACAACCGGAACCCGGTCGATGATGTACTTTCGCAGCAAGCTAGAGATATGGGTATAAATCTGGCAGAGTTTAAGGCATTACAATCTGGCGAGAGTGTCACCATACATGAGGTGGTGCGGAAATATGTGAGAGGAGAAGATCTTGACGACCCTGCTATGGTGCGCACTCTACCAGCTAGGTTGCACCAACTAAATGCATGGTACATGCATACTATGAAAAGTCAAGAAGGAGACTGGCTCTATGCGAAAATTCCAACGGATTTTTATGGCCCAGGTGATGATGAGATTCAAATTGAGTATTGCGAATTATGGCAGTTATTCAATTTTGACGCGCTCGACAAATCTATCATCGGTGCCTTTTGCATGTAAGTAATTAAATTATGAATATATGTCAGTAATTCTCTAGCTCAACTTATTTTTCATTGCTTGTAATTATAGTTATCACTATATTACTTTTGTACTCTATTATGCAGGCTGAAAATTATACAATCTCGAAAGCTGGGACTCAATCACAAGATTGGATTCATTGACCCTAATCGAGTTCATCATCATGGTTTGTTACATTACCCAGAGAGTACGGAGGAGCTTTTGCTTACTTATTTGATGGCGCAACATTACAAAAACACCATACTTTTCCCGTTCAACTTCGAGTGAGTTGTTTACTTTCTTATACATACTCGATGTTAAGTATATGTAATTGATGATTTAGTTATTAACAAATATAAACATATGGCAGATTTCACTGGGTATTATTTGAGATTGATGTTGAAAAGGCAATCGTTGATGTCTTCGACCCATTATCGAAACCTGAAGAAAAGTTCGACGACACGAAACAGATGCTCCAGAGGTAATTTCGTTCATTATCACAATCGACCTCGTCTTTTCTAATAATATATAGTAATTAGTAAACTTCTTTACTAATTTTCCATACCGTAAACTTCAGGGTTTGGGACAAGTTCACCTCTTTCCACAAGGACGTCGGTATAGCCCGGAACCTCACTTTTAAATGGCGAGAGGTAAGCCGAACTAGCTAGATTCCACGTATGCATATTCTTAATTTCAGTCTCACAATAGCATTTTTTTCAATATTTTTGATTATTTTTTATTGGTTTCTTATCTTATTCTATCATAAAGTGCGCGAAGCAGCAACAAGGCACCAATTTGTGTGGATTCTATGTCTGCGAGTTCATCTGAATTCACTTCAATGAGGGTGCAGACTGGAATAGGGTACGTTAACAATTTATTCAAACTTGTTCACTTTTTAAATTGAATTATTTTCATAATGGTTGATATATTGGTGTTGATCTCTCCTTTTTAGTTTGAGACGATCCGGAACAGGCTTGATGCAAAAGACCGCCTACTACCTATTACGGAGGAAATTGCGGGTTTTCTGCTTGACTATGTCATAAAGCCAGTCGCAGAATGCAGTATAATCCAGCCGCGGAAAAAGACCATCCCGAGGAAAAAATAGGGTCTAATGCCTCTCTGTCATGTAATGATCTCTGTTTGTAAATATTTAGACATGATCTTCCGGTTGTAAATATTTGTTGTAAATATTTGTTTGGGAGAACTCGTGTACTAGTAGTATTCATGACTATATCCCGAGGAAAAAATCGTGTATTCATGATATATATTATATAGTAACGTATAATATGTAACTCGATCTTGTTTGAAATGAAACATAAATGAAAAAACAGAAACACAAAAGAATCAGTAACATAAATATCAAAACCAGAAACACAAATAGAAAACAGGAAATAAAATAAAAGAAAACAAAAAATCATATATACGTCCCGGTTCGTATTACGAACCGGGACAAATGAGTCACAGCCAGAGGCTGGCTTGTTTGGCCACGTGGCCCCCTATTGGTCCCGGGCCGTGGCGTGCCCGGGACAAATAGGGGAGGCTATTTGTCCCGAACACGCTGTCCCGGGCGCGTGACCGGGACAAAAAGCTCTGCCGACCCGGGACCAGTGGCTTGTTTTGCTCTAGTGACATAAAGAGCAAAAGGGTGCTAGTCCAGGCTGATTTTGTTCAAACGGTAGCATATCCACAGAGTGGGCTCGCTTTTGTTTACTCTCGAGTTATATACCTACTTGTCGGCTGATCATGCTATTTGTGCAGGCGTTCTCACAGTTTCAACAATTTGAATATTTGGGTATCTATTTCGATTGTAAGGTTACAATTGATGGCATGTCACTAACACTAGTTCCATCAGAATTGTTGTGTCGGGAATTGATCAAGCTGGTAAACATTCTTACCTTCTTACATTTTGTAAGCAGTTATTTTCAATATAAATTGTGTATCCTGCTATTTAAGTAACTAGCAAAATGATGCTCCTAACTCATTTGGTTTTTTATGATGGTGTGGTAGGAGCTGGATAATGTAGTTGAAGAGCTTCAAAAAATTGCAGAGGTTCATCGACTAGAGAACGTATCAGTCATCTACCTAATAGGGAACACACAGAAGTCATTCATTCAGGAGAAGGTAAGCCCACAGATACGCTGAGGAACTGAAACTTTGTGCAGTGTTACAGAAAAAACTGAAAGTTTCTTGGCAATATTCAGTATACATGATGTATCTTTTTCTAGAGTAACATGGGCCTCACCCCCGGGTGCAGTGATAAAACTCAACGAAACCTGATGAATCGGCAGCATACAGTACCACAAATAGCAGCAACACGAAAACTAGGCTACTAGAAACAAAAAATCCCAGGATTTAGGAGGCGCTAGCTGACATCTCCTACGGGGGGCTGCTCAATTGCCCCGGACCGGCAAAATTTGAGCAGCCCCGGACAAAACCAAACCCCTACGGGACTGCCTAAACGGACAGCGGTCCGTTTTTTTGTCCGGAACTAATCAAACCTGTACCAAATTTGGTCCAGATTTGAGCAGCCCCCGGACACCGAGTGGACACCGAAAGTGTCCTCTTTTGTGCACACTACCCCACCGCACAGAGACCTCTCCTCCCACCTCGCGCCCACCCCGTTCCACCGCGACCCACCCCGGCCACCCACCGCCGCCGTTCGACCTCCTCCGGCCACCACGAGCACCCCCCACCTCTATCCCCTCCCGCCGCCGCTCCCAGAGTCGTTTCGCCGGCCAGCCACCGCCCGGTGCAACTCCCACCTCCCCACCCCGACGGGACGCACACAAGGTGTTCGTCCATTGCTCTGCCCTTGGGAGGGGAAAAATGACGGACAGCGGCGACGAGTTCTTCTTCAACAACGTGATCATCTACTCGTCGTCGTCGGACTCGGAGACAGACGACGAGAGCGACGTCCTCGTTGCCACGGCCGTGGTCAATCACCACATTGCATGTCAGCGGCCGTTGTTCCGAGGTTCCCTGCCCGGCCTTGCCGCGGCCTTGGAGAGGGACAGAGATGGTGGGCATGCCCGGCTGTACAAGGACTACTTCCATCCAACCAATCCGGTGTTCACGGCGAAGCTATTCCGGCGCCGTTTCCAGATGAAAAGGGACCTGTGCAACCGCATTCGACTTGGGGTGCTGGATTATGATGAATGGTTCAAGTGCAAGCCGGATGCCACTGGTAAGCTTGGCTTCTCTTCTTATCAGAAATGCACCGCGGCAGTCCGAATGCTAGCATATGGAGTAGCCGGTGATCTGGTTGATGAGTACTTGCGCATGAGCTGTGAGACCATATGCCTTGAGTCCATGTACAAGTTTTGTGCAGCTGTGGTTCAGGTCTTTGGCCCGGAGTACTTGAGGGAACCAACTGTTGCTGACACTCAGCGGCTTTTGTCGATCAACGAGAGTAGAGGTTGGCCTGGGATGCTTGGAAGCATCTATTGTATGCACTGGGAGTGGAAGAACTGCCCACTTGGTTGGCAGGGGCAGTACAAGGGCCATGTTGGTGAGTGCACTGTTATTCTCGAGGCAGTTGCCTCGCATGATCTGTGGATTTGGCACTCGTTCTTTGGCATGGCAGGTTCACACAATGATATCAACGTGCTCCAGCGCTCTCCAATGTTTGGCAGACTTGCCATAGGCAACTCTCCGGAGGTGAGCTACGATGTCAATGGCCACCACTACACAAAGGGATATTATCTGGCTGATGGTATCTACCCCCCGTGGGCTACTTTTGTGAAGACCATTTCCGCTCCTCAAGGTGAGATGAGGAAACGATTTGCCCAAGAGCAGGAGAGTGCCCGGAAGGATGTGGAGCGTGCTTTTGGTGCGCTTCAGTCTCGATGGGCTATTGTTCGGCACCCTGCTAGAACATGGAGCCCGGAGATTATGTGGTCGGTGATGACTGCTTGTGTGATCATGCACAACATGATCATAGAGGATGAGCGCGATGACAGCGTGTACGACGAGAACTGGTTGTTTCAGGGTGAGAATGTGGAGCCCCAGCTAGGAGTGGCAAATTTCCAGCAGTTCATCGACTTCGCGTACGAGCTGCGTGATGCGGGAACCCACATTGCACTTCAGGATGATTTGGTTCAGCACATCTGGAACTTCGTAGGACACCAGTAGAGTTTTAACAATATTTATGTTTGAATTATATTTATGTTAGAATTTTATTTAAAGAATATTTATGTTTAAAAATCTGGAAAAAACTAGCCCGGGCAACTAAATGAGCAGCCCCGTAGGGCGCATGGCTCCAGTACGCGCGGACACGCCCGCGGACGGCTGCTCAAACGGACAAAATCCGGACCAAATCGGTCCGGATTTGAGCAGCCCCGGACGAGAATGGCCGTGCGAGCTACATCGACGCCGGGGACGAGCTGGAGGAGGACGGAGCGGACGAACACCACATCGCCGACATGCCGTTGTTCATGGACGAGCTCACCCAGCAGGCCAAGGCGGCGAGGAGGAACGTCAAGCGGGGCGCCGGCTTCACCGAGAAGGAGGATGAGTGTCTCTGCGACACATGGATGGAGGTGGGACAGAACACCATTATCAGGGCAGAGATGAAGGGCAACGCGTACTGGGCGAGGATGTTCAGGAACTACCATGAACGGTCCCTCCTCCAGCCGTACTCCATGGCCACCACACGGACCGAGCTCTCCATCCAAAAGAGGTTCGGGCTCATCTCGCAGGAGTGCAGCAAGTTCACCGGCTCCTTCGAGCACGCCGCGGCCCGGCCGCAAAGTGGCATCGGCATCGCCGACTTGGTGAGTGACCCTTCCTTTCCTTGTCCATTTGTTGTTTGTGTAGTCGTTCCATGTCCTCCAATGGCCGTTTGTGTAGGCGTTCCAAGCGTTGGAGGTCTACAAGGCCGAGCATGGGGGCAAGTCATTCAACTTCGCCCATTGCTACCGGAAGCTCAAGGACAACCAGAAATGGAAGGAGCTTCACAGCGCCCTCAAGAAAGGAGTGGCCGTGCCCGGAGGGGTGCCGCCAATGGCCACGGGTTCCGCCGATGGTCCGGAAAGCGAAAGGCCAAGGGGACGGGTCAACTCCAAGCTCGACCTGAAGCGGGACGCCACGACGATCGCGCTGCAGGAGACCCTCCAAGGCTTCATCACCCAGAAGGACAAGGAGACCGAGAAGAAGGACGAGAGGGACGAGAAGAAGCGCCGGGAGCGAGAGGAGGTGACGAAGAACTTCTTCCTCGTCCAAACGAAGAAGCTCGAGATAGAGGAGGAGAATGCAAAGACCAGGGCCTTGGAAGCCTCGACAAGGGCCATGGAGGCCGAGAACAAGAGGAGGGAGGTCGAGCTCGCTCTGGCCGCCCAAGAGGCGCAGATCATGGCCATGGACCTGACCTGCTTCACCCCAAGGAAGAGGGCCTACTACGAGAAGAAGCAGCAGCGGTACATGGAGGCCGAGGGCTGATCGGCATGGCCTGATCGTGCCCGACATGGCCTGAACCAGTGGCCGACATCCTATTTTGTACATCTAGACTAGTCCATTACCCCGTGGCCGGCATGGCCTGATCGTGGCCGGCATGGCCTGAACCGTGGCCTCCTTTTGCATGTGCCAATTTTGGTTTTTTGGTATTTTCAGTGTATTTTCGTATTTGCCTATATGTGCACTTCGAAAACTCTCACAATTTGAGCAGCCCCGTAGGGCGCATGGCTCCAGTCCGCGCGGACACGCCCGCGGACGGCTGCTTAAATGGACAAAATCCGGACCTAATTGGTCCGAATTTGAACAGCCCCGTAGGAGATGTCCTTACATCCTTCTCATACGGATTTAAACATGGGATCCAAAAAAGGGGAGTGGAGCACACACACATATGCCAGCAACGTCATTAAAAGCAAGACAATAGTACTACTATACGTGGGTATTGGCTATAAAACAGTGCCATGTCATTAATAGTCAACAAGTATAATAGTTGGTTATAAATATAGTCTAATTTATTAATATTTGGCTCACCTTCCACTCGTAAAGTGCTTAGAAGCACGTATTGCAGGTTCCATTCTCTCTGCTCCATATATAAGTATAAATATATTATGTAGATCCTTATAGCCTGCTAATGTACCTGCTCTTATGTGTGTTGTTGCATGCCAGGCGCTCAGTGTTCTACGGAGCATTAATGCTGAGGTCCACAAGTTCTCGCTAGAGTCGTGCAAGGTATTTCCATATAAGTTTACAAAAAATGGACCTGTGTTTCCCCGGTTCCTGTGTTTGGTCAATCCTGTCTGATTGAAAGAAATCTTGCAGTTGAATGTTTGTGGTTATGGGATGGATTGACGATGCCGATTGTTCATCAACCAGGTGATGAAAGCTTTCTTGGTGGTTGATAAAGGCAGGGCAAAAGATTGTGTGCAGGCCCTCCATTCAGCATTCTTTGAGAAGAGCTTGGCATCTGAAGTCGGGGGAGCTGAGAACGTTCCTGAAATCCTAGTTTTGCCGGAGGGGTACTCCAGTGTTCCGGAGTCCATCGAATGCCTCGTTGTTATCTCTTTTTTTTTTTAGAAAAGGGGAAAACCCCAGCCTCTGCATCGAGTGATGCACACAGCTGTTTTTATTACCACGAGTAGCGTATCGTACTTATTACAATGCTTACAAAAAGCAAATCAGATATGAAACCTTCTCCCAATGAAAAAAAAGACTAGTCACTACAGAAGCCGACTAGTAAACTGCCACGTAGACCGGGAGAAATAATCTTGTGCCACCATAAGAAGTCTTCTGCACCCAACGTACATAAGCTCCTTCTAGTCCGGCGGAAGCAAAAAAGCCCACAGCTGGATCCAATGCGCCGCCATATTGATAACGTGTAAGACATGAGAATTTTCTTTCTTGTTAAAAATCAAATTGTTCCTACAATTCCAAATAGACCAACAAATAGCCGAGACACCAATACGAATCCTAGCCTTGGTCTTATTATCAACCCCATTCAACCAATTACCAAACATATTAGTAACATTAGTAGGGGTGGAATATTGTAGGTACAGAAAACGGCACGCCAAATAAGTTGGGCAAAAGGGTAAGAGATAAATAAATGATTAATTGTTTCATTACAACTACAAAAACTACAAGTCATACTTCCTTTCCAATTCCGTTTAGCTAGATTATCCTTGGTGAGCAAAACTTTTCTATTAAGGAACCACATGAAGACCTTAATTTTGAGCGGTATTTTGATTTTCCAAAGTTATTTACAAAGAAATCTAGTATGCACATTCATCAAATCTTCATACATAGATTTAACTGTAAAAACTCCATTTTGAGTTAAATTCCAATGGAATTTATCCGGATCCCCAGTTAAAGTAATATCCATCAATCTTAAGCATAAATGAGACCACATTTCCCATTTATTCCCTAAGAGCGTCCTCCTGAAACTCATATTCAAAGGTGGCGTAGTAGCCAAAACATCGTGAACAGTCACATGCTTATGTTGCACAATGTTATACAGCAAAGGATATTGATCCATCAGCGGGGCTGATCCTAACCAAGTGTCCTCCCAAAACCGAGTAGTTTGGCCATTGCCAATTTTAAAAAGGCCTATGTTAAAGAATTCCTCTTTAACTTTCATGATGCCTTTCCAAAAAGGTGAATCACTTGGTTGTACTTCCACGTGAGCTAATGTTTTACTATGGAGGTATTTATTCCGCAACAATTCTTGCCATACTCCCTCCTCATTCAATAGTTTATATAGCCATTTGCTAAGTAAACATCTATTTTTTAGCTCCAACACTTCTACCCCTAAACCGCCTTGGTCTTTAGGTCTACAAATAATATTCCATTGTGTTAATCTGTACTTGCGTTTATTCTCATCACTTTGCCAGAATAAGCGAGTCCTGTAAAAATCTAACCTTTTCGTAACCCCTTTAGGTATTTCAAAAAAGGAAAGCATGAACATAGGTAAACTGGTCAATACAGAATTAACCAGAACCAACATGTCTCCATAAGAGAGCATTTTGCCTCTCCAACATCCAAGTTTACCATCAAAACGGCTCTCAACTGGATGCCATTCCGAGTTCCACAATTTCCTATTGTGAATTGGAACCCCAAGATACTTAAAAGGTAGAGAACCAGTTTCACATCCAAAGATATGTTTATATTGGTCCTCCACCTCCTTTGCTTTGTTATCTGACGACTTCCTCACCAACTTAATTGGAGACGATGAGGAGATGATGCTAGTCGAAGTCGAGGCGTGGGAAGGTGGGTGGGCCGATGTTGATGAGGACTTCGTGTGGTACAATGGAGCCTACGGTTGCTCAATTCCGATGGCGCCCGAGGCATGTCCAGTGCCTCGTGCAGACAGCTCGCCCTATGGAAATGCAGACATGCCCGCCAACCGTATGAACAACGATCACGTTGTTCCTTGTTCCATATATCGTCAAAAATGTGGGCGTGGTCAGAAAAGAAAATATTACTTCCTCTGTATCACACTATAATATGTTTTGGTAGCTTAAACGTCTTACATTTTGTTACAGAGGGAGTACTAGTTATTGCATGCGATAGAGATCAAGGAACGGTCCACATGTTAAGATCTCTTGGATAACGTATGCATGTTTCTACTCTCTTGTGTCCTAAAATCATCCCTCGTCGGTTTACAATGCGTCTCTTCAACAACTGCATTCTTACACCGGAGGTTTTACTTGGTCTGAATATTTCAGCTTCTAGGGAGTAATAGAAAACAGGAACTTCTATTAACTAGCACGCACTCCGTGTTTACTTCGCTCTTCTACCAATTTCGATGAAATCTGGAAGGCACACACGGAAACCTATCAAGCATGTACTCAGTGATTGACCATGACCAAATGTAACTAACTTTAGACAAAAGTCAGTATATACGCTTCAGAAACTTGACAAACAATCCAAATTTGTCACTGATGAAAGAAGCACACACCGTACAAGTTCCAAAAGGTGAAACTTTAAACCAGAGCACAAATGTAGAGGTAGACACAGAAGAAAAACAATCGCTAACCTACACTACAGGACTAACAGGCCAGACCGACGGCATTTGTCGTCGGGTTCAAGATGAAAACCGTCGGCGTACACGAGGCCGACGGTGGTCGTCGGGCTAAGGCCGTCGGCGTGTAATCCATCAGGGTTAAACCGTTGTCGTCGGCATCACAAATACCGTCAGGCTCATAGCTAGCTACGCCGACGGCATTGCCGTCGGGCTCACAGATAGCTCTACCAAAAAAAATTCAAATTTTTTTTCAACTTTTTTTATTATTATTTCAACTCTAATTTAATCATATATTTAATCACATATCACACACTTAATCATAATCTTAGCTCAAACTATCCACTCACACACTTAATCATAATATTAGCTCAAACTATGCACCATTAGTCAAACTTCCCAGATGGTCACCCAACCTTAGAGTGCTTCAGCCCAAGCACACTTAACTATTGAGTTCTATTCAAATGGGATTCCAGTTGAGATGTCATACCTTGTTGCTATTAGTATGATAGCAATCATATTAACCCTTATCTGAGATATTATACTTTTTAATCTTTAAAATTTCAAAAATAAGATTTGAATGAACAAAATAATTATGTTTAATAATACTTGAATAATAATAATAATAATCAATTATTTTATTTTTGTTTTGTCTTTTCCATTAAATAAGAAATAATTCATATCTTCATATTTATATATATATCAGAATTTACTAAATAAAATGTCTATGTTGATCATAAAAAAGAGAGAAGTCGAAATATGACATCCATACCATCATTTTCATAATGAATGATGTCTTTTAAAACAAACAAGAACCAACATAAATCAGCATAAAGTAAATTGAAGAGGCGAATTTAGATAGAAAGCAAGAAAAATCCTCATATTCAGGTATTATCCATAAAATATGTTCTACTCTTTGTGAAAATTAGATGGATGTCATTTTGGACCATATTTTATGTACTTGCTTCACAAAAAAGTCATTTTTGACACTTAAAAAATGGAAAATGGTATTTCAAAAAAGAATTTTGAAAATTGCTTCGGTGACGTTGTTTCCCATACCATGACACACATATGTGCTAAATATGGGAACTTTATCACAAACTATGACATGATAATGGTTATACATTGGTTATTTGTCTTGAAACCTATGCATGTTTATAGATGATTGACAATTTTGTGAAGTTTCATTTTGAAAAATTTGCCAAAAATCAAGTTTATCATTTTTCCTATAAACTAGTACACGTAAAAGGACTCCATGCCAAAGGGTTTCTTTTTTTGAGTACTTTTTCATATTTTTTCATTTCTTTCAAAAAAACGGTCAAAATGGAGAGCATGTCTATTCATCAAAAGTGGTCGAATTTTTCAAAACTAATGACGGTTCTATGTTTTAACCACTACTTGTGTACCTTAAAATTATTTTTTAAGAACTTCAGAGCAAACTATCACACAGTTGTAGTTCAAATTTGAATTACTTCTGGAAAATTGACATAAAGTTAATTAAAGAGGCGAATTTAGATAGAAAGTAAGAAAAATCCTTATATTATCCAAAAAAAATGTTCTACTCTTTGTGAAAATTATATGGGTGTCATTTTAAACCATATTTTATGTACTTGCTTCACAAAAAAGTCATTTTTGACACTTAAAAAAATGGAAAATGATATTTTGAAAAAGAATTTTGAAAATCGCTTCGGTGACGTTGTTTCCCATACCATGACACACATATGTGCTGAATATAGGAACTTTATCACAAACTATGACATTATAATGGTCATACATTGGTCATTTGTCTTGAAACCTATGCATGTTTATAGATGATTGATATTTTTGTGAAGTTTCATTTTAAAAAAATTGTCAAAAAACAAGTTTATCATTTTTACTATAAACTAGTACACGTAAAAGGACTTCATGCTAAATGGTTTCTTTTTTTTCATATTTTTTCATATTTTTTCATTTCTTCAAAAAACGGTCAAAATGGAGAGCATGGCTATTCATCAAAAGTGGTCGAATTTTTCAAAACTATTGACGGTTCTCTGTTGTAACCACTACTTGTGTACCTTAATTTTTTTTAAAGAACTTCATAGATAACTATCACACTGTTCTAGTTCAAATTTGAACTACTTCCAGAAAATTGACATAAAGTCAATTAAAGAGGCAAATTTAGAAAGTAAGAAAAATTCTCATATTCAGGTATTATCCATAAAATTTGTTGTACTCTTTGTGAAAATTAAATGGGTGTCATTTTGGACCATATTTTATGTACTTGCTTCACAATAAAATTCATTTTTGACACTTAAAAAATGGAAAATGATATTTCTAAAAAGAATTTTGAAAATCTCTTTAGCGACGTTGTTTTCCATACCATGACACACATATGTGCTGATTATGAGTATTTTATCACAAACTATGACATGATAATGGTCACGCATATGTGTTGAAACTATTGCATGTTTATATATGATTGATATTTTTTATAAAACTTTGTTTTGAAAAGTTGCCAAAACTCAAGTTTATCATTTTTCTAAAAACTAGTACACGTCAAAAGACTGCATGCCAAAGGGTTTCCTTTTTTTTAGTATTTTTTCATATATTTTTTCAGTGTAATCTAATTTTTTGAGTAAAACTGAAAAACTGTATAGTGAGCCCGACGGTAATGCCGTCGGGCTCACAATGTGATTAGATGAACGTTGACGGCACTGTAAACCCGACGGTGGCCGTCGGGCTCACTAAATGAACGCTGACGGCACTGTGAGCCCGACGGTGGTCGTCGGCCTTACAACTAGGACGCCGACGGTAAAACGACGCTGACGGTTTTTTCGTTTCATCGGTTTCACATTGTGACGCCGACGTCCCCGACATATTTCCGTCGGTGTTGAATGGCCGTCGGGCTAGGTCGGGCTGGGCTGTGTTTCCTGTAGTGCTAGGCCTTATGTAGAAAAGTGATCATGATTTCAACAACAACAAAAAGTAAAGAAATATTAAGAACCATGACCCGATTAATGTGACGCAGCATCAGGTCACAAACATGGTACTCAAAAGTTTATGCATGTTTACAAACAAACCTGAGCCAAGTCCTTGGGACACCAAAGAAGGATTGGTAAGTCGCGCGAGCGTCAACTGGAGCAGCCTCAATATTTAGGACGACACACGCTATTTCTCATGCTGCAGCCGCCGTCCGCTACACCACCTATGCCCATGTCCACTCAATCCCATCGGACGGCTGTCTTCTTATGATACCTTTGGAATCTGAAGAAATTGATACACATGCATATAATTGACACCATTAAGTTATAATCAGTTGCACGGTCCTTTGTACTGTAGCCCTGGAGCTTCTAGACTGAACTAAAAAAAATGGCCTTTACTAAAAGATCCTTGTTCATATGTTGATGTGCAGCCATCAAATTTTTAACACATTGACTACTATAAAAGTTAGAGTTGGCAAGTTGACACAGATGAAATAAATTCAGTTTTGGCACAATTTTGTGTGGATGTTTCGTCGGAGATTCTCCGTTTGTTTGATCAAAGTATGATGTGATCCACTAGTGGAAAAAGGACATCCAGTACCGATCTAGGAGGGGCATCAGTACCGGTTGACCGGTACTGCCCAATCGAAACTAAATGCCCCAAGCATTAGTACCGGTCGTGTTGCGACTGGTACTAAATGATATCCACGTGGGCCGCAGGCGTGGATTCAGATACAGACCGGTACTTAAAATTTTCCAAAAATAATAATTTATTTTTGAAATTTTTAGAATAAAAATATTTTTTAATTTTTTTGAAATTTCTCACTTAACTATCCACTAACCCACACTTAATCTCAAGTCTAACTATTTAATCTAGTTAATTTTTCCCTTTTCTACACACTTAACCTCCACACACTTAATCCATTAAGAACTGTCAAATTTCCCGATTGGTCACCCATCCTAAAACTGCTATAACACTAGCACGCTTAACATTTAGGTTCCTTTCAAACTAGATACTAAGAGAGAACTGTGAACTTACTGATAGTTCTATCTTATCAATCATGTTAACCACTCGGAAACACTTTATTCATTTCTTATATTATAAAAATTTCTTTAATTAAAAAAAAATATAATAATAATATTGAAATAAATAATTATAAAGTAAATATTATTTTATTTAAATAATGATTATATAATAATAAATATTGAAAAAATAAAATAATGTGATAAACACTACAAAAAAAGGAAATCCTTTGGCACGGGGACCTTATATGTGTACTAGTTGCTATGAAAAATGATAAACTTTATTTTTGATTTTTTTTGCAAAAAAAGTCTTCACAAAAAGGTTTATCATGTATAGACATCTAAAAGTTTCAAGACAAATGATCAAGTTATGGTCATTTTCACAAAAAGGTTTATCATGTATAGACATCTCATTTTTCACAAATAGGTGAATATTGGTATAAAACACAACCATGTCAAAGGAAATCTTGAAATTATTTCATAAATATTATTTTCCATTTTTAAAGTGCGAAAACTGACTTTTTTGTGAACAAACTACCAAAAATACGATGCAAAATCGCACCCATCTAATTTTCATGGAAACAACTACGCATATATAGGATAATGCCCAAGTGTTAGGTTTTTTCTTGATTTCTACCTAATTTCCCCTAGTTAAATGAGTTTATGCCTATTTTTTAAAAGTAATTCAAATTTGAACTACAACTGTTTGATAGATTGGTCCGAAATTTTTGGAAAACTCATTTTAAGATACACAACTAGTGGTTATATCACAGAGACATTGGTAGTTCTATAAAACATTACATCTTTTGATGAATTGTCATCACGACTGTTTTGACTTTCTTTATGAAAAAATGAAATAATATGATAAACACTTCAAAAAAAATCGTTTGGCATGGGGACCTTATATGTGTACTAGTTGCTATGAAAAATGATAAACTTTATTGTTGAAACAGATTGCAAAAAATTCTGCACAAAAAGGTCTATCATGTTTAGACATCTAGAAGTTTCAAGTCAAATGATCAAGTTATGGTTATTTTCAAGGCATAGTTTGTGATAAAGATCTCATATTCCACAAATAGGTAAATATTGGTATAAAAACAACCATGTCAAAGGAAATCTTGAAATTATTTTCATAAATATCATTTTCCATTTTTAAGTGCAAAAACTGACTTTTTGTGAACAAAGTACCAAAAATATGATGCAAAATGGCCCCATTTAATTTTCATGGAAACTAGTACACATAAGATGTATAATGCTCAAGTATTAGGGTTTTCCTTGATTTCTACCTAATTCCCCCTACTTTAATAAGTTTATGCCTATTTTTTGTAAGTAATTCAAATTTGAACTACAAATGTTTGCTAGCTTGGTCTGAATTTTTTTGAAAACTCATTTTAAGGTACACAACTAGTGTTTATATCACAGAAATATTGATAGTTCTGAAAAACATTACATCTTCTGATGAAGTGTCATCGCGACCGTTTATTTTTTCTTTATGAAAAAATGAAATAATGTGATAAACATTAAAAAAAGAAATATTCTGGCATGGGGACCTTATATGTGTACTAGTTTCTATGAAAAATGATAAGCTTTATTTTTGAAAATTTGTGCAAAAAAAGTCTTCACAAAAAGGTCTATCATGTATAGACATCTAGAAATTTCAAGCCAAATGATCAAGTTATGGTAATTTTCAAGGCATAGTTTGTGATAAAGATCTCATATTCCAAAAATAGGTGAATATTGGTATAAAACAAACCATGTCAAAGGAAATCTTGAAATTATTTTCATAAATATTATTTTCAAATTTTTAAGTGCAGAAACTGACTTTTTGTGAATAAAGTACCAAAAATATGATGTAAAATGGCGCCCATTTAATTTTCATGGAAATTAGTATACATATGATGGATAATGCCCCAGTATTAGGTTTTGCTCTATTTCTACCTAATTTCTCTTAGTTAAATGAGTTTATGCCTATTTTCGAAAGAAATTCAAATTTGAACTACAATTATTTGATAACTTGGTCTGAAATTTTTGGAAAAATCATTCTAAGGTACACAACTAGTGGTTATATCACAGAAATATTGATAGTTCTACAAAACATTTACATTTTCGGATGAATTGTCATCACGACCGTTTTGAATTTCTTTATGAAAAAATGAAATAGTGTGATAAACACTTCAAAAAAATAAATCCTTTGGCATGGGGACCTTATATGTGTACTAGTTACAACAATAACACTACTCACATCCACATGAGGAGGCACTCAAGCACTACAAAATATTAGAGATAAATTGTTTGCAACAATAACACTACTCACTTCCACATGACAAGACTCTCAACTCTTAAGCACTACAAATTATTAGAGAAATAAATTGTTTGCACTAACACTACTGTCTTCCACATGAGGAGACCCTCAAGCACTATAAACACTAGTACAAATAGTCCTCCGAATCAGAATCAGAAGACTCCTGGTGCACTGGTCGCGGTACGAGGTGACGCTGCCCATAGTTGACGATTCTAATCTTGTGGTACACCTCATATGCAACATACGCATCTATTGCTGCATACTCAATGTTGCAACCTGAAGGAGATATGCCCTAGAGGCAAATAAATTAGTAGTATTTATCACATTATCTCATAAGTTTATAATAGTTTTTTGTATTATGTTACAACTGTATTAATCGGAATTATTAATACACGTGTGATATATAGACAATCAGAGTCCCTAGTAAGACTTTATATAAACTAGTCCGTTGGGCAACAGTTGATTGAGATTTCCGATCAAGGAAAATGACGTCGGTTGACAATGGGGTCATCTTATTAGTAGAATAAGGTGATGGACATACACAAAGTATTGCAAAAAGATCGTAGGCGATGTTTGTCATTTGTAATAGATAAGTAATATGATAGCTTATTCCTTAAACTATGAGACCGTACTTATTGCTACTTCGTAGGGGTACTTTGAGAGCATCAAACGTTGTGTCTTATATAGCATAACAATAAAGGTGTCCATATTGGGTATTCCAAAAGAGTATGCTGAGACGTAAGGATCAAGAGCGGGATTTGTTCATTCTTGTAATGGAAAGATACTATGGGCCCACTCGGTGAGATTGCATCTATATAGCTGCGCAACTTATGACTAGGTAATGGAGATGTAATATCACAGATGAGTTAATAACCATTGTCGGTAACGAGATACAACAGGGCACCGGATGTCTGCGATCATATCTCTGACAAGGAAGTATCGTAAAAAACAAAGGAAATGAATATCATGTTTATGGTTCAACGACGATATTTGTAGAAGGGTCTCTGACCGTCATATGCATCCAGGTATCCTTGGCGGTCATTGGCGAGCGAAGGGTCTCGACCATGTCTGGAGTGTTCTCGAACCGTAGAATAATAAGCTTAAGGTCTTAACGACACCTGTAGAAGGTTCTGAAATTTTATAGGATTTTATTAAGAGAGAGAAATGATCCGGAAAGAGTTCCGGTGGTCCGGAAGGAGTTCCGGGAAGGTCTGGAATGGTTCCGGGAATGTCTGAAACATGTTCGGGTGGTTCGGAAAATGTTTCGGAGTCACGGGAGATTTAATAATATGCAAATATATTAATTATGAATTAATAATATTTTATATTAATTTAATATTAATTAAAAATAAAGGAAAAAGGGGCAGCACGCCTAATGGGCCAATTGGGGCCCATTAAGGGGAGCCGCACAAGGAGGGGAAAGGGGCCCATGGTTGGTGCGGCCAACCATGGCCGGCCGAACCCCCTCCCCCTCCTTTGTTTAGTCCCACATGAGGAAGGCAAGGTGTTTGCACACCCTCTCCCCTTTATATAGCAAGTTATATTAATTGGATTAATACACATAAAATACAATTAATATTGTAGAAGGCCGGCTGAGTCGTTTCTCCGCCCGTTTTGCATCCTCTCTCCACAATAGCTATACCGTCGGGCGCCATTGCCTTGCGGGATTCCAGAAAAGTTCTACCTCTGCGATCTCAGTTGGATCTGTGTGACCGGGGGTTGTTGTTTAGCTCCGTATGCTTGCGATTGCTCGGAGACGCCACATTTGAGGAGTCTGGGCGACGTCGTCTCGCCCACCCAGCAGCCCTGCCGCTGCCATGTCGCCGGCGCAACCCCCCCAGCCGCCGACGCCACGCCACTTTCCGCCCGACGCCCGTCGTCGCAGGTCATCGTCGACATCGCCGCGTCATCGTCTACTTCATCGCGTCAAGTTCTCCGCGACCTTGAGGTCGGCTACGTACGACTACATCGACAACATTTGTGCGGGAGCGTAATCACCGCTATCGGTCTATATGGAGGTAATGTGACCCGTTCCGCCACCGTTATCGCATGTACTAGATAGATAGATCCTGACTAGTTTGGGCGTTCTTATGCTAGAAAAATTATTGTTTTCTGCACCGAAACCCCTTCAGTGGTATCATAGCCGATCTATGCGTAGTACTGCTGGTACGGTTAGAACTCATGTTGAATGAGGACGTAATTCTTATATTTGCTACCCTCTAGCGTGCACTTACGATGCCTTTGGTATTGAGTTGATGAAGCGGCCCGGACCAACTTTACGCGTACGCTTACGTGAGACTGGTTCCACTACTGACATACGGCTTGCACCGTATCTGTGGCTGGCGGGTGTCTGTTTCTCTCTCTTTAGTCGACAAAGCATTTTCAATGGAGCGCCCGAAAGGGATGCTTAAACATGCAATCATATGATCGACGTTGTGGTACAAAGTTCGTAGGTAGGGAAACGGTTCTCTCATGAATAAGCCTATATGCCATGTAAAACTTGCAAAACTAAATAAAGGTAGAGGCGTCTTACTTTATTTTGCAGAGGCATTATTTTATGTGACATGCTTACGGTAAGTTTGATATTACTCGTACTTTCGTAGGCAATGGAGGACACCGTAGACTCGGAGCCATGCCGGGGCGCCCGGGGCCAGGCACATGGCGCCATGGAGGTCCAGGCGCATCGACCATGTCACATCACACTTCATTACTTTATGTTGATATTGTGTTGTTGTGTGTGCATCCTGTTGATTGCTTATATGTTAGATATACAACGATAGCATCTTAAAATAGGATGATCCCTAACAAATACCAAAAGTGTGTTCTCCCTCGTTGCGTACCACCAAGAATGTTCAACGTTATGAGGCAGGCCGTGACGATCGGGTGTCGGACATATCGTCATTTGCATATAGTGGGTGTAAGCCATGTTGCACGCGCAGGGTCTTCAAGGTTTGATTGGCGAGCCTAGCATATGCATATATGGCCTCGGAATACGGGAAGATCGAAAGATCGAGCATGAGTCATAGAGTTGTTGTGATCGACATTTTATGTCCACCTTTGAAGCTGTGCTGCCGGCCGTGACGATCGGAGGTAGTGTGGTGGATGGGGTCGTGTAATCGCTATCATTATTTTAGGGATAATAATATAAGTAGAGTGTGTTTGATAATATGATTATAAACTAAAACTCACATATGTTATAAACTTCACCTTACCTCTTTTGCGATCATATTTGTAGACGGAACTATACTTCGGTTACTTCCTTAGGAGTTCGGTTTCCAACTTGCAAGCCGATGGGTCCAACTTCATCTTGTGGTACAACAAATTTAGAGAGATTCTCATCCACAACAACCTCCTATATGTCCTAGAACAAAAGTTAGGAGATAGACCAGATGATTCTGCTAGCAAGGAGGAAGATGATGAGTTCCGTAAGCATCATGATATTTTCATAAAAGTGGAGGTCGTCATGAGCGTATGCCTAGCACCATTGTTGAAAGAGTTCTTTCAACACATGGAGCCATATGTCGTGATTGATGCGATCAAAGGACACTTCAAAGATGAATTGAGTCTTGAGCAATTCAGATAGCTTAGAAAGTTCCGGACCATTCACATGGAGGAGCATACATGTCTGGAGACTCATTTGAAGAAGTTGTATGACATCTATTTCAGGCTTACGAATATCTACGATTTTTAGATAGCGGACTCTAGTGCAATAGAGATTGCGCTTATATCTTTGCCTCCTAGCTATGAATAGCATGTGCGTGAATATGCTATAAAGAGAGACACAATGAGCTTCTTCACGTTCGTGAACAAGTTCAAATCTCTAAAAGTTGATTCCATCGTAGGAGAGTTGTTCGACGCTACGAGTATATTTGATATACGAAGATATACATGTATTCTTCTCATACTTGATGAAACGTATTTGGTACTTGCTGTTTATGAAACAGTCCCTGATTATCAGAAGTATGCGGCGATGGGTGACGTGACAGTGCACAAGTGATGGCAAGCAAGGAAGTTGATGGCCAGTAGTGCTCACGTCCTCGAGATAGCATATTAGTTATCATCAATAGTTTTTGATAAGACATTTTGTAATAGTGAGAGTGTGATGTAGTTTGGTGTCTTGAATGTTACAAGGCATAGTTATTCATATATATAATAGAACAAATCAGTTGTTTTATGTTATGAAACAAAACAGTTGTTTTATATTATGAGTAATTTGTATCACATCTCAATAACATTATGGGTATGATATACATTTATAATAGTGGAAATGATAAAATTATGTGTCCAAGAATTGTATGATTTTTTTGCAAAAACAAACACCACCAAATTTGATCATGTGAGCAATGTAATAAATAATGGATATTTTGATATGTTAAAAAGTTACATGTGCCGAATTGATTAAAGTAAGGATTGGATATTGAAGTGTCAATATGCAAAAAATTTAATTGAAAGTCATGCTAGATGATTATTAAATTAAAAATGTGGTAAAGGTCATCAATTCAAATTCCTCTATGATTATTAGTAAATAAGTGTATTTGCATAATAAGTCATGAGTCTGAAATTAATTTGATAAAAGATCAAATGGGGTTTTTCAGAAGAAAGATAGTGAATATTGTATTCGCAAGATTTGATTAAAGGAACATATTTTTGAATTATAGTTTCAACACAAAAGACTTCTGGAAATTCGAAATATTATAATCATACTCTATTTTAGATAAAGTGTGGTCTTTCATAATCTCGTTTAGAACCTCCTAATATCTTCAAAACATTATAGTCGATGTCCACTTTAGAAAATAGATATTTTTCCAACGGTAATTCGTGTGATCGACAATAGTGTCGTAATATAGATGATTTACGATAATTCAGAATATACACGAATAGTTCTCTATAGAATACTCACATTGGATGAGAGTGTATTCCAAAACCCGACAGAAACAAAACTGTTGTTGTCTGTGAAATTCCGAGGAAAATGTGATTTTCGAATTATGGTTAATGGAATTAGAAGCTAGAAATAAGGTATCAGACCTATATTCATAAAAGTAGAACATTGGAATGTGTTCCAAAGGTATTGGTCTACAAATGAAAATTTAATGATAAGAGTGAAGGAGACTTGAAAATTGTTTTCTGCTTGCAATCCTCTTCAAAGAGATCATAGTATTTTCATTAAAAGAAGCTTCTAAATAAGGTGTTGTTATAATATTTGCTGTCAGGTCACAATTTAATATTAAGTATTTTTGATCTTGTTGACAGATCAGGCTACACCTTATGAATACAAAGAAAGTTGAGAAAATATCAGAATACGAACAAAGGCTTTTGAGTTTGTAAATCCAAGTTACATTTACAAGGATTAAAACAGTAAATGTTACTATAAATCTTGTTAGAAGAATAAGGTTAATTAATCATCATATAAAGTGTTATATGAGAAATGTGACTATAAGAAAGCATATTTTGTCAAGATATGTATCTTGGACAAAATCAAATTTGTTGGCTACATAAATGTAGACATGCTTGAAGTCTGTGGGATTTATATTAATAGAATACTACAGTTCGTGTTAAGTTCGAATTGATGAAAGATCAATGATTTTGGTTTGACCAAAATGTCGAAATAAATTATGATTTTTAGTGGGAGTCAAAGTTACTTTACTCGGGTAGAATATATAAAGGACATATTTTTGAATAGGAGCTTAGACCCTCATATGTGTAGATGACATATTTTGAGTGGGAGCTCGTGTTCTTAAATATGTGGAGACATAATTTGAGTGGGAGCTGAATTCATCTTGTGTAAATGACACATTATGAATTGTACCAGTAAAATTAATTAGAAAGATGAAGTTGTGAAAATATTTAAAAGATAGTGTCTATTTGGAATAGAACGGGAATTTTAAATAGTTAGTCGAGTTGTTTTGGATTACATCTGAGGAGTCAGAATAGATTAAAACCAAAGGATGGTCCTTGGAAATCCAGTTAATCATTAAGATTAATGATACATGGTGATAGTGGTTGTATGACATGTTGGTCTATTATGTGATATTAGACATCATACACAAACCATTTTATATGCTCGATAAAATATGACCCATGTTCTTAGAAGAAGAATAGTTATGAAAGTAAGTTAGAATTTACTGGAACTAGAAGTGTATTTGTTATTAGATTGACATTGGAATGTCAAGTCCTCTACATAGGTATGAAAGTATATAAATATCGTGAGATTGTAAATGTTACAAGGAGTTCTCTATGACTTAGCGTGTCTGGAAAGCAATTATCTGGTTAACAGAATGAGAGTAAGCGCTGGGAAACAGAAGTCTCACTTGATTACGGTATATATATATATATATATATATATATATATATATATATATGTTATTAGATAACATGATATAAAATAGGTTGATATCAATGAATCGCAAAATAACACACAATTATGTATTGTACAGATTGTCAGACTAACACTCTTCCACAAGCAAGCATTATCATATAACGCTTATTTGATAAGGGGTTTTTGGTGAAGTAAAATGCAGCTAGTTTATTTGTACTCTACTGCAAGTGGGAGACTGAACGAGATATGCCCTAGAGACAAATAAATAAGTAGTATTTGTCGCATTATCTCATAAGTTTATAATAGGTTTTTGTATTATGCTACAACTGTATTAATCGGAATTATTATTACACATGTGATACATCGACAATCAGCGTCCCTAGTAAGTCTCTATATAAACTAGTCTGTTGGGCAATAGTTGATCGAGATTCCCGATCAAGGACAATGACGTCGGTTGACAATAGGGTCATCTTATTAATACAATAAGGTGATGGACATACGCAAAGTATTGCAATAAGATCGTATTACGATGTTTTTCGTTTGCAATAGATAAGTAATATGATAGCTTATTACTTAGACCGTGAGACCATACTTATTGCTACTTCGTAGGGGTACTTTGAGAGCATCAAACGTTGTGTCTTATATAGCATAACAATAACGGTGTCCATCTTGGGTATCCCGAAAGACTATGTTGAGACGTAATGATCAAGAGCGGGATTTGTTCATTCTTGTAATCGAAATATACTTTGGGCCCACTCGGTTAGATTACACTATATAGCTGCGCAGCTTATGACGAGGTCATGGAGATGTAATATCACAGACGAGTTAATAACCTTTGTCGGTAACGAGATACAACAGGGCATCGTATGTCTGCGGTCATATCTTGGACCAGGTAGTATCGTAAAAACAAAGGGAATGAATATCATGTTTATGGTTCAACAACGATATTCGTAGAATGCACAGGGACCGTCATATGCATCCAGGTATCCCTGGCGGTCATTGGCGAGCGAAGGGTCTCGACCATGTCTGGAGTGTTCTCGAACCGTAGTGTAACAAGATTAAGGTCTTAACGACACCTGGAGAAGGTTCTGGAATTTTATAGTATTTTATTAAGAGAGAGAAATGATCCGGAAAGAGTTCTGGTGGTCCAGAAGGAGTTCCGGGAAGGTCTGAAATGGTTCCGAGAATGTCCGAAAGATGTTCGGGTGGTTCGGAAAATGTTTCAGAGTCACGGGAGATTAATAATATGCAAATATATTAATTATCACTAGTGGAAAAAGAACCAACAGTACCGGTCGAGGAGGGGCATCAGTACCGGATTTGCAACCGGTACTACCCAAGTGGGATAGTAGGTCCCCCAACATCAGTACCGTCGTGTTGCGACCGGTACAAAAGGCCTACGTGTGGGGTTGCGGACTGAGGTTTCGACTGGAGACCTTTAGTTAACACCGACCGCTACTACTAAAGTTTTTTCAAAATAATTATTATTTGTTGAAACTTTCAGAAAAAAAAATTAGAATTTCGAAATTTCTCACTTAACTATCCACTAACCCACACTTAATCTCTAGTCTAACTCTACACACTTAATCTCTATACATTTAACCTCTACACACTTAATCTATTTGAGAACTGTCAAATTTCCCGATTGGTCACCCATCTTGAAATTGCTATAACATTAGCACGCTTAACATTTAGATCCTTTCAAACTAGATACGAAGAGAGAACTGAGAACTTACTGATAGTTCTATCTTATCAATCATGTTAACCACTCGGTAATGATTAAACACTTATTCATTTCTTATACTATCAAAATTTATTTGATTAAACAATTATATTATATAATAATAATATTGAAATAAATAATGATAAAACAAATATTACTTTATTTTAAAAATGATTGTATAGTAATAAATATTTAAATAATAAAATAATGTGATAAACACTTCAAAGAAAGAAATCTTTCTTTGGAAAATTACACAACTAGTGGTTATATTATATAGTAATAATATTGAAATAAATAATGATAAAATAAATATTACTTTATTTAAAAAATGATTATATAATAATAAATATTTAAATAATGAAATAATGTGATAAATACTTCAAAGAAAGAAATCTTTCTTAGGAAAATTACACAAGTAGTGGTTATATTATATAATAATAATATTGAAATAAATAATGATAAAACAAATATTACTTTATTTTAAAAATGATTATATAATAGTAAATATTTAAATAATGAAATAATGTGATAAACACTTCAAATGTGATAAACACTTCAAAAAAAGAATCCAACTAGTTATTGTTTGCAACAATAAGACAACTCACATCCAACAATAACACCACTACAAAATATTAGAGAGTTAACAATAACACTATACTAGCTAGAAAATATTAGAGATAATTTTTTTGCAACAATAAGATAACTCACATCCAACAATAACACTACTACATAATATTAGTGATAAATTGTTTGCAACATAACACTACTAGCTACAAAATATTAGAGTGTTTGCAACAATAACACTACTAGCTACAAAATATTAGTGTTTGCAGCAATAACACTACTAGCTCACATCCCAACAACAACAATACTGCACATATACATGAGTAAACACTCAAGGTAGTACAAACACTAGCTAGTAATCGTCATCCGAATAATCAGAATCAGAAGGCTCCTGGCGCACCGGTCGCGGTACGAGGTGATGCTGCCCGTAGTTGATGATTCTAATCTTACGGTACACCTCGTATGCAACATACGCATATATTGCTGCATACTCAATGTTGCAACCGTCAAGTGAGTACTTCTCCCAAAGATAATGCTGCCCACTCTTGAATCTTTTCTTCATATCCTTGTACGCGTCCTCGTCGAGCACGACGCTTGCCATAGCAGCCATTCCAACCTTGAGATGCTCAAGCCTAAAGATAGTCTGGAGATCAATGTGACAGGCAGATGGTATCTCAAGTCCCGGCCAGGTGCATTTCAGTTTGATCTTGTCATTTTTTATATCAACGCTAGCAAAATGAATGCCGCTACGAAGAAAATCCATGAGTGGTTGACATTGCTTGTCACTTCTGTAATAAAAATGAAACACATGTTAAAAATACTAACAACAACTTTGTACATTGCAATGCAACAACAATGTACAATAACAATTATATATATATTCATATGTGTCAAGGTATATATTTTCAGTCTAACTATGCAACAACAATATATATATGCAACAACAATATAGAACAATCTAACCAACAATGTATAATCATAACAACTATTTAACCTATTAAAAACTATGCAGCAATAGAACAATCTTTATTTCGGCCAACTATTGATGAATAACAACAATTTCATTTCGACCAATGAAACTATATATATATATATATATATATATATATATATATATATATATATATAGGGTAGCGCTATTTGACTCCCTGGGAGTAGAATAGTTATTCTACACCCACCATCTTTTGAACCGTAAAGAATTTTTACGTCACATAAATTTTGTCGTACTTCGTAAGTTTATAGGAACGTAAGAAAATATTAACATGACATAAAAAATTATTTATGTGGCATATAAAAAATATTACGTAAAATACGCATTTTTACCTGTTTTTACACTGTTATGACTTATATATTGCATTTCTTATGTATACTTTTTAGTTATGGGGCAAAATAAATATAATTATTTGGATCATAAACATATTTTTTTTATAAAAAACAATGTAAAAACTTTCGGGTGCAAAATAATTTATTCTGCACCTGGGTGCAGAATATATATATATATATATATATATATATATATATATATATATATATATATATATATATATATAGGAAATATTCATACTACCCTCGAAGGTAACTACCCCACGTGTGTTTCACACAATGTATGGAGTATCTATCATAACATGAGGTATGTATCATGTAGTATGGAGTATATAATGCTATTTCAGTACTATAGATACTTTTTTTAGTAGTATGTAGAAAATTTCTACATACTTCTCTTTTATATGCATATATGACGATATTTCGAGTATATAGTGTAAAATATTAGGCCATTTGCAATTTTTTCATTAAAGTTGTTTTTGGGTATCTTAGATATAGTATACGAACATACTCAAACCGATAAATTATGACAAATACTTCCGTAAGTTGGTATATGAGACGTGGGGTAGTTACCTTTGAGGGTAGAAACCATTTTACCTATATATATATATATATATATATATATATATATATATATATATATATATATATATATATATTGATCAGCACAATTAATCTCATTGGAACTATATGTATACACAACAACAATCTCATTTAATCTCATTTCCGCCAACTATTGAACAATCTTATTTCGGCCAACTATTGATGAACAACAACAATCTTATTTTGGCCAACTATATATATTGATCAACACAATAATCTCATTGGAATGTATAATTAACAACAAATCTCATTTTATAATTTGGCCAACTAATTTATTGAACAATTAATCTCATTTCGGTCCAACTATTGTAATATCTATTTCGGCCAACTATATATGAACAAAACAACAAATCTCATTTCGGCCAACTATATATATTGATCAACAATCAACAAATTAAAGTAAAATTGCCCCAAAATATAACATTTGGATCGGATGCATGAGATTTTTGAAGGAGATATGCCCTATAGGCAAATAAATAAGTAGTATTTATTACATTATCTCGTAAGTTTATAATAGGTTTGTGTATTATGCTATAACTGTATTAATCGGAATTATTAATACACGTGTGATACATAGACAACCAGGTCCCTAGCAAGCCTCTATATGAGCTAGTCCATTGGGAAACAGTTGATCGAGATTCCCGATCAAGGGCAATAACGTCAGTTGACAATGGGGGCATCTTGTTAGTTGAATAAGGTGGTGGACATACGCAAAGTATTGCAATAAGATCGTATTACGATGTTTATCATTTGCAATAGATAAGAGTGTGATAGCTTATTCCTTAGACCGTGAGACCATACTTATTGTTGCTTCGTAGGTGTGCTTTGAGAGCATCAAACGTTGTGTCTTATATAGCATGACAATAACGGTGTCCATCTTGGGTATTCCGAAAGAGCATCAAGACGTAAGGATCAAGAGCGGGATTTGTTCATTCTTGTAATGGAAAGATACTCTGGGCCCACTCGGTGATATTGCATCTATATAGCTGCGCAGCTTATGACTAGGTCATGGAGATGTAATATCGCAGACGAGTTAATAACCTTCGTCGGTAACGAGATACAGCAAAGGCATCGGTGTGTCTACGATCATATCTCGGACAAGGTAGTATCGCAGAGACAAAGGGAATGAATATCATACTTATGGTTCAACGACGATATTCATGGAATGCACAGGGGTCGTCATATATTTCCAGGTATCCCTGACGATCATTGGTGAGCGGAGTGTCTCGACCATGTCTGGAGTGTTCCCGAACCGTAGCGTAACAAACTTAAGGTCTTAGCGACGCTAGGAGATAGGTTCTGGAATTTTATAGGAGTTTGTTGGAGAGAGAGAATTGATCCGGAAAGAGTTCCGGTGGTCCGGAAGGAGTTCCGGGGAGGTATGGAATGGTTCCGGGAATGTCCGAAAGTTGTTCGGGTGGTTCCGAAATAGTTTCGGAGTCATGGGATATTGAATTATATATAAATATATTCATTATGAATTAATGGGATTTTTATATTAATTTAATATTAATTAAATAAAGGAAAAATGGGGCTCCCACCTAAATGGGCCCTAAGAGGGCCCATGAGGGGGAAACCGCACCCCACAAGGAAGGGGAAGGCTGGGCCTCCTAGTCCAACTCGGACTAGGAGTTGGAGGGCCCATGGGGGGTTCGGCCGAACCCCCCCCCCCCCCCCCTCCCCTCTCCTCCTTTAGTCCCACATGGGGGAGCCAAGGGGGTTGGCACACCCCCTTCCCCCTTTATATAGCAAGGCATATTAATTGATTTAAATCATAGGAAAATCCAATTAATTCCCGATTTCTCTCTCGATCTCGTGGTTCCCAAGTCAGAGCCGCGCCGAGCTGAGGAAGGGGGTCTCTCTCCACCTAAGCCATACCGCAGAGCGCCGTTGCTCTGCGGGATTCCAGATAAGATCTACTCCTGCGATTTCAGCTGGATCTGAATGACCGGGAGTTGTCGCTAGGCTCCATATGTTTGCGAGTGCTCGGAGGCTACTCCGTTGAGGAGCTTGGGCGACCTTGTCTCGCCCCCTGCAGCCGCCGCGCCACCCCCCTCTGCTGCCGGCGCACCAAGCCCCGGTGCTGGCGCTCTGCCTTCTTCCGCCCGACGCCCGTCGACGCAGATCATCGTCGACACCCCGGCGTCATCGACTTCGACATCGCGGCAAGATCTTCGCGACCTCGAGGTCGGCTACGTACGACTTCATCGTCAACGCTTGTGCGGGAGCGTAATCCCCGCTATCGGTCTACATGGAGGTAATGTAACCTGTTCCGCCACCGTTATCGCATGTACTAGATAGATAGATCCTGGCTAGTTAGGGTTTCGTACGCTAGAAAATTATTGTTTTCTACACCGTAACCCCTTCAGTGGAATCAGAGCCGATCTATGCGTAGTACTGCTGGTACGGTTAGAACTCATGTTGAATGAGGACGTCTTTCTTATATTTGCTACCCTCTAGCGTGCACTTGCGATGCCTTCGGTATTGAGTTGATGAAGCGGCCCGGACCGACTTTACGCGTACGCTTACGCGAGACTGGATCCACTACTGACATACGGCTTGCACCGTATCTGTGGCTGGCGGGTGTCTGTTTCTCTCTCTCTAGTCGGCAAAGCATTTTCAATGGAGGGCCCGAAAGGGATGCTTAAACATGCAATTATACGATTGACGTTGTGGTACAAAGTTCGTAGGTAGGGAAGCGATTCTCTTACGAATAAGCCTATTTGCCACGTAAAACTTGCAAAACTAAATAAAGCTAGAGGCGTCTAACTTTTTTTTGCAGAGGCGTTATTTCATGTGACATGGTTACGGTAAGTTTTGATATTACTCGTACTGTCGGAGGCAATGGAGGGCTCTGTAGACTCGGAGTCATGCCGGGGCGCCGGGGGGGCCAGGCACATGGCGCCATGAAGGTCCAGGCGCATCGACCATGTCACATCGCACTTCATTGCATCATTATTGTGTGATGTTGTGTGTGCATCCTATTGATTGCTTATATGCTAGATATACAACGGTAGCATCATAAATAGGATGATCCCTAACAAAATACCAAAAATTGTGTTCTCCCTCGTTGCGCACCACCAAGAAAGTTCTACGTTATGAGGCAGGCCGTGATGATCGGGTGTCACACATCTCGTCGTTCGCATACAGTGGGTGTAAGCCATGTTGCACGCGCAGGGTCTTCGAGGTTTGATTGGCGAGCCTAGCATACTCAGAGGTATGGCCTCGGAACACGGGAAGATCGAAAGATCGAGCACGAGTCATAGAGTTGTTATGATCGACATTTTATGTCCACCTTTGAAGCTGTGCTGCCGGCCGTGATGATCGGGGGTACTGTAGTGGATGGGGGTCGTGTCATCGCCATTATTATTTTAGGGATAATAATCTTGGTGTGGTGTGTTTTTGATAATGAGATTATAGGACTAAAACTTACCTACATATTATAAACTTAACCTTACCTCTTTTGCGATCACATCTGTAGACTACGCAACTATACTTCGGTTACTTCCTCAAGAGCCCGGATGCTACATTAGAAGCCGACGGGTCCAACTTCATCAGATGGTACAGGGGTTTTAGAAACATTCTCGAACACAACAACATTCTATATGTTCTCGATGAACCGACAGGAGAAGGACCAGGAGATTCTGCTAGCGAGGAGGAGGAAGATGATTTCCGTAGTCGTCGAGACATATTCATTGAAGTGGAGATCACCATGACCGTTTGCCTGGCACCCGAGTTGAAAGAGTTGTTTCGACGCAAGGAGCCAAGCGTCATGATGGATGCGATAAAGACGCACTTCGGGGATGAATTAAAGCGTGAGCAATTCAGGCAGCTTAGAATGTTCCAGACCGTTCACATGGAGGAGCATACATGTCTGAAGACCCATTTGAAGAGATTGTATGACATCTACTTCCAGCTGACGATGGTCTTCGATTACTGGATGGCAGATTCCTGAGCCATTCGGACTGTCATGATATCTCTACCTCCTAGCTATGAGAAGCATGTGCGCAAGTACATTTTGAAAGCCGACGATATGAACTTCTGCAAGTTCGTACGTGAGTTCCAGTCTCTGAAGGTTGATTCCATCGAAGGAGAGATCTTCGATGCTACAGGTATATATTTGATATATGCAGAATTATGAATTCGCCCATGGTATATGATGAAATTTTTGATAATTGTTCTGTTTGTGAAACAGGTCCTGATTATCACATATATGCGGCGCAGTTTGATGTGACCTGGCGCTGAAGCTGGTAGTCAAGGAGTTGATGGCCTTTTGGTGTTCAAGTCCTCAAGTTATCATAGTTATCATTAATAGTTTTGATGCGATCTTTTGTAATAGTGAGCGAGTGTGTGTGTCTTGATTGTTGCAAGACAAAGTTATTCATGTAATAAGACAAGTTCAGTTGTTTTATGTTATGGAACAAGTCAGTTGTTTTATCTTATGAATAAAGTTTCCACATCTCAGTTACATTGATTGTATGATAAGTATTCATAATTGTAGATATGATAAAATAGCTTGTCCCATGAACAAAGGTTCTATTGCTAGAACAAACACCGTCGAGTTTAGTCATAAAAGCAATGAAAGAAGTAATGGATGTTTTTAGTCCATTTAAGTATTTCGAGTGCTGAGTTGATTAAGCTTGAAATCAAGTATTGAAGTTGCAATACTAGCGGAAATTAATTGAGTGTCATTTTTAAAATGATTAATTAATGGTGTTTGCTGCTTGATCCGAATTGTTCCATGATTTTGGTAAATCGGAGTATTTGCCCGATAAATTATGGAGTCTGAGATTAATTTGATAATAGATCAAATGGGGTTTTTCAGAAGAAAAATTAGTGAAAATTGTGTTCACAAAATTCGATCAAAAGGACAGTATTTTTGAATTATGATTTCAGCGCAAGAGACTTGTGGAAATTGCTTCACAAAATTATAATGTCATATATATTGATATGTGGGGAATTATAATCATGCTCTATTTTAAATAAAGTATGGTCGTCAGAATCAGTCTTAGAATCTCCTAATACGTTCAAAACATTATAGTCGATGTCCACTTTAGAAAATAGATATTTTTCTCAACGAGAATTCGTAGGATCGACAGTAGTGTCGACATGTATATGATTATACGATAATTCGGAATATACATGAGTGGTTCTTTGTAGATTGCTCGCATTGGATGAGAGTGTATTCCAAATTCAATTAGAAACAAAGTTCAGTTTGTTGTCTGTGTAATTCCGAGGAAAAGATGATTTCCGAATTACGGTTTATGGATTGGAATTAGAAAGTTTGGAATAAAGTGTTAGACCTATGTTGGAAAGTGTTCCAAAGAGTATATGTCTGTTAATGAAAGTTTAGTGATTAAGAGTGAGGGAGACTAGAAAATTGTTTTCTGCTTGCAATCCTCTTCATAAAGATCATAATATTTTCATGAAAGAAACTTCTAAATAAAGTGTTGTTATATTTAATATTGTTGTCGGGTCACAGCACTGTATTGAGTATTACAGATCTTGTTGACAGATCAAGGTGCACTTTATGAATACAAAGAAAGTTGAGAAAGTATCGAAATACGAACAAAGGCTTTTCAGCCTGGAAATCCAAGTTGCGTTTAAAAGGATTAAGAGAGTAATTGTTGCTGCAATTCTTATTAGAGGAATAAGATTGTTTAATCGTCATATAAGGCGTTATATGAGAAATGTGACTATAAGAAAGACGCGGTGGCATGTCTTGTCAAGAAATGTGTCTTGCACAAGATCAAATTTGTTAACTACATTTATGTAGACATGCTTGAAGTCTGAGGGATTTGTAATACTGTAGTTTGTATTAAAATTGAATTGATAGTAGATCAATGATTTTGGTTTAACCAAGATGTCGATTTAAGTGGGAGTCATAGTTAGTTCACTCAGGAGAAATATGTAAAGAGCATATTTTTGAGTGGGAGCTTAGGAACTCAAATGTGTGGATAACATGTTTTTGAGTGGGAGCTCGTGTTGTCAAATATGTGGAGACATAGTTTGAGTGGGAGTCGTTTTCATCCTGTGTAGTTCACACATTGTGAAACTGTACCAATAGAATAGGATGAAGTTGTGAAACTATTTGAAAGTTAGTGTCTATTTTGAAATAGAACAGGAATTTTAAATAGTCAGTCGAGTTGTTTTGGATTATATCTGAGGGGTCAGAATAGAATCAAAAGGATGGTCCTTTGAAATTCAATTGATCATTAAGAGTAATGATGCATGAAAGTAATGGTTGTATGACATGTGGGTCTATTATGTAATATTAGACATCATACAGAGACCATATTATCTGCTCGATGAAATATAACCGATGTTCTTGGAATAAGAGCAGTTATGAAAGTAAATTTGGAATTTACTGGAAGTAGAAGTGCGTTAGTTAAGGGATTGACATTTGAATGTCAAGTTTTCTACATTGGTGTGAAAGTATGTAGATATCGTGAGTTTGTAATTGTTACAAGGGGCTCTGCATGGCTGAGTGTGTTTTTCAGAGCAGTTATCTGGTTAGTATAATCTGAGTAAGCGCTGGGAAGCAGAAGTCTCACTTAGTTACGGTATTTGCATATATGTTGTTAGACGACGTGATGATATCAAGCGAGTTGATACCAGTGAATCGCAAAAGCGTGTACAATCATGGATTGTGCAGTAACACTTTTCCACAAGCAAGCATTATCAAATGATTCTTATTTGATAAGGGATTCTGATAAAGTAAAATGCAGCTAGTTTATTTGTACTCTAGTGCAAGTGGGAGACTGAAGGAGATATGCCCTAGAGGCAAATAAATAAGTAGTATTTATTACATTATCTCGTAAGTTTATAATAGGTTTGTGTATTATGCTATAACTGTATTAATCGGAATTATTAATACACGTGTGATACATAGACAACCAGATCCCTAGCAAGCCTCTATATGAGCTAGTCCATTGGGCAACAGTTGATCGAGATTCCCGATCAAGGACAATGACGTCAGTTGACAATGGGGTCATCTTGTTAGTTGAATAAGGTGGTGGACATACGCAAAGTATTGCAATAAGATCGTATTACGATGTTTGTCATTTGCAATAGATAAGAGTGTGATAGCTTATTCCTTAGACCGTGAGACCATACTTATCGTTGCTTCGTAGGTGTGCTTTGAGAGCATCAAACGTTGTGTCTTATATAGCATGACAATAACGGTGTCCATCTTGGGTATTCCGAAAGAGCATCAAGACGTAAGGATCAAGAGCGGGATTTGTTCATTCTTGTAATGGAAAGATACTCTGGGCCCACTCGGTGATATTGCATCTATATAGCTGCGCAGCTTATGACTAGGTCATGGAGATGTAATATCGCAGACGAGTTAATAACCTTCGTCGGTAACGAGATACAGCAAAGGCATCGGTGTGCCTACGATCATATCTCGGACAAGGTAGTATCGCAGAGACAAAGGGAATGAATATCATACTTATGGTTCAACGACGATATTCGTGGAATGCACAGGCGTCGTCATATATTTCCAGGTATCCCTGACGATCATTGGTGAGCGGAGTGTCTCGACCATGTCTGGAGTGTTCCCGAACCGTAGGGTAACAAACTTAAGGTCTTAGCGACGCTAGGAGATAGGTTCTGGAATTTTATAGGAGTTTGTTGGAGAGAGAGAATTGATCCGGAAAGAGTTCCGGTGGTCCGGAAGGAGTTCCGGGGAGGTATGGAATGGTTCCGGGAATGTCCGAAAGTTGTTCGGGTGGTTCCGAAATAGTTTCGGAGTCATGGGATATTGAATTATATATAAATATATTAATTATGAATTAATGGGATTTTTATATTAATTTAATATTAATTAAATAAAGGAAAAAGGGGGCTCCCACCTAAATGGGCCCTAAGAGGGCCCATGAGGGGGAAACCGCACCCCACAAGGAAGGGGAAAGCTGGGCCTCCTAGTCCAACTCGGACTAGGAGTTGGAGGGCCCATGGGGGGTTCGGCCGAACCCCCCCCCCCCCCCCCCTCCCCTCTCCTCCTTTAGTCCCACATGGGGGAGCCAAGGGGGTTGGCACACCCCCTTCCCCCTTTATATAGCAAGGCATATTAATTGATTTAAATCATAGGAAAATCCAATTAATTCCCGATTTCTCTCTCGATCTCGTGGTTCCCAAGTCGGAGCCGCGCCGAGCTGAGGAAGGGGGTCTCTCTCCACCTAAGCCATACCGCAGAGCGCCGTTGCTCTGCGGGATTCCAGATAAGATCTACTCCTGCGATTTCAGCTGGATCTGAATGACCGGGAGTTGTCGCTAGGCTCCATATGTTTGCGAGTGCTCGGAGGCTACTCTGTTGAGGAGCTTGGGCGACGTCGTCTCGCCCCCTGCAGCCGCCGCGCCACCCCCCCTCTGCTGCCGGCGCACCAAGCCCCGGTGCTGGCGCTCTGCCTTCTTCCGCCCGACGCCCGTCGACGCAGATCATCGTCGACACCCCGGCGTCATCGACTTCGACATCGCGGCAAGATCTTCTCGACCTCGAGGTCGGCTACGTACGACTTCATCGTCAACGCTTGTGCGGGAGCGTAATCCCCGCTATCGGTCTACATGGAGGTAATGTAACCTGTTCCGCCACCGTTATCGCATGTACTAGATAGATAGATCCTGGCTAGTTAGGGTTTCGTACGCTAGAAAATTATTGTTTTCTGCACCGTAACCCCTTCAATTTTTTGTACCTTGCCCATTGGAAGACCAAGACATACTTCTTAAAACATAGTCGGATCACCGCAACCTCTTTCTGATTGGCGGTGTACTTGAAATCGAGACCGATGAACTTCTCCTTATCCCGAGCTTGACCAATCCATTTCTTGAAATCCGAGAGATATATAACCGCCTACCAACGTGCTATCATTGGTATAAACCACCTTCAGATTGGCGGTGTGTGCAAGCACCAGTCCACAGCGCGCGATTGGTGGCGCCGGATTCATGGTGTCCGGAGTGGATGAAGAGATCAGAGGGGAGAGAGTATCGCCGGAGGGAGAGAGGAAGAAGAGAAAGCCCCGGCCGTATCAAAAAAGGAAGAGACAGGGAAGAAAATTGTCCACTACCGTCTAAAATCGTGGCGGGAGTCGAACGGTTAGGACCTTTAGTACCGGACCGTAACACAACCCGGTACTAAAGCTCCCCTCGCCAGCCCCTCGCGGTCGTTGCCATCCCATTGAGCTTTAGTACCGTGCGGTGTTACGGACCGGTAGTGTTGCCCCCCTCCCCTCTGACAGTTCGAACCGGTACTGATACTCATTAGTACCGGCCGCAAATATAAGCAGGACTAATTCTCTGGACGAAAGTCCCTTTTCCACTAGTGGAATTAATAGTATTTTATATTAATTTAATATTAGTTAAAGAAAAAAGGGGCAGCCCACCTAATGGGCCAATTGGGGGCCATTAGGGGGAGCCGCACCAAGAGGGGAAAGGGGCCCATGGTTGGTGCGGCCAACCATGGCCTGCCGAACAACCCTCCCCCTCCTTTGTTTAGTCCCACATGGGGGAGGCAAGGTGTTTGCACACCCTCTCCCCCTTTATATAGCAAGTCATATTAATTGGATTAATACACAGAAAATACAATTAATATTGTAGCGGGCCGGCTGAGTTGTTTCTCCGCCCGTTTTGCATCCTCTCTCCACCAAAGCTATACCTCCGGGTGTCGTTGCCCTGTGTGATTCCAGAAAAGTTCTACCCCTGCGATCTCAGCTGGATCTGAGTGACCGGGGGTTGTTGTTAAGCTCTGAATGCTTGCGATTGCTCGGAGGCACCACATTTGAGGAGGCTGGGCGGCGTCGTCTCGCCCACCCAGCACCCTGTCGCAGCCCTGCCGCCGGCGCAACCCCCCAGCCGACGGCGCCACGCCACTTTCCGCCCGACGCCCGTCGTCGCAGGTCATCGTAGACATCGCCGCGTCATCGTCTACTTCGTCGCGCCAAGTTCTCCACGACCTTGAGGTCGGCTACGTACGACTTCATCGGCAACACTTGTACGGGAGCGTAATCCCCGCTATCGGTTTACGTGGAGGTAATGTGACCCGTTCCCCCACCGTTATCGCATGTACTAGATAGATAGATCCTGCCTAGTTAGGTCGTTCTTACGCTAGAAAAATTATTGTTTTCTGCACCGGAACCACTTCACAACCGTCAAGTGGGTACTTCTCCCAAAGTTTGTGCTGCTCCTTGTCCAAACTTGTCTTCATATTAGCGTATGCGTCCTCGTCGATCACGGCGCTTGGCATATCAGCCATTCCATTCTTTGCATGGTCAAGCCTAAACAAGTTATGGAGATCAATGTGGCAGGCAGATGGTATCTCAAGACCCCATGTGCGTCTCATGTTGATCTTGTCATTCGTTATATCAACGCTAGCAAAATCGATGAGCATTGGACATTGGCTGTCACTTCTGCAACAACAAATGGAACACAACAATATATAATTTGAGATCAAGTATCATACTCCCTCCGTTCCATTGAATAGGGCGTATAACTTTGGGCACAGGGATTAAGGACAGTCATGCAGTTTATTTATTCCCCACCTTGCCCCTACTCATGGCGTTGCATGCACGTCAAATCAACCGCACCCACACACAGCTGTAGAAAACTAGCAGCCCACGGCCAATCACAACCTCGAGCGGCTTCTCGATTCCCTAGATTCAGAGGGGCAGATTTGGAAAGATAGCGTTTCCATAGCAGCGCGCCTTACTTTGTGGCAATTTTTGGGAAAAAATATTACGCCTTAAGCATTGGAACGGAGGGAGTAAGAATAACAACAATATATTCAATGCAACTAAGATTTCCAGCTGATATATATATATATAATTTGAAATCATATGTATAATAAGAATAACAACAATATGCAACTTTAATTTTCGGCCATATATAATTTGAGATCTTGTATAATAACAACAATATGCAGTGCAATTTTCATTTTCTGCCAATATATAATTTGAGATGAAGTATAATAAGAATAACAACAATATGCAATGCAACTTTCATTTTCGGCCAATATATAATTTGAGATCAATATAATAAGAATAACAACAATATATGCAACTAAGATTTTTTGGACCAATATATAATTTGAGATCATATGTATAATAAGAATAACAACAATATATGCAATGCAATTAAGATTTTTGGCCAATATATATAGTTTGAGATCAAGTATAATAAGAATTTATAACAACAATATGCAACTTTCATTTTAGAGGGGCATATTTGGAAAGATAGCGTTTCCATAGCAGCGCGCCTTACTTTGTGGCAATTTTTGGGAAAAAATATTACGCCTTAAGCATTGGAACGGAGGGAGTAAGAATAACAACAATATATTCAATGCAACTAAGATTTCCAGCTGATATATATATATATATAATTTGAGATCATATGTATAATAAGAATAACAACAATATGCAACTTTAATTTTCGGCCATATATAATTTGAGATCTTGTATAATAACAACAATATGCAGTGCAATTTTCATTTTCTGCCAATATATAATTTGAGATGAAGTATAATAAGAATAACAACAATATGCAATGCAACTTTCATTTTCGGCCAATATATAATTTGAGATCAATATAATAAGAATAACAACAATATATGCAATTAATGCAACTAAGATTTTCTGGACCAATATATAATTTGAGATCATATGTATAATAAGAATAACAACAATATATGCAATGCAACTAAGATTTTTGGCCAATATATATAGTTTGAGATCAAGTATAATAAGAATTTATAACAACAATATGCAACTTTCATTTTACGCCACTACATAATTTGATGAGATCATGTATAATATAAGAATCCTATGCAATTTTCCTATCCTAATAGGCTTTTTTCCTATCCTATATAATTTGATGAGATCGTGTTCACTACAATCAAAGAGAAATTGCTATCCTATGCAATTTTTTTATCATATGGATCAAAACAAATTAAACAAAATAAGCCCTAATATTGGATTAATTACCTTGCCCATTGGAAAACCATCACACTTTTCTTGAAACATAGTTGGATGACCGCAACTTTTTCTGATCAGCCGTGTACTCGAGATCAAGATCCATGAACTTCTCTTGCTCCCGAGCTTCGCCAAGCCAAGTAGTGAAATCGGAGAGAAAACCCGCCACCTTAGCGCTATCGTTCGTGTACGCCACATTGAGGTTTGTGCCATGTGCAAGCACCTCCCCCTAGGGATTCATGGTGGCCGGAGGGATGCAAGAAGAGGAGAGGGTCGCTGACGGCCGGAAGGAAGAAGGAGAGAGGAAGAGGATCGCCGGCGCGGGGAGAAGAAAGTAGACATAGAGTAGAAAATGAGAACTGTCGTAGCCAATTTTGTCTAAAATCATGGTGGGAGTCGATTAGTTAGGGGTTTTAGTACGGTCGGTAACACGAACCGGTACTAAATCTCCACTCGCCCAACCCCACGCGGCCGTTGCCATCCCACTAGTACCGGGCCGTATTACGGCTCGGTACTAAAGGTACCTTACGGACATGTACTGATGCCCCCTGCCATTTGACCGTTCGGACCGATACTGATACTCATTAGTACCGGTCGTAAATATAATCAAGACTGATAGTTCTACTAGTGATCTATTCTCTAGGCTAAGATCCAACTATGCCTCTTTTTAAAAAAAAACAACTCTGGCTCGTTTCAAAAAAACAACTCTGGCCACTAAAATAGTTGGGCCACTTGGATAGTACGGAGTAGTCACTATATTATATAGGCCGAAGTCAGACAACTGGTCACTTGAGCATGCTTCCTTTTGTTTGATGCCGTGCGTCGCCGTCGTGTCTCCTGTGTGTGGCTCGCGTCCGAGGCTTGTATCCCGTCGCCGGTGACGGTGAGCCTCACACTCCGCAGCCGAGAAGATGGATTGCCGACTTAGCCGCATCCACTTCTCGCCAATAGAGCAACTACCGAACTTGCCTCCCAAACCAATTAATATCTTCGATGATAATCTCGAGCTCCGTCCGGCGACGCACATCACTTGGCGCCGCTGACGCCGGCGTTGTACTCAAGTGCGACCAAGAAGACGCTGCCACTCCGGCGCCGGCACACTTCCATGGCCAAACTATGGCGGCGCTTGTAAGTTCACTGTGCCTGCTATGCTACATGATTGCTCATATTTGGACCTGGACACGAGCGAGCCGAACTAGTCATTCTTGGACCGACCTTGCCAGGAATTTGTTTACCGATCAAAATATCACGGGTAACCGAAGGTGCCCGCGGTAAATGAGTTTACGGGATGAAAAATCTTGAAGCATTTGAATTTGAACCAATTTCATCCTTTAAAATTATTTTTTAAAGTTTTAAGTTTGAACTTCAATATTTGATTAAAAAAATTGATCGGTAACCAACCGGTATTTCCCGTTAACCATGGTACCGGTATTTCCCGGTAACCATGCTCCGAGATTTTTTTGGTACCGGTATCCAATAGTACCTTGCTCGTTGCTTGGGCGAATTGCAAAATGAACTATGCTTTTGAGATATGGGTCCACCGCTGTCTAGCGGACAAAAATGGTCTCAACTCCGTTACCGTAACTCGACATCCATTGATGGTCGGCGGCCCGGTGTGGAAGATAAATGGTGTTCGATATACAAACTTGATAACTGCTAACTGCAAATTATGCTATATAAGGTTAGAAATTTACATACATAATTATATTATTATTTTTGATTTATGGTTTGGTTGCTTACCACATGTGCCCATGATCATCGTATAATCCTATTTAATTTTTAGATAATCCATATTTAGGCTATTTTATGACTCGTATACTATATCATATCCGGGTGTCAAGTTCAGAATCTGATACCCTTATCCCTGAATTCCAAAAATTGGATATGGATTTTTCAAAATGATTTCAGAATCAAATATGGCTTGAAAATAATCCTATTCGTTTACATTCCACATTTGCACGTAAAAAATCTTATATTAAAAAATGAAGGAACTAGGAGAGAGATCGAAACAACATGGCACATCCACACGAGCTTTGCTGGTGCCATTTCAGACAGCTCTCGCAACGTGCAAACATGCACGTTGCACAGGACGGACCATGCGGTCGTAACCGGCGAACAAGACTAAAAGAAGACCACTTTGTTTTCATCTGCTAAATTCTCTCCTATTGTTCCGTGATTTGGGCTGGCGAGCCACAACCTGATTCGTTAAGGCAGCTCCGTCGGCCCGGTTTGAGTTCTACAATAGAACATTCTAGGATAATCAATGATGATCTGATCCAAGAAAAGAGGGGACTCTTTCTCGATCGGACTATGCTCCCGCCTCCCGCGTTACGGAAAAGAAAGGCGGCAGCCTAGTGTTTCATCCCTAGCCATCGCCGTCGGCGTCATCTGTAACTTCATTATCGTCTTTATCTAAAATTTGATAGGTTCTCACATACTCCAGCTGCTGCTCTGGCACTCAGAGGGTTGGGGATCTCAGAGCTATATAAGGGACTTTAATGTTAGAGTTTTGTTTTGGTTGTTATCTTATTTGTCAATGGAGATGTGATCGTCTATAATAAGTGATCTTCCGGTTTTCAGTCATTTGCGAGATCTTCTTCTCGATGTCAATGGTGGCTTTGGAAGATTAAGTTTGTTTATGTATGGTTTTTCAGATCTTGCTACGCCCCGATAGAGAAACCTAGTTGTCGCGTACCGTGGCGCTAACTTTGCTCCGCCCACCCTAGGACGTGTACTTGGTCGGCCCACTAAGACCTCCACCTTTTCTGGTTACTTCCTGTTATAGCTGGCCATCGGGCCGGCACGACACGCTCCGCTGTCGGCCCGACATAGAGGAAACACGCCTACAATCGTGCCGTGCCGGCACGCGGGCCTCGAATCGAAGCTAGGCACGGCACGACGACAGGAGGAGGCGTGGACCGGCAAGGCGAGAGTTCAAGGGGAGGAGGAAGAGACTCCGGTGTTGGACTCGTGTGGCTCTGTGCGAGGGGAGGACGAAGAGACTGCATGCGACCTTGGACTCGATTGGATGAAGGATACGACTCGCGGGCCTAATCATGTCGTGTCAGCACGGTTGGTGTCGTGCCACGGGCTGGCACGATTGTTGACTGGCCGTGTCGTGCCAGCCTGCATGCCTCAAAACGAGGTTAGGCACGGGCACGCATCGGGCCGGGCCGTGGCACGACACGGTTAGAATTATGGCTTGTCGTGCTTGAGCCGAGGCAAAATTTCCGTGCCTGAGGCTGGCCCGTTTAGCATGGCCCGTTTGGCCATTTATAGTTGAAGTTAGTTTTTCTATTTCGATTTTCTCTCTTCTTTTTTGGCAGTTTTGCTTTATTTTTTATTTTTATGTTTCATTTTTATTTTTGTTTTATTTTTTTCACCGTCTATTCTTGCTTTCTTCTTTTCTATTTTCTTTTTAGCTACTTTTTGCAATCACTCTCCTTAATTTTTCGTTTTGTATTTTCTGCCTTATATTAAAACTAAAATTTCTTATGTTGTACGAAAATATGACTTATCAATAGTAAAAACAAATATTCTTAAAAGTTCTTATGTTGTAGAAAAAAAATACTTTTTCAAATACCATAGGTATTCCTATTTTTTAAAATCGCAGCGTTTATTGGAAGAATAGTTCGTATTAATAGAATGTACAGACTAAAAAATCGTTCTAATGTACAATGACTTTATTTTAATTTTCTATTTTCATTTTTTCTGTTTCTTTGTGGATGTATTAAAAACAAAGTTTCGAAAATGTTCACTATAAAAAATTTGTTCAAGAATTTTTAAAAATTGTAGTAATGTTTTAAAATTGAATAAACGTTCAAACATAAAATTGTTTGAAAGTGTAAATAGTTCAGTTTATTTGAGAAATTTTCAAATTTGATAATTCTTAAATTTTGAAAATGTTTGGTTTTTATAAATGGGAACACATTTTAAGAATATTTATAAAAAAATTGAAAACTTTTCAAAATCTTCCGAAAATAGTTTATTTTTATTTTCTAAAAAATGTTCAAAATACTTTTTGTTCAAATAGCTATTTGGTTTAGTCTGTAAAAAATCATTTAAGAATAATATCCGTTCATAGACCTTTTTAAAAATTCTTCAAAAACTTGTTTCCGTTCAAATACCTATTTTTAAAATTTTAGAAACCGTAATGTTTGTTCATATAGTTTTTCCTGTGCAATTGTTCTTTAAAATAGTTTCCGTTCAAATACCTATTTTAGTTCACTTTTGAAAACCGTTCAAAAAATTGTTCATAGGATATTTGTGTTCATTTATATAAACTCAAAAGAATGTTCATATTAAAAAAATATTTAAATTTGAAAGGTGTTCACATGCAAAAATTGTCAAAATTTGAAATTTTGAAATGTTATGATTTAAGAAGTGTTCAGATTTTAAAATGTTTAATTTTAGAAATTGTTTACATTTTTTCTAAATGGTCTTGGTGGGGCACAGAAATTTCTATGGACCACTGCAGCAGGAAGTGGGCTGGCCCATTAGCGTCAGGCTCGTGCACTGCACTAAGGCTGCGGTAATAATCCATTGATTTCTAAACGGGCCCTGTATCCGCTGATCGATGGCTCTAGCTTATGCATCGGTGGTATCGCCGCCCGCTCAGCTCTGCCCCTTCCACCCTCTCTGTGTACTCCGCCGCACTCGTGGGTGGTCATGGCTTGCTGCGTATAAATTGTCACCTTCTTCCGCTCGAGAGTCGAGCACCATGCACCGAGCTACCATTAGCGTCCCGCTCTCTGCCTCTCTCTAGGAGTCGAGTCGTAGACTCGTAGTTAAGTTACCATGAGTGCACCTGGCAGCTACAGCAAATTCCTTTGGAAGACTTTCCACTCGCCCCCGCCTTCCGCCCCGCAACCTCAAATGGCGGGGTCGTTCGTGGGAGCAGGCCGGTGGCGGCCCCCAAATTCAGCGTCAAGGCGACGGCGTCCTGCATAAGCGGGGAGGCGGCAGTGGTGGAGAAGGGGCGGGAAGGGGAGAAGCTTCTGACGGAAGCCGTTCAGCTGGTGGAGAATCCGCCTGGGTCGACGGCGACCCGGATAGGTGGTTTGCCGGCGTTGGAGGAGTCGAAGGCGGCCGTAGATCATTACCGGGAAAGGGCGGTGCCGGAGGAAATGCGGGGTAGGAAGAATCCCCCGACGGAAACCGAGCTAGCGGAGAGGCAACGGCGGGCCTGATCATAGGCAGTTTGTCGGCGTTGGAGAAGGGGAAGGCTGCGGTGGCGGAGGAGCTCTTGGAGACCCAGCTGCCGCTGACTTCCTGCATCACTGGTTCTAACCAGACGGAGGCGTCCTCGCGTACTCGGAGTCAGCCTGTGGCACGGAAAGTGATGAAGGAGCTGCCGAGCAGGAAGAATTATGTGACCGATGCCGGAGTGGCCCACATTCTTCTGAGTCTAAACCGCGGCAGAGAGCCCTTACCAGCAATGATCCACAAGGCCGACATCTATTCAAAACACCCCAAAGAGCTTGTGGAACAATGTTCTTGCACCGCTTTTATGATCAACAAAAAAGGGGTACAATACAAAGTTTTCCTGTTCATAGGGGAAACACGCAAAGCTAATAATATAGGGAAAAAACAGCGACTTTGTCGCAACGTTAGCGGCAGCAGCAACACCAGATGGCACGGCCAGACCGGGGGCAAGCGCAAGATTGAAGCTGCGGATGGGGAAATCATTCCATGGGCTCTCATGGGAAATTTCTCCTACATGATAAATTGTGTAGCTAAACAACGAGAAACCACCGGCTGGCTTATGAAGGAGTACTGGCTCACCAATCAAGAAGAAGACACCCACCGGATCTACATGGTGTACAAGTCGAACCGCAGATGTCCAGAAACACCCACGACAAACAACAACTCCCCCGGTGCACAGACTCCATCGTCTGAGCATGGATACGATGAGGAGGAGGAGGAGGAGGAGGGAGATGAAGCGGGTGCACTTGCGTCCCTAGGCCCGCCGGGCGCTGGCACCGACATGCCATCTCAATCAAGTGGCCTCACCCAATCCAACATTCTCCTCCAGGTATCCTTTTTATCTGTATTGTATTGTACGTGAGGTGTTCGGATTATGTTAGCTCGATCCATCCAATCCAACACATGCTCAATCTGTACCGCAGGCTATGCAGGTCTTTGAGAAGGACATAAGCTCTCGCGTTGACTGGAAAGTGGCATTGGACAAGCTCGTGAGCGCGAAACAAGTGTATTCGCGGTTTGTTGGACGAATGCTGCACCCCCTTATTTTCTCCATATGTGCGCGCATGCAATACTGTTACGCTCATACTTCTTCTTCTTCTTCTTCTTTTGATTTCCTCCCCTCAGGACAATTGATGTGCTCGGATTGGAAAGGTCCATCATTTCAAGTACGTTTATTATGTTTTAAATCCCATTCCGCAAATTACCGTATTTTTTACTACCATTAATTTCCAATCACTAGCAAATTAACCGACAAACCTGATTTTGGAAGAAAGAACGAAATAACCTAACAAAATCACGTGGAGCAAACTCCCCTAGTCTCTGGATTCTGGAACAGCGAGGCACATGGGGAAATTCTTTATTAAAGTTAGCACCAAAAATGTGAGAAGAGGTGGCAACAAACTACAGATTTATAGCAACAAGGCAATAAAAAGAATAACTTACATAAGCGCATGTTGAAGTATATGGGGACTGGGGAGAGGCCAGATTTCTGTTGATAGTATGGTGCCGTCCATCTTAAAGCACCACATTTCGACTCTCGTCATGCATGTGTGAGTGTGTGCGTGGCGGTATATGCATACATGTGTTTCTAAGACAACCAAGTTTCATAGCCCTTTTTCTGTCACCTAACCGATATGCAATTTGTCTTATTTAGTAGTCAAACTTTAGACTCGAACCATGAGAAGCCTTACATTTTGGGACTCAATTATGCCACACGATCTCACCTCGAATACATCAAAAAAAATGTTGATTAATACCACTCTAATGTTAATTTGTTGTCACTTCGACGTTATATATCCAGGCATCCAGCGCACATATTGTATGTACAGTGCAAATAGTTATCGAGTACGACTCTGTTGTTATCATTTCTATGTCATACGTGGCACATATTGGTGGTCTAATATTACTCCAATCTAGAACTACGAACATGTGTGAGCGTACTTTTTGGTCGAACAAGTACAACACAAAGGAGGTGACAACAAGCGACACACACGCCACATTAATAAAAATGAGAGAGGAAATACTAACGTAGCACATTAGGTGGACGCCAAGAGAAGATATTGAGGGACGTCCTTACTAATCACATATGCATGCTTTGTCGTGGATATGTTATTCCATACAACCTGGGGTTTCAATCTTTTAGGGGAGGGGGGTTCAAATTATAAGAACTATGCTATGCTTTTACGGGAATGCTCTGCTACCCCTGGGTAGATGCCCCCCTTTAGATTTTTTTTATAGAAAATAGGGTGTGGCTCCCCGGCCTCTGCATCAAAATGATGCACACCTTTAGATGTCTAAATGTCCCCCTTTAGATGTTGTCCAATACAGTCCATCAGGTATGTGCGGCACAGTTAAGATTTGTCACGTGAAGTAGGTTTTGCTAATCACCTGAAATTACACGAGGATTACCTGACAGTGGTGGACAGGAAGAAGATGAGAAAAACACATCATAGATTGTATCACATGAGTATGAGTATTAGTTTCCTCATTTTATATTTATCTCTTGCATCGGTATTGATGCATAGCACCCATGGTGGGGTATGTGATAATGCTCTGGCGTACACTGCTTCTCCACATATGCTTGTGATTTAGACACAGCCTTTGCGCTTAGCTGTCAGCTCACTGTACGAGAACTGAAGAATTAAGGACAAAGCATATACTATGAGTGGCAATAACAATGGAGCCTATACCCGTGTGAGGCATTACAATGTTACTGTATGTGTATCCAACACCCTGCGACATGCATACATTTGTCTTATAAATGGCAAAGACTACCAACGTTGTGACCACCAAAGTAGCCATGTCTATCTCACCTGAGTAATTCAAGTCTAAGGTGTAGTGTTGAGTTTGTCGTCATTTTTATTTGCAGTAGAGATCTGGTTAGGTAGAAGAGAACACAACAACAACAAATACTTTATTACCTTTTAAATTAATATAAAAAGTTGTGTGCATCATCATGATGCAGAGGCCGGAGCTTTTTCATTTAAAAAAATGTATGCTATCTTCCATACAATGTAGGTATTCATCTGTTTTTGTGTCTGGTTCGTCGCCATACGGTGATAAAACTGCGCCATATGTGACTCAGCAAACGTTACATCGGTTTTCGTGTCTCAGTGTCATTTGTTTACATGTTTTGGCATTCTCATTCGATAGCATTTAGACCACGTGGATTATTATTTTTCTTTGTTGGGGCCTAATTAAGATGGTAGTAATTCAAAACTTCACATATTCCTTAGCCATCGATGAAAGTATCTTGTGTTATGCATTTACAACTAACATTGCTTTTCTCATTTTTAAATTAAACAGAACCACACAAGAAGTTGGAAGTACTTCTTGAGTGCGCTGCTCTTACCAAAGAGATGGGTCCCAAGGCGCGATATGAAATTGTTTCCTGTGGTGGACATATGTCAAGAATAATAGATTCTGCATTTTCTGAAGTAAAAAATAAAAGGGAACAGCAGGTACTAGTATACTTCAAGCAGTTGTATGGCTAAACGATTTTTTCTAGCATTCATGTTTTATTTGATTCTAGACCCCTTTTGAACGGTTATTTTCTCCCTCCATGTCGTGTCAAGTTACTATCTAGGCCTCTCAAGTTAATATTTATTTTTTCTGAAGCAAACAAATTCTTATCATTGTAAGTGACTGAGATTAAATTTGAGTTGGCCAAAATCGAGAAGTCAATCCTGGTAGGAAAATGGTAAAATATAATGGACTCATGCATACATATAGATTGTAGACTCAGTCAATGTTGTCATGAGTAATTCATAGAAAGTATTAGTTTTATTAACTTGACATGGTGTCCTCGTAGCTAGCGAGCTAGCTTAACCATGTCACAGATTTGCCCTAGTACTGCGTGCATGTGTCGATGTGCTGATGACAAATATCTCTTTGGCTCTAGCAAAGAAGCATGTAACTATATGTGTATTATCAAATGAGAATCCAATGAATTCAACATTGTGCTGCTCTTACACATTTGTTTACTGCCCTTTTGCACATGACGTTCCAATAAAAACATCCTCCTAGGTATGATACTCCTTTTAGCACATTGTGACAAATTGTTAGGTTTCTGCATAGATCATCTAAGAAAGAATACATGGGTGCTTCACTTGTGATTTTGCATTGCTACGTGGTTGTCACTGCATATGTGCTATATATACTCGCTCCATCCAAATATACAAGACACTCAGTTTGACCAACGAAATACTTGTGACAGAAGTATTACCTCCTTGTAAGAAGTTTATAGTGATATCCTTCTTGTGCCATGTATTTTGTTGGTTAATAAACTGAGGACATATAAGTATGTGGGAGGCGTGTTTATTTAGAGGGAGGGAGTACTGGAAGACTCTTTGTGTGTTGTTTTAGATTTTATTTACGTACGCAAGGGGATTGCTATGTTGTTTGAGCTGCCATTGGTTAATCATTTACATCTGACGCTGCATGGCAGGAGAATAATGCTCTAGGGAGAATTGGTCTTGTCCCAAAAAGGGTGCCCCGCTCCCAGGTAATATGCTAACAATGGGAAAAAATGAACTACTACTTGTATGTATTCAAAAGGAACTATGCAAAGGGAGAATTGGATTTCTCTGATTATGCAAAAGGAGTGATGGTACTAACTCCAAATTGTTCATAAGCAGGTGATAGATGATCCATTGCTGGTGCGTGACAGTGCAGGCACTGAAGGACTCCAGTATCAGTCAGTACCCGCTGAAGATGGTGTCTCATCCATTGCGGAGGGAGCGCAGAATGAGCGCCCAACCCCAGTGAACACTTCTGCAGCGTCCAGCTCTGGCGTCAAGAGAAAGGTAGATCAAGCCCACCCCGAAGCTCCACCAAGCACGCGTCAGGAGCGGGCTGACACTCGAGCTCAACCGGAGCAGCATGAAGTCGTTGAGGTGGCGGAGGGAGGCAGTGGAACTGGCAATCTTCTGGACGAGCTCGAACGAGATTTACCCTCCGAAGACGATCCGATCCAGGCCGGAGGCGACAACGGCGGGGACTTCAACAGAACTTGGGGTCTACCTGTCGGACCAGGGTTTCCTCAATCCGCCCCACCCCCAGGCACGGTGACTGAGCTGGATGGCGAACATGGTTCCTCGACGGGGCCCGATTGTCCGGACGAAACCGAACCTCAGTCATCCCTGGACAACGATCTTTTTAGGTCCGTCGGCAATCCGGGCGAGACCTCCAACTTGGAGTGGAATATGATTCAGTACAACTTGCAGATTCAACTTGATGCTGATGATTACGTGCAGGAGCCCCTTTGTTTCGACGGCCGCTAGTAGCATTTTTCCCAGTCCGAGTGAAGCTTAACTCGAGCTCGCTGAGGGCGGCAGTGCAGTTAATGGCTTGACGAGTTGCTAGACATATCTTCTCCGGCGGTGGCGTTCAGTTATAGTTTTGTCTGTGAGGGTGGATTGAACGTAACGTGGCCGTAGGGGTGTCAGTGTCGTACTTTGCAGAACTGAGTTTTGATGGTTGATTCTTGAGGCCCTTTTTTAAACGGCGGATGTTAAGTTGTAAGACTTGACATTCGAATAAACGATGTCTTCTTGTTTGGTCATGTTTCTACTGTGGTGTGTCCACACATATTAATAAAGACATGAATGCTTCGCCTGCGATTTTGCATTTATATATCAGGGTTCAAGGGTTGGCTGAATAATTCACTGATATGTAATGTAATAGATGATAAATTGCGTGATATTATGGAAGCCTTTCCGTATGTTGTTTTAGCTGCCCATTTGTCAATCATTGGTCGCTGCTTGCTCTAGAGGAAATTGGTGCTAATGTCCAGGATCAGGTCTCGCAAAAACTGTTTAAGGTAAATACTTACTTAATTCCCCTTCCACCACACAATGAATTGTGTGCAAAGAAAAAGAATAGAGGCATTGACGGTGCTAATTGTTCATAAACAGGTGACGAACGTTTCGTTGGTAGTGTGGCAAAAGATTGTGTACAAGCCCTCCATTCAGCATTCTTTTAAAATGGCTTCGTTCCAGAAGCATTGGGAGCAGAGAAGGAGCGCCCAATCCCAGTGAACTCATCAAGAGAAAGGCGCGTCACGACCACCCGGAGGCTCCACCAAGCTCGCGTCAGGGAATGAAGAACATGGACTGCAGTGTTCTGCAGGAACGTTGTTCTCCGAGAACGATGTGATGCCGGACAGAGGCGACCCCATCAGAGATCCAACCCAGTTTTATTTTTGAATAAATGCAGCGGAGCTATGAACTCGTCCATAACACAGACCTTCGTAGTGCTCACCCGAAGCATTCTGGTTTGTGAGTTTAGTAGATGAAACCTTACACAGTGAACAGCTGAATTACTTTTCTGAAATTTATATAACCACAAATGCACCCAGAGGTCTCTGGTACAGGAAAATGGAAGCTGGTATGCTGGCATTTGTTATCCCCATCCTGCAGCAGAGTCTACCAGTCCTAACTGAATCACCAAAAGACCTCGTTCATAGGTGTATTAGACCTTATTCTGAACCAAAGAGTGTTAACTGGAAACAACATTACGGGTTCAGACTAAGTGCAGAGTTACAATTACCTTGCAGTGATAAGTATTTATCATCAGCCATACATATTACAAATTTCCCCGTGGAATCTTACAAGTATTTATCATCAGCCATACTTATTGTATCAACATGCTGGCAATCTAATGATACTAAGTAGACAGCAGACGTATCATGGAGTCTGCCAACATGCAAGAAGAATATTATCAACATCAATCAAGTCCGTAGTACCTTTAGTAACTAGACTTCCACCAAATCTTTTTAGCGACAAAAATGGGTCTCATTTTCAAGCGTGGAGTCATCAGCCTTGCTTGGCGCTCTTGTCACCTTCCTACCCAAACTGCAGTAAGGAAATACAAGAAAATATTTTATATAGGAAACAATTGGCTGCACAGTGATGTCCAGGAATCCAGAAAATAGCATACCTCGACCCAAGATTTTGCACATCATCCCTGAACTTCTTTGGCCTGATCAATACAAAATGCTTTCTGCTGTCACTGAAAGATAACCCAAAATCTTTAATATGTTAAAGTGAATGCAGATTGCAAAAATAAACCACGTGTGAACACTGAACCTCCGCATGATCCGATTGCACTTTGGCAAAACATACCGAAACAAGGTGGGAACAAATGCCATCTTCTCACAAGCACCTGTGAGGAAGTATGATACCCGTACAACCTGCAAAACCACCATATCTATCATACGCAGCCAACAACCCATGTTTTCTCTGAACAGATGTGAAGTCAAGGCGTTGAGACTATAATATGTCAACAATGTTCTAGTTTTAGAGGTGCAGACTGTAGCGTCTTATTCTGAACATTTCTGACATCAAGGGGTTGGCCATACACATCCAGTAACAGATTTTTACAGCTACATAACAATTACAACATTCTCATCTATATATTGGCTTCATGCCTTGATCTCGAGAACTGCCATATACATCTGCTGCACACATATGTCGGTCACAAGTAGCCATCGGATTATGTCGGTGTACCTGCTACGGCTATTCAAGCTTCTGCTCAGTTTGCCCCTGTCTTCAGAAGCAAAGTTTCTCTTTCTCTTCACAGAGGCACTGATCCGGACATCCATCGACTAGCTATTGTCATTGTGCCTGCTTAATACCTACTATTCGAATTTCTGCTCGTTTGGTGCCTCGAGCTTCTGCAGCAGAGCTTTCTTTTCCTCTTCAGGGAGGGCGTTGAACATGAAAACAGACTTGTCGCCAATGTCATCCTTCATCGCTCACGAACACAACAGAAATTGTAAGATTCAACCGACAATTTTGTAATAGCCACAACTGATGAACAAGACTCTTGACTGGAACTCAATTAAAACTATACCTTAATGGGTTGCTGGAACTTTCTCGCGGCGAACACAGTGAAGAGTGCCATCCACACTCCTAAGAGGCTCAATTTGACCCCGTCGTCCATTAGACCAGACTGCGTATACGTCCACAAAACAAGTGTAAGACAATAGAGGTGACCCACTGCGTCCAGTCTGGTCTCAATTCAAGAGAGCTAATTTACCAGGTGTCCAAGAAGAAGGATGGGGATAACAAACGTCAAGATTCCAGCTTCCAGTTTTCCATAGCACAGACCTGTGAGGGTGCATTTGCTGTCAATTCCTCAGTCCATTCCACAACAGTTCAGCACACACTACACAGTGATTTGCAGAAGTGGTACCTACCTTCCTTGAAGACGAGGCCAGTGAGCGCGGCGAAGGTGGGCCCGACGAACCACATGGCGCCGGGGTGCTCGAGCACGTACCGTACAAGCCCCTCGTCGAGCGGCGCCGCGGCGAGGGCGTAGGTCCCCACAGACCCGACGACCCCGACCGCCCACAGCGCCTGGAGGAACCGCTTGATGGGGGTGACGTAGATGTGGATGAGCACGAGCGACAGCCCGAGCCCCGCGGCCCCGGCGCCGTAGAGCAGGTCGGCGCCCTGCCGGACGGCGTCGCCGGCGGGGTTCCCGGCCGGGAGGAACGCACCCGAGGCGGCGACGAGGAAGGAGGCCGCGGCGGTGACGAGCCCGGACCGGTACAGCAGGACCTCGCGCACGTCGGCGTCCTCCACGGTCCAGGGCCCGTACACGCCCGTGTAGACCGTGGTCTGGTCGGCCAGCCCGTCGCCGGCGGCCCTGATGGCGCGTCGGTGGCGGTGGCGGGCGAGGGGTGGGAGGAGGGAGGGCTTCGGGGATCTGCGGGCGAGAGGGCTGGGGTGCGGCGGCAGCGGCGCGAGCCGGAGGAGGACGGCGGTGGCCATGGGCATGGTCGCCGTCGACGAGGTAGCGGGGTTCGGTTTGGTTTTCTTGAGATTTTTTCGTGGGGTTCCGGTGATGATGGAGTGGGTGATGATGGCCGTAAACTCAGCGGACGGTCAGGATTTTCTATGGGTGTAACAGTGCCGTTCATCGGACGGCGTGAGCGCCACGATAGGCGGCTGGAGAGTATATTGCAAGGAAGGAAAATTCAAACATAGTAGCACATTTTTTTTTTCAAAATTCAGAATCGGCACTTTTTAGTTTTCATTCTAACACTACTCTATCCAAGAAAGATACTATGATGAGCAAGAGAGGGCCATAGGGCGTCTCGGCGGCGTTGTGACCAATGTCAAGCACACTTGATTGAACTGTTATGATTTTCAGGTGTGTAACAACATTGTGAGATCGGTGAACTATGTGGTTGTTTTACATGTGATATTTTCAGTTTCGATAACAATGTGAGCTAAATATCTATCTATTCATTATGTCCAGATTGCATACTTGTATATATTGTATATATTTGTATATAATTGTATAAATACATCGATTTTGACATTTAAAATAAATACGAAACGGGGATCTTTGGGCTGATGGCGCATAGAAAGGAAGACAACTATTGCCTAAAAGTGGTGTGGTCCTCTGTAGTGCTAGTTGCCCATTTTTTTTCATTTGCTAGTGAGAATAGAGAGGATAGATAATAGAGAGGGAACACCTAACATAAACTCTCTGTGTTATTCCATTATACATTTATATGCTTGTTTTAGAGCATGATTCATTTACGTTTGTGTTACCATTTTTTAACCAAACACCTTCATATTAGCAATTGTTAGCTTTTCACTACAAGCAGTAGCAATATGAACTCGATGTGTCGATACTTTTTGAACAAGGAAAAACACTTAACATGGCAAACAAACATTATCATACCCCTAATTAAAAAATGATTTTTTTTCGAGGAAAAGGAAACCACAGCGGGAGTTTCCCAGTTTTACTAAAGAAACTGGAGGGTGTCCAGAACAAGATACGGTTACATATAAAATTTTCAGACGAATAGGACAAACCCATGTGGTGTGGCTCAGCAAAATTAAAACATGAAACTACATTACACTCTAACACAGAGCAATCATCAATCCTTTCAAAAAAATTAACATGGCATTAATCCTTCATGTGGCACCACATCTGGCAAACCAAGCATCACTAATTCCAATTCCGTGATGGCGTTTGCCTCTGACAAAGGAGTATTCATAGAGCAGCGGGGTTTGAAAGCGCACCCCTTGTAATGTTTCAAGGGGGATGATGTGCCACATCCAGAACCACCCGTTAACTTCAGCATTGTGCCGCAAATGTGGCATGCGGCAAACACAACTTTGGGGTCTTTGGTGTATATCCTGGTGAAGTGAGGCCAAATCCATGACTCATCAAATGTTTTTTCATTTTCGAGGGAGACACCAACTGGTTTTTCTTTTTCGAGGGTGCCACCAACTGGTTTTGATCTCGGGCGCTTTTTGGGGCCACCTGGTGATGAAAGAAGGAAAGCAATGTCAATAACTTTGCGATCTCCGCGAAGAAGAAACAGGAGCATCCATCTACCCATCGTGTAATGATGAAAGTAAGTGCAGCTTACCCACACCGTTGCCACGTCTTTTTGGGGTCTCTGACATGTCCAAAGGCTCATGTCCGAATAGTGTGCGCCAATGTGAAAGTGCCAACTCCTCATCTGCGAAAGAGACGAGGCCCTGTTATTGCCGGAATGTATGGTTTGCACTATAAAGAGCATATATGTACAAGAAGTCCATTCACCTTTGGTTTTGTTCTTTGGAAACATTTATTTTATTTCATGAGGTGTAATATCTTGTTTCATGAGATGGATGACATAACATTAATATCTCTTTGCACCAAACAACATTAATCTTCTTTCCACGCTTTTTTGAAAATAAATATTTTACTTTGTATTGGCATGACTTTTTGTTGGTTAAGATCGTATGCTGCACGTGCACGGCTACTAGTACACGTATAAGAAGTCCATTTACCTTTGGTTTTGTTCTTCTTGGGTAACCGGTAGACGTGGCAAAAAGTGATCTCCTCCTATATATATACAGTAAAAGATGGAAGAAGTAAGTAATAAACATGGATAATTTCAAAGTTCCAAGCTAGTTAAGCACGATCCTTAATTACCTCCAAAAATGCTTTGCTGTTGATCCAATTAATTGCAGTGTACATAGTCATGGCAAGGTCACTGTTGGTACCATCGTTGGGGCGGAACAGCAGCGTGGTTCTCGTCCACCCCAACACTGAAAGAGTCCAATCGCCGAGGCCAGGGCCGGCTGCGTGCATCCTCTTCGGCTCCCACGTCCCGTGCTCCGTCTCCCAGCCTGTGACGGGCGAGAGCTTCGCCTTCGCCCCTGCAGCCTGGACCGCGGCGAAGCTCCGGGGTAGTTCCTCCGGGCGCCTGCCGTCGAGGCCCGCCAGCTGCTGGCCTGACCACTCCCACCCCAACTCCAGAGACGATCTCGCTTTCCATATGTAGCTGAACACCTCGCCCTCACTGGTCGTATGATCGATGCCAGGGACGGAGTAGAATCCGGCGGTTGCTGCCATAGATGAGCTGGGGATTCTAATCTAATTCGATGATTGGTGCACGAGAGAGAGAGAGAGAGAGAGGAGGTATATCTTCTTGGGTTGAGGAAGGTGCCGTGCTGAAGCAAGAGGAGGAGATATATGGGCAGCCGGCTACTCGGGGCCCCGGCCGGTGGAAGCTATTACTTTGACTTGCCTCTACTCTAGGTACTAGGCTTGGACATGGACATAGCTCCTTTTTACGCTCAATGGAACTACCCTGCGGGAAAGTCGCCCTAAATCCAATGCTGGGGATATCGGTCGATCCAAGGTAGCAGGTAATAAATCGGCAGATTTATCAGCATTAATTAAGATATCGGTCGAATTATCTTATCGGTGGGACACCGACAAGCGAGAAATCAGAAGATTTATCGAAATATCGACCGATATCTTGAACAACGCCTAAATGCATGTTGGGTCGTTAATCAGTTGCTAGGTAACATCTATGCCATGGTAAAGACATTTCCTAACTATCCCGTAGTTAGCTGCAAGTTAGTACAAACGGCTACGACTATGTAATGTCAGTGGTGGAGCTGGAACATGCTTTAAGTGATGTCAAGTGCTCAAATTAGGTCATCAACTAATACTTTTGGAGTCAATTAGTATATACACATAACAATTCCTTCCTCAGAATTTTATGTGATGTCACTTGACATCATAGTCCCTGTGCAGCTCCGCCACTGTGTAATGTGATGTTTCTTTCTTCATCCACCATATGTTTATGCTCAAATCTTCTGGCTGGGGTGGTGTGAACTTAACATAATAACAACCATAAACCGTAATGAATCAAAAATTCATAAGTATTCCATCAGTTCATCCATAGCTACTAGGAATAACTAAATCCAACTCTAGCATTTCAAAACAAATATAATTGTTAGATAGGGGCAGGCCACAAAAGTCAAAATTTTCATCAATTAAATTTTTTAAAACATAAATAAATCACAGATAGGTTGCCGCCGGAGACCTACTCCTTCTTGTCGTGGACGACTAGGTCAACGTACGGCAGGACGGTGTACAAGTGTGTCGGCGGCCTTCACACGGTGGGGTAGATAATGCCTCGTCCTGCATCACGAGAGACGCCAAAAACATGGACATCCATTGGCAGGACTTACGCACGAGTGATGCAGGGACCACGCCGCCACCTACTCCCGCTTATGCTTCGGCTTCAGCTGTGGTGATGGTGGTTACAGTGGTACTTGGGCCTCATGGCGGAGTCATCAAGAACCCTCGTGAGCCTGTCCCAGCACCTGATCTTGGCAAGCATGGCGGTGTGGACGGACTTCTGCAAGATCTGCGGAAGCACGGGATCCTCCTCCTCACATACATTCTCCTCCTCCTTTACCACATGCAGCGTAGGTGGAGCTGCATAGGAGCACGGCAATGACGGTGGAGCTTGGCCACACGGTGGCGTAGGAGCCAGAACCCGTGCGGGTTCTAAAACGCGTGAGAATCACGACGGCGATGGTTGTGCTTGTCATGAAACCATGCAGGAAGTTTTAGGCGAGTGTAGGGTCATCAAGGAACTCCTATGGGAGCGCGCATCGGCAGTGTTGGATCTCCAGAGCATGTGCACAACCGGTTGTCTGAACGGTTGTGACAGGAATCTGTTGATGCTTCAGGTGACACCCATGGGGTAGGTGCATATCTGACCAGGGTACTTGGATGCCATTCTGCAAGTTACCACCAGCACTCGTCGACGAGGATGCAACAGCAACCCTCGATCCCCCGACGGTATGATCTTGAACGGGGCTGCAAGGACAGCCGCACATCGCTGACCCAACGATGAGCTCGCCTCGTGGTCGTTATGCCCGTTCATCGGTAGGTGCTAGGTTTTGTTGTTGGCGCGGCCGGGGACCACAATGGGGTAGTGGACTGGTGCCCCTACCTTTGCACGTGTGTCAATTAATATGACCCATGAGAGAGAGGAGGGGTGGACATTGAGCGAACGATGTGTGTCCTTCTCCGGGGGGGGGGGGGGGGGTATGGGTCAATGCGTTGGGTGGACTTGCCCTAACTAATACGCATCTAATTGCAGTATATCCGGTGGAATGGTTCCATATGGGGTAGCGAGTTCAACCTTCTTCTTCTCTGGAGACACCTCTGTCCGCCCACATTGCCAATGTCCATTCTATCCTTCTGTTCCTCAAAACTTCATTATCATGAAGGGGTACACCAAGACCCCAGTGGCCTAAGTAAAGCATCACATCAATCTTATCCGGGACAATGTCATCAGGATCAAACTCTATGATCAAGTTACGAATTCAATATGTAAGAACTACCTTTACTTGGGCGTGAGACATGAAAATGATACTTGGAGGGTGAAGAGAGTATGTGCCTTATGCAATAGAAGCGGGTCATTTGGTGCATAATAGGGTGATTATGATTTGATTTACTTATCTCCTTGATTTGGTTGAAACTAGCTGTCACTTTCCATTATTTTATTTTAGCTGAGGATGCTATAAAGATGGGGAAACTGATTAAAATCATAATTGGTGTGCTCAAGTGCAGGTGAATAAGTTGGTAATAAATTTATGTTTGTAGTTTTAGTCAAGGAAATATGGATATTTGTTTCTAGGTTGATGTACTCTGATCAAAACAGTTTGCTGAAAACATGAGTGGTAGACCAGATGTGCATACAGCCCACGAAGGCGGGTACCCGATGGCAGAGCGATGCCTAATACGAATTGTTAATTAGCAGTAGGCTACGATTGTGACTAGGATGAATTGATGCAGAGTATGTGCGGCCGGGCACCCGTAGGAAGCAGAGGATGAGCGAGTGCGACCGTGCACTGTAGGAAGCAGATGATCTATAAATGCCCGGGTACCCGTAGGATGCAGACCGGGCACAGCTTGAGCTTGGATGGGAAGCGCGTCCACTGCAGCCGGGTGCCCGCCGTCCTGACATGAACTCTTATAAATGCCGGTCGACCGGCGTCCTATCTCGATCCACCACTCCACGAAGGGAAGAAACACGAAGCCATGGGGTCAAAGCACCTTGCTATCTTGATCGCCATGACTCTCACCATGTCCATCCCCGTCGCCGGGCGTTCTCTTCAAGCCTCCACCGCACCGCCACCGTCTCCAGCACACGCCGATCCACCACCCCCGGGGGCACCGTACCAGCTGGAGAACCCTGCCTTGCCGCCACCTTCAGCTCCAGGGGTTGTCCAGCAGCCCCCACCCATCTCATCGCAAGACCATGTTCAAGTCACCACCACCACCACCACCAAGGGGCTTGCCATCGGGTTCCTCGCGGCCTGCTTTCTGTATTCGCTCCTCATTGTCATCGTAAGGAACTTGTTGAACTTCTGGAGTGGACAGGCGCCGACGGCTGATCCTCAGCCGCAAAACGAGCAAGATGTTGTGCTCAACATTGCTGAGCGTTGCCTAGCCTGCCTCGTTGCACTCCCAGTATGCGCCTGATGTGTAAAGTCCTTTGTTACTGTTACCGGTGCAGTGATAGTGTTGTGGTTCCAGTGTCATATACAAGACTAAAAATAATAATATATACAAGACTACATTCCTTCCTGCTCTCCGTACCACCAGTCTATATATTCAGCTTATGTTTGTAAAGTTTTATTTTAGGTGCTGATATTATTTATTCTTGACAACATTTGTATCGGGTATTGTTGAATAATTAGGCGTATATATACTGTAAGAACAGTAATATCATTCACAATTTATTATTATTATTGGGCCTGTACTACTCCTGTATGAATGTAATTTTTCCAATGTTGCAAACGTGTTTCTATGGTATTGGATATGTGAGGTACATGTGTTGGGTTGTTTTGTTGCAAACTGAGACATGTTTTAAACGTTTGTTGTAACCAAATAGTTTGCTTAAGATTTTTTTTCCTACAATGATTAGCCGACCCTCTTTCACAACTTTAGAGATGACAAAAAAATGTTGCAGTTGATGTTGCACATACACGTATGATTTTTTTGCTTGAAGGGGTTTTGTTGCGACCAATCGGATGCACCAAACTCACCACTTAACTGGATTGGGCAGTTGTAGCCGTCTATTTCCATCCAAATCACTGGCCTTACTTATATGGGTGGAGTAAGATTAAACCAAAAAAAAATCAGAAATGTTGTGTCCGTCTTTTTGTGCCCAAATTCTGATTATTAATTTGTGTTGTATGCTTAAATTGAGAAAACATAGTTACTTTCTGCTTTTTTTTGTATACAAGGCCACTATCTCATTTTTTTAGATACCAAGATAACGTACCCAACTAATCAATATCATGATTTAATTGTGAAGAAAACATATTACCGTATGCCCCGAGATAAATAAGCATCTTACTTTTCGTTCTTCATTCTCTTTGGATGCATGCAACATTTGCTTGATAGTGGCCTTATATTTATAAAGAGAGAAAGTACTTCTAGTTAAGTTGATCCACTATTGAGCATCAATTTGTTGAAACATATGAGTCTTAGACCCGCGCAGGAGAGCCGTGCATGATTGTTAAACAATACTATACGATTCTGGATAGAAAAAAGAGCAATGTCAGAGAATCTGCGACCGGGCACTGGTAAGAATCAGTGTGGGTAGGCTTTATGATTTATGTTGATAATTAATTTATATTTTACTTTCAGTAAATAGATATACTTGTATCTAAGTCGATCCACCACGATGCCTGAAATGTCATGTAGAGATCTTACGAACGATTATCTTTTTAAGGAACACCAAAAACTCAACGCTCAATATATATATGCATTTGGCTTATCACTGAAATTTTTGGATATGTTTTATTTATACTAAAATTTTATAATTATTTATAATAAATTATTTATTATTATGGTTCTAACTTTTCAGATCACCGAAAACACACTCTCACGTTGCTAAATTTGAATATCTTACAACAAAACTAATATGCTATTATCCGCATGATGTTCTCTGAGCATCCACAAAATCAAATCTCTCAACATGTAACTAAGATACATACATTGTATTTGTAAATCATACTTGGCTAGTGTATCCGTTTTCTTACGTTTAAATATCCTAAAATATCTTGGTCGAATTTTGTAATCTATCTCTTGATATTGTCTCTATTTTCTGTAGTATAAGTTTCAACAAAAACTAAGCGAGAAACATATTATGATACCCATCCAAGCATACAACCAGAAGTAGAATTTCCACCCAAATATGTGTGTAGTGAGTGTAGCCAAACAGCACAATCTCTTGGTCTTACTTAAGTAAGAAAACCTTCTTTTCATTTACGCCACATGTTTCAACTTTATAAAATCAGAAGTGGTCCACGGATAAACAATATAAGGTGTAAAATCATTAGTTTAAATTGCATTATCCCCATTTTTTCATATTCCTTTCTCATCTATAGTCTATTCCTGTTCTATAGTTAATGTCAACCATCATATGTAAACTTTGTCTTCATGTTATTAAAGCTTGAGCTGATAAAAATTCGGTGGCGGAGCTACACACATGCCAAACTGGGCTATGGCCCGCCCAGAGTAGACCAAAACACTGAAAGAAAAAGGAAAATTTGACCCATTAAATAAAAAAAAACGTGAAGTTCTTTGCGCTGGCCCGCCCTAGATTTTGTATGAAGCTCCGCCAAAAAGTTCAGATATGTATATACTGCTATGAATGCAGGTAACTAATATTCTACTCCGTTCCTTTTCTAAAACAATGCGTATATTTTAAGCCAAAAGTCAACTTATTAGAAGTTTGACCAATTATATAGACGAAAAGATGAAAATTTGGAATATTACAAGTCTAATAGCAATAGATCCATCATACAATATACTTTTATTTTTATCTATAAATATTGTAGATGCATGTTTATATTCTTCTCTACTTACACGATGTTGACTTTTGAATATAGATATTTGTCCTATATTTTGGCACTGCCCCGACGGTGCTCTTGGAGAATGAAAAAAATGACTACAAATTTTTGAGCACAATAGAATAGGACGCTGACTTGTGGGTGCTCGTGACCTTTGCAAATCAGCTCCTTCCGGAATTGTGGTATGAAATATATGAACCCTCTGGCTCTAGGTGAATCATGATCTAGATTTAGTTCAGCCGGATTTAAAATATATTTTTAAAAAATTGGTTTTCAAAAATATTTGGTAGATCTAGCTATGAGCCCGATGGTAATGCCGTCGGCGTAGCTAGCTATGAGCCTGACGGCAATGCCGTCGGCGTAGCTATGAGCCCGACAGTCTTTGGGACGCCGACGGTAACGGATACACGCTAACGGCGCTAGCCCGACGGCTACCGTGTCGGGTTACGTGTACACCAAAGGTTTCCTATGTGAGCCCGACGGCATTTGCCATCGGGCTCGGCTGTTATTCCCGTAGTGACTCTAGGTGAATCATGATCTGGATTTAGTTCAGCCGGATTTGTAATTTTGGTGAGGAGATGATACCCACTGTTTCTGAAACATAGATTTATTTTAAAATATGTGATTTACCGAAGGGACAATAATTAATAATGCCATGTTCAATAGATGGCTGCTTGCAGTATTACATTCATAAATTCTCAACCAACGCAATGCATGTGCCGTCGGAGCCCGGGGACCAACCGAGCGACCTATTTCGGTTCAGATCGACTTCAATTCCAGACAAATCCTTCCAAGCTTGAGCGACCGTACTCCATCCGTAGTACGTACCACGTACTCGCATACAACCAACTGGGACACCTAAAATGCATGCAAGGAGTCATAAGTAAAACAATGCTACATTACTTCACGATTTGTAGCCCTGAAGCTTGAGCTTCCCGCCAAACTCCTCGGGCAGCTGCGAGTCATCGATGGCGTCCCGAAGCGTGGCGTCAAGGTCCCGGTCCGTGACGAACACAAACTTCTTCTTGGTGTTGTCGTCGATGAAGGGATACACCATCTTCCACGCAGCCATGAAGACATACGGCACGTGGATGAGGAACACTCGCCCCAGCCGCTCCGGATAGTTGTTCTGCATGATGTCCAACGACGCCAACATCGCCCGAATGTCGGAGTTCGCATACCCAAACCCCTTCAGGTCCACCACCGCCGCGAACTTCTCTTGTCCTGCTGGCAACCTGAAGAGCATTTCACACGTAAGGTTAACCATACTTTTGGTTAGATGTCCAATTCGGGAAGGAGAGGTACATACTTGGTGCAAGTGTTGTCAAGAATGTAGGTGACGTAGTGCTTGAACTCGTCAAGATCTCTCTTGGCGGTGAAGTGTCGAGCACCGAATAGGTACACCATGGGACGCCCTACCTTGTCGTAGCCCTGCACGTAGAGCTTGTCCTGACTAAGCTCGTTACGAACCATTTCCTCGGTGATGGATCCATTGGGCTTGGCGACCCGCTTCCAGGCGAGGTATTTGAGGAACATAGCCGACGCCTTCCTGATGCTGTGGTCTCGGGCACGTAGGAACCGCCGCAGCATGAAGTCATCCTCCTCCTGCACAACAAGGAATCAATGGACGGATAAGCGTCCACTTGGATGGTGAATGGTTGGACGGCTGATTGTGTAAGAAATGAATGTTTTTTGGTTGTTGTTGTTGTTGTAGGATTTGTAGGACCAAGTGGGATCGAATCATGCTAGGCGTACGTCCATCGTGAGAGGTCTATCATGGTGGTGAGCATTTATGTGGCTTTTCTCCCCTGCATGTCTGTCCCATTTCATCGGTGCCAATAAATACATCGACAGCTGCTCAATCATGCTTCCACGATTTTCGGTGACAAAAAATTAAAATAACAGTTCCGCCGCAAAAATAAAATAATTCTACAACTCTATGTGTGCTACAGTGACCTGATTAAATGACCCGATTAACCGGATCAAGCATTTCTCATGCACAATTTAAATGTTAGGCTAACTATAATGAGGAGCATCGATCATATAGTAATATTGTGCATATAATACAGTATCTTTTGATACGCATGATACTAACCATGATATCTCACTACGACTAGTCTCCAGAGTAATATATTTGTATATGCTTGTTCGTCAATTTCGCAAAGAAAAAAAAAACGTATTCGGCAATTTCCGCACGTATCCGTACCGTAAACGTGTGTGCCTATCCGTGCACGGTGAGCTGTTGCTGCTGCCACTTCTTGCTACCTACACACACATGGCACTTATATATATATCGATGTCAGCAGCTGGCTCTGTTTTCGCTGGCCAACCGCTAGCTAGTTAGTGTCCTCGAGTCTTAACAGCTGCCTAGAGAGACAGACTGATGAACCACCCTATCTGTCCTTCCTAAATGAGAAAAGCGTGTCCAAATCACACCATCAGCACGCCAAAAGCGACCAGCAACCACTCCCAGCTACACATCAGCTACTACTCCAGAGTATTGTTATTATCCAGTCGACCGTTTTACCTCTAGTCACCACAACTGCCGACCTTTCTGGTTACATGTCTCCTAACCTGAGTACAGTATTTTCCAGCAGTTAACTCCCTAAACGGCAAGATCTTGATCACAAGTTCACAATCACAACAACCGTGGTTTAGTAGCTGTGCTACCCGTTGAGCAGTTGTGACGGCAGATTATTTTCATTTTGTGAAGAAAAATACTACGTAATAGCTAAGGCAAAAAATAATAGCTAGCTGGTCAGGGGAACCGTCGGTGGACAGAGGACGGAGACGAGACAAGTCAAATCAGCCAAAAAGTTGTCGACGAGGAAACAAGCTAGAAACGGGGAGATGGCCGGTGGTGGTACCTTGGCCGCCGGGTCCTGAGCCTCGACGACGGCCCTCAGCTCCGCCACCTTCTTCCACTCCGACACATCATCGTCGATGGCATGGCCGTTCTGCCTCCGCTGCTCGTCGCCACCGCGATCCATGCTGCCGGCCGGCCTCCTCTTCCGACCGACCTTGGTTTTGGCTGGTTCCTTCTTGCTCCGACTAGAGTCGAAACCTATCGGCAATGGCTGCTGGCCTGAGGTGAGATCGGTGGCCTGATTTTATAGCTGGAAATGAGGAGGCCTGTGCAGCTGCGCTGGGAAGGCGAGGAGCGGTGTGGCTGGAACGAGCGAGCGAGGAGAAAGATGGGTGTGAGCTGTGACCTTTGTGCTGTGCTGTGCCCAACCGAAATTGACTCGACTCGCCGACTATTTATGTATTGCCAAACTCTGAAAAGGACGCACACCCGTACGGACAACATACAGACATACCACAAATCTATATATGAACCAAATTCTAAATATTAACATCGAGCTTTCGACTGAATTGAAATCGATCCGTTGACCGGAATTTGCGTAGCCACTTAGCCCAGTAATTTGGTACCCAAAAAATCAAATTAAACAGACTCTGAATGCGCCGCTCATTAGACCGTTGTGGGATGGGATGACCCGGTAAGCGTCAGAACTGATTCACCGATTTGCCTCGTCGAAATGTCGAATGCTGTCATGTGACTGAACCCGGTACAGCGATCTGTTCCTCTCGTGAATTAAACATGAGACTCCGGCTAATTAAGGCCAACGTGAGGCTGTGGTACCTAGGCATCACACGTACTACTCGTCTACTCCTACTAGGAATTATTCCAAATCAGAATTTGCACGTTGATTAGGAAATTCGGAGCGGGGCTAAGTTTAGTCACATGCTGGTTTTCTATTCTCACGAAGTGAGTCCGAATAAGAGCACTTCACAGTTCATACATATATTTATTGTGCCGCCCGTCTCACCATGCCATGCCACGCCTCGCACGAACATCACATTTCTTGGTGGAAGATTAAATTTCTTGTTAGTGCGCCAATTGGGCATACGTGTCAACAAGTATGCGCACATGCCATCTACAATTCATCCGCTACCAGCTCGGTGCCGACGCGCCCCTTCTACAATGCCTAGTGGAGCAACGACACCTACTTCTTCTACACCTCGGCGCACTGTTCTGTCAAGGTTGGGTCCTCTGCCTCGACGGGGTCGCCCGGACGCCACCGTCGGCGGGTTCAACCGTCACACATGGACCAAAGGGGACTTCAGCATCTACCGTGAGGTTGTAGCCACCGGGCGCCGTGTCAAACAAGTCTAGTGTGTAGGTAGGTAAGTTCTAGTATGTAGGTAGGTAATCGATGATATTAGCACTCCTACCGCTACTTGTCGTGACGATGTCAGCAATGAAAAAAAAACATTATTTCCAAACCAAATGTCTAATAAGAATCGGTTTCACCATGTTAACAACACTAATATTAACGAGCTAGATTTCGATTTGTTTCGACAACTATTTTTAAAACTGCCTTTATAACGAAAAAAGCAAGCTTATATATATTATAAATATGAGTTTCGCTCACGTATACTCCCTCCGTCCCAAAATAAGTGTCTCAAGTCTCTCAAAAAAGTGATATATCTTGACATGAACTATTTTGGGACGGAGGGAGTATTACTTTTTACGAAAGAAAGTTGTTTCTTTTGAAAGGTACCAATGAGTCTCTCGAATGGTTGCTTAAATAGCTCTCATGAAGGCAATGTTCTGAAGATTTCCGTAGGCGACGAGCTAGTATTATGGCTGTTAGTATCTGGTGTTGTGTTAGCTGCCCATAATCTGGAACGTGTGTTTGGAAAGAGCACTGCCTTCAATCTGCAGAAGAATTGTGTCTGTGTGTTGCTCAGTGTATGAAGCGCTCGACTATAAGGTTGGACGTTAGGATAAATTTCCTTTTCTTGCCCGCTCTCTAAGCGCTTCATCAAGCGTTCAGGAGTGTGAGTGTACATGCCCTAACATCTCAAGTTAGCTTGGTTGACCATAATGATACAACCAGACAATACTGCAGTTTCTGAACATCTCAAGTTAGCTTGGTTGACCATAATGATACAGCCAGACAATACTGCAGTTTCCAATTAGAAGACACAGCTTTCCTTACAGTTCAGCCATACCATGGATTATCATACTCCATGTGCCCGTGCCGATGTCTGAAAAGATTTATCCATACCTGAATTTAGAGCACGCTTACATTTTGTTGTCCACAGGGTGGAGCCACGTGCCGTGCTAGAGGATGCTGAATGGCAGATGCCTGCCTACTGTTTCACCGAAGATGACATCGAAACTGCCAAAAGAAAATCCATCATTTCTGAACCTGAGGACACGGCCGGTGATGGCCACTGACCCTACTTAACTATAATGCATAGACTGCAAGGGAAGATCAAGAGGTACATATTATGAAAGATGCTCTACTTAACACTTTACCTCCCGGATAAGAATCCTGAGAGGCTGATCAGTACCGAATGTCGACTGCCGCTGGTGCGTGTGGCTGGATACTTCCTTCAACAACGTATGGTTACTGCTGCGGTTTGCTCTAGACTCGTGATGATAAAGTACACCCTTCTGAGTGGTGAAGCTGGCGCCTGCTGCGGTTTTCCAGCTGATTAGAGACGATGTTTCTCTCGTTAGAGAGGTGTTTTGGGAGTAGTTTTCCTTTTTCTCGCTTTCCCATCTGATCTAACCCCAGATCTCCTGCCCGTTAACCGTCAAAACAAAAAGATGGACGTACGCACTGGTGACAAGAGAGGTTGATCCGTGTACTAGTAGCACGAGGGAAACGAGAGGATCCATCGCGATCTCGCCACTACTTGCTCATAACTCAAATATCAAGTACGTCCACCTAATTCATCAAGCACACCGGCCAGTTTGCTGTACTGTACAGAAACGGTGATAAATACTCACTCCGTTCTTAATTGACTCAGATTTAATTTAAATTGTATTAAATTTGAGTCAATTAATTCAGAACGGAGGGAGTATAATGTAGTATGTGGAAGCACCCTCCTTTCTCCATTCAGCATCTCGTTAGCTAAACAGATAGATCACCAGTCCATTGATCTGCAAATTAATCACATTACATATTTTTACCTGTCATAGTTTCATTCTGGAATCTGCAGCTCTGGTCCTGTGAACAGAAGAACGCAAAACCGAATTAATGTCTGGCTGAAAGAAGGCAAAGCAAAAATCGTCGCAAAATCCCTGCGAGGGCCGACATGGTAGAAATAAGCTTGTTGTGGCACTCCAGTATGCAAATTAGGTTGTTCTGGCGCTCCGTGCACTTCTTTCAGAACCATGAAAGTTTGTGTTTACTACCCACACTCGACAGTCGGCACAAGTTGCAAGTTCCACGGAAAGCCATCGGAATTATATTAGATTCTTTAGTAATCAAAACATACAAAGAGCGCACATGTGAGCAACCATTTGTTCTGGAACAAAAACAACTACTACCTCCGATCCATAAAAAGTGTCGTCCATTTTGTACAAAGCTAGTACAAACTTTGTACTAGATGAGCGACACTTTTTATGGATTAGAGAGAGTACAAAAAGATAGTGAGCCATCGCGGGTCATAGCCCGACATGTCACTTATTTCTAGGCAGTTGTGACTTGTAAGTCTGGTCGCCCATTAATATGCAAACGGTATTCACCTATCACTAGCAACTTCCAAAGCGAATTACGGTGTACTCTTTGCTGCTTATGTCATGTAGTGATCAACAACGATCTATCATTGGCTGGACTTGGATGATGGTGAATTGTTATAACCCAGCTGTTAGAGCTTGCCACCATATTCCTGGAGTAGTTGGGACTCATCGATGGCATCGTGGAGCGTGGCATCAAGTTCCCTATCAGCAACAAACACGATCTTGTTCCTTGTTCTTTCGTCGATGAATGGGTACACCATCTTCCATGCTGCCATGAATATGTAGGGCACGTGAATGAGAAACACCCGTCCCAGTCGCTCCGGGTAGTAACTCTGCATGATGTTCAACCCCGCCACATACCCCCGGATGTCACAGTTAGAGTACCCCCATCCCTTCAGGTCTATCATCGCCGCAAATTTCTCATGCCCCGCCGGTAATCTGAAATCGGAAAAACCCGCCATTTAAATAGTTGATTGAACAACGTTAGCTACCTATCATATATGCAACTCAAGTATTATACCTCGTGCAGATTTTGTCCAAGACATAGGCAACGTAAAGCTTGAAATCTTCAAGGTCACGTCGGGCGGGGAAGTGGCGTGCCCCGTAAAGATATACCATGGGCCGTCCGAGACGGTCAAAGCCTTGCAATTGGACCCTATCCTTCGCAATCTCGTCGCGAACCTCCTCATCTGAGATAGAGCCATGTGGCTTGGTGTCACGTTTCCAGGAGAGGTATTGAAGGAGCATTGTCGATGCCTTGCCGATGTTGTGGTCTCGGGCGCGCAGGAACCTACGTAGCACAAATTCATCCTCCTCCTGCAAGTGTGGGATGACAATGACAATTTATCGAGATCACTTTTTTTTGTCATGCATTGTTTTTTTATTTCACACTTCATTTATGTTATCAATCTTACTAGTACTTCAGGACCTTTCAAGTGTTGTTTGGGACATATAAATACACCAGTACACTAAGCTTAAGTTTTTTTGTGAGTACGTACTACCGAGAGTGATGGAGAGATGAAGCTCAGTTCATTCTCTACTCCAGTCAATCCATTACGTCATCATCGTCAACGGTAGAAGCGACTACTCTTTCGCCGTCTCTCTGTCCCCAAATAAGTGTATTTGTAATATTTGTAGTTAGACCTTTTTTGAGGTTGAAATCAAACCTTTTTAACTTTTATTAACTCTACCAAAAGATGTACACCTAGCAATATTTATGTTATTAAATTATGATGCTATATTTCAAGATGCATCTAGTGATATTATTCTTTTCTTTTTTTGCGAGTGAAATAATTATTCTGATGTTAAATTTGAAAAAGGTATTGACCTGATACAAAACAGAAAATACGCTTATTTAGTTAGCCAATCAACTAATTAGTTCCAGGGTCTTGAACACTTGGAACAAACCGAGGTGACCTGGAATGGAAGTGGGCAGTGGCGTCGTAGATGGAGATCGAGGGAGACTAGTCGAGTCACCTGAGAAGTTGAAGATCGAGCAAGGAGACGACAAGTACCTTGCAGGCGGGGTCCTGCGCCTCGACGACGGCCCTCAGCTCCGCCACCTTCTTCCACTCCGACACATCACCACCGCAGTCCATCCCTGCACCAGCTGGCTTGATAGGAAACCAAACGGCAATGGTGGCGCTTTGCTGTGTGTTGGAATGGCCAGAGAGAAGATTGATTCTTATAGCCGGAGAAGAAGGTTTGGGGTGGCGTATGCAGAACGCGCGGCAAAGGCTGTGAGTGAGTGAGGTGGTCGGTCTCTGTCTCGATCGGTGGACTGAAATGGACACACACCCGTACGTATGTCTTCAACCAGAGAGCCCATGCATCTCGTTACAGCATAGATTCCCAATCGATCTGCAACTTATTGCTGGTACTATACTGGTAGCTCCACGGCCCAGCTGCTACTTAATAAGCATAACCAACTTCTTAATTTGCCGGAGCTGTCTGCATATATCGACTAAGTTTATAAGCTTGGTCGATACAGCGATATGTTCCTCTCATCAGAAATGAACGTAACTCCACTCTGGCTAGGCCCAGTGTAAGTATTGCCTTCTTGATGTAGTAGCACACTAACATCTAACATCTCTCACACTCGCTGGTTGCATAAGCTACATCGACATTTCTTTTTCGTCGTACAAACTACAAGTAGGTCGCTAGCATCGATACTTATTGCTTGTGAGTTATACTTTTCTTAGCTTAGTACTATGATTATAAAACTCGAGTATATATTGGTTTGGGGTAGCGCTCGGCTCGAAACATTGGCTGGCGTCTATGCTTTGAGTATATTACTAAATCATGTAGGCGCGCGTTGCCGCGCCCATCTATTAAATAAATAGATTTATACTCTTTGACATTATATTTATATTTTTTAAGATAAAGAATCGCCTAGTAGAGAATAATATTAAACCAATGATAATAATTTGTTAATAAATCAATTCGAGCAATACCAAGATGAAAATAACAAATAAAAATAGATATGAAATCACATTCCTATTTCAGAGGGTTGAAAAAAAATACGAAAACTATTATTTTCTAAAGAGCATTTACTCACAATACTTACATCCAAAGAAAAGTAATAGTATTTTAGTAGCTACAGCTACACTATTTGCAATACAAAACTTAATTAGTTTTAAGTTTGACCCTTACAGTGGAAAACAAACTGATTAGACAACCAAATTATGTAAAACGACACTACTTTTGGTCAAATCTGCATGAACAGAGTAGAGAGTAAGAGGTTAGGAAGCTGATTTTAAATCAGAATTAGAAAAAAAAATAAGATTTGCACCTGAGTTGTTTACTACGTAGGTCAGTTGTATGCACCCATCAAATTTTTCTGAAATATCACAACGAAATTCGAGGATTGTTATAGATGGGTCAATATTTAGTCAAATTTAAAAGAAAATCATGAAAAAATAGAGGCCAACTCCAAAGAATATCGAAGAAAAAATACTGTGCAATCCAAGTATACTATGCAAAGTTCTTTATTGCTTCTACCTGAAAGATATAAGAACATACCCTAGGTGTTGTGAAGTTAGTATGTAGTAACAGATTCCATATACGATATGGACGTTTGGTTCACCGGCCGAACTAACTAGGATGTGGGAATTTGATACGGGGTGTAGCGTCCCCTAGGGACTTCAATGAACGGACATGATTAACAAAGTATATCAATCCAACGGTTAAGAAAGGTAATGTTCTGAGAAGGCTCCAATTTGTGCCAGGTATAATATCCCTAATGATAGATACTCCCTCCGTGTTTGTATATATGGCCACTTCGTTTTTCGTGTAAAACTTTGACTTTAAATTTTAGTTAACAAAATATGATTTATATTTCATTGTTGGTACGTGACTCGGATCTTGTTGATAAAATTAATAAATAAAGTGTGTCCTAAAAATATGAAGTGTCCTTGTATTTAAAGACAAAGAGAGTACTAGAAAATTACAACCGAATGGATTAGAGACCTTTAAACCGTACTCTATCTGTTCTGAATTGTAAGATACTTGAGTACCTAGATGTGTTTCAGTTTGTAAATTTGCTCATTTTAATATGTATGTAGTCACAATTAATTGAAATATCCAAAAAAAAATGGAATCGATGAAGTATTTATCTGACAATAAATATGATTGCCTGTCAATCTAAATCAACTTCAGACGCCGTGCATGTACACTTAGAGAGCACGAGGAGTCTCCTTCAATATGATGATGAGAATGGAAACCAGAAGCACAACTGGGTCCTCAAAGGATGGACGAGATACGATCTATTGTGCAACCTTCCCTTCGAGACCCACCCCACACGAATACTTCTACAAGGGGGAGGTGATAGCACATAGTGCTGGCACCGTGGGGGAAACCTTTCCCCTAGCCAACCGTATAGCAGGCAAAAGGACAAAAAGCTATAAGCTTCTGCCTTTGATTAGGATGCGGATCTTATGTGGTCTTCGCCAATATCTTGGTCAGATGACCAAGAAGCATCACGTTGGCTTTGAAGCAGTTGCATGGTACTGGCATTTTGTAGACGTGGTTCGGTTATTCCCATTTGTCCCTATTTATTGGTGGGGAGGTATATGGAAGAAGGGAACAAATAAGTGGATTGAGGAATAAAAGCTCGAAGACAAAGATAACTTACTTCATTGTTCTTATCATCCTTACTCTTGTCATCCTTGTCTTTGTCTTTATCCTTATCTTTTCTATTATCACTAGGAGCAGCATCAGCAGGAGAGGTGCCTCCGAGAGTGGCTTCAATCTTACTTATTCTAACTGAGTCCATTTTTGCAGGAATTACTAGCACATAATAAGTATTATCTCCAACTCAGTATTATGTTCTCAATAATGATTATCAATATGGACCAAACTTGAATGTCGAACACTATGAACTCGAAGTAACCAAATGAGATGATGCTTACAATTATTGCGCGGAGGAGCCAACTTTGCAAAAAGAGAATGAAACGGAGGCAAAACTGTAGATTTCTTTGCTGGGACTTGCTCCCAAAGTTGTTGATGCAGAACCAGATGAGCCTGGTAGAGTCACTGGCGCAAAACATACAATACCAAATATAATTTAGTTGAACTACTTGCTGGCCTTCCCTGGAAGCTGGGAATGCTATTGGCAACGCCGAACCTGCCATGTTACTGGCATGCAGTAGAGTGGAGCGCTGTTTCAGTAGTACTCCCTTCGTTGCATATTAGATGCACTATAGGAAAACCGCAAGATGTCAACAACCTTTTCCTACGCCGACGATTTTGAAAAGGGAAAATGATATTTATAAAAATAATTTAAAAATCCCTTCGAAACCCGTATTTACAATACCAAGATACACCTATTTGTCAAATACGAGAACTTAATCACAAATTATGCCGTAAAAATGGCCATAACTTGATCATTTTTCTTGAAACTTTCAGATGTTTATACATATTAGACCTTTTTGAGAAGATTTTTTTGAACAATTTGTCGAAAATCAAGTTTATAATTTTTCATACGAACTAGTACACATGAACGGACTTCACGCCACAGGATATCGTTTTTTGAGGATTTTTTTTTTTCACTTTATTCAATTTTTTGAAAACGGTCAAAATGGCCACCATGACAATTCATTGAAAGAGGTCAAATTTTCTAAAGTATCAATATTTATGTGATATAATCACAAGTTGTGTACGTTAAAATGATTTTTTTTAAATTAAAAACATGTTCAAATTTGGATTACATTTAGAAAATCAGCATAAACTCATTTCACTAGGAGAAATTAGGCAAAAATCAAGATAATTCCTAATATTTGGATATTATCCATAAATTGTGTATTGATCTTTGTGAAAATTAGATGAGTGCCATTTTGCAACATATTTTTGATACTTGATTCACAAAAAAGTCTTTTTTGCCACTTAGAAAAGGGAAAATGATATTTATAAAAACTATTTGAAACATCCCTTCGGAACCATTTTTTCCTATATCAAGATCCACCTATTTGTTTAATATTACAATTTTATAACAAACTATGTAGTGGAAATAGGCAAAACTTGATCATTTGACTTGAAACTTATAAACGTTTATACATTATAGAACTTTACGTGAGGATTTTTTAATTATTTTCAAATTTAAGTTTATTATTTTTCATAGCAACTAATACACATAAAATGACTCTGCGCGAGAGGATATATTTTTTTACGGGTTTTTCACTTAATTTATTTAGAAAACCTAGTTAAAGTGGTTACCATGAATATTCACGACATTTTTTAAAAACTATCGTATTTGCGATATAACCACTAGATGTATACCTTAAAAATATTTAGAGAAAAAGAAGACCAAACTGTTAAATACTTATAATTCAAATTTGGATTATTTTTGGGAAATCGATATAAATTCATTTAACTAAGTGAAATTGGTTAGAAATCAAGAGAACTCCTAATTCTCGGAGATTACATATCAAATGTTGACTACTCTTTTTAAAATTAGATGGGTGTCATTTTGCACCATATTTTTTATACTTGGTTCATAAAAAATGTCATTTTCGTCACTTAGAAAAAGGAAGATGATATTTATTTAAATAATTTGAGAAATCCCTTCGTAAACATATTTTCTATATCAAGATACACCTAGTTATCGAATATGAGAATTTTATCACAAACTATGGCGTGAGAATTACCATAACTTGACCATTTGACTCCATGCTAGAGGATATATTTTTTCAAAGGAAGTTATCGATGTTTTTGTGATGCAAAAGATGATATGGATGTCAAATTTGGATTCCCCTCATTTTTCTAATTGATATAGATATTTTATTTGTCGATTTTTGATATAAGGATTTAAAGATATAAATTATTCCATATTAAACGTAAGAAGTAAAAAATAAACTAAAATTCATTTTGTTGTTACTTATTCAAAAACTATTATTACATAATCATTGTTAATTATTTCAATATTTTTTTAGAATTTAAACAATAAAGAAGTGTAACATCACAACTCAGGGGTTAATATGATTAATAGTTTATTAATATCAGTAAGTTATAACTTTTCATTTAAAATCTAATTTGGATGGAACTCAAAATTTAAGCGTGATTGGGCTGAAGCAATTTGAGTATGGGTGATGGAATAAGAAGTTTCACGAGGATAAGTAATTTGACATGAGATTAAGTATGTATCTAAGTTGGAAATTTTGGAATAGAAAAACATTTTTTTAATAAACTTCTTTTTTTTGGAAAAAACTATACCTTCGAGCTATGCAAGCGCTACGTCGAAGATTTTTAATACGCTAATGGCAATTTGGATTAAACCAACACCCTATTTCACCGAGGCGATATGTCGACGGCCATATAGGCTACGTTGATGGCTTTCGGTCGTCGGTCCTAGTATGCAGAGTTACCTGTAGTGATGGTTTCCGTTTGTTTAAAAGTGTCCGTATCTGAATTATAACATGTTTAAATATATCTAAATTATATAAATAGAAATCATCTAATTTAAAACGGAAGGAGTAGTACAGTTAACCAGCTGATGTGATCCGTATACATGTTGCCACTGAGTTTTGAATCTGCATGTCATGGTGTAACCTGTACTGTCCCGGTCGGATTGTGTAGCTCGGTTCAGTATATCTGACATTTCCCAAGTTTCAGACACGGCTTTGCCAGACTAACATATTAGATGTCCAGTGCTCCTTGCTAGATCTCCAATATGCAAATTAAGATTGTTGGCACTCCGTGCACTTTTTGCAGAGCCACAAATGTTTGCGTATACTACTCACTCTCGACACAAGTTGCCAGCTCTAGGGGAAAAAATCGAAACTTATATTGGATTTTCATCCGAACATACAAAAGACACTTTTTTCGGAGCCACAAATGTTTACGTATACTACTCACTCTCTCGACACAAGTTGCCAGCTCCAGGGAAAGCCATCGAAATTTATACTCCGAACATACAAAGGGAGTGAGCCACTTCTCTGAAATTTAAAAGGCTACAACAAGCTAGTGAACCGTGGAGGATGCATAGCCCCACATGTCACTTATTTGTAGGCAGTTGTGACCTGTGAGTCGCGTCCTCCTAAGTCCTACCTGTGCAAAGGATATATTCATCTCCCGCTAGCAACGTCAACGCCAGTCACGGTGTACTCTTTGCTGCATATATATGTGAAGTAGTGATCAACAATGATCTATCATTGGCTGGACTTGGACGGTGGTTGATTGTTCTAACCCAGTACATAGCTTGAGCTTTCCACCGTACTTCTCAAGAAGTTGGGACTCATCGATGGCGTCATGGAGCGTGGCGTCGAGGTCCTTATCAGCTACGAACACGATCTTCTTCCTGGTTGCTTCATCGATGAATGGGTACAACATCTTCCATGCTGCCATGAAGATGTATGGCACGTGGATGAGGAACACCCGCCCCAATCGCTCCGGGTAATAATTCTGCATGATGTTCAACCCCACCACGTACCCCCGGATGTCACAGTTAGAATACCCCCACCCCATCATGTCTATCACCGCCGCAAACTTCTCCTGTCCTTCCGGAATCCTATAATCGGACAAATCCATCATTTAAATAGTTATTCGAACAAATGTAGCCTTTTATCATGCATGCATGCAACCGATGGTCTATCAGTATACCTGGTGCAGATTTTGTCGAGAACATAGGCTGAGTAGCGCTTGTAATTCTCGAGGTCACGTCGGGCGGGGAAGTGGCGTGCACTAAAGATATATCCCATGGGACGACCGAGACGGTCGAAGCCTTGAATTTCCACCCTGCCCTTTGCAATTTCGCTGCGAACCTCATCATCTGAGATAGAGCCGTGTGGCTTGATATCACGCTTCCAGGAGAGGTACTGGAGGAGCATGACCGATGCCTTGTAAATATTGTGGTCCCGGGCGCGTAGGAACCGCCGTAGCGTATAGTCATCCTCCTCCTGTAAGTATGTGGTACAAATAAGTCAATGAATAATAGTGCTACCTACGTACGTGTACCGTACATGATTTGGGGGCTTCTATTAAGGGCATCCATAATGTGTGCCAAATTTGGTTGCCAAATAGAGAATTTGGCTACGGGAGCCGGTTCCCTACATTGTGGAGAGTGCCAAAGCCAAATAAATTTGACATTGGGAGCGACTAGAAGAGCTAGCTCCATTTTCTTACCAATCAATAAAATATGAGAAGAGTGAGTGGAATCTATACCTTTTGAGAGGTGAGAGAATCTGTTGTGGACCCTTGAACTAAAATTTTGGCAATCTATACATTGTGTAAAATTTGGCAATTTAGCATCAATGCCATATTTCTTATGTGGCATATTTAGCTTTTGACAACATTGTGGATGCTCTAAGGTTGATTGTTCCTTCCACACGAAACTTGTAACTCCTCAAGCTTAAATGAGCCCGGCCATCTCGTTATCATCATCAACGGCAAAAGCGACCAGAAAGCCAACCACCCTCAGCTATAATTAATTACTTTATCCGTCCAAGATTATAAGATGTTTTAGTTTTTTCTGATTTATATATTTCTAGAGACATTTTAGTGTTTAGCTTAACTTATTTTAGACTGTATGTAGTTTACAGTAAAATATCTAAAACACATTATAATTCGGGAGGGAGTAGTAATTAATTTCACGGGCTTGACCCTTGGGACTGAGTTGCGTGAAAATGATCTGGGGCTGGTACCTTGGCTGTGGGGTCCTGCTTCTCGACGACGGACCTCAGCTCCGCCACCTTCTTCCACTCCGACACATCACCACCGCCGTCGCAGCCATGGGCGCCGTTCTGCTCAACACCGCAATCCATCCCTGCACCTGCACCTGATATGTAGCCGGCAATGGTGGCGCTCTGCTCTGTGTTGGCCTGTGAGGGGCGGGAAGATTGATTCTTTATAGCATGTGCATCAGAGCGGCAAAGGCTGTGACTGTAAGTGAGGTGCTCCGTCTCCGCCTCGATCGGGTGAACTGAAATGCACACACACCCGTACGCTCATCTGCAAATTAATTTGGACGGCGTCTCGACATATCGACCAAGTGATGAGCTCGTTGAGATACAGCGATCTGTTCGTCTCACGAGAAATGAACGTGTAAGTGCGCTCTAGCTAGGCCCAACGTATGTCTTCACGCCGTGCTGATGTGTAGTAGTACACTAACATCTAACAACTCTAATTCGACGGGTGCACAAGTAGCATCGATCGACATCTCTTTTTCTTGGTACAACTAAAACTAGGTCGCTAGCATTGATACATTCTTGTTCGAGAGTTATCTTTTTCTTAGCCTAGTTATATGTGCTTATGAATAATCGATTACGGATCGGTTTGGGGTAGAGCTCAGCTCGAAACATTGGCTGGCGTCTATGCTTTCAATATATTATTATACGATGGGAGATTACAACCGAAGGGATGTGACGTTCAGCCCGCACTCCGTCTGTTCCGACTATGAAATACGTGTTTCAGTTTGTACATTCACTAAATTGAGTTTGTACATTCACTAATTTTTTTTGATACAGTAGATTAATTCGCTAATTTCACTCCTTATGTAGTCACATTTGAAATATCCAAAACATCTTATATATTTGAAAGTTGGAACAAATGGAGTACATATTGTCAGCTAGCCTTAGCTGTCAATCTACAACTAACCAACTAGTACATACGACACGTGTGTATACAAAACATACAATACCAAATTATTATAATGTAAGCAGCTGAACTGTTGCTACCAACGACTCTCTGAGACGTGAAAATCCTCAAATTTGACCCTTACACGAAATTCAACACAAATGAACCTACTTACAAAATAATTTCAAATTTAACCCTTTTGTGCAACACCAGTCCGGAGGGCCTTACCCTCCACATGGAAACACCCCCAACTGGAGCTCGTCAACGTTGCAACACGTCGTCGAAAAAAATCGTAAGTCAAAGAAGTGCATTTAGTAGTGGGATTCACTACGGGAGTGGCAGCCCAGCCCGACGGCAATTATAACGTCGACGGCCAAACGTCGGGGCCGTCGGCGTCATAATCTAACACCGACGGCCAGAGAAACACCGTCGGGCTCAAAACCCCGTCGGCGTTCTAATGTGACCCCGACGGCTACCGTCGGCGTCAAAACACCGTCGGACTTCTACCCCCCGTCTCCCCCGCGTGGGCGTCTGGACGAAGCGGCCTGACGGCGCCGTAACCGCCCACACTGACGCCGACGGCAATACCGTCGGGCTCATTGAACTATTTTCCAGTTTTTCTTGAAATATTAGGTTACATTCAAAAATATTATTCGTAAGGGTACTAAATCACAATAAATAACATAAGAACTAATTTGTACAAATATTGTGATCATATGTGGCCATAATATAAGGACACATATGCGGGTATCTCCGGAGTTTTGTAGTGGCGGGGTTCCGGAACTTAGAGGTGAAAACCCCCGTTTCGGGTGTCGGGCATGGAACCGTGCGACGGAACACATGAAATGTTTGTTTTTATGGTCCAATATACCAACCTAACACATCCAAGCAAAAAAATCCATGCGTCTACCCCCTCCCGACGCCGTTTAGAGGGGTAGATCGACGGGTCAGACTTTTCTCTAGCGGGAGTAGGGTTTCGCCGTAGAGTGGGTCCGGAGTGTCAAGACCCCATCAAAATTTGCATAGAACCATAATATATGTATACTAGTGTGTTGGTAGTTTGTGGGAACCAAGATACATCTCCGAGGTGCGACCCGCTTCACTAACCCCTCTTTCTCCGTAGTAAGTTCTTGCACTTAGAGGTGAAAACCCCCGTTTCGGGTGTCGGGCATGGAACCGTGCGACGGAACACATGAAATGTTTGTTTTTTATGGTCCAATATACCAACCTAACACATCCAAGCAAAAAAATCCATGCGTCTACCCCCTCCCGACGCCGTTTAGAGGGGTAGATCGACGGGTCAGACTTTTCTCTAGCGGGAGTAGGGTTTCGCCGTAGAGTGGGTCCGGAGTGTCAAGACCCCATCAAAATTTGCATAGAACCATAATATATGTATACTAGTGTGTTGGTAGTTTGTGGGAACCAAGATACATCTCCGAGGTGCGACCCGCTTCACTGACCCCTCTTTCTTCGTGGTAAGTTCTTGCACTTAGAGGTGAAAACACCCGTTTCGGGTGTCGGGCAAGGAACCGTGCGACGGAACACATAAAATGTTTGTTTTTTATGGTCCAATATACCAACCTAACACATCCAAGCAAAAAAATCCATGCGTCTACCCCCTCCCGACGCCGTTTAGAGGGGTAGATCGACGGGTTAGACTTTTCTCCAGCGGGAGTAGGGTTTCGCCGTAGAGTGGGTCCGGAGGGTCAATACCCCATCAAAACTTGCATAGACCCCTAATATATGTATACTAGTGTGTTGGTAGTTTGTGGGAACCAAGATACATCTCCGAGGTGCGACCCGCTTCACTGAACCCTCTTTCTTCGTGGTAAGTTCTTGCACTTAGAGGTGAAAACCCCCGTTTCGGGTGTCGGGCATGGAACCGTGCGACGGAACACATGAAATGTTTGTTTTTTATGGTCCAATATACCAACCTAACACATCCAAGAAAAAAAATCCATGCGTCTACCCCCTCCCGACGCCGTTTAGAGGGGTAGATCGACGGGTAAGACTTTTCTCCAGCGGGAGTAGGGTTTCGCCGTAGAGTGGGTCCGGAGGGTCAATACCCCATCAAAACTTGCATAGACCCCTAATATATGTATACTAGCGTGTTGGTAGTTTGTGGGAACCAAGGTACATCTCCGAGGTGCGACCCGCTTCATTGACCCCTCTTTCTCCGTGGTAAGTTCTTGCACTTAGAGGTGAAAACCCCCGTTTCGGGTGTCGGGCATGGAACCGTGCGACGGAACACATGAAATGTTTGTTTTTTATGGTCCAATATACCAACCTAACACATCCAAGCAAAAAAAATCCATGCGTCTACCCCCTCCCGACGCCGTTTAGAGGGGTAGATCGACGGGTCAGACTTTTCTCCAGCGGGAGTAGGGTTTCGCCGTAGAGTGGGTCCGGAGTGTCAAGACCCCATCAAGACTTTCATAGACCCCTAATATATGTATACTAGTGTGTTGGTAGTTTGTGGGAACCAAGATACATCTCCGAGGTGCGACCCGCTTCACTCACCCCTCTCTCTCCGTGGTAAGTTCTTGCACTTAGAGGTGAAAACCACCGTTTCGGATGTCGGGCATGGAACCGTGCGACGGAACACATGAAATGTTTGTTTTTTATGGTCCAATATACCAACCTAACACATCCAAGCAAAAAAATCCATGCGTCTACCCCCTCCCGGTGCCGTTTAGAGGGGTAGATCGACGGTTCAGACTTTTCTCCAGCGGGAGTACGGTTTCGCCGTAGAGTGGGTCCGGAGTGTCAAGACCCCATAAAAACTTGCATAGACCCCTAATATATGTATACTAGTGTGTTGGTAGTTTGTGGGAACCAAGATACATCTCCGAGGTGCGACCCGCTTCACTGACCCCTCTTTCTCTGTGGTAAGTTCTTGCACTTAGAGGTGAAAACCCCCGTTTCGGGTGTCGGGCATGGAACCGTGCGACGGAACACATGAAATGTTTGTTTTTTATGGTCCAATATACCAACCTAACACATCCAAGAAAAAAAATCCATGCGTCTACCCCCTCCCGACGCCGTTTAGAGGGGTAGATCGACGGGTCAGACTTTTCTCCATCGGGAGTAGGGTTTCGCCGTAGAGTGTGTCCGGAGTGTCAAGACCCCATAAAAACTTGCATAGACCCCGAATATATGTATACTAGTGTGTTGGTAGTTTGTTGGAACCAAAATACATCTCCAAGGTGCGACCCGCCTCACTGACTCTTCTTACTCCGTAGAGGGGGTCCGGGGTACGGAGCGTCGAAAGGGGTAGCAATATGCTAATGTCAACATTTTTGGAATATAACTTATTATAATACAAATAAACTATGAATTTGCAGAAAATAAAAAAATGAAGAATACATTGATTAACTAAAAGAAGAAAAAATAAAAAAGTTGCTACTCTAAGCCCGACGGCAATGCCGTCGGCCTTAGAATCACCCTAGCTTAACTAGAACATCGATCTGGTCGGGACCCCGACCCGCACTTTTCCTCCCGCGCGCCGCCAGCCACGCCCCCGCCGCCGTGCCCTTCCCTCCCGTGCGCCGCCGCCGTGCGCCGCCTGCACGTCCCCGCCGCCGGCCCCCGTCGCCCGCACGCCCCCGCCGCGTCCTCCCCGCCCGCAATCCCCCACGCGTCGCCGTGCCCTCCGGCCCCCGTCCGCAGCCCGTGCGCCACCCGCCGCCGTGCGCCGCCTGCACGCCCCCGCCGCCGTGCCCTCCCCCTGGTGCTCTTGATTCTAGATGAGACACCGCACAAGCATGTGCTTTTGGAAAACATGAGCATGCATATTGCTTGATCGAAGGATTGTTAATTGATGACATATACTGATATATAGCAAGAATTTGACTATCTGAGTACTAGTAAGAAGCAAATGCCTCGAGGCGGCTGCGATCGGAAAATAGGGTTGAACACCGCACAAGCATTTGCATTTTTGAACTTCATAACATATGGTCAGCTACATACGTGCAAGAACGATGATGGGTTTGCGTTTTTAGTGCTACTGTTAGTGCTAGCTAGGTTAGTGCTAGGTCGGGTTAGGTTAGTGCTAGCTAGGGTTAGTGCTACTGTTAGTGCTAGGTCAGTGCTACTGTTTGTGCTAGGTTAGTTTTATAATAATTATTAGTTTTAGATTTTATTGGTAATGTATTTGCTAGTATTAATCTAGATTATATTTTATCATGTAGGTTTCTCGGATTTCTCACCGTCCAGAGCCGCCGTCTTGGAGCCGCCGCCGTCTCGGAGCCATCGTCGTGTTCGTGTTGTTCGAATACTTCCTCTACAACGGAGGGTGAGATGAAACTCCTTCTCCTCTCTTGCATTTTTATGTTCTAGATATTAGTTTCACGTCAAGTCGCGTAACCTAGGTGTCTTTTCCCGCCCGAAAGCGTTACGCGGATAAATATGCGTTAGAGGTCAGCATATTATGATGTGTAACGCTTCGGCATTTATGGGACAGTCGGCGGATGCGTAGTTGGGTACGTTCTATGTGTTCTGCTCCGGTCCGAGTCAGGATTTCGGTAGTGCCTCCCCGTTGTTCTCCGGATGCACATCCTCTCGGCTTTTTGCCGAGACGTGTATCGGGAGAGCAGCGGGGAGGTGCTGTCAAAATTCTGTCTCGGATCAGGGTAGAGCATGGAGAACGTACTCAATCTACGGATCCGGCGGCTGCTAGGAGGCTATCCTATTAGAGATGTAGGATGATGCACGCGTTTTCCCGGTAGAGAATATCTTGTATTTAATTTAATGCCATTTATTTGATATCAAATGCTATTTTTGCTGTTATTACCTCTAAGTGCAGATGGCTGATGATGAGTGGATGTACAGTGGTCGTATTAGTAGGACTGACATGACAGCTGAGTGGCAGTGGAAAACTGAATATTATGTGAAGGACGCACACCGTGGTTCTAAGACAGTTCGTCCGCTTTGCCCTTGTGCTCGGTGCAAGATGAATAACCGTCAGGGTAGCTTAGAGATGACAAAACACCTTTGGCTTTACGGATATATGCCCGACTTTAACATGCAAATCAACTTTCCCAAGAGTGACCGTGTTAGAGAGGTGGTGATGCGGCAACACATCGATGGCAGTGCCCACGATGGCATTGCAAACATGCTTGTTGATCTTCACTATGCAAATCAGGCACATTCGCCACCTCCCGAAGATCCGGATGAACAGGAGGAATCGGATTTACCGGATGAACCAGAGGAAACCGCGAAGGCCTTCCTTGAAATGATGGCCACCGCGAAGAAACCTCTTTATCCGGGTGCAGAAGTCTCTCAGCTTGATGCCATATCGCAACTGTTAGCTGATAAGGCCAAACACGGCCAAACCCGATCAAGCTTTGAAGATCATTTGAAAACAATGGGTAACATGCTCCCTAAGGGACATTGTTTGCCTCGTACCATGTATGAGTCGAAGAAAATCATGAAATCGCTTTGCATGGATTATGAGAAGATACAATCTTGTCCTAAGGGTTGCCTTCTGTTTCGGAAAGAGTTTGTGAATCACACTCACTGTAGCAAGTGTGGGACCTCTAGGTATGTAGAGGTGAAGGGCGCCGAAGGTGAAATGGTGCAGACGAAAGTTGCTGTAAAGATTCTTCGATATCTCCCATTCATAAAAAGGATCCAACGCCTTTACATGGATGAGGAGACTGCCAAACAGATGACATGGCACAAGACGGGGAAGAGATACCCTGATATTAGTGATAAAAAGAAGAAGATGAAACATCCGGCTGATGGTGAAGCGTGGAAACATTTCGACAGAGTATACCCTGATAAAGCCCGAGAGTCTCGAAATGTCAGAATTGCGATAGAAACCGATGGTTTCAATCCATTCGGTATGTCGGCTAGGTCGTACAGCTGTTGGCCCGTGTTTGTTATGCCGCTCAATCTCCCTCCCGGAGTCTTAATGCAACGCAAGACCATATTGTTGTCTCTGATCATTCCGGGGCCTGAATATCCGGGGAAGAATTTGAGTGTGTACATGCAGCCGCTAATCGATGATTTGGAACATTCTTGGGCACACGGCACATGGACATATGATCGGGCAACGAAGAAAAACTTTTGCATGACAGTTTGGTACCAGTATTCCATGCATGACCTACCCGGGTATGCCCTATTCTGCGGACACTGTACAGCCGGAAAGATGCCATGCCCAGTGTGCAGGCATGCTCTTATGTTCGTATGGCTGAAGAAGGGTGGCAAGTATTCGGCCTTTGACAAGCATCGACAGTTCCTCGAAGAAGGTCATAGATTCAGAGAGGACAAAAAACACTTCTTGAAAGACAAAGTTGTCAGTGAAGTAAACAAGATACCAACGTTTGATGGTAAAGTTGTTGATGCGGAGCTACGTGCTCTAAAGCCTAAGACCAAAGGCAAAGGTTTTATTGGATATGGTGAGACGCACAACTGGACTCACATACCAGGTTTGACGCAACTCCCCTATTACAAGGACCTCAAACTTCCTCATAACATCGATGTGATGCACACCGAAAAGAATGTCGCAGCGTCCGTCTTTCACACAACCCTAGACATTCCTGAGAAGACGAAGGACATGAAGGGGATCGTGTGCAGAAAACAAAAAATTTCCTACCAACGATATCCTTAAACTAGCCAAGATCTACACTATGCAGATATAGAAGTACGGCGGAGATCGGAATACATACCCTCGTAGACCGAATAGCGGGGATTACGCTCCCGCACAAGCGTTGACGATGAAGACGCCGTAGCCGACCTCTAGGTCGCGGAGAACTCGGCGCGACGAAGATGACCCCGAGGTCGGGTGGAGGAAGTAGGCCTCCGAGTACCGCTAGCGCAGCACCTCGCAGGGAGTCGCACACATACGGTGGAGACGACGGCCTCCGAAGCTCCAGTCCAGGACGAGCAGCGGAAGACTTGGACCGGAACACCAGCAGCGCGGCAGCGGGCTATGGTGGAAGAGATCCCCCTCCTCTACTCGGCGCGGCTCCGTCAAGGGAACCACGGGATCGAGAGAGAAATTGGGAATTAATTGGTGAATTAAAAGGCCAGGGGTGCCCCTTCTTATATAGGCTCCCAGGGGGAGCCAACCTTGCCAGCCAGGCAATGTGGGACTATCCCCCATTGCCTGGTTGGGCCAAACCAGGTGCGCCGGCCCTAGGTGGGCCCCATTTGGCCCACCTAGGCCGGCCAAGCCTCCCCCACAAAATTCCCTTGAGGGTTTCCCCCCCCCCCCCCCCCCCCCCCATGGGCCTTCTTTCGACCAGAAGGCCCATTTAGGGAAATCAGCCTAAATAAATTCGAAAATAAATATATAAAATCATATTTGCATATGAATTACACTAATTAATATCAAACATAATATATATAATTTTTCCTAGCTCCGAAAACTCTTTCGTCGCTGCCCGATCTCCATCGGACCCCTCCCGGGACGCTCCCGGTGATCTGTTTCCTTTCCGGTTGTCTTGTCGAAACCCCTTAAGTGTGTTACCCTAGCAGTTCGATATAATATCAGGTATGATTAAGACTCCTCAATGAGTGATTGAGCTGAGCGAGGCGTCTCAATGTTCATTAATTATGAACATACGTTATTAAGTATGACCGCCACGTGCTCCCTCAATGTGTGTATTCTCTTCCATCTTGATTGAGAAGACAATCAGTCAACGTACTGATAAACTTCATCAACCCAACTATAGAGGTACCCCGAGTTTAGCGACCAAATGTTCGCGATCTAAAAACTCGTACCCACCGTTGGTTCTTTATGTCAAAGATCATAGCATACACTGGACTATGATGATATCATCCGCACAAAATCCGATAATCAAAATTATCTTTTGTTAGCGGAATCTCCGGGTTTATCTCCTAGCGGGTATTGTAACACAAAGAGCTAACGGTTTAAACAAGGAGTATCCTCAAGCTAAAGTATAAAACTATGAAGTTTGGACCCAACTTTTTAAGTTTCTCAATCGCAGGAATGCGCCTAATTTGAAAAGATGCTATCACAATGGTTAATTTCTACAAAGGTTTGCAAAACAGACTCTATTCATTATATTCTGAGTTCTAGTATTTTAGAAAATAACTATCCGAACTCCCACTCAAACGAACATCCCTCCTGGTCGTTTAAGCGATTACACGACCCCCATCAATTGCACCACCCCTCATCATCAGAGCCGGCGGCACAACTTCAAGAGTAGACAAAAGCGTCCGCCACACCAATTTTGTGACTCGTGCTCGACCTTTCGGTCTTCCTGTTCCGAGGCCATATTTCTGAATATGCTAGGCTCGCCACCAAAGACCTCCACGCTGACGCTTGTGCAACATGGCTTACACCCACTGTATGCGAACGACGAGATGTCTGACACCCGATCATCACGGTCTGCCTCATAACGTAGAACTTTCTTGGTGGTGCGCGTTGGAGGGAGAACACTAGTGGTATTTCGAAGGGATCACCTTATATAGCTACCGCCGTGTAACTAATGTATACTATACACACAATCACACAATATAAGATGCACACAAAACATCAAATGTAATGCAATGTGATATAGTCCATTGCGCCATGGTCTTCTTGGCGCCCGCAGTTTATAAACAATTTAATAAACCTACCTTGACCATATCACATAGCCCCTGCAAAATAAAGTTAGACGCTTCTACTTTATCTTTTGCATATTTTACGTGGCTCGGGGCTTTCGTAAATAGAACCGCTTCATACCTACGAACCTTATGACCACAACAACGATCCAATAATTGCATGTTTAAGCATCCCTTTCGGGCCCTCCATTGAAAATGCGAAGACCAACTAAAGAGAGAGAAACTGACACCCGCCAGCCACATATACGGTACAAGCCGTATGTCAGTAGTGGAACCTGTCTCGCGTAAGCGTACGCGTAAAGTCGGTCCGGGCCGCTTCATCAACTCGATGCCGCTGGAATCACAAGTGCACGCTAGAGGGTAGCAAATAACAGGAATGGTGCCCCCGTGCAGAACACGGGTTCTAACAGCGTACAGCTATATCTACGATAGATCGGCTCTGATACCACTGAAGGGGATCGTGTGCAGAAAACAAAAAATTTCCTACCAACGATATCCTTAAACTAGCCAAGATCTACACTATGCAGATATAGAAGTACGGCGGAGATCGGAATACATACCCTCGTAGACCGAATAGCGGGGATTACGCTCCCGCACAAGCGTTGACGATGAAGACGCCGTAGCCGACCTCTAGGTCGCGGAGAACTCGGCGCGACGAAGATGACGAAGATGACCCCGAGGTCGGGTGGAGGAAGTAGGCCTCCGAGTACCGCTAGCGCAGCACCTCGCAGGGAGTCGCACACATACGGTGGAGACGACGGCCTCCGAAGCTCCAGTCCAGGACGAGCAGCGGAAGACTTGGACCGGAACACCAGCAGCGCGGCAGCGGGCTATGGTGGAAGAGATCCCCCTCCTCTACTCGGCGCGGCTCCGTCAAGGGAACCACGAGATCGAGAGAGAAATTGGGAATTAATTGGTGAATTAAAAGGCCAGGGGTGCCCCTTCTTATATAGGCTCCCAGGGGGAGCCAACCTTGCCAGCCAGGCAATGTGGGACTATCCCCCAGTGCCTGGTTCGGCCAAACCAGGTGCGCCGGCCCTAGGTGGGCCCCATTTGGCCCACCTAGGCCGGCCAAGCCTCCCCCACAAAATTCCCTTGAGGGTTTTCCCCCCCATGGGCCTTCTTTCGACCAGAAGGCCCATTTAGGGAAATCAGCCTAAATAAATTCGAAAATAAATATATAAAATCATATTTGCATATTAATTACACTAATTAATATCAAACATAATATATATAATTTTTCCTAGCTCCGAAAACTCTTTCGTCGCTGCCCGATCTCCATCGGACCCCTCCCGGGACGCTCCCGGTGATCTCTTTCCTTTCCGGTTGTCTTGTCGAAACCCCTTAAGTGTGTTACCCTAGCGGTTCGATATAATATCAGGTATGATTAAGACTCCTCAATGATCAACGACTAACTCGTAGGCCTGGACCCCATGAATTAATCCCTGAGATATAACGAATGACTTTCATCTATCAAACCTGGACATATAGTCTTAAACCCTTTGTCATGGCGATACTTAGCGTGTCCGAGCACCATTCTCAGATATCTCCATATCTAGCATGATCTCGTTACCGACATCGCTATCTTCTACTCGTCTATGATATTATGTCAGCTGGTGACCTAGTCACATGTTTGCAAACTCATTTGACATAATCTCACCGAGTGGGCCCTAGAGTATCTATCCGGCTATGCGGACTGACAAATCCCGCTGTTGACCCCTCGTCTCAACTACTCCTTTCCGATACCCAAAAGTAGCACCGTTATTGTCATACTAAATAAGATACGACGTTTGGTGCGATCAAAGTATCTTCCAGGAATAACAATAAGAGTTGGTCTCACGGTCTTAAGGCGTAATGACTATGTCCTATAAATACTGGGTACGTCCATCACATCGTTACTCCTAACGATATGACTTCCATTGCCGACCGGCGCCATGCCCTATGATCGGAAAACCTCGATCATCAATCGTGCAACGAAACTAGTCTTAGTAGAGGCTACTAGGGACCTGGTTGTTTATCTACCACACCTGTATTAATGTTTTCGCTTAATACAGTTATAGCATGGTGTAAAACATATAATGAACGATTGGGATATTGCCAATAAACTATGTTTATTAAGTGCCTCTAGGGCATATTCCCTTTAGTCTCCCACTTGCACTAGAGTAACACTTAATCTAGTTTACAACCTCGTAAAAGCTCAACACCCATAGCATCTTGGTGCCTGCTCGCCTCGTGGAAGAGGAATACAGTCAATAGACCTCACACATTGAGACCTATATGTGCTTTGCAACACTTCTATGTCACCTAGTTTGACATCATCCCGTATCTTACGATGACGGTGAAATATATCCCAGTGGATGGAGTGAGACTCGAGCATTCGCGTAGCATGCGCCTTAAAAGTCTGAAAGATCTATTAAGGGACCACCTACGCTCGGAAAAATGCTCAGTCCAATCACACTTGCTACTTCTAAAGTCGCGATATATTTATATACCTATGTAGATTATACGACAGTGCATTCATATGCGACTTCGCAAACTAACCATGTCTATCTTCAAAATAAAGGACATCTTCTATATGAGATTTCTAGTCGTATGGGTCAGTGTAATAACTTGCATCATCGTAACCGCTTTACGGCAAGTTGCCATTCCACTCTTACCCGTTACTAGAAAACCTATCTTCAGTTCTCATAGACACTGAAGAATAAACTTAACGTTTGTTCATTGATCCACACAAGGATCACTCTAGAACCTGTTCTTGAACCAAGAACTCGGGTCACACCAAGTCGAGCTTTCAGCCTGATAGACTCTATGTGTGATACATAGAGAATGTCGAACATCATTTTCTATCACTGAAAAAGCCAAGATTAACTTAATCTTTTACCTAGTCATACAAGCAAGAACCTCTTTCTTCGCTTGTCCTTTTCTGAAACACTTCAGAATCCTGACTCAGGAAATACTCCGACTTAATGTTATTAAGCCCCCTCTAATCTATACAATTATAAATCGGATGCCTAATACTCCTAACTTCATTTCATAGAAAATTTAATCAAATAATCCTTTACACTCTACTAGAGGATTTGTGTCATCCAATATGTCGTTACATACATAATCACGAATGATACCTAGCTCCCACTCAAATATGCCTTCCGCATATAAGATCAAGGAAAAGCTACTTAGCTCCCGCTCAAATATGCCTTCCGCATATAAGATCAAGGAAAGCTACTATGCTCCCACTTAGTTCTTTGCAAATGTAGGTTTCTTCAACTATTTTGGACAACTCCAAAATCCTTTGATCACATTATCAAAGTGAAGATTCCAGCTCCGATATGCTTGCTTCAGCCCATGAATGGACCACCGAAGTTTGCACACATGTTTAGCATCCTCACGATTACAAACCATTCTTAATTACACTATTAAGAACTATGGTTTTCTCATCCATCTATCAATTCCTCATTCGATATTATAGTAATTGCTAAACGACCCAGAATAGATTTAGGCTTCGCCACTTGAGACAAAGTCTCATGTGGTCTGTCGGAACTGTTTCACGACAAATTGAATCTGCTTAATATCTACTCTCTCATAAAACTCCATATACTATCAACATCCTAGATGCCATCAAGAAGATCTCCCAAGTCAATACCTGGTAATCGTATGTGGATTTTATTTCGGATCATAAATGACTCATAAACATTTCTCGGACTTAGGTTCACCATCTCTTTTTCGTAGTTCGTAGGTCTATCATATTCCATTAATATGACCTTCATAGCAAGATTGTCGTAACACACAGTGTGGAACACAACCTCGTATGCCTACGCTCTTAGTATGAGCTCAGAACATCATGATCTTGAATCATCAGCTTTTTCAAGCTGTGGAGCCTGACACCGAAAAAACTTTCGATTGCGCCACTCTGATGTTTGGAGAGGAAGTTCACCAACTTCGTCTTGCTCTACTTTCTTTCTCACTTATACCCTCGGACAAGAAACTATTTCTTTCGCAAGGTATATCCCGGCACTGATTTTGCCTATGTCGTGAGACATGTACCCAACTAACTCTTTAGGTACGGTGCACTACAAAGATTAATCCATTTTAGCTTCGATAACATCGAAACACTAAATTGCTGAAACGACAATCCAGGCTAAAAGCCACACCATTACTCATATGGCATTGTCTCCATGGATTCAAATGGTTTACCTATTTGCTAACGTGAGTGTTTACGTTTCTACCATATGACTCTAATGATCACAATAATTCGGTAAGAGATTTATTTACCACACACTATCCGATAGGGTGCGATTACGACGCCCTAACACACCATAACACTATGGTGTTCCATGCGACGTAATTTGTGGAACTCTTCTCACAAGTCTTCCAATGATGTGCCAATATTATAACTCAAATCTTCATTCCTCGATATGCATCGCGGGAATTTGATTTTCTTGTTAAGTTTATTTCCTACTTCATTCTGGACTCGTTTGATTGAATCAAAAATTTCCAGGCCAACATTCCCCGAGTGGATATCCATATATCTATTCGAATGTTCATGAAGTCTATGAAATAAAGACTTCCACTACACGTTAAAGTACTTCATTGATTCACATACACCCATATGCACGATTCTCAACAAGTTATACTCAAAACGTTCAGTGAAGTTCACGAAATAAAGGTCTCCACTACCCGTCAATTACTTCATTGAACCACATACATCTCCATGTATGACTATCAATAAGTTATATGCCCGTTTTCCGAAAACGGTGTCACAGTTATTTTGCAAGTGTCAAAAGATCAAATCTTAGGACTTGTAGGTCCATCCAGTGTGGAGCTAATGCATATAACATTGACATGACTAAACGGTAGTGCCACACATATGTGGTGTCTTTATTAAGTTTGTATCCTTTGGCATTAATACTATGAATGTGGGAGCTTCTACCATCTAAATTCAAATCGGCATATGATCATTACTTCATAAATATAGGACACCAATTTGTCACTATCATGTATGAACAAGTGTCTCGCTAGAGGAGACACACTCGTAACGATCATACCAACACCCGATCATAAAGAATTTATTCAAATGGTAGATCTAGAGGGAGAGTGTCTATGGCCGTCACAACAACTTGACTGCCGTTATCAACACGCAATGTCGCCTCATCCTTTCAAGCTACTCAAGAAGTAAACCTGGTTTTTCACAAAACATGACTAGTTCAAGACTTAGTCACTACTGCGAGCACTTGCTTAGCTAAAACATTCATAACATGTATATCATATATACACCATCATCATTGATGACTTCCGGCGATCTGTTTCATCTTCTTGATACTTCCACCATAATCAAGAACCATGAAGGTGAACGATTCCCCTTGCATGACATAGTCTATGACATAGGATTTGCACTTGGCAACGATGTCTGTCATCGAGTGATTGAGCTGAGCGAGGCGTCTCAATGTTCATTAATTATGAACATACGTTATTAAGTATGACCGCCACGTGCTCCCTCAATGTGTGTATTCTCTTCCATCTTGATTGAGAAGACAATCAGTCAACGTACTGATAAACTTCATCAACCCAACTATAGAGGTACCCCGAGTTTAGCGACCAAATGTTCGCGATCTAAAAACTCGTACCCACCGTTGGTTCTTTATGTCAAAGATCATAGCATACACTGGACTATGATGATATCATCCGCACAAAATCCGATAATCAAAATTATCTTTTGTTAGCGGAATCTCCGGGTTTATCTCCTAGCGGGTATTGTAACACAAAGAGCTAACGGTTTAAACAAGGAGTATCCTCAAGCTAAAGTATAAAACTATGAAGTTTGGACCCAACTTTTTAAGTTTCTCAATCGCAGGAATGCGCCTAATTTGAAAAGATGCTATCACAATGGTTAATTTCTACAAAGGTTTGCAAAACAGACTCTATTCATTATATTCTGAGTTCTAGTATTTTAGAAAATAACTATCCGAACTCCCACTCAAACGAACATCCCTCCTGGTCGTTTAAGCGATTACACGACCCCCATCAATTGCACCACCCCTCATCATCAGAGCCGGCGGCACAACTTCAAGAGTAGACAAAAGCGTCCGCCACACCAATTTTGTGACTCGTGCTCGACCTTTCGGTCTTCCTGTTCCGAGGCCATATTTCTGAATATGCTAGGCTCGCCACCAAAGACCTCCACGCTGACGCTTGTGCAACATGGCTTACACCCACTGTATGCGAACGACGAGATGTCTGACACCCGATCATCACGGTCTGCCTCATAACGTAGAACTTTCTTGGTGGTGCGCGTTGGAGGGAGAACACTAGTGGTATTTCGAAGGGATCACCTTATATAGCTACCGCCGTGTAACTAATGTATACTATACACACAATCACACAATATAAGATGCACACAAAACATCAAATGTAATGCAATGTGATATAGTCCATTGCGCCATGGTCTTCTTGGCGCCCGCAGTTTATAAACAATTTAATAAACCTACCTTGACCATATCACATAGCCCCTGCAAAATAAAGTTAGACGCTTCTACTTTATCTTTTGCATATTTTACGTGGCTCGGGGCTTTCGTAAATAGAACCGCTTCATACCTACGAACCTTATGACCACAACAACGATCCAATAATTGCATGTTTAAGCATCCCTTTCGGGCCCTCCATTGAAAATGCGAAGACCAACTAAAGAGAGAGAAACTGACACCCGCCAGCCACATATACGGTACAAGCCGTATGTCAGTAGTGGAACCTGTCTCGCGTAAGCGTACGCGTAAAGTCGGTCCGGGCCGCTTCATCAACTCGATGCCGCTGGAATCACAAGTGCACGCTAGAGGGTAGCAAATAACAGGAATGGTGCCCCCGTGCAGAACACGGGTTCTAACAGCGTACAGCTATATCTACGATAGATCGGCTCTGATACCACTGAAGGGGATCGTGTGCAGAAAACAAAAAATTTCCTACCAACGATATCCTTAAACTAGCCAAGATCTACACTATGCAGATATAGAAGTACGGCGGAGATCGGAATACATACCCTCGTAGACCGAATAGCGGGGATTACGCTCCCGCACAAGCGTTGACGATGAAGACGCCGTAGCCGACCTCTAGGTCGCGGAGAACTCGGCGCGACGAAGATGACGAAGATGACCCCGAGGTCGGATGGAGGAAGTAGGCCTCCGAGTACCGCTAGCGCAGCACCTCGCAGGGAGTCGCACACATACGGTGGAGACGACGGCCTCCGAAGCTCCAGTCCAGGACGAGCAGCGGAAGACTTGGACCGGAACACCAGCAGCGCGGCAGCGGGCTATGGTGGAAGAGATCCCCCTCCTCTACTCGGCGCGGCTCCATCAAGGGAACCACGAGATCGAGAGAGAAATTGGGAATTAATTGGTGAATTAAAAGGCCAGGGGTGCCCCTTCTTATATAGGCTCCCAGGGGGAGCCAACCTTGCCAGCCAGGCAATGTGGGACTATCCCCCAGTGCCTGGTTCGGCCAAACCAGGTGCGCCGGCCCTAGGTGGGCCCCATTTGGCCCACCTAGGCCGGCCAAGCCTCCCCCACAAAATTCCCTTGAGGGTTTTCCCCCCCATGGGCCTTCTTTCGACCAGAAGGCCCATTTAGGGAAATCAGCCTAAATAAATTCGAAAATAAATATATAAAATCATATTTGCATATTAATTACACTAATTAATATCAAACATAATATATATAATTTTTCCTAGCTCCGAAAACTCTTTCGTCGCTGCCCGATCTCCATCGGACCCCTCCCGGGACGCTCCCGGTGATCTCTTTCCTTTCCGGTTGTCTTGTCGAAACCCCTTAAGTGTGTTACCCTAGCGGTTCGATATAATATCAGGTATGATTAAGACTCCTCAATGATCAACGACTAACTCGTAGGCCTGGACCCCATGAATTAATTCCTGAGATATAACGAATGACTTTCATCTATCAAACCTGGACATATAGTCTTAAACCCTTTGTCATGGCGATACTTAGCGTGTCCGAGCACCATTCTCAGATATCTCCATATCTAGCATGATCTCGTTACCGACATCGCTATCTTCTACTCGTCTATGATATTATGTCAGCTGGTGACCTAGTCACATGTTTGCAAACTCATTTGACATAATCTCACCGAGTGGGCCCTAGAGTATCTATCCGGCTATGCGGACTGACAAATCCCGCTGTTGACCCCTCGTCTCAACTACTCCTTTCCGATACCCAAAAGTAGCACCGTTATTGTCATACTAAATAAGATACGACGTTTGGTGCGATCAAAGTATCTTCCAGGAATAACAATAAGAGTTGGTCTCACGGTCTTAAGGCGTAATGACTATGTCCTATAAATACTGGGTACGTCCATCACATCGTTACTCCTAACGATATGACTTCCATTGCCGACCGGCGCCATGCCCTATGATCGGAAAACCTCGATCATCAATCGTGCAACGAAACTAGTCTTAGTAGAGGCTACTAGGGACCTGGTTGTTTATCTACCACACCTGTATTAATGTTTTCGCTTAATACAGTTATAGCATGGTGTAAAACATATAATGAACGATTGGGATATTGCCAATAAACTATGTTTATTAAGTGCCTCTAGGGCATATTCCCTTTAGGACAATGTGAAGGCTAGGGTCGATCGAGAGAGGCTTTGTGACAGAATAAAACTAAACATGCAGCGTCCTGAGGGCAATCGAAGAAATTGGGTCAAGCCAAATGCTGACTTCTGCCTTCTAGCTGCCCAAAAGAAGGAGGCATTCAATTGGCTCAAACACAATGTGAAGTTCCCAGATGGTTATTGTTCTAACATGAGTAACGGAGTCAATTTAACAACGGGCAGAGTCAACGGGCTTAAGAGTCATGACTATCACATATGGATTGAGCGAATAATGCCGGTGATGCTTCGAGGCTATCTCCCTGATCGTGTTTGGCGGCCACTTGCGGAGTTGAGCCATTTCTTCCGCACGCTGTGTGCCAAAGAAATATGTCCGGAAATGATGAAAAGACTTCATGAGAAAGTCCCAGAGTTGATATGCAAGTTAGAGATTATATTTCCGCCAGGCATGTTTACTCCGATGGTACATCTCATATTGCATCTACCTAACGAGGCATTATTGGGGGGACCGGTTCAGAACCGTTGGCAGTTTTGTATAGAGAGAATATTTAAGAATATACGAACCAAATGTGGAAACAAAAATCAGATTGAAGCATGCATAGCCGAGGCATATTGTAGTTTATGTAAACACGAAACTAACAATTTTGACTAAACTTGTAGGGAAATCAACAGAAAACATCTATGACAGATGAATTGAGATGGGTTTCGCAGGGTTTCGACCCTAAGGTGGCGACTTATGAAAAGTATGATGTGAATGGGTATCGTTTCCATACCGAGAAACACCAAAATACTCGGCCAAATGCGAAAACAGTAAATACTGGAGTGTTTACCGGAGGTCGAAATGAGGATGAGTACTATGGAAGGTTACAGAACATATATGAGGTGAAATTCGATAAAGGGGCCCATCCTCTCACTCTTGTTGTGTTCAAGTGCCATTGGTTCGACCCAGTGGTTGGACTAAAAAGTACCCCTTCCATTGGTTTAGTGGAAGTGAGGCCTTCAACCACCTATAGCGGGTCCGATGTATTTGTTGTGTCTAACCAGGCAACACAAGTTTATTATCTACCATACCCATGCCAGAACGAGGAACTACAGGGTTGGGAAGTTGTGTTCAAGGTATCGCCACGTGGTAAGCTACCCATGCCAAACGTGGACGATTACAACAATATAAACCCCATCACATACGAGGGAGATTTCTACCAGGAGGAAGAGGATGGCGGTGACTTTGATGTCCTTATGGGTGGTCTTGATGAAGTCGATGATAGTGAAAGACATGGAAGAGGTGAGGCAGTTGTGAATGTAAAGGACATAGTGTGACACCCTAAAATCGGTACTATGTAGATTTAAGCGATCACGCCGAAATCCGCATAATAACGATTTTAGGTCGCCCACCAGACATAATGTGCACGCCGAAACATGCGCATTATGTGGGTGGAATTGTGATAACATTACAACAGTTCCGATACATCCACAAGTACAACAAAAATAAATACAACAACGACTCGAACGAGTCAAGATACAAATGTTACAATACAAAGATACAAATGACAGCGGAAGCAGAAATAGTATCCGACTACGGATAAGATGCAAATTGGACTAAGAGTCCTGAAGATAAGCAATGGCGCCAAATCCCTGCCCAGCCAAGCCGGAGGGATTCCCAAGCTAACGTCGTCAGACTTCAAACCTGTTGACTGCACATAAAGCACATCCCAAAAGAGGGTCAGGGCACTCCCTGGCAAGCAAAACCGACTTGCCTACTTTCTACACCATCTCCCAAAATATAGGGGAGGTGGACTTAGCGGCAGCAGCACTAGCAACCTAAAGAGACACGCTACAACTTTCGTCTAATCAGAGCGGGATAAGAGAGCGCATAAAGTAAACAACTACAACTAACACCAATCATAACCCATTCTCGAATTAACCCCCTCAACCAAGTATGAGGAAGCAATTCGGGAAACTCACACGTTAAACAGTTTTAATTATAATTTATGGTGAAAGTAATTCTATATTACTAGTCAATTTAATTAACATTAATTAGGTGCAAGTTGTCTAGATCTTGTTAGCCAGCATCATCACCAAAGTCGTCCATAACCGTGGACACGGCTCATCGATAAGATTATACCCTGCAGGGGTGCACTACTGTACCCATACTCGCATGATCAACCCAAGCAAGCATCAGGGCTTCTCAACACGACTTATTCCTTCACTACAGCAAGTCCAAGTGCCACCCATATGAGTTGTTATCCGCGTCAGGAGTCCGGCCGAATCTCAATTGCGGACTCATTAGTTTGCGACTACGCCACCATGCGGCTCAAACCACAGTAGGAACTGTCCGCTTCGTGTCGTACCGCACCTGTATGACCCCCCGTATCACATACCCTCTCATCATCATCATCATCATCATCATGCACATGCATATGAGCAAATGGAAAACCCGAACTACTTGCGGCACATGGACAAGCTGTAGATCCGTTCAAAGTCGAGGGGGGCTCCATAGGGCCTCCCACAAGTGGTTAGTGCGCTCAAAATTGGATCCGAGGACAAAATCTCAGTTCCTAGGTCGACACTGAGCAGAACAAAACACCTCGCAAGGCCTTCCGCCTGGTGCCTTATCTTTTAATTATAGAACCCCAAAATAATACAACATTTTATTAAGGTAGAATAATATATCATACTAAGCAGATGAAACATAAGACCAACAGACGACTCGCACAAACAACTCTAAGCATGCGCTACGACTCGCAAGGCCAACAGATAAACATGCAACGGGTATTAGGTGTAACGTCCCCAACTTTGCTAATTGGTAAATAGGATTTGTTTGTGCATCATGAGCATCATTAGCATCTAATTAAAATGTGCACCAAATTTGAGTTTACAAAATTTAAAAGAGAAAACACTTAAGTGGCTAAACCACTTGCTATTTTAAATGTGTTAAAAGAATTTCAAAATTTTCAAAATCCAAAGTTGCCAATGGCTTCCTTGTGAAATTCTGAGTTTCCTGGTATTTTTGTATAAATTTTCTGTTTGCAAAAAGGTCCTCAAATCATTTATTTTCCAAAACAGGGGCCTGTTTTAAATGTTTCTGTGGTTCTTCAAAAATTCAGGGGGGTTTTCGCAAAATCCCTTTTCTTTCTTCTTTCTTCTTCCTCGCCAGAAGGACGCCGGAGCCGTGTCCTCTCCTCCGCCGTCCGTCTCCCTCCCCCTGCGCCAAGATGCACGCCGCCGCCACCGATTCGCCTACAAGTACCTCCTCCGCCGCCGGAGAAGCCCAGTTCTTCTTCTCCTCTCCCGTTCTTCTCCAATTCCCCACCACGGCCGAAACCCTAGCTCTCGGGTCTCCGGCGATTTCCGTCGACTCCGGCCACCCCGAGGTCCGGCGAGACGCTTTAGAGAAGCTCCGTGGTCTTCTCTCCCTTCTCCTAGAGCTGTCCGTGCTGGGATGCAGAGGATCGACGAGAAATCGTGGATTCCTTCCGTTCGTGTCCGACGCCGGCGAGCTTGATTCCGGCCGCCTCCGGCCTTCCCTCGCCTATCCGACCTACCCATCGCGCTCCTGGTGAGCTTGCGGTCCTCGTGGACCTCTCCCTCTTCCCCCTCTCGCTCTCGTTGCTCGGGCCGCCGTTCTCCATCCCCGGCCGCCGCGCGGGCACCTCACCGGAGCTGCTCCGGCGACCATCCGGTAGCGGCGCTGCCCGATTCTGGCTCCCCGCGCCCGTGCGCATTCCACGCGCGTATCCGCGCCTTCCCCCTCGCCCCCGTTCGTCGAATTCGTGCTCGGCAGTGGAGATTCCTCCATTGCTGATGCATGATGACGTCATCATTTCTGAAAAATCATTTATTCCTTTCTGCAACTATTTTAAATATGACAAGTGGGCCCTGCTTGTCAGAATTTTATTCATTTCCAAATAATGATTTCAGTAAATATTAAATATCTGACATGTGGGTCCAATATTATTTGTTTAAATTCATAAATATTTAAAATGGAATTAACAAATGGTTTAAATTAATTTAACTTTGTTTAATCTTTGGAAATTCATAAGTAATTCATTTTAAATCAGAAAAATGTGATTTTTATATCAAAATTTGCAGAAAATTAAGATCTATTTAATTATGTCCAAATCATGCATATTTAAACAACTTTGAACCATGTTTACAATAGAGGAACAAATTACACCCTTTCTTTTAAATATGGAATTTGTCGAATGGCACCTCTCGGGCATTCGCACTCCATTTAAAATGATCTTCCATGTATAGGATTTACATTTCAATCCTTTAACTTGTCATGTCATGCATTGTGCGCATTGCATCTATGCCATGGTTGAATGTTGTTTTCCGTTTCTTTTCCGGTGTTTCGCTTTCCGCGGTAGAATGCGAATCCGAAGTGAAGTTCGACAACACCGAAGGCTTGATGAATCATCGACGACATACTCAAGCAGGATATCTATGAAGAGTTATTTTTGGTTATCTCGATCAAGTGAAGCCGAGGATTTTCCAACTGCTATATATCTTGTTATCGAAGAGCAAGGCAAGCATAACCTCTTATCTGCACATATAAGATTTCAAAGTATTTGATTCTGGTAATATGCATGCGATTCAACTGTGGTTCTGAGTGGAGGTATAAAGTGTCATAAGTGTTGCATCGCGAGAGTCTGCTATGCTTAGCCCTGCCTAGATCTTCCCTCTGTTCCATCCGGTTGATGAATCAGAGCTGTGAAGAAAGACGTGGAATGTTCGAAGATGTGTTGAATATGCTAAAGACTTGGATGAGAGGCCACAAGGGGATTGTGGTGGGTTGTCTCGTTCTTGTCGATCTTAGGAACTGAGTTCTCGTCTTCGGAACCAAGACTACCCGTGCATCCACACAGGGTATTCATTTCCCCCTCGGCTCCAACTTGTCTAGCCTACTACGTGAAGCCACTAGTTCGAGTTTTCCATTTGCGTGTGCGGTAAAATGGGTTGAAGAGATTTAGGGCCAGGTTCAAGTGGGCTGCGGTCACAGATCTTGAACTTGGCAACCCGCACTAGAGACCGCTGCGCGTGGTCAGATCTACTGCTGTGGCTCATGGACATAGGCGAAGCTTGGGAAAGGTCGTGGCCAACCCTCCTGCCGGCACTCCCCGGAAGAGTGCTAATAGCTGGCGCATCAGTTGGTTGGCGTGTGTGGGTAGTTACACCCCCTGCAGGGTAAATCTTTTCGGAAAGCCGTGTCCACGGTTATGGACGACTTGGTACCTTATGTCTGATGATCATAGATAACAAGAACCTAATTATAAAACTTGCCAACTAAGGGAGGATCGCTTCCTCGGGTTGAGCGAGGGGGTGATTCTGGTGGGTGGTACAACTCATCATGATCTGGTGGAGATTGAAGATGTGGATGAAGCTGGTGTTTTACTCCCTTACCCCATTTTAAGAGTCTACCGATGCGAGATTCTCTCCTCCCTCAATTTGGAAATAAAGATGGCTTTATGCAAAGGACATTCATGAATACTCTCTGAACGAGCAGATATGTAGCAGGTTAAATAATTCTTGTTGAGTACCTCCTGTACTCAGCCTTGCGCAATTATTTGGACAGGTGAGTTTTCGGGACATCGACATCGACGAGTAGGTTGGGGTTCCCAGACGGCAACCTGGAATCTATGGACTGGGACGTCGCCGTTATGCTTTGGCCTCTCAGGCCGTTTGCTAGTTTTGCTATGTCTAATAGCATAATTTGCCTTCCGTTGTATTGATGATTGACAGGTCAGTGACCTTGTTTTCGTGATATTTGCTTCTTCGCTCTGTTAAGAGCTTAATATGTTGTTTCTTGTGTTGTAGGGTCTCTGTTGTGCTACTGATTTTCAACTGTTGGCTTCCGAGATCCTCGTTAGGCTTATCTCAGATTAAGGTCTCGGATTTGTCTAGCTTGGCTCTTGGGGGTGCTACAGGTTTTGGTATCAGAGCAGGACCGTCTGTAGGAAAACCTTTCTATTGGTCGATGTTGAGTCTAGTTGTTGTGAAAACTATTTGAAAGCTAAAACTATTTGCAAAAATCAAGATAGGCTTCTTTTTACTCCTTATCTAGTATCGCTCTAATTCTGGGTCACCTTACCTTGTTTTGGTTGAAAACATTTGCTCTGTCGTTCTCTCGGTCATTCAAAATATAGGTGCACCAAGTGCAGGTCGTTTCTCAACCAAGTTGACCAAGTGTTAAGTTTTCTAGAGTCTGGTGTGTTCTATGATCCGTCTTCCTCTCATTTGTAATGAGAGATTCCTTTCCTTCTTGATCTCTCAACTTTGTCGTCCCTGCATCATTCTGATCCAATGTCTCAGATTCCTTTCACTTTGAAGATCTCCCATTTCTCCTTTGGATACTTCGGAAGCTGTGGTTGGTCTCTGAAGCTATCTCGTGATTACTGCATCATTGTGCCTTTGTGACACTCGAATGGTAGTTACTCCTTCTTTCGGTTTTCATCCTGGACTTGAACCGAAGGTTCCAGATTGTGCGGTTGGTGGTGTGTTGAGTCATGTTGGTTGTTACCCATGTGATGCTCACTCTATCAGTACATGATGCTGACCTCTAACCCAAGATCCATCTTGTTGATCCCTGAGGAATGCTTGCAACCTCAGAAGGGCTAGTAATGTCAGTTCTAGCTAGCCTTCCAGCTCGTGGTTTGTCGTGATTGACTTGCGACATCCAAGGTTTACTCCTTCCACTAGCTTTGGCAGAGGTTCTATTATGGAACCAAAAGGATCACGACAAGAGTGCTCTTTATGAGTCCCACATCTAAGTTGGTGACTCTGCCACACCGTTCTTATTCAAACGAGTTATCATATGTATGCTAACTTGATCATCTGCATCTTAGGGTTTTCCTGAGAAAGTTCCTTCCTCCGTGTTTGTATTCTGACCAGTGTATGCCACTTGGCGTCCAAGTTATAAATGTGCATTGGTGTACTAATGCATGTTGCTCTTGTGGTCCGTCGTGACATTCCACTTCGGGATGTTAGGGAGAAACAAACTCCTGTACCTCGTCCATTCCAGGACCAGGTCAAAGTGTTGTAGTCCGCAGATTAAGATGCTTTGTTTGCTTCTAATCTGTTCCATCTCAAGGTGTCACCATCTTGTATATCAAAAGGTCGTGGTATGTCTCATGACTTTGTTGATGCAGTGGTGCTTCTCACGTCCTTACTCACGCTTTTCTCCTAGCTGCTCATGCTCGGAATGCTATGGCGAGTGTATTGATGTGATTATCAGATATTCTTAGCAATTCTCATTGCTTTGACATACAAGGACATTTGATTCCTTCCTTGTGTGATTGGTTATCCGGTCGCTAAGTGAAGTTGACTGTGCTACCAAGTTCGTTGTTCTGGTGCACATACTCGGTCAAAGAGTTAGGTTTTACCGACGCTCTTAAGCCAAATCGTTTTGCTTTGATAAGCAAGACTCCTGTCCACCGGTGTTGTCGTGTTGAAGCAAGATGGTATATTCTAACGGATTTGATATCATCCCAATCTTTGATTTGATTTGGGCTATCGTCAAATCAAACTCAGTCCCATGGACCATCGTTGATGATGTTATACCTATGGTGTTTCGCCAGCTTACATCTTCATGTCCCTGGTCTGACCAATACTATTGCCTTGTTCATGTATCATATGATTCCATCTTGTTGGAGTACATTAATAAGCTTGTTGTCGAGCCCATCGATAACATTCTTATTGCCTCCATATCTGAAGAGGATCATTATGAACCTTTGGAAATAATATTGGAAACTTTTGAGAACCATCTTTGTGTCATCACAAGGTGTGTGTTCTGGATGTTGGAAGTAACCTCTTTTGGTTCACGTGCATTTGCTGAAAGATGTCGCCGTGAATCCAAGTAGAGCTTTCCTTGTTTCCTCGGGAATTATCTCTAGTCGGTCATGCATGTGCGGATTATTCATGGGATGACAGGTTGTTACCTGCATACCTTGAAGAAGTCATTTATGCACACCAAGCCACTGACTGATTGGATCAAGAATGAGAAGAGGTCTAAAAACTTCATTATCTTCTTTATTGTTGTTTCCCAAGAAGGACTCAATTGTGTTTGTTGCATATTAATCATGTAGGTGCATTTGTCTTTTGACAAATTGCTAATGCATGATTCCTGCAATCTCGCTCATCTTTTCGAACTTGACATTGTTATCCACATCCTGAGAATCTGCGACCTTTCCTCGATGTTAACCATTGCACCTCTCCGTTCGGACGTTCTTAGTCTGAACTTTCATCCCAACTAGCCAGAGCTGAATCTCAAGCAGCAACGATGGTTTGTTGTCCCTCAAGGATTTTGGCATAGGACTTCTTGTAACTCCGGCAAGATTAGTGCTGTGGTTGACACACTTAGTCGGAAGGTCTATCGCCAAAATTCCTGGAATCTTCAAGAACAACCACTCCCCATGAGGATTGTTGTGCGGCTTGCTTTAAAAGTTGCCCTTATGGAATTTACCTTTCCAAAGCCCAATGTTTACCCTCCTCACCTATTCAAGACTTATCATGAGCTTGAAATGGGTATCAAGAAGATCAAGAAGAAGTTCCTTCCTCTGATGATCTCGGAGATTCTGAATGTCTCCCGATTGATCCTCCTGATCCTTTTCTTATCCTTTGATAACATATCCATCAAGCGAAGTTCTTTCCATGGTGATCTTCAATGTTCTAATGATCAACTCCTCCTTCCTTTTGCTTGTACTTGGAATCCTTTTCAACTCAAACATTGTGTGAATTTGTCAGTCATCTTAGGGCCCTAGACTTTTGATCATGTGGCAAACATCTTGTAATCCAAATGGTTGAAATCTAAAAAGGGTTCTTTCTTTTGTCGTATCAAGATCTCGTTATCTATTTAGCTTGACCTTGTGCAAAGCTCATATCCTAATCGTTTCACGTAACTTTTGTCTATCAACTTGAAACTTCTTCCGTTCCATCCATTACCTTGATGTGTTTCATGCTAGTTAGCTCAAGAGTTGTTCTGCACACTCCTCCCTTGAGTTGACCATGAGATACTCGATCTTTTAAAGATCCTCGTTCTAGAGTTATTTCCCTCTTCTCTTTGGTGTAGTCGAAGAACCGTCCGACGAGACATGAAGTGTGGAATCATCCCTGAAGTAAAAGATCAACCTCTTCGTTAAACAAGATCGTCGTGGGATCGATAAGATCATCCAAGACCGGTGTAGTCCTCCTGTCTGTATCTCTTTTCCTACCCAAGGAATCTCGGGGACGAGATTCTTGTAAGGGGGATAGATCTGTAACGTCCCCAACTTTGCTAATTGGTAAATAGGATTTGTTTGTGCATCATGAGCATCATTAGCATCTAATTAAAATGTGCACCAAATTTGAGTTTAAAAAATTTAAAAGAGAAAACACTTAAGTGGCTAAACCACTTGCTATTTTAAATGTGTTAAAAGAATTTCAAAATTTTCAAAATCCAAAGTTGCCAATGGCTTCCTTGTGAAATTCTGAGTTTCCTGGTATTTTAGTATAAATTTTCTGTTTGCAAAAAGGTCCTCAAATCATTTATTTTCCAAAATAGGGGCCTGTTTTAAATGTTTCTGTGGTTCTTCAAAAATTCAGGGGGGTTTCGCAAAATCCCTTTTCTTTCTTCTTTCTTCTTCCTCGCCAGAAGGACGCCGGAGCCGTGTCCTCTCCTCCGCCGTCCGTCTCCCTCCCCCTGCGCCAAGATGCACGCCGCCGCCACCGATTCGCCTACAAGTACCTCCTCCGCCGCCGGAGAAGCCCAGTTCTTCTTCTCCTCTCCCGTTCTTCTCCAATTCCCCACCACGGCCGAAACCCTAGCTCTCGGGTCTCCGGCGATTTCCGTCGACTCCGGCCACCCCGAGGTCCGGCGAGACGCTCTGGAGAAGCTCCGTGGTCTTCTCTCCCTTCTCCTAGAGCTGTCCGTGCTGGGATGCAGAGGATCGACGGGAAATCGTGGATTCCTTCCGTTCGTGTCCGACGCCGGCGAGCTTGATTCCGGCCGCCTCCGGCCTTCCCTCGCCTATCCGACCTACCCATCGCGCTCCTGGTGAGCTTGCGGTCCTCGTGGACCTCTCCCTCTTCCCCCTCTCGCTCTCGTTGCTCGGGCCGCTGTTCTCCATCCCCGGCCGCCGCGCGGGCACCTCACCGGAGCTGCTCCGGCGACCATCCGGTAGCGGCGCTGCCCGATTCTGGCTCCCCGCGCCCGTGCGCATTCCACGCGCGTATCCGCGCCTTCCCCCTCGCCCACGTTCGTCGAATTCGTGCTCGGCAGTGGAGATTCCTCCATTGCTGATGCATGATGACGTCATCATTTCTGAAAAATCATTTATTCCTTTCTGCAACTATTTTAAATATGACAAGTGGGCCCTGCTTGTCATAATTTTATTCATTTCCAAATAATGATTTCAGTAAATATTAAATATCTGACATGTGGGTCCAATATTATTTGTTTAAATTCATAAATATTTAAAATGGAATTAACAAATGGTTTAAATTAATTTAACTTTGTTTAATCTTTGGAAATTCATAAGTAATTCATTTTAAATCAGAAAAATGTGATTTTTATATCAAAATTTGCAGAAAATTAAGATCTATTTAATTATGTCCAAATCATGCATATTTAAACAACTTTGAACCATGTTTACAATAGAGGAACAAATTACACCCTTTCTTTTAAATATGGAATTTGTCGAATGGCACCTCTCGGGCATTCGCACTCCATTTAAAATGATCTTCCATGTATAGGATTTACATTTCAATCCTTTAACTTGTCATGTCATGCATTGTGCGCATTGCATCTATGCCATGGTTGAATGTTGTTTTCCGTTTCTTTTCCGGTGTTTCGCTTTCCGCGGTAGAATGCGAATCCGAAGTGAAGTTCAACAACACCGAAGGCTTGATGAATCATCGACGACATACTCAAGCAGGATATCTATGAAGAGTTATTTTTGGTTATCTCGATCAAGTGAAGCCGAGGATTTTCCAACTGCTATATATCTTGTTATCGAAGAGCAAGGTAAGCATAACCTCTTATCTGCACATATAAGATTTCAAAGTATTTGATTCTGGTAATATGCATGCGATTCAACTGTGGTTCTGAGTGGAGGTATAAAGTGTCATAAGTGTTGCATCGCGAGAGTCTGCTATGCTTAGCCCTGCCTAGATCTTCCCTCTGTTCCATCCGGTTGATGAATCAGAGCTGTGAAGAAAGACGTGGAATGTTCGAAGATGTGTTTAATATGCTAAAGACTTGGATGAGAGGCCACAAGGGGATTGTGGTGGGTTGTCTCGTTCTTGTCGATCTTAGGAACTGAGTTCTCGTCTTCGGAACCAAGACTACCCGTGCATCCACACAGGGTATTCATTTCCCCCTCGGCTCCAACTTGTCTAGCCTACTACGTGAAGCCACTAGTTCGAGTTTTCCATTTGCGTGTGCGGTAAAATGGGTTGAAGAGATTTAGGGCCAGGTTCAAGTGGGCTGCGGTCATAGATCTTGAACTTGGCAACCCGCACTAGAGACCGCTGCGCGTGGTCAGATCTACTGCTGTGGCTCATGGACATAGGCGAAGCTTGGGAAAGGTCGTGGCCAACCCTCCTGCCGGCACTCCCCGGAAGAGTGCTAATAGCTGGCGCATCAGTTGGTTGGCGTGTGTGGGTAGTTACACCCCCTGCAGGGTAAATCTTTTCGGAAAGCCGTGTCCACGGTTATGGACGACTTGGTACCTTATGTCTGATGATCATAGATAACAAGAACCTAATTATAAAACTTGCCAACTAAGGGAGGATCGCTTCCTCGGGTTGAGCGAGGGGGTGATTCTGGTGGGTGGTACAACTCATCATGATCTGGTGGAGATTGAAGATGTGGATGAAGCTGGTGTTTTACTCCCTTACCCCATTTTAAGAGTCTACCGATGCGAGATTCTCTCCTCCCTCAATTTGGAAATAAAGATGGCTTTATGCAAAGGACATTCATGAATACTCTCTGAACGAGCAGATATGTAGCAGGTTAAATAATTCTTGTTGAGTACCTCCTGTACTCAGCCTTGCGCAATTATTTGGACAGGTGAGTTTTCGGGACATCGACATCGACGAGTAGGTTGGGGTTCCCAGACGGCAACCTGGAATCTATGGACTGGGACGTCGCCGTTATGCTTTGGCCTCTCAGGCCGTTTGCTAGTTTTGCTATGTCTAATAGCATAATTTGCCTTCCGTTGTATTGATGATTGACAGGTCAGTGACCTTGTTTTCGTGATATTTGCTTCTTCGCTCTGTTAAGAGCTTAATATGTTGTTTCTTGTGTTGTAGGGTCTCTGTTGTGCTACTGATTTTCAACTGTTGGCTTCCGAGATCCTCGTTAGGCTTATCTCAGATTAAGGTCTCGGATTTGTCTAGCTTGGCTCTTGGGGGTGCTACATTAGGTTGTGGGGATAAAGCTGTATGGGCTGCAGGATAAACATGTGATGGGATCGCAGTTCAAGAATCGATAACTAGGGTAGCAGAGATCAACGGCAGGAATGAAAGACAATGTATAGGTAAACAAGCAAACTTTGCTTGCCTGGAATCCCGCAAGGAAGCAGATCTTGTCGTGGCTCACACATCTCAACGTCGTATCCGCGAAGAAGCAGCAAACACTGTAAAGCGTAAAAGATGCATTTTACAACTACGGCAAAAGATCCAGCATGCTCATGCGACAGATGAATGACATGGCAAGATGTATTGCGAGATGCACTTAATCTGAATTAAGCGGAACTGGGTTCCGACAATTAATACTTAGGTGCAAGTTATTTATCTACTTCACAAATTAAATGTTCATTAACATGGCAAGACATGGCAAAGATGATCTAGTCAAATTAAATGGAATGGGGCAATACATAGTAATTAAATGCCCACACATTCCATAATTATTATTTAGGTGAATCGCTACACCACCAAACCCAAGAGATGCAACTCATGCAATTATGATGCGATATGCACAAGATAGATGACATTTAATAAAATAGGTTTAGGGTTAGGTTTTTGGGTTCGCACGTTGGATCGGGAGAGATAGGGTTCGAACCCGACGTCTTCGGAACGTAGAGGAAGTAGTCGTCGTCGGGGAAGTAGTCGTCGCGGAACCGGGGCATCGTCGTTTGTCGGTGTCGTGGAAGTGGTCGGGTAGTCGTCCGGGTGGTTGTTGTTCGGGGCGCCCGCTTCGGGGTCGGTGGCGCACTTGTCGCATCTAGTCTTCGGGGCCACGACAACGGACACCGGAAGGGGCGCGCGCACGCGCACGGGGCAGCACCACGAAGGGTGGACAACTCGGACAAAAATGTGACGTCGGGGTCTTGCGGGCATTGCGTCAAACACCTGGCGGGCGTCGGCGGTGGAGTGCACGCGGCCGGAAATAGAAGAACGCACGGCGGCGGCGACACGGCGCGGGCAGATGCGGACGTGCGGGCGGCGGCATGCGCGGGCACGGGCGGACGCGGCGACGGCGCTGCGGCGGTCAGAGGCGGCGACGCGCGCGGGGAAGCATGGCGCAGAGGTGTCCGGCCGGAGCAGGGGGAGCAGGCCGGGGCGGCGGCGTCTGTGGCAGGAAGCGAGGATGTCGCGCACGGCGGCGAGCAGCTCGGGGCGAGCGGCGGCTGCGATGAAGGCGCGCAGCGCGGGGCGCGGCGGCGCGAGGCGCTGCGGGAGGGCGAGGGTGGCGTGCGGACGGCGGTGGCTGGGAGCGCAGGGGCCGGAGGAGCGGCCGGAGGCGCGGCATCCGGGGGCGAGCGGCGGGGAGCGGGGCGGCGACGGGCGCTGCGGGCGCTGGGGCGTGCGAGGCCGGAGCATGGCGCGTGGAGGCGGCCGGGGAGCGGCGCGGCGCGGCGGCGCGCTCGGGACGCGGCGGGGTGCGACGAGCGTCGCTGGGAGGTTGGGGAGCGGCGGCGCGGCGTCGGGGGCGCCGGGCGGCGGCGGTGGTCGTCGCGGGGGCGCGCGCGCGGCTGCGGCAGGCGGGAGCGGCCGGTGGCGCGGTGCGGCGGCGGCAGCGGCCAGGGGGCCGGAGCGCGCGGTGCGGCGGCGGCAGCGGCCGGGGAGGCGCGGTGCGAGAGCACGGCTGGTGCGGGCTCGGGCAGAAAAGGTTTCTCCCGTGCGGGATTGAGAAGAAGGAGCAGAGAGAGAGAGAAAAAAAAGAAGAAGAGAAGAAAAGAAAAAAAGGAAAAGAGAGAAAGGAGGGGGAAAAAGAGAAAAAGAGAGCTGGGAGAACTTTTTGCAAAATGCAGAAAAAAGGAGGAGGGTGGCTGCAAAATTTACAGGGGGTGGGAAAAGATTTCAGGAGACAAAAGTTAGGGTTTGGGGTTAGATGGGCTTGGGCTTTTATTTTTCTCCCTTTTTTTTTATTTATTTTCGGTTTTATATTTTTAAAACAAAAACGAAAAGGAATTTGAATACGAAACCTTTACAAAATATTTTTAGTTTTCAAATGACAATTTAATAAACTAGTTTTTAACATTTTTAAAAGATTTGAAAATAACACATTTTTTATTAATTTGAAATGCATTTGAATTTAATTATGGAAAATTTAATTTAAATGCAACAAATTAAATTAATGCGATGCGATGCCATGTCGATGCAAAAAGAAAACTCATAAAAACAAAAAGGGGATAAAATCCCGGGGCGTTACACATAGATATGCTCATCAAGTTACATCTAGATAGTGAAAGTGACGAGGATGAGCCTCCACTGTTCGATGGCATACCCTACTACTCACGTGATAGTGATAGTGACCCTGATGATGATTAGACCCGAACACAACCCAAAACTTGGTGAGCGTCTTTTATGTTTTATTTCCAACTTGCTTACTACATCTTATTTTTTCATCAATGTTCTCAATGCTTACTTTTGCTTATTTTCGAGTTCTCAATGCTTTCTTTTGCTTATTTTCGAGTTCTCAATGCTTTCTTTTGCTTATTTTCGCATGAAATTGTAATTTCTGCTTACTAACATTTTACATGTTCTCAATGCAGGTGACTAAACCATGAGCAAGAATTCCGCGGCATCCATGCTTAGGAACATTTGTCGTTTGCGAAAGCCCCCTAAACGCTTAGGGGAGAGTGACGACGAGGACGATGGACGAGGCGGGGGTCAACCCCCTAGAGGACGAGGCGGGGGCCTACCCCCTAGAGGACGAGGCGGGGGTCACCCCACTAGAGGTCGAGGACGAGCCTCGAGGGAGACCACAGTTGAGGTCGAGGTCGAGGACGAGGACGAGCCTCGAGGGCGACCTGCACCGCGAGCTCGAGGACGAGGACGAGGCTCGAGGACTAGACCTTTGTCGGAGGTTTCATCTTCACGGATGATGACACCTTCGACGTCTTACTTCAGTGAGGTAATTGTTATCATGCCTACTGTCTACTATCATGCTCATACTCACTAAATGCTATTTTATTTAGGTACCCTCCGCAGCAACCCACTCGGAGGACAGGGAGGTGGAGCAGCAGCACTTCGTGGTGCAGGAGCCTCAGCATCAGTACTTCGAGGGGGAGGAGCCTCCGCAGCAGTACTTTAGGGGTGGAGCAGCCTCAGCAGCAGTACGTCGAGCATCAATACTTTGGGGTGGACTTGGAGCAGCCCGTTGATGAGGACCCGGAGCAGCCCGTTGACGAGGACCTGGAGCAGCATGCCGAGGAGGAGGAGGAGGAGGATGTACGCTATTTTCTCCTATTCCTACCACTTAGTTTTGTTCACTTACATTTTATTTGAACTCTAATTTGCATTTTAATTTTAATTTGCAGCACGAGGGGGAGGATCTTGGGCCCTTGTGGACTCGAGGAATAAAGAATCTTCCAAGAAGATCAACATCTCAAGAGGGCAAAATTCTTATTAAGCCGGTCAACAAAAAGTAAGTGGCTATCTTTTGATCATATAAGTATGTGGCTAACTCTCCTTGCATACTAATATTGTTCTTTCATGTGCAGCAATTTTCAACTCATCACCAGTTCGGGAAATCTTACAGGTGGTGTACTTGTGGGCCTTCTGAAGAGGCATTGGCCAGGCCTCTACAAGGAGAATCCTGAGGATCCAAATTCTCTGAAGAAGTTAGCCATGAGGTGGGAGGACTACGAGGCCGCTCAGGGCTCCGGCTACATGGAGACTTTGGAGGGTGAGGGTTTTAAGCCTAGCTGTGCAGAGGTTGTGGTTCACAAGTTCTGGGTAAGAACTATTATATGGTGTTTTGTTTACTTGTGATTCTCAACCATAGTTAACCATAGTTTTGTTAACTTGTGATTCTCACCATAATAAGATTGTCTACATGATTGTAGGAGTTCTATCGCGTGCCTCCCGAGCACGAGCACAAGAGCCACGAGGTCTTCTTTACGATGGTGAGGATCAAGTTACGCCAGATGTGGTATGATGTTAAAATTACAGCTATCGCTCAGTTCTACGCCGAGAAAGGCACGAGATACAACAAGAAGAAAATCCTTCAGCTCAAACTTGGTGAGAAGATGTCCCACGAGGATTTCATGGGGGTAATGAATTTTTCTTTTTATTCCATGTCCATCGTAAAGTGCATTATTTGTTCTTCACTTGAGATGTTGACTTGAGATGTTTTCATCCTAAGATTTGTCCAAAGTGGGCTCTGAGAAAGAAGGATGGCTGGGAGAAATTGGTGGACATGTGGACCGGGAAAGATCTAGATTTCAAGGCCAAGAGCATTCAGAACAGTCTCAATCGCGGTCATGAGGGAACTCACTGTCAAGGGAACCGACACTTCTACCACTACAAGGATCATCAGGTATAAATATGGAACAACCTACTCGTTTTCCCTGGCAGTGTTTTCTTTTTAATGCATACCATTTTTTGTATGTATTTTAGATGACCGCTAATGAAGGGCGGGAGCTGGGAGAGTTTGAAGTGTGGCAATTGGCTCATAAGAAGAAGGTGGTCAAGGACGGCGATGATCAATACTATGGCACAACCACTTCAAACCTTGAGGAGTACAAGACCAGGTTTATTTTTCAAGATCATGTTTACTAAATGTAAGTAAGAAATAATTTGTACTTACTAATTGTTTACTTGTTATGAATGCCATCAGGTACAAGGAGCTGAATGGACCGGATTCTGACCCTGTTAAGGAGCCAGTCGACGAGAGGGTCGTGATTATCGCAGGACATGGAAGGCCACATGGCCGCTTGCGCACATTTGACACGGTGATCGAGCCTACCACCAACTACACACGTGTCAAATCACTCACGGGTGTTTCTGTTACACCTCGTGTACCGCGTGCTAGAGCCGCCCATGCTGTGGACCATGTAAGCTTTCTCTCATTTTTCTTCTTCATTCTTAGTTCCCATTCATATATGGGTATGCTCATGATATTCACTATGTCATATTTAAGGAAATGGAACAAGCCTGGCAAGAGGCTCAGGATGCTTGGATGCAGCAGATGCAGGATCGTTCGGCGGCTGTGTATCAAGCTCAGCAGTCGCATCAGTTTGCCTATATGACGATGAGTTGTGGTCCATCCAATCCTAGCCAATAAATTTCATTGTCCGAGTTTGTACTTCATAATGCATGGCATCTAAACTCACTTGCAGGCGCTTAGTACGGCAATGAGAGAGGGTACTCCACTACCCGAGCCAGTACCGGCTCCGCCACCACCGCTGTACCCTCCACGGCCGTGCTACGCCGATTTCGTCGCACACTACACCCAGGCGACTCCTATTAGTACTTCACCAAAGCTTCACTAAGTTATTTTTTGTACATCTAGATATTTACACTTAGTCATATTTTGTTCAAACATGTAGGGATCGTCTTCTTCACGGGCAATGGCTCCGTTTGGTCGAGCTTCTGCCTCACCCATGGCCACTCCGGTTCACTCACAAGGTCCTAACCCGGGTGCTTCTACCTCGCTGCGTCGATCACCCCACCACGAGAGCCGCGAGATGCGTCGACAATCGCCAAACCCGGTTAGTTCATGAAAAACTCTGACATAAACCAACCATAGACTTAGAACTATTTTTCATGATTCAGTTTGGTCTTAGAATGTTTGCATGAATTTGTACTTAGAACGTTTGCATGAATTTGGACTTAGAACATTTGCATGACTTTGATCATTTTTCCTTGCATGAATTTGGACTTAGAAGGTTTTGAAGGGGTTACGGGGCAGAAAACAATAATTTTCTAGCGTACGAAACCCTAACTAGCCAGGATCTATCTATCTAGTACATGCGATAACGGTGGCGGAACGGGTTACATTACCTCCATGTAGACCGATAGCGGGGATTACGCTCCCGCACAAGCGTTGACGATGAAGTCGTACGTAGCCGACCTCGAGGTCGCGAAGATCTTGCCGCGATGTCGAAGTCGATGACGCCGGGGTGTCGACGATGATCTGCGTCGATGATCTGCGTCGATGATCTGCGTCGACGGGCGTCGGGCGGAAGAAGCAGAGCACCAGCGCCAGAGGGGGTGGCGCGCCGGCAGGGGGAGAGGAGGCGCGGCGGCTGCAGGGGGCGAGACGACGTCGCCCAAGCTTCTCAGCAGAGTAGCCTCCGAGCACTCGCAAACATACGGAGCCTAGCGACGACTCCCGGTCATTCAGATCCAGCTGAAATCGCAGGAGCAGACCTTTTCTGGAATCCCGCAGAGCAACGGCGCTCTGCGGTATTGGCTTAGGTGGAGAGAGACCTTCTTCCTCTACTCGGCGCGGCTCCGACTTGGGAACCACGAGATCGAGAGAGAAATCGGGAATTAATTGGATTTTCCTATGAATTAAATCAATTAATATGCCTTGCTATATAAAGGGGGAAGGGGGTGTGCCAACCCCCTTGGCTCCCCCATGTGGGACTAAAGGAGAGAGGGGGAGGGGGGTTCGGCCGAACCCCCCCTTGGGCCCTCCTCTAGTCCAATTCGGACTAGGGGGGGGAAGGCCCCTTTGCATGGTGCGCCTCCCCCCCTCATGGGCCCTCTTTGGGCCCATTTAGGTGGGAGTCCCTTTTTTCCTTTATTTAATTAATATTAAATTAATATAAAATTCCCATTAATTCATAATTAATATATTTATATATAATTCAATATCCCATGACTCCGAAACTATTTCGGAACCACCCGAACAACTTTCGGACATTCCCGGAACCCTTCCATAGCTCACCGGAACTCCTTCCGGACCACCGGAACTCTTTCCGGATCATTTCTTTCTCTCCAATAAAAACCTATAAAATTCCAGAACCTATCTCTAGCATCGCTAAGACCTTAAGTTTGTTACGCTACGGTTCGGGAATACTCCAGACATGGTCGAGACACTCCGCTCACCAATGATCGTCAGGGATACCTGGAAATATATGACGACCCCTGTGCATTCCACGAATATCGTCGTTGAACCATAAGTATGACATTCATTCCCTTTGTTTCTGCGATACTACCTTGTCCGAGATATGATCGTAGACACACCGATGCCTTTGCTGTATCTCGTTACCGACGAAGGCTATTAACTCGTCCGCGATATTACATCTCCATGACCTAGTCATAAGCTGCGCAGCTATATAGATGCAATATCACCGAGTGGGACCAGAGTATCTTTCCATTACAAGAATGAACAAATCCCGCTCTTGATCCTTACGTCTCGATTCTCTTTCGGAATACCCAAGATGGACACCGTTATTGTCATGCTATATAAGACACAACGTTTGATGCTCTCAAAGCACTCCTACGAAGCAACAATAAGTACGGTCTCACGGTCTAAGGAATAAGCTATCACACTCTTATCTATTGCAAATGACAAACATCGTAATACGATCTTATTGCAATACTTTGCGTATGTCCACCACCTTATTCTACTAACAAGATGACCCCATTGTCAACCGACGTCATTGTCCTTGATCGGGAATCTCGATCAACTGTTGCCCAATGGACTAGCTCAGATAGAGGCTCGCTAGGGACCTGGTTGTCTGTGTATTACACGTGTATTAATGATTCCTATTAATACAGTCACAGCACAATACACAGACCTATTATAAACTCATGAGATAATGCAATAAATAATACTTATTTATTTGCCTCTAGGGCATATCTCCTTCAGTCTCCCACTTGCACTAGAGTACAAATAAAACTAGCTGCATTTTACTTTATCAGAATCCCTTATCAAATAAGAATCATTTGATAATGCTTGCTTGTGGAAAAGTGTTACTGCACAATCCATGATTGTACACGCCTTTGCGATTCACTGGTATCAACTCGCTTGATATCATCACGTCGTCTAACAACACATATGCAAATACCGTAACTAAGTGAGACTTCTGCTTCCCAGCGCCTACTCTGATTATACTAACCAGATAACTGCCCTGAAAAACACACTCAGCCATGCAGAGCCCCTTGTAACAATTACAAACTCGCGATATCTACATACTTTCACACTAGTGTAGAAAACTTGACATTCAAATGTCAATCCCTCAACTAACGCACTTCTACTTCCAGTAAATTCCAAATTCACGATCATAACTGCTCTTTGTTTCAAGAACATCGGTTATAATTCATCGAGCAAATAATAAGGTTTCTGTATGATGTCTAATATTACATAATAGACCCACATGTCATACAACCATTACTTTCACGCATCATTACTCTTAATGATCAATTGGATTTCAAAGGACCATCCGTTTGATTCTATTCTGACTCCTCAGATATAATCCAAACAACTCGACCAACTATTTAAAATTCCTGTTCTATTTCAAAATAGACACTAACTTTCAAATAGTTTCACAACTTCATCCTATTCTACTGGTACAGTTTCACAATGTGATAACTACACAAGATGAATTCGACTCCCACTCAAACTATGTCTCCACATATTTGATAACACGAGCTCCCACTCAAAAACGTGTCATTCACATATTTGAGTTCCTGAGCTCCCACTCAAAAATATGTTCCTCACATATTTTACCTGAGTGCACTAACTATGACTCCCACTTAAATCGACATCTTGGTTAAACCAAAATCATTGATCTACTATCAATTCGATTTTAATACAAACTACAGTATTACATTAATACAAATCCCTCAGACTTCAAGCATGTCTACATAAATGTAGTCAACAAATTTGATCTTGTCCAAGACACATTTCTTGACAAGACATGCTACCGCGTCTTTCTTATAGTCACATTTATCATATAACACCTTATATGACGATTAAACAATCTTATTCCTCTAATAAGAATTGCAGCAACAATTACTCTCTTAATCCTTTCAAATGTAACTCTGGATTTCCAGACTCAAAAGCCTTTGTTCGTATTCCGATATTTTCTCAACTTTCTTTGTATTCATAAAGTGCACCTTGATATGTCAACAAGATCTGAAATACTTAATACAGTGCTGTGACCTGACAGCAATATTAAATACAACAACACTTTATTTAGAAGTTTCTTTCATGAAAATATTATGATCTTTATGAAGAGGATTGCAAGCAGAAAACAATTTTCTAGTCTCCCTCACTCTTAATCACCAGACTTTCATTAGCAGACATATACTCTTTGGAACACTTTCCAACATAGGTCTGACACTTTATTCCAAACTTCTAATTCCAATCCACAAACCATAATTCGAAAAGTCATCTTTTCTCGGAATTACTTAGACAACAAACTAAGTCATGTTTCTATTTGGTTTTGGAATACACTCTCATCCAATGCGAGCAACCTACAAAGAACCACTCATGTATATTCCGAATTATCGCATAATCATATACATGTCGACACTACTGTCGATCCTACGAATTCTCGTTGAGAAAAATATCTATTTTCTAAAGTGGACATCGACTATAATGTTTCGAACATGCTAGGAGATTCTAAGACTGATTCTGACAGACCACACTTTATTTAAAATAGAGCATGATTATAACTCCCCACATATCACCATATATGACATTATAATATTGTGAAACGAATTTCCACAAGTCTTTTGTGTTGAAACCATAATTCAAAAATATTGTCCTTTGATCGAATTCTGTGAATACAATATTCACTAATCTTTCTTCTGAAAAACCCCATTTGATCTATTATCAAATTAATTTCAGACTCCATAATTTATCGGGCAAATACTCCTATTTACCAAAATCACAGAAGAATTCGGATCAAGCAAAAACACCATTGATTAATCATTAAAAATGACTCTCAATCAATTTCCTCTAGTATTGCAACTTCAATACTGCATTTCAAACTTAATCAATTTTGGCACTCGAAATACTTAAATGGACCAAAAATTATCCATTACTTCTTTCACTGCCTTTATGACTAAATTTGATGGTGTTTGTTCCTTGGACACATAATTTATCATTCCCGCTATAAATGTATATCATACGCATAATGCAATTTAGATGTGATGCAAATTACTCATAATATGAAACAACTGCTTTGCTTCATAACACAAAACAACTGATGTGTTCTATATGAATAATTATGTCTTGCAACATTCAAGACACCAAACTAGATCACACTCTCACTATTACAAAATGTCTTATCAACAACTATTAATGATAACTAATATGATATCTCGAGGGCGTGAGCACTACTGGCCATGAACTTGCCATCACTTGTGCACTGTCACGTCACCCTTCGCCACATGCTTGTGATAATCAGGGACTGTTTCACAAACAGAACAATTATCAAACACTTTTCATCATAGCGTCGAAGAACTCTTCTTCGATGAATCAACTTTTTAGAGATTTGAACTTGTTCACGAACGTGAAGAAGCTCACCGTGTCTCTATAGCATATTCACGCACATGCTATTCACAGCTAGGAGGTAAAGCACAATCTCCATTGCACTGGAGTTCGCTATCTAGAAATCGTAGATATTCGTAAGCCTGAAGTAGATGTCACACAACTTCTTCAACTGAGTCTCCTTGAGTCTCCAGACAGGTATGCTCCCCATGTGAATGGTCCGGAACTTTCTAAGCTGTCTGAACTGCTCAAGACTCAATTCATCTTCGAAGTGAACTCTGATCGTATCAATCACGACATATGGCTCCATGTGTTGAATACAACTTTCAACTCAGGTGCTAGGCATACGCTCATGACGATCGTCACTTCCATGAACATGTCATGATGCTTACGGAACTCATCATCTTGCTCCTTGCTATCAGAATCATCTGGTCTAACTCCTAACTAATGTTCTAGCACATATAGGATGTTTGTTGTTTTTGGAGAATGTTTCTAAAACCAATGCACCAGCTGATGAAGTTGGACCCGTCGGCTTCTAATGCAGAATCCGAGCTCTTGAAGAAGTAACCGAAGCGAAGTTCCGTAGTCTCCAGATGTGATCGCAAAAGAGGTAAGATAAGTTTATAATATATATAGGTGAGTTTTAGTTCTATAATCTCATTATCAAAAACACACCACACCAAGATTATTATCGCTAAAATAATAATGGCGATTACACGACCCTCATCCACCACACTACCCCCGATCATCACGGCCGGCAGCACAGCTTCAAAGGTGGACATAACATGTCGATCACAACAACTCTGTGACTCGTGCTCGATCTTTCGATCTTCCCGTGTTCCGAGGCCATACCTCTGAGTATGCTAGGCTCGCCAATCAAACCTCGAAGACCTGCGCGTGCAACATGGCTTACACCCACTGTATGCGAACGACGAGATGTGTGACACCCGATCATCACGGCCTGCCTCATAACGTAGAACTTTCTTGGTGGTGCGCAACGAGGGAGAACACAATTTTGGTATTTGTTAGGGATCATCCTATTTATGACGCTACCGTTGTATATCTAGCATATAAGCAATCAATAGGATGCACACACAACAGCACACAATAATGATGCAATGAAGTGCGATGTGACATGGTCGATGCGCCTGGACCTTCATGGCGCCATGTGCCTGGCCCCCGGCGCCCCGGCATGGCTCCGAGTCTACAGAGCCCTCCATTGCCTCCGACAGTACGAGTAATATCAAAACTTACCGTAACCATGTCACATGAAATAACGCCTCTGCAAAACAAAGTTAGACGCCTCTAGCTTTATTTAGTTTTGCAAGTTTTACGTGGCATATAGGCTTATTCGTAAGAGAACCGCTTCCCTACCTACGAACTTTGTACCACAACGTCGATCGTATAATTGCATGTTTAAGCATCCCTTTCGGGCCCTCCATTGAAAATGCTTTGCCGACTAGAGAGAGAGAAACAGACACCCGCCAGCCACAGATACGGTGCAAGCCGTATGTCAGTAGTGGAACCAGTCTCGCGTAAGCGTACGCGTAAAGTCGGTCCGGGCCGCTTCATCAACTCAATACCGAAGGCATCGCAAGTGCACGCTAGAGGGTAGCAAATATAAGAAAGACGCCCTCATTCAACATGAGTTCTAACCGTACCAGCAGTACTACGCATAGATCGGCTCTGATACCACTGAAGGGGTTACGGGGCAGAAAACAATAATTTTCTAGCGTACGAAACCCTAACTAGCCAGGATCTATCTATCTAGTACATGCGATAACGGTGGCGGAACGGGTTACATTACCTCCATGTAGACCGATAGCGGGGATTACGCTCCCGCACAAGCGTTGACGATGAAGTCGTACGTAGCCGACCTCGAGGTCGCGAAGATCTTGCCGCGATGTCGAAGTCGATGACGCCGGGGTGTCGACGATGATCTGCGTCGATGATCTGTGTCGATGATCTGCGTCGACGGGCGTCGGGCGGAAGAAGCAGAGCACCAGCGCCAGAGGGGGTGGCGCGCCGGCAGGGGGAGAGGAGGCGCGGCGGCTGCAGGGGGCGAGACGACGTCGCCCAAGCTTCTCAGCAGAGTAGCCTCCGAGCACTCGCAAACATACGGAGCCTAGCGACGACTCCCGGTCATTCAGATCCAGCTGAAATCGCAGGAGCAGACCTTTTCTGGAATCCCGCAGAGCAACGGCGCTCTGCGGTATTGGCTTAGGTGGAGAGAGACCTTCTTCCTCTACTCGGCGCGGCTCCGACTTGGGAACCACGAGATCGAGAGAGAAATCGGGAATTAATTGGATTTTCCTATGAATTAAATCAATTAATATGCCTTGCTATATAAAGGGGGAAGGGGGTGTGCCAACCCCCTTGGCTCCCCCATGTGGGACTAAAGGAGAGAGGGGGAGGGGGGTTCGGCCGAACCCCCCTTGGGCCCTCCTCTAGTCCAATTCGGACTAGGGGGGGAAGGCCCCTTTGCATGGTGCGCCTCCCCCCCTCATGGGCCCTCTTTGGGCCCATTTAGGTGGGAGTCCCTTTTTTCCTTTATTTAATTAATATTAAATTAATATAAAATTCCCATTAATTCATAATTAATATATTTATATATAATTCAATATCCCATGACTCCGAAACTATTTCGGAACCACCCGAACAACTTTCGGACATTCCCGGAACCCTTCCATAGCTCACCGGAACTCCTTCCGGACCACCAGAACTCTTTCCGGATCATTTCTTTCTCTCCAATAAAAACCTATAAAATTCCAGAACCTATCTCTAGCATCGCTAAGACCTTAAGTTTGTTACGCTACGGTTCGGGAATACTCCAGACATGGTCGAGACACTCCGCTCACAAATGATCGTCAGGGATACCTGGAAATATATGACGACCCCTGTGCATTCCACGAATATCGTCGTTGAACCATAAGTATGACATTCATTCCCTTTGTTTCTGCGATACTACCTTGTCCGAGATATGATCGTAGACACACCGATGCCTTTGCTGTATCTCGTTACCGACGAAGGCTATTAACTCGTCCGCGATATTACATCTCCATGACCTAGTCATAAGCTGCGCAGCTATATAGATGCAATATCACCGAGTGGCCCAGAGTATCTTTCCATTACAAGAATGAACAAATCCCGCTCTTGATCCTTACGTCTCGATGCTCTTTCGGAATACCCAAGATGGACACCGTTATTGTCATGCTATATAAGACACAACGTTTGATGCTCTCAAAGCACTCCTACGAAGCAACAATAAGTACGGTCTCACGGTCTAAGGAATAAGCTATCACACTCTTATCTATTGCAAATGACAAACATCGTAATACGATCTTATTGCAATACTTTGCGTATGTCCACCACCTTATTCTACTAACAAGATGACCCCATTGTCAACCGACGTCATTGTCCTTGATCGGGAATCTCGATCAACTGTTGCCCAATGGACTAGCTCAGATAGAGGCTCGCTAGGGACCTGGTTGTCTGTGTATCACACGTGTATTAATGATTCCTATTAATACAGTCACATCACAATACATAGACCTATTATAAACTCATGAGATAATGCAATAAATAATACTTATTTATTTGCCTCTAGGGCATATCTCCTTCAGGTTTGCATGACTTTGATCATTTTTTTCTTGCATGAATTTGAACTTGATACATTTGCCATGCTAACCGGAGTTCGTTTTCATTTTGTAGTGATCATGCTCTTGGCAGTGGAATTCGTGCTTGAGAGTTCCTTCGGAGAGATCATTTTGTAGCTTCATGAGCTTGATCATGTAGAAACGTGTGATATATGTTGTGTGATATAGAAACGTGTGATATATTTGGTAGCTTCATGAGTTTGATGATGTTTATGTATGGATGTTGTGTGATATATGATGATCCCTACATGTTGTTCATGAGTTTGATGATGTTTATATGTTTGATGATCCCTATATGATGATGTTTATATGTTTGATGATCCCTATATGATGATGTTCATGAGTTTGATGATGTTTATATGTGAATCCCAGAAAAAAATTGAAATTTGCAGGGAATAATTAAAATGCAGCAAAATGCTACTGTTTTCACTCCAGAATGAGCCCGACGGCAATGCCGTCGGCGTCACGCTGTATTGCATTATTATGCACTGGTGAGGCCGACGGTATTTGCCGTCGGCGTAGTAACGCTATGGTGAGGCCGACGGCAATGCCGTCGGGCTCACCGTATGGCCTGTGCAGCTCCAGCAGCTGACGCGTGTGTCGTGACGGAGCGGCGTTACGTGTTTCTGCGGCGAGGGTATTTTAACACCGACGGCCTAAAATCAGCGTCGGCGTCGCGCGCTAGCCCGACGGCATTTGCGAGCCCGACGGCCACGGCGTGAGCCCGATGGATCACAGCCCGACGGCCTTAGGCCGACGGTGGCCGTCGGGCTCACTTAGGCCGAGAGTTTCTGTGCTGAGCCCGACGGCAAATGCCGTCGGGCTGTGCTGTTACTCCTGTAGTGATTAGTTGAACCGTGATGTTGAAACATAGCAATATATATGGAGATATATGTACATAATTACATAGGGTATAAATTAGTTGGCGGGTCATCTGTTTGTGTAGAAACAGAGTCGGCTAGGTAGTGCCATCAGGTTGTTGCATGAAATTTATCTACAAAACGTTAAAAGGTAAGAAGTTGTTGCTGATTTGATTAACATAGTGGGTAGATCAGCATCATAGAAGTGGTGGCTTGATCAATATGGTAGCCACATTATCGTCACAAAAATTATCATATATGGTTCATACTTGGTTAACACATAAGCCCTGAAATGTGTTGCAATGAGTTGCATTAGAAGCTATATATACAAAATCTGTATAAGAAAATTCAAAAAAAAAATCTGTATAAGAGATGTTTTGTGGAACGAAAGTGTCTATGCATGTGCTTTCAGACATTGTTGTTGTTTCTGGATGCGAGGACAACAGTTAGGCGATTATTTCATTTGTGGCGCTACCATGACTGACCGCAGTCTATGGTGTGGCGAGAGAGCTGGAGTCCACTACTCATGAATCATTAGTGATCATTGTATATGTCTTTATGAATCAAAAATAACAACTACTAAGGTTTTGAAAATAAAGATCAGCGGTCAACATAATATAACACACTGTTCGTAGAATCAAACTGAGCTCGGTAATGTCACACAGAGGATAAGGACGGGAATATGGATCATACTGTGTACGTGCATTATGCCTGTTTGATAGAGCTTGATTTTAGGAATATGTTTCTGAACTGAAACTGAACTTGTTTCCAGTCAACATACTTGAAGCAAAATGAAGTACAAATTGGTTGGAAATGATTTCAAATCCATATATGTAGGTGAAATAAATAAACAGCCATCATTAGCCTCTCCTTAAATATTGCTCAGATGAATTTGTAGAGATATACATATATAAGGAATGAAGCATTGGCGGACACAGAGGGTGGGTAGCGGCCCACCCAGAATTTTAGAAAAAAAACATACCTTCAAGATATGAAGCAGATTAGACCCAATTTAGACTCTTGGCCCATTTTAATTTTCAACCCTAGCCCGTTCTTTGTCTCTGGACTGGACGAGAAACTGTTATGACATGCCGTGACGACGACCTAGCCCCTGCCGGCCTGCCCTGCCCCGCCCCCGTCCGCCACCGCCGCCCCGCCCCCAGTCCCCACTCTTATGTCTCCGCCCGGACCGCCCCTGCCCGGTCGCCTCGCTCCCCCGCCCGCCTGCAATCCACAAAGCCGCGCCACTGTCGCCGGGCGACGGCGTCGTCCAAGCCCCAAGCGGCCAAGCCCAAGGTATAATAGCTGCCCATTTGCATTTGCCCCAAGCCCTGAATAAGATTTTCATTGTGCATCTTGTTTATGATTTGGTCTACTTACTTCTCAAATTGATCTTGATCTTACCGGTGGCAACGACCAGTGTTGAAATTTTCTTCCATGAGTTTTGTGAAGAATAAGATGAGAAATAGCATGGGTAATGAGCTCTTGAACCATTGCTTAGTGACATTTGTGGAGCGAGAAATGTTCTCGAAAGTAAGTGAAGCTGAAATTGTTGAAACTTTCATGGCAATGCGAGAATGTAGAGTTTAAAAAAAATCATAGTGATGTAATCTTCTATTTATGCTATATTTTATCATGTAATACTTTATATATGTGTCCAAACTATTTTGCATTAGAATCACACAACTTTGAGAAAGATGTATTAATCTAAATTCTGATGAATAGTTTGTGGAGCGTGCCTGCGGCCTGCCCTCCCTCGAATTTTTTCCTGCGTCCGCCGCTGGAATGAAGTATGCAAAGAAATTAGTTAGATAAAATAGAATAACATCCAAAGTAGAGCATGGACCTATTCACTTCGCTCCTCATTAGTGATCATTTTGTACGTCTTTATGAATCGTCTTTATGAATCGAAAGTAGCAACTACTAAAGTTTCTGAAAATAAAAGATCAAGTAGTAGCCCTTAAACTTGAAGGAACAAAGTCTACATCCTTTCATCTTATTGTGACAGGAGCTGACCTGTGGAGGAGCACAGTCCCAAGCCAATTAGCTTGTCCATCTTGTTGAGATTTTAACTTTTTTTATCAAGAGTATGTGACTTGTTCTGTCCATAAAACACATACACACTGTTTAAACATACTCATGTAAGGGTGATCACATTTAAGACAAACTCTGCATATTATTTAAGTCGATGACAATAATTTAAACATATGTGTGAGAATAAGGCCATGGTATGTGTGCTTATGAAAGCTGTATCTTTTAATTTCTATAAATTAATCAGCTGAGGCTAAACAAAGAAAGTCACTGAATTCACACAAATCCACAATTGCAGAGAAATTATACAAAGATGCATGGTCTTAGTCTCTTAGACTTTTAGTCCAATTGTCTTTTCTCTCCAATTAAACATTATCCTACGATGGCAGTAGTTACCATCCGGTCACCCTGGGCAAGCTGCCGGAAATACACTCTATTCTCTCAACCGGCTGCCATGGGATTATTTCATGACAGCCCTAAGTAGGCAAAAGGCCCATTTAGCATAAGGGCCTCACATTTTGTTTTTCAAACAGTTCCAAAAGAGAACCCAGTGGATTTACAGGATGTCGCCCCCCATCTTTGCTCCAAAAATAAAAGAGAGAACCCAATCGATCTCCATGTTGTTTCTCTTTGCTTACGAGTTTATCTCTACCATTTGACGCTCAAACGGACGGAACGATCGGCGATTGCACGGATGACTACCAAGCTATGTAGTCCCCCCTAAAGCTATGACTACCGTGAAGCAGCAACTTGCGGAAACAGAAGCGACATGACGTCGAACTATGGACTTTGCATATTGGACTTTCTATAGTCCACTTGTTGGAAGTTTAGTTGTCATTGTTTGTGATACTCGAATTTCGAGGATATTTTCGTATCTCAGTTCAGTTTTTTTATTTTCTATGAAATATTTTCAATTATACTCACGTGATGTTTTTTGAAATAAATGATTTCTGATTCCTAGCAGATCAAAGTGAAGTCTTATAGCTTGTGGTGTGCCCAGGTTTTGAGAAACCGCTAGATCCACCAAGGACTAGTTGCCTCCGATGTGCCCAGGTTTTAGTCGGAATATTTTTTAGTGTGAGGTGACATTCTACAAAATGGTGGACGCGAGTGATGGAACGATACATACTACACAGGCAGCGAGGCAGAGGAAAACAACATGCACAAATGCACCGGTACACCGAACCAAACACGTCGAATCACTATAGGTTACAAATTTTCCGTAGACATTTCACATCTAGAATGACCCAACCGCTAATCATGGCATCAATTTGCAGCGCCTTAATATAGTTAGTAAAATATGCACGTGATTCGAGGAACCAATGCATGTTAGACCGTGTGCGTTCAACCCATGGAGCTGTGATATTATATCGCTAAAGTATTGCGAGTGCACGTCATCCCGCATGGTGGCTAGCTACTTTCAGACGAATAGTCCAAGTATTGCTGCGACATACTGGGCCACGGGTACGCATGACATGATTGTTTTTTTAATGTTAGCAGGAAAACTGCTAAATTCATTAAATATATAGAAGTTTGGTTCAGTGTATAAGGGAATCTGTACCCAAAAACCATACAAATGGTGCCTTTCGATAAACAACCCACACCACACCACCATTCTGAACTAGCCCTGGCATCCAAACGTCCCCAAACAACTGCGTGTAACAAGGGTTCATAATTGGGTAATTATGTAGCAGAGCAATTAAGATAACCACATGTACGTATATTTTGAAGACTAGCGGGCTTATGGTGGAGCCCTTGGCCTTTTTTTTACATCCTCTCCTGTCCATATTGGTTGTCCTTTATCTAATCTATCTTATTTAGACTTTTTTTTTGGTATTGGAGTGTGTATTAAAATCTAATTCAGCGACACTTAATATGTATCAGGGTGTGTATTAGAATAAAAAGTCTTTGCATAGTGAGTCGCATTAACTAATTTATCTTGAAGTTGTAACTCTGTCAACATGCATCGTGTGGACAGCTATCTCACCACCCACCCCCCAATAAACCAAGTCGAATATATGAACAAGTTGGCCGACATGCATCATGATGGTTACCTGCTACAACTATTTACAAATGCATCTCTAAATACAGTGGTATCATGCATATGATACGACTATATGTTATTATTTCAATAGTGGGTCGTAACATATGTGTAGTATCATCTTGTCTCGAAATCCGTTATGATACGGTATCTACCTATGATATCAGCATCATCACCTCTCTCCTCATTAAATACTTACCACATCATCATTTTTATCTATGTGACACTTATGTTACCACCTAGGCACCTATATTATTCTAACTATGACTAGTCTAAGTTCTGCCAGCTAATGCATCTCTTAATTATTCCGACCTGGAATCCAATGCTTTCTAGGTCATACAAGACATATATCCATGTAATTAAAACTTGGTCAACTTACTTGCACACACGGTATATTTTATATCTCTTTTATTATTTACGAAGATAAGAAGTCTGACTTTTTCTTAATGTGTGATGGTTTCTAAAAACATTCAGAATTTTTAGGACGTTGCGTGATATTTAGTCTATAGAAGACATTACTGGTGGATCCACAAAATCGCTGCCAGGTGCACAATGCAAGACACCTGGAAGAAAAAGATCTTTCTCACAATAACAATCTTTCACCATATATGCTCACCTAAGAAATGTTTTAAATGTGTTGTGACACAATAGTAGCTAGTAGAAAAGATTTTGGACGAAAACAAAATTGCAATCTTGCAAACAGAGCAAGCCGCGTTTTAAGTTGTGATTATAGGAATCCGTGCATGTTGTACTATGTAGATTCAACGCCTAGATCTGTGAGATTATGGAGCTAAATAATATGAGAGCACGTTACTGCACTGTGGCCCAGGAATTTAAGTATAGTAGTACATGATTGCAAACTTGCCCGGCCGGCCGAATTCTATAAACTGCAACCCCAAACGTACAGCAACCATTGTGCCTTCGTCAACCAAGCAACAAACCAACTAAAATTATCCACGGGCAATAGAGCCATGGATCTGGCAACGGGAGCCATGGGCTCCCTGCTTCCCAAGCTCGTCCAGCTCCTCAGTGATGAGTACAAGCTGCAGAAGGGCGTCAAGGAAGGCATCAAGTCTCTCGAGAAGGAGATGAAGAGCATGCACGCTGCCCTCCGCAAGGTGGCGGAGGTGCCATGGGACCAGCTCGATGAGCAGGTCAAGCTCTGGGCAGGGGAGGTGAGAGACCTCTCCTTCGACATGGAGGATATCGTCGACAAGTTCCTAGTGCGTTTCGATGATGACTCCGCCACCAAGTCCAACAAGCTCAAACAGCTCACAGACAAGATGGCCGGCATGTTCACTAAGGGGAAGGCCCGGCATGAGATTGGCAATGCGATCAAGGATATCAATAAGCAAGTACAAGAGGTTGCTAACAGACGTGAAAGGTACACTATCGACAATATTGTTGCTAGGCCTGCTTCTGCATCTAGGCCTGGATTAGTGGCGACCATTGATCCTCGCCTTGGGGCTATGTACAAGGAAGTCACAGAGCTCGTTGGCATTGCGGGGAAAAGGGAGCAGGATCTAATGGATTTTCTCTCAGAGGGAGAGAATGACACTAAGAACAAGTTGAAGATTCTCTCCGTCGTCGGTTTTGGAGGATTGGGTAAGACCACTCTAGTCAAAACAGTTTACGACAAGATCAAGGGAGATTTTGATTGCACAGCTTTTGTTTCTGTTGGCCGAAATGCCGATGTGAGGAATATTTTCAGGAATATCCTTATTGATCTTCACATGTATGAAAGTCATTTCACCGTATTTGATGAAAAACAACTCATCGACCAACTCCGAGAAAGCTTGAGGAACAAGAGGTACTACATATCATCTAACACTTCCTTAATATTCGAAACTTACTTAACTTGGTAATTATTTTTCTGTTGTAGTTGTGCAATAATGTATAAATGAAGAAGCTCATGTCTCCGTTCAAAAATCAGAACAGTTCAAATTTCTATATCCTCCAATAAGCAGCATTGGCTAATAATTTTTCATGAGTATGCAAGGATATGGTTGTAAAAATCTATATTCATAAACTATTTTTCAAGACAAATACGTAACAAAACACTATCAATAAATGCAAGTAGAATCAATAAATACAAAATCTTTTTTTTGCATAAAATGGAGTAAGTAAATAATAATGAAGATTTATATTAATTGATACCTTTGTTCCGCCTTCTGACACATATACACTTTCTAAAACCATACCTATATGAATGCCGTCATTTCGAGTCCATACATGCATAAACTAAGTCACGTTGACAAATTTTCTCACTATACGGAACTGACGCCAAGTAGCCAAAGGCAGGATGCAGAGGCTAAGGTTTTTTGTCCACTTTTCACATAAAACGTATTTAAAAACAAGTCTTTGCAGAATATTTTCATGGCTAGGCAAGGACATGTGTTTCCTGCGTCATTGAACGTATTACGATTAACTAATAAAACATATTTATAATTAATTTGTTAATATGTGATCTTATTTTAGTTTTTTTATGGAGAAAATTTTATCCAGCGTATGTATTATTGGGCTGTCTATCGTACTACTTCGTACCAGATCTTATGATTACAGTCGCTGAAATATTAGAATATGTGTATCTAAACTCTATCAAGGAATGACAAATCTAGCAATTGGCACCTTTTTTTGTCCCTTGTATTTGTTTCTTCCGGCATCTTATTTCCGCATCATAACGCTAGATTATATTTCCCTGCTCAATTTTGCTTTGCCATGTGAACATGCAATCCATTAACGATCTTATATTTGATATAGGTACCTCGTCGTAATTGATGACATATGGGATGGAAATTTATGGAAAGTTATCAACATGGCATTCTCGAGCAGCGACAATATTAGCAGTCGGGTAATCACGACAACTCGTATTGTCAGCGTATCTAAATTATGTTGCTCCTCTACTAATGACTTGGTTTACCAAATGGAACCTCTGAGCGATGTTGATTCTAGAAGGCTCTTCTATAAAAGGATATTTTCTCATGAGAGTGGGTGTCCCCATGAATTTGAACAAGTGGCCATAGATATATTGAAGAAATGCGGTGGAGTGCCATTAGCCATTATTACTGTAGCTAGTCTTTTGGCTAGTGATCAACAGGTAAAACATGTAGATGAATGGCAAGCTTTGTGCAAGTCTATTGGCCGTGGGCTTACAGAAGACCCAAGTGTAGAAGAGATGCTGAGGATACTATCGTTTAGTTATTATGATTTGCCTTCTCATTTGAAAACATGTTTATTGTATTTAAGCATGTTTCCGGAGGACCATGAGATACGAAAAGATCAGCTAATATGGATGTGGATTGCCGAAAGTTTTGTCCAATTTGAGAAGGCTAAAACTAGTCTCTTTGAGATTGGAGAAACTTATTTTAATGAGCTGGTGAATAGAAATATGGTCCAGCCGGTATATGATTTTAAAGGGATTACTGTTGTAGCTTGCCGAGTGCACGACATGGTTCTTGATCTTATTTCTTCCTTGTCAAGCGAGGGCAATTTTGTTACCGTATTGAATGGTACTAATGATAGCATGTCTTCTCAGAGCAATGTCCGCAGGTTGTCCATACAAGATGGTAGAAAAGGAGAGACATGGCTGGAATCTGTGAGTATGTTTAAAGTGAGGTCCGTTGCTGCATTTGGAACTGGTATTGATCTAATGCCAACTTTATCGAGATTTGATGTTTTACGTGTATTGGATTCACAAAATGTTTCTCTCCGTGAGAGTTATCTTGGTTATCATAAGCGTCTAGACCTTCGGGACTCAGGGAGTATTTTGCACCTGAGGTACCTAGGTCTAGCCTATACAGATATTGACAAGGTCCCAGAAGTAGTTGGAAATTTGCAGTTTCTGCAGGTGCTTGATTTGAGTGGAAATGATCATGTGGAACTCCCATCGACTATTATTAATCTGAGAAGATTGATGTGCCTACTTATTGCTATTGACCACAAGAGGCTTCCAGCTGGGTTGGGAAACCTGACATCCATGGAAGTTCTGAGTGAGATTCGTTGTGACTCCCTAAGAATTGTGAAAGAGCTCAGTGGAATGGAAAGGTTGAGGGTGCTTAAAATTGAGTTTGATACTATGAGCATGGCGCTGGAGAGAGCTTTTGTGGAGTTGCTAAGTAAGCTGTCCAACATTCAAAGGTTAGCAATTGGTTGCAATGCTAACGGTGTTGAACCAATGGATCTTTTGGGGGAACATTGGTTGCCTCCCCGGAGTCTCCAGGAATTTTCCGCGAAGGGATCAATCAAATTCTCTGTACTGCCGGGATGGATAAGTAGGGACCCCTCACATCTATCACAACTCACCACATTGGAATTAAGTGTCGGGGAAGCGCGACAAGAGGATCTGGGAACCCTTGGAATGTTACCGGCTCTTCGTAGCCTCACCTTATGGATCGACTGCTGGAGCGGTCTGCTACTCATCGGCGCAGATGGTGGGTTCCGTGGTCTAACAGCATTTGCCTTGTATTCCTGGTCACCAGGGCGAATTGTGTTCCAACCGGGAGCTTTGCCCAAGGCTGAGATATTTGAGCTCTGTGTAAGTGTGCGGGTCACAGAAGAGGAAGCAGTTGGCAGTGGTGCTGATTGTTCTGACCTTGGAATGGGGAACCTACTGTCCCTTCGGAAAGTCGATGTTTGCTTCGTGCGTTTGGGGGTGACGGTCAGGGAGGCCAAGCAAGCGGAGGCTGCATTGGCTAACGCACTGCGCGCCCATCCTAACAGACCCACATTTGACATCAGCTTCTCTCCGTTCATAGCAGAAGGTACGTACTTATTCAACAACAATGATGCTAGTAATTTCCTTTCAATGTATGTTTGACGTACGCTTATTATTTTCTGTTACTTGGGAAGACGCGCTTGATGACGATATTTGCTCCGGGGCAGCTGAGGAGGAGGAGGAGGAGGAGTAGGAATGAAGAACCAGCTGCACGTACGGTACATGCATATATACATTTCTTCCCGTTAAAAGATTAGTTCGAGAATATAATTAGGTACAAACATGTTTAATCTTTTTGCTCTCTAATTCAAATGGACATGCTTCTTTTGTGTGACACACTATTATGTATATATATAGGATGTCATTCTTTACTGGAGACCGCGCCAACAATGCATACCGCCCAGCTGGAACATCCATCAACACTGAAATGCTACCTGTCGAGTTCTTTTCTTGGCTTGAACAGAAAAATCTAAAAAAATTATACAAGAAAAAAAACAAAAAACATATTAAAGTACTCTTTTCTTTTGCTTCATTTCTCAAAATAGCTTTGCCATTTTATTTCAAAAACATCAAAAAAAATTATGGCTTTGTGGTATGTTGTCTCAAGAAAACAATTCCAAAAAAAAAGATCAGGGTTGGTTGTATTCTATTTTATTTACTAGTTCCGTATATGTGGATTTTATTTTATTTTGGATTCGGTTGTTGGGTGGACATTTTGGGGGTGGGGGAGGTGGGGGAACTCCGCCTATGATATTAATATTAAGTTTACCTTAATATTATTACGTAGCCGGTCCCAAGCCCGGATAAAGGAGGAGGGTCCCAACCCGATATGTCTTTGATGCAGGCCCACTACTAGTAAATATAGAAGGGACATTCACATGCAACAGTTGTACACGTACCAGAAACAGATTAATAAAGATATCCTTGCCTACTTTATATGTCAAATTACTTTGTGGACTTGTGTCCTCTTTGTTGTCAGTTAGAGCCTTGTATACAGAAAAATCTGTCATATATGTGATATCATCCACATGTCCAGCCATCGTTGTTGAACATGTTCGCCATGGCTGGTTTACAACTGTTGCTCCTGGAGCGGGTGTCGTGGCGGAGGACAAGCGGTGGAAGGAGGTGGGTGCGCACGCGCGTGGTGCACCCCATATCGAGCGAGATCAACGGGGGACTCGCGGTAGAGCTTGTAGTAGGCGGGATCTTTGCAGGGGACTACCTGATTAAATTCCTCATTCAGAAAGGATCCCCTTGTCTTCTCAATTTTTACTTGTAATGAATGTGCTCTCTACGTTGGTGATGAATGATACAATTTTTTTTTACAAAAAGGTATATCATGTATAAACATTTACAAGTTTCAACCCAAATGACCATGTTATGGCCATTCACTCGGCATAATTCGTGAGAAAATTCTCATATTCCACAAATAGATTTTGGTATAGGAAACAATCATGTGGAAGTGAGTTTAAAAATTATTTTATAAATATCATATCCATTTTTAAGTGCCAAAAATGATATTTTTTTGTGAATCAAGTACAAAACAATATGATGCAAAAGATAATATAGTTGTTATATTTGGATTCCTCACATTTTTCTAATCAATTTAGACATTTTATTCGTTAAATTTTGATTTACGAATTTAAAGTTATGATTTATTTCATATTAAATGAAAAATAGAAGAATAAAATAAAATAGCTAAGTCGACGGATATACCGTTAACGTAGCTCAATTGCCATCGACGTAACCTTATACGCTGACAAGTAATCTAGACAGCACTATTCGACTCCTACGTTAACAGTGTTAGTGCCCCGATAAAAAAGGCTCGACGTAGGCGGTGGCCGTCAGTGTATCACCGTTTTCCTGTAGTGGATACGGCAAATCATGCGTCAAGCACGAAACGTGGAATGTACCCCGCAGAGCCCAGGGATACGACGACGGCAGCTGCGTAGGCTTCTTTCTATGCAGATGCTGCAGGGACCGCCTTGGCTAGTTCACAAGTTCATCATCCATACTGTGTCGTATATAGGACACCACATGCATGCTTGACCAATCGGAGCTACTGCTATGAGTGCATTATGCACGGCTGCGGGTGAAATAAATAATCAAGTGTTCTCCACGGAATAATATAGGAATGTTAAAATAATGAAGCTGAAGTGTTCATATGTGATTTGCAATACATTGTAGCAATACTGAAGTTTTTGTACACGTGCATGTGCATGCTGCTAGCGCGGCCACTGCTGTTTACATGTACTCTTTCAGGGACTGGGATTCAGTGACTTTGCCATGGCTTGTCACCACGTAACAAGCGCCCATCTATCCACCGTTCGCTCTCCATCTAACGGTTAAGATCAACTAAAAAAGTGAAGTCAAAATTTAAAATTTTTAGAAAAAATTGAAAAAATTCTATTAAGTTGTATATGGCCCGATCTATATTCTCACCAAGTTTCGCTTCATTTGGTACAGCCAGCACGTCGCGCTTCAGCACCGCGTTGTCTTGCTCCGCCGCCGCCGCCCGCTCCCTCAGCGCGGCCGCCTCCCGCCGCAGCCTCGCCGCCTCCTTCCTCAGCGCGCCGTTCTCCTCGCGCAGCCTCGCCGCCTCCTCCCTCAGCGCGCCGTTCTCCTCGCGCAGCCTCCCCAGTTCCGCCGCGTTTGCGTCATTGATCAGCCCCAGGATCCAGGAGGCGCGGTTCCTTGCGTCAGACACGTCGCTCGCCGCCGCCATCTGCTCCACGAGGATGCCGGCACACTCATCCACCCCGCCATGGACGAGGCGCGCCGCCAGCGCTTGCTTGGCGTCCTGCTGATCCCTGTACGCCTGCGCCGTGGCGTGGATGTCGCCGCCGGACGCGGCGAAGCAGGCCTTGAGATCGCGAGTGGTGGCGTCCGGGAAGATATGTCGACCGCGCTTGGCGTCGCGCTTCACGAGGTCGCGGAACGGGTCGTCGTCATTGATCAAAAGCCCACCGCACCGTTTGCGGCTCTCGACGGCGGCCGCTACGGTGAGCTCTGAACCGGCGACGTACTGGCAGGTGTAGTTCATCTGTTTCTCTGCTGCTTTGTTCTTCCGGCCGGCCGTATCCCGTATTTTATCTTCATCGTTCCTAGGCCTCGCTGAATCCGACTTGGTAACTGTTACAGGAACGGTATCGGATACGGAGCCCGATTATAGGACGGTGGTACAAAACATTGATGCACGATTGCACGGAACAGTCTCGTACAAATACCCAATTCTTCTACAAGGCACGAACGGTCATGAGCCGAGACTGTGGGGCTCGTCGGCCAGGCCAAGCCTGTGCTTGCTCACCGGCCCTTGGATACACGCGGTTGTGTGATTATTTTGGTCTGTTTTTTTTTTACAACTTCATTATGTTGGTCTGTGTTAGAGAATAAAAAAAATGATAGTGTCAAGCAGGCTGATCACAGCATTTCGACAGCAAAGAAAGATTTGTTGTCCTCTGGGCGAAGCATTATCCATATTTGGAAATATGCACTTCCCAGCCCAGTAAGGGACAGGGCCGACATCATCAGGGGGCCGTCATTTGGTACTCCATGTCTGAGGCCAGGCAAAGTGCACTTCCGCTAAGAAAAATACTCCAGTCTTAGCGTTTCCGGAGTTAGTTGGAGACTTGGAGGTAGCGACCGGTTACCCACAACGGCAACACGTTTGAAGTGCTGATGTACCAGAAACCTTACATGTGTTTCTACTCGACGGCGACCTGAACTGACCTTCTAGACCATTTCCATAATTCCACTTTCCATCACCGGTAAGCACCACCCACTCACTCGTCGTCGTCGCCTGCAACTTTGATGTCACGGCAGAGCCATTTGTTTAACGGGCAAAGAAGGATTAATTAAAACTTAACAGCCTGCAATTCTACGCGTGGGTAATCATATACAAGTTGAGTTTCACGCGCAAAATATCTACTGCCTCTGAGGAAAATATATTTGTAAATATCAAGATTTTTTTTTTAAAAAAAGGTTACACACACGACATCTTCATGTCTTATGTGTGCCTCTGTGTGAAAATCATAAGTGTTTTGTCTTGAGTACAAAGACAGACATATGTCTAGTGGAATTTTTATTTTACAATACCGAAATTTATCTTTTTACACGTGCAAAACAAAAGTATTTTTCGCGAAAATTTATATTGTGCACTTAATGTGTAGCAGTGGAGATGTATGCGTGAAGTTTTTGTTCGAATAATTTAAAATTCCATTTGTGAAAAAGGGAGCAGATATCCCTAGATTCACGCTAAAATTTATCTATATACATCCGTACTTAAATAAATCTGCGTCAACAGATTCGAGACTTTGAAAGTACTGTGTATGGTTTAGTGTTACGTAAGATTGTCTTAACAATATTTAAGGGAAAAGGTTGAAGTTCTTTAAAAGAGAAGATAGTTCAATTGATTAAATGTGTGCGCGGCCCAATTAAACTTGGACGCCACTTCTATGGATACTAGTTTTTTCAGCACACTTTTGCCTAGTTAATTAATAAATATTTTTGTCATGTTAGTCCACGCTAAGTACTTAGTGGCCTGGTAGGCTGTCGATCGTCTTCCATCAACCATTTTCTTCCAAGTCTAGTCGTGCAGGACTTGTCGCCGTCTGTCTCGTCGACGGTTCCAAGTTCAGAAGTAAATTAATGGCACGCCTCCATTGCTGCGGGTCGTTGGCCAACCCCGGCCGTGTTCCACTCCACTCTACTCTACGCCTCCAAACGAAAAGGAAGTTACACCACATCCCGGCCGGAGAAAACCGGCCAGTATTTCCACACTCCTTTTGGCAGACTTTCCCTGACGCCTCCACTCCGGCGAGCCTATAAAACCGCACCGGCCGGTCCATTGCTAACCACCACCGCACCTCACTCTTCCAGGTGATCTTAACATATCTGCCTGCCTTCCTCTGCACCAACGTGCTCCCTCGACCTTGGGTGACTCATCGGCAGCTGCAGGCTAGCTAGCAATGGCGGTTCAGGGAAGAGGCAGTGCAGGTGCAGCTGGCGGCAACGTCGTCGTGGTCGTCGCGCTCGTCCTCCTCCTCTGCGTGCTCCTCAACGCCCACGTCGCGGAGTCGGCGGTGTTCAACGTCGGCGACCGCGGCGGCTGGTCCTTCAACACCAACTCCTGGCCCACCGGCAAGCGCTTCAAGGCCGGCGACGTCCTAGGTACGTACATGGCGCCTCCGTGATCTGTGCATGCGTGCTACGAAGTATTCATGGATGAGCGGTGCAGTGTTCAAGTACGACAAGACGGCGCACGACGTGGTGGCGGTGAGCGCGGCGGGGTACAAGGCCTGCGCCAAGCCGGCCAAGGGCGCAAAGGTGTACAAGTCCGGCGCCGACCGCGTCACGCTCGCCCGCGGCACCAACTACTTCATCTGCAGCGTCCCCGGCCACTGCCAGGCCGGCATGAAGGTCGCCGTCACCGCCGCATGATCCATCACTCCATCCATCCATGCGACGATCGTCTTACTGATATTTGGCATGAGCTTGCATTTGCTAAGAAAATAAATTGGACGCTGATAATTTTTGTCGAATTTGATAGTACGTCTGTATCTGCGGTGCGCTACTTTGATTTTATTTCGGCTCACCCTTGCGTGTGGGCGTTATGAATTTGTACTCCTGATGATATATAAAGACGTGAATAAATTGTTATTTTCCCATTATATATTCATACGATGTTTGTGGAGCTTCTATTATATTGACGGAGTCAAAAATATAATGGCTGGACATTTGTCGTTTAAGGATTGAAACCACTAAAAGCAACTTTTAATAGGAAATGACAACAAAAACCTGAATAAAATATATTTAAAGATTATTTGGGAAAGATTGGATCACCTGATGAAATCTAGAGAATCCAAATCTTGAATGAGAAGTGCTCATGTGCTTTCCGTGAAGTTTATTGCACGAATTTAAAAGCACACAAACGGTTGTGAGATTAGGTTCACATGAGATCTAAAAGTGTCGTAAGAGGAGTACTAATCATGTGAGATTAATTAGCACCCCGGCCCAATCCCCGACCTTAATCACAAGCATCAGTGCGCTTTAAAATTCGTGCAAAAGAAATTTTGAGAAAGCACATCAGCATCTCTCTGTTATTTTTCTTTACACAAAAATTGCTGTCACCCCTTTTGGTGGTGCATGCATGCCCTTCATAGTCATGCTACTAATATGAATAAAAAACATATATCATTCGTATATACTAGTTTTTTTTTTTTGAAAATTCCGTATATACTAGTTGACAGACCAATCTTATTAAATCACATATCTATTCATGATGTAATCTTTTTGGTTGTTGGATAACATAATAAATGAAATTTTTAGTTTATCCGTTAATGTAGCCACCATAGAAAAAATAATTGTCAATACTAAAATTGTAATGTTTTTGGGTAAATCTAAGTTTCGTGACAAGTTTGTACTAGTATGAGTTGAGTACAAGCCCTACGTCTGAAATGGTTGCTGCACGTACACCTGTTTTTTTCAGGGAAAGAAGAAGGAATCCACAACGAGAGAGCCCACGTCGGAGATTGCTAGAAGCTGGTTTAACCGACCCGACCGTGATAGACAAGACCTAGCGCCTCCACACGAAACCCTACCCCTCCAGCGAGCACCGAGCATGCCGCCGCCGGCACGCGCGCTGCCGGAAGAAGTCATCGAGGAGATCTTACTCCTCCTCCCGCCGCACAATCCCGCGTGTCTCGTCCGTGCTTCCGTCGTCAGCAAGCTCTGGTCGTTCGCGCTACTCTCCGACGCTCGCTTTCGCCGTCGTTACCGTGAGTTCCATGGAGCTCCCCCCATGCTCGGCGCCCTTATATTCAGGCGCTGGGAGCCGAAGGAAGCAGCAGACCCCACCCCACCTTTCGTCTCCACCACGAAATTCCGCCCGCGTATCCCCGGCTGGGGAGGTAGGGGATACGCTGTGTGGGACTGCCGCCATGGCCGCGTTCTCCTTGGCGAGAAGAGCGCGGCGCCCATGACGCTCGCCGTTTGGGACCCCATGACGGGCCGCAAGACAGAGCTGCGAGAGCCTGACCGCATGAAGGTGCAGCACCACGAAGGGCGGCGGTGCTCTGCGCCGTCAGCGGCTGTGACCACCGGGGCTGTCATATGGGCCCCTCCCGCGTGGTCTTCGTCTCCCACTCTCCCTGCATGGAGGTGCCCGCGTTGTTGCGCAAGCTTGTGAGTCGTCCTTGCCGGAGACGGGTGACCACTGCAGCAAGCATTCCTAATTGTGATGAGGTATCCATCGAGCCATATCCCCCTGTTCTTGTCTAAGGATGCAATCCACTTCATGCTTGCATACAGTGACGATGGAGAGTTTGATGATTTTTATTGGGTACAAATTCTACGATACGACTTGAGTTCCAACTCCTTATCACTGGTTGATGCGCCGTCGGCGGCTAGCAGCTCTTGTCAGTTTTCACTCAAGAATTCAGCTCACAAAGATGAAGAACTCAGAGATGAACACTAGGGTTTTGGTGCCGCGTGCTGAAGTACGGCTTTTCTCGTTTTCTCCTCTATTTATTTAACAACGGAAACATGCTGAGACGATCGCTCCCGACTGGATCGTGCCATCCCACGATCGGAACGAGTCTCACGGCGTGCCTACAATTGCGGACGCGATCGCACAGACTGCGTCGTCATCCAACTGAAAAAGACTAGCTAACTGAACCTAGACACCTGAAACTGACGAAACTGAAAATACTCTAGACCTGAACCTGACGACAGGATTACAGAAACAACAAATCTCCCCCTAATCTTGTCGTCCTTCATTTTATTTCAGCAACGCCAATCCTGCTCCTTAGCCTCTGGAACTGCGTCTTCCCGAGAGCCTTGGTTAAGATATTAGCTAGCTGCGCCTCCGTGCGGATGTAGTCAATATTCAGAGCACCCTTCTCCACATAGTCACGAATCAGATGATAACGGGTGTCAATGTGCTTGCTACGATCATGAAACACGGGGTTCTTGCAGAGTGAGATTGCTGACTTGTTGTCAACCAACAAATCTGGTGCTCTCACTTCCTCGTCCAGAAATTCTCCGAGCAATCTGCTCAGCCAGATGCCCTGACAAGTTGCGGTGGCTGCTGCAATATATTCAGACTCACACGAAGAGGCAGCCACCACCCTTTGCTTCTGTGATTGCCAACTGACTGGACTATGTCCCAGGAAGAAGATCATACCACTTGTACTCTTCCGATCATCGACATCACCAGCCAAATCAGCTTCAGTGTTCCCCTTCCCTTCTCATAGGTTACACCGAAGTTCAGAGTTCCTGCTATATACCTCAACAGGTGCTTTACTGCAGCTAGATGCTCAGATGTGGGTTTTTCCATGAACCTACTAACATAACCGACCGCAAATGTAATGTCAGGTCGTGTGTGCACAAGATACCTTAAGCTTCCCACAATGCTGCGGTAGAACGTCGAATCGACAGGCTTGCCGTCGCATGTCTTGCTCAGTTTTAACCTTGTCTCCATAGGAACAGCAGTTGGATTACAGTCATCCATCTCTGCTCTCAGTAGCACCTTCTTTGCGTACGATGTCTGACGGAGTGTGATCTGTCCATCCTGCTGCTGCACTTCAATTCCTAGATAGTAACTGAGCCTACCAAGGTCACTCATGCTGAACAGACTTGTCATCTCCTTCTTGAACCTTGCCACTTCGTCAATGCTTGTTCCGGTGATCACAAGGTCGTCTACGTACACTCCCACCAGAAGCATCTCGCCGCTCTTGCCGCGTCTGTACACATCATGCTCAGCCTCGCTGCGTGTGAACCCAAGCTCATTAAGACTCGCATCGAGCTTGGCATTCCACGCTCTGGGTGCCTGACGCAGCCCGTAGAGAGCTCGTTGCAGCCGGAGTACCTTGTGTTCCTTTCCTTTCACCGCATAGCCAGGAGGTTGTTTCACGTACACCTCCTCGATCAGCTCGCCGTTGAGGAACGCCGTCTTCACGTCCATATGGTGGATCGGCCATCCGTGGTGCGCAGCCAATGCGATCAGGACTCGCACTGTTTCCATTCTGGCAATAGGAGCAAACACTTCCTCGAAGTCGATTCCTTGTCTCTGCACATACCCTTTTGCCACCAGCCGGGCTTTGTGCTTGATTACTTGTCCGTCTGCGTCCCTCTTGAGTTTGTACACCCATTTGAGCCCAATGGCCCGGTGTCCTGGCGGCAGATCAGTGAGTCGCCAGGTCTCGTTTGACACGATGCTCGCCATCTCCTCATCCATGGTTGTGCACCATCCCTGCTCCTCCTTTGCCTCGTCGAAGCAGGTTGGCTCCTCCGAGTACATCCCGTGTGGAGGCAGCTCTTCCTCTTCCTCTCCTAGCAGCACATAATCGTTCAGCTGCGTGTTGGGCTGCACGATGCCGCTCTTAGCTCGAGTGCGCATCGAGTGTCTGTTTATTGCCGCGACAGGTGCATCTTCAGTTTCGTCAGTCGCAGCAGTGCTCTTCTCTGAATTTTCAGGCACAGTTTCAGAGATTGACCACAGCTGCGAGCTCGTGTTGTTCGCCTCGTGATCCCGTGTGGGAGTAGGAGCTGACCGCGCCTCCGTGCGCGGCTCCGGACTCGCCGTGCTGTTCCCTGATGACGGAAAGCAGTAGTGCTCGACTACGAAGCTCTCAGGTTCAGTCTGCAAGCCGTGTTGTTCACCTGACGGCAGCGCCGTCGTCCAGCTCCAACCGGCGTCCTCCTCGAAGATGACGTCTCGTGAGACGTGGACGTGGCCCGTGGTGGGATCGTAGACACGATAGGCGGCGGAGCCGGCCTCGTATCCAAACAGGACCATCTTCGTGCTCCTGTCTTCCAGCTTCTTCAGGTTCGGGCGCGCAGTCTTGACGTGAGCCACGCACCCGAACACGCGCAGATGTCGCACGGGTTGGCTTCCGTCCATGCCATGCCTCATGCGGAGTCATGCCGCTGACGCTCTTGGTTGTTCCGCGGTTGAGGAGGTAGACGGCGGCGGTGACCGCCTCCCCCCCCCGGAACCTAACAGGCACACCCTTTGCCTTGAGTAAGCAGCGCGCCATGCCGACCACGGTCTGGTTGCGCCGCTTGACCACGCCGTTCTGCTGCGGCGTGTACGGTGCCGTCAGTTGTCGTTGAACGCCGTGATCAGCGAAGTACTCGCCTAGCTCGTTGGAGGTGAACTCCCCCCCTCGATCGGTGCGCAGCATCTTGAGCTTCTTCCCGCTCTGCAGCTCGGCCGCTGCTTGAAACTTCTTGATCGCCGCGGATGCCTGGTCCTTAGCTGCGAGCAAGTGGATCCACATGTACCGGCTATGATCATCCACCAAGAGGAGGAAGTACCTTTTGCCTCCTGGCGTCGGTGGATCGATTGGGCCGCAGAGGTTTGCGTGCACGAGCCCGAGCTGTTCGTCCGCGCGGTTCCAGGCTTGACGTGGGAACGACGCGTGCTTGTGCTTGCCGGCGAGACACGTGTCGCAGACGCGCTCAATCTCCGTGATCAGGGGCAGGCCATGCACCATGTCATCACGTGCGAGCCGCCGTAGCGCCTCGAAGTGCATGTGACCGTAGCGAGCATGCCAGCGCCAGTTGTCCTCTCCGCTGTGCACTACGAGGCACACAGGCTGCGCCAGCGCGAGGTGGAGGGTGTACAGGCGTCCGCGGCTCCGAGGTACGCAGGCGAGGAGACGGCCGTCGGGGTTGCGCAGGCGCAGCTCACCGTGCCTTATGTGGGTGTCGTAGCCGATTTCGTCCAGCTGTCCCAATGACACTATACTGCTGAACAATTGCGGGATGAAATACACCTCTGTCAGAGTGAGATGCTCACCACTTTTGCCTGCGAAGATGATCGTGCCGCGCCCCTGGATCTCCATTGAGGAGTCGTCGCCGAGCTTGACGGATCCTTGCACGCTCGTGTCCAGATCGGTGAAGAACTCGCGCCTGCCGCACATGTGGTTGCTGGCGCCGGAGTCCAGGAACCAGACAGTGTCGCAGTCGTCGCCGTTCCTGGCCGCTCTTGCTTGCGACCTTTCTTCGTTGAGGAGGACGCGTTCTGCCGGTGTCGCCTGGCTCTGGCTCGCCACAGTGAGCGAGTCCAGTTGCGCCACATACAGTGCCGGCTTTTCCTCCTCCTGCACAAGGTTCGCGTGTTCCTTGCGCTCGCGTCATGGCTCGGGGCAGTCCCTGGAGATGTGCTTGGCGTACTTGTTGCAGTTATAGCACTTGATCTTGGACCAGTCGCGCTCGCCGTCGTGCGTCCGCTGGCCACCGTCACGCCCACCGGCGGGCGCCTTCCCTTTCCACTTCGGCTTGTCCTTGCCGCCCGAGCCCGATCCTTGACTGGACTCGCGTTGCTTGCCGCGCGCTTGCCATTCTCGCTCCGTGAGTAGGAGCTGGCTGCCAGCGCCCTTCGTGGTGCTGATCGAGCAGCGCTCGGCCGCGGATCGGAGTCGGCCAATGAGCTCCTCGACGGTCATACCGTGTAGGTCGAGTAACGTCTCGGTTGAGCAGGCGATCTGTGAGTACTGGGATGGGACTTCACGAAGAAATTTCCGAACTACCTTTATTTCCTCCACAGTATCGCCGAGCTCGCGGAGGTTGTTGACGACGTCGGAGATCCGCATGCCGAATGCGTCGAGCGATTCCCCGTCCTTGAAGGTGATCTGCTCGAACTCTCGTCGTAGTCGTTGCACCGTCGCTTCCCGCACTCGGTTCACGCCAACCCGCATCATGCGGATCGCCTCCCAGGCCTCGTGCGTCGTCTCCTTGACGGCGAGCACCGGAACCATCTCTGGCGGCACGGCGCGGATCAGGGCCGACAGGGCGGCCATGTCCTCGCGATCACCCGGCACGCCCATGCCGGACGCCGCCTCCCATAGTCCCTGTGCGCGAAGGTTAATTTTCATTACCAGCGCCCACTCGGTGTAGTTTGTTGCTGTCAGCGTGGGGTAGACGATGTTCCCGCCGTAGCTCGCCCTCTCCTGGACGACGCGCTCGTGTACGACGACTTCGTTGCCTCCCCGCCTGAGGACGCTCCGCCCGTGGCTGTGCTCCCGCAAGTTCTCCTGCGGTTGCGCACCCGCCGCTGCAGCCGCCGCTGCGGCCGCACCTCCACCTCCAGCTGCGTTGGGTGGCACCGTAGGCGTGCGGTCGCGGCTCCCCGGCGGCGTGCCCCTTTCGTTTCCCGACATGATCGCTGGATCGTATCGGGCTCTGATACCAAATGTCAGTTTTCACTCAAGAATTCAGCTCACAAAGATGAAGAACTCAGAGATGAACACTAGGGTTTTGGTGCCGCGTGCTTTTCTCGTTTTCTCCTCTATTTATTCAACAACGGAAACGTGCCGAGACGATCGCTCCCGACTGGATCGTGCCATCCCACGATCGGAACGAGTCTCACGGCGTGCCTACAATGGCTGACGCGATCGCACAGACTGCGTCGTCGTCCAACTGAAATAGACTAGCTAACTGAACCTAGACACCTGAAACTGACGAAACTGAAAATACTCTAAACCTGAACCTGACGACAGGATTACAGAAACAACAGCTCTGTCGGAAACTATCCTCATGGCGATGGACGATTGTAGCTTGGGGTTCGCAAGCTGGGAGAAGTTAACCCTCTGCATATGGTCAAGACAAATGGGATTTGAGGGAGTCGCGGCACACTAGTAGAAAACAGGCTAAAGGACCAAACTCCAAAACCCCATTTGTCCCGGTCATACTGCAAACCGGGACAGATGGGGCATAAAACGCTACAACTAGTTCAGGCGACACTCATTTGTCCCGGTTCATGGCTGGAACCGGGACAAATGAGGTAGCACCCGCAGGCGACACCCATTTGTCCCGGTTCCAGTCACGAACCGGGACAAATGGGCATGGTTTCAGTTACGCGCGTTTTTTCGACGCGCACGGAAGACGAACGGAAGTACGGCGCCGCCGACGATTCCTCTGCCTCCGGCGATTAATTCCTCTGCTCTCCGGCCGACGATTCATCTACCTCTCCGACGCTATAAAATGCACAGTACGGCTCCTCCACACACCATCTCTCCGGCTCCTCCACACACCATTTCTCCTCTCTTTTCTCCGGTCCTATGGAGCCACTCGCGCGTCCGCCTCGGTCCGAGTTGTACTACTACAAGAAGGAAGGCATTCGGTTCAAGGTGTGGGTCACCCTTCGTGCCTGGCGCGTAGAAAAGTGGATCCGCGACGTGAAGAAATACTTCCTCGACGCCGCTCCGATCAAAGCCGTTGGACTCGATTGCGAGTTCACCGACCCTCGACGGAAGGATACTCCGCAGCGCGCCGCCGTCCTTCAACTCTCGGTGGCGACCGAGACTCTTTTCTTCCAAATTTGCGAAGCTGATCGGGTGCCACAGGTCCTCGTGGATTTCTTAGGTGATGAGACAATCAAATTCTACGGCGTGGCAATCCATAATGACATGAAGATGCTAGCCTACTATGGAATAATTATTCGGTCCACGGTCGATCTGCAGAGGGATCGCCGAAACCCTACCGGCAATTTTACTCCGAGTCTATATGCTCTCTCTAATGCGGTCATTGGGACAAATCTTGAGAAGAAGAAGAAATACAAGAAGAAGAAGAACACGGACGACGACAAGGAAGACACGTTAGAAGAAGACCTAATTTTCGGATGGGGCAACGTTCCATTGAGCTACGATCAAATCATATATGCTGCTTTAGACGCTCGCCTTGGCTTCGAGATTGCACGGAAGTCGGATAGTCTACGCGGCTATAATACTGAGTATGATCATCTTAATGTCGTTGATGAGTAGACTATCTATATATTCAAACATTTTTCATATTCATAGTTATTTAAAACAGAAAACAGAAAAAGAAAACAAAGAAATGAAAAAAACCTCCATTTGTCCCGGTTTCAGTCTCAAACCGGGACAAATGGGCTCCTTTTTGGGGGGGCTGCCTATATATACTGATCAGCAGCCCCCTCCCAAAACCATTGGAGGCATTTTTTTTTGAAATGGAAGGAGGGGGTGTGTGCTAGTCTGTTTTTTTTGTATGCATGCAAGGTGTTTGATGAAACGCCCGAGAGAGTTCACGAATTGATTTGATGTACACTTAAAGAAGTTTATTCTTCTTTTCGATTAAGGTTAATTTTTCTCTCATTTCATTTGTAATTAATTGATACCGTGCATGTTCAGTGTTTATTTGTCGATGTTCTGTAATGGTTATTGATGTAGTTCATTATATAATGCAGATGGACCGACAATGGATGTATGGTGACCGACGCACTGCCGAGTACATGACAGGTTTGAGGAAATTTCTTGAGAAAGCCCGGGCCCACAGTACGAATGGTTTCATGTGTTGTCCATGTGTCAACTGTCAGAATAAGACAGATCACCCAAACGTGAGAACCCTTCAAAGTCATCTTATTCGGCATGGTTTCATGCCCAGCTATAATTGTTGGACGAAGCACGGAGAAAAAGGTGTTATGATGGAAGACAATGAAGAAGAGGAAGATTATGACAACTATCCTATGTTCCCGGAGTACGGAGATTCTGCAACGGGGGAAACTGAAGCTGAAGAGGCACCAGATGAGCCCACTGACGATCTTGGTAGGGCCATTGCTGATGCAAAGAGAGAGTGCGGAACTGAAAAGGAGAGGTTGAAGTTCGACCAGATGTTAGAGGATCACAAGAAATTGTTGTATCCAAGTTGCGAAGATGGTCAGAAAAAGCTGGGTACCACACTGGAATTACTGCAGTGGAAGGCAGAGTGTGGTGTGACTGACAAGGGATTTGGAAAGTTGCTGCAGATAATTAGGAAGATGCTTCCAAAGGTCAACGAGTTGCCAGACAACACGTACGAAGCAAAGAAGGTTGTGTGCCCTCTAGGATTAGACGTGCATAAGATACATGCCTGCCCTAATGACTGCATCCTCTACCGCGGTGAGTATGAGAATTTGGATGCATGTCCAGTATGCACTGCATTGCGGTATAAGATCAGACGAGATGACCCTGGTGAAGTTGAGGGTGAGCGTCCCCGGAAGAGGGTTCCTGCCAAGGTGATGTGGTATGCTCCTATAATACCACGGTTGAAACGCCTGTTCGCGAATAAAGAGCATGCCAAGTTGTTGCGATGGCACAAAGAGGACCGTAAGAAAGACGCGATGTGTAGACACCCCGCTGATGGGTCGCAGTGGAGAAAAATTGAGAGAGAGTTCCCGGAATTTGAAGATGACGCAAGGAACTTAAGGTTTGGTCTAAGTACAGACGGTTTCAATCCGTTTGGGGAGCAGAGCAGCAGTCATAGCACATGGCCTGTGACTCTATGTATTTATAATCTTCCTCCTTGGTTGTGCATGAAGCGAAAGTTCATTATGATGCCATTGCTCATCCAAGGCCCGAAGCAACCCGGCGACGACCTTGATGTGTACCTCAGGCCATTATTTGAAGAACTTTTACAGTTGTGGCGGGAAGAAGGTGTACGGGTGTGGGATGAGCACAAACATGAGGAATTTGACCTACGAGCTCTGCTTTTTGTAACAATTAACGATTGGCCTGCTCTTGCTAACCTCTCAGGGCAGTCGACCAAGGGGTACAATGCATGCACACACTGTTTGGGTGAGACTGAATGTTTATATTTGGATAAATGTAAGAAGTGTGTGTATCTGGGCATCGTCGATTTCTTCCGATCAGGCATACCGCAAGGAAGAAAGGCAAGAATTTTAAAGGTGAGGCTGATCACAGTAGGAGGCCTGTCGACCGTACTGGTGAAGAAATATTTGATATGGTCAAGGATCTAAAAGTAATCTTTGGAAAGGGTCCTGGAGGTCAACAGGTTCCGAAAGACGCTAACGGGCACGCACCCATGTGGAAGAAAAAATCTATATTTTGGGAGCTACCATATTGGAAGGTCCTAGAGGTTAGATCTGCTATCGACGTGATGCACGTGACGAAGAATGTTTGCGTGAACCTGCTAGGCTTCTTGGGCGTGTACGGGAAGAAAAAAGATACAGAGGAAGCACGGGAGGACCAGAAACGTGTGAAAGAACGAGACGGCCTAAGTCCCGAACACTACGAAGGTCCTGCCAGCTACGCTCTTACCAAACAAGAGAAAGTAATATTCTTTGAATGCCTGAGCAGTATCAAGGTCACGGCTGGGTTCTCGTCGAATATAAAGAGGATAGTAAATGTGAGACTCCAAAAATTTCAGAACCTAAAGTCTCATGATTGCCACGTGATTATGACGCAATTGCTTCCGATTGCACTGAGGGGGCTACTACCGGAAAATGTTCGAGTACCCATTGTGAAGCTTTGTGCATTCCTCAATGCAATATCTCAAAAGGTAATCGATCCGGCGATTCTACCAGGGTTGCAAAATGATGTGGTCCAGTGTCTTGTCAGTTTTGAGTTGGTGTTCCCTCCATCCTTCTTCGATGTTATGACGCATCTCCTGGTTCACCTAGTCGAAGAGATTCAAGTTCTCGGTCCTGTATTTCTGCACAATATGTTCCCATTTGAGAGGTTCATGGCAGTCTTAAAGAAATATGTGCATAACCGTGCTAGGCCAGAAGGAAGCATCTCCAACGGCTACGGTAACGAGGAGGTCATTGAGTTCTGTGTTGACTTTATTCATGACCTTAAGCCGATAGGTGTTCCACAATCACGACATGAGGGTAGACTTAGTGGAAAAGGCACACTAGGAAAGAAAACAAAAATTTGTATGGATGGACATTCTTTCACTGAAGCAAACTATACAGTTCTACAAAGTTCTACCTTGGTGGCCCCGTATATCGATGAACACAAGAATTTTGTACGCTCTCGTCACGCGGGGAAGTCTGACAACTGGATTGTACGTACACACATGGCCACGTTCGGCGGTTGGTTGCGAGCACATCTTGAAAATAAAGACAAGGTTGATGAAGAGTTACACTTGTTGGCCAGGGCACCATCTACAACTCTATGTACTTTCCAAGGGTACGAGATAAATGGAAATACATTTTACACGAGTGTCCAAGATAAAAAGAGCACGAACCAAAACAGTGGTGTTCGCATTGATGCAACAAACAACAATGGGCAGAAGAACACATATTATGGTTGCATAGAGGAGATATGGGAACTTGACTATGGACCTTCTTTTAAGATCCCTTTGTTTCGGTGCAAATGGGTCAATCTGAAAGGCGGGGTTGAGGTAGACAAGATGTACGGAATGACAACAGTGGATCTAAACAATCTTGCGTACAGAGATGAACCATTCGTGCTAGCCAATGATGTGGCTCAGGTTTTGTATGTGAAAGACATGTCTAGCAGACCCAAAAAAAGAAACATCCTGGGAGTGGAGGAGCCTAGGCGTCACATAGTTCTTTCAGGAAAAAGAAACATCGTGGGAGTGGAGGACAAGACAGACATGTCAGATGATTATAATAATTTTGATGAAATTCCGCCTTTCGTAGTGAACATTGACCCAATCATCAAGTTGATTGAAGAAGATGCTCCATGGTTCCGACGCAGAAGAACTGGCGGTGTTGTGTGATGGCGATATGTAATAATTAATATATTAAACTTTTGATATGAAGAAGATGCTCCATTTTTACCTGCATATCAAATGGATCCGTCGGCGTTGATAGAACAAAACACACGATTTCACCTGCATACAGCCCCACGGTGGCTCTTGATGAGTGCCTGCATATCAAATGCACCGTGGGGCGTATGCAGGGAATCCGAGTAATTTGTATATATTCCTCAGTAGATGAATTGAACTATTCTTTTGATAGAACAAAACACACGATTTCACCTGCATACAGCCCCACGGTGGCTCCTGAGTGCCTGCATATCAAATGCACCGTGGGGCGTATGCAGGGAATCCGAGTGATTTGTATAGCACACACCACCCAGCTAGGCACTAGAAGGAGGAAACACTGAGTGCTCACCTCGTCCGAGAGGGGGCTATATATAGGGTCACGGGCTCAACCAGTGGTACTGATAGTGTTGATCCAACAGCTATCAAGTGCTCAAAAGAAGCACACCCCTGATCCAACGACTAACAAGTGTTTCAAAGAAACACACGATCCGTGTGCTTCTATAGTCCCGGTTTGAAACTGAAAGCGTTAATCGAACAGCTCAGAAGCAATCAAAAGAAACACACACCTGATCAAACGGCTTACAAGTGCTTGAAAGAAACACACGATCCGTGTGCTTCTTTAGTCCTGGTTTTGTATTAGTTAGTCAAATTCAAACACTTTTCATATTGAAAGTTTTTTCAAATTCCAAAGTTTGCAAAAGTTATACAAATTCACATTCAAAATAGTTTTAAACTAATTAAAATAATGGTTATAGAAAAGAGAAAATGTTTTTGTATTAGTTATTAGTCAAATTCAAACACTTTTCATATTGAAAGGTTTTTCAAATTCCAAAGTTTGCAAAAGTTATACAAATTCACATTCAAAATAGTTTTAAACTAATTAAAATAATGGTTATAGAAAAGAGAAAATGTTTTTGTATTAGTTATTAGTCAAATTCAAACACTTTTCATATTGAAAGGTTTTTCAAATTCCAAAGTGAAAAGAAAAAGGGAAAAGAAAAAGAAAAAACCCCATCTATCCCGGGTGGTGGCTCAGCCCGGGACAGATGGGGTGGCTATCTATCCCGGGCTGAGCCACCACCCGGGACAGTTGGGTTGGCTATCTGTCCCGGGTGCAGCCACCACCCGGGACAGTTTAGTGCTATCTGTCCCGGGCTGAGCCACCACCCGGGACAGTTGAGTGTTGCTATATAAGCAACACTTAGCCACGGGTGGTGGCTCAACCCGGAGCCAAATCAGAACGACGCCGTCAGGCTGCCAAAATTCACCTCGAGCGCCGCCGCCTCCTTCCTCGCCGTCCCCGCGCCTCCGGCCATTCCTCCCCGCGCCTCCGGCCATCCCGACGCCGCTGCGCACTGCTGCGCCCTCGCCGTCCCAGCGCCTCCGGCCATTCCTCCCCGCGCCTCCGGAGCTGCCGCTCTCGCCGTCTCGCCGTTCTTCCTCGCCCTTACCAGAGCTCCGCCGAGCCATTGCCGAGGGTGAGTCCCTCCCTCACGACGCCCTTACCAGAGCTCCCTCCCTCACGACGCCACCGTGCCGCAATCCCTCGCCCTTACCAGGATTTCGGCCGGATTTCTCGATGAAACAGTTCATGTTGCAGTGATGTCATAGCTGACGTCACAAGTCAATTTCTTTTTCTGATTTTCCATTTTATTCATATCTTTTGATTTAAATGTCCAAATGAAGTCAAACAAATTTCTAAAAATTTGTAAAATTATTATCTTTGTGTTAAACCAGTTGTGGGCATGTTTTGAATAATTTTGAAAATTAATATTTTGAAATATTCATAAAATGCAAAATTGCCCATTTAGGTCAACTTTGAGACTAGTTATTTAAATAATTCATTTTGGGTTAATAAAATAATTTTTGCTTTAATAGGTTATTTAAATAACATATTACAACTATATATATTGAAAAGAGAAAATGCAATGAAATATATATTGTGTTTTACATTTTTTGAATAGATTTTACAATCCAATGAAAATCAATGAATACATTTTTTGATATTACAACTATTGGAAATGAAAAGAGAAAATGCAATGAAATATATATTGTGTTTTACAATTTTTGCTTTAGAATAGATTTTACATTTAATTCTTTTCTTATATAGAATATATATTCATGAAAATCATTTTGTGTTTAGAATAGATTTTTGCTTTACAATTATGAAGTTATTAAAGTTATTTAGATGTTGAGTTATTAAAATTATTTAAATGGATTTAAATCTCTTGCAGAAACTATGGACACCCGTAGAAATCTTCAAGAAGAAGAGGACATGTTCGGCATCATTCGCGAAGGTGATGAATTGGACCCCGGCAAAAACCATGAACAAGAAGAGGAACACGTAGACGATTTCACCGGGCAATTTCTGAACGAGTCCGGTGACGGAATAGACGTCACCGACAGTTCAGCTCACCGACAGTTCACCGACTCTACTGTTGGAAAGTCGGCCGCCGAGGTAGATATATGCCCTCAGGTTTTTGTCTCCGTTGAAAAGAGTTGTGTGTATACATATATTAACTATCACTTTTTCTTGTGTTTAGCCGTCGGCGGGCCATGAACCGGGACCAAGCAAAAAAGCAGCGGTGAAACGAGGCGGGCCGCGGACCGGGACCAAAAAGCTCCAAGGGAAACAGAAGTACCACATCGAGGAGATCAATGAAAAAGGAAAACCGATTGCTCCCGCTAACCACGCAAGGAAATTTGTAGCTCAGTGCGGAGTCATCGTTCGGGACAGACTGTCCATCAGGGCTCAAGAATGGTATAAGCCAAAGGTGCCAAAGGAGGGGGTTATTTATGTATCGAATGCAGACAAACAACTCCTTTGGGACGAGCTCATGCAGAATTTCACTTTACCGGAAGAGGAGGATGTAGAGGAGCCGGTTATAGAGAATCGATGCAAGGCCTGGACTTTTATTGAGATGGGTGAATTGTTCCGCAGCTGGAAGAAAAGGCTTAACAAGTTCATAAAAGAAGGTAAAACTCCAGAATTTGTCGGAGTCTATGAAAAGATAAAAGATGAGTGGCCCGAATTTAAGGCGTACAAGCAATCGGAAGCCGCTAAGGCCATGTCAGAGAGAAATAAGAAAAATGCAGACAAAAAGATATATCACCATAACATGGGGTCAGGTGGCTACCTGACGGCCATGCCTAAGTGGACGAAAATGGAGGATGAGTTTTTGGCTAAAGGTATAGACATCGAGACATTTGGCTGGCCAGACCGGCTTAAGCCTTGGTTCTATGGGCATGGTGGAACGTTAGACCCTGAAACAGGTGACTGTCTTTTTACCAAGGAGCACGGACCTGACCCTATTAAAGCTCTCAGAGAGGTATGGAAGGAGGTCACGGAAGGCAGGTTCCACCCTAACAGAGAGAAGGACGAGCTATCGCGAGCCCTTAAGAATCCTGAACACAGTGGACGAACAAGAGGAACCGTCGACTCTGTACCGTGGATACTTGGGTTTCCCAAAGATGTTGGCACTTACAGAAGCCGATCGAGAAAGAAGAAAGAGATTGCCGACCGGGCCCAGTGGATGGAAAATAAATTACTGCAGCATGAGAAGGAGATAGCAGAGCTGAAGGCAGCGCAGGCTCGACGGATGCCCTGCGAATCTGAGACGCCCGAAAATCCTTCTCCTGATCCAAAATCAATGCGGAGAAGCAGCGTGGCTTCGACGGAGCTCGATCGCCACAATGATATGCCGGGTCCTCGTCACCCCGTGGATAATATCGTGCAGCGGGAACTTTGCGACCTACATGTGCCATGCTTGAACATAACCGTGAAGGTGGCGCATGGCTTTGCCCTACCGCCTAGCCCAAATGGAACTTACCATTGTCGCCCTATTCCAGATGCCTATGCTGTTGTCGGGATTGATGAGGTTATCAAGACATATGAGGGAATTAAGCTGGACTTCCCTACGGGTGAAGACGAGGTTGAGTTGAGATTTGCCCTCAAGAGTACCTGCTTATGGAAAAAAGAATACATCGTGTTCCCACACATGCAGCTAAATCGCCCTCCCAGTCCACAAGCCAGTCAACATAACTACAACAACGACAACCAAGGCGCTAGTCCAGACACCTCCCACAACGACAACCAAGGCGCTAGTCCATCTCCGCCGTCGCGTGAGCGTACTCCGCCGCGTGAGCGTACTCCGCCGCGTCAACGGACTCCATCGCCTCCGTAAAAGAAGCGGAAGTGCACCGCTGCGTCGACTAGTACTCAGAAAAGCGAAACAGCCGGGAAGTCTCGCTTTGTGAACTCTCGCAAAGATGTCGAGACATGGGTCGAGGAGATCCAGACTTCCCAGAGAAAGAAGGCAAAAAAGATGTCTTTGCCTGTTCCGGTTTATTCTCCGGAAGCGATACGGTGGGCCATAGAATTTCTTACGCATCCGTCGCAATATGAACTAAATATGGACGATGACTACACACGCGTTCTGGTGCGTACATCTAAGAGAGTGCGGGAAGAACAAAAATCTGCTGCCACCCAGAAGAGAGATGTTCCACAGCTCGGAATGCAGGCGGGACAATCGGCCCCTCCACTCATATTGGCGCCTTACAACCGGAACCCGATCGATGATGTACTTTCGCAGCAAGCTAGAGATATGGGTATAACTCTGGCAGAGCTGAAGGCATTGCAAGCTGGCGAGAGTGTCACCATACATGAGGTGGTGCGGACATATGTGAGAGGACAAGATCTTGTCGACCCTGCAATGGTGCGCACTCTACCAGCTAGGTTGCACCAACTCAATGCATGGTACTTGCGTACCACGAAAAGTCAAGAAGGAGACTGGCTCTATGGGAAAATTCCAAAGGATTTTTTTGGCCCAGGTGATGATGAGGTTCAAATCGAGTATTGCGAATTATGGCAGTTATTCAATTTTGACGCGCTCGACAAATCTATCATCAGTGCCTTTTGCATGTAAGTAATTAAATTATGTATATATGTCAGTAATTCTCTAGCTCTACTTATTTTTCATTGCTTGTAATTATCCTTATCACTATATTACTTTTGTACTCTATTATGCAGGCTGAAAATTATACAATCTCGAAAGCTGGGACTCAATCACAAGATTGGATTCATTGACCCTAATCGAGTTCATCATCATGGTTTGTTACATTACCCAGATGATACGGAGGAGCTTTTGCTTAGTTATTTGATGGCGCAACATTACAAAAGCACCATAATTTTCCCGTTCAACTTCGAGTGAGTTGTTTACTTTCTTATACATACTCGATGTTAATTAAGTATATGTAATTGATGATTTAGTTATTAACAAATATAAACATATGGCAGATTTCACTGGGTATTATTGGAGATTGATGTTGAAAAGGCAATCGTTGATGTCTTGGACCCATTATCGAAACCTGAAGAAAAGTTCGACGACACGAAACAGATGCTCCAGAGGTAATTTCGATAATTATCACAATCGACCTCGTCTTTTCTAATAATATATAGTAATTAGTTAACTTCTTTACTAATTTTTCATACCGTAAACTTCAGGGTTTGGGACAAGTTCACCGGTTTCCACAAGGATGTCGGTATAGCTAAGAACCTCACTTTTAAATGGCGAGAGGTAAAGATGTATACTAGCTAGGTTCCACATACGCATATTCTTAATTTCAGTCTCACAATACCATTTTTTCAATATTTATGATTATTTTTTATTAATTTCTTATCTTATTCTATCATAAAGTGCGCGAAGCAACAACAAGGCACCAATTTGTGTGGATTCTATGTCTGCGAGTTCATCCGAATTCACTTCAATGAGGGTGCAGACTGGAATAGGGTACGTTAACAATTCATTCAAACTTGTTCACTTCTCAAATTGAATTATTTTCATAATGGTTGATATATTGGTGTTGATCTCTCCTTTTTAGTTTGAGACGATCCGGAACAGGCTAGAAGCAAAAGACCGCCTACTACCAATCGCGGAGGAAATTGCGGGCTTTCTGCTTGACTATGTCATAAAGCCAGGCGCAGAATGCAGTATAATCCGGCCGCCAAAAAAGACCATCCCGAGGAAAAAATAGGGTCTAATGCTTCTCTGTCATGTAAAAAAATATTTGTACTTAGCCGTGTCCCCGGTACAGACATGATCTTCCGGTTGTAAATATTTGTTTGGGAGAACTCGTGTACTAGTAGTATTCATGACTACATCCCGAGGAAAAAATCGTGTATTCATGATATATATTACATAGTAACGTATAATATGCAACTCGATATTGTTTGAAATGAAACATAAATGAAAAAACACAAACACAAAAGAATCAGTAACATAAATAGAAAACAGAAACAAAAATAGAAAACAGGAAACAAAATAAAAGAAACAAAAAAAAACATATATACTGTCCCGGTTCGTATTACGAACCGGGACAAATGAGTCGCAGGCAGAGCCTGCCTCGATTAGCCACATGGCCCCCCTATTGGTCCCTACTGTCCCGGTTCGTATTACGAACCGGGACAAATGAGTCGCAGGCAGAGCCTGCCTTGATTAGCCACGTGGCCCCCCTATTGGTCCCGGGCCGTGGCGTGCCCGGGACAAATAGGGGGGCCTATTTGTCCCGAACACGCTGTCCCGGGCGCGTGACCGGGGCAAAAAGCCCTCACGGCCCGGGACCAGTGGCCTGTTTTGCTCTAGTGGCAGCATGGAGTCAGCATAGAATCATCAATCTACAAAACATCCCTCCTGTTAAGGATCCCCAAAAATATTTTTCCATGCATGGATCTGTCGAGGGAGGTGGTATCATTTTCGTATCCACAAAACATCACACGATCTATACGATTAATCTCAAGACAATACGCCTCAAGAAGATATCGATATGGAAGGGAGGACATTTTAAGGCTGTTATCCCGTACTACATGAGTTTCTACAATCCACAAGGTATTTAGCATCTTACATCGAGAAATAGAGGGAGTTCAAGTTAGCAGCGGAACAACCAAAATATGGATGTCTAAGTAGTTTGAAAGTTATATTTGATGTTTCTTTTGTGTGATATATTAATGTGTGCAACAAACTTTGATTCCATGTAACACTAAAATGCTACAACTAAGTGTGCAAGCAATTTATATACTCCCTCCGTTCCTGAATGTAAGGTGTATAAGTTTTTAGCACGAATATTAAGACAAGCTATTTTATACATAGAGTTTTTTTTTTGGAAAACATGGCGAGAGATGAGTTCTTAATTAGTATAAAATGAATACAATCCATTAAATCGCTCGTTTGAGACTAGATCTTAATTTTTGATGGGTCAAATTATCCATAAATAGCAAAAACACCTTATATTTTGGATTTTTTTCAAAAAACTATACACCTTATCAAGAAATGGAGGGAGTATATAATAATATCATCTCTTTTTTGGAATCAAACTGATATAAATATATCTTTGCAGAATGGGTGACGACCTGTGATGTGGCTTCTTGACAACATATGGCCAAATATGCTTATAGGCAGGATTGCATTCTTATCAACAAGAAAGATCACCAAGTTAGAGGCCATAGGGTCTTTTGATGATGTTTTTTTCACTATTTCATAGTGTACCTGGTCTTTGTACAATTGTGATTGGTTTTGTTACCACGGATAATCACAAGTATATCATAATTGTCAATGATAACAAAAGACATGTGCATTATTTTGGTGCAACGGGGAGGGTTCATCATCCATTTCGAAAAAAAATTTGTCAAATAGGACATGCATCTTCCATTTTGTTACCTCGGATAATCGCAAGTGCTCTACTTGGCTCGATTCCCTATTGTCATGTGATTAAAACAAATCTTCCAAGAAGCAATACATATAGGTAACTCAAACAAACACAAATAAAAACTGGCAAGAAGTAGGCTTGAAACATATCAGAATTAGTATTTGGAGGTATCGCAAGACTGTCAACGATAACTTCTACTATTTTAGAAGTACAAAGTTTAGCAATATATCCCTACAGGTTATTGCAAGGTAGACTAACGTATCAATCATAAATAAACCCATTAACATTTTCAAAGCTAAGCGTACTTCTGACGTATCAATCATATGGTTGTTCACGTGCTTCCAGATAAAGACGACAAGGAAGAAGAAGACGTGGAGGATCTCGACGCCCATGGAGCACAATATTAAGGATGTCTTCGCGCGCATGACCTAAACAGATATCGATTTTGTCCATTTAGACGGTGGTCCGGGCAGTGCGACATCAACAGACAGACTTGTCCGTCTCGATGCACCTAATGAACAAGAGGCATATGATCACCAGCGATGTCAGCACGACCTTGTCAGTGAATATTAAGTAAACTACAAAGTTGTTTAGGAACTTCCGGGCCATCACTAAGTTGCTGACAATGTGACTGTAATGCCAGTCTTCTCGGCCTGCCATAACCTTTCCAGAGGGTTCAGGCCGGCCAGCCTGGTAACTCACGGATGAAGAAGATATGCCCTAGAGGCAATTAATAAAGTGTATTCTTTATCATATCTCGTTTGTTCATACTAGGTTTTTGTGTCATGCTAGAACCGTATTAAGCGGAAACATTAATACGGGTGTGATACGTTAACAACCAGGTCCCTAGTAGCCTCTACTAAGACTAGTTTCGTTGCGCGATTGATGATCGAGGTTTCCCGGTCATGGGGCATGGCGCCGGTCGGCAATGAGAGTCATATCGCTAGAGAACGATGTGATGGACATACCCAGATTTGGAGAACGTAGTCGTTACGCCTTTGACCGTGAGATCAACTCTTATTGTTATTCCTGGAAGATACTTTGATTGCACCAAACGTCGTATCTTATTTAGTATGACAATAACGGTGATACTTTTGGGTATCGGAAAGGAGTAGTTGACACAAGGGGTTAAGAGCGGGATTTGCCTGTCCGCATAGCAGGATAGATACTCTCGGGCCCACTCGGTGAGATCATGTCTAATGAGCTTGCAAGCATGTGACTAGGTCACGGAGACATGAGATCATGAACGAGTAGAAGATAGCGTCGTCGGTAACGAGGTCGGGATTAGGTATGGAGATATCTATGGAACGACGCTCGGACATGCTAAGTATCGCTATGACAAAAGGTTTAAGACTTTACGTTCAGGTTTGATAGATGAAAGTCATTCGTTATATCACAGGGATTAATTCATGGGGTACAGGCCTACGAGTTAGTTGTTGATCATTGAGGAGTCTTGATCATACATGTTATTATATCGAACCGCTAGGGTAACACACTTAAGGGGTTTCGACAAGACAACCGGAAAGGAAGGAGATCACCGGGAGCGTCCCGGGAGGGGTCCGATGGAGATCGGGCAGCGCCGAAAGAGTTTTCGGAGCTAGGAAAAATTATATATATTATGTTTGATATTAATTAGTGTAATTAATATGCAAATAGGATTTTATATATTTATTTTCGAATTTATTTAGGCTGATTTCCCTAAATGGGCCTTCTGGTCGAAAGAAGGCCCAAGAGGGGAAAATTCCCAAGGGGAATTCGGTGGGCGGCTTGGGGGCCGACCCAAGTGGGCCAAGGGGCCCACTAAGGGGCCGGCGCACCCAGCCATGCCGCACCAGGTATGTGGGGGTTAGTCCCACATTGCCTGGTTAGCAAGTTGGCTCCCCCCTGGGAGCCTATATAAGAAGGGGCACCCCTGGCCTTTTAATTCACCAATTAATTCCCGATTTCTCTCTCGATCTCGTGGTTCCCAAGTTGGAGTCGCGCCGAGCTGAGGAAGGGGGGATCTCTTCCACCATAGCCCGCTGCCGCGCTGCTGGTGTTCCGGTCCAAGTCTTCCGCTGCTCGTCCTGGACTGGAGCTTCGGAGGCCGTCGTCTCCACCGTACGTGTGCGACTCCCTGCGAGGTGCTGCGCTTGCGGTACTCGAAGGTCTGCTTCCTCTACACGACCTTGAGGTCGGCTTCGTCGGTCTTCATCGACAACGTTTATGCGGGAACGTAATCCCCGCTTTCGGTCTACAAGGGTACGTATTCCGATCTCCGTTCGTACTACTATATCTGCATAGAATAGATCTTGGCATGCTTTTAGGATATCGTTGGTAGGAATTTTTTTGTTTTCTGCACACGATCCCCTTCAGTGGTATCAGAGCCGATCTATCGTAGATATAGCTGTACGCTGTTCGAACCCGTGCTCTGCACGGTGGCACCGTTCCTGTTATTTGCTACCCTCTAGCGTGCACTTGTGTATTCCAGCGGCATTGAGTTGATGAAGCGGCCCGGACCGACTTTACACGTACGCTTACGCGAGACTGGTTCCACAACTGACATACGGCTTGTACCGTATATGTGGCTGGCGGGTGTCAGTTTCTCTCTCTTTAGTTGGTCTTCGCATTTTCAATGGAGGGCCCGAAAGGGATTCTTAAACATGCAATTATTGGATCGTTGTTATGGTCATAAGATTCTTAGGTATGAAGCGGTTCTATTTACGAAAGCCCCAAGCCACGTAAAACATGCAAAACATAAAGTAGAAGCGTCTAACTTTATTTTGCAGGGGCTATGTGATATGGTCAAGGTAGGTTTATTAAATTGTTTATAAACTGCGGGCGCCAAGAAGACCATGGCGCAATGGACTATATCACATTGCATTACATTTGATGTTTTGTGTGCATCTTATTTTGTGTGATTGTGTGTATAGTATACATTAGTTACACGGCGGTAGCTGAATAAGATGATCCCTTCAAAATACCACTAGTGTTCTCCCTCCAACGCGCACCACCAAGAAAGTTCTACGTTATGAGGCAGGCCGTGATGATCGGGTGTCAGACATCTCGTCGTTTGCATACAGTGGGTGTAAGCCATGTTGCAGAAGCGTCAGCGTGTAGGTCTTTGGTGGCGAGCCTAGCATACTCAGAGGTATGGCCTCGGAACAGGAAGACCGAAAGGTCGAGCACGAGTCACAAAATTGGTGTGGCGGACGATTTTGTCTACTTTTGAAGTTGTGCCGCCGGCTTTGATGATGAGGGGTGGTGCAATGGATGGGGGTCGTGTAATCGCTTAAACGACCAGGAGGGATGTTCGTTTGAGTGGGAGTTATGTTAGTTATTTTCTAAAATACTATAACTCAAAATTATTATGAACAAAGTCTTATGTTGTTGCAAATTCCATTGTAGATGTCTCGCCCCTCGTTTAACCTAGGTCTGTTCCTTGAGAAAGAAAAGCTTAAGACCAATGGGTCAAACTTCATGGCCTGGTTCCGCAACCTGAGGATCCTCCTCACTCCCCATAGGGTGGCCTACGTCATTGAGGCCGCCATAGGTGACCCTCCTGCAGATGATGCCTCTGAGGATGAGAAGAAGGTCTTCCAGACCCGATCGGAGGATTCTGCCTTTGTCCAGAGTGGCATGCTCTACGCCATGGAAGCCGACCTGCAGAAGCGTTTTGAGAAGATGAGCGCCTTTGAGATCATTTCGGATCTTAAGGCTGTCTTCGCGCCGCAGGCTAAGGCTGAGAGATATGAGGCTTCTGAGCTTTTCTTCTCACCCAAGATGGAAGAGCATAGCAGTGTGAGCGAGCATGTAGTCAAGATGTCTGGCTACGTTCAACGCCTGAATGCTCTGGAATGCAAGATTCCCGATGAGCTGGCGATTGACAGGGTGTTGCAATCGTTGCCGCCAAGCTACAAAGGCTTCGTCATGAACTACAACATGCAGGGCATGGCTAAGTCCCTGGGTGAAGTGTTTGTGATGCTCAAGACTGCTGAGGTAGAGATTAAGAAGGAGCACACGTTGTTGATGGTCAACAAGACCGTTGATTTCAAGAAGTCCGTTGGCAAGGGAAAGCAGAGCTGGAAGTCTCGGAGGGAGGCAAAGTTGGCTACCAAGCACAGGACTAACAGGTCTGGTACCAGAGCTAGCGTGGAGTGTTTCTACTGCAAGGGGAAGGGTCACTGGAAGCGCAACTGCCCCAAGTACCTGGAGGATAGGAAGTCTGGCAAGACGGTCGACAAAGATCAACGTATATTTGATATACATGTTATAGATGTATACCTTACATCCGCCCGGAGCAACACGTGGGTATTTGATACTGGTTCTGTTGCTCATATATGTAACTCTCAGGAGGAGTTACGGAATAGAAGGCGGCTGGCGAAGGATGAGGTGACGATGCGCGTCGGCAACGGATCGAGAGTCGACGTGGTGGCTGTCGGCACGCTCCCTCTGCATCTACCATCGGGATTAGTTTAGGTTTTAAATAAGTGTTATTTTGTGCCATCCTTGAGTGTAAACATTATAAGTGGGTCTTGCCTGTTACAAGACGGTTATTCATTTAAATCAGTGTCAAGCAATTGTGCTATTTATATGAATGATATCTTTTATGTTGATGCTCCCGAGAATAACGGTTTATTCTTGTTGAATCTCGACCGTAATACTCACATACATAACATAGAAGCCAAACGGATTAAGTGTAGTGACGATACCGCCATGTATTTGTGGCATTGCCGTCTTGGTCATATTGGTGTAAAGCGCATGAAGCAACTCCACTCCGATGGACTTTTGGACTCGTTGGATTTCGGATCCCTCGATACATGCGAACCATGCCTTATGGGCAAAATGACCAGGACACCGTTCAAAGGTTTCGATGAACGGGCGTCGGATTTATTGGGGATCATACATACTGATGTATGTGGACCGATGAACGTTTCGACACGCAATGGTTATCGTTACTTCGTCACCTTCACTGATGACTTGAGTACATACGGCTATATCTATTTGATGAAACACAAGTCTGAAACGTTTGAAAATTTTAAAGAATTCCAGAGTGAAGTTGAGAATCAGCTTAATAGGAAAATCAAGCATCTCCGATCCGATCGTGGTGGAGAATACTTGAGTTTTGAGTTTGGCACACATCTGAAGAGTTGTGGCATAGTACCCCAACTTACGCCAGCCGGAACGCCGCAGCGTAACGGCGTGTCCGAGCGACGTAATCGTACTCTACTGGATAGTGTCCGATCTATGATGTCTCTTACCGATCTGCCAGTGTCCTTCTGGGGTTATGCGTTAGAAACAACCGCATTCATTTTAAATAGGGCTCCGTCCAAGTCCGTTTAAACGACGCCGTATGAATTATGGTATGGCCAAAAGCCTAAGTTATCGTTTCTGAAGGTTTGGGGTTGTGAGGCGTACGTTACGAAACTACAGCCCGACAAACTCGAACCGAAGTCGGAGAAAGTCGTCTTTGTAGGATATCCGCGGGAAACCGTTGGGTACACCTTCTACAACCAAGCTGAGGGCAAAACTCTTGTCGCGAAGACCGGTACCTTTCTAGAGAAGGAGTTTCTCGCGAAAGGAGTAAGTGGGAGGAAGGTAGACCTCGATGAAATCGTTGATCCTGAACTCGAGATTCCGAGTGGCGCAACGGAAGCAATTCCGGAAACGTCCTCCGTGGAAGGAGTGGGAGAAACTGTCGAGGAAGATGTTCTACCTCGTAGGTCTGGTAGATCTCGGATCGCACCAGAATGGTATGGCAACATGGTTTGCACCGTCATGCTTGTCGAGCAAGACGAACCTACGAACTACAAGGAGGCGATGGCGAGTCTAGAGTCCGGGAAATGGCTTGAAGCGATGAAATCCGAAATAGGATCCATGTATGATAACAAAGTTTGGACTTTGATGGATATTCCCGAAGGGCGCAAGGCCGTCGAGAATAAGTGGATCTTTAAGAAGAAGACTGATGTTGATGGTAATGTGACCGTCTATAAAGCTCGGCTTGTCGCAAAGGGTTTCCGAGAAGTTCATGGAATTGACTACGATGAAACTTTTTCAGCGGTAGCGATGCTTAAGTCTATTCGGATTTTGTTAGCGGTAGCTGCCTACTATGATTATGAAATCTGGCAGATGGACGTCAAAACGGCCTTCCTAAATGGAAACATTGAGGAAGAGTTGTACATGGTACAGCCGGAAGGTTTTATTGATCCAGGAAATGCTAACAAGGTGTGCAAGCTTCAGCGATCCATCTATGGATTGAAGCAGGCATCTCGGAGCTGGAATCTTCGCTTTGATGAGGTAATCAAAGGTTTTGGATTTATCCAGAATGTGGAAGAGACCTGTATTTACAAGAAAATGAGTGGGAGTTCGGTTGTGTTCTTAGCACTGTATGTTGACGACATATTGCTGATTGGGAATGATGTGAAAATTCTGAATAGCGTGAAGGAATATTTAAACAGTAAATTTTCCATGAAGGACTTAGGAGAAGCTGCGTATGTTTTAGGCATAAAAATCTATCACGATAGATCAAGGCGCCTATTAGCACTAAGTCAGAGTACTTATCTTGATAAAATATTGAAGCGTTTCCGTATGGAGAAGGCAAAGAAGGGTTCTCTGCCGGTTATCAAGAATAAGATATTGCATAAGGCGCAGTGTCCGGTGACGGAACTGGGTAAGGCCGAAATGACGAAACATCCTTATGCTTCAGCCATAGGATCGATCATGTATGCAATGTTGAGTACTAGACCGGATGTGGCATTAGCTCTAAGTTTGACAAGCCGGTTCCAGAGTAATCCTGCAATGTCGCATTGGGTAGCTGTTAAGAGCATTCTTAAGTATCTCAGTAAGACAAAGGAAATGTTCCTTGTGTATGGTGGCTGCGATGAAGAACTTGGCGTAACGGGTTACGTAGATGCAAGTTTCTGCTCAGACCCCGATGACTGTAAGTCACAGACAGGTTACGTGTTCAAGGTGAATAAAGGCGCCGTGTGCTGGAGAAGTGGGAAGCAACCCATAGTCGCACAATCTACAATGGAGTCGGAGTATATCGCTGCTTGCGAAGCCGCGAATGAAGCTGTGTGGCTGAGGAAGTTTGTCATCGAACTTGGAGTGTTCCCGAGCGTGCAAGACCCTGTGATCCTCTTCTGCGACAATACGGGTGCTATTGCGAACGCCAAGGAGCCAAGGTCTCACTCCACCGCCAAACACATTCTCCGACGCTTCCATGTGATACGTCAGTACGTACAAGGAGGCGATGTGAAGATTTGCAAAGTGCATACGGATCTGAATGTGGCAGATCCGCTGACGAAGCCTCTCTCGCTTGATAAGCATGAAAAGCACCAGTTAGCTATGGGTGTTAGGCTTTTACCAAGTTGTAATCTAGATTAAGTTGTACTCTAGTGCAAGTGGGAGACTGAAGGAGATATGCCCTACAGGCAATTAATAAAGTGTATTCTTTATCATATCTCGTTTGTTCATAATAGGTTTTTGTGTCATGCTAGAACCATATTAAGCGGAAACATTAATATGGGTGTGATACGTAAACAACCAGGTCCCTAGTAGCCTCTACTAAGACTAGTTTCGTTGCGCGATTGATGATCGAGGTTTCCCGGTCATGGGGCATGGCGCCGGTCGGCAATGAGAGTCATATCGCTAGAGAACGATGTGATGGACATACCCAGATTTGGAGAACGTAGTCGTTACGCCTTTGACCGTGAGATCAACTCTTATTGTTATTCCTGGAAGATACTTTGATTGCACCAAACGTCGTATCTTATTTAGTATGACAATAGCGGTGATACTTTTGGGTATCGGAAAGGAGTAGTTGACACGAGGGGTCAAGAGCGGGATTTGCCAGTCCGCATAGCAGGATAGATACTCTCGGGGCCACTCGGTGAGATCATGTCTAATGAGCTTGCAAGCATGTGACTAGGTCACGGAGACATGAGATCATGAACGAGTAGAAGATAGCGTCGTCGGTAACGAGGTCGGGATTAGGTATGGAGATATCTATGGAACGACGCTCGGACGTGCTTAGTATCGCTATGGCAAAAGGTTTAAGACTTTACGTTCAGGTTTGATAGATGAAAGTCATTCGTTATATCACATGGATTAATTCATGGGGTCCAGGCCTACGAGTTAGTCGTTGATCATTGAGGAGTCTTGATCATACATGTTATTATAACGAACCGCTAGGGTAACACACTTAAGGGGTTTCGACAAGACAACCGGAAAGGAAGGAGATCACCGGGAGCGTCCCGGGAGGGGTCCGATGAAGATCGGGCACTGCCGAAAGAGTTTTCGGAGCTAGGAAAAATTATATATATTATGTTTGATATTAATTAGTGTAATTAATATGCAAATAGGATTTTATATATTTATTTTTGAATTTATTTAGACTGATTTCCCTAAATGGGCCTTCTGGTCGAAAGAAGGCCCAAGAGGGGAAAATTCCCAAGGGGAATTCGGTGGGGGGCTTGGGGGCCGACCCAAGTGGGCCAAGGGGCCCACTAAGGGGCCGGCGCACCCAGCCATGCCGCACCAGGCATGTGGGGGTTAGTCCCACATTGCCTGGTTAGCAAGTTGGCTCCCCCCTGGGAGCCTATATAAGAAGGGGCACCCCTGGCCTTTTAATTCACCAATTAATTCCCGATTTCTCTCTCGATCTCATGGTTCCCAAGTTGGAGTCGCGCCGAGCTGAGGAAGGGGGGATCTCTTCCACCATAGCCCGCTGCCGCGCTGCTGGTGTTCCGGTCCAAGTCTTCCGCTGCTCGTCCTGGACTGGAGCTTCGGAGGCCGTCGTCTCCACCGTACGTGTGCGACTCCCTGCGAGGTGTTGCGCTTGCGGTACTCGGAGGTCTGCTTCCTCTACACGACCTTGAGGTCGGCTTCGTCGGTCTTCATCGACAACGTTTGTGCGGGAACGTAATCCCCGCTTTCGGTTTACAACGGTACGTATTCCGATCTCCGTTCGTACTACTATATCTGCATAGAATAGATCTTGGCATGCTTTTAGGATATCGTTGGTAGGAATTTTTTTGTTTTCTGCACACGATCCCCTTCAACCGATACCACATAGACTGCCACAAGTATTAACCAGCCCTTGCATCTCGGTGATCCACATCCGGAGGTCACCCATGCTGTCCTCGTGGAGGTCGACGACGATGGCACCATAGGAGGAGCTATGTTGAGTTCAGGGGAGCACTGCCCCCCCCCCCCTCACCCACCTCTAGTTTGAGATTTTTTGTGTATTACCTCATGAAATTTGGTAAATTTTGACTAAAAATAGATTTTTGGGTCTTGCCGTTGAAGTCATCCTAAAACGCTCACTTGAGAAGACTTGTTAGTGACAAATATGTAGGTGCAAAGGGGAAGCCGAGGTCACAGATAGTCAGGAGCACTAACGCTGCCATCTTGGCCCTCATCTGGTAGAACCGCTCGCTCGAGATCAGCAGTATAATAACCAGCGATGTCAGTACGACCATGTCACTGGATATTAAGTAACCTCCGTAGTTGTCTTGGAACTTTTGGGCCATCACTGAGTTGCCGGCAATGTGCATGTCTCGCCTAGCCTTAACTGCTTGCCATAACCTGCTCGGAGGGTTCAGGACGGCATGGTAACTCATTGATGCCACATAGACTGCCACATGTATTAACCAGCCCTGCATCTCGGTTATCCACATACGCGGGTCACACATGTTGTCTTTTTGGAGGACGACGATGGCAACATAGGCGGAGCTATGTTAAGTTCGGGGGCCACTGCCCCCCCCCCCCCCAGTTTGACAATTTATTGTGTGCCCCTAGCTCAATCTGGCCTAAAAGGCTTTTATAGCCCATGCCCCCCCCCCCCCCCCCCCAACTGATTGGCCCATGCTCCGGCACTTGATGGCACTGCCCGAAGGGATGTCCGAAGCAGGGGCGCTGGTGCTGGATTCGTCACCCTGCAACGGGATGTCGACAACCATGTATCCATGGGCCTCCGAAATCTCGGGGTGTTACCTGTTTGATTGGAAAAAATTAGTGATAGTAAATGGGGATTGCGAAGTATAAAATTGAAGAGCCGTCTATTTAAATTCGAGTCCCTGCACGAAATATAATGGGTCCCTAAGATTGAAGTGTGTCACTAGAGATGAAGAGTTTCCCGTCACCCTTTTATCTCTATATATCTATACCAAACTACCAATGAAATTTTGGCTACTTTCCATATATTAATTCCAAAATTATGTGCGTTGTTTCAAGCCAACTTGAATTAAGCTAGGGACGTCGCTATGTATCGCGCGCTAGATTGGAGCAAATAGAGAATGACTTAGTAAGTTGAACCGTAAAACAAAAAGTAATTTCGCAAATTTTGACTAAAAACAGATTTTCGGGTCTTGACGTTCAAGTCATCCTAAAACGCTCACTTGAAAAGACTTGTTAGTGCCGAAGATGTAGGTGCAAAGGGGAAGCCGAGATCACAGAGAGTCAGGAGCACTAGCGCTGCCATCTTAGCCCTCAACCGGTAGAACCGCTCGCTCGAGATCAACAGTATAATAACCAGCGATGTCAGTACGACCATGTCACTGGATATTAAGTAACCTCCGTAGCTGTCTGGGAACTTCTGTGCCATCACTGAATTGCCAGCAATGTGCATGTCTCGCCTAGCCTTGTCTGCCTTCCATAACCCGCTCGGAGGGTTCAAGCCGGCTTGGTAACTCATTGATGCCACATAGACTGCCACATCAATTAACCAGCCCTGCATCTCGGTTATCCACATACGCAGGTCACACATGTTGTCTTCTTGGAGGACGGCGATGGCAACGTAGGCGGAGCTATGTTAAGTTCAGGGGGGCCACTGCCCCCCCCCCCCCAGGTTGAGAATTTTTTGTGTGCCCTAGCTCAATCTGGCCTAAAAGGCTTTTATAGCCCATCCACCCCCCCACCCCCACCAAATGATTGGCCCATGCTATGCCAGTTGATGGCACTACCCGAAGGCATGTCCGAAGCAGAGGCGTTGGTGCTGGATTCGTCCCCCTGCAACGGGATGTCGACGACCATGTATCAGCGGGCCTCCGACATCTCGGGGTGTTACCTGTTTGATTGGAACAAATTAGTGATATTAAATGGGGTTGCGAAGTATAAAATTGAAGAGTCGTCTATTTAAATTCGAGTCCCTGCACAAATATAATGGGTCCCTAAGATTGAAGTGTGTCACTAGAGGTGAAGAGTTTCCGGTCACTATTTTATCTCTATATATATTTATACCAAACTACCAATGAAGTTTTGGCAACTTTCCATATATTAATTCCAAAATTATGTGCGGTGTTTCAAGCCAACTTGAATTAAGCTAGGGACGTCGCTATGTATCGCGCGCTAGATTGGAGCAAATAGATAATGACTTGGTAAGTTGAACCGTAAAACAAAAACTAATTTTGCAAATTTTGACTAAAAAGATATTTTTGGGTCTTGCCGTTGAATTCATCCTAAAACGCTCACTTGAGAATACTTGTTAGTGCCGAAGATGTAGGTGCAAAGGGGAAGCCGTGGTCACAGAGAGTCAGGGGCACTAACGCTGCCATCTTGGCCCTCATCCGGTAGAACCGCTCGCTCGAGATCAACAGTATAATAACCAGCGATGTCAGTACGACCATGTCACTGGATATTAAGTAACCTCCTTAACTGTCTGGGAACTTCTGGGCCATCACTGAGTTGCCGGCAATGTGCATGCCTCGCCTAGCCTTTTCTGTCTGCCATAACCCGCTCGGAGGGTTTAAACCGGCTTGGTAACTCATTGATGCCACATAGACTGCCCCATGTATTTACAAGCCCTGCATCTCGGTTATCCACATACGCGGCTCACACATGTTGTCTTCTTGGAGGACGTAGATGGCAACATAGGCGGATCTATGTTAAGTTCAGTGGGGCCACTGCCCCCCCCCCCAGGTTGGGAATTTTTTGTGTGCCCCCCCCCCCCCTAGCTCAATCTGGCCTAAAAGGCTTTTATAGCCCATCCCCCCCCCCCCCCCCCCCAACTGATTGGCCCATGCTACCCCACTGGATGGCACTGCCAGAAGGGATGTCCGAAGCAGGGGCGCTGGTGCTGGATTCGTCCCCCTGCAACGGGATGTCAACGACCATCTATCCATGGGCCTCCGACATCTCAGAGTGTTTCCTGTTTGATTGGAACAAATTAGTGATAGTAAATAGGGGTTGCGAAGTATAAAATTGAAGAGCTGTCTATTTAAATTCGAGTCCCTGCACGAAATATAATGGGTCCCTAAGATTGAAGTGTGTCACTAGAGATGAAGAGCTTCTGGTCATCATTTTATCTCTATATATCTATACCAAACTACCAATGAAATTTTGGCTACTTTCCATATCTTAATTTCAAAATTATGTGTGTTGTTTCAAGCGAACTTGAATTAAGCTTGGGACGTCGCTATGTATCGCCCGCTAGATTGGAGCAGATAGAGAATGACTTAGTAAGTTGAACCGTAAAACAAAAACTAATTTGGCAAATTTTGAATAAAAACATATTTTTGGATCTTGCCGTTGAAGTCATCCTAAAACGCTCACTTGAGAAGACTTGTTAGTGCCGAAGATGTAGGTGCAAAGTGGAAGCCGAGGTCACAGAGAGTCAGGAGCACTAACGCTGCCATCTTGGCCCTCATCTGGTAGAACCGCTCGCTCGAGATCAGCAGTATAATAACCAGCGATGTTAGTACGACCATGTCACTGGATATTAAGTAACCTTCTTAGTTGTCTGGGAACTTCTGGGCCATCACTGAGTTGCCGGCAATGTGCATTCCTCGCCTAGCCTTTTCTGCCTGCCATAACCCGCTCGGAGGGTTCAAACCGGCTTGGTAACTCATTGATGCCACATAGACTGCCACATGTATTAACCAGCCCTGCATCTCGGTTATCCACATACGCGGGTCACACATGTTGTCTTCTTGGAGGACGTCGGTGGCAACATAGGCGGAGCTATGTTAAGTTCAGGGGGGCCACTGCCCCCCGCCCCCCAGGGGTGAATTTTTTGTGTGCCCCTAGCTGAATCTGGCCTAAAATGCTTTTATAGCCCACCCCCTCCCCCCCCCCAACTGATTGGCCCATGCTACGCCACTGGATGGCACTGCCCGAAGGGATGTCCGAAGCAGGGGCGCTGGTGCTGGATTCGTCCCCCTGCAACGTGATGTCGACGACCATGTATCCATGGGCCTCCGACATCTCGGGGTGTTACCTGTTTGATTGGAACAAATTAGTGATAGTAAATGGGGGTTGCGAAGTATAAAATTGAATTGCCGTCTATTTAAATTCGAGTCCCTGCACGAAATATAATGGGTCCCTCAGATTGAAGTGTGTCACTAGAGATGAAGAGTTTCCGGTCACCATTTTATCTCTATATATCTATACCAAACTACCAATGAAGTTTTGGCTACTTTCCATATATTAATTGCAAAATTATGTGCGTTGTTTCAAGCCAACTTGAATTAAGCTAGGGACATCGCTATGTAGCGCGCGCTAGATTGGAGCAAATAGAGAATGACTTAGTAAGTTGACCCGTAAAACAAAAACTAATTTGGCAAATTTTGTCTAAAAACAGATTTTTGGGTCTTGCCGTTGAAGTCATCCTAAAACGCTCACTTGAGAAGACTTGTTAGTGCCAAAGATGTAGGTGCAAAGGGGAAGCCGAGGTCACAGAGAGTCAGGAGCACTAACGCTGCCATCTTGGCCCTCATCTGGTAGAACCGCTCGCTCGACATCAGGAGTATAATAACCAGCGATGTTAGAACGACCATGTCACTGGATATTAAGTAACCTCCTTAGTTGTCTGGGAACTTCTGTGCCATCACTGAGTTGCCGGCAATGTGCATTCCTCGCCTAGCCTTTTCTGTCTGTCATAACCCGCTCGGAGGGTTCAAACCGGCTTGGTAACTCATTGATGCCACATAGACTGCCACATGTATTAACCAGCCCTGCATCTCGGTTATCCACATACGCGGATCACACATGTTGTTTTCTTGGAGGACGGCGATGGCAACATAAGCGGAGCTATGATAAGTTCAATGGGGCCACTGCCCCCCCCCCCCCCCCCCGTTGAGAATTTTCTGTGTGTCCATACCTCAATCTGGCCTAAAAGGCTTTTATAGCCCATCCCCCCCCCCCAACTGATTGGCCCATGCTACCCCACTGGATGGCACTGCCCGAAGGGATGTCCGAAGCAGGGACGCTGGTGCTGGATTCGTCCCTCTGCAACGGGATGTCGACGACCATGTATCCATGGGCCTCCGACATCTCGGGGTGTTACCTGTTTGATTGGAACAAATTAGTGATATTAAATGGGGTTGCGAAGTATAAAATTGAAGAGTCGTCTATTAAAATTCTGAGTCCCTGCACGAAATGTAATGGGTCCCTAAGATTGAAGTGTGTCACTAGAGGTGAAGAGTTTCCGGTCACTATTTTATCTCTATATATATTTATACCAAACTACCAATGAAGTTTTGTCAACTTTCCATATATTAATTCCAAAATTATGTGTGGTGTTTCAAGCCAACTTGAATTAAGCTAGGGACGTATCGCGCGCTAGATTGGAGCAAATAGAGAATGACTTGGTAAGTTGAACCGTAAAACAAAAACTAATTTTGCAAATTTTCACTAAAAAGATCTTTTTGGGTCTTGCCGTTGAATTCATCGTAAAACGCTCACTTGAGAAGACTTGTTAGTGCCAAACATGTAGGTGCAAAGGGGAAGCCGTGGTCACAGAGAGTCAGGGGCACTAACGCTGCCATCTTGGCCCTCATCCGGTAGAACCGCTCGCTCGAGATCAACAGTATAATAACCAACGATGTCAGTACGACCATGTCACTGGATATTAAGTAACCTTCTTAGCTGTCTGGGAACTTCTAGGCCATCACTGAGTTGCCGGCAATGTGCATGCCTCGCCTAGCCTTTTCTGTCTGCCATAACCCGCTCGGAGGGTTCAAACCGGCTTGGTAACTCATTGATGCCACATAGACTGCCACATGTATTTACCAGCCCTGCATCTCGGTTATCCACATACGCGGCTCACACATGTTGTCTTCTTGGAGGACGTCGATGGCAACATAGGCGGAGCTATGTTTAAGTTCAGTGGGGCCACTGCCCCCCCCCCCAGGTTGGGAATTTTTTGTGTGCCCCTAGCTCAATCTGGCCTAAAAGGCTTTTATAGCCCTCCCCCCCCCCCCCCCCCCCCCAACTGATTTGGCCCATGCTACCCCACTGGATGGCACTGCCAGAAGGGATGTCCGAAGCAGGGGCACCGGTGCTGGATTCGTCCCCCTGCAACGGGATGTCGACGACCATGTATCCATGGGCCTCCGACATCTCAGAGTGTTTCCTGTTTGATTGGAACAAATTAGTGATAGTAAATAGGGGTTGCGAAGTATAAAATTGAAGAACTGTCTATTTAAATTCGAGTCCCTACACGAAATATAATGGGTCCCTAAGATTGAAGTGTGTCACTAGAGATGAAGAGTTTCTGGTCATCATTTTATCTCTATATATCTATACCAAACTACCAATGAAGTTTTGGCTACTTTCCATATCTTAATTTCAAAATTATGTGCGTTGTTTTAAGCGAACTTGAATTAAGCTTGGGACGTCGCTATGTATCGCGCGCTAGATTGGAGCAAATAGAGAATGACTTAGTAAGTTGAACCGTAAAACAAAAACTAATTTGGCAAATTTTGACTAAAAACAGATTTTTGGGTCTTGCCGTTGAAGTCATCCTAAAACGCTCACTTGAGAAGACTTGTTAGTGCCGAAGATGTAGGTGCAAAGGGGAAGCCGAGGTCACAGAGAGTCAGGAGCACTAACGCTGCCATCTTGGCCCTCATCTGGTAGAACCGCTCGCTCAACATCAGCAGTATAATAACCAGCGATGTTAGAATGACCATGTCACTGGATATTAAGTAACCTCCTTAGTTGTCTGGGAACTTCTGTGCCATCACTGAGTTGCCGGCAATGTGCATTCCTCGCCTAGCCTTTTCTGTGTTCCATAACCCGCTCGGAGGGTTCAAACCGGCTTGGTAACTCATTGATGCCACATAGACTGCCACATGTATTAACCAACCCTGCATCTTGGTTATCCACATACGCGGGTCACACATGTTGTCTTCTTGGAGGACGTCAATGGCAACATAGGCGAAGCTATGTTAAGTTCAGGGGGGCCACTGCCCCCCCCCCCCCCCTAGGGGTGAATTTTGTGTGTGCCTCTAGCTGAATCTGGCCTAAAATGCTTTTATTGCCCACCCCTCCCCCCCAACTGATTGGCCCATGCTACGCCACTGGATGGCACTGCCCGAAGGGATGTCCGAAGCAGGGGCGCTGGTGCTGGATTCGTCCCCCTGCAACGTGATGTCGACGACCATGTATCCATGGGCCTCCGACATCTCGGGGTGTTACCTGTTTGATTGGAACAAATTAGTAATATTAAATGGGGGTTGCGAAGTATAAAATTCAATTGCCGTCTATTTAAATTCGAGTCCCTGCACGAAATATAATGGGTCCCTAAGATTGAAGTGTGTCAATAGAGATGAAGAGTTTCCGGTCACCATTTTATCTCTATATATCTATACCAAACTACCAATGAAGTTTTGGCTACTTTCCATATATTAATTCCAAAATTATGTGTGTTGTTTCAAGCCAACTTGAATTAAGCTAGGGACATCGCTATGTAGCGCGCGCTAGATTGGAGCAAATAGAGAAGGACTTAGTAAGTTGAACCGTAAAACAAAAACTAATTTGGCAAATTTTGTCTAAAAACAGATTTTTGGGTCTTGCCGTTGAAGTCATCCTAAAACGCTCACTTGAGAAGACTTGTTAGTGCCGAAGATGTAGGTGCAAAGGGGAAGCCGAGGTCACAGAGAGTCAGGAGCACTAACGTTGCCATCTTGGCCCTCATCTGGTAGAACCGCTCGCTCGACATCAGGAGTATAATAACCAGCGATGTTAGAACGACCATGTCACTGGATATTAAGTAACCTCCTTAGTTGTCTGGGAACTTCTGTGCCATCACTGAGTTGCCGGCAATGTGCAATCCTCGCCTAGCCATTTCTGTCTGCCATAACCCGCTCGGAGGGTTCAAACCGGCTTGGTAACTCATTGATGCCACATAGACTGCCACATGTATTAACCAGCCCTGCATCTTGGTTATCCACATACGCGGGTCACACATGTTGTCTTCTTGGAGGACGTCGATGGGAACATAGGCGGAGCTATGTTAAGTTCAGGGGGGCCACTGCCCCCCCCCCCCCCTTAGGGGTGAATTTTGTGTGTGCCCCTAGCTGAATCTGGCCTAAAATGCTTTTATTGCCCACCCCTCCCCCCCCACTGATTGGCCCATGCTACGCCACTGGATGGCACTGCCCGAAGGGATGTCCGAAGCAGGGGCGCTGGTGCTGGATTCGTCCCCCTGCAACGTGATATCGACTTCCATGTATCCATGGGCCTCCGACATCTCGGGGTGTTACCTGTTTGATTGGAACAAATTAGTGATATTAAATGGGGGTTGCGAAGTATAAAATTCAATTGCCGTCTATTTAAATTCGAGTCCCTGCACGAAATATAATGGGTCCCTAAGATTAAAGTGTGTCAATAGAGATGAAGAGTTTCCGGTCACCATTTTATCTCTATATATCTATACCAAACTACCAATGAAGTTTTGGCTACTTTCCATATATTAATTCCAAAATTATGTGCGTTGTTTCAAGCCAACTAGAATTAAGCTAGGGACATCGCTATGTAACGCGCGCTAGATTGGAGCAAATAGAGAATGACTTAGTAAGTTGAACCGTAAAACAAAAACTAATTTGGCAAATTTTGTCTAAAAACAGATTTTTGTGTCTTGCCGTATAAGTCATCCTAAAACGCTCACTTGAGAAGACTTGTTAGCGCCGAAGATGTAGGTGCAAAGGGGAAGCCGGGGTCACAGAGAGTCAGGAGCACTAACGCTGCCATCTTGGCCCTCATCTGGTAGAACCGCTCGCTCGACATCAGGAGTATAATAACCAGCGATGTCAGTACGACCATGTCACTGGATATTAAGTAACCTCCTTAGCTGGCTGGGAACTTCTGGGCCATCACTTAGTTGCCGGCAATGTGCATGTCTCGTCTAGCCTTGTCTTCCTGTCATAACCCGCTCGGATTGGTAATTCATTGATGTCACATAGACTGCCAGATGTATTAACCAGCCCTGCATCTCGGTTATCCACATACGCGGGTCACACATGTTGTCTTCTTTGAGGGCGGCAATGGCAACATAGGCGGAGCTATGTTAACTTCAGGGGGCCACTGCCCCCCCCCCCCCCCCCCCCCCCCGGGGGAGAATTTTTCGTGTGCCCCTAGCTCAATCACTTAGTAAGTTGAACCGTAAAACAAAAACTAATATACTCCCTCTGTTACTTGATATAAGGTGTATAGTTTTTTAAAGAAAAATCTGAAATATAAGCTGTTTTTGTTATTTATGGATTATTTGATCCATAAAAAAATGAAATCTAATCTCAAAAGAGCGGTTTAATGGATTGTATTCATTTTATACCAATTAAGAAGTTATCTCACATTATTTTTTAAAAAAAAATTAGTATACTATGTACAAAATAATTTGTCTTAATATTTGTACAGAAAACTTATACACCCTATATTCAGAAACGGACAGAGTATTTTCTAAATTCTTATATACACTAATAGAAAAAAGGTTATAGACACCGACATACCCTTAACACACTATTTTAAATCCACTAGGGGTACTTACTGGTTCAGCGTTAAGTTATATTGTCTTAACAATCTTAGTCCAGTTATAATTGTTCTATGCGCGCAGTCGAGTTATACTTGGAGAGTTATACTTGGACGCTACTTCTATGGATACTAGTTTTTTTAGAAACACAGTAAACACATACACTCATAAACATGTACGCACAAACACCCCTATGATCGTATACACGCAAATTTTACCCTATGAGCACCTTTAAGAGACTGTTCTGACATATCTTGAAGTTGACGAAGTCACCACGGGCGGCTCGTTGTTGACGGGCACGTCACATACCACTGAAAGCATAGCGCCGGTTAAATTCAAGAAAATCCAGAAAAAAACGAGCACCTATGCCAAATCCGAGACTTGAAACTGGATGGGCTAGTTTCACCACAAGAAACCAAATCAGTTGAACTAGACTCACTTCGTCTATGGATACTGGTTGTTTCAGCAGGCTTTTGCCTAGTTAATTCATTCATTTATGTCTCATTTTAATCCACGCTAAGTGGTCTTTGGTAGGCAGTCGATCGTCTCCCATCCACCATTCTTCCAAGTCTACTCGTGCAGGACTCGTCGCCGTCTGTCGTCGATGGGTCCAAGTTCAGAAGTATTTTAATGGCACGCCTCCATTGCTGTAGGTCGTTGGCCAACCCCGTTCCACTCTACTCTACGTTTTCACAAGAAAAACATACAGCACTCCGGTATTCCGCACAACTTTTTTGTATATTTCCAATGCTTTCGGGCCTACTTGCGCTCACGCCTCCACTCCGGCCAGCCTATAAAACTGCACCGGCCAGTCCCATAGCTAACCACCACCGCACTCTTCACATATCATCCTTCCTCTGCTCGTTCTGTACCAGCTGCCTGCTCAAGTGAGTGACTGGTTGGCAATCTAGCTAGCAATGGCGGCTCAGGGAAGAGGCAGTGCTGCAGGTGGCAACGTCGTCGTGGTCGTCGCGCTCGTCCTCCTCCTCTGCGTGCTCCTCAACGCCCACGTCGCGGAGTCGGCGGTGTTCAACGTCGGCGACCGCGGCGGCTGGTCCTTCAACACCAACTCCTGGCCCACCGGCAAGCGCTTCAAGGCCGGCGACGTCCTAGGTACGTACATGGCGCCTCCGTGATCTGTGCATGCGTGCTACGAAGTATTCATGGATGAGCGGTGCAGTGTTCAAGTACGACAAGACGGCGCACGACGTGGTGGCGGTGAGCGCGGCGGGGTACAAGGCCTGCGCCAAGCCGGCCAAGGGCGCAAAGGTGTACAAGTCCGGCGCCGACCGCGTCACGCTCGCCCGCGGCACCAACTACTTCATCTGCAGCGTCCCCGGCCACTGCCAGGCCGGCATGAAGATCGCCGTCAACGCCGCATGATCCGTCAGACCATCGTCGATGGGCGTCATTATTTGACATGAACTGCATCAGTTTGCTAACAAAATAAATGGGATGGTGTTTATTAATTTGGTAGATCTAGTGCTCAGTCGATCTGATTGTCAGCTGTATGTGCGGTGCGCTACTTTGATTTGATTTGATTTCAGCTTGGTCGTGCGTGCAAGATATCTGCATTTGTACTCTATATGGTGATGCGGACGTCAATAAATTGTTATTTTCCCATTTTATTTGAACCAAATTTATGACGGCTCAACTCTGCGGAGATTCATCGGATGGTGTCGAAACTCGAAACCATATAGCTACCAACTACAAAAAAAGCAATTTTTACTATGGAACAACATCAAAATCCGAAGAGAATATATTTTAAAGATCATTTTGGAAAGTTTGGTCACTTACAAATTGCGAAAACAAACTCTTAATTTCATAATTTTGCGACTAGCATTTAATAAGCCGGGATCTCGGGGAAGCTGTTTTGGTTCCCAAGCTTATATGCGCCTGGTCTAATAGAAGAACGAAAACAAAATAGTAGGACAAAAATTCCAAAAAAAATGGTGATGAACATGTACATGTTTTGTCAATACGTGTGAAATTTCGTGAGAAAATCATATGTGTGGTTCTGTGCAAAATAAAAAAGAGATATGTGTTCCAATTTTTGAATCCTATTTTGCCCACTGATTTTCATCACGAAACTTGGTATGTATGTAGAACATTTGAATATGTTTGTCTCCAGTTTTTTCAACTTTTTCAATATTTTTACTATTTTTCATTTTTTATTCTACCGGAATAAGAGCTTGTGGAGCCAATTCCAATTCTGAGCTCTCTGGGAGTAAATCAAAACATTTAACCCGTAAGAAACACTATGGAGATAAAGTGGCGGCCCTGTGGAGGCAAGGAATATACTTAGTTGTGGGGTCGGTGTGTGGACTCACACTGCCGGTAAAGAAGAAGGTTGGCGGAGATTATAGGGATGGTCGACACAGCGGAGGAGGAGCTTAGGGCATGGGCATGTTGTTTACAATTTGTTAGTTAACATGTCATTTTTTATGCTGCGGTGATACTACACAAGCACTCTCCCCGAGCTGGTAGTTCGCGTGCAAAAAATAGTTTCATCCATTTTTTAGTAAGGGTTGCTAGCTAGCTTATGGTCGCCCGTGGCCACGGGCTAGTTTGGTTGAAACAGAGAAAAAGAAGAACACTGAAGTAGAGGAGGCGTAGAAGAATATGAGGGTTGAAACAGAGAAAAAGAAGAACACTGAAGTGTCATCGCCAAATCACTGTGACCACCTCCAGTCCCTCGTCGCCGGCACCGGCAAAACTGTCGGACTCACGGGCGCGGCGGGTACAAAAGTAAATCAACTATACCTTGCAATAACTTGTGGTATAACTAGCAGATTATGTAAGCTATGGTTGACAGTTGTAACTGTCATGTTCCTTATCTTAGCTCTGTGAGCACTACTTTTGATACTTGTCAACTTATTCATTACCAGACAAGCATATGAGGATCTCTATATAAGCAAAATATAAGCAACATTAGCAAACCTTACATAACTGTTCTATGGAGTCACTGAAGAAAACAAATGCTCTATCCATTTCATGCAACCCCATATCCTATAGTTCCCTAAACTGATGGCTCAAGATTATGTTTACATGTTATACTCTTCAGCAACATTGCTTGCTAAATATAATTGTAGTAACATTAGCCCTTGAAATGTAGCACTATTAAAATTCAAGGGATTAATTAAGACATATAAGCAAACAAGCATGTAGAAACTAGCATCATATCTTCTCTCGAGCAACAAAAACTAAGCTCCATTGTCTGCTCATCAATGGCACCTTTTTTTGGAGATGAAACAGAGTTTTTAAAAACTAAGCTACCATCTGCATTGTATTTGTAAGCAGGCTAATAACATAACACATGGTTGTTGCTACAGCAGCAAGAAACTGGAGGTTCATTACAAGATAATCCATTCACCCACTTACACATGGCAACAACATGGGGAAGTTATGCGGCTTACTAACAAAAAAGCCAACGACAGTACGAGAAACAAGCACTAGCTCACCAACCAGCTTCTAAATATTGGCATAATTCATTATAAGATCATTGTCACCTCCAACTTGCTCATGTTTCTTGTTGATCCGAGTGGCATCATACCCTTAAGAAAATTCAACCATGTTGTCACTGCGCCACATCACAAGGGCTCGTCTTCTCTGCAAAAATAGCTTTTCTAGTGTAAACACAAACAGAGATGACATGATAACATAAATATTGCCAATTAAGTAGGCATACTGATCATTAGGTTAACATTCGAGTGTAAATAGCATTCAAAATTTGCTGAAGCACAAAAAGTACTCCCTCCGTCCCAAAATAAGTGTCACAACTTTGATAGAAAGTGGATGTATGTAGACATGTGTCATGTCTACATACATCCACTTTTTATAAAAGTTGTGACACTTATGTTGGGACGGAGGGATCGAGTATAACAAATTGAAACATTAAATATAACTTCCGATATGGTTAAGCATTCAATATGTTTTTTGTTCCACTGACTAATATAGTATATTGTCATATAAGAGTTGTTCCCAAATCACTCAATGAAATAGATATATATACCTCATGGATGGATCGTAGAAACTCATGTACGGAACCAAAGCCTGGAAATTTCCTGTCTTCCATATCTTCTTCCACTCTAGTGATTTGAGACTGATCTCATAGATGCCATGGTCCATGCTCACGAGGATGATATCTCTGCCCTCCACAGACCCAAGCAGTCTAAGTCTTGTATCTGGATTTTGGATAGGGAGAAATTCCTTGAGATGAATGACTCTACATTGAGTCCATAACTCAACTCCGTCGGAACGCATCTGCCTTGACCACAGATTGAGGATTGACCCGTCCAGGTGGGCAAACCCCATACTGCCATCCTCCATCCCCACGAGGATAGTGGTATGGGCAATGTCTGCCTCCGCGAGCGGCGCATCTATCACTGATAAGCATTCAGAACGCAGATCGTATTCGAGAATCCCCACGCACCTATCATCATCGTACACAAACATGAAGTAGAGCCCGTCATGGGGTCCAGAACGACGAGCTTCATGGGTGAGATGCGCCTGTCCCCGAGGACGACGCGGCAGTCCCACGGATTGAATCCAGAGTAGCGCCATTTCTCGTCGGGAATGCGGGCGCGGAATTTCGTGGAGAGGAAGAGAGCGTCGGGTTTTGTTCCCTCCGCCTGGTCGGAGGAGCAGAGGTTCCCGGAGTAGAAGAAGCCGAGCACGGGGGCAGCTCCGTGGAACTTTCGATACTGATTGCAGAAGGCAGGGCCGGTGAGCCGGGCGAGCCATTCCTTGCTGGCGAGGGAGACGCGCACGAGGCACGCCGGCTCGTCCGGCGGGAGGTGGAGGAAGATGTCCTCGAGAAGCTCGTCCGGCAGTGGCGGCGGCGGCATGGTCGGTGGAGGCGGCGAGGGAGGGTTTCGGTTTTCGGATGGGGAAATGTTTGAGCCAGTTTGTGCGACAGGTGGGGCCAAGGAGAGAGTGAGGTTTTTTTTTTCAAAATGGGCCTTTGACTGAGCTCGGCGCTAGAGAATTTGACGCGAACGTCGTGCAGCTTGGCGCCAAGTAAAAATTTGGCATTAGATCGCCAACATTGTCTTTTGGCGTCGAACTCACAGGTCAGACTTGCAAATAGTTTTACCGAACTGCATGATATTTGATTAGTTTCGGGAAGTAGCTATTCTTAATTAACAAATATACGCTCACAGCAATACATCCATCACAGACGTCTCTAGCCAATTGCTGCGACTCAAGAGTTTCCAATTCTAGAATTTGAGAACAATTTGCGGTTTTTTAATCTGGTAATCCTAGCGTAAACCTCAAGTAAATAAGCATGGTAAGTTGCGTGTTATTTGTCACTATTGTCAGACAGTTCATGCTTCAGGCCTTAACTTAGGCTGAAGTGAACTCCTGATCTAATAGAGTAATGTTCAGTAGTCTGGAGATGATCGCACTATCATCTGTTCAATTCGGTTGCCATTGCTATCCTAGTGTTTTTCATGTATCCAACTCCAATTTCTCCTTTTTGTTTGAAGGTCTCGAATATTGAGAAAATAAGGGGCCAACAATTTCATGCGTTCATCGCAACGAAACACTGGTCTTCAGTCCTGGATTGTTGTTTTGTTTTGAGAAAGCGTTTTCTGTTTAGCAGCGAGTGCTTTTACAGAACAAAGACAATAATCTGGGCTATTATAATTAGGTGACGATGGCTGTTTGTTTAACAGATACAACAGAATACGTTCTCACTTAGTAGACTGCCACACTTATTCAACAGATTGCACACTGATTCAGCAAATCACCACCAGATCAAAATTTACATCCACAAATTACATCAGAATACGTACAAGATCCAAATCTATAGTATATAAATAGGAGCAACCCAGTAAGGTTAATTCTCTCAACATGCAAGATGTCCACCTAATCGATCATCTCTAGCCAATCCTAGCATGCCATCTAGACAAATCTGCTTTTTTGATGTACATGCAACGGTACCACGTCATCCTGTTTTTTCCTCTTCCCGTTCCAAATTCCAAATCATGCAGCCTCTTCATTTCTTCTCGGAGCAATTATATCTCTAGAAACTGACCAGGAAGCTTCGGCCGGTCCTCCCCAATTCTCTCCCTCTTAGTTTTGACTCTTGAACACAATCGCACAAGTGCCTCTACCGACGAATTTTCTCCAATACCTATGTGCAAGGTCGCTCATAAACATCGGTTGATTATCCTGCGCCGTCCGCGACATACATAGACAGCTCTCCGGCCATGGGAGGTGCAGGGTTCATCCATTCACAAGCTCTCGGTTGATCGTGATGGCGTGCACCAACCTAACGCCATTGGCGACGTCCTGCATGGATCTCGATCCGGTGCTTCTTTGTGCTATGCATGTTATTAACAGGTTCATCGACCGATCGACGAGTATGCTTCGTATATGTCAGTTGGATTTCATTTTCTTTCAAGCCCGCCCTGAAGGGTGAAGGCTCAGTAGCCGCAGCCAAGACATGGCATGCGTGCACCAACGCCATTGACGACATCCCGCTTGGATCTCATGTTCTCCATCCGTTGTTTCTTTTACAATTCTTATACAATCAATGTTTATGTTTTTTCACTTAAGTTTTGTGGGAAACTATATAAGTCTGTTTCAGGATTTACTGTCTAATTGTTCGTTACATGCCGACTGAGCAATTCAATATTCCTTGAAACATATATAATAGAGAGAATTCCTTATATGGCCCTTACTTAAAATTTTGTTCCCTATTTGGCCCTAACAAAATTATTCTTCCTTATTTGACACATAAATTTCATTTCTTTCCTTATCCGACCCAGTAGTGCATTCTAAGCACTAACGGTGTTAAACAGGAATGTAAAAAGACTCTTTTGGCCCTGAGCACTAACGGTGACAAAAAATTACTCACTAACCAGTCAGCTCAACCTCATGTAACCATATTTTATAAAAATAAAAAATTGGGCAAAACATCCTCTAAATTTGACCAAATCTCTGCACACAATAAGCATATATAAATAGATGATTTATAACAGTGCATCCACATCACATAAACATAGTACTGATACTAATAGTCGTACAGTTTCACTTATATCACATACTTAATGTCAGGGCTCAAAAGAACCTCCAGTTTCATTTACAATGGCATGGCACAAAAGCACCTCCAGGTTCATTCACAAAAGCACCTCCAGGTTTGTTTACATCACGTACTTGAGGTCAAGTACACAAATAATCACATGAACAAAGCAAGAAACACCTCTCATACCACCCAGGACATGAAGAAAAGGCATGATAATCACAAGCTGAGCCTTCTTTTGCTTCTTGTGCTCATTGCAGGGCTATTGTGAACGAAAGTTTTGCTTCTTGTACTCATAGCTGGGCTGTCAAGTGGCACAGTAGGAATCACAACATCATCTTGCTTCTTGTTCTTCTTGGCTCTTACCTTCTCAGGTTGACTTGAGCTGGTTTTTGACCTACACTCATGCATGTATAGCAGCAGCAATTATATGAATATAAACAAGAAAAAACAATGAATAAATTGTGAACTAAAAGAGCTGAAACAAAAAACCTCTTTGTTCCTCTAGATCCCGAATTGCCCTCTTTTCCCTGTTTGCTACTCGAAGTTTCCAAGTTTTTTAGAGCTCCAGCACTAGATTTTACATTGTTTTCCTTTTTTGTTGTAGTTTCAAGAATTTGGCTATATGTAATCAATTTGGCTAATTAGAATCCAAAGTCAGCTTTATATAATCTTGAGCATAAATGTAAAATGAGTAAGTGACTTACCTTGGTGGAAAACAATCTAATTATCAGCAAATAACTTGAATTCGGATCCAAAACAAAAACAACAAATAAAACAGAAATTCGGATCCATACTGTAATGAAATAATCTATTGCATATATGATTGGGAGATATGAAAGCTTTCTACTACCGCATATGAGCATCGAAACTCACCCTTCTGGGCATATCGATGATGCTGCCCGTGAGGCCGAACCTGCATCTTCATCTTCCGCATCGACGCCTGCCGCTGAGCTCGCTCCCTCCTTGCCGGCCGCAGCATCCGAGACAACGCAGGACTCTTCTCCCTCCGCCGCAGCTGAGCGCGCTCCCTCCGCCGCATCTGCGCTCGCGCAAGCCGCCACAACCGCGCCCGCGCCAGCCGCCGCCGCCGCGCCCGCGCCAGCCGCCGCCGCCGCGCCCGCGCCAGCCGCCTCATCCGGTCCCCTTCCATCCGCTGAAGCTGCCGCACCACCACCTGAAGCCGCCATCGCCGGTGGCGACGCACGGTGTCGCCGTTTGTGGCTCTCAAGGTTTTACTGTTCGCAGCCTGTGGCGCTTCGTGGAAGAGAGAAAAGGATCGGGCCTGGTTAGTTGACTCGTTCGGCCTGTTAAGTCAGGAAGGGGTAGTTTGGTCCAACAACACAAAAATTAATAGCAAAACATAACGCCACAAACGATAGTGTCAGATGAGGAAGGAAATGAAATTTAGGTGTCAAACAAGGAAGAATAATTTCGTTATGGCCAAATAGGAAACAAAATTTTAAGCAAGGGCCATATAAGGAATTCTCTCTATATAATAATGCTCTCTCTTTTGAAGATTGATAATGCACATAGTATCTTCCACGTAAGCTTCAGGTGAGTTAATCTAATATCTTGACATGCCATTATACAATTGGAATCTTATAACAATAAATCTGACACTAGTAGAAAACAGGCTAAAGGACCAAACTCCAAAATCCCATTTGTCCCGGTCGTACTGCAAACCGGGACAGATGGGGCATAAAACGCGCCGAGCGCTCCAGGCGACACTCATTTGTCCCGGTTCCAGCCACGAACCGGGACAAATGAGGTAGCACCCGCCGAGCGCTTCAGGCGACACCCATTTGTCCCGGTTCCAGTCACGAACCGGGACAAATGTCATGGTTTCAGTTACGCGCGCGCGGAAGCCGAGCCATCGCCGCGTTTTTTCGACGCGCACGGAAGACGAGCGGAAATACGGCGCCGCCGGCGATTCCTCTGCCCTCCGGCGATTAATTCCTCTGCTCTCCGCCGGCGATTCATCTTCCTCTCCGGCGCTATAAAATGCACTGCACAGTACGACTCCTCCACACACCATTTCTCTGGCCATCTCTCCTCTCTTTTCTCCGTCCCTATGGAGCCACTCGTGCCTCGGTCCGATGAGTTTTACGACTACGAGAAGGAAGGCATGCGGTTCAAGGTGTGGGTCACCCTTCGTGCATGGCGCGTGGAGAAGTGGATCCGCGACGTGAAGAACTACTTCCTCGACGCCGCTCCGATCAAAGCCGTTGGACTCGATTGCGAGTTCACCGACCCTCGACGGAAGGATACTCCGCAGTGCGCCGCCGTCCTTCAACTCTCGGTGGCAACCGAGACTCTTGTCTTCCAAATTTGCAAAGCTGATCGGGTGCCACAGGTCCTCGTGGATTTCTTAGGTGATGAGACAATCAAATTCTACGGCGTGGCAATCCATAATGACATGAAGATGCTAGCCTACTACGGAATTATTATTCGGTCCGCGGTCGACCTGCAGAGGGATCGCCGAAACCCTACCGGCAATTTTACTCCTAGTCTATATGCTCTCTCTAATGTGGTCATTGGGACAAATCTTGAGAAGAAGAAGAAATACAAGAAGAAGAAGAACACAGACGACGACAAGGAAGACACGTTACAAAAAGACCTAATTTTCGGATGGGGCAACGTTCCATTGAGCTACGATCAAGTCGTATATGCTGCTTTAGACGCTCGCCTTGGCTTCGAGATTGCACGGAAGTGGGATAGTCTACACGGCTATAATACGGACAATGATCATCTTAATATCGTTGATGAGTAGACTATCTATGTATTCCGTTACACAAAAATTTTGTGTGCGCGTGTTCTCTTGTATTGACCGAAATATATCTAAAGTTTGCAAAAGTGTTTTCAAATTCCAAAGTTTGCAAAAGTTATTTAAAACAGAGAACAGAAAATGGTTTTGTATTAGTTAGTCAAATTCAAACATTTTTATATTCATAGTTTTTCCAAAATCCAAAGTTTGCAAAAGTTATTTAAAACAGAAAACAGAAAAAGAAAATAAAAAAAAATGAAAAAACCTCCATCTGTCCCGGTTTCAGTCACAAACCGGGACAAATGGCCTCCTTGTTGTCCCGGTTTGTGACTGAAACCGGGACAAATGGGGGGGGGGGGTGCTTATATATACTGATCAGCAGCCCCCTCCCAAAACCATTGGAGGCATTTTTTTTTTGAAATGGAAGGAGGGGGTGTGTGCTATTCTGTTTTTTTTGTATGCATGCAAGGTGTTTGATGAAATGCCCGAGAGAGTTCACGAAATGATTTGATGTACACTTAAAGAAGTTTATTCTTCTTTTCGATCAAGGTTAATTTTTCTCTCATTTCATTTGTAATTAATTGATAACGTGCATGTTCAGTGTTTATTTGTCGATGTTCTGTAATGGTTATTGATGTAGTTCATTATATAATGCAGATGGACCGACAATGGATGTATGGTGACCGACGCACTGCCGAGTACATGACAGGTTTGAGGAAATTTCTAGAGAAAGCCCAGGCCCACAGTACCAATGGTTTCATGTGTTGTCCATGTGTCAACTATCAGAATAAGACAGATCACCCAAACGTGAGAACCCTTCAAAGTCACCTTATTCGGCATGGTTTCATGCCCAGCTATAATTGTTGGACGAAGCACGGAGAAAAAGGTGTTATGATGGAAGACAATGAAGAAGAGGAAGATGATGACAACTATCCTATGTTCCCGGAGTACGGAGATTCTGCAACGGGGGAAGCTGAACCTGAAGAGGCACCAGATGAGCCCACTGACGATCTTGGTAGGGCCATTGCTGATGCAAAGAGAGAGTGCGGAACTGAAAAGGAGGGGTTGAAGTTTGACCAGATGTTAGAGGATCACAAGAAATTGTTGTATCCAAGTTGCGAAGATGGTCAGAAAAAGCTGGGTACCACACTGGAATTACTGCAGTGGAAGGCAGAGTGTGGTGTGACTGACAAGGGATTTGGAAAGTTGCTGCAGATAATTAGGAAGATGCTTCCAAAGGTCAACGAGTTGCCCGACAACACGTACGAAGCAAAGAAGGTTGTGTGCCCTCTAGGATTAGACGTGCATAAGATACATGCCTGCCCTAATGACTGCATCCTCTACCTGACGGCCATGCCTAAGTGGACGAAAATGGAGGATGAGTTTTTGGCTAAAGGTATAGACATCGAGACATTTGGCTGGCCAGACCGGCTTAAGGCTTGGTTCTATGGGCATGGTGGAAAGTTAGACCCTGAAACAGGTGACTGTCTTTTTACCACGGAGCACGGAGCTGACCCTATTAAAGCTCTCAGAGAGGTATGAAAGGAGGTCACAGAAGGCAGGTTCCACCCTAACAGAGAGAAGGACGAGCTATCGCGAGCCCTTGGAAATCCTGAACACAGTGGACGAACACGAGAAACCGTCGGCTCCGTACCGTGGATAATTGGGTTTCCCAAAGATGTTGGCACTTACAGAAGCCGATCGAGAAAGAAGAAAGAGATTGCCGACCGGGCCCAGTGGATGGAAAATAAATTACTACAGCATGAGAAGGAGATAGCAGAGCTGAAGGCAGCGCAGACTCGACGGATTCCCTGTGAATCTGAGACGCCCGAAGATCCTTCTCCTGATCCAAAATCAATGCGGAGAAGCAGCGTGGCTTCGACGGAGCTCGATCGCCACAATGATATGCCGGGTCCTCGTCACCCCGTGGATAATATCGTGCAGCGGGAACGTTGCGACCTACATGTGCCATGCTTGAACATAACCGTGAAGGTGGCGCACGGCTTTGCCCTACCGCCTAGACCAAATGGAACTTACCATTGTCGCCCTATTCCAGATGGCTATGTTGTTGTCGGGGTTGATGAGGTTATCAAGACATATGAGGGAATTAAGCTGGACTTCCCTACGGGTGAAGACGAGGTTGAGTTGAGATTTGCCCTCAAGAGTATCTGCTTATGGAAAAAAGAATACATCGTGTTCCCACACATGCAGCAAAATCGCCCTCTCAGTCCACATGCCAGTCCACATAACTACAACAACGACAACCAATGCGCTAGTCCAGACACCCCCCACAACGACAACCAAGGCGCTAGTCCATCTCCGCCGTCGCGTGAGCGTACTCTGCCGCGTCAACGGACTCCATCGCCTCCGCAAAAGAGGCGGAAGTGCACCGCTGCGTCGACTAGTACTCAGAAAAGCGAAACGGGGAAGTCTCGCTTTGTGAACTCTCGCGAAGATGTCGATACATGGGTCGAGGAGATCCAGGCTTTCCAGAGAAAGAAGGCAAAAAGATGTCTTTGCCTGTTCCGGTTTATTCTTCGGATGCGATACGGTGGGCCATAGAATTTCTTACGCATCCGTCGCAATATGAACTAAATATGGACGATGACTACACACGCGTTCTGGTGCGTACATCTAGAAGAGTGCGGGAAGAACAAAAATCTGTTGCCACCCAGAAGAGAGATGTTCCACAGCTCGGAATGCAGGCGGGACAATCGGCCCCTCCACTCATATTGGCGCCTTACAACCGGAACCCGGTCGATGATGTACTTTCGCAGCAAGCTAGAGATATGGGTATAACTCTGGCAGAGCTTAAGGCATTGCAATCTGGCGAGAGTGTCACCATACATGAGGTGGTGCGGACATATGTGAGAGGAGAAGATCTTGTCGACCCTGCAATGGTGCGCACTCTACCAGCTAGGTTGCACCAACTAAATGCATGGTACATGCGTACCACGAAAAGTCAAGACGGAGACTGGCTCTATGGGAAAATTCCAAAGGATTTTTTTGGCCCAGGTGATGATGAGGTTCAAATTGAGTATTGCGAATTATGGCAGTTATTCAATTTTGACGCGCTCGACAAATCTATCATCAGTGCCTTTTGCATGTAAGTAATTAAATTATGTATTTATGTCAGTAATTCTCTAGCTCTACTTATTTTTCATTGCTTGTAATTATCCTTATCACTATATTACTTTTGTACTCTATTATGCAGGCTGAAAATTATACAATCTCGAAAGCTGGGACTCAATCACAAGATTGGATTCATTGACCCTAATCGAGTTCATCATCATGGTTTGTTACATTACCCAGATCAAACGGAGGAGCTTTTGCTTACTTATTTGATGGCGCAACATTACAAAAGCACCATAATTTTCCCGTTCAACTTCGAGTGAGTTGTTTACTTTCTTATACATACTCGATGTTAATTAAGTATATGTAATTGATGATTTAGTTATTAACAAATATAAACATATGGCAGATTTCACTGGGTATTATTTGAGATTGATGTTGAAAAGGCAATCGTTGATGTCATGGACCCATTATCGAAACCTGAAGAAAAGTTCGACGACACGAAACAGATGCTCCAGAGGTAATTTCGTTCATTATCACAATCGACCTCGTCTTTTCTAATAATATATAGTAATTAGTTAACTTCTTTACTAAATTTACATGTCGTAAACTTCAGGGTTTGGGACAAGTTCACCGGTTTCCACAAGGAAGTCGGTATAGCTAATAACCTCACTTTTAAATGGCGAGAGGTAAGACGTACTAGCTAGGTTCCACGTATGCATATTCTTAATTTCAGTCTCACAATACCATTTTTTCAATATTTTTGATTATTTTTTATTGATTTCTTATCTTATTCTATCATAAAGTGCGCGAAGCAGCAACAAGGCACCAATTTGTGTGGATTCTATGTCTGCGAGTTCATCCGAATTCACTTCAATGAGGGTGCAGACTGGAATAGGGTACGTTAACAATTCATTCAAACTTGTTCAATTTTCAAATTGAATTATTTTCATAATGGTTGATATATTGGTGTTGATCTCTCCTTTTTAGTTTGAGACGATCCGGAACAGGCTTGATGCAAAAGACCGCCTACTACCAATTGCGGAGGAAATTGCGGGCTTTCTGCTTGACTATGTCATAAAGCCAGGCGCAGAATGCAGTATAATCCGGCCGCCAAAAAAGACCATCCCGAGGAAAAAAATAGGGTCTAATGCTTCTCTGTCATGTAATGATCTCTGTTTGTATATATTTAGACATGATCTTCCGGTTGTAAATATTTGTTTGGGAGAACTCGTGTACTAGTAGTATTCATGACTATATCCCGAGGAAAAAATCGTGTATTCATGATATATATTATATAGTAACGTATAATATGCAACTCGATCTTGTTTGAAATGAAACATAAATGAAAAAACACAAACACAAAAGAATCAGTAACATAAATAGAAAACAGAAATAAAAATAGAAAACAGGAAACAAAATAAAAGAAACAAAAAAACATATATACTGTCGCGGTTCGTATTACGAACCGGGACAAATGAGTGGCAGCCAGAGGCTGTCTGGTTTGGCCACGTGACCCCCTATTGGTCCCGGGCCGTGGCGTGCCCGGGACAAATAGGGGGGACTATTTGTCCCGAACACGCTGTCCCGGGCGCGTGACCGGGACAAAAAGCCCTCCCGACTCGAAACCAGTGGCCTGTTTTGCTTCCCGACTCGGGACCAGTGGCCTGTTTTGCTCTAGTGTGAACAAAAGTGGTGTTGGAGAATGATGCTGCATTTCCAATGTAGTCATGCTCCGCCGAGTATGCACAACAATTTCATTTCATGAGGAGAGTAAATAAGTTAGGTTTTTGCTATAAATTTCCGCCGAGTATCCTTAATGTGGGAGGAGAAGAGTCGGGTCTCCATCACGTCGAGTCCCAGGTTGCAGTCACGCGCGGGCGTCGCCACGGCCGCCGGGATGACGCTGCAACCACTACCAAATCGATGGCGCGTGAGGCAAATCACCGGCCCCTGATATGTCCCTGGCTCCCTGCATGGAGTAAAGCCACGGGCCGTCGCTGGCAGTGCTAGGGCACATAGACGGCGGAGCACCAACGCCGACGATGATCGGCTCGGGAAGATGATCCTCCATGTGGTGCGGATCGTGGATGGATCACGTACTCATGTAATATTTTTTTAACTGAAAATATTTTCAATCAAAGGGATAGGTGGAAGGGGTTATTAGCAAAAGTACAATTAAGTGGCAGGGACGTTTCCCACTTTTAATCCGGGCTGTGTGTTGTTGATCCGATGGTAGGGGAGAGAAGTTTTCACGTTTTCACCAGATGGTGGTTTTCACTCGATACTTCGCCGATGATGAATGCATCGAAATATTTTCTAGGTATGTTTCTTAAGCCATTAATTTTGGACTAAACTGTTGTTTATTATGTAAATATTTGAATGCAAATATTTTCTACTAAATGCAGGAGGTTGAAGGTGGTACTATCGGACGTCACGAGCAACGGCACTTTTTTTTTACAAAGTATTCTTTTCAGTTTCCAGTTTTCTACAACTCAGACAATGACCACACACCATCATCAGACAACCACGCTCTAAAGAGATTAAACACAAATAAAAAAATTGCTAGCCCTTGCACGGTGCACGGGTTGATGGAGACATTGAAGCTAAATAATCTAATAATTGTCTAAAGAATGCTAAAATAACATTTTATTTAAACTCGTGTTTTCTTATAAGAACTACGGCAGGTTCTTGGAGCTAGCCCGAATTTATCATTAATCGAAAGAAAAAAAGGGTACAAATAGCATTACGGGAGATCAATTTGTACACACGAATTGTGTTGCTAATATCAACATATATTCCTATCTACGAGAGCTAGATTTATGGGGAACATCACGGGTAGCAAGGGTCACTCGACAGAACAGGGAGACCATAAGTGCTTCGCAAGACGCAGTAGTTTCCATATCGCCATGTACAGACATTACATAGACTATGTATCAATCATAAATAAACCAGATAACTACCCGTCCAAAATAATTTTTAACCTAACGCAAATTAATTAATTAATGTAACTATATCAAACTCTTATACTTAAATATAACATAATTTTATTATAAATTACATTCTTATAGTATATATCTTTTCTTATTTGGCACACAATATATATCTTATCAATATCTAGTCATGGTTAACTTAACAAAAAATCGTATGGATATTTTTTGTATTGTAATGTACATCAAATATAAATTCCTTTTAGCTAAAAATTGCAAACAATTGTACGCCTTTTTTAATGTACAATTAAGAATTACTCATCCTTAATGTTTGTGAGACATATATATTGACAATGCTTCAACAAATATCTTAATATCAGCTTGTATTGTATCAACTTATAAGCAAATTTATAGAAAATTCTAGACTATATAACTTGATTGTCTAATAAAATGTATTGTGTTCAATAACAATCCCACAACATGTTGCATTTTATGTACTTAATATTATAATATAAACACTTAAACTAATCACTAATGATCATTTTTCATAGATTCCACAACTTTTTACATTCATACACAACTTCTCCCGTAACTTTCTCAAATAGGAAGTTGTGGAGTCCTATACTCTCGAGTACCATGATGGTTGTCATGTTTTGCCGAATATATGTGTTAGGCTATTGACATGGTCTTGTGGGGTCCTATTGAACGACACCCCCCCCTCTCCACACATCACAATAGTCACGTGTGCTAATCGTTTTATCGCTGAAATGTTGGCTACACAATATCATATTCATGTGCTACGTCACTTGGTGCTACATGACTCGCTGTCGTTGACATTGAAATGCTCATCCTCTTCGTGGTGTATCATCCAAAACTGCAGCAACGAAGCTCCCTAATCTAAACAATAAGCTCTCTCGGTCGTGGGTTTGCCGTATCTGAATTTTGTCTTTATTTAATTTTGCTTATATGTATCAATAATAATTTGGTTGGTCCACTACCACTCGGGAGGGAGGCGCTCGCCTCTTTGCCTCGCCTTCTAGGTCGGCCTTGTATACGAGTTTAATCCATTTCCTCATGTATGTGTGTGTGTTTACTCTGGTTTTAACTGCTTTGATTTACTATCGATGATGATGTACTCCGGTATGGTCTTGTCTTCTACATGTAACTAGATAATACCCTGCAGCAACAATACCCCGCACGTTGCTGCGGGGTAGTTGAGTATTACAGTTAATTTGAAAAGATGCACGGACCAAATAGAACAGAAACTGCAATAAAGGTGGGAAAAAACTGTAGAGTTGATAAAGGAACGCACAATGCTATGTCTTAGTATACACAAAATCATATCGCCCCGAAAAAATAGTGTCTTTAGTTGTTGAAAACAAATTGGAAAGTAGTTAATTTTTATTTGGTGGAAGCATGCTTTTAGCGCTCGGTTGCCAATACATGCACAACAGCAGTTTCATGATCAATTTTATGAGAAGCTAAGAAATTTTAGAATATGTCATGTATAGCTACTCTTTTGCTTAGCAGTGAACATTGCAGTCATCGACTTGAGGGCTCAAATATAACCGTATAATTCATGCCAATAGTCATTGACATTGTGGTCGTGGTTCCGTGACCTAAGCGATTTGTAAGCACACTTAATTAAGTGTGGCTTAACCGCTCCGTGGTTGCTGCTCTATGATTCCGAGACGACATCCCAAGTAAGCTCAGGAAGAAGCTACATGAAAAAGGAAGATTCAACGCCTTGAGACATGCAAACCTGATACTTTATCAGAAAAAATGCAAACCTGAAACAAAACAGTACCATAAAATCGTTCTCCTTCAATGAGCCTTTCTTACCATTGACATTGACATTATACAAATAAGAAATATTGGCGATCGGAATTGGAATATTATAGTTGTGCTGACGATTTTCTCTCTCTAAAATACAGCTTAATTGCAACTCATACTGGTCCTGCACAGATAGCAAATAAATTTGAGAGTAAAATCAAAGCAACATAGATCACATATTTTTTATCCAATCTACATGCCATAATCAGGGCACCAAAATGAAAATTGAGCCCTAATTCACATAAATATTTTTTATCCAATCTACATGTATATCTACGTGTATGGAATGTTAATCCTTGATTCATACGCCTAAATCGAAAAAAAAACGAAAGTAGGTGCTTGGCATGAAGTCGAGTGAGGATCATAGGCTACAGTGCATCGATCTCTTCTTTCCGGAACGGGATCACATTTGCTTTCCACGGTTTTCCTTTGAATAAGGTGCTTGCTAGATGGAATGATGAAGGACAAAAGGGAAGAAAACAACGAAACAACAGTATGTCTTACCATGTGCAAATTGTTTACCACCATGACAAAATGAATCGTTGGGGAATGGTGATTGCACAACGAAATATGGAGTGTGGAATTCAAGAACTGTAGAAAATGAGATAGCTCGTGATTGCAGGGCCGAATATGAGATGTGAGGTGCGTAAGTTGGTATTTAAAAGCAAATATGGCCATTCAGTAACATTCTTACGTTTCTTCTGCATTTATGTGTGGCAATAAAGATTGACAGCCCGCAGCCTTTGGTTTTCTTCTTCAGTTTCAGATTGTAGGCACCGTTGTCTTGGAACCGTTGAAGAAGAGCCGCAGGGAGCTCGCATGCATTAAGAGAATGCTTTGTGACGCCTAACCCTACCCCTCGCGGCGTCCCCCAGGGCGCCGCCGGGGGCTCCCCATCTAGCGCCGCCAGCCCCTCTCCCCAGCAGATCTTCTCGCCGCCGTTGCCACCGGCCCTCGCCGCGGCGGCGGTGGGCCCAACCGCCGAACGGTGGTCTGGGAGGCGGGCTTTGGAGGCAGGCAGCAGGGCTGCTGGGGCGGTGAGGTCGCCGTGCCTTCGAGCAGCGGCCAGGGCGGCGCCCTTGATCGGGGTGGAGGCGGAGGTCTTCCATGGCGGCGCGGTGACCACCGGCAGCGCGGGATCCAGGGCTCAGGGGCTGGGTGGCCTCCTTTTCCCCTCCTCGCTGCATGGTATCTTCGGCCGGTTCCGGGGAAGATCGTCCTTGTTTCTGCCGTCTTCTTCCTCGATACCACCTACGGTGAGGTTTCAAGTGGCAGATGCAACAGGGTGCCGGCGGGTGGCGTGGGGCTACTAGCTTGGCATGGTTAAAGGTTGTGGTCCTAGGGTTCCAAATCGCGGGAAGACAAAGACATGCTTGGCGCCGGTACCTTGATCTGCAAGAGTGTCGAGTTTCGGAAGGCTCTGATGGTGATCTTTCATGGGCTAATGCCTAGAGATTGCTGGCGTGGAGGGATTCGATCGCATCGGAGGGAGCGGTGTGAAGCTCTGCTTCTGTGCCATCATGGGCAAATCCATGGTGTAGTCAGATGCGGGGAATGTCATGAAAGCTGAGATTAAAGGACTAGCAGATGGCGATTGGAGGCTCTGTGACGATGAGGAACTTGTTAGGAGTTGCAGGAGACGGAGCAGCGGCATGTTAGTGGGGGCAACATCACATGTGAAGTTCAAAGTCCTACCTTTCAGGGTGAAAATCTAAGGCATGTCCTTAATTGGTTGTGCCTGGCAATGATCTTGTTGAAGCCATTGTTTTGAGAGCGGGGACTATTATCTTCAGGGTGAAAACCCAAGGTCTGGCCTTTATTGGTTGTGCCTGGCATTGCTCTTCTTGAAGGCGATGCTTTTGAAGATTTGGACATCAGGTGGTGTCTTGGTGGTGGTTGTGCGGCTGCTGCAAGGCTTGTAACTCTGTAGCGGGACTTTTCTTTTTGTTTCTTTTTATTTTTATCTTTCGGCTGTGTGCATCCGTAATGGTTTCGACTATTACGTTGTTGCAGAGGCTGGGTGTAATTTGTATCCTCGTGATATTAATATATTTCCCTTTATCTAAAAAAAAAGAGCCGCAGGGATTAATATATGGGAGAAGTGGAGTCATTAGTGTGGTTGTCAAATATTTTAGGGCGACGTGGCCTCACAGAATTGCAGAGAAATCATGTAGTGGGGCTTAGCTATTTAGATATAGAAGATTTATGTGTGGCAATAAAGGTTGACAGCCCACAGCCCTTGGTTTTCTTCTTCAGTTTCAGATTGTAGGCACCATTGTCTTGGAACCGTTCAAGAAGAGCGGCAGGGATTAATATATGCGAGAAGTGGAGTCATTAGTGTGGTTGTCAAATATTTCAGGGCGACGTGGCCTCACAGAATTGCAGAGAAATCATGTAGGGGGGCTTAGCTATTTAGATATAGAAGATTAGCTAACATGGGATTTTAATGACACGGTGATAACGTGTTATACGACTTTATCTATTTGAAAATCATACCTATATTTCGCATTCCTCCAATTTTTTTGTTCTCTCGTGATAATCATGGGGAGCAATACTCCGTCGGATACTGGTCTAGGACTGTGTACATACACTTCTGTGAACCTGGAACTTGAGATGTTGTCGCCCAAAGGCATGTTGGCTCCCTGACAACATTGTGAACTGAACTAGTACATCATGTCGTGAAAGTGTTGTCACCGCAGTATTTTGTTTCCTTGATTTGAGCTAGCAATGCACATTGGTGAAGGACGAAACTTACCAACTGAAGCACTAAGTGGTAATAAATTGCGCTTACAGAAGCAAATGTAGAGCCACAGTGCTTGGGTTTCGCAGTACCAGAAATGTGAACATTGTGATTGTGAAATTATCATTACACTCTCATGCTTTGACGATTCATTTTAAGCTGCAAAATCGTGGTGGACGAATTCTGAAGAAAAATGTTGTGATGCTTGTGCTACTTAGTGCGTGTCCGATATTAAGATGTTGCAGTTTCCACTGGCTCTACCGCATCGTGGTACCTCTGCATAGTCTCTTACCAGATCTCGCCTGGGTCCCATCCGGCCTCCGCACTAGCTCCTCTAGGTCAACGCCGAGCCTCCCAGCCGTCGAAAATGTTCAGACTTAAAATTATTTAGATTTCAAAATTGTTTAGAGTTCAAAATTGTTCATTTAAAATATTTATTTAAAAAATATTCAAATTTGAAAATGTTTATTTCTTTATATTGTTTATTTAAAAACAGTTTAATAAACTAAAAAGGATTACAACATAACACGTCCGTGTTATTGGGTCAATCGAATGCCCTATGGAACAAAGCAGAGCTTCACAAAAAGGTTCTCTTGTGGAATAGATGATGTAAATTTACAAAAAAGGACGGAACATAACGAAACTAGTTGATCACACATCTTTGAATTGAAACAGAGCTTCACAAAAAGGTCCGTGTTAATAAACTAAAAAGGATTGAAATCCATCGGCATGCATATGTGCCGACGGTCATCGTCGACGCCAAATTGTTTTTAAAAAATCTAGTTGGTCACACACTTAATACCAGATCATATGATTAATCTCATGTCAAAGTGGGTCAAACTTCCTGGTCGATCACACGTCTTTGAATTGTTCCGACCTAAGCACGTGTAACATTTGACTTCCTTCCGAACGAGCTTCCAACTAATAAGTTATATCTTGTTGATATTAGTATCTTATCAATCATATTAAATCCTAGGTCATGCTGCTACATCTCTTTATTTGAATTCTAAAAAATTGTGTGAATAAACAACAATGATTATGTAAAATTAATTTGTAAATAAATAACAATAAGATGAATTTTACTTTATTTTGTTTTTTTTATAAAATGAGCGGTTCAGAATTGTGTCTCCTACCACTGTCCTAATCGAGCTCCGTATCCGATGTCGTACATGTAACGATTACCATGTCAAATTCAAAAAAATAAAACGATTACCACGTCGGATTCAGCTAGCTGCGCCGACAAATACCGCCGGCCAGAACAAAGCAGTTCCGCAACAGAGTTACACCTGCCAGTTCAGAGTTCACCATGGCGGCCTCGGCCGAGAACCGCAAACGGTTTGCTAGCCCCATCGTCAACGACGAGCTCTTCGGCGATCTGGCGAAGCGCGGCCGTTACACCGCGCCATGCCCGGTGCAGGCCCTCGACGCTCTCCGGGGCATCTTTCCGGACGCCACCCCGAGCGATCTCGAGGCCTGCTTCGCCGCGTCCGGCGCAGGCGACATCCAAGCCACGGTGCAGGCGTACCGGGGCCAGCAGGCGGCGCTGGCGTCGCGTCTCGCCCAAGGCGGGGTGGACGAGTTCGCCGGCGTCCTCGTGGAGCAGATGGCCGCGGCGACCGACGCCAGGAACCGCGCCTCATGGATTCTAGGGCTGGTCAAGAACGCAGACGCGGCGGAAGGGATCAGGCTGCGTGAGGAGAACGCCGTGCTGAGGGAGGAGGCGGCGAGGCTGACGGCGCGGGCGGCTGCCGCTGAGCAAGACAACGCGGTGCTGAAGCGCGGCGTGCTTGCGGTACTGAAAGAGTACATGTGAATACGACTATGCGACCATGCATGGTGTAAACTGTAAACAATGCACTCACAAAAACAATTAACAACCTATTACAAACTTCAATACTAGTTAATTTTGTGGCGAAATAGTTTTCCATTATGAGGTAGTAGGCATGTCTGAAATAGTTCAAAATTTATCCATGAATGAATTGATTGGCTGTATCCCCCGAGATTCATGAATTGTCGACTATGCAATCTTCCTTTTTTGTAGGAAGATGTAAATGGCGAGCTTTTCGAGTGCAGAGCACTTAAGGCGACCCTGCACGAGAAAGACGACGCAAATAGGCAGAAGGTCATACGAGCAGCACAATCAAGAAGACGACATGGGAGGGGAATGGAAAGGCGACACAGGGGGTTAAGAGGACGAAAGGATCCACGCGCCAGGAGAATGGGAAGCGAAAATCACCTAAGTCGTGGTTGCCGCCGTCGATGAGGCCCTCGTCGAGGGAGTTCTTTGCCGCTGTGTGCTTCAACTTCCCGTTGTCCCACTGCAGCAACTTCTTTGCTCTGGGACGACGCAATCAATTATATAAAAACTAGTCCAACCAACCCAAATTCCTCACTGATCGGGTCAGACTGCACCAGTTCGCTCGTCCGCACGCACAAGTCATGTTTCAATTTAAAGATAGTAAAATGGATAGATTTGAACGAGGGTTGTATTTAACAATCTAAAAGTTAAACCGTTCCACCTTGCAACACTACGGGACTAACAGGGCAGCCCGACGACATTTGCCGTCGGGCTCACGCTAAAAACCGTCGGCGTACACGAGTCCGACGGTGGCCGTCGGGCTAAGGCCGTCGGCGTGTAATCCATCGGGTTCACACCGTTGCCGTCGACGTCGTAAATACCGTCGGGCTCATAGTGTGAGCCCGACGGTATTACCGTCGGCCTTACAACTAGGACGCCGACAGCAATGCCGTCGGGCTCATAGATGGCTCTACCAAAAAAAAATCAAAATTATTTTTTTTCGACTTTTTTATTATTATTTTAACTCCAATTTAGTCATATATTTAATCTCATATCACACACTTAATCATAATCTTAGCTCAAACTATTCACCCTTAGTCAAACTTCCCAGACGGTCACCCATCCTTATAGTGCTCCAGGCCAAGCACGCTTAACTATTGAGTTCTATTCAAATAAGATTCCAGTTGAGATGTCATACCTTGTTGCTATTAGTATGATAACAATCATATTAACCCTCATCTGAGATATTATACTTTTTAATCTTTAAAATTACAAAAATAAGATATGGATGAACAAAATAACTATGTTTAATAATACTTGAATAATAATAATAATAATAATCAATTATTTTATTTTTGTTTTGTCTTTTCCATTTAATAAGAAATAATTCATATCTTCATATTGATATATCAGAATTTAATAAATAAAATGTCTATGTCGATCATAAAAATGAGAGGAATCCAAATATGACATCCATGCCACTATTTTCATAATGAATGATGCCTTTTAAAACAAACAAGAACCAACATAAATCAGCATATAGTAAATTAAATAGGCGAATTTAGATAGAAAGTAAGGAAAATCCTCATATTAAGTTATTATCCATAAAATATGTTCTACTCTATTTGAAAATTAAATGGATGTCATTTTGGACCATATTTTATATACTTGCTTCACAAAAAAAGTCATTTCTGACACTTAAAAAATGGAAAATGATATTTCTAAAAAGAATTTTGAAAATCGCTTCGGTGACGTTGTTTCCCATACCATGACACACATATGTGCTGAATATGGGCACTTTATCACAAACTATGACATGATAATGGTCATATATTGGTCATTTGTCTTGAAACCTATGCATGTTTATAGATGTTTGACATTTTTGTGAAGTTTCGTTTTGAAAAGTTTGCCAAAAATTAAGTTTATCATTTTTCCTATTAACTAGTACACGTAAAAGGACTCCATGCCAAAGGGTTTCTTTTTTTGAGTACCTTTTCATATTTTTTTCATTTCTTTCAAAAAAAACAGTCAAAATGGAGAGCATGGCTATTCATCAAAAGTGGTCGAATTTTTCAAAACTATCGACGGTTCTATGTTGTAACCACTACTTTTGTACCTTAAAATTATTTTTGTAAGAACTTCAGAGCAAACTATCACACAGTTGTAGCTCAAATTTGAATTACTTCCGGAAAATTGACATAAAGTCATATAAAGAGGCGAATTTAGATAGAAAGCAAGGAAATTCCTCATATTAAGTTCTTATCCATAAAATATGTTCTACTCTTTTTGAAAATTAAATGGATGTCATTTTGGACCATATTTTATGTACTTACTTCACAAAAAAAGTCATTTCTGACACTTAAAAAATGGAAAATAATATTTCTAAAAAGAATTTTGAAAATCGCTTCGGTGACGTTGTTTCCCATACCATGACACACATATGTGCTGAATATGAGCACTTTATCACAAACTATGACATGATAATGGTCATACATTGGTCATTTGTCTTGAAACCTATGCATGTTTATAGATGTTTGATATTTTTGTGAAGTTTCATTTTGAAAAGTTTGCCAAAAATCAAGTTTATCATTTTTCCTATTAACTAGTACACGTAAAAGGACTCCATGCCAAAGGGTTTCTTTTTTTGAGTATTTTTCATATTTTTCCATTTCTTTCAAAAAACAGTCAAAATGAAGAGCATGACTATTCATCAAAAGTGGTCGAATTTTTCAAAACTATTGACGGTTCTATGTTGTAACCACTACTTGTGTACCTTAAAATTATTTTTGAAAGAGCTTCAGAGCAAACTATCACACAGTTGTAGTTCAAATTTGAATTACTTCCAGAAAATTGACATAAAGTCAATTAAAGAGGCGAATTTAGATAGAAAGTAAGGAAAATCCTCATATTCAGATATTATCCATAATTTTTTTCTACTCTTTGTGAAAATTAAATGGGTGTCATTTTGAACCATATTTTATGTACTTGCTTCACAAAAAAGTCATTTTTTACACTTAAAAAATGCAAAATGATATTTCTAAAAAGAATTTTGAAAATCGCTTCGGCGACGTTGTTTTACATACCATGACACACATATGTGCTGATTATGAGCACTTTATCACAAACTATGACATGATAATGGTCACACATATGTGTTAAAACTATTGCATATTTGTATATGATTGATATTTTTTGTAAAGTTTTGTTTTAAAAAGTTGCCAAAACTCAAGTTTATCATTTTTCTAAAACTAGTACACGTCAAAAGACTTCATGCCAAAGGGTTTCCTTTTTTTAGTATTTTTTCATATTTTTTTTAATGTAATCTAATTTTTTGAGAAAAACTGAAAAACTGTATAGTGAGGCCGACGGTAATACCGTCGGTCTTACAATGTGACTAGATGGAGGCTGACGGCACTGTAAGACCGACGGTGGCCGTCGGGCTCACTTAATAAACGCCGACGGTACTGCGAGCCCGACGGTGGCCGTCAGCCTTAGAACTAGGACGCCGACGGCATATGTGTCAAGCATGCTTGTTACATGTTTTGTTATTTGTGTTCATTTGAGCATTAGCTATATGTGTTGCTTCTTCAAAGATTTGTTTCAGTCACATGACAAAAGGGAATATTCGATCTAGTTAGAGCATCCGAAATGGAGGATGAACCCTCATCCACCTGCATCAAATAGACACATATGTCTTTTATTATTATTGATAATTATGAGATACTTGCCGACTATCCGAGGTAACAAAAACAATCACAATTGTACCAAAACCTGCTACACTATGAAATAGTGAAAAAATCATCAAACGACTGTATGGCCTCTAACTTGGTGATCCTTCTTGTTGATAAGAATGCAATCCTGCTAGCATATTTAACCATATGTTGTCAAGAAGCCACATCACAGGTGGTTAGCCTTTCTGCAAAGATATATTTATATCAGTTTGGTTCCAAAAAGGAGATGATATGATTACATATAAATTGCTTGCATAATAATTAAGTGTACCGTTTTAGTGTTACATAACACCAAAGTTTGCCCGTGCACGTAAATATATCAAAAAAAAGAAGCATCAAACAGAACTTTCAAACTACTTAGACATCCAATATTTTGGTTGTTCCGCTAGCTAACTCATAGATAACTACTTATAAGAGTTGGCATCAGATCATAAATAGAAAGGAAATATATGGATAAATAAAAAACCTGTGGATTGTAGAAACTCATGTATGGGATAACAGCGTGAAAAACCCCTCCCTTCCATATCTTCTTGCGGCGTAGTGTCTTGAGATTAATCTTGTAGATGACGTCAAGTTGTGTGGATACAAAAATGACACCACCACCCTCGAGAGATCCATGCACGACAAAACCTTTGGTGGGATCCTTAATGGGAGGAATGTTTTGTAGACTGATGACTCTACGTCGAGTCCATGCCGCAACTCCATCAAATCCCATCTATCTTGACCATATGGAGAGGGTTAAGTTCTTCCAGCGAGCAAACCCCAAGCTACCATCCTCCATCGCCATGAGGATAGAGTTACGGAAAGTGCGGTTCGCTGCCGACGGCGCATCAACCAGTGATAAGGAATTGGAACTCAAGTCGTATCGTAGAATTTGTACACGAACATAATCATCATATTCATACACTTGATCGTCGACGTCATAGTAATGTGGATATGCAAGCATGAAGTGAACTGCATCCTTGACCAGAACAGGGGGGTTTGGCTCAGAGCACCGCCGCCCCGAGAAGGCCATCTTCGTGGTGCTCCACCTTCATGCGGTCAGGCTCTCGCAGCTCCGTCTTGCGGCCCGTCATGGGGTCCCAGACGGCGAGCGTCATGGGTGCCGCGTTCTTCTCGCCAAGGAGAACGCGGCCATGGCGGCAGTCCCACACAGCGTATCCCCTACCTCCCTAGCCGTCCTCGGGGATACGCAGGCGGAATTTCGTGGTGGAGACGAAAGGTGGGGTGGGGTCTGCTGCTTCCTTCGGCTCCAGGAATTTCCAGCGCCTGGATATAAGGACACCGAGCATGGGTGGAGCTCCATGGAACTCACGGTAACGACGGCGGAAGCGAGCGTCAGAGAGTAGCGCGAACCAGAGCTTACTGACGACGGAAGCACGAACGAGACACGCGGGCTTGTGCGGCGGGAAGCGGAGTAATATCTCCTCGACGACTTCTTCCGGCACCGCCCGTACCGGTGGCGGCATGCTCGCTGGAGGGGTAGGGTTTCGTGTGGAGGCTACAAAGGGACGCAGAGATTCCGCAACTATATGCGCACCCACCATCCATCTACACCATGCATTCTGCTTTGCGATTCGTGTTGGTTAGAAGCATCTTTGACCGTGACTTAGCACTTAACTTAAGACAAGTGCTTTTTTCACACTGATCCCAACTAGTATAATGTAAATATATCCGAAATACCCTTGACCAAAAACTACATATATTTACAATATATTATTGGATAATGCATTAACATATTTTCAGATATTTTTTGTATCAACACAAACTCATGAATAAACACATTTGTTGAATATATTGTATTAACAATTTTATGCATAACCAAAAAAATTCTAATTTTTTTGTATCAACACAAACTCATGAATAAACACATTTGTTGAATATATTGTATTAACAAATTTATGCATAACCAAAAAATTCTGATTTTTTTGTATCAACAAAACTCATGAATAAACACATTTTTTTGGATATACAAATTTATGCATTACCAATATTTTTCTGAAAAAAGATCCTATTTTTTTTGTATTAACACAAACTTATGAATAAGCACATTTCTGGAAATGATTTCATTTTTAGATTTTATGCATTACCAATATTTTTCTGAAATTATAGAAATAAGATTTATTTTACTGGATTCATACAAGGAAATTTCGGATTTTATGCATTACCAATATTTTCCTGAACTCTTTTGTATTAACATGGATCACTAAGCGACGTAAAGTTAATTGAGTCAACATCTAAGCACGGATCTCCAACAACTTTTGACGGTGTAGATAGTTGGTGGGTTCGCATATAGTTGCGTAGTTGAATTTTTGGGCTATAAAGTCTTCTCTATCACGGCCGGGTCGGTTAAACAATCTCCGACGTTGTGGATTCTTCTTTCCCAAAACAAAAAAGGCAACCTATGCATCGAGAGACAGGCCGATGCAGCAAGCTCGTGGAGTACGTAGCACGTAGTAAAAGAAATGCATAGTTATCCAGAAATCTATTATATATTAAAAGCGAACATAAACGGAGACACCACATTGATCCACATGGGTTTTAAATATGTAATCCGTTGATTTTTATTTTGACGGTTGAGATTAAAAGTTAAAAAAGTAACATACAACATTAATCGGTACATGTTCACACCTATACTCAAATCACGTCACGTAGGTATAGGACCAAGCATAACAGGTTACATTTTCCCAACGAAAAAAACCTGTCACGTGTGGCAGCACCAAGTGTTTCGGCCGGCCGCATTAATTAGACGACCGATCGGTACTTCCAGCGGGACGTATAGTTAGCCTATCGATTTAACTAGCTTGGTCGATCCGTTGGAAAACACGAATTCGGGTATGTACAATCTGATGACTACAATTTACTCAGCTAATCGGATATCTATTGGATCTATAACTAGGTGGGTCTATAACTAGGTGATCGAAAAATCATGACATGGCTTCATAGCATCAAGTTACATGTAATACACCGTTTCGGGCTGGATTCGATCGATAGCTTCTGACTACACGTATATACTCACTCCGTCCTATATTAGATGACTTTCATGTGTTAAAAGGTAGATGTATATAGGTTTGTAACATGTCTAGATACATTTATTTTGTACAAATGAAAATGATCATCTAATTTGAAACATATGTAGTAGTTAGCCGATCCGATCAGACATATAACTAGCTGCTTGATCCGTTGGTAAATACAAATTCAGACATACACAATCTAATATAAGATAATTAGCTAAGAGATATCGATGGATAAATATAATAACTCGCTTATATATAGACTTGAAGAATAAAACGATCTTTAGTCTCTAGTTAATGGTTCACCAAATAACCCGCTCAAAGAAAGGTGTGTTCAACACTATGAAAAATATATTAGATTTCTTTTAATTGAAGCCAATAATAAAAAGGAGTTAGCCGCCCGAGTACTGTTTACTTTTATCAATCTATGTCGGATAGGCCACAAGGCTAATTGCATTGTACGTATAAATTGTCCCTTATCACAAAGTTAATAACGCCAACCCACCATGATGGAACATGAAAAGATGCCCATCCGCACTTTTAGGAACAAAGGAAACAACAAGACAAATAAAATGGCATACACATTTGTATACACCAAAACCAAGTAAAAAGTCAAAATACAACATAATAATGTTATTAATTATTAATGATTGAATAATAAGAGAAATCTCATCACAATCAAAAATATTCCGCATAGCCACTTATCAAATTGGTAGCAGTGCAAGACACGAAGAGCAAAACAATATTTCCATGTTCTTTTAGCGACAATAAACAGGTAATAACCGATTCTTGCATATACAAATACATCACACAATATTTGAGATGAAATTCAAGTAAATTTATAAATCATATATTCTAGAATTTTGAATATCAATATCGAGATATGTTTTACAACATATTGTATATTTATTGTGTTTAGAAAACATGAAGTAATACCTAAATATACATACACTCACACATACATCCAAACACATATGCTCACACAACGTTGATAAACGGCTGGAGAAGCAGGAAAATTAGGATTAACAATCCACCATGACATGGCACACAAATAAAATAACACACAACCTATCCAGTGTTGTCCATCTTAAACCTATTTTCTTAAAATATTGAGTGAAAATATCTATGGTTAACTCTGCCCAAAATTTATGCCTTTACAACAAAGAATCTTTGTAAACTTGCTAAAAAAATTATAACAATCTCTTCTCCAATTTGTGGCTTCAAATAAACACATCGCCTAAATCTAGAGAGCAGTAGCTCTATAAAATGTATTCACGGACACAATAATACCAAAAAACATATGCACATATTTGATATATTAATAAAAATATACCTTCGGTATAGCAAAAACCTCTCTGATTTGAAAGAAAACAATCGATAGTTCTTCATCTTTTTTATATCAAAACCAAGTACAAATAGTCAAAATCGTAACTAATATAGCACATGAGACACAATAATACCAAAAAACATATGCACATATTTGATATATTAATACAAATATACCTTCGGTATAGCAAAAACCTCTCTGATTTGAAAGAAAACAATTGATAGATCTTCATCTTTTTTTATATCAAAACCAAGTACAAATATTCAAAATCGTAACTAACATAGCACATGAGGTACAAACATCATATTTGTATTTAAAATATCACACCAGATATCTTCAAAATTTTCTCTACAAATGCACAACCGATATATGTTCGTAGTTGTACCTACACCAGCAAATTGAAAACTAAACACATCACAACTAATTAATATATTTTACAAGTTTAGGAAGGATTAGAGACTATACTACGATTGTTAGGTCGATATTACATGGTAACGCATACAAATATGTGTGAGAGATATAAATAGTGGGGAGGGTTGCACAGACATAGATAGATGCGAGATATGCCTGAATATGATATCTTTATGATTGTTAATTAGAAATATGTATGGACAAAAGAGACTATCACTACATAATATGAGTACCAAAAAACATGCTTGCTATTATAAGCCCGTGATACTAGATAAATCTATACAAATTGAATAAATGTCTTAATGTTTAGTTGGTCTAACTGCCTATAAGGGTAAATTGATGCATTAATTTTGTATTGTTAGTGTCATCTTTCCACTTCTGAGGTTCAGCTATAATTATTGATTGGACTAAAACATAAAAAAATTGTGTAATGTTATAGTTAATGTCAATTACTGAAATCTTAGCACAATGATTCAGTTTACAACAAAAGTAACAACCAGCTAGCGGTCTTAACTTTAACTATGCAAATTGATTCAATATCATGTTATACAACAATGAAAATCAATGATTTTATTACTAATAATTTGTACAAAAATTAAATATGCATTTATAAACGTGATATTTTATTTTACATAACATTTCGGTTGCTAGCTATATTTTACATCACATCCCATAAAAATATAATTTTACACGTCTGAACGGATAGATGTCGCCTAGAGGGGGGGTGAATAGGCGATTTAAAACTTTTTCCAAGGAGCCGGAATATCCGGACCAAGAATGACCCGGAAATTTTGGTATGCTTGATAAAGGCGGAATAAAACTAGAGGTTTACTTTAACAAGCATACAACCTAGATATAAATACTAGGCTCACCTATGTGCACCAACAACTTATGCTAAGCAATACAAGTAACAAGGTGATAGCAAGATATATGACTTCAAGCACGAAGGCTATCACAATGTAAAGTGCATAAGTAAAGAGCCCGGGTATAGAAATAACCGAGGCACGCGGAGACGAGGATGTATTCCCGAGTTCCACCCAAAGGATGTACGTCTCGTTTGGAGAGGTGTGCGCAACCACAACAGGTTAGCCGCAATGCCACAAAGGCTCACCTTCTTCTCCTGATGAACTCAACCACAAAAGGTTGCGAGTTCACCTTCCACTATTGATCTCCTTTGGGGCGGAGATCGAATCCCGTACAACTCTTGAGATACACACCCACAACTTAATTGGGGGCTCCCAAGTCTTGAGGCACACACCCACAACTTAATTGGGGGCTCTCAAGTGACCACAAAAGGTCGGCCACAAAAGGCGTCTAGGGTCCAAAGACCCAAGAGTTACAAGCTCACAAGTACCACCACCACGAATCCTCGTGGAGGGCTCAAACCGATGCAAATGCAATGGAAAGAGCACACGAAGTGCTCAAGTCCTTCACTCTCAAATTCCAACACAACAACAAATGTTTATGGGGGAATAAGAGAGGAAGAACAAAGGAAACCACAAAGGAGTCAAATCCTTCACTCCCAAATCCCACCAAAAGCAACTAATGCTTATGGGGGGAGAAGAGAGGAAGAACAAAGAAGAAGAAACACAAAGGAACTCCAAGAACTAGATCCACTAAGTTCCCCTCACTTAGAGGAGAGATTGATTGGTAGGATTGTAGATCAAGATCTCCTCTCTACTTTCCCTAAAGAATATGGAAGATTCAATGGAGGGATTGAGAGGGAAGTGAGCTTTCCAAGGTCAACAATGGAGTAGGAGAGAGGGGAAAAACGTGCTGCCTTGGATTAGGTGGGGAAGAAGAAGGGGAGGGGTATTTATACCCCTCCAGGAAATATAGCCGTTGGCTGTTTCGACACTCGGAAATTCCGTTATAAGTGAGACTCAGAAATTCCGGTCAACCGGAAATTCCGAGTCCATGAAATTTCCGAGCTGAAAATCCGGCAGGAGTCAGAACCAAACTTTTCCTTAGCCATTTCTGAAAGGCTTTTCTAGGTGCACTCGGAAATTCCGGTATATGGAAATTTCCGAGCACAATTTCCGGTTCGAGTCAGAACCAAAATTCCTTCTTTCCTTAGCCAAAACTGGAGGGCTTTCTGGGTGCACTCGGAAATTCCGGTAGACGGAAATTTCCGAGCACAATTTCCGACTGGAGTCAGAACCTTTTTCTCCTTTCCTCAGCCATTTTCTTGGATCAGCTGGGGAACCGGAAATTCCAGTAGAGCGAAATATCCGGCCCCAATAATCCGAATCAGCAAAACACCGAAACGAAAACTGCTATAACTTTTCCAAATGAACTCCAAATGAGGTGAGACTAATTTTGTTGGAAAGATAGCAACGATGAGCACATGCTATCTTGATCTCTTCAAGTGGTTCATCTTGATCTCTTCAAGTGGTTCATCTTTTCTTGATTGCGCGCCCAAGCACATGCTTGATGAAGACTTCTCCAAATACTCCCCCATGCTCACAATGGGAGAGTCTCGCTTAGCTTCATCTTCATGTATCTATTGCAAGAACCAAGCATAGGATTTCTTCAAGAAGCTTATCTTGGTCTTGGTCTTGCACATCTCACCTTGATGACGATCACCACATGACGTCATCCTCCAGGAGCTATATGAAATCTTCATTTGATGCAAGCTCATGGGAAGATACCTAACCTCATATAAAGATACCACACACACATATATCATGGGTTAGTTCACAAAGCTATGCGGACAAGTGTTTACCATCCCAAAAGATACATGATCGCTCTTGGTACATCTTGTAGCTTTGTGTGTTGATCAACATCTTGATCAACCTTGTATCTTCCAACATTTCTTCACTAATATGATGTCTTGAATCCTTCAAGACATACTTGCAATATGCTCCACTCAACACATAAGTTTCAAGAGTCCAACACATGAACTCCACAACTCCATGGACATGATCTATAATGATATCTCAAAGCAAACATTAGTCCATAGAGATTGGCATTCAATTACCAAAACCACACATGAGGGAAAATGCTCTTTCAACGTCCCTATAGTACTAATATAGAGAGTTGCCCTCGCATTTGCGAGGGCCACCATGCTAGTTAGCAGCAAAATGCACTTCTTTTAGAAAGGATAAATGCATTGTGATTTGTTCTATCTGAAACAAAAATTATGTTTTCATTGGTGAATAGAAATATGCTTATGTTCCATAGACCGATGTTAAAACCAAGATTTATCATCCACACATTTCTTATGGATATTTTCTAGTTCCTCGAAGCTCGTGGAGTATGTAGCAACCATTTCAGACGTCGGGCTTGTATTACTCAAGTCAATAATATATACTCGTACAAAAGTTGTCATGAAACTTGGATTCCAAAGATATGAGACAACTGTTTTTTTTTCTTCTATGGTGGCGTGATTACCAGATAAACTCAAAGTTGCATTTATTATGTGATCCAACAACCAAAAACATTACATCATGAACGTATATGTGATTTAAGATAGGTCTATCAACTATATACGAATGCTATATGTTTTTGTTCATGTAGTGTCAGGGCTATAAAGACTTAGGTCTCATGCACCACCAAAAGGGTGACACCCATTTTTGTGTAAAGAAAATAATTGGTTAATAAAGCTTCAATGAACATTCCAAATGGAGAATACAATAATACAAAGGGAATATTAGTTTAAAAAAAATATTTTTTCACATAGCATTGTTCTTTGTCTCCTTAATGTTTGTTGCATAGGCTTTAATTTTTTTATTTAAGAAATCTAACTTGTGTAAACATGGTATTGACAAATTTAAAATTTAATATTTGGATTCTCCATATTTCATCAAGTGATCAATCTTTCCCAAATAATCTTTAAATATATTTTATTCTGTATTTTTTGCCATTTCCTATTAAAAGTTGCTTTAAGTGGGTTCGATCCTTAAGCGTCAAATGTCCAACCATTATATTATTTGACTCCGTCAATAAAGTCAAAGCTCCACAAACATGGTACAAATATATAATGAGAAAATAGCAATTTATTCATGTTTTCATCATCAAGAGTACAAATTCATAACACGCACACAAGGGTGAGCCGAAATAAAATCAAAGTAGCACACCGCAAATACAGACGTATATAAATTCAAAAACAATTGTCAGCGTCCAATTTATTTACTTAGCGAATAAAGCTCGTACCAAATAGTGACATGACAACTGTAGATGATTCTCGGATGAAAAAACATTTTATCACCTCATAACAATTAATGTTGCAACACGACGCTATGCACGATGAATTATGTTGTGAGTTGGGTGATTTTCTGCATGTCATGTAAGTCCTAATTGGGTACTCATATCGATTTTGGGCCGCTCCGTGGCTTACTTGGGACATGCTCAACAAAAACGTGGTCTGAGCCATGTTGTGCAGCCCATTTGGTTGCATGCATATTGTTTTATTTTTTTCCTATTTAGTTTGAATTTTTGTATTTGGTTGCCTGTATTGCATCACTGGTTGCATGTGGAGATGAGCTACTCTTACCTTGGTGAACTTACCTCACACCACACTACACACTAGCTAACTGAAAACGGTGAGATGACGACACTAGGGCGGTGCGGTGAGAGGTTAGAGTTAACCGCGACGGGAGGCATGAACCAACTATCTAGCACCAATACTCCCTCTTAGAGATACAAACCATCATTTGGCCAAAGTAACGTAAGTATCGAAGAGCATACAAGCTCATAAGGATACCAATAGCTTATGAAACAACAGTAAGCAATCTAAACATAACTTCACAAATCATCGAATCCCAGCAAAAAACAACATGTAGGATTACAATAAAGTAATCTAGATCATGTTAGTAAGCTCACAAGAGCTAAACATGGTTGCACAAGTGGAAGAGAACACCAACTAGCTATTGCTATGGACCCATAGTCTAAGGTGGAACTACTCACACGTCACTCTGAAGTAAGGCATGGCGGTGAAGAAGCCTTCGGTGATGATCTCTCGCCGACAGGGTGCTGGGAAGAGCTTCGTAGCCCCGAACTAGGTACCGAGGTGACGTCGGCCTCTTTTGAGTTATGTGGAATACTTTCTCCGTGTCAAGGGAAATAAATAGGCGAAAGGGTGATGGGAGGGGTGGCCCACCCTGCGGAGGGTCATGGCGCATGCGCCCCTGCGCCCGAGGTGGGGTGCATCCCCCTCCATGCCCTTTGGTGTGCGGTTTTGTTCCAAAGTAAATGTTTTGCAGAATTTTTGCTTCTTTCTTCTGTAGAAATTGGAAACAGAAATCACGCCCTTAGCGAGGGGGCAATAGCAACTAGTGAGGAAGACCGTACTTTGTCTTGGTTTGGTGGGATTCTTTACTATATTTTTCTGAGGATATTTTCTTAACATGATTTTCTGAAATAAAAAATAACAAAAAACATGAACTGGCACTGGTTGGTTAGTTCATAAAAATGTAAAAAATATATAATAATGTAATATAAACATGTAGCAACAATATAAAATAAGTATAGAACATCAAAAATTATAAATACGTTTACAGTAAACGTATCAACATGCATGGTCGCGGATTATTCGGCGGGCCCAGGCCACGAAGATCGATGCGGAGGAGAGAAGGAAGGAGACAAGGTCATCAATCTGCACATGGCGAGGAGATGAGGAGACATGGCTAGTAGAGGCTGAGGGAGAGTCAAGGAATGGTGGCAACAACTGGTGTCGATGCGAGCTCGCTCTGTGCTCCTCGACATTGATTTGAGGGTGAAAGAAATCGCTATGGCAGGGCACAGATCGAGGAAGAGATAAGGTGTGTGCATCTCGTTTTCTCTCTAACCACGGGCGGACACGCGTCCAAGTGTCGAACGCTGGAGGCGGTGGACGTAACGCACACACGATCCCATGTATGTAGTGAAGAGTTTTCCTTTTTGGTTTCACAATTTATGAACTCTAGATATTTTGTGATGTTTAGGATTTTTCTCTATGAATCTTGGAAAGTTCTCCACACAAAAATTCTACAGTTTGGAACGTCCAGAAAAGGTAGTAACATTGTTTTCTCTGTTTTTTTAGAACAACATTGTTTTCTCTTGTAATATCGGCAGCTCGTGGCGAATTGGGCCCATCTTCCTCGTTGTATCCGGTTCAGGCCTGGCCCATACAAACAGGCCCAGCTCACTCCAACCAGGGCCCAACGTGTAAACTCGACAAAGTTCAGGGGCTCGAACGCGAAATTGAAAACCCTATAATCCTCGTCCTTCAAAACCTACGCGACACTCCAGCGCCGCCGCCCTCTCCCCCTCCCTCACCGGTCTCTCTCTCACCGAACGCCCCGTGCTCACCGTCGCCGGCGCCGCTGCACGTGCTCCGCGCCGGCAAGGTCAGTTCTCCTCCGCCCAAGATAACCGCATCGAACCACCAAAAGAAAAGCTGCGTCTTTCGGTTCAGATCAGCCGGTTGCCGGAGATCCGAGCGTTGACAGCTATCTGCGTTCGGTTTGTGTCTGCAGATGAACAAGGAGAGGCTCATGAAGATGGCCGGCGCCGTCCGCACCGGCGGGAAAGGCACCGTGCGCCGGTACGTTCTCGACCCTCATCTCATTCCATCCCTCCCCGCCCCCTCTGTACGCCGTCGCCGGACTCAATGCTTGGCCATTTTTGCGGTTTCGGCGGCCTGCAGGAAGAAGAAGGCGGTGCACAAGACGGCCACCACGGACGACAAGCGGCTGCAGAGCACGCTCAAGAGGGTGGGCGTCAACACCATCCCGGCCATCGAGGAGGTCAACATCTTCAAGGACGATCTCGTCATCCAGTTCGCCAACCCCAAAGGTCCCTTCTTTCCCAGTAGCAGCAGCTGCTTCTGCCTGTTTTTTACCCTACCAAGTGGAAGTGGAAAATGGAGAATTTTTGCTGACTGAGTTTTGTGTTCGGTGGTGCAGTGCAAGCGTCCATCGCCGCAAACACATGGGTGGTCAGTGGAACTCCGCAGACCAAGAGTATGTATCGCCTCACTTCTCTGTTCGATTATGATGCAAGTTATAAGATTGCCAAGCCATTCTAGCTTTGGAGATGCATTGCATTGATGCCAAAAACTGACACCACATTAACAGCTATTCTTGATAGACTGATTGTGATGTATGGATTGTCCTAGACAATCTGAACATGTGTAAAAATGATTATTTTGATTTTTGGCCATTTTACGTCCATTTTTATGCACCTGAATTGTCTTGTCACCGTGTAGCATGCTTGGTTTGCAATCATGACATGCTTGGCTGCCTATACACTTTAGTTTGCATCCATGACATGTCATGCCTACCTAGACACTTTGGTTCGCATCCATATCACGCCATGCATGCCTACACACATTGATTTGTATCCATCAGATGGATGCGGTCAGGATCATGTTTCTTCTTTAATATGTTGTTTTGAAGTACTGTGTTTCACTTATCGTTACCACTCATGTTTATGCTTTATCTTAACAGAGCTACAAGATGTTCTTCCTTCGATCATCAACCAATTGGGTATGCTAATCCTTGACTTACTGAGCTCGTGATGCTGACTTATAGTTCCGTACTGGCAATTGGAACGAGTATTTGAAAATGTTCAATCTATTAAATGTTGAGTGGCTTACGGTTACCTGTTGCCTAGCTGTTACTAAAATTATGTTCCAACCTCTAGAGGCATTGTTTCTCCATATTTCCTTCCTTTTTGGTCATGTTGGTTAACACAAACTGCACACTAGAGTTAATGCTCTTGCTCAACCACTAGACATTCAATTCATAGTCATTGTGTTTACCTGTCTGATAGCATTTCGTTCATGCTTTGACACATCGAAGCATATTTAGTTCGTGTTATGCTTCATAATACTATACACAGCATCATAGAATCAAGAACCTGCATGCAGACAGTTACTATGTTTATGGAAGTACCAGTATGGCTCTTAAGGCCTCCTTGTTTCTTGCAGGTCCCGACAACATGGAGCACCTGAAGAGGATTGCTGAGGAGATGCAGAAGCAGGTGGCTGCTGCGGGCACCCTCCAGGCCAAGGAAGAGAACGACGACGATGTTCCAGAGCTTGTTCCTGGAGAGACTTTTGAAGAACTAGCAGCCTGATCGTATCGTAGACTCTGTCAGTAGTAGTGAACTCTGCTTGACCCGACTGTTCTGAGGTCATGGTCTTCTATGACGGCCCTGTTTTGCTCACTGCCTCCTGTATTTGCAGTTGGAAACCTTTAGTTTCTCCAAGTTCTTATCACCAAGTTATGGATGCTGAGATGCCTGTGGAATCCTTTTAGCTGCTTTTTGATGAATTACACACTGCTGGTTGGTTCACACTATACTTGTGTAGCAGGTTTTGCTATGTTCTGGTTGCACAGCGTTCGACAGTGACCAGTTTCATCCATCTAAAACATGGTGCTAAAACATTGTCTTGATTCCACAGCGTTTGACAATGACCAGGTTCATCCAGTTGTAAGCAGTTAAACGATTAAAACCGTGATGTATGTGCTCAGAGATGATGTTTCACATGGTTCGCTGTAAAAATTGTGTTTCTTATGAAAGCTAAACCGTCTGAGAACATGATACGTGTTCACATGATTTGTTGTAAAAATTGTGTTTCTTATGAAAGCTAAACCGTCTGAGAACATGATACGTGCATTTTGAAACATGGGGATACAGGAATAGGATTATTTCTTGTGCGAAAGATACAGGATTACAGGAGGTAATCACCCCGAGCATATAATAATCCGAACCAGATAGTACTGACTATTACACAGAAAGAAAAGGAGTTGTTTTAGATGATTAACATGATCATCCAATTTCTAATGACTCAAACGCTTATAACCATGATGTTTGTGCTCCAGGATGATATTCCACATTATTTCTTGTGTGAATTCTGTTTCTCCCTGAAGAGTAAAGCGTCTGATAACATGATGAGAAATGCTCCTGCGCTATCCCGGAAATTTTTTTGCACGAATTTTAAAGCACATCAATGGCTGTGATTAGGGGTGGAGATTAATCACACCCATTGATGTGCTTTAAAATTCGTGCAAAAAAACTTTTAGGAAAGCACAGGAGCACTTCTCTAACATGATACATGCAATTCAAAACATGGTAGCAGGGAGTATCGACCATTACACTGAAAGAAAAGGAGTTCTTTTTGCAGATTAAGATGATCAAATAACCCAGATATATTCTTTTAACATGACAGCAATGAAGAACTCTGCTAGCTGATAACCATGATCATGCACTTTGAAAACGGAGCCAATTTCAACCATAACAAAAAAAGAAATTTCTTCGAGCAGGATAATCTGGCCGATCAACAGAGAATCAAAACTGCAAGCAATGTGCTGATAAACGAAGTTTACTCTGCCTAGATTGAGACAGAACTCAGACACCTGCAAGTTCTTGCCGATTTGGGCAGATGCCAAGACGGGAGACCAAAATTGTTGAAACCATTGGGTTGATCAACAAAGTATTCAAAAAATGCAGCCGGCGGGCTCATCCACCGATTTGGGTATAGTTCATCCAAAAACTGCCTGCCTGACCTAGAATAGATTGAGACAAAACTCGAAATCTACACTTTTAGTTGTCGCCGATTTGGGTATAGTTCTTGCCGACTGGGTAAAAAACTCGAGTCAAAAGAGAATTGAAACGAAGCTCTCAAGTCACCATCAGGACTACTAGGCCCTCGATCGCCCCACGGATTGCAGAGCAGCAGCAAGTCGGCACTTTTAGTTCACGGCGTCGCCGGCGTGCGCGCAAATCTTGCTCAGGCTTGTGCTCATGGCGCTTGGGGCCTCTTGGCAGTCTGGTCGGCCTTGGCGGCGGCGGCTGAGGAGGAGCGGTGGGGCCGGACGTCGGTGGACGGGACGCGGACGATCTTGCCGGCGAAGAGGGGGCAGAGGTGGGCGGCGTACTTGACGGTGCAGTGGTACGCGTCGGAGGAGGAGACGACCCGGGCGGGGAGCCAGATGAGGAGGCAGCAGCAGCGGTCGCGGGGGAGGAGGGGCAGCCGGGTGCGCACGATCACGGCCGTCCCGCACGCCAGCCGGCGCGTCGGGTGCACGCTCTGGGCGGCCGCGCGGCACGGCGCCGCCTCCGCCGCCTCCGGACGCGTCCTCTTGGGGGCCCTGGACGCCGACGACGGAGGGGGAGGAGGCCGCGGCCTGGCGGCGGCGGAGGAGGACGAGGGCGGGGCCGGGCGGGGAGGGGCGAACTTCTTGGGGGCGGCGGCGGAGGAGGAGAGCGCGGGGAGGCAGGGCGCGGAGGCCGGGCGGAAGAGCTTCTTGCGCGGAGGGGAGGCGCCGGCGCCGGCGGGGCGGAGGAAAGGCGGGCGCTTTTGGCCGGCCATGGACGCGGAGGAGGGCTTGGTGGTGGGTTGCAGCGGCGGCATGGCTTCCGCTGCTTGGATTCCGCCGCCTCTAGGGTTTAGGGCGGCGGCGGCGGCCGGATGGATGGATTGGTCGGCGGCTGGGGGTTTGCGGCGAGACAATCACACCAATCTCGATGCTGGAGCTGGAAGAGATTGAGTTGGCGTCGGACTCACGTGTTCCGTCTGCGCGGTGTGTACATACGGAAACGAACGGACGCGCCGAAATATTTGAGCACGCCTGGTTTCAAACTTCAAACGGGATAATATGAACGCCGGGAGGACGCTCCCGGCAGCCGTCGGATCGATCCGACGGCTCGGATTCGTGGTACACAATTAGAAATTCAGTTAGTTCGGTTTTAGTTTTGTGAGTAACTGGCCCAGCAGTGTGTGCCTTGTCCATACACCTCATGCCAGCAGTCTTTTTCCTTAGGGTACGTCCAACGGGGCGATCCATTTAGTCCGACCGCCATCTGTCGGGTGTATGTGGCGACGTAAATCAACATGACGCCCCATTCCCTGCCCAAATTCGGGCTAGGTTTACGTTCGCTACGTGTTCTTGATTCAGCGACGGCAAATGCTATCGAGGGTATGTCGTGCTTGCTTCTCTCCACTGCCATACAGTTAGGATCCAGCTCGCAAACATGTCGGGATCACGTGACAACAACAAGGACATGGACGACAAGGGCTAGAAAGGCACGAAGGAGTCTGAGTCACCCTCGAGCCTAATGAAGTCGCTCGTGCGCCAACGTTCGTCCTTAAGGTGGGATACGAACATACATCACACATCGCAGTGCTCGCCCCTCCATCATTGGATTCGAGCAACTCGTTCATCATATAGTACAACTTGTCGCAATAGATGATACATAAATCGTATTGCAACAATTAATCATCATAATGATGAGTCTGTAAACCACACCAGCAAACACGAAAATCCACGGTAACCCAAACGATCCATCAAATCAAACACATAATTTCATGCGCCCTCCACAAGCGTAAGGAAACCTAGATTTATTTTACGGATCACCCTCTCTCTTCCCATAGGATAGCGCAGGATCCGGCCATAAACGCGCACACACACGTACACGCCCGCCCGCGGCTCCTGTGATGAGGATAACTGAGCTAAACTGAGGCAACAAGCTTATCTGAATATTGCCGTTGAAGATAACTGAGCTAGACTGAGGCTCTTGGTCTTGGAGGTTGAAGACAAGCTCAGCCGGCGAGAGACGCCCGGCGGCGTGCACCAGCGAGTTGGCCTGCGTGGCGCTCAGTTCCGACCGGAGACGGATGTCGAGGTGAACGCTGTGCCGGCGGGTGAAGCAGCGGCAAATAGGGGGAGCTAGCGCCGCCTCGATCGCGGCGGGCGGGAGCCCGTTGAAGACGAGGTCGGTGAGCCGGGTCCAGAGGCCGCGCCACCGGCGCGAGAGGAGGCATGTCTGCACGGCGGTGCGGACGCAGCGTAGACGCGTCAGGACCAGCAGGATCATGTCGTCCGGGAGAGCGCTTATGTGATCTGCTCCGGCCGATCCAGGACGGCGGCAACGAACTCCATGCTGCTGCGGCGGGCGACGAGGTAAGGCGAAGCCCCGATCGTTGATCCATCGGTGCAAGCCAACAAACCTAATGTCGTATTGCCGTTATTATATATAGTAAACATGCCCGTGCGTTGCAACTAAGTCTGGACGAAATTTCAACTACTTGAAGACCCATTCAAATTGCACAAACTATTCTACAGAGATGACACAATTCATCAAATATGAAGTGCCAAACTAAAAATGGAAAACAATTGTGGTCTTGCCGGTTTTCCCGGCAAAGGTATTGTATTATCGGTGGGCTATCATGAACTCTTCCTGATAGAGTTGTCTTGAACTCTTGATTGTTGATACTCAAAATGAGGATTTCAATAGAGCACTTAACCATGTTGGTTCAGAGGATTCACTGCACAATAGCATAGAAAGCTACCCTGAGAAAGTCATTTTCTCTAGCATGATCGTATGGTATGAATGTAACACTAAACCGTGCTGCCATTCTTATAAATATTGGGTGACCTGACAAAAACAATTTGTATTCTTCACCCTTCCCAGTGCAACAGAATAAACACATCACGTCAAACATGAATGCTTGTACATGTAAATGACATATGATGCTAACCAATCTTCTTGTCGACCCGGCGTCACCTTTCAGTAAGCCTCAGAACCAGCTTCTATAGGCCAAGGGTATTCAGCACATCTAAAGTGTTCCTTTTTGCACTCTGCAATGAAGTGGAGCTATACATATTAGCTGAATTTTTCTTACGAAGGCGGATAAGATTTATGTGATCTTCAATGCACCGCTAGAACAGGAGTTGTGCAGCGAAAGCCGAACTATGTTTATCTTCAGAAAATGCATATGGTCAGAGTACTTGTGAAGGTTAGCTACTACTGTATCATAAGCTTCATCAAGCATACGACAGGAAGTACGAGGTGCATACTGACTGCCTTGCCTTGGCCTCGTCATCAAATATTTGAAGCACATAGTAGGAATCGCCATTCTGCAACACAATAATCTCAAATCATTAATGGTGCAGTGAAATTATCCTGCCGGGAAATAAAATGTTGTGGCTTTGCTTCAATTACTCATAGCTCTCTAAAATAATTCTGCCATTTCCTTAGCTAACTAAACTCGCTTATGTTGCCGCAAAGAATGCTTGAAAGTCTCAACCTAGAGTACATAACTTCTATCCAGCTCTTCCTTTCAGTTGTACACATTGTCGAAATTATGTATGCAGTACTGATTCTCTGAAAACCCAATGCATGAAATCTCCCATATTAAGCAAATATCTCGGAAGTATGAAGGAATCCTTTACCGATGTCCTTCTCCATAGCCATGTCACCAGCCTTGGGTCAACACCGTTGCTAAACCACCACATCCAGTAGCTCCGCGCAGGCAACATGTAGCTGCTCGTCCACCAACGCATCTGCCTCCACATCAGGAACGGCTGCCATTGGAAGCTCGCTGCGGCAGATGGGACCCAAGTTGCGGACTGGAAGGAGGCAGTGCCTCCGGCCGGCGGCATCGGGAGGGAGGCAGCATGTCCAGGCGACGTGCCACAGCCGAAATGAGGTGCAGGGCGGTCCTTGCTTGGAGTCGCTCGATCTGGAAACTTAATCAAGAAATGACACACCACCACCATCCAACCACCCAGTGTGGACAACATGTAGGTGTTCCTGAGACCACCGACGCATCAGCCTCCTCATCGAGGACGGCTTCCGTTGAAGCTCGCTACGGCAGATGGGATCTGAGTTGCAGAGGGACAGGAGGATGTCGTCCTGCTGGTAGATCTCGCTGTACTGATGAAGGCGGCTTACCGGCGGCGCTTACTTGAGGAAAGGGCGCATCCGGGCAGCAGTGACCGGAGGGAGAACTAATGAGGAGTAGAGCGCCCGGCGGCGGGGGAATCGTGGAGGAGAGGGTGGCGCTGGACGAACATATCGTTGGTCTTTCCGCCGAACCGTTCTTTGACTTACCGGTGGCAATGGCTGTAATAAAGGATTCGGTGGGAGGGCAAAACCGTTCGAAAGTTTTTATTATTAGGTATAGATATGGATTTCTGTAGTCACCTGTTTATTTTTTTCTGGGTATTTAAAACTTCTATACATAGATTCGTACACGTGCAAAAGGTGAATCATTGTAAAATCTGACGAAAGATACCACTGTCGCTGATAAAAATTGTACATGGTTATCACATAATTGTATAGCCGTTTGGTAGACATTGCCATGATACGTTTTTCAGCTAGAGAGTCTATTTCCAAGACCTACAAGATGGTATCATTCCACAAAATGTAGTACTCCAGCCTTACATCGGTTTAGAATGGTGTAGAGAAACGTGGCTAACAAGTTCTCATACAATAGTAGAAAACATGGCCTTGGTCCGAGCCATTTCACCCCATCCCGGTTGCATTAACCGGGTCTAATGGGGCATTTGTCTCGGTTCCAGCCTCTGCGAGAATAACACAGCGTCAAAGTCGTGGTTCATACCCAGCAGCCGCTCCCTCCTTCCAAAGTTTTTTCCTCTAATAAGGTGGGATGTGTGTGCGAGTTTATTTTTTCTTGGTATGCACACAAGGTGTTTGATGAAATGTCTGAAAGAGTTCACACATTGAAGAACTTGATTTGAGACACATTTAAGTTTCCTCAATCGAGGTTAGCATCCTTCTATTTTCATTTGTCGTTGATATAATGCATGTTCAGTGGTATTTTTTTTGATATTCTGTAATGGTTCTTGATATAATTAATTATATAATGCAGATGGATTGACAATGAATGTACGGTGACCGACGCACCGTCGAGTACATTTTTGACACTTAAAAAATAGAAAATAATATTTATGAAAATAATTTGACCCTTAAAAAAGTCATTTTTGATATTTAAAAATGGAAAACGATATTATGAAAATAATTTGAAGAATCTCTTCGGCGTGATTGTTTCCTATACAAGGATGCACCTATTGTGTAATATGAGATCTTTATCACAAACTATGTTATGGAAATGATCATAATTTAATCATTTGCCTTAAAACTTCTAGATATTAACAGATGATAGACCTTTTGTGTAGACTTTTTTGGTAATTTTGTCAGAAATCAATTTTATCATTTTTTATAGTAACTAGTACACTTTTATCATTTTTTATAGCAACTAGTACACATATAAGGACTCCTTGCATGAGGATATCTGTTCTTGAGGGTTTTATTTTTTTTGATATTTTTGAGGAAATGGTCAAAATGGCCACCAATCGGGGCAGCGCCGCCTTGATCGTGGCGGGCGCGAGTCCGTCGAAGACAGGTTGGTGAGCCGGGTCCAGAGGCCGCGCCACCGGCGCGAGAGGATGCCCGTCTGCGCGGCGGTGCGGACGCAGCGTAGGCGCAATAGGACGATCAGGAGCATGTCGTCCGAGAGGGCGCTTATGCGGTCTGCTCCTGCCGGTCCACGCCGGCGGCAACGAGCTCCATGTCGCGACGTCCGCGGCGGCGGTGGCGGCGAGGTGAGGCGACGCCCTGATCGTAGATCCATCGATGCAGGATTGTGTACTGCAATGGCCGTTACCTAGTGGTATTCTTATGCGGCCGTAGCAGAGAAGGCCAGATAACTCCCTTGGACGAGATCGTCTACATATCAAGATTCAAGAATCCTTCTCCGCCACGGCCAGATAACTCCGTTGGACGAGCTGATGAGCTGATGCCATTGTCCATTGGACGGGACAAGAAGGGTCTTGGTGCATCGATGGGTCTTGGCCGTCGCCCCAAGCTCGTTGCCGTGCGGTCCACCACCGGCATCGCCGCGCCATGGAGCTCGCCGGCGCGGCGTGGAGCAGACCGCATCAGTAATCTCTCAGACGACATGATCCTCCTGGTCCTGGCGCGTCTGCGCCGCAGTGCGGACCGGCCTCCTCTCAAGCCGGTGGCACGACCTTCTGGACACGCCTCACCACGATCGAGGCGGCGTTCTACCGCTTTAGCTCTTGTGGCTGCTCTACATGTGGCTAGCTAAGATCAAGGCATATACTCCGTAAGATCAAGGCAGAAAATAAGGCTGAGAGGGGGTGTGTTTCCTTTTGTCATGATCAACGCATATACTCCGTAAGATCAAGGCAGAAAATAAGCCTGAGAGGGGGGTGTGTTTCCTTTTGTCATGAAAGTCGGGGAGATCCAACATGGAGGCTCACTCGCTAGCGCGCCTAGCTACTTATCTGGCGTCATGTATGGTCCTGTAACTCTTTCTAGCAATGAATAAAGGACGCGTCTAGCCAACGGCCGCGCGTTGGTTGGTCGATTCCAAAACGGAAAGAGTTTCTCCCCGGTCCCTGCACGAACACCATCGTTGCCCACCTCCCTACCCCCTGCTGCTCCTACCCGTCCCACGCGCCACCTCTGCTCGTCGACGGAATGAATCCGCACGCCGTCGGGAATGCTACGCGATTTGCTGGGAGTCCACCCGCCACCACCCAGCACAAGCGGCGCCGCCGCTGCCGCCGCACTCTTCACGATGCAACAGATTCGTGCCCGGATCCGCCGCCCACCGCCGGATTCCTCCCAGCCCACGAATCCACGCCCCTATCAACCTCTGCAGGTTCAGACGGAATTGCTTGCATCCGGCCATGTCGCTCCTCCCTGGCGTGGCCGTCCGCTCCCTGGCACGCCTGTGCTCCAGCGCACGGCCTCCCGATGTGGCGCACAGCCTCTCCCTGTCTTGAGCTCAGTCTAGAGCGCGCAGCTCGTGGAATTGCCATGATGTGCAGTGTTGACGGGAGGACAGAGCGATCAGGCAGGAGATAGAGATGTGAGAGAAAGAAGATACGCTGAGACGGATTGGGGGAAAGATGGGGTCTCACGTGTGTAAAAGGCAATACCTGCTTAATTATACAGATTTGTTGCCAAAAATTGTGTAATAGTTGCTTAATTATACAGCTCTAGGCAATTAATAAATAGCGGTAGGCAACTTATCATTAGAAACTTATCGGTATCACAACAACATCCAATGATAGGAAAATTAACAACAACCAAAGTTATCATTGATACAGGCTGAAAAGAATTTATTTGGCAGCAATTAAACAGCCGTAGGCAACTTATCGAAATCACTCACAGGCTGAAACGAGTTGTTGTTTATTTTTGCCCTTTGTTACATAAAGACACATCAAAATTGCTTTCATTTGCTGTGAGGTTTGCTTACCAATATTGTAATGTCGGTTCATTGCACAACATAGTTGATTAAAGTTATATGAAAAATATTTTTTTTTTCAAGTTTGCCTATCGATATTGTAGGGTTGGTTCATGGCACGGGAAAGTTGTTTCAGGAGTTATACATATTTTGACTATAATTGTGTATTAGTTGTGCAAATTATTCTAACCTGTTTTCGACCCTCGTATAAGCAAATTTGAATCTTAATTGTGCCTATTTCTTGCCTACAACTGTGTAATAGTTGCACAAATTATTCTAATTTATTTTCAAGTAAGAAAATTTGAAACTTAATTGTGCTCAATTTTTCCTATAATTGTGTAATAGTTGCACAAAAATATTCTAATTTTTTTTCGGTCATCGATCGTGTAAACAAATTTGGAATAACTTAGTACCATGATAAGCAATTTTGGTGTGCGAAGAGACAATTTCACAACAGCAATAAGCAACTCCACAACAGTTTTTTTTGTCAAAGCAACTAATATACGTAGTTGGACAACAAAATGATAGAATTAAGCAAGTAATCTATGAAGGTAGGCAACAAAATTGGTACAACAATAAACAATTTGTGTGTGCGAAGAGACATTTTCATAACTACGATAAACAACTCACTACAATTTAAAAACAAATTTGGTCAAAGCAACTAATATACGCAGTTAAGCAACAAAAGCGTTGAGTTAAGCAACTAATTTACGAGTAACCTCATAAATGAATTAGTAGAATTATCAACTATTAAAATATTTTAAGCAATAAATTTGTAGAATTAAACAAGTAATATATGAAGGTAGGCAACAAATTGATAGGTTTTAGCAACTGTGGTTTATTTTTTTCCTTTTCTTCTCTTATCTCTTTGCTTTCTCTTTTTCAAAAAAAATCTCTTTCCTCTCTATTCTACCATTCTCTTTCTTCGCTAACATGCACAAGAGGCCACCGTTCTGGAAAAAAGTCCATGGGCATCATAGATCTGTTGTGTATATAACTAGAACAGGAAGGATTAAAATGCAACATGGTCAAAGAGATAGGATTCTCCCCGACCTTCCTCCCCGCCAGGCACTCTGGTTCGTAGAGAAGCTAGAACACCGCAAATGGGGATCGAGCGGCTCGCCGTTCAAGCCCTGGAGGGCTCGCCGTCGCCCCCGCACCGCCCTGCCCTCCGCCGTTCTGCTCTTGTGGATGGCCAACGCGGTTATCATGGCTGCCCACGCTCGCAGCAGGATTTGAGGTACTAACGCGGTCAGTCGACGCAACCTAGCCGGCAGCGCGGCGCCGTGGAAGTGGAGACCAGCGCCGTGGAGGTGGATGCCGGAGGCTGGAGCGCGTCGGAGGCCCCACCGGGTGAGCGCGCATCTGGCAGTCGGGAAGACAGGCGGGTCGGGAGTGACTCGTTGGGGACGAAGGTGAGAGCGTGTGCTTGTCGTGTAGCGCCGCCGTCTTCTTGCCCCAAATAGCGCGCGAGAGAAGAAGCATTTAGGATGAATAAAGATTCAGGTTGTTCTAAAAAAAACTCTCCAATTCTGTACAGAAACCATGGCCATGGCGCTAGGTCTTAGCGATTTCGGTGGAGCAGGAGCTGAGGAGCGGCCTGGGGGGTGGCCGGGACAGATCGGCCCACCGGCCGGAGGTTCAGCAGCCGGCGAACGACGCTAGCTGCGCAACGGCAGAAATTTGATACCAGACTGTTCGTTCTTTGTTTTTGCAACCAAACAGAAACAAAAATTAACAAATTTATACTCAAGTGTCATGGTTCAAAGGGAAACCTTTTGTGTTTTCTCTTAGTATGGCCCGTCCATTGATTGTTTTTTCCACTAAATGTAACAACTCCTCCAACATTTTCATTATGTTCCTGCTCAACGCTTCTGTTTGGTTTGTGATCATCAGAGAGTGCAATAGCTACAAACAAGACAACATGTACTGATTTACAAACACATTTTATAGAATCCATATGTATATTCCAACTGGGAGACAAATACTGGTAGCTAAGTTTCCCGTGCAATATTATCTAGCATTCTTGCCTAAATGTAATTTGTGAAGGCAACAAATACTGCTAGATGACATGTAAACCGTTTAATGAATGTAAAGGAATAATGTGAACATAAACATAATATTAAGGGAGCATATTCTAGCCGTTGTTTGTCGGTGTACTCGCCTCAAACATTGCGGATGAGGCTACCTTCTGAGAATTGGTGCTGCAACCTGTTGTAAAAACATACATACAAGTCTTAAAGATTGCACCAAAACACCTCATATAAAAGCAAGCACATAAAAATGTATTAATCGCATCCCGGGGAGGAACCCCTTCCCCATCGAAATCACAAATTGAGCTTGGAAGCTTGTAAACAAGCAAATAAGTTGGATATGGATTTATAAGGAGAGCATCTACAAATAACTCTAACTATTTGAAGTCACAATATGGACTTCTCTAAGTCATAACTTGCAAATACCAATCTGTTGTTTCCAGATTTAGAAGGGGCCAGCCAATCCCGCTATGGGGAGAGGAGAGGGAGCCCTCGGGAGAGGATTTAGGAGAAGGGGCTGGCGGGCTAGGGAAAGCTATGCGGTATTGGTCGGCGACGGTGGTGGACGGTGAGGGGATTGGGAGACGAGGAGGTGCTCTTGTTTTGAATTTCGATGTGAAGCTATGCGTGAGTGGGCGAGGACGAGCGAGAGATGTAAAACCCTATCTGTCCATTTTTGCAAATTTATCCATCTACTTCTCTTATTTCTTTACAAATGCACACGGTTTGTTTACAAAAACCGATTGTGATTTACTTTTACATCACACTCCCTTTTTTTCGTAAAACCTGCAACTTCATCGTTTACCCTTATATTTTTTAGATCATGTGTGATTATTTGGCCTAAAAACGACCATTCAACCAGATTTACTTTCAAATGTAAGACATAGGGTATATCACATACAAACGATTGTTTACACACACGATTGAAGGGGCCCGATTATACTAGTGAACTGTGCCGCTCCATGCAAAAAGCTTTTACAAACAAAGATTTCTACACCAATTGTTTTGCTCTTGCTGAGATTGACGAACAGGCTGTTAAAGTATGGAGGAGTGCCGCCCCCTAAAATGCAGGATATTCAACTCGCTTGTACGTCGACGCCGCCTTCCCACAAACTGCAGACGCTTCCGTCACGGACTAGCCTCCTCTGCGACATGTCCTTGATGCCCTCAAGATGAAGACGTCGATCATCTTCTCATCCGCTGCCACAAAGCCCAAGAAGTTTGGAGCTACTTCTTCCCCACTTGCACAAGGTCAATCAACTCGGTCCAAGATCTTTGGAGGTTCCGCAGCACCAACTATGCAGAGTCCACAATCTGCACGGCTATTGCTTGGAACATTTGGAAAAGGCGCAACGTCAAAGTGTTTAATGCACTTGATGAACCGTTGCTTGTTGTCCGGGCTCGATGCCTTGAAGTCGTTCGTCTCTGGGCGCACCGCTGCAACCAAGCTCCAAATGTCCACCTTCTCAAAACATGGTGTATTTCCTTTGAGCCTCCATGAACACAAATAACCTTGTAATTTTCCCCTTTGTATCAAACGCTGTCCCCTGCTGATTACTTTGAAATAAAATGTTCAGGCTGGCTGTAAGGCCCGCCGTAGCACAGGTAAAAAAAAAGTCAAAAATAAAAGGAAGAATGGCATACACTATTTTTTTCCTGGAACATTGACTACAATCCATAGGTGCATTCACGTGGGCATATGATAGACTTTTCTTCCTATTAAGTTAGACTTGGGTACCGTACCAGAGCTTATAGTTTGGCGAAGTCAGTCACAAACGCGTACGGATTGAGACACATTTCCAACCATAAATGATATACATCGTATTGGGCGAAGTTTTAGAACCGAATTTTTTTTCACAGAGTGATCGGCATTTACAATTACAATGGTTACCGAGAAATAGTGGACGATTACCGCCCAAAATTTTGAAATGAAATTTCAATTCGAAAGAAAATATTTCGGTACCTTGTTATATATGTGTGCGTCAGCATTTAGTAAGCTCAGTTAATTTTGCCCCTTATGCAGATTCACCGTGGGGGGCACAGCTCGGCAAATGTAGTTACCGGGCTTATCTATCCGGTTAACCAAACACACATCCTGATAATTATCGAATGCCAAGATAAACAATTAATATCGGTGGTCTCACTTTGACTGTTCTTCTCCACCAACTCCTAGCTAGGGTACTATCTCTGTACGCTCTACATTTCAGCTTCCTTACTAATCATTGTATTAATTTGATCCCATGCGAAGCTTCGCAGCTCCTTAATTCGTCGCCGTGTTGTTTCCGCGTGTTTCCTGTGTTCATGGAACGAACGAGCTGGTTCATATAGCTCCGTTCATATAGCTCCGAGGGTAATAAGCTCCATTTATCTCCTGAAGCAAAAAAAAAGGAAAAGAGGTTCGTCCGTTATCTTGGCCCCCTCTTTCTGTTTCTCCTACTTATTTTTTTAGGAAACTCTGTTTGTCCTGCTATTGTTACCTTTTGGTTTCCATTTTCTTGGCCTACGAGATGATCTATGAATGAGTTTAAGAAAATGAAATATGATCTGTTTGTACTTTGTACAGGAGCAGAACCAAGACCAATCTATTTGGGGACGTCCCAAACTTCACTAAGTTATCTCTGATTGATTCTTGGTTTTTGTTGACATGGTAATATATCTATCTATCTATTTATTTCTCTCTCTCTCTCTCTCTCTCTCTCTCTCTCTCTCTCACCAGCTCTCATTTTTTCTTTTATTTAGGCTGGAGCTGGACTGATGAACCGTACTCGCGGCATGGCCGAAGGAGTGGTGGTTATGGTGTGCCCGGTGATTCTAGCACTGGCTCTGGACAAGATCGACCGCAAAGCGTTTAGACACGGCGCTTTCCATGGCATGCTAACCATGGCATGTCTTACTTTGATAAGCGGCATCTGCCCCGTGCTCCTCTGCAGCTTCTCCCAGAGATTTCCCGGCGTACGTTGCGTCAGGCCTTCGCCCCTGACTTCGGTTCTTGCATCCCTTTTCTCTTCTTGCCTCCTAGTCCTCGCCTGCTTCATCGCACAGCTAATCGTCTCCTACAAAACCCTGATCGCGGTGAGCGTCTTATCTGGATTTTTCGTCCTGGGACGATTGGTCTGCTACAACCGTCAGCAGAATATCGTACCGTACCCACCGGCGCTGGACAGCATACTCGACGAATCACACGAGTTCTTGACGGGTCTCACAGGTATTCTGTTTCTGGGGCTGGAAGGTTTGGCGCTGGAAAGCCATGAGAATCCGAAGTTCCAAAACGGTGTCGGGTCCGTGGGAGCAATCAGTCTCATAGTATGCGCTCTTGGTGTGTGCCTGATGTTTCATGAGATGATCCCCCCTGTACATTTCAATGTGAAGCCAAAGATTGTGGTCTTCACTCTGGTGCTGGACTTCCTCATGGCTGGTGGTACCTTCCTGCTATTGACGATGGTCATGTTTAATCTCATGAAAATTCCAGGCCTGTTAATCCTCACACCCGCGTTTGGAATCCTTATTGAACTTATATGTCGAGTGGCCCAGGAACGGAGGAGAGAAGCTGTCATCATCCAAGTACAAGTGCCTACACCGGCACTGGCTTCGCTGGAGCTAACAAGAGTCACCTTCACCGGATTCCTGGCTGTGTCAATAACAGCCATCAAAAACACTTCGGCCGATTCAGATAAAAATGACACTTCGCCAAGCAAGCTCACCTTCGGTTTCCTAGTGTTTGCGGGAGTAGCCATTGTGTCTGGCATCTCATGGAGGCTCCTGACACAGTCGCAGATAAGGATCCGCCTGGCCAATTCTGGACCAATTTATCAAGCTTCACCAGATCAAGTTGCTACCTCCGCCAACCTAGCTTCACTGTGTACACATTTCTTCATTGTAATCGCTACGATTCTATTCCTTGCAATGGCCTGGAGCAAGTGAAACAACAATGCACGAAATATCATCTTGTACTCAATTTTTTAGTTACACCAGCACTCATATGTTATAACAGGTCTTGTGTACTACATCTGTAAACTGAAATAAGTTGATTCAGTTATTCCTTTTCCTTTAGGGACATACACTGGTGAAATGAACTCTGCTACTGTTGTCTTGATCAGTTAATTTGTTATTATTGAAGGATCTTCCAGTCTTCATATTCGTGTCTTATTTGTACCTCTCCAGCTGGTTTTTGTAATCGCCTTCGTACATTTAAGATTGATGGGTGATCTCACTTCTGACAGTCTTGTTCTGAAGAATAAGACCCATGTTTGCGCCAATGTTTGTCATGATAGCACTAACGTAGACATGGGTATAGCCAGGCTTTTGATCATTCCGTGAAAACCTTTTTTTTAAGTGATCTTGCAAGTTTATATTTTATCTTGAAATTAGTACACTAAAAAGCTAGCTTCTTAAGTTCCGTATTTTTTCACTTTCTTGATTTATGTGCTTGTTCAAAATAGGGCAAAAAAATTCCGCTTGACCATCCATAGATAGGTGGTGAATTTTTCAACAACACCACCCATGTTGTACAAATATGATCTGTTTGTACAACATGTGTGGCGTTGTTGAACGATGGCCATGGCCATTGAACATGTGGTAGAACTTTTTGTTTGCGAAGCCTCACCGCTAGTCTGGCCGTTTTCACGTCCAATCACCTTGTAAATAAATGTGTACTACTCCAGAGAAATGACATATATTAAAGGAGAAAGACGAACAATACATTATACTACTTCATATCAACAAATTGTTAACTCGATAACATAAAGATAACAATATTAAAAATAAATCCGAATTAACACGAACTAAACCTACTTAATCTACTTCTTCCTTTCCCTGGAATCTTAATGGGCAGCTGACTGACGTGACTTAGGAGTCCTCATAGTCAGACATACCAGAGTCATCGACGTCCTCGGATTTATTGACGTCCTCGTTGACCACATTGGCCTCGCTATGGGCGCGATGCAAACGGCCACAACTCGTTGTTGACAACATCATACGCAAACTTGTCCCGTGGAGCCCTATACTCGTAAACCAGATTTTGCGGCAGAAACTCTCCACGCGCATCTTCGCCAGGAGCGGCGGTCTCGTCCTCGCTGATGGTGCCATCATCTTTCTCGTAATTGTCGCACCAGTACAGAATGACATTATAAAAAAAAGAGTCAAAACCCTCATCAGAAACGGGAAAAGTCTACGTTACATAAGCCCTGTTGTCGATATAAAGAGCCACATCAATAACGGAGAGACTGACCGTCACCAATGAGGCCTCTATTTGTTGCTGATCAGTCTATCAAAGTTCCAGTTTCAACCCGTTTGCACCGAGCTTTCTTTATACCTCGATAGCACAAGTACAAAATGATAGGAGACTTCATTTTATAAATTTACGCAATATTATAGATTACATATGTCTGACTAAACTTATCTTCTTATGCTTCGCAAAACTATCATTATCTTCCTAACTAAACATGTCGTGTCAACCCATCTTACTGCACCTATCATTGCAGATAGTACAATAAGCGAGTGTTGATGTATCTAATGTGCACTATCTAAAATGTTTGTACATATCTTGCTCTGGCCGAAAGGTGACTCCTCTATAAATGGAAGCTGAAACGACAAAAGAGAATATATGACTCCATGCTAAATCACTATACATATAGCAGAAAGAACATATAACACAAAGGATGCATAACACAGAAAAACAATTGTTTTTTTAATTTTAAAGCAGGCGTATCCGCCATCTGATTAGATAGAAAAGAGGTTTATGTATATTATTTTAATCTAGGGACAAAACCCTTTACAGGCAAAAACAAAAATAAAAATTATCTCTGGGATCTTGCGTGTTGGCGAAAGCCCGCAACTCCAAATCTTCCCGCACCAAGGCCACCACCTACATAGACGAGAGCACCACACTACGGTAAATCTTTTGCCTCCTCTCCTTCCATATCCCCCACTTAGTAGCTGTAGGGCGCACCAACTCGGGCACGCAACAAAGAACTCCACGGACACGAAAGGCACCTCCTAGCAACATAGACAAGGAGTGTCCAGGCATCATGAACTTCTGCATCTAGGTCACCCTCGGCGGCACCTTCCGCTCCAACCCGGTTCATGGCGTCTTCTTCCTAGTCTTCACGGAGAGGACGAGATCGTTGATGGCCGCCGCTGCTAGGTCCGTGGTAGGTCCATCGAACAAGGCCAAGAAATCTTGCCGACGACGCTCTGAGGTGGTAGCCTCCTCAGGCTTCGAGCCGAGACGACGTGCTACCGCCTCCATGGCCAGCTGCTCTATGTTGGCGCCATCCGGGTGCATCATCGCGATCCTGCCGCTCCTCCGCACAGACGACACCTCCATCTCCAACTCGTGGACCGACGCCATCGACGGCGTGCCCAAAACAGTAGTCGCCAACGGCATTGTGATCCGAGCGAGGAAGCCTGACAAGGGGCTCACAGGTGCACCCACTTCCATGGCATGAAGTCGAGTGCTAGACTGCTCCGACGCCGTATTGTCCTTCAGAAGCTGTATAGCATGTCCTCCTTCTCAGCAGCATGCACACCCTCATCTCCGCACAAACTAATTGTTGTGTGTTACTAGCACATAATGATTTTGTTAAAAACATAAATATACAAGCAAATAAATGAGACAATATACAATACTAACATTTCTTTTTACTCTACACAATGAAGATAGTAACATATATACATATTACTAATATAACTTGGTACCAGCTATGAGTAGCCTAAAATTGATGGATAGTATGAATAGGTTAAAAGTATGGACTGAATGTCATGTGCGGACGTTAGATAATAATCCATCGGTTCTAAAATAAGTGCCTCAAGTTCGGTTAAAAGTAGATATATCTTGCATGTTTTATGTCTAAATATATCTATTCTTTAACAAATTTAAGAAAGTTATTTTAACCGAGAGAGTATTATAGATACGACAAAGCCGTTTCCCACCATTAGTTTTTAATTAGTATGGACCGGTTGTGAGCATAAAACAAGAGCTCTCCAGTTCGTTACGTACGATGGGGCCAAGAGGACCTAGCGCTAGCAGCCGTGCGTAGTCCCTCCTCTCGTTCGCCCAACGGCTAAGTCAAATTTATCACACTAAATGACAAGTGTAATCAAAGTTTATGTGGAAACCAAGCTATAATAGTTTTTGGCACTTAGAAGTTGGATTCGTGTACAACTGCATCTTCCTTGCTCCAATGTTGAAAGTTTATATCAGCCTGCTAGACATTCTACTTGGTTGTTCACTTGTTCGTTTATTGTCGTTTAACAAAAAGAGTATTCAACATCTTAAACCACCAGCCCACGACAAATAAGAAATCGGCCTGCAGTTTTTTTGTCGAAATGGGGAGCAACCCCAACCTCTGCATCCAAACAACCGGCCGGCAACTGCAATTACGAAACTATACATACGTTCTTAAATATAAAATGTTTTAACATTTTTTTATATTCATACGTGTCTACATGTATCTAGATACGTTTTAGTGTCTATGTCAAATATTTTTAATCTGTATCTAGGTAACATATGTAATACCAAAAACATATTATATTTAAAAGTAGAGGGAGTATTAATTAATTAGTAGTACATAGAAAGGGATGTTCTAATGTCGTCAAGCAGACCGGCAGGAAAAAGACCGGCAGGAAAACAACTACGGAGCTTAAGATCATAGTGATATTGACGCTCGGGGCGCTCTTTCTTATGGACCAGCTTCCGCACCATGTAGCCGAGGGGTTCGCTATCTCCCAGTTCCTCCTGTTCCTTAGCTCCATGGTGGCGGCACTGACACACATGATGAAGAAGCTGCCCCCTGGCGATTCTTTACCAGGCATAGAATCAGCGTCGGAGATGCTCCACAAGACCTTGCTTCTCCTCCTGCTGGCGATGGTACACACGGTTGCTGCAGAGTTGCTCGGCGAGGATGTTGTTCTGTTCTGCTTGCCGGAGCTCATCCCTGTGGTCGTCTGGTTCAGCTTTGACCTCGACCGTAAACCAGGCAGCAGTTATTTCGTCGACAGGACGAAGCCACAAAAAAATTCTATATGAGGGAAAAGGCAGTCTGGCCTGCTTTTCATTGATATTAGAAGGAGTGTACAGGAGTACAAATTAACCAAAAACACGGGGGAAAAGAGCTACAAAGTCCTATGACTGCAGCGAATAGTGCTGCAGCCCGCAAAAGAGGGGGAATGGAGAAATCAGTCAGGCTCCCTTGGACGTAGGATCAGTTCTGCAGCTCCAGGTCGCCCTGCGGCACGCCAACATTTAGCCTCGTCCAATATCAATGTGTGTAATCCGACAAGTGATTCAGTCTTGTTGTTGAAGATCCTTGAATTTCTTTCTTTCCAAACCGTCCACCAAGTAAGGTGTACAAGGGCACACCAGCTTTTCTTGAAGGTTGGTGGCAACCGCTGGCGAGTGCGTGTTAACCAAGAGTCGAGGCTGGTATCTGTCTGTGTAGGTATTAAGGCATTATTGAGTCCGGCTATGTGAATCAGTTTACCCCATAGTCTGATGATTACCGGGCAGGTGGCGAGGAGATGCAGCGCAGACTCCTGCTCACTGAGACAAAAAACACAAGCCGCATTGTGAGGCCACCCTTTTTTCTGTAAGCAGTCAGCAGTGTGGCATTTGCCCAGAATTGCAAGCCATCCAAAGATGCGGCATTTGAGAGGTGCCCCAGAACTCCAAACAGTTTCCTGGAAGTTAAACCTGATGGAACCTTCGAACTGCATTTCATAAGCTGAGGCGGCAGAGTACTGACCATTATTGGTCCATCGCCAAGTAACCGAGTCAGGTGTACCATTCTGTAGCTGTATGGTGTGGACGATATCATGGATGAGCAGGAATTGGTTGAGGGCTATGACTGGTAGGTTCAGCTTGAAGTGCTTCATCCATTTGTTGCCGGCGACGGCTTGTGCAACAGTGAGGTTTCTCTTGGTGCAGCATTGAAACAAGTCGGGCGCAATAGCTGCTAGGCTCTTCCCCTGAGCCCATGGATCCTTCCAGAAGTGGATTCTCTGGCCATCTCCGAGGTTAAAGCAAACTGCAGAGTTGAATAGGTTTCGAGCTCGGTCATCAATTCCCAAGGGTAGATTCCTCCATACTTTGTCAGTTTGCGTCCAGGAATGCCACAGCCACCTGACCCGCAGAGCCGTGGCCTTGCGCTGTAGGTCGACAATACCAAGGCCACCAAAGTCTGGCGGTCTGCAGATGGCCGCCCATCTCACAAGGCACCTGCCCCCGTTTGCCAATTCGTCGTTGCACCAGAGGAAGCCTCTGCGGAGCTTGTCAATGGCCTTGATTAACCATGTCGGCGGGTCAATGACAAGCAGTTGGTGAATGTGCATAGCAGATAACACATGCTTAACCAGCAGTAACCGTGCATCAAGGGAGAAATTTCCTTTGTTCCAGCCTTTCACTTTGGCAGCAAGCTTATCGAGATAGGGTTCGAGGTCACTCTTGCGCAACCGCTGGTCAGATAGAGGGAGGCCCAGGTATGTGCACGGGAAGCTCTGAACCGGGCAGGATAGTAGTGCAGCAAGAGAAGCAACGTCCAAATGAGAGCACTGGATAGGCAGCACTGAGCTTTTTGTAAAGTTTGTAATAAGACCAGAGGCTTCCCCAAAACAGTTCATGATTAGCTTGACAGATTCCAGCTCCTCTTGATCAGGTTCAGTGAAAATCATCACGTCATCTGCGTATAAAGACACACGGTTCTGGGCCTGCAGGTATCTATTGGTCTTGAGAGCGCCTAAACGGTCAGCCATAGCAAACAGAGCGGCAAGGATATCTGTGGAAATGACAAACAGCTGCGGGGATAGAGGGTCCCCTTGCCTGAGTCCACGGCGATGGTAGATGCGCTGAGAGAGTTCACCATTCACAATAATCTTCGTTGATGCAGTGTAGAGCAAGCAGGCGATCCAGTCTCTCCATTTCTGTCCGAACCCTTTGGCCTCCAAAACTTCCAGCAGGAACTCCCAGGAGAGGGAGTCAAATGCCTTCTGCAGATCAATTTTCAAGAGTAGTGTTGGGAATTTCTTCTGACGGAACAATCTAGCCTGGGCTCGCACGAAGACGAAGTTGTCATGAATAGCTCTGTTCTTGATGAATGCACTCTGGCAGGGGTGGACAAGTTCGTGCATTCTCGGGCGCAATCTTATTGCAAGTATCTTGGTGAAGAGCTTCGCAAAGAAGTGGATTAAGCTTATTGGTCTGAATTGGCTAGGGTGTGCAGCTTCAGGCCCCTTGGGCAGCAGGATCATGGTAGCCGAGTTCAGAAGGTGCAGGTTCCGTGAGGTGCAGCATTCTAGTGCATTTATGGCTCTCATGATGTCGTACTTGATAATTGTCCAGCATTTTCTAAAGAAGAGTGCTGAGAAGCCATCGCTACCGGGTGCTTTATCAGATGGGAGTTCGGAAATTGCAGCAAGAACTTCTTCGGGGTTGATGGGCGCCTCCTGATCCGAAAGGTCCACTGGGTGAATGCCCAACTCATGGAAGTTTAAAGTGTGCTGTCTAGGGCGAGATTGACCTAGAAGTTGCTGGAAAAACTGCCAGAATGCATCAATTTTGCCCTCCTGTGTGCACAACATTATCATATTCTACCCTATGGATGAAGTTTTTGCGTCTTCTAGCCGAGGCTTTGGCATGGAAGAACCGTGTGTTAGCGTCACCCTCACGCAACATGGATATATGAGGAAATGGATATACCAGTACTACCACCACTGCACCAAAGACGATAGATATATGAGGAAATCCTATAGTTTTGTTTGTGTCTTTCATGATTTAGATTCTAGAGTCTATTTGTTGAAAAGTCACCAAATCAGAAGACACGGTCTCATATGTTTACAGTTCTCCTATATATATATATGAATTGGTCTTTTTGTCTTGGCGTGGGAGATGGGGATGCAACTTAAACTATAATTCTGTCCTTATGTGCGATTGTAAGTACGCTTTATGGCTTCAAACCTTTTTAATGTAAATATTGTGCTGAGAAATCTATATATTTTTCCTTCGTCTCTTCATTAATTCAGTATCCGACATCGAATTAAATTTCTGGAGCCTCTTGGCGAAGCGTCACTCTTAAAAAATTCAGTAGATTTATATAATGAGCATTTCCAAAACCTTGTGGTAATATATATGTGCCTTCTATTCTTCTGTAATATATATCAGGAAACAGCCAGTTTGACGTGAGCATTTCAACGTTGCCTGTGACAAACACATAATTTACCGCAGGCCATCCAGATTACTCACAGGAAATAAAAGATCACGACAAAACCAGAGAAAAGATCACATCAAAATAATGCTAACGACAAATTAGACAAAAGATTCAACAAAAACTTGAATTGGTAGTAATTTCATAAACTTATATATTTAGATTGATCTTGTCCAGAAAATACATGGACAGTGGGTTCTTTATCTACTGGTTCAGGGACTGCCAATTCACCAGCTTCACATCCAGTTCTATTTTTTTTCTTTTTTAGATAAAGAGCTCTATTTTTTGTTTTGTTTCTGAAAAAATGAATCAATGGTTTTGCCCTTGACCATCGTTACTCCCTAGTACACAGTGGAAAACAATCTGTAAGATTCAGTTTGGTGCAAAATCTATGACCTAGCTAGAATTTCCCCAATACTAAGATGCAATTAAATGGAGCTAAAAGTTAAGAACTGAAATGGGATTGCGGTAGGAAAGTGGGGAAATTACCAGGAACGGGACTGGGAGACAGGGAGAGAGCTTGCCGCCGCCGGACGAGAGACCACAAAGAAACCCTCTCGCACACGAGTAAACAACGCTCCCAGATAGAAAAAAAAAGGAACCAATGGGCCTTACGGTCTGGCTCCGCTTTTGTTTTTTTAAAGACAAACAATTAATTATTAAATCCAGGCATCTCGTCCAACCAATTGAGCCTTTCTTCATCCACGAAATAGTGTACTACACTTACTAGTTGAGTGCCCGTGCGTTGCTATGAACCATAAATAAAACGTAGATGAGTTGCAATAGACATATAGATAAATTATTACACCGTATATAAACACTACATCTCTATGCTCCATTTCCCTTTGACTTCCTTCTCCCTCACTAATCGCTCAACCTATGTTAACCTTTATTGTTCGACGCCTGTCATGTTAGAGAGGAATATATTTGTCATTTGAACCGATCATGTAGTAGTAGCAAAGAATTCTCTCGTAACCTGTTTGTGCCACGAAACAGTAACCATGTAGATCACATTATTGTACTTTACATGTTTAAACACTTTATTAAAATTCCGAGCAAACACCTGTGATAACTAAAATAAAACATTCATACATACTACCACAAATTATCAAGAGTCTTGTTTATAATATGTACATTCATACATTGAAAAGCGAACATGATGAATCTTCCTGATTGCTCAAATCGTCTAGATCTTATGCATCTTGTTTCGGATCTTAGAACCATCTATATAGTTGAGAACCCAGTAATTATTTAGTGGATCAAATACAGTTTAGAGCATACATAATTATCCACATGTACATAGCGGGGCTGACCATGATGCTGAAGTACACATATAATAGTTCAAAAGATCCATGGAGGATACACCAAATACATCACTCTGTGAGCATATGCATGCCTCATATGTAAGTAAGCGTACTTGATGCCGATTTTCCTCCTTCCTGCTATTCTCTCCGCGTGATCGCCGCCACTGCTCAGGACTGATCTCTCTCTCTCTCTCCCTCTCTCTCTCTCCATGATGTTGATCGGTGCCGGGTGCAGGGGCGACAGGATGATGAGGGGCTGGAGCCGTAGGCAGAGATGGAGCATGACAACATCATGTCGTGACATTTTTCTGATATAATGGTTAACATAGAAAAAATAGCAAAAAGATTATCGGTATGACACAAGAAAAGGCTTACTAAACTAACGTGCCTAACTATCCCACCGACACACTCAACATTATGTATTTATGCCCAACTAAATGGTGATGCTCTTGTGACTGGCTAAAGGGGTGCAAGGATATGAGTTAGCAGTTTGCCAATGCGGATTTTGAGTTGGAACTTGCATGTCAGCAAGAGCAATCCGATCATGTTAGTTATAGTACAATATTAAACTGAAAAATACTTTACCATGAATGAACATTGAAAAATAATGACGTCTTATGTTATGTATAAGTCGTGGGTTGTTGTAAAAATATTAAATTCTGATTGTAGGAGGCATCTGTTAGCACTATAAGAATCTTAAACACATGGGAGCCCATGAATAATCTTGGGTCTCTTCACAATGTATCCAGCTCCAAGCCAACTTAAGTAGGGGTGTAAACGGATAGGATAATTTCCGCACCATATCCGGTTCTGAAACCGTTTTCAACAATCCATATCCGGTTTTATGGAATCCGACGGATAAGGATATCCGATTCCGAACATGACACCCGGATATGGTATAGGATATGGTATGTAGAATAGCTTAAAATATGGATTATCCGAAATTTAAATAGGATTATCCGATGGTTTGAATCCGAATAATCCGATTTTCTACCGAAATGTCTATTCTAATATAGCATAATTTGCAGCTAGTAAGTTGTCGAGTTCATTAATCGAACAACATCTCACTTAAATATTCATTGTAAAGACTATAAATTATAATTTTGTTAGTTATTAGGTTGTCGAACAATTGTTTTTGTACGTACGGTTTGACAATTTACTTGTATACGTATCTATCCGATTAAGTTTGTTACCGCTCCGAATCCGCCCCGTTTCCGTCTCCGAATCCGTCATCACGGATATACGCATCCGAATCCGCATCCGGTCATTATCCGGTCCGATTCGAATCCGATGAAAAATTATGGTAAAGGATATGGTAAAAGAAAAATCCGATCCGATCCGATCTGTTTACACCCCTAAACTTAAGTGACCACAATATCTTGAGACAAAGTTTCTCATCACATATAATCATAATTATTAACGGAGCTTGAAGATAGCAAGACTGACCTTTTCAAAATCCGATGAATCAACAAAGGAAGCTCTTCAAGAATTCTAGCATCACGGTGACCTTGCTTTCGTGTAACACGTAAAGGTCAACAATTGTGTATTGTGAAAAAAGTTGACACTATTGAAAGTGGTATGCAGACATGCCTAATGAGCTTATAATACAGTATATCAGGAGTATCAGTAGAGGGATATGGGCTCTATCTGATGCAAAGTAAATGCATGTGCTCGTTTTCCAGGTCACCATTGATCTTAAAATAAATAACGTATAAAGAGAATACAGAATTTACAAACCTTCTATGAAATTTTAGAAGTGGACTGCTTATAACGCCACTATCCAATATCCAGAGCTCACCCTAATGTTGTGTGTGCACTGACATAACACAGTTCCTCCAACTAACCTTGAAAATCTAACCTAAATAGTAACCAATTAACCTGCCTCACTACCTGGTAAATACACTCACTAATGAAACCCACATTCCAAAATATAATTCCATGCATTACTTCAACAGCATAAACCCCATATATTCTAGTCTTGTACAGACACTTCTCCTGATCTGTTGACCAATCTGGTACAAACCTTATATAGTGAGAAGTGAGAACACTGCTAAATATGCATACACGTAATCTTTTTTACACAATGAGATGCCAACTCATCACGCAATAAATAAATTTCAGACCATGTGGGTCCCTCGGACCAAATATCAATACATACAAGATTGTACTTAACTTATGAAAACCATATTTTAATTTTGCATATGACACCATAGTAATCATGCTCTCCTAGGCACCAGCAGGCATGCTCAATCCTCTGGAGCAACCGAGAAAAAAAACAAATCAAATTGATCATACTGAAATGAAATTCAGAATTATTCCCTAACTTTTTACAAAAAGAAAATGGACCCACAAATTTCACCTTCTGAAACATTTTGGAGGTTGATTCTTGCTCAATAAAATCCTGTTTGGATACGACATCAAGGACAGTCTCAGAGACTCCACTTCGAGAGGATAATGCAAAATTAGGACATGTTGTCATCGGCAAGTCTTAGACAGTCTCATGCATGTAAGAGATCAAGATACTGTAAATTTGAATTTATCTTAGACAAATTATGTGTATGCACGATCAGTACACAAGTGCAAATAATTGTTCATTATGCCTAGAGTATTTGAAATCAACTAAAGTTTTGCAAATAAGGAAATCAAACACATATCAACTTGAACAATAATATACTGCATCAGTTTGTGCTCGATCTGTGAGATACCAACAAATTCAGTTTGTGCACGGACATACCGAGCTATCGGCATCACTGCTGGTAGCTGATGCTAACGCTGGTGCTTGTGTACCAGCTACAATGTCAGAAATAAACATGGACCAACGCTCTGGCGAGCGTGGCATCTGCTGGACGGCCCTCCGGTCGTTTCTGGGACTGCGCCGCCGCCCAGCGTCCTCGCCGGATGACTCTTGCGCCTCTCGCCTGGGGTGCGACCTGTTCGGGCTCACGCTTCGCCGCCCTTGGAGATCTGGCAGCTCTCCCCTCTGGCCTAGATGGTCTGGACGTCGAGCACGTCTCCGATCAGGCGACAACGGAGGAGATTGAGGAAGTCATTGAGGTGTAATATTTTCTAAGTGCAGGGATAACATCGAAAAAGAAAATAACGTACCGGACACCTTAAGCCGTATTATATAGTAGAGAATAGAGATAGAGATACAGATAGAGATATTGGAACCGTTTCGTCATGAACATCTATTAAATTTGGTAGGATGAGACACAGAAAAGATTGGCACGGCCTATGGGCGAGGATGACACACTAGAAAATGTATGTATTTGCCTTCTGTATTCACATGTGAAATCTTGTGGTGATAGGCTTGCCTTCTAAAATATGAAATCTTCTACATTCAGTAACCGGACGGATGTGCATAGTCTGTCACCTTTCTTTCTCTTAGCGTAGTCTGCATCTTAGCCTGAATATGACTCTTTCTTGTATGGCGTGCATGTTTCTCCATATTTGAGTATTGAGAAAATTATAGCAAGTCTATATGATTTTCAGCCACTCACCAACTCTACAGCAAAATTAAAACCAGGAAAAATGTGCTCTGTATACGATTGTGGCAATGCAAATAGAACAGAACAATTTGTCCAATGCAGCAATGCTAAATATGAATTTTAGTGAGACTATCTTTCATACGCAAGATGAGAAATTTCTTCTCCCGCTATATCTTACCTCATGTTAAATTTTCCTCTGGGTTGAGCTGTTATCTCAACTAGATAATGTAGACGCGTGTTGTCGCGCCCGTCCATTAGGATACTATTTTTTTAGGTATTAATGAAAACATATTTGAAATTTGGCTTATCTGACAATCTATCATGCGTAAGACGTGTACATTACTGAGAAGGAACAACGGTAAATAATTACAACGAAAAAATAAACTCTAACCAGCCTAGCAGCCATGTCTCCTCAAAGACAAAGGTGTCTCAACTGGCCAACAAAAAGTCCATGGTCACCTGACAGAGTGAAAATGGCCATATCAAAACTGACACATTTGTACTCCACATCAAAATTGTATCCGTTCCTTATTAGTGACCAAATATGATGACTCATTCGTTGCAGCCATATTTGCATCATCCGTGGAGTGTTAGTTGGTGGGAAGCGATGTTTTCTACCATAGAGATTTCAATATGGAGTACACTTTTATTGGAGTCAACAACTAAACTATATTTAGGAAAAAATTATGAAAATAAAAATATTATACTGGTGTGTCAAATACATGTTTTTTAGCAATTGTAGTAGACATCTCCATTGTATTTTCATCAGCCTCCCCTGGTGCTATGGTTATCCTGGATACAAGTACTGACCTGAATAGGAGCATTTGTTATGTCAGCGGTGAGGAAAATCTAACTAATTCCAGATCTTATGTCGGAGATGCCCTGATAGTTATGAAGGGATCAATTGTAGATTAGATAAATAAACATCAAATTTGTATCGTCAAATGTTTACATGCTGCTTAACCAAATACACGCCTTACTGACTGTGTGCCTGACTTGATGTGCTTCTTAATTCATAACTAAAATTATTGAACTCGAAAACATTTGGCTTTATATGCACCTTAGGAATTGAAAACTAACTCTGTCTTCAAACTGGACGCATGAGGTTCAATCACGATGGCATCTAGCAGCTGCCGAATTTCACTGCTGAAGCGCGCATCTCACATCCAGATCGCCGCCAAGGGGTCGCCCCTCCTCACCTCCCATATCGGCATGGCCTGATCGCTTCCGCTCCCGCATCCATCGCCGCCGGATTTTATCTCTCGATCGGAATCGGTGTTGCTTTGAGGACGTCAGTTCAGCAGTTCGTGGAGACGACGAGAGGGGCACCACTCGGCAGTGGGAGCCGGGAGTGTGGCGGCGCAATTGGGATCGCCTAGCTCAGGAGGAAGTCAGGGAGGGGAGGAGCCGAGGAGGAGTTGCATCTAGGAAGCGGACGGGCCTTGCGGGCTAGGCAGCGATCGACGGGGCGGCGCGGGCGCGGTGGATCGAGGGGAGAGGTCGAGGGGAAGGCATGGCGCGGTGGATCGAGGAGTCTGCTGGCTTTCCAGAGGGTGCGCTCGGCTCGGGGAAAGGAGTAGTTTTTTTTTTACTTTTTAGGTTTGTATTGTTTCTCGAATTGGTAGGTTTCTCGAAGGAAATAGAGATACCGAGGTCTAGTGGAAGAGGCGGGTCGGGCAAGTTGAGTACTAAGATTCGGCGCTTGCTTGACATCTCTCTACCAGATCATCTTCCACGCGGGCTGCCTGGGCTTTTGGTTTAACGAGGCACAACGCACCAGAAAATTCCGTTTTGACGTCCAGAGCAGCGTTCCTCAGGGAATTTTCCATGAGGTCCAACCTCATGTTAGTTTTCCCTAGCTTGAAAATATACTAGAGAGTTCGTATGGGAATAGTTTCCTACATGTTACCATTCTGTGAATCAAACACCTTCGAAAGGAAAATTTCTTCACGCTCCAAATCCTACAAACTTTCTTAGGAAATCCTTTGATTCAAAGGAGGCCTCTGAACCTGGAAGCACATTTCTTTGTACTCCCTATGATCTCAAAGTATAAACCATATATATACTTGTCGCAACATTATCCTAGTTATGTGAAATGAAAAAAAAATCATGGAAGTTGTGAAAGAAAAATATCATCGGAGCCATTGTGCCAAGAAGTAACATCGACTTGAACCAAAATATCAAAATTGCTCTTGGGTTAGCTTCTTCCACCTTCTCACCAAATTAGAGAAAATCCAATCCATCGATGGTACGAGCGACCGCTAAATCGGAGAGCAGGTGGGGGAAGGAAGATGCGCGTAAACGTCGCCGGCCTCGGAGCAGGCCGCCGCCGCCTGGGGCCGCATCTCGGTGATTAACAAGGGTTTCAACCTGGTGGATTTGCTGAAGACGAGGCACGGCGGAGGCGGATCCTCGCCGTGCTATGGAGGCCACGCCATGGTAATTCCGGTAGTGCCGCATTAATTCCTCTTATTTATTTTCCCGGTCGTGGCGGAGAAGGATTCTTCAGGTTTTCCGAATTCGACTGTAGTAATAGAAATCCTCGTCAAACATCTCCCAGAAAATAAATTCCTCATCGTCGTCCCTCAGAAATTAAACCCTCATAGACCGACCGTGTTGGATCGTCAAGATCCCCTTTATTTTTGGCCGAAGGATCGTTAAGATTTCAGCAATATCAATCCAAAAGACGGTCCAACCATCACCATGGAGATGATGCCGCCGCCGTCCAAAATCGGCCGAGATAAAGATAGAATCAGCGCACTCCCGGACGAGCTCCTCCTCGAAATCCTCGAACGCATCGGCCTACCTGATGCCCTCCGCGCCGGCGCCGTCTCCAGGCGGTGGCGACACCTCCCCACCAGCTGTCTCGCCTGTGCCTCGACGTCAACGACTTCAAGGGCGCCACGCCACTCGATACCATGGACGCTTTCGCCGGTGCGGTGTGCAGGTTGCTCTCGGCGAGTCCTCCGACTGAGTGCAACTGTGACTGCAAGGGCAAGCGGGCCGTCAAGATCCTCGAGCTCCGCTTCGACGTGTCGTCCCATCACCTCCGCTCCATCGGCCGCGCCGTCGAGGACACCGTGAGCCGCGGTGAGACCAACCGCTTCGACTTGCAGTTAATTCCGCAATCCTCTGACCTGATTGCCCCTGAGCAAGCTGACCGGCACACCGAGTTGGGGCAGCAGTTCATGTCATTCTACATCGCATGCCCCACCGGATGGGGCAGCAGTTCATGTCATTCTACATCGCATGCCCCACCGCCTTCCGGTTGCTCACAAGCCTATCGCTTGCGAGCCTCGAGTTCGGGGACTCTGACTTGCCCAGCGTCCTCGGCGCTTGCGATAATCTGAAGTACCTATCCTTGGAATCCTGCAGATTGGTTGAGGAATCTGTGCTCAAAATCGACGTGCCCAACTCCGCAATTCAGGAGCTCGAATTCACCAACTTTCACTGTGAGTGGATCGAGCTCATCTCTGTTCCTATGCTTAGGGTAGTGACGTGCATTTCTTGGATCTCAGAGAAAACCCCGCTGCGCTTCGGCTACGTGCCTGAGCTCTGCGAGGTGGCCCTCGATACTCCTGCAGCGACGTGGCAGGCGCCATTCGCCCTGAGCGATTGCTTCTCAATAAATACCAGGAACCTGACGGAATTGTATCTTAGTTTTAACTGCCAAATGGTAAGTTAATTTCTACACCCACGTGAAATTTTCACAACATTGACATTGTTCTTTTCCTCTACCAATCTCACATGTGTATTTGTGTTCTTCTGGCGGTGCAGATTTGGATACAGCCAGAACATCCGAAGCAGCTCGCTGCTATATTTCGAAACCTGACCACTGTGGGGCTTCTTTTTATCTTTCCCGAGTGTGATCTGAGCTGGACATTGTTTATCCTTGAAGCTGCACCTGCCCTGCGGAAGTTTTTTGTAAGTCATTTACTCTGCCCGATTTTTAGTTTAGTCTGCACCTTAGAGTGGATATTGCACACTCTACTATGACATGTTTCTGGATATTCAGCATCAATGGCATACTAGCAAGTTGATCTAAATTTCAGCCACTTACTAACTCTAATCTATCACAAATAGTAAATACAGCTTACACGCCTATTTTTCATTGGAATCGTAGGTAACATATGAGTCGTATACAAATGTTGGAGCAAAGCAATGAAGGAATATGGTTGGGAAATTTGTTTTTCCTGTATAATTTTGCCTCTTTTACAGTTTCTCAAAACTTCCTCCTATTTGGTGTGCTGTAATTTCATACAAACATTGTAGCCACATGCCCACATTCATTTTTCTTTATGTATGATTTTTTTCATGCGAATTCCTCCAGAACCTTACGGGGCCCTAAAATTTAAGCATAGTATTGAGTTTGTTGCGAATTCTTATATGGCAAAGATATATGTAACTGCTATGTGCTGCATATAGTCCTTCATTGATCGGTGACAGTTTGTTGCGAATTCTTATATGGCAAAGATATATGTAACTGCTATGTGGTGCATATAGTCCTTCATTGATCGGTGACAAGTTTTTATGTGACACGTACTGTTCATTTTTTTGTCCATGGGTGAAGTTAGATCGGACTCGACATTGTTGTGTCAAAACGTCAGACGAGAAGGCCAACTTGGTGTGGGAACCATCAAAGGATCTGAAGCACCTAAACTTGAGGCTGCTGGTGATGCTAGGGTTCGAGGAGGAGGACAAGGTGACAAACTATATAAGGCTTGTCATGGAGCTGGCCGTGGGGTTGAGGACAATCAAGCTGTACAATCCAACATGCAGTCGATGCAATGCCATTGACCCCGAAACCTCGAGAAGATTCGAGGCTGATGAAGCCACTCAGCATCGGATTATGGAGCGACTCACACATGGATCCTCCACGTCCATGGAGATAATAGTAGTGAATAAACTGCTGAAGGATTTTAGCCATGTTTACGTAGCCAGGAAATACAATGCTTAACTAGTGCAGTAAGTACTTAACAATGTTGGCAAATTATGTATGTATACTTGAACCGTTTCTTTGGGGACATCTATTAAAATTGGTAGGATAGTTCACGCTATCCTCTCTTCATGCGCGAGGATGACACACCAGAAGATTGACACATTCAAATTTCTCTCTTCTCAGAATGTGCCTTTAGAGAACTCGGCTAGGCTCAAAATGTGAAATCTTGTGGTGAACTGGTTATAGGCGGTGAAATCTTCTATATTCAGTAATCCGACGGATGTGCATCTTTTCTTCGAGACGGATCTGGTGATAAGCTTGCCTTCTAAACTGTGAAGCTGCATCTTCCGCGAGACATATGACAAAGTATGTCACCTTTCTTTCTCTTAGCGTAGTCCACATCTTAGCCTGGATATGACTCTTTCTAATATGGTATGCATGTTTCTCCATATTTGAGCTTTGACAAAATTAGAGAAAGTTGATCTGATTTTCAGCCACTAACCAACTCAATAGCAAATAGTAAAATCAGGGAACATGTGCACTGTATATCTAACTTTCAGCCACTTACTAACTCTAATGTATCACAAATAGTAAAGACAACATATAGGCCTGTTTTTCTTTGGAATTGTAAGGAACACATGAGTCGTATACAAATGATGGAGTATGGTTGTTAAATTTGGCTTTTCCAGCATTGATCCTGAGTCTTGACTCGTTTACAGTTTCCTAAAAAATCCTCCATTGTTGTGTTGTGTAATTTCATGTAAACACTGGAGCCACATTCATTTGTCTTTATGTAGGATTCAGTTCATGTGATTTCCAACAAAACACTATGTGGGCCTAATAAAGGTAAACATAGTATTGAGTTTGCTGAAAATTCTTAAATGACAAATATATGTCACTGCTATGGCTGCTACATAGTCCTTCATGAAGTGGTGAAATGTTCTTATGTGACATGTGTTGTTTATTTCTTTGTCCATGGATGAAGTTAAACCGGGATCGACATTCCTGTGTTGAGTCCGAGCAAAGTGCGGAGAAGGCCAACGTGGTGTGGGAACCATCCAAGGATCTGAAGCACCTGAACTTGAGGTTGCTGGTGATCATAGGGTTCGAGGAGGAAGACAAGGTGACGAACTATATAAGGCTTATCATGGAGCTGGCTGCGGGGTTGAAGACAATCAGCTGCATATATAGTCATACCTGCGAGAAGTGTAACGCCATCGACCTTGAGACCGCAAATGAATCCAGCAGGCGTCAGATTAAAGTGCGATTCATGGCAGTCCTCATTCTCAGAGTCCGACTCAGAGAAATTGCTCGCGATCGAGCCCAGCGAGCTTCACTTCCTCTGTACGGCCTTAGCAATGTGTTTGTATTCACTTATTTAGGCACCGTTTGCTGTTTTTCTGACTGATGTTGGTGTGCTTCTCGGTTTGGGCTGCAATTTAAGGCAAAACAATTTTTAGATAAAGGGGTGCAGATCCCCGGCCTCTGCATCCAAGAGATGCACACAGCCATCTGCAATTTAAGCCAATTGTTCTCTCATTTCTTTCTTAAATCCAACAGTTGAGACGAACAAGCGGGTCTCGTGCACCATGCAGCTGACGAACATAACAGATCACTACATCGCCTTTAAGGTAACTTGAAATGCTACTAGTCTTGGGTTTTCCCGTTTCAAAATAAAAAATAAAAATACTAGTCTTAGGTTTGCATTTTTTTAATCTTCCTCTGAGAGCATGAACATGCCATTCTGCAATTCTACAAAGTTTTGAAGTGTTGTTCTTCTTAGGTTAAGATTACTAATCACCAACTACGTCGTTCTGCCCGCCAAAATCTCCATTGTGCCACCACGGCTCACCTGCGGTATCATCGGTATTGTTAACAATCCCAGCATATAGAATGTTATGCTACTTAACTTTGGCACATAAACTTACCTTTGTGATTTTCTAGTTACAAGGAACGCACAAACAGTGGCACCGCCACACATGCAGGTCATGGACGCGGTTCTCGTGCTGAGCGCTATAGTGAAGGAGGACACACCAATGAGGAATATAACTGACGAGATGGTACTTCACATTCTAATGTCTTTTTCTTTTTGATGGTGGATTATGTGTGGTTTAACAGTGCTGACGAGCGGACCTTGCATAGTTTAAGGAAGACTCAGGTAATGTAGTGAGTCATGCGAGGCTGAAGGCCATCTGCATACAACCACCCCGAACACTGTCGCTTGTGCGGGAAGGATCTGAAGAGGGTTCATCCTCTCGTCCTTCGTGTTCAGATGGGGGAAACATGAATTGTCAAGATGTGAGATCTCTAACTTTCCGCTTTTTGTTTCATTTTCTTTGTTTTTTATTACATATTTCATATGCGCTTCCTTATTTCTAGATAAATCTCTAAGCTATAAGATATCTGGTTCATTTTGATGAAATCTTCAAGTTAACCCAATATTACTATCGAAATTGTATGAGCGTTATGCCTGATTAGTGCAAATACTTCTTTATGCAGATAGATTCATCACTACATTGTCTGCCATTACAACATTTGAAGGACATCACGAATGACTTCTCTGATGAAAGACTACTTGGCAGAGGTGGTTTTGGTGTGGTATATAAGGTAAAGTTAAAACTTGTATTTTTTCCTCAAAGTATAAACCATATATATACTCGACCCAAATACTCTTATCCGGATTGACAAGATATCTTTAATAGGGAGTGCTAGAGAATGGAAAGGTGATCGCGGTGAAGAAGTTTATGCCATCAATGTCTAGCTCACAGGAGCAATTTGAGAATGAGGTTAATATTCTTAGGAAACTAGAGCACACGAATATTGTGAGACTCGTAGGCTTCTGCTATAAAACACAGCCTTTACAAACACATCACGAAGGAAAATTCATTTTTGCTTGGGACATTGCATGTTTGCTTTGCTTGGAATATCTTCCTAAGGGAAGTCTTGATAAGTACATCTCAGGTACGACATTTACTATTCATCTCCTTGAGACTGCAGTCGTTTGACAATAGTTCCTTGAACCGTGCTCTTATGAATGAAAAAAAAAGAGAAGTGACACCATTTCAAAATCCTTCCATATATAGAGGACAATAGTAATTGTATATTTTAATACTCATGCTCTTTTCTATCTATGACTACAGGTCCATCTTCCGGACTTGATTGGTCCACACGCTTTAAAATAATCGAGGGAGTTTCTTATGGTCTACAATACCTCCATGATCAATCTGATGGTCCTATTATTCACTTGGACCTGAAACCCGCGAACATTCTAGTCGATGAAAATATGGTACCAAAACTTACAGACTTTGGTCTATCAAGATTGTTTGATCAGAAACAAACTATTCATACTATAATCAATCGTGGAACTCTGTAAGTGAACTGCCTATTGATTATGCATTGTTATTCAGTGATACTCGTAATGTTTTCTATTTAATTGCCATGGCCTTAACACTTCATATTCATCTATTCATGTTAATTCAGTGGTTATATGCCGCCAGAATACCTACGCGGTATTATCACACCTATGTCAGACATATTCAGTCTGGGTGTATTAATCATGGAGGTAATAACGGGGCACAGGGACTACCCAAATGATATAAGAACATCTTCAGCGGAATTCATCGAGCTTGTAAGAAAAAAAACTTTTGATGTGTCGTTTCCTAGACCATGTGAGGCTTTGCATTGCATAGTAATATTAGTGTGTGTTCCTATATCACAGGAACTTCAAAGATGGAGAAATAAGCTGCTAAATGAACCGGGGCATACATCTCTCGAAACAGATTGCAAACAAATAAAAACATGCATTCAGATAGGTCTAATTTGTGTGAATCCCGAGCGGACGAGAAGACCTACAATGAAGAAAATTATCGATATGCTTAGGGTTGGAAAGTATGAATTGGTATATTAGCAACGAGGTAACGTCACTTTCAGCACACATCACATAACTTCAGGGTATTGTGTATGTATGAAGTGTCCTTTCCCTACCATAGAGATTACGCAACATTAAATTTGTATATTTCCACCTAGAAAGCGAATAGTGTTTAATCTTCCAAATACAAGTTTACATTGGAAGTACTAACCTAGTCGCTGAGACTAAGCTATGTGCTTAATGCACATCTTGTATAATATTTGTAGCTCGAATTCCCATCAGCATAATTTTCTTTAGTGTGCAGTTAACTGCCGAAATGAATGGTCTCCTAAGTCACCAGGGTTCGGAAAATTGAATGGCTTCCTAAGTCCAAATTATTTTGTTTTAGAAGAGTTTGAAAGTTTTAGGACCAAAGTTGCACTTCAGGCAAAGTTAATGTCTAATCCTTAAATTCGTACATTGTAAAAAAATCGTGCAAGGTACTACCATATATATCGTCATAATGTATAATCTGCTACAACCAAATTTATAGTCATATTTGCAGATCGGAGACTGTGCGAATGTTTAAAACAATAGCTTTAGAAAACTGGCGGGAGTATATATCATGCAAAATTTAACCAGCAATTTTGTCCATTCCAGTTATCAAGCCATGACAACCAGGCTGATATGTAGTTAAGCAAGGGAGATTGTTACGACGACCATTTTGTTCAGACTTCCCGGTATGTCACTTCAAATAATCGAATGTTCAACAATTATATGAAGGAACCAATGCATATCTAATATAATTTTTCTTTAACTGTTCCACAGGTCTTCTGATCTGCATTCTTTCGGGTTCCTTGAAAGTGGTGTTTATGCTCGTCAGATGGCTATGCAGGCTTTGAATCTACTTGGTCTCTAGTCCTAGTTGTAGCTACTGCACATTTTTGAATCTGTGTTAGTTCCCAGAGAAAAAGGCAGTGCCCTGGACACGGTTTGGACAGAAACGATTTCAATAATATCACACATTTGTTATGCTTAGCCTCATTAAAGGTTTTCTTTTTGTTTTTATTGTGCCAATTGAGTGGTGTTTTTTCTAAATCATTGTCAACTCCCAGCAGTTTATGATTGTTAACTTGTCTAGACAACTGCAAAATGTGGTGGGAAGGAAAAACTTTGCGCTACACTCTTGCATAACAGAAATGCAGTTCTTCATAATATCAGAATCTCCTGCCACCATTGTTAAAGAAATTTGGTGAGAATCTTTCAAAACTGAAGCACCCTGCTATCTGTGCTCAATACAAAGCAGAGTCTTGTCCTTGCTTACTTGACACAATCCTGTAGATATTTTTTCATTGTTTCGGAAACAAAAAGGCAAAAACTATGCACCGGAGTAATATGGGTCATGAAGTTTACATCAATATGTGACTAACACCACATAGTCAAGCAGAGCTGACAATGGAGTAGCAGTACATGGAACTGATACTGTACGATTAAGCACAGGTCGCTATTTTTTTTTATCATACTCAAGGTGCATTACACATTTGTATCCCTCAGCTTAAATTTTTTTCTACAGCTTATCAACGTCTCAAGTTCTCTGCTGTGAACTTCAAGAAGGCCAAGAACTTGTATGGTTTTTTGTGACATGGTCCATCGCGTACTAGGAGCACATGGCTCTCTCTAGTGTTTCCTGCAGTTCCCCGCTCTTGTATGCTTCTGCAAAACATACAACAACGCAAGTGTTAAGCCCAGTTCATTCAAACACTGATATCAAACACAAATTTAAGTATACAAGGAAAACATTAACATCAATTATGGCTTCATGAGTATACCAGAAAACAACAACACTTTTATTTTTTCTCAAAACCAACACCATGACAGTAATTATGGCTGCTCGAGGCTTTGGAACAGTAGCAGAACAAATGAGATCTCTCTGTGTGCAATTTTGGCTGTTTCATGTGGGAAGCTACAGGACATTTATGATGTCAACTGACAGCACAAAAAATTGCTTCGCGCCATGACACTAGCCATGAATAAACTACTTTTGACAATACAAGTACTAGATAATGAGCTCATTGGCCCCATCTGTGACTCAATTGGGCTCTTGACAGCACCCGCTGGCAATCCTAGCGTCAGCACTGCATTATAGAATGGTCCTTCCTGATAATGTTGCCGTCACAAATAGTAAAGAAGTGTGCGACACCTTCTCGAGACTACACCAGAAAGAAAGTAACGCCCCCTTCTCGAGACTAGAGATTTCAGGCTAACTTTCAACTGCTACAACTTTGGAGCATGGAGCAACACTGCAAGTATGAAATTGATCGCAAGAGACGATGAAGGTTAAATGAAGCGATACTTGGTTGGATCCTAAGGAGTCACTCGGGTAAGGAAACGTTCGAGTCAGACACTATATCAAGCATGTTAAAACTCCCAACAGTCCAACAAATCGAGGGATGTAATGGATTCATTATACAAGGTTTCAGCTCAGAAAAGAAAGCTGCATACCCATGGGTGGTGTGAATGCTGGGAATATAATTACCTTGGTTATGATAATGATCGTGATGAGGTGCAGAGCATGCCTCGGGTTCAAATAGGCAACATGCAAGCAACTTTTGGAAATCATTTTTCATCAATTTAAGTTATAGGAGAGGAATTTTGCACACACCCTGAAAAACCTGTCGATGGTACAAAACCTTTTCTTAGTTTACAATGAAATGGCTGCTCAGAACTTTTCCGCTAGTCTGAGAAGTGAGCATCATATTATAATTGCTCACCGGTCATATGTTGGCATTGAGTCATCTGACCTTAATGTTTTTACTCGTTGACTACACTCTTTAACTACAAATTGTCACATAATCATATGTGATCCATACTCTCCGATGTCCTATTTCAACAGACTTAACACTCCCAAGTCCCAACAGTTTGACTAAGATCTAGAGACCGGGAGCCCTGAGGTATTCTGGCACACACAAGAACAAGATTAGGTAGACTAGTGAAGAAATGATTCGACAGCCCATGTGCGACACATATTTCGTCATGACAAGATCACATTAAAATTCATCATCAAGTACAGTATTCACTGCTAGATCGTCCATCATAAAAGTTCACGACATTCTTTGGGACTTCTATTTCTAAGCTTCTTATCTACTCCTTCCGTTTCTAATATAATATGTTTAGATGCGGAATAAAATGTGTGAACTTACACATTAAAATGTGGAAAAAAGGCTTATACATCTTACGTTTAGGAATGGAGGGAGTACTTATTACTTATTCATCATTGTACACCACGATGTTTCATGTTCCCTAGTCTTTCCGGTCTCCACTATCCACCTTAACAGAAAATCTATCATAGTTTTCTCAGGAAATTGTATTCCTCTTTTAATCCCCAAGTAGAAAAAACACCAACCTTCAACGACAAAGAAGGGCAGAAAATATTCCGCAGCAGAGTGCCAACTTCACTTCGATCCTGGTTTATCTCTTGCACATGAAGAACTAAACTAACGCACCCGATGCAGATATTATGACACACTAACGCTGCCCTAGAACCTTTCAGCCACAAGAAGTAACAGTGATGTATCTTGCCTTCACCACAGTGAAGCTAGACAACATAGACAAGGAGTTCAAGCTGCCAGTTGTACGTACCAAGGGTGATGTCGCATCCGCCGAAGAACTCGCCGTCGATGTAGAGCTGCGGGAAGGTGGGCCAGCTGGAGTACTCCTTGAGCCCCTGCCGGAGCTGGTCGTTGGCGAGCACGTCGAGCGTCTCGAAGGGCACGTCGAGGGAGCGCAGGATCTGCACCACGGTGTGGGAGAAGCCGCACTGCGGGAAGTCCTTGGTCCCCTTCATGAACAGCACCACCTTGTGCGCTCCCACCACCTTGTCCAGCGTCTCCCGCATGGCGCCCCCTCCGCCCGCCGGCGCCGCCGACGCGAGGCACCGCACCGGCCGCGCGCCCAGGCCGAGGCCGAGGCGCAGGGCCGGCCGACGTGGGGCCGCAACCGCCGCGAAGCTGACGGAGTGCCGTGGACGGGTGGACAGGGGAATCCGGGCGGTGAGCGCGGCCGCGGCTGGGGCTGAGACGGCGGCCATCGTGTGGAGGTCGCGCGCCGGCGGCGAGAGAGAGAGAGATGGGGACGAAGACGAGTCGTGGCTGTGGTGGACCGGATGGCAGAACCGTAATTTGGCCTCCGCCATTTGTGGCCGCCCGAGAAGGCCGGCGGCCCAACGGAGCCCATAGCCGGCCCACGAGCCGTGTCGTGGCGTAGAAGTAATGGCCAAAGCGAGCTCCCATTTCTCTCCAGCTCGTCCTTTCCTAAAGCCCTAACTAAACCCATCTCCTCTCCTCCTCCTCGCGCCGCCGCCGCCGCCGCAATGGCCGCCGCCGCAGTGCTCCGGGGCGGCTCCCGCCGCGTGCTCGCCTACCCGACCCTCCGCGCCGCCGTGATCTCGTGCCCCGCCGCGCTCACGGACGCGGCCTCCCCACAGTCGCCGCCGCCGACGGCCGCGGGCCTGTGGGCGAGGTCCATGGCCACCTTCACCCGCACGTGAGTCCCCCGCCTCCCCTCAGATCTGTTTGGTATATGCCTTGTGCGTTTCGAGTTCGTGGGCCGAAACTGAATGATCTCTCGGGCGAATCTGTGGCAGGAAGCCCCACGTGAACGTCGGCACCATCGGGCACGTCGACCACGGCAAGACCACCCTCACCGCCGCGATCACCAAGGTCGGCCGCCTCACACCGCGCTCCCTTCCCTTCCACGTGCTCCCCCTGATTTCGTGCAGCGAACTGTTGCGGTGATCTGAATGTGTTTTTGGTTTGTTTGGCTGCCGATGCAGGTGCTGTCTGAGACCGGTGGAGCCAAGTCGATCGCGTTCGAGGAGATCGACAAGGCTCCCGAGGAGAAGGCCAGAGGAATCACCATCTCAACGGTCGGTTCGCTGCACATATTGCTATGTGTTCATCTCCATTTGTGGATCGAGTGGTGATTGATTAATCATGTGCGGTTGTTTTGTGCAGGCTCACGTCGAGTACGAGACGGCCAAAAGGCATTATGCTCATGTGGACTGCCCCGGGCACGCTGATTATGTCAAGGTAACGACTGTGGTTTTTGGTATAGAACCTAGAGACCTTATCGTATGAAGTAATAAGGAATGCCCTGCATGCTATATTCAGATTATTGGGTCACCGTCAAGTGAATTATCCAATTGGTGGAGTGCCATTCCTGTTTTGACTCTGAGTAGTCTTAATGACCTTCCAGCTTAATCCTCTGTATCTAAATGGCTGCTTACAACTTCTGAACTTTGCAATCTAGAGCTTTTAGAATCCTTAATCGTTTAGTACACATTCCTCTGACGGTTATGTGCTTTGAATTTGCTATGGATCTTTTAGAACATGATCACCGGAGCTGCTCAAATGGATGGCGGTATCCTCGTTGTATCGGCTCCTGATGGCCCGATGCCCCAAACAAAGGAGCATATTCTTCTAGCTCGACAGGTTTCGAATGCTGACAACTCTTGCCCAGCAATTTCTCTGTTTAGCATGTTGCTTTTGCAGTTCTGAGCTGACTGGCATTTCTCATTCCTGTTTTCTAGGTTGGTGTGCCATCGCTTGTTTGCTTCTTGAACAAAGTTGATGCCGTTGAAGACGAAGAGTTGCTAGAACTTGTGGAGATGGAGCTTCGAGGTATGCTAGCACATTGCAGTGCCCTACATTTGTCTGGCTGGCCAGTTCCTGCTTTAAAGTGATGTTATTGTCTTTCTTTTCCCTGCAGAGCTTCTCAGTTTCTACAAGTTCCCTGGCGATGAGATTCCTATCGTCCGTGGATCCGCATTGCATGCCTTGAACGGAACAAATGACGAGATTGGAAAGAACGCTATCTTGAAACTTATGGATGAGGTTGACCGGTACATCCCGGACCCTGTGAGGGTGCTTGACAAGCATTTCTTGATGCCAATTGAAGATGTTTTCTCAATTCAGGTGATTACATTTTATGATTGCCATATACAATTATTGATGATTATTTGTTAGAAAGCCTAGCTAAACTAATATGCATGAGAATAAAAGCATCTCCATTGTTCAATGATAGGTGTACTTTCCAGTATGGTGTTGATTCAGTAATCGGCTACTTGGCCAATTTGTTACCCCCCAAATCCGTTTTTGTATCTGTTAGCCCCAGCCTTTACACAACCATGTATGCCCGCTTTCTACGATGTTATGTCTCTGTAGAGGGATTTCCAGAATATTTTAGTTTTGCTTTTTATTGTCTCGTTCTATTCCACCCTCTTCGTTCCATAATGTAAGCCTTTCTAGCAAACTAAAGTAGCTTGCTAAAAAGGCTTATATTGTGGAACCAAGGTAGTATTTGTGTAACAGTTGACCTTCTTACTTATATCTTCAGTTGACATTCTTTTGTAACTTATTTGGACGCTTTAGAACGGTACTCTGAAACACTGCATCACAAGTCTTTGACTTAATATGCTATGGACCCAGTTCATCATATTGAGCACTGTTTTGTCATTGTTTATGTGCACTCAGTTTCTAAACTGAAAGTTGTGTTTCCTATTCGTTTTTCTCTGAGTAATATTTTGGTAAAAGCATGAATGTTAGTATGCTGAGGAATAAGTACCTGCTCCATAAATAAACCATCAATGACCAAATACGACATTAATCTTACCTGATATTATTCATTGGCTGCTCATCTTACATTGATTAATTGGTTTCAATTTGCAGGGTCGTGGTACAGTTGTGACTGGACGTGTTGAACAGGGGATGATTAAAACTGGTGAGGATGTTGAGATCTTAGGTCTAACAGAGGTAAGTTAAACTTTGTTTGTGCTTCTAATGCTGATAAATGTTCATGAGCAATTGCTATCCTATGGGTTTGTTTTTGCATGAATTGGTAAGAGGATAGATTTGAGTACTTCATTGATGTCCTATAAGGCGGCCTTCTTTGATCAACACTATTTTTTTATCTGTCCATGGATTTGAGTACCTTCATGCAACTGTTATGAGTTGATGCATAATTTAGATATACGTTATCATGTAAAATCAGAGTGAATTTGTATCTGAGACTATGATTGATAGGTAGTACTATATATTGTTCTTCTGTATTTCCTATGTGCACGTGAGGCCGTGAGTTAATGTGTTCTAGATTCAACACTTGGCAAAAATTGGTCGCACTAATGTCTTAATTGTCCTCACAAGTTTAGTACCCGTTATGTTGCCACTTTGATGTATCTTAATTGAATTGATCAGACTGGTCCCGTGAAGACTACTGTTACTGGTGTTGAGATGTTCAAAAAGATGTTGGATCATGGAGAGGTAACGATTCTGAAAGGAGACCAATCAATTTTCTTGACCGATGTTTATTCTTGTGCTTACAACTCTTTATGTGCAGGCTGGCGACAATGTTGGTCTTCTTCTCCGTGGTCTCAAGCGTGGTGATGTACAACGTGGTCAGGTCAGTATATTCTAGACTGAACCTTTAGAAGTTGGATCTAAATTTAGTTCTACCCATCACAAGCGAGGAGTGTGGCAGCTTTTCTGTAATACACATGATTTTTAATCTTTTTGTGTTGATTCATACATTCGCTTCACAATTGGTCTCATATTTGTGACACTGGCTGGTGGTTATCTGATATCAGGTGGTCTGCAAACCTGGTTGCTTGAAGACTTACAAAAAGTTTGAGGCAGAAATTTACGTCCTGACAAAGGATGAAGGTGGTCGCCACACTGCCTTCATGTCAAACTACAGCCCACAGTTCTACTTCAGAACTGCTGACATCACAGGAAAAATTGAGTTGCTTGGGGATGTGAAGATGGTTATGCCTGGTGACAACGTATCCTGTGCTTTTGAGTTGATATCCCCTATTCCACTCGAACCAGGTATGCATGCATTTCATACTGCTTTCAATTTGCTGGTACTGGAATTGTTGTAGCAAAAGAGAACCTTATCGTTCTGTTATTTTCGATTTGCAGGGCAAAGATTTGCCCTGAGGGAAGGAGGGAGGACTGTAGGTGCGGGAGTTGTTGCCAAAGTCCTGAGCTAATAATTTGTTTCCACCTTTTTTCTTCTTCGGCGTAGCGATTTTAGTAGACAAAAAACGAATGTTGATATGAAATTTGTCAGACTGGAAACACGAGATAATGAGAGTCGTCAAGAGCAAAAGGGGACCAGTATGCATGCATTCTGTTTTGAGTGCATTTGGCCAGCTTCCATGGATATGTATGGTTTGCTGGCATTCTGAAGATTTCTTTTTCTCATGTTGGGTAGTCTGCTGTATAACACCGCGGCTTGTTACCTTGACACGCTTCTCAGGCATATAATAGCTCGGTGATTCAATAATTGACCGTCATGGTGTGGTTTATGTGTTTCGGTGGTCTAAAAATTCTTTATCCTTTGGAGTTTGGACTCTTTGAACCTGTAATAGTTGTATGCTGCGCATTGTGAAAAGTGAACCTGATATTATCTTTGTTGGCAGCAGGAAAATCTCTTGATGACTTGTTTATTTGTTTTATTTTGGCACCTATTGATAAAGATGGGATAATATAACTAGCATTCATTCTTTACAGCTGATCCATACCCAGGAAAAAGGAAACAAAATACAGAATTGTTCATCATTCTCCTCTGAAGAAGCTCCTCATGGCTCTCCCAAGCTGGAACTTTATAGGCAGACACCCTCCATCAAAGCCATCTGATGATCCGGAGCTTGGATAATCTACCCTGTGCTTGCCATGACGCCCAGTGAGCCGCGCGCTCTCCATTGCTGGTGATGGGCAGAGTGGTGGGAGTACGTCGACCCTTGGCGGGCTCTTGGCCTTCCCCGGCTCGTCCTCCCACTCGAAAGGCACCTTCCCGGTCGTCGGGCAGTATGCTCTCATAGATCGTCCTAGGTCGCCGGAGCAACGTCGGATATCAGGGGACGGCGAGGTATTGCCGCTGGCTTCCATGGGTGTTTGTGTAGCTAGGACATGATAACAAGAGAAGGGCTTATATAGAGCAGCAAGGGAGGGTCGCCGTCCCACTAAGGTTTGCTTTTCCCAAGTCAAACGCTTGGGTTTGAGGAGATGCTGGTGTAGCTTTTCCTGCTCTGGCTTTTGGTTGAAGATGATCACTGGCATGGCCGGCGGCAACGATGGCATGTGTCAAGAAGCCTTGGCCAACACACTTGTCTCGTACACTTGTCCGCCATGGATTGGATTATTTGACAAGAGAGTCTCTTCCCGTCCTGTACTAGTTTGTGTACATGAGACGAATTGCCAACAGGCAATAATCTTCCAGGAGGGGAAGAGTTCAGCATATTAACAGTAGATAGAAAGGCACATCACTACAAGGTTTCTCTAAGACACATCCTGAACCTAGGCAAGGTTTCCAGGACAAACTCTGAAGAGCTAGAAATTTTATGAGATTAGCGTAATCGGCTAAGAATTATCTTCACGGATGAGGGTAGTCCACTTGTGAGTCGCTTCTTAAGCCGACGCCTGCTGGCATCGTCCAGCTGCTGGGATCTTCTCGACGTCTCGGGGTCGATTTTATCGCACTCATCGCAGGTGTAAGTACTGTAAAGCTTGATTATCTTCAACCTCGTTGCTCGTTCCATGACTAGCTTCATATAGTTTGCCACTTTGTCTTCGTCCTCGAACCCCATTAGGCACAGATACTGCAAGTTCTTATGCTTCAAATCCTTGGATGGTTCCCACACCACGTTGGTCTTCTCGGCGCTGTCATCATCGTCCGTTTCGACACAGGAATGTCGAGGCCGATCTAACTTCACGCATTGGGGACACAGCAAATAAAGAACACGTGTTATATAGTTTTAAAAAAATCGTGTTATATTAAAACTTGCCACCGGCGAATATCTAGAAATCTATCATGCTACAATGAGATGTATCCTGCAGGTTAAGTAGTTGTGGATTATACTAGTACAAAAAGGTATAAGGCGGGACTTACTACAAATGTTTTCAGGGCAGGTGCAACTTCAAGGAAAGAGAGTGTCCAGTTGAGATCACAATCAGGAAAGATACGCGAAAGCTTCACGAAGGTCAGCTTTCTGAATATAGCGGTGAGCTGCCTCGAACGTTCTGGCTGAATCCAAATCTGCAGCAAGAACACAAGATACACACAAGTGAAATTGGCGGAGAAAAAAACATATCATATTATGTACAGTAGATGCAGTGAATTTCATGTGAATTGATCAGAAATACTCCGTTAAGTTACCATTTGCGAGCTAAAGTTAAGAAACAGTCTCCACGGGTTCCTGGCACTCATTGAGTCCAAGCACTGGGTGAGGGCGAATGGTGATTGCCACGCCTGGGCATGAGCTCTAAGGCTCAGTAAGCGAAGCTCGGGAACGTAGCCGAAACGCAGCGGCGGGTTGTCGGAACGCCAATAATAGCACAATAGTCGTGTAAGCTTTGGGAGGGAGACGAGCTGTATCTGCGTGCCAACTCTGATGAGATCGAGGTTCGTGATTATGGAGTTGGGCAGGTCAATCTTGAGCGCAGCAGACGACTGCTGCCCTACCAAATCACAGTATTCCATGGACAGGTTCTTGAGCCTGTCGCAAGCGCCGAGGAGGCTGGGCAAGTCGGAGTCGTCCCCGAAGTCGAGGAATGCGAGCGAGAGGTCCGTGAGCCACCGGAAGGCGACGGGGAAGGTGCGGGAGAAGGACATGAACTGCTGCCCCAGCACGGAGTCGTCTAGGTCAGAGGAGTTAGGGGTCAACATCACCTCGAACTCGAAGCGGTCGGTCTCGCCGCGGCTCACCATGTCCTCGACGGCGCGGCCGATGGAGCCCAGGTGAGTGGCCGACGGGTAGAAGCAGAGCCGGAGGATCCTGACGGCACGCCTGGTTCCGCAGTCGCACTTGCGCTCAGTTTCTGCCGGCGGAGGACACGCTGACAGTAACGTACACACCGCACCGGTGAACGCGTCCATGCTCTCAAGCATCGTGGTGCCCTGGAAGCTGTCAACGTCGAGGTCCAGGCGGGAGAGCTGGTGCGGGAGGTGCCGCCACCGCCGCGACAACGCGCCGGCACGGACTGCTTGAGGAACGTCAAGGCAATCGAGGATCTCGAGGAGGAGCTCGTCCGGGAGCGCGCTGATCATGTCTTCATCCTGGCCGGTTTCGGACGGCGCCGGCGGCGTCGTTTCCATGGTTGGAGCCCTGGCGTCCATGCTGGTTGAAATCTCAACGATCCAAGTAGTATCCAACACGATGGCCGGCGTACGTTGTTACGTGAATAAGAGGCCGATCGATGGTCGATGTTGATTTAGAACTGATGAACTAGGAAACTCCGAAGAGTCTCTCTACGCCACGGCCGGGTTGCTTGGTAACTGAATGCCGCGTGAGAGGGCAGGAGAAATCTCTTCTTACTGGACCCGCCGCCTGGATTATTTGGAAAAACGAAAACAAAAACTGATAAGAGAAGTCGAGAACGCAGGGATGAACAGAGAACATTTTACATTCAGCCAATTTGTGTTTTCATTCTACCACTTTCGGTTATTCAGTGTACTATTTCACGGATAGTTCAGGATGTGAAACAGGATGCAATTTGCGATGCGGGTGGAGCTCAATCGAACACATACTCGTTTCCCTGTTGTTTGTTTTTGCTAGTTTTTAGATTAAGTTTCTGAAAGAATCTCTCAATTCCTGATTATATTGTGATCCCCTGAACATCTTTTTGTACAGATCCTAAATTAAGTCAGTGCTACATTTTCTATCATGCATGCACTACGGGAAAGACAGCCCAGCCCGACGGCCATTTCAACGCCGACGGGGGCCGTCGGCGTCACAACGTGAAACCGACGAAACAAAAAAACCGTTGGCGTCGTTTTGCCGTCGGCGTCCTAGTTGTAAGGCCGACGGGCTTACAGTGCCGTCAGCGTCCATCTAATCACATTGTGAACCCGACGGTATTACCGTCGGGCTCACTATACAGTTTTTCAGTTTTATTAAATTCTGATATATCAATATGAATATGAATTATTTCTTATTAAATGGAAAAGACAAAACAAAAATAAAATAATTGATTATTATTATTATTTAATATTATTAAACATAGTTATTTTGTTTATTCAAATCTTATTTTTAAAATTTTAAAGATTAAAAAGTATAATATCTCAGATGAGGGTTAATATGATTGCTATCATACTAATAGCAACAAGGTCTGACATTTCAACTGGAATCTCATTTGAATAGAACTCAATAGTTAAGCGTGCTTGGCCTGGGAATAATGTAGTGTATAACTTTTCGCTGATTTTTTTTAAGGGTGACTATTCGCTCACACACTTAATCATAATCTTAGCTGAAACTATTCACCCTTAGCAAAACTCCAATTTAGTCATATATTTAATCTCATATCACACACTTAATCATAATCTTAGCTCAAACTATCCGCTCACACACTTAATCATAATCTTACCTGAAACTATTCACCCTTAGTCAAACTTCCCAGACGGTCACCCATGTGTCTCAGAATCATGTAGTGTATAACTTTTCGCTGATTTTTTTTAAATAATACTTTTTTCATTGGAATTTCGGGAAATATTGCGCAGATTTAGAAATTTTTAAAAATAATACGGGCTCGGCCTGGAGGAGGCCGAAAAGGCCGCATCGGCCCAGAGCTGGCCGACCAGGTGGGGAGAGAGGTCACGGGCCGGCCGAGTGCCTGATCGGCACCGAGTTGCCCGGCTTCGGCCACGTCACGGCCGAAGGGCTTGTCGGCCACCTCTGGTCGGGCCTTCAAGACCCGCGCGGCTTCCTCTTCCTCGCGCCGCCGGCCTCTCCCCTCTCTCTCTCTCCTGTTCTTCCTAACCCGAAAAATGAGCACCGTTTCCCCGCGATTTCTTCCATCTAGCCACAAGAAAGTAATTTTAGGGTGTTCCTAATGTTGTGGGGTGGCTCATCTACGATGGGGTAGGCGTTTGGAGGCGATTTGGTGGCGTTTGGAGGTGCGGATTTGGAGGTCTTCGTGCTCGTGTTGGTGCTCTGTTCGTGCTCCGGTGGAGGCACGAGGTGTTGCGTGCGCTGCTCCGGCTGGTACGGTTGTGCTGCTGTCACGCTTCAAGGGTAAGACTTTTTTCTATATTAGGGTTAGGGTTTGTGTTATATGTACATTAGGATTTAGTTTGCAGGTAGGGTGTAGTTAGTCCGGATGGATTTGTAGTTAGTATGGTAGTACTGGTAGACCTAAATGTCTATACCACTTTCAGGCTGAGTTGACGTGGGATCTTGGGAATGATATAGACCAGTTAGACCGTTCACTTTCGACCGGGCCTTTGCTTACACGCGAAGAGCATCGGTTTTGGTTGCAGTCCGCTGCACAGAGAGTGCGACGGATCAACGAGGCTATCACGTGTGTCCGCTCGTCAAACGTTCTCCCACATGCTGCATGACGGCCACCGCATCCGTCCACGCAGCTGCCTCAACGGCGGGCACGGCGTAACGTGCAGCCATCTCCGGAGGCACACCGACAGCACCCGCGTCCACGTGTCGCACCACCTCCACCTGACCAGCCTAGAGGTTCGGGCTGACAGCAGCAGAGTTACCACCAGGGGGGCTATCAGCAGAGCCCCGCTGGGGGCTACCTACAGGGGGCCTACCAGCAGAGCCCCACTGGGGGCTACCAGCAGCGACCCTCTTCGGAGTACCAGCAGAGCCCCTGGACCGGCTTCCAGCCTCGTCCACCACACGGTATGTCGATTCATACTACTACATTCTCATGTATTCAAAGTATTTACAAAATAACATGTTACATAAAATTTCTCTATTCTAGCACAATTCGACTTCGACTTGGGGCCTATTATCTCCAACCATTACTCGGGTGCGTCAGGTTGGGCGAGTCAGCCGGACGTGTTTCCCGATGCGGACACCCAGTGGCTCAACATGTACAACACTCCTCCTCCACCCCCCACACAGGATACACAGCAGGCAGATGACGGGTCTTTGGTTCCTCCACGAGTCACCCGCCCACCCCATCGGTTTGGATGGAGCACTCCTCAGCCACATCCGCCACGTCGTGGCAGAGGCGATGACTGAGATTCTACTTATGTATCAGAGACATATGTTCGCTATTTTTCATGTACCGTAAGACCTATGTATGAGACATATGTATGCTACTTCTTTCCCTCGAGGCGCGAAACGGTGGCCAGAGAAGACATTATGTATCGTTATGTACTATACTTATTTCTACCTATGTAGCAATATTTGATATGTCCGTAACCGGTATACATTGGTACGTAAGATAAGATACAACAAATCTCGATTACATACCGATCACACCACACAACAATAGGAAATGAAGGTACAACTACTAATTAATCGATACTGAAAGAAAGATACAACATAACTCAAATTAAGATTCTACCTATCTCCCATCAATGCAGCCTGCACCATCCACAGATTTAGCACCCTTGCCCTTTGATGATGATTCCGGCTTCTCTCCCGCACCCTTGCTAGATGTTTCTGCCTTCTTCTCCTTGCCCTTACGCAGTGCTTCAACCCCCCTTTCCTTTGACGACGGCATGAAATCGTCGTCATCATCGCTGGAGTATACCCAGAGAAAGGAACGACCGTACCTCTCACGTATGTCTTGAGTTCGATGAATCGGCTCATTGGTAACATGCCTATCAAACTTATCCGCAAGCCTCAAGATTTCAGCACGGATTTGTTCTGTGGTCCTATACGGAAACCCATCTCGTATATCTAAAAACATAATATGTATATCTAAAAACATATAGAACATGTAAAACATCTTACAATTAAAAACGGGGGAGTTGTTTCATATACTATATACATTCATGGGCCCAATATAATGCATGGGACTTGCAAGAAAACAAAATCTGAATAATACTAGTAACATCTGCCTAGTCGAATAGCAGCTTGGAGTGTGCGCACAGGTCCCTGTAGTACACCTCCTTGATGGTCAGCTCGCTGACGCCGATGGCCGCCGACACGTCACGGAAGGACTTCCCGGCACCGGCACGCTGGACAGCCATGTAGATGAGGGCGGCGGCGATCGAATCGGGGCTGCGCCTCACGTCCAGGTTCCGCTCCAGCCTCCGCGCCGCCTCCAATGCCGCGTCCACCTCCTGGTCGCCTATCCCGACCAGCGAGCCGAAGCGGCGCACGAGGTCGCCCGCCCGCACCAGCACCACAGCTCCCACCACCATCTCCCCCGCTGCCGCCGCCTGCGCGCCGCCGCCGCTCTCCTCCCCGACATGGGCCTTCACGTGCTTGACGAGCTTCACGATGTCCCTGACCGCGACGTCGCCCGGCACCGCCGACGCCAGCTCCTTGAACGTGCACGGGGTGCCCACGGCGCGGCACGCGACGTGGAGGCAGGCCGCGTAGAGCGCGTGCCGGTTCTTGATGGCCGGCCTGTGGAGCGCCCTGGCGTGCTCCAGCCTCCTGAACACCTCCTTGGCCCGGTCGCCGACGGCCGCCTCCACGAGCCCCAGCCGCGCCGCCATGTCATCGATGGAGCGGGACGCGTCAGCGTCGGCCACGCGCCGCGCATCCTCGGCGGCGGCATGGTTCCGCCGCCTCGTGAAGGAGCTGCGGCACCGCGCGTCTTCGGCATAGCTGATCCTCCGCCTGCAGGTGAGGGAGCTCCGGCACCGACCGCACCGCGCATCTGATCAGGTGGTACTACTAGGCAGGCGTCCTCTGCTCCGTGTGTATGGTCGTTGCTGGATTCGGGAGACTGCGCTTTGCCATGGTAAGGGATGGTGGCGGCGAGCACTGCGCCGCGCATCTTCTTCATGGCTCCGCCTCGTGAATCATCGACCGCGCCGCGCTTCCTCGGTAGTTCTTCTAGGCAGGCAACCTCTGCTCCGTGCGTGTGGGTGTCTGCCGAGGCAGGGTCAGGGATGGTGGCGGCGCCGGCGACATTGCCGGCGTGGTCGCCGCAGCCGTCAATGCACTCGGAAGGCTGGTCGGCATGGCAGTAGCGCATGCTGTTTGCGGCGTCGGACATTGCTTGCTTGCTCTTGCTAGAATCCTTCCTCCTCTTTCTTTGCCAATTGCTCTTGCAAGAGAATTCGGTTTGTGTGCCTTTCTTTTGCTTTGGAAATTGGCCCGTCCCTGGTAGTGCTCCTTTTATTGACGCAGAAGTAGGCCGATCGACCGACTCGAATCCCTCCACCGTTTCCGGATCCGAGTAGGATCGAGTATGTAAATTTGGAAGTTCCGATTACGACGAGAACTCCATGACCGGCGATTTTAGAAGCTTACCGGTGAAATCATAGGAATGGCGCAGGAGAGGGGAGGAGATATAGCTGCTTACGGAATGGCGATTGAAACCCTAGAGTTTTTTTTTTAATTTGAAACCCTAGAGTCCCTCCCGCACCGTCGGATCATCATCCTACGCTCACAATTAGTTGCACCAATTATTGCATTTTAGCCCCTAATATATTGAAACATCAACCCGCACTCCACCTAAGCCCCACTTAAAAACAAAGCGGTGTATCTCGTTACCCCTCATCTTCCCGATATTTACAGATAAAATGCCATCATGATGATTTACCCCCACGTCGTGCGTATTGCAACGAAAATGTCTCACCTCGTGTACAAAAAATATATTATCGCAACAAATCATCGTAACTTTTTAAAAAATAATTATGGTACCTAAAAATGGTAAGCAAAACCATTTTTAGTGCATATTGTTTCACAACAAAAGTCACCTAGAATTTCAACAAAAATCACCAATATTGACAACAAAAAATACATTTTTTAGGAGGAAAAAAGTGGTTAACCAACATTTTTCTTGGACTATGTGTTTGTAGTAATTAACTAGTGGGGAAGCAACAAAGTTTTTGGCGCGAATTTATTTTCAATAAAAATCACCACATATTGCAACAAACAATACAAGCGCCGGTAACAAAAAAAAAGTAATTAATTGAAACATCATCGAAAAAACAGGGGGCATCCGAACTTGTAAAAACGCTCCAAAACACTTTGTAGCATTACAAAAATTAACAGAAAAATTATCAAAAATATTTCTACAACAAAAAACTTTGCAAAACAATTATTTGAAACATTTCATAATAAAACTTATAGGAAACACACAGAAGAATTCACAACAATTCAAGTCTATTTTGCAAAAAAAAATGTGCGACTAAGCAACAGATTCACGTAAAGGGAAAAAGCACGTACGTGACGATGGGCTTTTTCTACCACAGGCGTGAACAACAAAGAGAGAGAAAGCTGGGCCCACCCATGTTTTGCACGCTGCTCACCACACATATTAAAAACTGGCGCGTGTGCCATTAGGCCCACCCATGTGCGTGCCGCGCGCTGCATGCTGCTCACCCGACCTACGTTAAGGCGTGTTAGGTCGGCCTATACGAAGCGTTTTCCTTTTGACTATGCTGACCGCCATAGAGTCTACGTCTACAAGGTAAGGCACCGACGACTGACGTCGGCGTAGCCTATACGAAGCGTTTTCCTTTTGACTATGCTGACGGCCATAGAGTCTACGTCTACAAGGTAAGACACCGACGACTGACGTCGGTGTAGTCTATGTCGAATAAATGTGAGCTACACTGCAGAGCAGCTGGCAGTCGGTGCCTGACCTGTTTCCTGTAATGGTGTCAACGAGATCCTAGTAAAAAAATTACCCAACCGAAACCTGAGCTTCAATATAAGACATTTTCTCTGCTGTCGGCGCGTGACTTGTTTCCTATAGTGGTGGCAAGGTGATCCTAGTCAAAATTGTACCCAACCGAAACCTGAGCTTCGATATAAGACATTTTCTCAACAACCAAGTAACAATGGGCAACAAACTAAGCAGAAGCACCGTCTTCAGTTACCTCATGCATGAACTAGTAGTGTTGCCAGCATGTGTGCAGTTTTGCGGATGTTCAGACAATTACACTGCTTGATTTCCGAACTCTCTACAACTTGCTCTAGTACATTTTATTTGATACTGCTGTAAAGCAACATAGCTTAGGGAGCAATTTCTAACTGAAACCAATAAATAATTATTTTATTCAGGATCATGCCTTTTTAATTACTAGCTTGTTTGATCAACGCTGTTCTGGATTTCCTGAGCAGAGGCTTCTCTTTCTAGTCCATGCTTCCCCATAAACTTGAGGTACGCATCTCTGATTGCATGCATCTCTGTCGCGACATCGCGCGTTAGTGCTCGTTCTCGTGGCTGTTGCTTTGAGCAGGTTATGCCAAGCCTGAAGACTGAAATCAAGCACTCCTGGATTCTAATACTTATAGTGCTATCATGTTGTCCGCTGTGCAGCCACATTGTTGGGTCAGCTATCTCCAATGTTCTATATGTGAGACCATCAGCAGCAAACTTATGAAGATCCAATGAATCTTTGAACATGCCTTCTGTTGGGCTCCTTCCGGTGAACATCTCAAGTAGCAATATGCCAAAACTGTAAATATCACCAGCTGTTGAGACCACGGAACCTTCTCCATATTCTGCAATTATGAGAAGTTTTGTGGTTAGCAACTTAGCATGCCATATTCGAGTGAAAAGCGAAATATACATTTCGAAGAGTTTCAGTCACCTGGAGCAACATAGCCTATGGAACCTTTAATTCCAGTTGAGCTATATGAAGTTTGGGTTTGCTGGCTTGTGTTTTCTTGAAGGATCCTTGATATGCCAAAGTCACCAACTCGTGCGCTCATGTCTTCAGCAAGAAGAATGTTACTTGGCTTAAGATCACAATGGATTACCAATGGTTGACAGTAGTTGTGAAGATATTCTACTGCATCAACAATATCGACAGCAATATCAAGCCTCTTGGCAAGACTAAGCGTGTTGTTTGTAGTGGGCTCTTGAGATCTTGGATGAAGCCAACCATCCAGGTTACCATTTGGCATGAACTCAAAAACCAATGCTTTAAACTCTTCACCTTGATGGTTGACACTCGAACAAGAAGTAATGATCTTAATGAGACAACGGTGTCGTATCCTTCTCATGGCCTCACATTCAGCCTCAAAACTCTTGGAATACCTAGCTTGACCAAAATTAAACACCTTGACAGCCAATGTTCTGTCTTCATTGTCCAAAACACACTTATAAACCGTGCCATAACTTCCTCTCCCAAGCAAGTTGACTTCTGAAAACTCATTAGTTCCTCTGAACAAAGCATGATAGGGGATTCTTTTGTAATGGTCATCAGCAATTGAATTTTGTGCTAGTGTCTGCTGGCTTGGTTTGAGCTTTTTGCAGAGTATCCAAACAAGAACCGAAAGTGACAGCAAGATTGTTCCAGCTGTTGCTAGGGAAATTACAAGCAACTTTGGCATCTTTTTTTTGTTCTTGCTTAAGGGGCTTCCGGAGCATGGAGTTAAATGAAGTTGAGGTGTACCGCCACACAAATTGATGTTCCCAGCAATATCTAAGTCAGTGATGTTTCTGAAAACACCCTCACTTGGCAGCTCACCTTGTAAATTATTGAAGGATACATCCAATTTCGATAATGATGTCAAATTCTGTAGGACTACTGGGATTGACCCTGACAAGTTGTTGTGTGCTAGGTATAGTTCCTCCAGACTTCCAATATTTCCAAGGGCATCAGGAATATTACCAGAGAACTTATTCATGGTCAGATTCAGTACGCTGAGTCCCTTTATATTTGTCAGTGACTGAGGTATGATTCCTTGAAACAAATTATTGTCTAAGAACAGATACTCCAAGACTATGCAATTCTGAATAGTGTCGGGTATGTCGCCAGACAACTGGTTTCCTGATAGACTCAGTTGGACGAGATTTGTCAAGCTACCAATTTCACTAGGAAGGGGTCCAGAAAGGGAATTATGTGACAAGTCGAAGTACCAAGAAAGTCGAGGCAATTTCAAGATCTCTCTTGGTATTGAACCATTAATTCTGTAGTTCCATGACAAATCGAGTAGAGAAAGTTGTTTCAGCTTCCCTAGGCTTGCCGGAATTGGGCCCTCCAGGTTTCCATAATATGCATCAAGCTTAATCAACTGCGAAAGGTTCCCTAATGACGGTGGTATGATGCCAGACAACCTATTTCCGTAAAAGGATAGCTCCATCATGTTTTCTAGCTTACCGATGCTAAATGGGATCACTCCAGATATGGGTGTATTTACTATTGCAAGTCTTTGGAGGCCAACCAAATTGCCTAAGTCCGAAGGAATACTCCCAGAGAAGCTACTGTCCAGTAAGTATAAAACCTGGAGAGTTGTTGAGAGGTTCACAATCGATCCAGGTAATTTTCCTCCGAAAGAGTGGCCTCCTAGTTGCAAGAGCTGCAGTTGTGTGCAGTTTGCCAAAGAAGTCATGAATTCCCACCCCTTGTTACCATCCGCTTCAAGCTTGTTGTCGTCCATTTCTAGAGATTGGAGAGCTCCTAGCCTTCCCAAAGTGGGAGGCACGTACCCACTAAATCTATTCTGACGGAAACCAAGTTGTACGAGGGAAGATAAGTTGGGTATTGAGGAAGGGATGGTTCCAGTAAACTGATTACTACCCAGGCCAAGGAAATTCAGCTTGGGGAACTTGCTTGCGATATCATCCGGAATGCTTCCGTGAAACATATTATACCCTACATCAAATACTTCCAGCGATGACCAATTGTAAAGAGAAGGTGGAATCATACCGGAGAAGTTGTTTCCGAACGGACTGAAAAGCCGCATGCTCTGGATCTTTCCGAGTCCAGGTGGGATTGAACCAACGAGATGGTTATCGGTGAGATCAAGGATGCGCAGATGGGACAGGTTGGCAAGTGATGCCGGGATGGGCCCAGTGAAGCTGTTGTTGATCAGCGACAACACTTTGAGGGACCTGAGCTTCTCGCCGAGCTCAGCCGGGATGTGCCCGCCAAGGTTGTTGTCACCGAGTGTCATATTGGTCATGCTGATGCAGGAGCTCAAGTTTAGAGGTAGTGCGCCGGAGAAGGAGTTGGCTTTCAAGACGAGATTCTGTAGGCGGCGGAGGCCACCGAGGCTCGCTGGGATCTCCCCGTGGAGACCGTTGAAACTCAGGTCTAGTGTCCGCAGGAACGTGAGGTTCCCGAGGGCTGGGGAGAGTGCTCCGGTGAGCCCGGTGCCCCTCAATCTCAGCTCAACCACTCGCAAGGGCATGCGGTGGCTGCATGTCACACCTTCCCAGCTGCAGAAGTCGGCGCTGGTGTTCCACGAAACCAGCGAGCCGCCGTCGCTGACCCGCGCTTTGAAAGCAAGCAACGTGGCCTCGTCGCCGGCGCTCGCCATGCCGATCACCAGCACAGCGACAATTGAACAAAGCATGCTCGTCACCTTGATGATACTCAGCTGTGCCATACCGCTGTTGGTTTGGTTGCTATAAATCGTAGCAGCTGCCTGCTCCACACATATATCGGCAGTCGGTTTGATTGAGGAGATAAAAGACCCATTCATGATGAGACGACAAGCGCAGTCAACCGTAGCAGCTGCTCCACATATAAATCGTATCAGCTTAAACTCTTTAAGCAAAATATAAAGCCTTTTATCAAAAAACAAAATTAGCAGCTGCCTGCTCCACATATTATACTACAAGAAGTAAAGCTGGAGACATACCGGCTGCTCAGGGCACCCTCGCGCACGTCCATTCAGAGCCGTAGGATCTTAGCAGCCAGCGGCCAGGATCCTTGGTTCGGGGAGAGTTACTGCTACCCCGGTTATATTTCTACCAGCTGCCAGGATCGTTGACCATGCCCATGGTTGCCGCGCGCTTGCTGACTCTTTTAATAATTCTAGCTAGATACAAAATATAGTGGTCTTAAATTCTTAATGCGTGTATTTTTTCCAAGCTTCAATGTTTTATTTTCACGTATGTATGCTTATATTTGGAAGATACCCGGGCTTCTGATACGAGGCTCGCCCAATCGCACCTTCGGTGAGAACTAACCTGTGGCAAGATGTTTTTAGGAGGGTGGTTGTATCCCAAACCCATCAGAGTTCAAACCCTAGATTTGACGCTGGTGTTTCTCATATAGGCGGAATATTCTTCAGTGGGAGGCGACGTTCCTGTCGACAGCGAGGCGCCTGTGGTGACTTTTCAATCTCAAGACCAGACCTGCCGGCTCAGTCTATCGAAGGTGCTCATAGGGATAGGGTGTACGTGTGTGTTCATATTGTTAGATTTAAATTTCCCATTAGAGGGGACATTAACATAATCTGATTGCACTTAGAACACCTAATAAGATCTTAACAGAGATATTAAGGGATGCACTTACGAATAATAGACGTGGACATGATTGCCTGCTTGATGCAGGCAGAAGTTGGTGTTGTTGGAGTCGAGTTTGAGGCAGCAGACATGTCGTGGACGAGAGGAAGGCCCATGGTTGCCGGCAGCACACCCTCCTGGTGGCTGGCGGTGGTGGTTGGTCTTCCCGTTGCTTCAGCACACCCTCAGATCGGTAGGGGTCCTTTTTGGTTTCAGGGGCTAGAGAAACGTACGTAGGGAGAGCCTCGTAGGTATCCAGACCCCGCCTTATATGTGCCGGCAACGGGGGACCAAAACCAACAGTCGGTTAGGATGCCCCCGATCAGGACAATTCGGTTAGGATAAGATGGACAAGAACGTTGGTTCTTGACCCTGTCTCCTTAACGCTCTTATTTACCCGGTCAGAGCCGAGATCAACCAACATTCTCCCCCTTGATCGTTAGGCTCAACTTCATTCGTCCATTTTCCATAGGATTAATATATCAAAGTAAGGTGTTACGACAGCCAATAAAATGCCATTGAACCTCAATACTTATAATACATCAGCCTACTTCAAAATGGAAAACATATTACTTACTGGGAGTGGTTTATTTAGAAGGTCCTTACTTCCAGAATCAAAAAGGCTTTCCAGCAACCCGTGCTAGCAACATAATCTTAAAATTGGGTGGTAAGCCTTCAGTGACGGATCCGTAAAACATACAAAACTTATTTATATGCTTAACATCATAAGTTTGATTCTAGATTCTATCTTTCACAACACTAAACATATTGTCAATGGCTTTGGCAACGCAATTTGACTTGTTGTTACTCGCATAGAAAACTGCGATACATATTGCAGTAGGTGGTCTATAAATGCTGTCTACCACCATAATTTCGGGATTGTACTTTCTTGACATACAACCTGCTCTTTAGCCTTTTTAACATGCCACATGATAAATTGCACCATTACTCATGCAATTAAAATCATTCTCGAGCTTTCCACGATATAGCTCCATGTGCGAGGATGAGGATGTAACTTAACGTGGAAACTTTAATATCCACACATCTCGCATAAACAATGTCCAGATAACCTACATTATCGAGGTTATTAGACTTCTTATTAGTGAGCATGTAAACTTTATTGCCTTGCATATTTGCAAGACTTTTAGCGACATTTCCATTGGTCCACTTCTGGACTTTCTTATATATTTGTCAATTATCCCGTTCAAAAATATAGGGCATATTCATACTTGAATACTCATATTGTTTCTGACAGACGAAACATAAGGAACCGACATTATCTGATCAGCTCATAATGGTTCCTTGGACACTAAAATGTCCACCTTTATTGCCCTTAATTTCATTAGCAGGTGCGATAGAGTACCGGTACAAAATATTTTCTTTCGTACTCTATCGACGTATGTCGTCATAATAGAACTTATACTCCTTTTGGACCAACATCTTTGTAAAACTCAGTACAAACAAAGTATGAGGCATCACCAAGATCCTTTATGTCTTCAAGAAGATAATATTTCTTGGATAACCAAAAATATATCATCTTCATAAGGTAGTGAACTTACTCCCCCTCGTCTTATGGTATGAGTGTTATAATGCTCGTGTTATTTCATAATTGAAAATTCCTTAGGCAACATGCCTTATGTTGACTTCAACTATATGAAAAAACTTTACGGTTGAGTCATACATACATCTTTAACTTAGTCGTCAACATAACATCATGTTATAATAACATAAGAGACATAACATCTCACGGAGGAAACTCTAATGAGTCAAATACATCATTAGAGCAAGAAGCCTCTAAGATGATCATTAACACACACACATTATCAATCATAAAGAAATAGTTGATTATCAACACCAAGTGTTGCATTAGGTATTTCTTCTCAACTTACCTGATGTATATGAACAAAGATCTAATTGAGTTATCCTTAAGATTCATGTTCATACACTTCAGATTCCAAGATGATCACTTTATTTAGAAGATGGAAAGATATCCAAAATCTTGATGACATTCAATATAGTTCAAAACCACAACACCGTTGGGCAGAAGATGGAAGAGAACTTTCTGAACTGTGACACATGATCATAAAACGATGTTGGTCAGAATTATAACCATGAGCCACATGATACTGACAAACTTGCCACTTGAGTTAAATATGTGACAAATGATTATAAACGACGTTGGTCAGAAGTATAACCATGAGCCACATCAACATTAGATTAGCAAGGTTGTCACTTTAACATTCATGTGTGCATCATAATACTCATAAGGGGTGTAAATCCACATTAACTCGATAAGAGGAGTCACAACATTCATGTGATTTTTCAATCACTATAATCAATCATTCTTCAAAGTAAGACTTCTCGTTGGTTCCATCATACTCAGAGAATTAAAATGTTCACGAATTCTCATATTCAATGAGACAATATACTCAGTCATTCTCCAAAGTAAGACTTCTCGTTGGTTCCATCATACTCGGAGAATTAAAAAACATTTAGGAACTCCCATGTTCAATGAGACAATTCCATTCTCCCCCTCGAAATGTGGTAAACATGACCACACTTTCGACGAGGTCTCATTACTTATTTAAGAATTAAGAGTGCAATGACACATCTTAATACACAACGCATTCGTTGAGGACATAAATTTTCTCACCACATGGTAAGACAACAACAAAAAGTTTATGAGAAAGAACAAATGGTTCATAGAAATGAACAAATGTCTTGAAATTCTTTATTCTTTCCTGCCCTCTTAGCAAAACCCATTAAACCCCATATTAAATGGGTAGTCCTTAAAATATTTCCTTAATAGAGGACAAATATTCTTTGGCATATAGTGAGTCGGGAATTACATTCTTTATCTCAAAGGAGATGGTATGCTTCATCATAAGGAGTGAAAACATTTTAAACTTAATTTGTGTTCCATTGCTGAAACAAGAATACCATCTTTATGAGCATCAATAATCAAGCTTGAATTGATCTAAAAACAAGACAAGCTAAGCGTGTTCTAATCCGTATCACCGTTGGGTTGAAAACGAAAAAGAGCACTTTTCATACAGATATGGGACATGACAATAATCAACGTTGGTCAGAATATTGTCATATACCATAATAACTTATGCTCATAAATGAATACTCAAATCAAAACGAGACTTCTCGTTTTGACTATAGAAACTTAAATCACGTAAATTGATCAGCAAACTCATTTGCTAAATTAATAGCCACCACTAACATAGGCACCAATATATATGAATATATGATGCAATCCAGTATGTCATTAGACACATGGATTCATAATTTATCGCTGATCATTTCCATCAAACTTTGACACCATAATTTGAATAACTTAAATAGAACATGTCAAAGCTGATCATTAAAACATTCAGTGACATGATAACAAAATATCATTCATTTCAAACATTCTCATCATGACATCTCACTTAGTAGCATTAGATTTACATCCTCAGTGGAAACAATGTTATAAACATTCTCCAAATAAAATTTGGATATTACATCACAATCACTTAATAAATAACTTTAATAGTCAATAAATGACAACTGATGACCATGATATCACATTAAAATACTCTGAACATCTTTGTTCAGAGAACTTCATGATGAGCATCCATCACCTTCTGTCAGTGCATGTCAAAAGACATAATTGCATCCGACATAATACTTTAGCATTATGACTCACAATATTAGGCTCGCTGCGGAAAAAACGAACCACACAACCATTTACATTTTCCTTAAGGTGGCCTAAGCCCATTAGAGATGATCACATCATTAAAAAATTCTATAAACATGGCATCAATTTAACTTGATCTCATAAAAAATATAACTCAACATTAAAAAAAACTTATATTAATCTTACAACATTATATCCCCTTAAAATGCAGGCATTTTCTGATGAAATATTAAAACTCAATAACTGCACCGAAAACTAGAAATATCTAAAAACTTTATCATACAAATGAGTCAACATTGTTCTCAGATTAAATATCAATTATAACTTAGTAATTGTTCTCAACATTCATTCATATTTAAAACGATACTTATCATTTAAACACATTGAATATTCCATATAAAAAATCTCGTTGGTTCATTTTAACTAGAATGGCAATATTTCTCATTTTCTGGCACACATTTCTTTTTAAATCAGTGCAAAATCTTTGAACGTATTGCATAAAAGCAAACCTTAAATTACACTGACATAAAACAAGAAATGAACATGACCCATTTTCTGCCCAAAAGGACCCACGTTCGGCCAGCCTAACCAATTAATTTCTGAGAAAAAAAAAGTAAACACCGGGCTAACCTAACCTGCGTTGTAGCCCAGCTAAAAAAAAATTGAGCACAACAGGCTCCTGAAGCCCAGCTAACTACCAGCGTAGCTCACAGCCGTTGGATGTCAACCAACGACTGTCCACGAGTAGCGGTCAATCAAAGCTGACTGAAGCCGGAAACCCTAGTCCATTTCTCATTCCTTCCCTGATTTTCATGCGCCCGTGAAGAAAAGCGACGGCGGCGACGACGCGCCACTCCCCTTTGCTTCCTTGCCGACGTGGCCGCTGTGCTCGCCGGAGAAGCGTGCGCTGGACTAGGTCCCGCGCGCTCCTCCGTCGAACATGGCTGCTGGCGTCGTGTTCTTGCGGGGCTGAGCTAGAAGGTGGTGCACGCCGGCGTTCAGCGGCCATATTGTGACGACGGCGACTGGTGGCGCGGCGGCCAGCGACGCTTGCGTCCGTTCCGCGCCTCGCGGCGCGTCCATCCGCGCGTTCCTCCGTCGGGAGGGAGCGGCGGCTTCAGCCGGCATACGTCGGTGCCTCGAAGGGCCATTAGGAGGCGCCGACGGCGCGCTTAGCACGGAGGCCGTGCGCGTCTCGTCCATTTCTTGCGGCCGCAGCTGAAGGTGCGGACTTCCGAACCCTAAACCTTCGAAATTTGTGCTTAATTTGCGTTCTTGGGTTCGTCAACATTTGGGGAATTTCCGGCTAGGGTTAGGGTTTTGCTTATGGGGATTTACCTTCAATTTGATCACAAACTCCCCTCCTATTTGCTATTTTATATCGGTACTAAGACGTGATCAGAATGAAATCAATCACTGCCTACCCGAGATCATATTTAAATTAGCACCTTAAAACATGATCATTAGCACTGATACATAGCCAATTAGACTAAAACATCATCTTAATCATGCTTATCACATTAGACCGAGGCTTAAAAATATTCCCTAATCGTAATTAGGGTTCTAATGCAATCAGATCTGCTCTGATACCAATGTTAGATTTAAATTTCCCATTAGAGAGGACATTAAAATAATCTGATTGCACTTAGAACACCTAATAAGATCTTAACAGAGATATTAAGGGATGCACTTGTGGACATGATTGCCTGCTTGATGCAGGCAGAAGTTGGTGTTGTTGGAGTCGAGTTTGAGGCAGCAGCCATGTCGTGGACGAGAGGAAGGCCCATGGTTGCCGGCAGCACACCCTCCTGGTGGCTGGCGGTGGTGGTTGGTCTTCCCGTTGCTTCAGCACACCCTCAGATCGGTAGGGGTCTTTTTTGGTTTCAGGGGCTAGAGAAACGTACGTAGGGAGAGGCTCGTAGGTATCCAGACCCCGCCTTATATGTGCCGGCAACGGGGGACCAAAACCAACAGTCTATTAGGATGCCCCCGATCAGGACAATTCGGTTAGGATAAGATGGACAAGAACGTTGGTTCTTGACCCTGTCTCCTTAACGCTCTTATTTACCCGGTCAGAGCCGAGATCAACCAACACATATGGGTGAGTGTGTGCGCGTGTATATGAGCGTTTGCATTGTACCGTGTTTCTTTTAAAAAATCGCACCTTCAGATGCTACTTCTTCCACCTCCGGTGGTACTAGTTAGTGGTCACCGTGGAAATTTGTTTTTAGATATGGGCGCCAGTGTTTTTTAAAACTAAATAGAAAATCACACTTTTATATGTTTCAAAAGTTCCAGACAACAATTGTAAGCGTACGTATACATATTATCTATGCACGCACCTAATTTGATTTCAAAATATGTTGTACTTCAGGCTCAAATAACATGATTTTTTACTACAAGAAGTAAAGTTGGAGACGTACCCGGGTGCTGAGGACACCCTCGCGCAGGCCCATTCAGAGCGTAGAATCTTAGCAGCCAGCGGTCAGGATCGTTGGTTCGGAGAGAGTTACTGCTACCCCGATTATATTTCTACCATCCACTGACTTTGTAATCCCACTTGACGTTGACCATGCCCATTGTTGCCGCGCGCTTGCTGACTCTTTTAATAATTCTAGCTAGATACAAAATATAGTGGTGTTAAATTCGTAATGCGTGTATTTTTTTTCCAAGCTTTAATGTTTTATTTTCACGTATGTATGCTTATATTTGGAAGATACCTGGGCTGTTGATACGAGCATAGCCCAATCGCAACTACGGTGAGAACTTACCTGTGGCAAGATAGTTAGGAGGGTGGTTGTATCCCAAACCCACCAGAGTTCAAACCCCAGATTTGACGATGGTGTTTCTCATATAGGCGGAATATTCTTCAGTGGGAGTCGACGTTCCTGTCGACAGCGAGGCGCCTGTGGTGACTTTTCAATCTCAAGACCAGACCTGCCGGCTCCGTCTATCGAAGGTGCTCATAGGGATAGGGTGTATGTGTGTGTTCATATGAGTGAGTGTGTGCACGTGTATATAAGCATTGGCATTGTACTGTGTTTCTTTTAAAAAATCGCACCTTCAGATGCTACTTCTTCCACCTCCGGTGGTACTAGTTAGTGGTCACCGCGGAAAGTTGTTTTTAGATATGGGCGCCAGTATTCTTTAAAACTAAATAGAAAATCAAACTTTTATATGTTTCAAAAGTTCCAGACAACAATTGTAAGCGTACGTATACATATTATCTATGTACGCACCAAATATACTATACTACTATATATAAAAGTTGGATGGATTCACGGTCGAATCTGACATCCACATCGCGCTTTAGACGTTGGCCGTCCGATCCACACGGCGTACGGCCCCGATGCGGCCGCGGCGACCCCAGAAACCGTATTACTGTAGCTCGTGCGTTTCTGCCAATCACCGTGTGACACACCGCCCAGTCGCCAGCCGGTCGCGCCGTTTCCCACCGGTCACCCTGGCTGTTTTGCCGAAAAGCTACTCGCAAATCAAACTGCTGCCTCGCAGTCCACACTTTAACGCTACGAAGGACCTAACTGAAAATATCTCAATCATCATAGACTTTTCTAAAGAAAATCCCCGCATAATCCCTCTTCTCCTTTTTCTTTCTCGCGACACTGAGGTCGCCGCCGCCGCCTCCGGGCAGCGCCGCCGCTACGCTCCTCCCCGGTCAGGTCTACAGGCACGTGAAGCTCCGCCGCGGCGCCCTTTACCTCCTCTTCGGTGGACGCGTGCCGGGACGGCCGGAATCGCCGCCGTTCCTCGTCGCCGTCTTCCACGCGCGCCGCCGCGAAATTAGTCGCTGCCGGCCAGCTCCGGCGCCATACATGGATGCGGGCTTCCTGGTGGGGTTCCTCCTAGGCCTTCTGCTGCCTCTAGCCGCGGATGCCGCCATGCTCCTCTAGCTCGTGCGCCGCCTCCGCCGCGTCCTCTCGCTGCGCCGCCCCTGCTCATCCATGAGCCAGCAGACCGACGGGGACGAGCTCCCCTCGACCGTCATGTGCTCCTCCGCGAGTAGAAACGCCCACACTCCCGTTCCTGGCGGCGCGGGGAACAAAATCGAGCGGCTGCGGCGCAGAAAAAGCAAGCGCCGATGAGGGGCTTGCAGGCGGTGGCAGCGGGAGGACCGGCAGGGAAAGGGGAGGCAAAGGGACAAGGACGGTCGGTGACGGCGGGCTAGCAGCGATTGCACGCACTAGCAGCAAGGGAAGGCAGGAAGAACATCAGCATCCCCATTGATCCATTTTCTGCAAGGTGAGATGAAATAATGTGCAATCCGTTTCTTCGATCTCTTATGCCTGCCAGATTTTATGAGGACGACTGTTAAATCTTGGACTGCAATATAGGCAAGTAAAGGGGAGGCAACAACGACAAGGACCGGTCAGCGGCGGCAGGGTAGCGGCCACAAGGTCCATCAGCGACCACGCGAAGGCAGGAAGAACATCAACAACCCCATCGATCCATTTTCTGCAAGATGAGATGAGATCAGTGCAATATGTTTCTTCAGTCACTTATACCTGCCTGATTTTTTTTTGTTTTTTGAAACTTTGCCTGATTTTATGCGGATGGCTGTTAAATCTTGGACTGTAATTTATAGCTTTTCTTTCAAATATATGATGTTGCATGCTGTTTTCATATGGTATACAGTCAAATCTTAAAATTACAAGGATGTTAGCATAAGAGATTCTTATCAAGTTGCTCAGTTCTGTAGGGTATAACTTCAGCGACATCTACTGGGCAGTGACTTGAAAGATAACAAAGACTACCCAACTGGAAAATGATAGGTGTAAATGGTCAAGAAACATTTACATGAAGTGCACCTTTTCCTTTTGATTTTCTATATATATTTTGCCCTATAATTAGATTAGGATTTGACGGTTCCTGTGAAGCGCACCATTTTTTAACTTCTTTCATGTTGTGCTACATGGGATGTGGCGCACTGTTGAAGCAAAGTTCTGAAAGCTTAGGTCATGCATGTAATATGAGAGGTATATAAATACGTTGAAATACCTTAGTAATCTTTGTTGTTGAACTCTCATGGTCCAAATTGTTCTAACAAATTTTATTTGAATTCTTACTACGTATGAGTTGAAATGATATTGTGCCCCAAAGAACTGAATCTATATGCATCTGGTATACTATGATTTGATTTTGACGATTCATTCATATATAAGCGACATGTAGTTTTTTAGCTTCAGTGATCCGCATCAGCATGAAAGTCAGAGAATGACACTTCATACGTGGTTTATTTTAACTTGCCTTCTTTAGTAATATTTAGTCGATTTTAACAAAGTTTCATTACCTATTAGTTATTATTAGTAGACAGTAGTTAATATCAGTTAATACTCTAAGTTGGGTATCATGTGTACAAGTTTCTTTCATGGATGTGCACGTTCTACTGAAACCTTCTTTTTGTCCAATTAACTGATCGAACTTCTGTTAATAAGAAATAAAGCTTTTCATGTCATGTTTGTATTGTACTTCCATCCATCATTTAACATGCCTACGCCAAAATTTATTTGGTACAAGCCCAATAGTTCAAGTCTTCTATTAGGTCATACAATACATTTTTTAATCCGATGATTGGTGGAAGTGGAGACGAGTTCTCGTGATTATGAGTGGTGAATGAGGAACCTGTTTTGGTATATTGATTGCAGAATGCAGATTATCCAAATATTGGTTCTTACGTTGAATTTCATTATTGCAGATTTATGTGAAGTGACAATTGAATCGACCACAATTAGAGTACATGAGCTACTGAATAGAATGCAGATTATCCAAATATTGGTTCTAACGTTGAATTTCATTATTGCAGATTTATGTGAAGTGACCATTGAATCGACCACAACTAGAGTACATGAGCTACTGAATATAGAGGAGATATGCAAAGAAGAAGACCTCTGGTTAGCAATGTTGCCTTTTATTGACTTATAAGGTTTTGATGTTTAGTTCTAGTTTGCTTATCTGTCCATGCTGCAATTTATACTGCATGAACATATAAACTTCACCCTGTGCTTATATCAGAATTACCAAAAATTATCGTCTACTGGGGATTCAGTACACAATTAGGTTTTAAAATTGCGAGCAAGCTGGCATTTACGACGACCTAAAAGGTAAATGGGATGGACAATCACAAACAAGGTAGATACTTTCTTTTCTCATTTATTTTGTGTACAACGGATGCTCATTTCCATGTTTTTAGACATGTTTGTGAAATGGTGTAACTTCGATGGTTTTGTATCACACTCAATCTATCAAAATGTTGCTCGGGTTTGTTCATATTTACTAAATATTATTTAGCTCAGCCTAAACAAGGTTGGTAAAGGCTATAGTGCTTACTTTTGGTTTTGTGGTTCAGTTGGATTTTAGACAGCAGTACCTCAATTCAATTAGATGTATATAAGTTGATTATGAGGCTATTTGTTGTCAAAGTAAGAAAGTTTATAGACTATAGAAAAATTTGATCAGAAAGTTTTATGCCTGGTTACATATGATCTGATTATGTCTTAGGGTTACTTATTTCCTAGAATCATATAAGTAACTTACATAGTTAATATTAGCACTCTTATTTATAATGCTTATGCAATCTTAAACCATTCCTTTTTTAAATGTTTGTCAATATAGTACGCCATATACTATGTATGATGTTTCATTGTTCTATTCTCAGCTTTACATGTTCCTTTCTCATGTCACAAGTGCCTACGTCAATATATTGATGATTGGATTCTTTTTTTAACATGATATACTCGACAGACAAAACATATGGACATCAAGAAGTTATACTCACCTCTTCGACTTCCATTGAGAAAAATATAGGTAGTATTGTTGCCACTTCTAACTTTCATGCTCTTGAACAATGGTACTATGACATAGTATGTAATTAAGACAATTCTAACTAGATGATTTCCCGCGCGTTGCGGCGGGATTATATAGCACAATATTTTATGATTACACAATTCTGAATATGTGAACAAAATATATCTTAACTGTGAAGACTTTTGATTTGATTGGTTTTGTTTCATTAAAAAGAAAAAAGAAAGATCATCAGGTGCATACTGATGCAAAGAGATGGAAGTGGGTACAGAATAGGATCCAACACCATGAAGTATGATTGAAAACTATCAAGGGTATGCATTTTGCTTCACCTTTTAAAAATAACATTCAAGTGATATTTTATAGACAAATAAGGAAGCAGTATGAGTCCCATACTCGAAGCTATATTTTCTTCCTGTCACTTTCATTTTAATTACAACCCTTTAACAAATCATATCATATTCTTTGACGTTTGAAATTTTCCTCCCTAATCTGCAAATGGGAAAGAACAACTATGATTAGAAAAACTATTACAATCTATCTTCAGTAGTATGCCATTTATTAGTGTTTTTTAGGCGAACGGTAGTCGTTTTGGCAAATTGTATGTTGGCAATAAAAATAAATGAATAATCGTTTTGATCATGCAACTACGTGTTGCGACTTTCCCAGTCTGGCACTTGTATCCACAACTCATTGGTTTTAAAACTAAAATCAGAGAAGAGGAAGAGAGGATGCCAATTTCAGCAAAAGACAGGCTGAGAGACTTCGTCTCACCTGATTGATACTCACATGATTCATCTCCATTAGGCCACCCTTGACGTTATGGTATTATAGATCTATTTTCTTCTCTGCTTGGATGTTGAGGCTATCACCACCTGGATTTCTGCCGGCGCACCTGTATGGGGTTCAGGCTAGCATGCCATGGAGGCCGCTGCAACAACAGCGAGAAAGACCAGGGGAACGCCTCGCCGCTGGCCAAGGCGTTGTGCAAGGACATTGACCCATTGATATCCCGGTGACGATGCAATGGGGGAGGCGTATACTTGTTGGGCGAGAAATTCATCAAACAAACAATAGGAGTATATGCAATGCCATGGGAGCGCATCATCAGCTGGCCATGGACGTCGGGGGCGTTGGCTTCAAGGTCGGGCTATCCAGTCAGGCTAAATTTGACGAATCTAGATTGTTGAGATAGATGCAGATGTGGTGAAGATGACAGGATCAGCGAGCGCTGATACTTAAAGACGAAATAAGATCTGACAGTTACCCCTGCATTAGCTCGGTGGAGAATATGAAGAGAGAAAATGGAATCGGTGAATTGAACGGAGTAAATAAATCAAGAAGGGAAAGTGGCGAACGTGGAACAGAAGGGTCGCTCCTGGCTGCAAAAACTAATTGGGTGACCTGGCTGCACGAATATTTTAAAAATTATGTGGCATATTTGATTAGGTGGCATGCTTGGATTGTTTAGAGATAATTGATGAGATGGACACCTTGCATGTTGAGAGGGTGAGAAATTCATCAAACAAACAATACGAGTATATATGCAATGCCATGGGAGCGCATCATCAGCTGGCCTTGGGCGTCGAGGGCGTTAGCTTCAAGATCGAGCTATCCAGTCAGGCTAAACTTGACGAATCTAGGTTGTTGAGATAGATGCAGATGTGGTGGAGATGACAGGATCAGCGAGCGCTGATACTTAAAGGCGAAAGAAGATCCGACAGTTACCCCTGCATTAGCTCGGTGGAGTGGAATCGGTGAATTGAATGGAGTAAATAAATCAAGAAGGGAAAGTGGCGAACGTGGAACAGAAGGGTCGCTGCAAAAACTAATTGGGTGACTTGGCTGCACGAAAATTTCGAAAATTATGTGGCATATTTGATTAGGTGGCATGCTTGGATTGCTTATAGATGATTGATGAGGTGGACACCTTGCATGTTGAGAGAATTAATCTTAGTGGGTTGCTCCCATTTATATACTATAGATTAGTACATATGGCCATTTGTTTGACAAAAGGAAATCAGTGAACTCATTTTGTGTGACCAGTAGGCTTTATACTTTTTCATATGTATTGTGCTATCTGATATATTTTTTATTCAAGAGTGTAAGATCTATAGAGTTGTTTGTCATTTTTAGTAGCCGCTTAGCTTTATATTTCTACCAAATTATTGTAAGCATACGTATGTACGCACCAAATTTGATTTCAAAATATGTTGTACTTCAGGCTCAAATAACACGATTTTTTACTACAAGAAGTAAAGCCGGAGACGTAGCCGGCTGCTGAGGGCACCCTCGCGCAGGCCCATTTAGAGCGTATGATCTTAGCAGCCAGCGGCCAGGATCGTTGGTTCGGGGAGAGTTACTGCTACCCCGGTTATATTTCTACCATCCACTGACTTTGTAATCCCACTTGACGTTTGACCATGCCCATTGTTGCCGCGCGCTTTCTGACTCTTTTAATAATTCTAGCTAGATACAAAATATAGTGGTGTTAAATTCGTAATGCGTGTATTTTTTTCCAAGCTTCAAAGTTTTATTTTCACGTATGTATGCTTATATTTGAAAGATACACGGGCTGATCATACGAGCCTAGCCCAATCGCAACTACGATGAGAACTTACCTGTGGCAAGATGGTTAGGAGGGTGGTTGTATCCTAAGCCCACCAGAGTTCAAACCCCAGATTTGACGCTGATGTTTCTCATATAGGCGGAATATTCTTCAGTGGGAGGCGACGTTCCTGTCGACAGCGAGGCGCCTGTGGTGACTTTTCAATCTCAAGACCAGACCTGCCGGCTTAGTCTATCGAAGGTGCTCATAGGGATAGGGTGTATGTGTGTGTTCATATGAGTGAGTGTGTGCGCGTATATATGAGCATTTGCATTGTACTGTGTTTCTTTTAAAAAATCGCACCTTCAGATGCTACTTCTTCCACCTCCGGTGGTACTAGTTAGTGATCACCGCGGAAAGTTGTTTTTAGATATGGGCGCCAGTTTTCTTTAAAACTAAATAGAAAATCACACTTTTATATGTTTCAAAAGTTCCAGACAACAATTGTAAGCGTACGTATACATATTATCTATGTACGCACCAAATATACTATACTACTATAAATAAAAGTTGGATGGATTCACGGTCGAATCTGGCATCCACGTCGCGCTTTAGATGTTGGCCGTCCGATCCACGCGGCGTACGGCCCGGATGCGGCCGCGGCGACCCCCAGAAACCGTATTACTGTAGTTCGTGCGTTTCTGCCAATCACCGTGTGACACGCCGCCCAGTCGCCGGCCGGTCGCGCCGTTTCCCACCGGTCACCCTGGCTGTTTTGCCGAAAAGCTACTCGCAAATCAAACCGCTGCCTCGCAGTCCACACTTTAACGCTACGAAGGACCTAACTGAAAATATCTCAATCATCATAGACTTTTCTAAAGAAAAGCCCCGCATAATCCCTCTTCTCCTTTTTCTTTCTCGCGACACTGAGGTCGCCGCCGCCGCCTCCGGGCAGCGCCGCCCCGCATTTGCATTGTACTGTGTTTCTTTAAAAAAATCGCACCTTCAGATGCTACTTCTTCCACCTCCGGTGGTACTAGTTAGTGGTCACCGCGGAAAGTTGTTTTTAGATATGGGCGCCAGTTTTCTTTAAAACTAAATAGAAAATCACACTTTTATATGTTTCAAAAGTTCGAGACAACAATTGTAAGCGTACGTATACATATTATCTATGTACGCACCAAATATACTATACTACTATAAATAAAAGTTGGATGGATTCACGGTCGAATCTGGCATCCACGTCGCGCTTTAGATGTTGGCCGTCCGATCCACGCGGCGTACGGCCCGGATGCGGCCGCGGCGACCCCCAGAAACCGTATTACTGTAGCTCGTGCGTTTCTGCCAATCACCGTGTGACACGCCGCCCAGTCGCCGGCCAGTCGCGCCGTTTCCCACCGGTCACCCTGGCTGTTTTGCCGAAAAGCTACTCGCAAATCAAACCGCTGCCTCGCAGTCCACACTTTAACGCTACGAAGGACCTAACTGAAAATATCTCAATCATCATAGACTTTTCTAAAGAAAAGCCCCGCATAATCCCTCTTCTCCTTTTTCTTTCTCGCGACACTGAGGTCGCCGCCGCCGCCTCCGGGCAGCGCCGCCGCTACGCTCCTCCCCGGTCAGCGCCGCCGCTACGCTCCTCCCCGGTCAGCGCCGCCGCTACGCTCCTCCCCGGTCAGGTCTACAGGCACGTGAAGCTCCGCCGCGGCGCCCTTTACCTCCTCTTCGGTGGACGCGTGCCGGGACGGCCGGAATCGCCGCCGTTCGTCGTCGCCGTCTTCCACGCGCGTCGCCGCGAGATTGGTCGCTGTCGGCCAGCTCCGGCGCCATACATGGATGCGGGCTTCCTGGTGGGGTTCCTCCTAGGCCTTCTGCTGCCTCTAGCAGCGGATGCCGCCATGCTCCTCTAGCTCGTGCGCCGCCTCCGCCGCGTCCTCTCGCTGCGCCGCCCCTGCTCATCCATGAGCCAGCAGACCGACGGGGACGAGCTCCCCTCGACCGTCATGTGCTCCTCCGCGAGTAGAAACGCCCACACTCCCGTTCCTGGTGGCGCGGGGAACAAAATCGAGCGGCGGCGGCGCAGAAAAAGCAAGCGCCGATGAGGGGCTTGCAGTCGGTGGCAGCGGGAGGACCGGCAGGGAAAGGGGAGGCAAAGGGACAAGGACGGTCGGTGACGGCGGGCTAGCAGCGATTGCACGCACTAGCAGCAAGGGAAGGCAGGAAGAACATCAGCATCCCCATTGATCCATTTCCTGCAAGGTGAGATGAAATCATGTGCAGTCCGTTTCTTCGATCTCTTATGCCTGCCAGATTTTATGAGGACGACTGTTAAATCTTGGACTGGAATATAGGCAAGTAAACGGGAGGCAACAACGACAAGGACCGGTCAGCGGCGGCAGGGTAGCGGCCACAAGGTCCATCAGCGACCACACGAAGGCAGGAAGAACATCAACAACCCCATCGATCCATTTTCTGCAAGATGAGATGAGATCAGTGCAATCTGTTTCTTCAGTCACTTATACCTGCCTGATTTTTTTTGTTTTTTGAAACTTTGCCTGATTTTATGCGGATGGCTGTTAAATCTTGGACTGTAATTTATAGCTTTTCTTTCAAATATATGATGTTGCATGCTGTTTTCATATGGTATACAGTCAAATCTTAAAATTAAAAGGATGTTAGCATAAGAGATTATTATCAAGTTGCTCAGTTCTGTACGGTATAACTTCAGCGACATCTACTGGGCAGTGACTTGAAAGATAACAAAGACTACCCAACTGGAAAATGATAGGTGTAAATGGTCAAGAAACATTTACATGAAGTGCACCTTTTCCTTTTGATTTTCTATATATATTTTGCCCTTTAATTAGATTAGGATTTGACGGTTCCTGTGAAGCGCACCATTTTTTAACTTCTTTCATGTTGTGCTACATGGGATGTGGCGCACTGTTGAAGCAAAGTTCTGAAAGCTTGGGTCATGCATGTAATATGAGAGGTATATAAATACGTTGAAATACCTTAGTAATCTTTGTTGTTGAACTCTCATGGTCCAAATTGTTCTAACAAATTTTATTTGAATTCTTACTACGTATGAGATGAAATGATATTGTGCCCCAAAGAACTGAATCTATATGCATCTGGTATACTATAATTTGATTTTGACGATTCATTCATATATAAGCGACATGTAGTTTTTTAGCTTCAGTGATCCGCATCAGCATGAAAGTCAGAGAATGACACTTCATACGTGGTTTATTTTAACTTGTCTTCTTTAGTAATATTTAGTCTTTTTTAACAAAGTTTCATTACCTATTAGTTATTATCAGTAGACAGTAGTTAATATCAGTTAATACTCTATGTTGGGTATCATGTGTACAAGTTTCTTTCATGGATGTGCACGTTCTACTGAAACCTTCTTTTTGTCCAATTAACTGATCGAACTTCTGTTAATAAGAAATAAAGCTTTTCATGTCATGTTTGTATTGTACTTCCATCCATCATTTAACATGCCTACGCCAAAATTTATTTGGTACAAGCCCAATAGTTCAAGTCTTCTATTAGGTCATAAAATACATTTTTTAATCCGATGATTGGTGGAAGTGGAGACGAGTTCTCGTGATTATGAGTGGTGAATGAGGAACCTGTTTTGGTATATTGATTGCAGAATGCAGATTATCCAAATATTGGTTCTTACGTTGAATTTTATTATTGCAGATTTATGTGAAGTGACCATTGAATCGACCACAACTAAAGTACATGAGCTACTGAATAGAATGCAGATTATCCAAATATTGGTTCTAACGTTGAATTTCATTATTGCAGATTTATGTGAAGTGACCATTGAATCGACCACAACTAGAGTACATGAGCTACTGAATATACAGGAGATATGCAAAGAAGAAGACCTCTGGTTAGCAATGTTGTCTTTTATTGACTTATAAGGTTTTGATGTTTAGTTCTAGTTTGCTTATCTGTCCATGCTGCAATTTATACTGCATGAACATATAAACTTCACCCTGTGCTTATATCAGAATTACCAAAAGTTATCGTCTACTGGGGATTCAGTACACAATTAGGTTTTAAAATTGCGAGCAAGCTGGCATTTACGACGACCTAAAAGGTAAATGGGCTGGACAATCACAAACAAGGTAGATACTTTCTTTTCTCATTTATTTTGTGTACAACGTATGCTCATTTCCATGTTTTTAGACATGTTTGTGAAATGGTGTAACTTCGATGGTTTTGTATCACACTCAATCTATCAAAATGTTACTCGGGTTTGTTCATATTTACTAAATATTATTTAGCTCAGCCTGAACAAGGTTGGTAAAGGCTATAGTGCTTACTTTTGGTTTTGTGGTTCAGTTGGATTTTAGACAGCAGTACTTCAATTCAATTAGATGTATATAAGTTGATTATGAGGCTATTTGTTGTCAAAGTAAGAAAGTTTATAGACTATAGAAAAATTTGATCAGAAAGTTTTATGCCTGGTTACATATGATCTGATTATGTCTTAGGATTACTTATTTCCTAGAATCATATAAGTAACTTACATAGTTAATATTAGCACTCTTATTTATAATGCTTATGCAATCTTAAACCATTCCTTTTTTTAAATGTTTGTCAATATAGTACGCCATATACTATGTATGATGTTTCATTGTTCTATTCTCAGCTTTACATGTTCCTTTCTCATGTCACAAGTGCCTACGTCAATATATTGATGATTGGATTCTTTTTTTTAACATGATATACTCGACAGACAAAACATATGGACATCAAGAAGATATACTCACCTCTTCGACTTCCATTGAGAAAAATATAGGTAGTATTGTTGCCACTTCTAACTTTCATGCTCTTGAACAATGGTACTATGACATAGTATGTAATTTAAGACAATTCTAATTAGTACATATGGCCATTTGTTTGACAAAAGGAAATTAGTGAACTCATTTTGTGTGACCAGTAGGCTTTATACTTTTTCATATGTATTGTGCTATCTGATATATTTTTTATTCAAGAGTGTAAGATCTATAGAGTTGTTTGTCATTTTTAGTAGCCGCTTAGTTTTATATCTCTATCCTGCAATATGATTTAGATTTATCATGCCCTTGGTTATCCATAGTTCATATCATTTCATTCTATGTCAAGTATGCGTTATCTACTTTAAAGAGATGATCACAACTATGCTTCGCTTGATATGGTTTTTAACAGACAAGTCATATGACTTACTTTTCTCAAACACCTTTGGATTTTTGTCAGGATCTATGATTGGGAGAACCCACTTTGTATCGGAGATATCGTCCAATTTACTTCCACCTGTATGTGGATGAGCTTTTTTATTTTGTAGCCAGACTTTTGAGCAGTCACTATTTTTTAGGATACCCACCATTTTGGTTAGTAGTTCACGCTGCCTTCCTCTCTAGGTGCGGCTTTATTTACTTTTTCCATATAACTACACGGGCGCGGCGTGTCGACGCGCCAAGTTGTCTAGTTTCATTTCAAAATACGTTGTACTTCAGGCTCAAATAACACGATTTTTTACTACAAGAAGTAAACCTGGAGACGTACCCGGCTGCTAAGGGCACCCTCGTGCACGCCCATTCAGAGCCGTAGGAACTTAGCAGCCAGCGGCCAGGATCGTTGGTTCGGGGAGAGTTAGTGCTACCCCGGTTATATTTCTACCATCCACTGACTTTGTGGTCCCACTTGATGTTTGACCATGCCCATGGTTGCCGCTCGCTTGCTGACTCTTTTAATAATTCTAGCTACATACAAAATATAGTGGTCTTAAATTCTTAATGTGTGTATTTTTTTTCCAAGCTTCAATGTTTTATTTTCATGTATGCATGCTTATATTTGGAAGATACCCGGGCTTCTGATAGGAGGCTCGTCCAATCGCACCTTCGGTGAGAACTTACCTGTGACAAGATGTCTAGAAGGGTGGTTGTATCTCAAGCCCACCAGAGTTCAAACCCATGATTTGATGCTGGTGTTTCTCATATAGGCGGAATATTCTTCAGCGTGAGGCGACGTTCCCGTCGACAGCGAGTCGGCTGTGATGACTTCGTCAATCTCAAGACCAGACCTGCCGGCTCAGTCTCTTGGAGGTGCTCATATGGATAGGGTGTATGTGTGTGTTCATAGGGGTGAGTGTGTGCGCGTGTATATGAGCGTTTGCATTGTACCGTGTTTCTTTAAAAAAATCGCACCTTCAGATGCTACTTCTTCCACCTCCGGTGGTACACTAGTGAGTGGTCACCCCAGAAAGTTGTTTTTAGATATGGACGCTAGTGATCTTTCAAACTAAATAAAAAATCACACTTTTATATGTTTCAAAAGTTCAAGACAATAATTGTAAGTATACGGATACATATTATCTATGTACGCACCAAATTTGATTTCAAAATATGTTGTACTTCAGGCTCAAATAACACGATTTTTTACTACAAGAAGTAAAGCTGGAGACGTAGCCGGCTGCTGAGGGCACCCTCGCGCAGGCCCATTCAGAGCGTAGGATCTTAGCAGCCAGCGGCCAGGATCGTTGGTTCGGGGAGAGTTACTGCTACCCCGGTTATATTTCTACCATCCACTGACTTTGTAATCCCACTTGACGTTTGACCATGCCCATTGTTGCCGCGCGCTTTCTGACTCTTTTAATAATTCTAGCTAGATACAAAATATAGTGGTGTTAAATTCGTAATGCGTGTATTTTTTTTTCCAAACTTCAATGTTTTATTTTCACGTATGTATGCTTATATTTGGAAGATACCCGGGCTGCTGATACGAGCCTAGCCCAATCGCAACTATGGTGAGAACTTACCTGTGGCAAGATGGTTAGGAGGGTGGTTGTATCAGAGTTCAAACCCTAAATTTGACGCTGGTGTTTCTCATATAATATTCTACAGTGGGAGGCGACGTTCCCGTCGACAGCGAGTCGCCTATAGTGACTTTATCAATATTAAGACCAGACCTGCCGGCTCAGTCTCTCGAAGGTGCTCATAGGGATAGGGTGTACGCATGTGTTCATAGGGGTGAGTGTGTGCGCGTGTATATTAACGTTTGCATTGTACTGTGTTTCTTTAAAAAAAATAGCACCTTCAGATGCTACTTCTTCCACCTCCGGTGGTACACTAGTGAATGGTCACCCCGGGCGCCAGTGATCTTTCAAACTAAATAAAAAATCACACTTTTATATGTATCAAAAGTTCCAGACAACAATTATAAGCGTACGCACCAAATTTCATTTCAAAATACGTTGTACTTCAGGCTCAAATAACACGATTTTTTGTTGGAGCTTGTGGGCGATAGTTATGAGCCTTAGAACTCGGGAGTGGCGGTTTGGAATGCGGTTCATTGTATCAAAATTTTCATCGCAATCTGCTGACAATATAATGCTGCTGTTACCGCGTCACTTTTCACTCACATCTTCTTCATCCATTTTTCCTACTGTTCTATTCTCGCACTCCGCAACCTCTCGACTGCAGCGCGCCATGGGCGACACTTTCGACTGGGCTAACTTCCCGTGGTTGAGGAATAACGACTCGTCGAGCGATGACGACAAGACTCCCCCAGCTACTCCAAGCGAGTCGTCCAGCGACGGCACGCTAGCTCAGCCCCGCAGGGTCAACCTTACGACTCTGATCCAGGGTTGTTGCACGACGACGAGGAGGAGGACGACATGGTGTAGGAGGACAAGGAGGACGGTGACGGAAGCGACGACTACGATGATGGCGGCAATGACGCTGACAATGGTGGCGATGAGGCCAACAGTGGGCAGAAGCGTCGGAGCACGGACGATGGCGCGACGGCGACGGTCGAAGAAGATCAAGAACTAGGACATTACTAGTTCTACATTTTTGATATAATATAGTGTTAAAGTATCTCTCGTTTCAGTAGTATTTGCAATACAATGTAAAAAGGCTATTCCCAGATCCTCACTTTTTTGGTAATTGTTTGCAATGTGGAAAAATTCCATAATTCGACGCGAGCCAAATTAATGTTGTGGCGTCGTGTGAACCGCCACTATATACTCCTTAAAAAAACCATCACTGATGCTATCTCGCCGTTTCACTGTAACGATGGCTACTCGCTACTCATCGGGCCTCCACGGACCTCCGCGGCCGCCGGAAAATTAGAACCGCGTCTATGTTCCCCAGTGTGTCGCGCAGCGGCACTGGCAATTGAGCAGGCCAGTGCCATGGTCCAAAGTTAGCATCCCGATGGCTGGCACCTCAACCACGCGAGGGTGCCTATGCCGCCGGAGCTGCGTGACAACCCGACCTATGACGACGATGATGATGGTCAGAACTAACTAGGCTATATATCTCTCTTTTCAGTATTTAAAATTTGTAATTAGGTTTTTGTTAGTAAAATGTCTATTTCCAGTTCCTCGCTTTTTAAGAATTCAATTTATCTTTTACTAGGAGATATTGTTTCTATCTGTAGTGCTGACGTTTCATTGCCCACGGTATGCAAGGAACGAATAGTGTGCCATGTTCAAAACCAACACATACGGTTTTGTTTTGTTAAGCGCGTGTAAAATATCGGATATTTTCTCAATCCCCGAAGCAAGTTCATGTTCAGCTACACGGACGCGCACCAGTTGTTGATGCCCCCATTGCACCGACACCGTCTAGGATGTAAATGGATCGAATCATATTAGATTTTACCTCTACCGTTTTTATCATATTTTTATTAGATTCGTAGTGAAATGGATAATGACCGGGTGTGGATTTGGAAGCGGATATATGTGGTGACGGATCTGAAAAAGGGAACATGGTAGCTTCTCGGTTTGACGGACAGAGCCATAGGTACGCCAAGAACTCGCATCCGTCGCGTCGTCTCCCCAAGGCGACCGGGGGGCGAAACCCTAGCCGCCCCGCGCCGCCACCCCCCCCCCCCCCCCCCCCCCCCCCCCCGCCCATCTCCCTCCCCTCGTCTCCCCCGGAGGCGGCTGCCGGACTCGGCCCTGCACCGCCGGTGAAGGGGGCGGCGAGGATTTGCGCCTTTCAGCTCCCTGCGAGCAGTTTGGGGGTAACTGCTCGGGCGGGGGCCCCTCGCCGGCGGCGGCGGCCCGTCTGCAAGCGCCTGCCCCCTCCGGAGGATGCCGTCGGGCTCGTGCCGCGGTGGACGATGCCAGCGCAGGCTCTCTTCGGCGCGCGGTGGCGGTCCCGTGGCGGCGCGACCTTGTCCGGCGGCGTGGCCAGTCCTTGGTAGCGGACCTCTCCGGCGTCGCGGAGGTCCATGGGGAGAGGCTTCGTGGTGATGCTCCTTTCCTCCGATGGTGCGGCCGCTCGGTGCGGCGGCTCCGGGTTGAAGACCTGCCGTGACGCCTCCTCAGGTTCGTTTCTCCTGCCTGCTGCTGTTCTCTCCCGTTCTTGGTGCGTGAGGCCTTGTCCTCGGTTTCGCGCCTTGGGCGGGTGGATGGTGATGGGGGCTCGGAATTGGGGGAATCCCTTGGCCGGTTTCATCCACGACATCGACGACGCCCCGGCGCCGTTTTCCTCCTCGGAGGCTTCGTTGAAGTTCCTTCCCCGTCGCCCACCCCCTGCCGGGTGAAAACCCGGTCCCCTTTTTTGGAGCAATGGTGACGTTGCTGCGTCGCACCCCTCCTTGGAGGCGCTGCTCGGGGATGGCATGGGGTTCGCGAACGTTCTGTTAGATGGAGGAAGGCTTGTGATGGTGCTGCGTTTGTTGGTGTTGTTGCGGCCAGTTTGGGGCCGACGGTGGTTTGTCTCTCTTCTCCGCTAGCCACGTGCTTGCCCAAGAGCCTCCCTCGGTTGTTGTTGCGGTGTGGTAGATTGATCTTGGTGGCGTCTTGGCTCACCTTTGTTTGTTGACGAAGCAATGTATGTCTCCCCCACCTGCTTTTCGTCTCGACCTCCGTGGCGGAGCTCCCTATCTAGGATAGTGCTAGGTGCTAGGCTTGACACTCCGATCCGATGATGATGGTGGTGCTCCTGAGTCGTGTCGTGGGGCTCGAGTCGCATGCCGGTGCGGTGCGTGAGGCTGATTGCTGAGTCTTGACATTGTGATCCCTCGACAACACTCCCCACCTCTTGTGTCTCTTGGTGGCTCTTGTTGTCCCCCTTCTTGTTGTATTTTTCTTCCTGTATTTCTTTGTCTCTCTTCCTCTGTTTCCCCCTGTACAAGTGCTATTCTGTTGTAAGAACATGGCCCGCCAGCCGCCAGGCTGCTTTCGGTGAATGAAACAAGCGGTGGGGATTTATCCCCCCCCCCCCCCCCCCCCGATTCGGCGGTAACGAAATTAATCGGATACATACGCACATAAGTAAATTGTCAAATGATACAACTCAAAATAATTGTTCGATAATCTAATAACTAATAAAGTTGTACTCAATATTCTTTACAATGACTATTTAACTGAGATGTTGTTCAATGTATTAAACTCGGCAACACACTAACTGCAAATTATGCTATATTAGGCTAGACATTTCGGTATAAAAATTGGATTATTCAGATTATATGGATAATCCTAATTAATTATTGGATGATTCATATTTTAGTCTATTTAACGTACCATATCCTATACCATATTCGGGTGTTAAGTTTAGTATCGGATATCGTTATTCGTCGGATTACTTAAAACCTGATATGGATTCTTTAAAGCGGTTTTGAAATCGAATATGGCGTGGAAAATATCCTATCTGTTTACACCCTTAACACCCCCGCAGTAGTCGGAGGCTAGGGCAGTTTCAAGTGGGAAGGCATGAGAGGTTGCTGTAGAGAGATAGAGAGCAGGGGAGGATTCAACACACTTTGTATTGCAGTCGGGGTAGTGTTTATATACAGCTTTTCCTCAACTGATGGCTATCGTGTGATGCCCATGATCTCCACTAACTAATCTCCACTAGCTGCGCTAACTACTGGACCGTGGGTGAGTGGGGTGCGTGTGTGGTTGACTGAGTAGACACGTATACGCACACACGCGACAGTACAGTATATCCTAACACCCCCCCCGCAGTCGTGACGTCGGATGTCGAGACGCAAAGAGTGGAACGGAACTCTTGGAAAATGTCCGTAGGCAAGCCCTTCGTCATGATGTCTGCAAATTGGTGCCGCGTCGGGACGTGGAGCACGCGAAACTCGCCAAGTGCCACACGCTCGCGGACGAAGTGGATGTCGAGTTCGATGTGCTTTGTGCGCCGGTGATGCACTGGATTTGCAGACATGTAGACGGCCGAGATGTTGTCGCAGTAGACGAGCGTGGCCTTGGAGATAGGAAGCAGAAGCTCGCGAAGGAGTTGCTGGAGCCAAACGCACTCAGCCACGGCGTTGGCGACGCCGCGATACTCCGCCTCCGCGCTTGAACGCGAGACGGTGGCCTGGCGTTTAGACGACCAGGAGATCAGCGCGTCGCCCAGGTAGACGCAGTAGCCTGAGGTCGAACGCCGCGTGTCGGGGCAGCCGGCCCAGTCCGCATCGGTGTAGACGCGCAGATCAAGAGTTGACGATGCTCGGATGTGCAATCCCATGTCCACCGAGCCGCGAATGTACCGCAGCGCACGCTTGATCAACCCGTCATGGCTTGCACGGGGATCGTGCATGTGCAGGCATATCTGCTGGACGGCGTAGGCGAGCTCCGGACGCGTGATGGTCAGGTACTGCAGCGCGCCAGCAATGCTGCGGTAGGCAGAGGGATCCTCAACAGGCGGACCAACAGCCGCAGGCAGCTTGGCCTTGGTGTCGACCGGAGTAGAAGCAGGCCGGCAGTTGTCCATGCCTGCGCGCTCTAGGACGTCCTCCGCATACTGCTGCTGCGTGAGGAAGAAGCCGGTGGGCGTGCGGGTGACGCGAATGCCGAGGAAGAAGTGCAGGGCACCGAGATCCTTCATGGCGAATTCACCCGTGAGCTGAGCCACGATGCGACGAAGAAGAGGTGTCGAGGAAGCCGTCAGGACGATGTCGTCGACGTACAGCAGCAAGAAGGCGATGTCGTTGCCGTTGTGGTAGAGGAACAGCGACGAGTCCGAGCGCGTGGGCACGAAGCCGATGGTCTTGACAAACCCTGCGAACCTGAGAAACCAAGCGCGAGGCGCCTGCTTCAAGCCGTACAGAGATTTGGACAGGCGACATACATGGTCAGGTTCGTCGTAGGTGCGGGCGCTGGCGAAGGAGGCGGCCCCTCGGGGGCCTTGCCCTTCCCTTTGTTCTTGCCTTTCCCGCGGTTGCGCCCGCCGCCAGAGCTGGAGCTGGCTCCGTCGTTGCCGTAGACGGGTGCTGGGGCGGGAGCGCGGGCAGCCCAGAGTGCGTGTGCCGCGTTCTGGCGGGCTGCCTGTTCAGCGCGGTGCTCCTCCAGCAGAAGGAAGGAGCGGACCTGCAGGAACGAAGGAAGAGGCATCCGCGACGTGATGTGCGGGATGGCGTGGTGGAACTGACGCCCGAGGCCGCGCAGCAGGTTGAAGACTTGTTGAGTCTCGCTGACGGGCTGGCCCAGGTTGCGGAGCTGGTCGGTGAAGCTCTTCAGCTTGGCGCAGTACTGCATCACCGTTAGTTCGCCTTGGACGAGCGCGTGGTACTCGGCGTCGATGTAGACGGCGCGGGCGAGGTGGTTGTCGCGGAAGAGCTCCTCGAGCGCGGTCCAGACGGTGAGGGCGGTGTCCTCCGGCTGCATCACAACATCAAGAAGTTCGGGAGAGACAGTAGTGTACAGCCAGTGGACCACGCAGTGGTCGATCATGACCCACTCGGGATCGTCGTGGCGATGAGCAGCGGTGGCGTCGATGTGGTCGCGCAGCCCGAACTTGCTGATGACGGTGTCGAAGAAGCGCCGCCACTGGGTGTAGTTGGACGCAGCGAGGTCGAGGACGACGGGCACGTGGCTGCGGATGTGCACCGTTTGCAGAACGGGGACGTGGAGCGGCCGCCGCCGCCGGACGTGGAGCGGCCGCCGCCGCCACGGGAGGCGCGGTGTTGAGCGCCGTGACCACGGCAGGAGCAGCAGGATCGCGAGGCGGAGAGCTCGCTGGAGAGTAGCCTGGCTCGGCCATGGGGTTGAAGAATGGATCATCCATTGGAGCGGAAGCGTGATCAGATCGCGATGCGTCTGATACGAGAGATAGAGAGCAGGGGGAGGATTCAACACACTTTGTATTGCAGTCGGGGTAGTGTTTATATACAGCTTTTCCTCAACTGATGGCTATCGTGTGATGCCCATGATCTCCACTAACTAATCTCCACTAGCTGCGCTAACTACTGGACCGTGGGTGAGTGGGGTGCGTGTGTGGTTGACTGAGTACAGAGACACGTATACGCACACACGCGACAGTACAGTATATCCTAACAGTTGCAATATTTGATCCACGACACAAAAAGTTCTATTTGTCGGTATATAAACAAGCTGGTGACAATACAAGCATCCATAAGTAACACACACCAATCGATACCTCGAAAACATATAAATGATTCACACACTGACATACATAGAAAGCTTCGAACGCCGCTAATAGGAGACGATCCTACCAAATCCCGCTCGCTGGTGTAGAAATTCTCAGTTGCCACCATGGATCGGCGGGCAGTCTTGCTGAATCTCAGCTGCATGCCACAGAATATGCATGATGAACAAATACAGGTTAGCTACACAATACAATCTAGGCAGTAAAAAGAATGATCAGCACTCGTTTCAAAAAAAAAAAAATGATCAGCAGGAAGGCGGCTTACGTCTGGTGACGCAGGTGGATGGTCCACCTTGCGCGAGGATGCCAGCAACCAAAACCAGTAGGACGAGGAAGATCAGCATCAGGCGAGCCGAGGAAGTTGAGTGCTTCTGCGTCATTGTTGCTTGCTGGCTTCCTGTATTTGCTGCCGAGTACAATTTGCAATAACAACTCGAGCACTACTTATATAGATAGAGCTGGTTAGGTGCAAATTTAACGTGAGGGGACGAACAGATGTTGGTTTAGTACAAAGATGGACACATGCAAGTATGAACGCACGTGGTAGTGAGCTATACAATCAGTGACTGGCTGACTCATTGCACAAGTAAAACATCTGTGTCATCAGAGGTTGGTGGTGGATGACCAGAGCTGCCATCATGGAAGTTAGCTGTCAAAATCAGGTAAATTGACTGACTTCCACATACGACTGAATTTTGTTTATCAATTCGTTCTAGCTAGTTTCAACTTCAATATTGCAAACTATTGTCAAATTAGAAATTGCATGGGTATATATATTGCAAGATAAGACACGGCACATATATAATTTGGCCAAGTGGCTGCATGCCTACCTTGGCTGTACAGGTTGAATCAAGGGATGGCCGAGGATTAAGATCTTTATCTTAGCTTCAGATGCCATCATGAAAGGGAAGAAATTGCACTGCGTGCAAGAGTACAGAGGAAGTTAGGAAGCAACATCTTGTACACTGATCGACAACTCCTTGCACATGCATCATGAAGAGTACGTAACAATAAACAGATCAATTTGTTTCTTATTTTGGTGGTCATTTTTAGAAATATACAAGACATTTTACATTTATTGTCAGTCAAAGTTAATAGTTTTGACCAATTACCAAATAAAAACGGAACATGCAGATTGAGAAGGAAAGATCGAGTTGGGTTCCTTCAACAGAAAAGTGTCCGAGTGTATGTATTAGTCTTAAGACAATCGTGCAATTTAAGTGCTAAATTATCACCGAGATGACTGGTGCAAAAGCTAGTCTCAAAGTAGGACCGAGATTCCTCTTTAATATGTGTCACATGAAACGAAAGTAGGTTAGGTGATAAGGTGGAAAAACGCCTCTAATTGCCCAAATAACTTAAATGGCTAGCAGCCAGCGTGTGTGCAACGAATCCTGATGGCACCCGCACCCATTGGGTGTGGGTAGGGAACAACCAAACCCGCACCCATGTACCCAAATTTTAACCACACCCGCACCCGTACCCACGTCTGGGTACAAAATTAATACCATACCCGCACCCACGTGGGTACTAAAAACCCACGGGTAAACCCACCAAAAAAACTTAACATGATATACTATGTATTACATATATGAAAATAACAACACTATGTAATTCGAAAATAACTTTTACCCAACATAACTACATAAGGTGCATATGTCATGCTCCATCTCCTGCTGCAGCTGGACGTCACCCACGCGGAGCTCGCCTGCGCTAGACTCCATGGCGAGGGATGGGGAGGGACAATGCGAAATCTCATCGCTGCTATTTGAGGAGAAAAGATTTTGGGAAGAGGAAATGAAGCGGCAACCTCAAGGTCAGCCGTCAGTGTTTATGGCTGGGTTGGGTATACGAGCAGTGCATCCTTAAATCAATGAGAAAGATAATTTCAGAATTGGGTGCTTGGGTCGGTGGGATATTTATTTTTTAGAATTACATAATGCATAATTTATGTACTCAAATATGCGATATACCGGGTAGGTGGGTACGCGGGTATGGGTTTTGATCTACCATACCCGCCCCACAATACCCAACGGGTGCATATTTTTTATCATTCACTTACCCATGGGTAAAGATTTTATCCCGTACCCTCACCCTAATGGGTAAAAACCCACCGGGTATGTGGGTAATGGGTACCCATTGCCATCGGTAGCAACGAAGGAGCTTGAAGAAGCTTACCCCCTTGTATAAATAAAGCATATCACTAGTACAAAAATTAAACCACGCATCCTATTCAAGAAGAAGCACAACATGTGTGACACACCAAGAAGGCTCCTAGCCATTGTTGTTGTAACCTCTCTTTTGAGCTTCGCTGGTGCTGCTTCTTCATCATCCAACACTGACTTCCAAACCCTCCTTTGCTTGAAGCTCCATCTCTCCAGCAGCCCTGCTGGCAGCCCTCTTGGCTCATGGACAAAGAACAGCTCCCTTCATTTCTGCAGCTGGCCCGGCGTCACTTGCAGCAACGCATCTCATGTCGTCGCTCTGGACCTCGAGAAATCCAGCCTCGATGGACAGATTCCGCCCTGCATCGCCAACCTCACGCTCCTCTCAAGAATCCACTTCCCGGGCAATCTACTGAGCGGCCACGTTCCGGCGCAGCTTGGGCAGCTCAGCAGGTTGACCTACCTTAACCTCAGCTCCAACAGCCTCACCGGTTCAATCCCCAGCGCCCTGTCTTCCACCACATCCCCCCAGCTCCAGGTAATCGATCTTGGCAACAACCAGCTCACCGGAGACATCCCAGAAACGCTCGGGGCGCTCCGCAACCTGTCAGTTCTACGCCTTGCGGGCAACAGCTTGACGGGCCACATTCCCCACTCGCTCGGAAGCAACGGCTCTTCCCTTGTCTCTGTGATCCTCACAAACAATTCTCTCACAGGACCTGTTCCGCCGTCCCTCGCCAGCTGCTCGTCTCTTCAGGTGTTGGACCTGGTAAGGAACAACCTTGGCGGAGAGATCCCTGCTGCCCTCTTCAACAGCACATCACTCCGGAGACTAGCCCTTGGATGGAACAACTTTGCCGGGTCCATACCAGCTGTTTCAAATGTCGACTCGCCCCTGCAGTCTCTTATATTGTCAGTGAATTACCTTGCAGGCACCATACCTTGGACTCTAGGGAATTTCTCTTCCCTTCAAAAGCTTATGCTTGCAGCCAACAGTTTTCATGGAAGCATCCCGGCGAGCATAGGAGAAATCCCAAACTTGCAAGTACTAGACATGTCTTACAACCGTTTGACGGGGAGCGTCCCACCCTCCCTATTCAACATGTCTTCGCTCACCTACCTTAGCTTAGCCGTCAACGATTTCATCGGGGGCCTTCCGTTTGACATCGGGTACACTCTTCCAAGCATCCAGACACTGATCTTGCAACAAAATAGCTTCCAGGGAAAAATCCCTCCATCGCTAGCCAATGCGACCGATTTCATGTCCATCAACCTAGGGTCTAATGCATTTCATGGTGTTATCCCTTCTTTCGGGTCCCTTGCTGGCTTAAACGAGCTGATTCTGGCTTATAACCAGCTCGAAGCTGGAGACTGGTCGTTCCTTTCCTCATTGGCGAATTGCACGCAGCTGGTTGTTTTGTCTTTGGGAACCAACATGATGCAAGGGAATCTGCCGAGTTCAGTTGGTAGTCTTGCAAACAGCCTGTACGCTTTGGTCCTGCATGCAAATAAGTTATCTGGCAGAATACCGCCGGAGATAGGGAACCTCACAAACCTCGCTTTTCTTAGGATGGAGCAGAATCAGTTTGCCGGGGATGTCCCTGGCGAGATCGGAAACCTTGCAAACTTGAATTTCCTGAACTTGTCGCAGAACAAGCTTTCTGGACGGATCCCACTTTCAATAGGCAAACTTCGCCGGCTGATGAGGCTCCTCTTGCAAGATAATAATCTCAGTGGGCCCATTCCCAGAACGCTGGGTGATTGCAATAGTTTAATCACTCTGAACCTTTCATGTAATGCCTTGAATGAGAGCATACCAAAAGAGCTCTTCTTCCTTGAGTCCTTATCAGAAGGTTTCGATTTGTCCCACAACCAGCTTTCTGGGCAGATTCCACAGGAGATTGGTGGCTTGATTAACATAGGCCGACTGAATTTTTCCAACAACCGTCTCTCCGGCCACATTCCGACTGCTTTAGGCGCTTGCGTCCGCCTAGAGTCTCTTCACCTGGAGTCTAACTCTCTTGACGGCAGAATTCCAGGGTCTTTCATCAAATTGGGAGGTACTTTGGAGATTGATCTCTCTCAAAACAACTTGAGTGGTGAAATTCCAAACTTTTTCCAGTCCTTTAATTCTTTGAAGCTTCTCAATCTGTCCTTCAACGATCTTGAGGGTCAAATGCCACAAGGGGGGATATTTCAGAACTCTAGTGAGGTATTTGTCCAAGGGAACACCATGTTATGCTCTAGTTCCCCAATGTTACAACTGCCACTCTGCCTTGCATCATCAAGACAACGTCGCACTCGGCGCAATCTAATGATAACTGGGATAAGTGTGGCGGCTGTTGCGTTGGTTGCTTTGTCATGTCTAGTATTTGTTCTGTTGAATAGGGGGCATAAGAGATCTAAACAGTCACATCATCCATCATTCACGGAGATGAAGAGCTTCTCATATGCTGATTTAGTAAAAGCGACAAATGGTTTCTCTCCGGACAATTTGGTTGGTTCAGGGGCATATGGAACAGTATATAAAGGTGTACTTGAGTCTGAAAGAACTGAAGTCGTTGCTATCAAAGTGTTCAAGCTTGATCAACTTGGAGCACCAAAAAGCTTCATTGCTGAGTGTGATGCCTTTAGAAACACTCGTCATCATAATCTTGTAAGGGTAATCTCTGCATGTTCAACATGGGACAATAGAGGTAATGACTTCAAAGCTCTTATTATGGAATACATGGCCAACGACACCCTAGAGAGCTGGATTTATCCGGAAACAAGAAGCCCGTTAAGTCTGGGATCCAGAGTAACAATAGCAGTGGACATAGCTGCTGCATTGGATTATTTACATAACAGTTGCATCCCCCCTATAGTTCATTGTGATTTGAAGCCTAGCAATGTGCTTCTAGATGATGCCATGGGTGCTCGTCTCACTGACTTTGGCTTAGCGAAGTTCCTTCAAAGTAATGATTCTTCAAGTATTATTGCTTCTACAAGCTTAGCAGGACCAAGAGGATCAATTGGATACATTGCACCAGGTAAAACATTTACTATATTGATATTTTCCCTTAGTACACAAATTATAGGGTGTCCCTAATAACATTCAGGTTTTACTTTCTGTTTTTTCAAAAGGAACCTTTTATGATTTTAAATAATTAATGTTGTAAGATAACTGAATTGTTATAAATGCAGAGTATGGCATTGGGAACAAGATCTCAACAGTGGGCGATGTCTACAGCTATGGAATCATTATCCTAGAAATGCTCACGGGGAGACGGCCAACAAATGAGTTATTTAACGACGGTCTGAGCCTTCAGAAATTTGTGGGAAATTCATTTCCCAAAAATATTTGTGAGATACTTGATCCCAATATCCTCCCAGAGTTTGGACATGAAGGCATGGACAGTAACCTATACCATGCAACGGTGGGAATTCCGAGCTGCATTATGCAGCTTGTTAAGCTTGGTCTCTCATGCTCTATGGAAACACCGAAAGATCGACCAACAATGTCAGACGTTTACGCAGAAGTCTCCGCAATCAAACGGGAGTATTCAGCACTGGACCTCAAGAAGTAGGACATTTTTTGTATTTGCCCGCACACATGTTAATGGGGCGAGTTGTAGTATATGCTTAGCTTGCTCAGTTTTCACCAAAATGTATCATCCTGAGAAGCCATTCTAGTGGGTTTCTTCGAAATTTTACTGTAGTGCATGTCGATATTTTATCAAAACAATTCCACCAGCGTAAGCATGACGCTGTCTGATGTATTCTGTATGTGTTATAATATACAGGAGTAACTAATTAGGCTGCACACCTGGTCAGTGTTAACAAGGTGGCACCCTGTTGGTGCATCTTATGATTACATTCTGAACTGTGGCTAGCAATTGTCCTCTTTGTGGTGTCCTCGTTTGGTGGTTTGTCTCACAAGAGATCTGGTAACTATGGTAGTTAGATTTGGAAAATGGGAAATGTACTCTAGCTGATTTGTTTCAGGTGTCAGTGTTGCCTGTGGCTTGAATGGGAACATGTAGTTAGATTTGCGTGTTAACTAATACAGTAGCAGTAAAACAAAAACAGAGTACTTACTAGATAAAACCATGACAAAAACTGGAAACAATAGCAGCGGAAATTAAGCACATGAATTTGTTAACTAGTGTTGAGGAGCTAGATTAGAAATTACCCAATCCATTCCAGGAGAAACAGGAGAAGCTGAGCAGCGAGCTCGACCCAGCGTTCCCCGGCCGCGCAGCGGAGGCACCTCAGGCAGTGGCGGCAGGGGCCGGCAGTGCCCAGAACGGCACGGTCGCGCCGGCCAGCAGTAGGTGTGACGGACAGTGGGGAGCGAGAAGGGCGGCGCCGCGGCGGCGGCCTGCTCTGGGCGGCGGTCGGCACGCGCGGGAGAGGTCGAGATGGGGATGTTGCTGCCGTAGGATTGATTCCCTCTGTGCCAGTGCGGCAGTGCACGCATCTTAGAGCACATGATGCCAAAGAGTGTGTTTTAGACAAATAAATCGATTTTTTTCTTCTTAAGCACCAATATTTATTTTTTTGTCAACAGGCAAAGGTCGACTTGGATGCATGCATATTTGGATTAGCAACACTGTTTTTATCTATGCATAATTATGTTATGAAATCAACAACAAGATCTCTCAACCGATTTCATCTCCTATGCATAATTATGGATCAGCAACACTGATTTATTTATCTATGCATAATTATGTTATGAAATCAACAACAATAACAACCAGGAAAACGAGACATTTAATCTATCCTCGAGACATAGAGATCTCCCATCCGATTCGCATTGGAGACATATATTCTGGCGCTTATATATATTAAAAATACATTTCCAAATATCTCGCGCATTAATGGTTACCGTACATCATGAGCAACAATTTTCTGCCTGCAACAACTTACCAAAGTTGTTGGGTGATGCTAATGATTCAGCACAACCTCATATTCAATTTGCATAATATCCAACAGTGGGGAATGTAGGATGGAACAGCAATCCTTTGTCTAAGTATCTAACTGCTATTGCTTACAACACCAGATACAATTAGTAGTGGAACAAGAACACCAAAATTTGACGACGGATATATTTGTGCTCTTCTGCGGTTCTACCTACTAATTTGTTGTCCCTACGATAGATATAACTCCAAATCCTTTTGTCCCTGCATATTCACTTGTTACAACTAGGACGGGAGACCAGGAAAATAAAATGGCTTGTGTTGGCCCTCGTCGAGCATAAACATGTATCCAAAGTCCTGTAGAACAGTTTAATCCAACTTAAGTTAGATATGCATTGATCGCTCTACAAAATTGTTAAAAATCATGTTGTATAAGGTCGGATACCAGAAAGGAAATTTCAAAAAAAAAAGGATACCAGAAAGGCGAGAGCAATGGACGTTGGGGCGTTCTCCTTTCCTAGACTACGGCTCCACCTCGATGGTATGGCTTGACAACTGGAATGGAACAAAGTATTGGTCAAATTTTTCTCGGTTATTTATACTCTTTCTAGTTCTCTAAAGTTGTTGTGTTGAGCATTTATAAATTCTGAGAAAATGTACATTTTATAAGTAATTTAAGTGGTTGTACATTTTTACATTCCACATATATTTCACCAGTGTACGGATAGTCAAAGTCTTGGAGTTTACATATGCCTTAAATTATAACTTTTGGAAAACACCGGATCAATAAGCACTCTTAATTTTTTAAGCAATACACATGTTCATAACGAAGGAAAATTCTCATTCTAGGCGGTGAACTTTGCCTGAAATCTAATTTTCTTCCTAAAACTTCCAAACGTCCAAACCAAACCTGACACTAGGAGACCAGATTTGGATGATGGACTAAAACCTGTTTTTTACCTACACTAGAGTAAATAAATTTATGTTAAGAGGCATTCAAGTCACAAAAGGTCATACATGGTAAGATTTAACCACATAGCTTGTGGAAACCAGTAAATTTTTCGATAAAGTAAATGGAAGAAGTAATTGCTTATTCCCTTTCTAGGCACAAATATATAAACGTAGTGTTATATGTACTCTCTATGTTAGGAAAAGGAAACTACATTCATTAAATGCCACCCTATTGTTATCATATGTGGGTTGTATGTGACATTACCTCATTGCTAATGTAGCAACTCATACATTCCGACCCTTGAAGCATACCGATAATTTTCTTAATTGTAGGTCTTTTGGTTCGCTCAGGATTCAAGCAAATTAGACCTATTTGAAGGCATCTTTTTATTTGTTGGCAATCTGTTTCTAGTGTTATATTTCCATGTTTGTCTTGCAACACAATTCTCCATTTCTGAAGTTCCTGTGAAATTGGACAAAAAATTGATATATAATAAATACTATGGTAACAAGTAACATTGTCTCTAGGTTAAGAGGCCTCCAAGTCGAAATTTAATACTTATTTGTCTTACACTCTCGATGAAGACCGTGGCAGTTGATCTAATATCATCTGGGTAGTCCCTGTGGCCTGTTATTACCTCACATATTATTACACCTAAACTAAATATGTCCCACATAGGTGTGATCATACCTCGTATATATTCTGGTGGCATATAACCTCTGCAATAACATAGAAGTGTTAGGAGTTAACACATTTCGTTGAGCAGGAAAAAATGATGGATTACAAAGTGTGATTCACTTACAATGTTCCAGTAGGATTTGCAGTCTGAATAGTCTTGTTTGTATCATATAATATCGACATACCAAAGTCTGTAACTTTTGGTATGAATTTGTCAGTGAGCAATATGTTCCCCGGTTTTAAGTCCAAGTGAATAATTGGACTATCGTCTTGCTCATGGAGGTACTGTATACCATAGCAAATCCCCTTGATTATTTCGTAGCGTGTTGGCCAATCAAATCCAGTAGATGCATCTGTGTATGTGAAAAGAGCGTTCAATACATATTAATGTCTTAAATCTACCAGTATGCATGAGAGGCCAAGATGTAAGAGCAGGCAAGCTATCTAGTTCTCCCAGAAAAAAATTGGTCGTCTAATGCTGAACCCAGAAGAACAAGGGATTCGCACCTCCGGAGCCCAATCAGCCGCCATTGCCATACAAATGTGTACTAGGTCGACCCCTGGTGTGCTGATCGGTCGCTCGTTCACTAATCTAAATAACAACACAATGTCCCTTTATGTTCCGGTACTTACTCTCTTTTATATGTGTTTTCTTAGTGTTCAGGGTTCATCCTGAACACTAAAGTAAAATCTTCTTCATCCTCTCTTTTAATAATCTGGTCTACCATCTCCGTCTTTCTATAGCCCTCTCCCTCCCTCTCTCTGGCAGCAAAGACGCATGCGAGAGCATTGAAAACTCATTGAGGTAACTCGTTGTCTCTCTGTTTAGTTTATTCTTGTTCATCTCTCTTATTTGATCGTGCTCTTCCTGTTGATTTCTCCATGCTCCTCCCTCTTATCTTTTAGACAAGTAGATATATTTAGACTTTATTAACATATATAGATATATATACGTTTGTACAAATAAAAGACATCTAATTTAGAACAGAGAGAGTACGTGCTTCACATGCGGTTTTGCTTCCTTCATCTACTTCCTATATAGTCATCTACATTGTCTTGTGATCATCTATCTCTTTATTTGTATAAAGTAACCTATCGAAATAGGCTGTGATACACGTCTATAGGTGGTACCCGTCTAGGCTGCACGCCGTATAGTATTATGGCATGCGTACCACGGCCAATGGCTCGTCGACGCACAGCCTGCTACACGTGTCGTCAATCCCTCTCAATACTGATCATTGTTGTTGTGTCTGCAACTCTGCATACGTGATGCATGCTAAACTGCCTGCTTTGGTAGCATGTGCAACAATACCCTCTTGTTGCTTCTATTTGCTACTATTTGTTTGCTGTGTATATACAAGGATTTATTAGTTTCCGTTTTTTTCATCCATTATAACATGTATTTAGGAACTATGATCAAAACATGATAAATTGCATTCCCAAGGCGAGATGAAAAGTAGAGATAAAATAGCTATGTCTTATTTCAACGTCATACCTGAAATATACTTCTCAAGACTTCCCTTAGGCATACATTCCAAGCAAAGCAAACATTCAGTGCTCCAAGCAAAAATGGATTTTCCTTCGAGATTATGATGTAAATGTTGTGTTTCATAGCAATAGCCTACTAGTCGCACAATATTTGGGTGCTTCAGTTTCATAAGAAATTTAACCTCATTCTCAAATTGCTCCTGGGAGGTCGACACTGATTGTGCAAGCTTCTTCACTGCAATAATTTTCCCGTTTCCTAGTACACCCTGTTCATTGATTTTTTCAGGTCAAGTATGGTTTCCACTTTGAGAAAACACAAATTGTTTGACCTTACCTTATATACCACACCAAAACCACCTCTACCAAGTACCCCCTCATTACAGAAGTTGTTTGTGATGTCTTTCAGAAGTTGTAATGTCATGTTGTGGAGCATGGATTCTGTCTGCAAAAGGAAGTCCTTGGATTAATGAAGGATTGTATTTATAACATGTCAATCCTTTTTTAGTTAACTTGGGGATATCTAATAAGGCACAGTGTTTAGAAAATGTAAGTAAATGCTAGGCGAAACTATGAATTATGTGGACCTCTTTTATATAAAAATATGTAGATCTAAGTGAATTCCATATACTTGAATGTTCCACTGCAATGTAATTATTTTACGCTACAACCTTGTCACTTCCATCAGCGTACTGCAAATATCATAAATATGTTGCATGATAGCAGGTGCCTAGAGTAAAATTAGTAACCAACACATTTGCACTCCACTTTGCAACATCTTACAAATATCCCTACATGAAAATATAGGCCTATGAGCTAGGCTAATCTACATTTGCTTTGCTCTGCTTTAATTGTCCCATGAGTAGGCTTCAGTGTGAGTACCATGTATTCTACTATTATTTAATTGCTTAAAACAAATGGTAAGTTCATCAAAGCAACATGACCACACCTAGTAGAATAATTAACATTAAAGCAAATGAGTTTTGTTTATTTCCACCAAGGAAGTGTGGGAATGTTCTTATATGTCATACGGAAAAACACATTCCTTATACATGACATCAAGGAAAATTCTTGCTTGTTTGTGCACTGGGTGTAACTAGTTGTTAAGTAACCTTCGTAAATGATTAAATATATGTATTTGTTGTTTGTGTCCAGTAAGTAACATCAACTCTAAACTTTGGTGTCAAATTATTTTTCCTTGTTCCCCACATCTAGAAAATAATCAATCACATCTGAAGCAGTTAAGAACAAGCAAAGAAATGAAAAAAATAACTTAAAGTCAGAGTTCTCACATCTTGATCACTTATGTCCCCCTCATATGAACTTGTAGGAAACAAAGTCTCTTCGGATCCCTCCCGCCCAGGGGATGGTGGTTGCATATAGACTACCTTCAGCTTCATCTCATCCACTACATTACTTGCTTGTTTTTTGAACTATGCAAGGTTCACTTTTTTAGTAATGCTAAAGAAAAAATAATCCAACAACTAAAGATGCGTTGGAATGTGAAGTACCATGTCATTAGTTAGATCCATGATTGTTGTTGTCTCTTTCACCACAATGCTCTGTACAAGGAACATGTCCTTGCACTGCATATCTAGCGGTACCTCTTCCAGTGCCTTCATTGTAACTAGGAAGTCAGACTATCAGCTTTTGTGCATAGTTAATAAATCGTCCCAATGACTGTTGAATGAACATGGGAATTAACACTACCATTGACATCATACGTAGATTGTGGTGGTACAATAGAGATGTTTGGCCGGACGATATACCCTTTTGGGTTGGTATTCTTAACCTAAGAAGGAAAATATTTTGCCAAAAGTCGCATTAAATCCTGACAGTTTGTAGAATTGTAAGTGTCGTGCTCCGAGGAAGAATACAATTCCATGGTGGAAATCAAAGTAATATTAGTTCCAAATTACCTTAAAGGCGATGTAGTCATTTGTTATGTTTTTTAGCTGCATGGAGCATGTGATCTCCTTCTTCGTCTCAACTGCACGGATACAAAAAGGATAACAAAAGTTAGTGTATGCAGTAAAAAACTATATAACTACTAAATTTTGTCCATGCTCTAACTGAAAATTTATACATGGATTTTTTCTTTAAAAATGATTGCAGTTCAAACTGAGAAATATATCACTCAAAGTTCCACGGATAAACAGAAACAACTACACCAACAGCCAAAACAACTATTAAACAAACACAAAATGTTCAATAAAGAGATGATGTACAAGGGAAGTCGAGCGCATCGGGGTGGATCCTGAGCAACTTCTTTGAGAAATTGTCCATCTGCAATTCAAACATGGATATGTCAAGTTGATTTAGTCTCGTATATGAGCATTATCAGGTGTTAAATGAGCATGATCAGGTGTTATATAGTTGCCACACCAAGCTTGGTGTTTGTTCTAGTATGGTTCATGGTTTTATATACTCCCTCCATGCATAAAAGGATGTCTCAACTTTGTCTAAATTTACATGTATCTAGACATGCTTTATTATATAAATGCATGTATATTTGAACAAACTTGAGACTTTTTTTGTGGACGGATGGACTAGCGCTCTTTTACATTGGGAACATTAATGAGTACGTTAATGACAATTTTTAAAATATTAAATAATTCAAAGGTGAGATCAGATACCTTCAGACTTATATTTGCTATCAGGGGTTTTTAGCTATGTTATATGAACTATTTGATACCACACCCTTTTACGGCTGGAATGAAAGATAATTTGCATATCTCTATACTACTTATAAAAGAGTAAAATGGAATTCTTCTAAACCCACCAAAGTTAGTGTACATGGAACAACCGCTGCCCAACGATCCAATCCATCTAAGGAGATATAAGAGTACATATTGCTTTCATGGTCTGCCATCCTTCGAGACGATGGCCTCCCACTTAATCGAGCCTGCCCTTCAAGATGGCGATCGGCTTCTCGACTTCTTGGTGGATGTCCTACGGCTTAATCGAGTCTGCCTTCAAGGCGATGGCCTCCCGCATCGTCGCCGTCAACTTCTTCAATATTAACATCGATGACCTTGGGGTACTTCTCTCGCGCGCTACTAGCATGTCGTCTTATACATATTTACTTCATCAAGCTTGATTGCTTGTTCAGTCAGGACCACATAATTAGCGTGTGTAATCTGGCTTCAGGTTGTTTAGTTGGTAATGGAAAAATGATGATTCCGTCTGGTATTGGTACAAGTACCTAGCCTATGCATTTCGTTCGGTGAATTCATCCTTTCGTACGTCACTTGTGCTCGGTTCCAGTAGATTTTTATGCATCATTTTGGTAAGCCGGCTGTTTTACTGAATTAGTTAGTGTGCACGTGAAATGTGTGACTAACCCGATAATTTATAAATTATAGTTGTTATTTCAAAATCTTAGAAGTATTTGCAAGTGCAGACATATTGAAACACATACACTCTTTGAATATTTTGAGGAAAATATCTCAAAACTTCCTAGCAGGAAACATGAGCTATCTGGCGTTTATGGGCAGTCAAATAAAATAAGTTAAAGACATATAAATCATCACGACAGTTTTAAAAAATAGCTTCATCAAGAGATCGCCATCTACATTTTTTATGAATGTCTTGTGAAGGATTCTAGATGGTTGAGAACAACTGAATATTACTATCCCTCTTGATGAAAAGTACATGATAATTGCTTGCAAGCATTATCACGTACTTTGGAGATGAAGAAAACACACTATTTTCATGCGGATAACCGAGGCTAGCGGATAACATGGACACTCTGCATGTGGATTAACTTTATACATATTTAGATTAGATGTCAAATTATGTTTCTTTGTTGCCATTGCATCTACAAAACAACACTAAAATAAATTTATTGTGTTTATCAAAAAAGGAAACAATCAATCATATCTAAAGCAGTAAAAAAACAAGCAAATTAATGAACCGAACAATATGAAGTCACAGATCTCACATCTTGAAAAGGCGATGAACCCGAACTCTCCCGCACAAATGGCTGTTGTTGGGGTGGTTGTACGTAGACAACCTTCAGATTCACCTCATCCACTATATTATCAGCTCCTTTTTTAAACTAAGGAAGTTTCACTTGTTACTATTCTTGAAGCAAAAATAATCCACCTACAAAGAGTCAATTGGAATGTGAACTACCATATCTCGAGTTAGAGTCTCAACTGTTGTTCCCTCCATCACCACAACACTCTGCACAAGAAACTTGTCGCCGCACTGCATGTTTGGTGGTGCCTCACTTTGTGCTCCCATTGTAACTAGGAAACCAGTGTCAACTTTTGTGCACAAATAAACAAAATATTAACAATGAATTTGCTGGAGAGTAGGGAATCAACATTACCGTTGACATCGCAGGTGGACCATGGTGGAACAATTGAGATGTTGGGTAGAACGAGATACTTCTTAGGGTTATTATTCTTAACCTAAGAAGCACAATATTTCACCAAAATGTGGCATTACATTATGTTGCTTGGTATTAGAATTGTAGAGTCGTGTGTTCTGAGGAAGACTAGAAATGCATGGTGGAAAAATAGTTCTAACTCACTTACCTTGAATGCAACGTGGCGATCTGTTCGGTTCGTTAACTGCATAGGACACGAGATCTGCCTATTCGCCTCAACTGCGCGAATCAAAAAAACACAAATTGAGGGAACAACATCCAGCACAAAACAGTACAACGAACCCACAAAAAATTCCGTACATGATCTGAATAGAACTCGATCTGTACGGGAACCGTTTTGCAGAAAAATAATAATTCCGAACTGAGAAACACAGCAACATCACAACAATAAAACTCCTTACGAAAATCAGTAACAAAGGCACCTTGTGCCAGAAAATACTTAATACAAAGGGGGGATGTTCGGGCGAAGAGATGCCGTACAGGAGAAGCGGAGCTCGTTGGGCTCGATCCGGAGGAGCAACTCCTTGGAGCCGGAGTCCATCTGCCAGTCGAATTTGGAGAGGGAAGTGCTATGATGGTCGAGTATGTGGTGCTGATCAATCCTAACTGACTCCGAGATGCAGAAAGAAATGAGAGATGAGCCCTGGATGCAAGCTAGAGATGACGAATTTAGCCGGGGATGGATGGAGATGAAAATGCAAGAGTCTAGTCAACTCTAGCTGCTGCCTGCTGTTATACATATTGGGATTGGGATTGGGATGGTGCTATTTAGGTTTTAATATTGTTCCTGCCATCAGCGATGGCATTAGAACCAAACACAAACGGGCATGTTCGTGAGATGACAGATGACACAAGGTTTTAATATTGTTCCATCAGCTGCATAGAGAATTGTAGCGAGATGGCATTAGAGTCTAGTCAACTCTAGCTACCCCCAACCGTGATGGTGCCTGCTTGCCGGATGATGTGATGTCGCTTACTCGCTTGGTTTTTAAATTACGGAAACAAAGACAAATGAGAACCGGACCACGTCGTGATGAAACTGACGGTCTAACTAGTTCCTTGCTGGTGCGATCATCGAATCGAAACTAGTAAACGTTCTTATCTTATACACGTTCCTTGTATTTTTTTTTAAAGCATAAGCATATAGTAGTTAGTGCGTATAGGATTAATGCCATGAAAAGATTGCATCAGTAGATTTTCTAATGGAAGGCAAACATATATATGTAGTAAATCTGTTAATGCGAAAAATGTGCAGCCTTTCGGCAAGTTTCTTCATATTAAATCTGCATGTTCATCGCAATAAAATGGAACCTCAGTCCTCAACATGCAAAACAGGTGAATAATTCACTTCTTAGATAATAGAAGAGAAACTCTCCCAATTTCTGCTTCAGTATATATATTTCGCAAAAGAACCAATGGAACAGTAAGAATTTACTACATGTTTCTGATACATGAACAAGGTAACTGGTGTGAAATATAAATCTTCAGCACAATGCAGACCGAAAAAACAACCTTGTGTCTCTTGAACTTGAAGTGCTACTAGCTAGACTACTGGTGATCATCACATTTGTGTTTTGTATGTTTCTCATCGCTGTTTACTTGAGAACACGTTTAAGTAACGTTTTAAATTGGAGTACATAGACATGAAAGAGTGCCACCAGTTACATTCGCTTGTGATAAATGTAAATTAGTGCCACCGGCCAATCTGGTTATGCAACTAGAACTCCAGTTCAGTGACTTCTGACCACCCCAGTGCTTGTTGCACTATATCTGATCCAGGACACGCTTTTGAACAAATAATAGGTTCTTTGAAGGAGGAATTGGTACCTGGATCACGTAGAAGTTTGGTGGAGTCTCCGATCGTACCATACGGATATAGGATTGTTGGGATGAGCTTCAGTAATAATCTCCATTGCAGCCCTAAGCTGGTCCATTGGTGGACCATGAATATTCACTTTTTTCATAGCGCAAATCGGGAATGCATCCCAGTTCTCAACATCTTTCTGAGTTCTGACTGATACTTGATACATAGAGGTGTAATTTCTGAAAGTTGACAAGTGAGCGATCCAACCTTTCATGGCTTTTCCTTTTGCCCTCGGTCATATCATGTTTGTTTCTCTTATATCAATATAATATAAAAGGTAAATCTTTTGCCTAATTTTGTTTAAAAAAACAAGTGAGCGGTCCAGCCAAAAATCCCAAAACACTAGACATTAAGTAGTTGGTCCAGAAATGGAGGAGCCCGTTAGTGCAGCACTAGGCGGCCCATCTCCGCGCTCCTGGGCTTGATGACGTTGTGGTCGCTACCTGGTTTACAGAGCTGTTCATGTGAAGAATGTGCAATTCATGTGTTGTCTTCTTTGCAATGCCGCTTCCGTCGAGTGTATTTATGACATGGATTTTGCTTACTTCTGTGTCTATTCTCATTTCAGTCTTTTAAAATGATATAGAACTTGGTCACTAACACTTGACACTAAGGATGACAATTTTATCCACTGGTATGATCATTCGCGGTATCATACCCGCATGGGTAGGATATGGGTATAATTTTATATACATGAGTAGTAGCTGTACCCTGTCTACTAATTCGCGGATAGGGCACGGGTATAATCCCGTACCCGTGGGTATACCCATACTCTACCGTTTATAAATCTTACCCATGGTAATGTTCATTCTCGTGAGCTTATAATCATATGTTAAAATTGTCATTAATTATCATTTTGAGTTGAAATAATTATCAAATACTCAAATATATATAATGAGCTGAGATAAAAAATAATTATCAATGGGTATGGATACCCGTCGGGTATGGGTACAGCTAAAGTTTTATAACCTGGTTACCAGGGGCGCACCCACGTTATAGAAGCAGGGGTCACAGTACACCCGGTAGAAATAGATTTCTTTGTTGCATTTCATCATTTTGTAGCCTGTGACACCCCTAAATATGGTAGAAATTATGTGTTGATTAAAGAGTGACACCGGGTCATTTTCTCTCTGGGTCCGCCCCTAGTGGTTACGGATATGGGTAAAGTTTTATACTCATTGACTACACGTGTATAGGTATGGTATTGCTCTATCCACCTCATACCCCCGCCCATTGCCATCCTTACATGGCATGCATATTCTGTGAAGGGAAACATCGATGAAAGCTCCTCCTTGTGCCTTTGTTCTGCAGTTGGTGGCACGCGGCAACCCACTCGCGTTTGACGTCTACGGGATCTCGTCGCAAACCGGCCTCCGTGTAGCTTTCCTCGGAGACCCCTCATGACGCCCAACGGCCGGCGTCAGCTCATCTAGATCTAGGGCAGGCAGGCATGCAGCCATTTGCATCGGCAAGCTAGGTGGCGCACGACGACGCCATGGCCGCCGCCCACGCGCAGCGGAGGTTTGCTGCACGAACGGCTCTCGCGGAGCACTCGACGGCGTGCTTGGGGTGTGAGAGCTGCTTTTAGATGGCAGTTCTGTTTGGCCACTCGACCGATGTCCATGTCGACAGAGATAGTTCGCGCGCGCATGTACTCACCTATTGGTTGTAAAATGATTGACGCTTGCTGGGATCCATGGAAGAATACACTACAAACAAAACAGGAAGGTAAATCTGAGAAAGCATGGAGTCCACCCATATTTATTTGTTCTCGGTACAAACTAAAAGACTCAACACAGACCGATTAAACGCTCGCATACGAACGTAGAAACACAAAACACACACTAACACATGACACACACAAGCAAATAAAAGCAAGGAGCAGGTGGACATCGATCGGCCGTTCGAGCGAGCGAGCTAGAGATCCGGCCTGTATGCAGGAAGAGAGAGCTCCCTTGGTCACTAGCAGACCTTGTCCCTGACGCACTGCACATTGTTCTGGGCAGTTTTGCCGGTCTTCTGCCACACCGTCTTCATCTTGCAGAGGCAGGAGTGGCCGCCAAAGGCCACGCAGCAGTCCACGTCAACCTTCACGACATTACCCGGGGAAAGAATCCGGTCGGCCGTGGCCTTCTTCATACCTTTCTCGAAGCTCTTGAAGCACGCATTCACGACGTTCTGATCGACGTTATCGCACACCGGCGCACCGCCGGCAGCAGGTACTTGGGCCTGCACGGTGACGGCGCACATCAGCGCGACCAGCACCGCCGCCACGGCAACGAGCCTCGAGAGCATTGCTGCTGCCATGGCCAGATCGATGCACTCACTCACTCACTCTTGATGCCTTGCTTTGCTTGGGTTGTTGTTTTTGTGTGGAGGTTTCCCGGAGCTAGCACTGGTATTTATAGGCCAGCACGAGAGGCTACTCGCCTTGATACCGTGTGCTACCAATTTCCATCTATGCCGTGTTGAATAACTACGTTAATTGTTAGTAGTTTGCATGGAGGCATGGAGCCACGTTTATCATGAAGTAACATGGCCACCAGCCCATGAGGCCAACCACTGCGTGTATGCAGGAGATAAAGCTGCACCCGTTGTCATGATATATACGGCGTGTTTGGTTCACCTAGCAAAGTAGGGAGCCTCTCAAAGTTGGTAGAAATTGGTAGATCCGTGTAAAATAAAAAAGATAGTTAACGTATTGTTTAGTTATCTACGAGCATCGAAATCTTACATGGCATGGAACTTAAAACAGTCTTGGATCTGGCCCCAAGAAAAAGGTCGAAGGTTCAACCGTTTCCTTATATGCAACTTACCTGCGCATATATTTCAACCCCTGATCTGACTCTATATTTCAGTCCCACTTTGCCTTGCTTCGTTTGGAGCTCTGTCAGCTGGTTGCTGACCGCATTGAGTAGGCATCTCGCCCTCTTCATGAAGAGGTGGCAACTCTCAACTTGTTGTTGACAGGCGTTGATACTTCCTTGCAGCCGACGAAGGCATGTGGTTCTGATGGCCTGGGGCTCACCCAGGGAGGCTCCGATTCCGCTGGACTCGGCTATGCAAAAGTTGTTTGTGGTTGAGGATGCGCTTCATTTTGGTTGCTTCTCTCCTCGTGGCAGCCCTTGCCCGTCACCGCAGCTTGTTGCCACGTCCGCCCTTGATGGCGAGGACATGGCGAGATCTTGGCTCCAGTTCTTCAAGAGTCATGTGAGGATTCATCTATTTTGTCTCCGACGAAGTTCAGCTCGGTAGGCACTTTGGAGTCCTTGGCAATGGACATAGCGCCATCTTCACTTTTGTCCGAGACTCCGAGTCTTGTCAGCCTCCCGCCTGTATTGATAGTGGAGCATTGGTTGCTTTTGTCACTCTCGTCTTTGAGTGATCAGGTTGATATGAGACAATTGTGTTGACGTCTAACTCCGATGCACTCTTTGGTAAAGAGCTTTGCGGCTTGCTTGTCGATTTGGAGGCAGTTTGTCATGGTTATGGTGAGGATATTACTTCTGTCTTTACGGGAGAGGCTTCAGAGGATGCTATCATGAAGATGGAGAAGTCTCTTTGTAGGAGAATAAAGAAGCATCGTACGGAAACCTTTCGTTTTCGCTTTACTTGATTGGTGGGCCCTTTTTAGATGTTGTGTTGTTAGTTCGTGATTGTTCTTCGTTGGGCATGTTCATTGCCGTTCGGATTATTGTTGGGTAGATTGGGGTTGTCGTTTTGGGTCTTGTTTGTTTTAGGTGTCGTAATGGGATCGGGAATGTTTTGCCAAATCTATAGAGGCTGATGGCTTATCAAAGCCTTAGAGGAATGGTGTATGATCCTAAGTTTATTTTGGATTTATCTTTCTGCCTGATGCTGCTCCAGAGGCTAAGATGGTGACCAAGGCACCGGAAGGTTCCGTCTCGGTTGCCCGTTGTGGTTGTGTTGGCTACTCCAGTGTTGTTGGTGTTTGTTGTATGGTTTTTGTCCGGACAACTTCTTCTTAATAAATGGTTGGGACAAAACTTTTGCCCCACAGTTTTTTAAAAAAACTCTGCTTGCGCGTAAAGCCCTATTATTTTTACCCGTGCAAATCTATTAACTATGCTTATTTTTATACGAGCTCTCAAAATTATATGATGTTTAATTCCAACTCGATGAGTTAGGCTCTAGACGTTGGGTAAAAGGTTGCATCAGTGAGTGCGCACCTAATCAAACAGACCCATCTTATTCAGTTATGGCGACTTGACAATTTATATTTCAAAGGTCAAGTACATGTTTATACTTAGAGAGTTGTAGGAGAGCTGGTATATATACGCAGCTTGAGCGGTATAAACATGCATCCCTATATCAGTATCAGCACAACCAAGTAGTGCAAGTGTATCACCACACAGAGTAACTAGCTACTAATCGCCCATCTAGCCTTGAATTAATAAATCCTTTTGAACGGTGTGATTAAAGGAACGGCGTGATCTAGTTAGATTCCGAATGTCTCACAGAAGCATATTCTCTGCCCCGTTGAGCATTTTGGGTATACACGGTGACAAAATCTCTGCCGCGTTGCTTTGGATATCTTCTCATTTATTTATGTTATCCCCTGAGAGATAATTGTACGATCCACACTCTCATGTCAGATGTACACGTGGTTTCCCATGTGCGAGCGCGTGTCTGAAAGAGTTCTTTTATTAGTGCTTGTTTGATTCATAGGAATTGTATACTATTTGTGTAGAATATGAATCCCATAAAATTTGTTCCTACATAGTTGTTTGATTCATAGTAACACATCCTACAAGAACTAATCCTATAGGAATCTTGTAGTGCAATTCCTATGGGGAAAAAACATTAGCTCACACCTCATGAAAAATTTCCTTTGCTCTATTCTCTTTCCATATGATTTAAGTGGCATGACATGACATGGCAATCTTATGTTTTTCTCATTTCTATATTTTTCCTATCCTATGAATCAAACAAGCCAGCTCTGCTATTTTTGTCTCAAGATGCTAAACCGTTGATTACATTTTACGTGTCGTATTGTCATGGTCGATCTTGTTGGTGCATTCCCCAAAATTCCGTCGGATCAACTCTATATATATCGTATTGTTCCCAACATTTCATTAACTAGATTATCAATCCGTATGGCAGTACGGAGGCTAGATATTATCTAGAGATAAGCGATAAGCACATCGTTTTTTCTGGATATCCTATTATGTGAAAACTGATTTATTTACTCGTTTTCCATGAACTTTACGCCGTTTCCTCAGAAAATAAGATCGAACCCCTCCCACAAAATATGCACAACTACATTTATCCTCTGAGGAATCCGCACAGAGTATTCACAATACAGTCGTAAAAGATCAACTATGCTTCCAGTGGTCTACTTTGTCAAATACTCCCTTCGTTCCTTGATATTGCATCGGCAAGCTAGGTGGCGCACGACGACGCGCAGCGAATGTTTGTTGCTCGAACGGCTCTCAAGAAACACGCAAGCTCCTACGCCGCCTGAGCCCAGCCTGCGTGCTTAGGTTGTGAGAGCTGATTTTAGATCGTAGTTCTCTTTGGCCACTCGATCGATATCCATGTTGACAGAGACAGTTCACATATGATCACTTATCTCATGGGGTCTTACAATGCGTGCTCAGCCCTGACTGGGGGTCATTGACAGGTGGGTTCCACATCCGGTGGGGTCCATATTTTATTTCAGTGACTCAGAGTCAGGAAAAAGTCAGAGGCAACAAATCAGAGAATCCGCGCCCCTTGGGATGAATGTTGATTGCTCATGAGAAAGTAAGATGTAATTAACCTCTAAGGATGCATAGTGCTCTGCTGCGCAGAGGAAGCGTATGTGCATGTACTCACTTGGTTATAAAATGATTGACGCTTGCTGGGATGGAATGGAAGAATATACTACTACAAACAAAACAGGATGAAACAAGGTAACTGTGAAAGCATGGATTCCAACCATATTTATTAGTTCTCGGTACACAAACTAAAAGACTCAACAGAGACCACATAACACACTAACACATGACACACTCACACAAGGAAATACTAAAAGCAAGGAGCAGGTGGACATCGATCGGCCGCTTGAAACCAACAAGCAGGAAACAAGTAAGAAATCACACACATCCATCCAGCGAGCGTGGGAGCGAGCTAGAGGAGATGTTGCCCCTTGGTCACTAGCAGACCTTCTCCCTGACGCACTGCACATTGTTCTGGGCAGTTTTGCCATTCTTCTGCCACACCTTCTTCATCTTGCAGAGGCAGGAGTGGCCGCTAAAGACCACGCAGCAGTCCAAATTGACCATGTCCGAACCTCTTGGAGCTGTGGCCAGTTTCATACCTTTTTGGAAGCTCTTGAAGCACGCATTCACGACGTTCTGATCGACGATATCGCACGACGGCGCACCGCCGGCAGCAGGTACAGGTGCTTGGGCCTGCACGGCGGCGACGGCGAATATCAGCGCGACCAGCACCGCCACGCCAACGAGCTTCGAGAGCATTGCTGCTGCCATGGCCAGATCGATGCACTCACTCACTCACTCACTGTTGATGCCTTGCTTTGCTTGGGTTGTTGTTGGAGGTCTGCCGGAGCTAGCACTGGTATTTGTAGGCCAGCACGAGACTACACTTGCCTTGATACTGTGTGCTACCAGTGCATGGGCACTATAGTAGTTTGCATGCAGCCACGTGAAGTAACATGGCCACGAGGCTAACCAGACGATAAAGTGAACCCGTTGTTTAACCTAGCAAAGTATTCTCTCGGTTTTAAATTGATTACTTATACTTATTTAAAATTAAATATATCTAGACTTATAACATGTCTAGATAAATTCATTTAAAACAAATAAAAATCGTATAATTTAGAACGGAGAGAATAGCTCCTCCCAAAGTTGGTCCAAATTAGTAGGTTGGTGTAAAGTAAAATCTTTTAGTTGACGCGTCGTTTGGTTATCTATGGTCATCAAAAATTTACATGCCACACAAATCTTAAAACAGATATTAGACCTAACCCTAAAGGAACGCCGAATCGACTCTTTCAATAAATTTGCACATATAGGCATCGTCCAACACGAAACACACAACATGTGCAATCCCTTCTATTTTTATGAGCTTTTAAAGTTACTGATATCTGATTTTAACTAGATAGGGTTTAGTGGTGAAAAAATTGCACAAGTGAGTGTAAGTAACCAAACAGACCCATATTATTATTGTAATTTGGCAGCTTGACAATTTAGACTTCAAAGAGTTGATACGGGCAGCTTGAGCGGTATAAACAGGCACCCCTTGTATCAGTTTAAGCACACCCAAGTTGGTGCAAGTGCCTGAAATTAATAAATCCTGTAGAACGGCGTGATTAAGAGAGCACTGCGTGATCTAAATAGATTTCGTATGTCTCACAGGAGCATATTATTCTGCGTACACGGTGACAAAATCTCTGCCTCGTTGCTTTGGATATCGTCCCGTTTATTTATGTTATCCTCTCAGAGATAATTGTACCGTCCACATTCTCGTGTCAGACGTGCATGTGGTTTCCCATGTGCGTATATATCATTTCTTGTACCCGCGTGTATGTGAAAAAGTTTGACTCTTTATGAGTACTTGTAGAAAGTTGGTGGATGGAAATAAAATAAGAGGTATAATGTCTTTTGATAGCTCTACTATTTTTTATCTCAAGATGTTAGAAATGATAACATGTTCACGTTTGTCAATAATATTTTTTTAAGGGGTGTGGATTCCCGGCCTATATATCAAAGTGATGCAAACAACCACCGTAATTATTTAAAAATATCAATTATATATCTAGATTTGATTCATTCCTCCAAAATCTCATCGAACCAACTCCATATCATATTGTTTCCAACATTTCATTAACTAGATTACCAATCCGTATGTCAGTACATATGCTAGTAATATCTAGAGATAAATATATTTTTTTGGATCTCCTAGTGTGTGAAAACCAGTTTCATATAATCGTTTTTCATGGACTTTACGTAGTTTTTCAGAAAATTAAATCGAGCACTCCCACCACGCACAACTACTTTTTCCCTCCGAGAAATCCACACAAAGAGTATTCACAACACAATCTTAAGAGACCAACTATTCTTCCGGTGGTCTACTTCTCAAGTATGTTGTAATCGCTTAATGTAGTGTGGTCAACCCGCGCTAAAAAAATAACCCTATAAGAACATATTTAACTATTTATAATAGATGTTATTTTATGAGAGCATAACTTATACGTGAGTGATGTCAATAGTGTTGTATGTCGTTTCATTTTATCTGTAACTATACTTTGATCTTCAAGATGTTTACCTTAAAATGCATTGGGTAAAAAACCATGGAAGAAGCCAGCTAGAGATAAGATAATCCTGCCACTTGATCTGCTAGCATGAGGCAGCTCGATCATGTGTGCTAGTAGTAGCTTGGAATGTTACTCCTCGTGATGCGCTCGTTTCATATGCTTTTAGCTAGCAAACGCCATCCACCCTCGAATAACGGGACTCTTGTCTCTCTATATCATATCGGAAATAATGCATACTACAGAAAGACATGGCGTTGGCGCTGAGTGTAGTGGTGTGTGTGTCGACGATGACTGTACTCCTTATGATGCATGCATGCACGGAAACAGCCACAGACACAAACATGCATGATGGAAACGACCAGCGTCCACGTGACCATCTGCAGCTTGCATAGATCAGCAGGCATCCAAGCAAGATCCAATGGCTCCCAGCATCCCGAAACAAGCACACAATCCGTGTGCTTCTTCCTGATTGGTCGAAGCCATAGCCATAACGCTTCACCTACTCGACCCACAAATCGTAAGACTATCTAATGGTTGCCATAATCAAGTATGATTATATCCCAAAGAGGAAATTCAGTTTATACAAAAGTGGGATGAAGAACTCCTTGGAGATCTATTTTCTACAGGTGGATGTCAATCGGATATTGCAGATAGAGTACCTCTTAAGAATCAAGTTGATGAAGTTTCTCAAGGTGACATATTTGGATCGGCTATTTTGGAAATGCTTCTAAGGAATCCAATTAATTATATCCAAGGAATTGAAAACATTGGCATGAAGGTGGCGATAGCTACTATATGTTGGTATATTTGGTGGATTAGAAGGCAACATACACATAATAAACCTGTTCCTCCGACTTATCGCTGTAAGATGTCAATTTTAGCTATGGTCGCAAATCATGCAAAGGTACTAAAACCCCACGGTACTATATATTAGGAGAAGTGGACTACACCTGAACCAAGGCAACTCAAATTAAACGTGGATGCTTCCTTTCATGCTAATTTCGATGCTGGTGCCTCAGGAGCAATATTGCGCGATTGCCAGGGGCATTTTATTGCAGCAAGTAACAGGTACCTTCATAACGTTGGGTCGGCAGCGATGGAATTTCGAGGAAAGCTAGTACGGTTGCTCATGAAATAGCTGAAGGAGATATGCCCTAGAGGCAAATAAATAAGTGCATTATCTCATAAGTTTATAATAGGTTTGTGTATTATGCTATAATTGTATTAATCGGAATTATTAATACACGTGTGATACATAGACAATCAGGATCCCTATTGAGCCTATATATGAACTAGTCCATTGGGCAACAGTTGATCGAGATTCCCGATCAAGTACAATGACGTCGGTTGACAATGGGGTCATCTTATTAGTTGAATAAGGTGATGGACATACGCAAAGTATTGCAATACGATCGTATTACGATGTTTGTCATTTGTAATAGATAAAAATATGATAGATTGTTCCTTAGACCATGAGACAGTACTAATTGATACTTCGTAGGGGTACTTTGAGAGCATCAAACGTTGTGTCTTATTTAGCATGACAATAACGGTGTCCATCTTGGGTATCCCGAAAGAGTGTTGAGACGTAAGGATCAAGAGCGGGATTTGTTCATTCTTGTAATGGAAAGATACTCTGGACCCACTCAGTGAGATTGTATCTATATAGCTGCGCAACTTATGACTAGGTCATGGAGATGTAATATCACAAACGAGTTAATAACCTTGTCGGTATGTCTACGATCATATCTCGGACAAGGTAGTATCGCAGAAACAAAGGGAATGAATATCATGTTTATGGTTCAACGATGATATTCATAGAATGCACAGGGGCCGTCATATGCATCCAGGTAACCCTGTCAGTCATTGGTGAGCGGAGTGTCTCGACCATGTCTGGAGTGTTCTCGAACCATAGCGTAACAAACTTAAGGTCTTAACGACACCGTGAGAAAAGGTTCTGGAATAATATAGAATTTTATTGGAGAGAGAGAAATGATCCGGAAAGAGTTCCGGTGGTCCGGAAGGAGTTCCGGGAAGGTCTGGAAGGGTTTCAGGAATGTCCGAAAGTTGTTCGGATGGTTTGGAAAATGTTTCGGAGTCACGGGAGATTAAATTATATAAATATATTAATTATGAATTAATAGTATTTTATATTAATTTAATATTAATTAAAAATAAAGGAAAAAGGGGCAGCCCACCTAATGGGCCAATTGGGGCCATTAGGGGGAGCCGCACCAAGAAAGGGGGGGAGCCCAAGCATGGTGCGGCCAGCCCATACTTGGCCGAACCCCCCCCCCCCCCCCCCACCTCCTCCTTTTCTTTAGTCCCACATGGGGGAGGCAAGGTGTTTGCACACCCCCTCCCCCCTTTATATAGCAAGGCATATTAATTGGATTAATTCACAGAAAAATACAATTAATTGTATAGCATGCCGGCCGAGTTGCTTCTCCGCCCATTTTGCGTCCTCTCTTCACCTAAGCTACACCCCCGGACGTCGTTGCCCTGTGGGATTCCAGAAAAGTTCTACCCCTGCGATTTCAGCTGGATCTGAATAACCGGGGGTTGTCGTTAAGCTCCGTATGTTTACGAGTGCCCGGAGGCACCACCTTTTGAGGAGCCTGGGCGACGTCGTCTCGCCCACCTGCAGCCCAGCCGCTGCTCCCCCTGTCGCCGGCGCACCCCCCCAGCCGCCGGCACCTCGCCATCTTCCGCCCGACGCCCCGTCGACGCAGGTCATCGTCGACACCCCGGCGTCATCGTCTACGTCATCGCGGCAAGTTCTCCGCGACCTCGAGGTCGGCTACGTACGACTTCATCGTCAACGCTTGTGCGGGAGCGTAATCCCCGCTATCGGTCTACATGGAGGTAATGTAACCCATTCGTCACCGTTATCACATGTACTAGATAGATAGATCCTGACTAGTTAGGGTTTCAAACGCTAGAAGAATTATTGTTTTCTGCACCGGAACCCCTTCAATAGCTAGTAGGGGTTTTATTGATAAGGTTTATTGTAATTGGGACGATGATCCCCCTAGATTTGCCATAGGTAGTATTATAAATGATGTTTGTAATAATTGTGGATGCTTAAAGGTGGAAAGTTTCAGACACACTCTTTCCCTAACCAGGGTACCGAAAGGCACTGGCGGGGTTTTAGTGAGGCGATTTGCTTACCTAATATATGTGGTTAAAATTTAAAAAAAACACTAGTGCCATAAGTGTAAAACAGGTGCCCTAATTTTTTTCCCTTGTAGGGTAGCTTAGGTTTCCTGGTTGCCCCAAGACGCCGACTGCCGACTGCAACAGCTGCCCTGTAATAGGACGTGGTTGCTGCGTTTTTTTTTGCCCCTCTTGAATAGAACTTTGATCAAATATTGCAATGCAGCATATATATGAATAAAAAAATAGCCTTTGCAAGATCATAACACATAGAGCAACTAGTTTACTAACAATGCATAGTTCGAGTTGTAAGCATATTTCACGTACAAACAAAAGGTTGGACAGTTGTTCAAAGATGCAATAAAATGTGCAACATAACACTATCAAGCATCGTTGTTCCTCATGTTGTTGTTGTCTTCTGTTGCCTCCTTTTCCTCCGTGCCATGACTGGTGTTGTTGTGCTCATTGCCATCTTCCATGCCATCAATGGTTCCACCTACTCCCATGCCTCCCACGTCTGCAACACCTCCACCCAAGTTTGCCACTCCTTCCATGCTTCCCATGCCTCCGAGACCTCCTCCTCCCATGTTGGCCACTCCTCCCATGGAACCTCCGATACCCTCCTCCCATGAAAGCACCGCCACCAGCTTCTCCCATGCCTCCAACACCTCCACCCAAGTTTGCCACTCCTTTCATACCCCCGAGACCTCCTCCCATGTTGCCCACTCCTCCCATGGAACCTCCAACACCTCCTCCCATAAAAGCACCACAACCTCCTCCCATAAAACCACCACAACCTCCCGTGAAAGCACCACCACCTCCTCCCATAAAACCACCATCACCATAGCCTCCCATCAAACCTCCAGATGAACCCATGAAGCCTCTCACGCTATTCAAAGCTTGTTCCTTCTTCAACATCACAACAAAGCTCCACATGATGCTTTTGTTTGTCACTGATTCCACTTGTATCCATAAACATGAGCTTGCGCTCATTCTTAATTGCTTTCTAGGATTTGTCCATAGCAATCTTTCTCTTGTCCATTACCATCCTCTCCTCTAAGGCCACCCGCTTCTCCACGGCCACCGCCTTGCGTACGGCCGCCTCCTTGAGCTCTTCCATTTCCTTGAATTTCATTGACTCCCTTCTCTCTTCTTATTTCCGAGCATTCATAAGCACATCCAAATACTTTTGGATGTCACCATCCCCACTTTTCTTGCCTTTCATCATTTCCTTGGCAAACTTCCTTCCATCAGGCCTCTTAGTTTTCGCGATGGAGTAGGGGGGTACGAATTCCTTCATCACTAGATTATCCATCACGATCAACAATGGTTGCACTCACATGAAGATCTTATCTTTCCTCTTGGTGTTGGGGTGCTCATTTTCACGGTTCTTCCACTTCTCATCATGCTCAAGTTCCGCCCAACAATGAAACAAATTAAAATCTTTGACCTTCTTGTCTTTCTTCATCCTTCCCCTGTACATATTTTGAATCATGTCCAACTACATGGAAGAATAAACAAAGAACATGAGTCATATGTGATGTAAACTAGAAAAACTAGGCAATCTACATGAACCCGCTTGCCCTATCTTTTTCATCTGTGCCATTTGGATTCATGAATTCTACATTGTAATGGCACGCCGACCACTTTTGACACTCGTTGTTGATAAGTTGCCAACGACGACGACGAGAGACGGTGGTTCATTCATAGCTATGCACTTTCTTCGTTTTGAAGATCATATAATTCCTTCGCTCTCGTGCCTACAGCCGGTTCTAGTCCAATCCTCATGCTGCTACCGTTTCTATAAAGTTGGCCAAATTCGAAAGACTTAGTACGAAATCTTAATATATTTTTTAGGGACACAAAAGCTTAATCTTCATGTTGCGCAACAGGAAATAAAATATAAATTCTTAGAAAAGCAGGGGAAAAAAGAGAAAGAAGACTACATTTCCTACTCCTAGTACCAAGAGAAGTGGCTTGGGCCGGCTGGACCTGGGCCGGACGCGTGTTTCACACTTCGTTCCCAGTCATCTCCCGGCTCCCGCACACAAACAAAGCGAAATCAAGCCGCCGTCCCATCGCCGCCTCCTCCTCTCCAGATCCCTCCACCATAACAGCTCAAACTTCCCATCACGAAACCCTAGCCTCCACCGATCATGCTGCCGGACGAGCTTCTCGAGGAGATCTTCCTCCGCCTCCCGCCCGACCGTCCCGCGCGCCTAGTGCGCGCCTCCCTCGCCAGCAAGCTCTGGCTCAGCACCCTCACCGGCGCTCGCTTCCGCGGCCTCTACCGCGACTTCCACGGAGCTCCCCCGATGCTAGGTTTCATTCATTCCTGCCCCAAGGAGCTCGCCCCGCAGGAGGAGGCGCAGGGCGACCTCCCGCACTTCGTCGCCACCACCAAGTTCAGCGTGCGCGTCCCCGCCGTCGAGGACTGGAGCGGCTGGCACAAGGACTACGCCGCGTGGGACTGCCGCCACGGCCGCGTCCTCTTCTCTAATAGCGGCGTCGTACCCATGCCGCTCGTCGTCTGGGACCCCATGACCGGGAGCCGGAGGCTGATGTACGCCCCCGAAGAAGACTACGACAGCTCCGGGGCCGCCGTGCTGTGCAGCGCCGCCGGCTGCGACCACCGCGCGTGCCATGCCGGTCCTTTCAAGGTCGTGTTCGTTGGCCTGTACAATGATGAAGGTGGTTGTTTCGCCTACGCGCGTGTTTCCTCGCCGGATTTCAGCAAGTGGAGCGAGTCGTGCCCTCCTCTAGATATCCCGATAATGGATACATTTATTATCGACCATAGTCCCCCCGTGTTCATCAAAGACGCTATTTACTTCATGCTCACGTATGACCATCATGAGGGTGATGGCGACGACATCAACGACGACAACAACATGGCTATTCTCATGTATGACTTGGGCTCTAGTTGTCTGTCGCTGATTGATGCAATGGGCCTTGGCATCTACCAGATTAATCTTAAGTCACTACGGGCGAAGAAGATATGGAAGAGAGAACAATGCCGTGCTTTGTTTCCATACATGAGTTTCTACAATCCGCCGGGTATATACCTATATATGGATTTCTTTTGTGATTTGGTAGCAACTATTACATTGTTCGGTGGAACCAAGAGGATATTGAATGGAGTAGTACCATCTAATCTCCTAGGAATCACACTCACAAGTCTTTTGTTTGCAGAAAGGGCGAGCCTCTTTGATGCGGCGCGTTGAAGATGCATGGTTGAATTTGCTCAAGGATATGAGGCCACTGTCCTCAACAAAAAGGTTGACCAACTTGGGGGGCGGCAAGAATCTTATAGTAAATTATGTCACTCTTTAGTAGCTAGTTTTGTGAAATAGTGCCTGTTCTCTCGTAATATTGTTGGCTTTTGTCGGTGAGCTTGGTAACTTCCTGATGTTGTTGCCATGTGTAAGGTGGTGAATGGGTTATTTTGTGCAGCAGCAACAAGCCTGTGCTTCTTTATATAATTTTCCTGAAAGTACACTGCATATAGTAGTCTATTCTTAAAAACTCCTTTTTACTCTTCTTGCTTTATTCCAGTATCTTGATTCTTTCTATTACCATGAGTCCATGATACGTAGGGGAAACGGCTACGGTATAATTTTCAATTAATCGAGAAAAGAGAGTTTTACATAAAAAAGTAAAAAAATACAAGTGGGCTAGAAACAGAAAAGTCAAAACAGGCGACCTAAAGAGCCCAAAATAGATTCATATTCCAAAGGAGACCTTTGAAAAAAAAACTCTAAACGAGGTACCATTGATGTGTAGATGATGATTGTGAACTAGTGGTTTCTGTCACCCAAGATATGATGATGGTTTCTACAGGCTGTCCTGCTGATGTGTATTTATTAATCTTGTGAATTTATTTACTGCTACATGTCGAGTGCTGATATCAATACAGTTCTTTTTAGCAAACATTGCTAATGAAGAGTATTTGTAAACTAAAATCCTGAGCTATTAGTTTCTTTAACTGACATGCTCATAACTGGGCCTCATGTCTGCATGAAGATCTCATAGAGCTTTTATTTCTTTATTAGCTTCATAAAACGGCAAGCTATATTTTGTTACATGTATTTTTTCCTGCAGCCAACAAGTGGGCTCATGGTGAGGTTGGTTACAATCCTTGGTTGGCCATGGCCCATGGAGTATATCGGGGATACTTTATTATCTTTGAAATTGTCGCCTGATCAAAGATCACCTAGTGCTAGGAGGACAGCTTGCAGCTGGCAACGGCTTTTGGCGGGAACCATCAAGATCAATTCAGATGGAGCGCAGTCTTCTGAATAAAGAGTTGCTGGTGGTGGGGGTGTTGCACGAGACAATTGTCAATTCTTTGGGGTCTGGTGCAAGCTCAGAAGCTCTACCCAGGTCTGGCGGATCACCTAACCAATGAAGCTGTTAGCTTTGTGCGACGATGTGATGTTTGCAGTGAAAAGGAGTTTCGCTGGAGTGGTGTTTGAGGTAGACTGCGCCGAGGTGGTGTGCTTGTTGAATGAAGTCAGGAGAGATTGCTCGGCGATCTCACTGATCCTAGACGATATCCGTGAGCTAGGTCAGTATTTTGATTCTATTAGCTTTAGTCTTGTATGCTGCGAAGCCAGTAATTCGGCTCAGAATTGCGCATAGGTTGCATGCTATGATGTGACAGCGCAGATTTGGCTTGAGGCGAGTCCTCAGTTTTTAGTTCACAGCATAGAGGCCTTTTGTAATTATCATAATATCCAGATGGGTTTCACATATTTTCCTTCTAGATAACATCTTTTACTTAAAATCATCAGCACACATTTCTATATGCATCCTCTACCTAGTATATGGAAGAGGTAAGGCGTTGTTCCAAATGTATGGTAGCTAATTAACCCCATTCATTCTTCATGGAAAAAAAATCAAAAAACAAATTGCATTTCGAGTTGGCTGATTGATTTGACGTACATGACCTTGTGGTTTCTCTTATATTTTCTTCATATGTGGGGTGTTAGTGATGTTGATAAATATTTTCTTTACAATTAGCATGTATAATATGGATCTTATTATTGCACATTTTGGAGAAATGCTTGTCATGCTGGTTGAGTATAGCAAGGTCGAAAATAAAATAGAAGGGTTTCTTCCATGAACCAGAAGTGTCGCGACCATTCAATCATGATTTCCTGCTAATATGTACTCCCTCCATAACAAATTATAAGACGATGGTAATGCTTACATTCAGGTAGTAGAACGTTTTATAATTCGTTAAAGAGGAAGTAGTAGTTTATCTTTTGAATTTAAGCAGTGCACCACTAGTTCTCCACATGATTCTTATACTTTAGAAGCTAAAAAGCCTTCTTCAAGATGATGCCAGAAACTTGATACAGCGACTTTTTGGCTTGTTTTGGCTGCCTTCTGTATTTTGCTGGGAGAGTGATCTCTCCCGCTCTGGGGCGATGCTGCGGTGGTTCCTCGTATGCTGTAAAACTGTTGTAAGACTGGTGGTTTCATTCTACAAATGGAACAGGGGTGAGACCCTTTCCCTAAAATAAAACACGTCTTACGTAAAATCCAAGTCACGTACTAATGATTAATATTGTTATTATGTGACGTGGGACTTGGGATGGTCTATATTTTTGACTTGGATTTTAGATGGTATGGACATTGATATATTTTCCTACATGATATATTTGTCTATGTAGGGGTAATCAACCATGTGCATGAACATGTACGTTGGATTTTATGGCAGCAAGCACTGACAGGTAGTAGCACAATACGACTGAACACGCCTGGAAGATGTGATTGGAAGAGGCAATTAGAAAATACTCCAGTTCATGCAAAGTAAAAACACAGCCATTCAAAACCCAATCAATGAGAAACTAGTCTAGTTCTCAAGAGCAGATAGATACATCTATGGTTCCCAAGTGCACATGCCAAAGAATACAAAACAATATTCAGCAAGAAAATACATCGAGTAGTGAAAACGCATAGCAAACGCTATCCATCATTCTGTGGTCACAGTATTTTCAGACCGATCCGCACAGAGGCCCAGTAGGCAAAACAGGGGATGATGCTTGAGCAGACAACAGTTTTACCCATCCTGAGATTGTGATATTTAGACCATATAAGTAAGAACGCAGGGCAGAGAATCTAAAGAAAGGCCCATCCGACTCGAATCAAGCTTTCAGCACTGCCTTGTGGATCATTGTCTCCTTGTGTATTTGGTGGCAGCTTTTCTCAACCAGGTCAAGAAGCTTCTCGAGGTTGGACGCCCACGAGTTGAGCACCCCATTGCTGTCCTGGGCTGTCCGGAACGATACAATCCCCATCGGTCTGTCGATCTTCGCGATCAAGGCCTTGGAGTTGACCATGTCAGAAAGATGCTTCTCTGCTTCCTGAAGGAGGACAATGCAAGGGCAAATTAGATACCGCATACACCTTGTATCTATAAAAACAGAGAATTGATGCTGACAACAGGGTGCAATGCTGCTAGGGAAAGGTAGGAAATACAAACCTGCAAGCTCAAGCAAAGAAGATCCGCAATCCTCTTCAGGCTGATCCTTGAATAGTACTTCGAAACAACCAAGATATTCTGAACAGGGCAAGAACAGAAAATCAATTGCAAGCACCAAGGAATAACTAGAAGCATACAATGAAACTCAAGTAGACAATACATGCTCAATGATCCTCAGTTTCAAATCTTCAGCAGCTTTGGTGCCTAAAGCTCCTCCGAGAAAATTCTTCTCGTTCTCATATTCATCCTTGAAGAATTCCCACAACTTTGTCCACTGGATCACCTCCATGGTAACGAGTTGCTTCAGTAGTAATCTGTTCCCAGACAACGTAGGAAGGTAAGTAAGCAATAGTTAAAGGCCATCTAATGTTATCAGGATTTCAATTACTAAAAGGCACACAATGGTACCTAAAATTTGGGATCTCAGAAAGATTTTTATCCTCAAGTGTGGCATTGAGAAGGCTCGACTGCATTGGATCATGAGGAGCCAGCACCAAGTACCAGCAGATCTTCCTAAGAACCTACACATAGAATCAGGCAGTTAGATAAAGTTAGGTAGAGCACAAATATATAACCAGGGAGTGAGGGAATTACCGGTATCCACTTTGCTTGATCTTCTTTTATTGATGGAATTTCATAAATGGACTTGTAGCAACGGCAGATTTCCAGGTAATCATTGTTATGTGAGTAATAGCTGGAAAGAAGCAATGAGAAAACATGATGAGACACCAATACTGGAAATTCTTGTAGTGACTAACAGTTTAAGAAATTCAGATATCAAGCAGTTCAAACTGGGAATCTATTTTCACATATCAAGCTGTTCAGATAGGGAAATTACAGCAGTTCAAACTAGTAGCCCCTAAATTAGATATTTTAGGCATTCAAGCAGTCTCCATGACATCACAATGCAGGTATAACAAATACAAATACATATAGATATAGGACGGCTAAGGGAGAAATGAAGAAATTTTGAAAGAGCTTTATAAGTAGACAGATTGTAGGTTACAGCAATGACAAAGAATGGTAGCCCCTCAATCAGGTAGTGTTGTAGTCTACATGTAAAAGGCATTAAAGCAGTATCCATGACATCAGAATGCAGTTACAACAAATAAATGTAGATATAGGATGGCTAATTGGCTAACAGAGAAAGGCAGAAATTTTGAAAGAGCTTTCTAAGTAAACAGATTGCAGGTTAGAGCAATGACAAAAAAATAACAGTTGAAGACTAGGATGTATATATATGTATATGACAATCCAAGCTATTTTGTCTTCACTGTCCAGGCATACAGTAGTGTTATGATAAATAGTTAATATTTTTATCGGTTAGGAAACTAAACATTTAAGATATTTCATTTGTCTAATTAAAAATTTGCATAAACTTGAATATACCAGAAAAGATTCGAACTATCATGACTACATGACAATAAACAGTACGATTGCATACCGAATCATCAGTTCATAGTAGATGCGCTTCAGTTCCAGAAGTGAAGGAATCTCTGCAGGGGCTTCCTGGACCATATTATCACCTTCTTTAGGTTTCTTTTTTTCCTTTGATGTATCTGCATCGAAGACCCTAGGGCTGATTTTCCTGGATAAGATTTGTGCGCGAACATAATCTTGACGATCCAGGCACAGCCGGACCTGCAGTCATGGTATAGGAAGTGTTTCATGAATCAGGTTTTTTGATCGTTCAAGGTTCTATTATTTTCCATTGGCAGCATACCTGCTCCAGAATGAATGCAATTTTCTCCGTTTTCGCCATTGAGCCAAATGTTTCAACCTGAGGGATCATATTGTTAGTTGGGAAATTACTGAAGGTACTTGGAAAAGAGCACCAGCAAAATGAGCACATCATGATTATAGTGTATGAACTATTTATCCAGAATACTAGTGTGTGCAGACTTACAGCAACTTCCTGCATCAAATCAGCAGCCTCGTCGATCTTTCCCTGCTCCTCTTTGATTTTTGCAAGTCTTTTGATCAATCTAGCTCGCTCTATCTCCACATATATCTACAGTGGATGCTAACAATGAGATTGAAAGCCAATGAATCTTTCAGAAGTATAAACGATCATAGAAACTATTCTCACTTTTCCAGCAGCAACGCTGCTCAATGCTTTGATAAGCTCAATACGGGTCTCTACATCTGGTGTCACGTCAATGTACTCCATCGCTTTCTGAACAACGGCAGTAATTGCCTGCAATATAATAAAGAGCAAGGTGAGATACGTGAATAACTCAAAGTAAACAACCAAAAATAACAGCAGTTGCAGACACTAGTATAGAAAAGAATGAAAAGGTGCTTAAAAGTAAGCACAAGATACTGTTTTAGAGAGATGTAGGCAGATAGTGTTTAAGTAAATATAATCCCAGAAAACCATGAAATCACTTCAAGTTTAGATATAGCAATTTGTGATGTAATGTTGGACAGTAATTTTTTGCAAGTATCAGAACAAGGCTTTCTGATGAAATGTTGGACATAAGTAATTTTCTGCAAGTCTAAGAACAAGGTGGTGAGATGATAGAGTAATTATTGAAGCCACTGCTGTGGTTAGATTGTGACTTCAAACAGAAAATATTTGCACACATGGGCATAAAACCAAGTGATGCTGTAAACAATAACATCAATGCTGTTTGACAACATCTACCACAATTACAGTTTGAGACAACTAATACTTGCTCCCTTGATGGTCAGTTGTTTTCATATGTGTGCTAAAAATAAACAAATAAAATTAAACAGTTGGCATTGAAACGGTCCACTAGAAACAGAAACAGAAGAAAACAGTCAGCAATTCGTCAGTCTCATCTGAAGACATGGAAGTATTGTAACTATTATGGTCACTGCAAGGAGCGGTGCTACAGGGAAATATGAAATGCCTTACTCACGCCCCTTACAGATGTGACAAATAACCATTTACATATAGGAATCGAGCTAAACAGAACACATCTGAGACCTACGCCCCTCTTAACATACTTCTACTGCATAAATGCCAGCTTCTCCCTCCAAATAAAAAACAAGGAAGCTTCTCTGAAGACACAATTCTTATATGATATTGATACAAAGGATAAAACCGTGTTGGACATATTTCTGCTACATGAATCCAGCCACCACTCCGAACATGATTCCACTACACAAACTCCGGCCAATTCCGGTGAACATGCTTCTACCAAACGAATCTAGCGGGGGGGAGCGAGCTGTATACCTGCTTGAGCTGGCCCCTGCGCTTGGAGAGGACGACGATCTGGTCGTTGAGCGTCTTCCACGCGCCATCCTTGAAGCAGAGCTCGACGATGTCGACGGCGGCCTTCCGGGTGCCGGCCACGTCCCCGGCCAGCCGGCACTGCTTCTCCACGTTGAGGAGCGCCTCGATCGCCGCGTCCAGGTTGCCCTCCTGCACCCACCGTCGCCGGCATCAGGGTAAGTAACGGCAGAGCAGAGCAGAGCAGATCGGATCGAAAACCCTAGCGCAAAGGGGAGCCGGGTGCGACAGAAGCCGCGGGGAGCGTGAGGAGAGGGAAGAGAGGCGGGAAGGGGAGGGGAGGCTCACCATGGTCGGGATCTCGGGAGGACGACGGCGCGGCGGCGGCGGAGGGGAGAGCGGCGGCCGATTTGGCTTTGCTTGCGCGAGAGGTCTGGTCTGGTGGACTCACTGGAGCGAGGGGAAGGAAGAGGAGAATGCTATGGTGTGGGTGTGCCGGCTCGGGTCGCTGTTCGTCGTCGCTCAGTGCGAGTTATAGCGAAAGATCGCCCACAGCCCACAGCCCAAAACTGTTTTATGGGCCGGCCAAGCACAACAACACGATTTCATCTTTCCTTTTTCTTGTTTTTTATGTTTGATTCCCCGTTATGTTTTTTTTTAACAATTTCCTGTTAAGTTTTTCTTGGTTTTGGATGTAACCATTTTCAAAATTCATTATTTTCTGTATCTTATTTTACTTCATTAATACATGCACATTTTAAAGATGGATACACATTATTTCTGTGAAAGATGAACCTTTTTCTTTTCATTTGACACATGAAGTTTTAGTATTTCGTCTGTAAAGAGAAGGAGTACAGCGAAAACACACCTCCCTCTTCCACCGCGGACCAACCTGTGTCGGGATGGGTGATGAAGGCATGCCGACACACCTTGACCTGGCACCCATGGATGAGGAAAGGATAAAGGACTTTTTTGATACAAAGGATTATTGGAAGATTTAAAATTTTCAATCCTTCAAAAAAAATTCCTTGGGCGTTATTTGATTTGAAGGATTGTAATCCATAGGTTTTTTTTTGTACTAGATTTTATAGGAAAAAATCATCCACTACAACCACTTTGAAGGAATCCTACATTTTTCTTGTTCATGTGTTTTTAGAATCATGTGAATCAGAGAAGGTTTAAGATCCCGACTAACCACTCAGCCGATTTTGCTTTGCTTGTGGGGAAGGCCTGGTCTGGTGGACTCACTGGAGCCAGCGTAAGAGGAGAATGCTATATCGATCTTGGTCGGGTAGATCGGTTCACCCGGAACATTGTTCATTATCGTGCAATAATAGCGGGCGGTCACCCACAGTGCACATGTTTTATGGGTCAGCACAACAATGCAATTTTACTTGTCTTTTTCTTAATTCCTAGTTTCATTACAAATTTTGGTTTTGTTTTCTTAGTTCTTTTAATTTTATATTTTTCATTTTCTTACATCTCTATGTTTCTCATAATTCATTTTTTTATATATATTTCATAAATACACGCACATTTTTTGAGATGGATAAAAGTTATTTATGTGATAGATGAACTTTTGTTGTTTTGACACATGAAGTATTAGTCTTGGTATGTAAATAGAAGGAGTAGATATGGGAAAAGGAAACGACACGAGGGAGGTGGCTAGCATGTGTCAGGACAGCTAATAAGCCCCCTCCTTTCCAACCGCGGGCTCAGAGAAGGGAAGAATGAAGACGTGGCGGCACCTCGACTTGGTATCCACATATGCTAGAACTAGGCAAGGAATAAGGGTTTCTTTGATTCAAAGGATTATTGGAAGATTTCATGGGTAGTCAAACTTCACGTTGGCTAGTTGAATTTGACCATGGGTAGTCAAACTTCACGTTGGTAGTGTTTTTTATCACTCTGTATTTACTTTTCATGTGAGGTGATATTCGCTTTTTCATGTGAGGTGCTATTCGGCTGTCATGACAAGTTCTTATTAACAGTCCTACCTTCCCTAAAAATAAGGGAGTAATATTAAGTTGAATTGATTAGATCATGTGCTGAACCAGGATTACATTTGTAAGCTTGATGATTAAGTATAAATGTCTCATAATATTTAAAATGTTGAATGCATGACCACACACTATACTATTATTATGTACATAAATGGACGCTGAAACCATGTTCTTTACCTATGTTGCAGTGTGAAGTGACCCTTGGGCAGAAGTTGGCGTCGCGACTCAAGATGAAGGTGAACACGTAGATGGACAAGAAACGTCGCAAACACGCCAATCGGGCCAATGAGGGTGCCCCATGAAACTGAAGCATGTGTCGTGTGGGTCTAGTTGATATCTCAGTTAACTTTCACCCGTGTGAGAAGTGTAGTGTTGGCTGGTAGAGCATACACCTGGGGTAATAATCAGGAGAACATGATCATGTGCAAATTAGATAGAATTTTCTGCACTACTGATTTTGAAGCTTTATTTCCCTTAGCTAATGCTAGAACTTTAACCAGATCAGGTAGTGATCATACTCCTATCATCTGGGATTCAGAGGAATCTAGACCCTCCCCAGGAAATCCTCCTTTAAATTTGAGAAATGGTGGTTAGGTAGGAATGATTTTAGAGATATAGTGGTAAAAGCCTAGGCTACTATAAATTCTAATGCCAATGTAGTAGATAGATTGCAGAAGAAGGTTATTCGCTTTAGAAGGTTTGCCAGAGGTTGGAATGCTAATCTAGAGGCAGAGATTAGGAAAAATAGGAAAGAACCGATGGAGGAGTATGATTGCTTAGACATAAAGTCTGAACAAACTACACTCTCTGATGTGGAAAAAGCTAGACTAGATTTTGTTCTCAGAGAACTTAATAGTTACTAAATTATTGAGGAAACAAAATCTAAACAAAGATCTAGGGATAGAGATATTGTGGAAGGGGAGATAAACACTGCCTACTTTCATGATGTAGCTAATCATAGAAGGAGGAAAAAACTTATCCATGAACTAGATGGCCTTGATGGTATTGTGTTTGATATTAAAGGGATGCTTAAGGTAGCTATTGATTACTATAAAAACCTTTTTGGCAAAGAGGATAGAATAGACATTAGACTCAGAGAGGACTTCTTCTCTCCAGGGGAAAAAGTCACTTTAGAAGAAAATGATTCCCTCCAGAGACCTTTCTAAGAAGAGGAAGTTAAGTTAGCAGTTTTTGGTTCCTATTCTGATGGAGCTCCAGGCCCTGATGGCATGTCCTTCATGTTCTACCAGCAATTCTGGGATGTGATTAAAAGTGATCTCATGGACATGTTTAATGCATGGTTCCATGATAAGTTGGACATCTATAGATTAAACTTTGCCATCATTACTCTTATCCCAAAAGATAATGATGCGGGAACTATGAAGAAGTTTAGACCAATTAGCCTGCTGAACTGCTCCTTTAAGATTTTTACTAAGGTTCTGACTAACAGACTAGCTGTGGTTATTGATAAGCTTATATCTTATCAGCAATCTACTTTTATTCGTGGAAGGTTTATCTTGGAGAGTGTAGTTACAGCACATGAAGTAATTCATGAAGTTCATAAGGCTGGTAACAAAGGCCTTGTGCTTAAAATAGACTATGAAAAAGCGTATGATAGAGTTAATATATATTTTCTCTATGAGATCATGGAGTTAAGGGGTTTCTCCCCCCTGTTCATTAGACTAATTAAACAGATACCCAAGGGGGTTCAGTAGGAGTTAAAGTAAATGATGTTGAGGGGGATTTCTTCCTTACTGGCAAAGGGCTCAGGCAGGGAGACCCCATTGCCCCTATCCTCTTTAACATGGTAGTAGATGTGTTTTCTAGGATGCTCATTAGGGGCTGTGATAGAGGTCTGATTAAGGGACCGTGTCCTAATTTCAACCCAGGGGGTGTGGTATGCTTGCAATATGCAGATGATACCCTCATTTTTCTTGGGGATGACACTGATGCAACTAGGAACCTAAAATGTATCTTAACTTGTTTTGAGCAGATCTCTGGGATGAGAATTAACTACCATAAAAGTAAACTAATTACTATTAATATGGACTTAGTAGAACTACAACATTTCCTAGATGTATTCCAATGTGTAGCTGGGGGGTTTCCAGTTAAATACCTAGGGATTCCCCTTCACTATGACAGGCTTAGGAAGGAGGACCTTATGCCTCTGATAGAAAACATTATTAAGAGAATTGCCAGCTGGAGAGGCAAACTGCTATCAACTGGTGCTAGAATAGTGTTGATACTGGCCTGCCTTGCTAGTATTCCTATATATCTCCTTTCTTTTTTTAAATTCCCAAAATGGGCGCTGCAGTTGATTAACACTCAACTCTCCAATTTTATGTGGAATGATGAGGAAGGAAACCATAAAATTCACTTAGCCAACTGGCCCTCCATTTGCATGAAAAAAGAGTTTGGTGGGTTGGGTATCCCAAACTTACAGGACCTGAATTTGTGCCTGTTAGGATCCTGGATCAAGAGGTACATTCAGGGAGAGGGATCCTTGTGGAAAAAAGTGATTGACGCCAAATACAACACTAGGGACCCCAACATTCTGTGTTGCCATGATGTGCAACCTTCCTTGTTTTGGAAAGGTGTGTTGTGGGCCTCTAGAGCTGTGAAGTTAGGGAACAAATGGCACTTAGGTAATGGTAAATCCATTAGATTTTGGGAGGATGTGTGGTTTGGTAATTCTCCACTAGCCTCTCAATTCTGGGATCTGTATTTTGTTACTAATCAACAAACTAAGACTGTGGTTGAGCTTTGGGATGGGGAGCAACTTAGATGCACTTTTAGGAGAACCTTCTCGGATGAAATGATGTCCCAATGGCAGGATCTGATATCCATTGCCAGGAGTATGTCTTTGTTCGAGGAGGAAGACCAGCTTATCTGGCAATATGAATCGAAAGGAGTCTATTCCTCCAAATCCATGTATTCTATAGTTAACTTTAGAGGAGTAAAACATATTTACCTTCCTGCTGCTTGGCAGATTAAGATCCCACCTATAGTGCAGGTTTTTTTGTGGTTGTTTTCTCAGAATAAGATCATGACTAGAGATAATCTGAGAACAAGAGGGGTCGTCAAACCGATGGAATGTGAGCTCTGCAAAGAGCTAGAGTCTGTTAAGCACCTGTTTTTTGAATACCTTATGTCTACACAACTTTGGGAGCTTGTTTATGAAGTGTTTGATATTAATGTCATTAACTTTGAATCTGTTGCTTCTAAGTGGCTGTGCAATAAGAGATATTTGCATATCAATGTGGTTACTTCAGTTGTCTTATGGGGCATCCGGAATAATAGAAATAGTATTATTTTTAACCGTTGTTCCTGGATAAACAAGAAACAGGTGTGGCGCCTGATTGTGAGTTATCTGAAGAACTGGCAAAAACTGTTCAAGGACCTGGAGCAGGGGAAGACAGTGCAGCTTCTGGACTTGCTGCTCGCCAAGCTGAAGGCGCCTCTGCAGTTGCCGGGGAGCTGAGTTGCATGATGTGGACTCCTTCTTGGCTGACTGATGAGATGCATGATGCTTGCTGCGACACGGTGATACTCCCTCTTGCCCATCCGGCGGGGCGGCGTGACGCTCGTGTGGTGGCCTGAGCGTGAAAAAGCCCAATCTGGCGCTTTGGCAAGTTTGAGATTCTAAAACCCTGGCGCATGTGCCTGTTGGGTTGCTGCAAAAACTTTATGTCCTCTTTATTTCCCTGTTCTTCCTTGTGCTAGCTCCTGTAGTGGTAGTTTGGTTCCCTTAGTAGTTTAAAACTTCCGCACGGTTCGAGCCCTGCTATGGGTCTTACCTTGTGCTTTTTGCTTTTGTTCTCTAAGACTGGCTGTAGCTTCAAACCTGAACCCTGGTTTTGTTATTATTTAATGGAGCCGGGGGGCCTTCGGCCTCCTGTTTTTCTAAAAAAAAAGTGTAGTGTGGCAATATGAGTAGCTGGAGCTGGGTTTATATATCATGTCTTGTTACTTCTCTTGCACTCTTAATTTGCTTCAGATGGTAGTACTCTTGCAGATTTTTGTACTGATTACCCTGCCTTGGTTTATTTGTTGTTATTATTGTCAAGGGTAATTCATTCCAACAAGAAATTTTTATGCTTAGCAGCCGAGGTGTAATCACGAAAGAAGTGATAAGGGATGTGTTATTATCGATCAGGACAACTGGAACGCCGCTGAGACATAGCAACCACGCGAGGGAGGCGACGGAGGCTGGCTTCAACGGGAGGAGACGAGGCGTCAACGGGATCGATTTAGGGTTAAGAATGTGTTCTTTTTTTGCGAAGTATATCAGACTGCCGAGGCCTGTGTTGGTGCGGTGCTGATTTTCTTCAGCAGTGCAACTTGTACTGCTCCCTGTTTTGACACCAGTATGAGTTGATACCAGCCATTGGATGCACGAAAATGGATGACTATTATTTGATTAAGGGTACCACAAAAAACATCTCATGACATCACCCAACAAAACACAACGTTCAACTACAACTCAGGCTTCCATCTCTACGTTTCCGAAGCTTATTTACACACCGCGGTACATATATTTGTAATACAAAATGATCGTTGCAAGAGCTTAGCAAATACATTATTAGCCATACATGCCAACGCAAACTACCCTAATCGCTGTCTGTACTACTATCTCCATCTGAACGAGGATAATCAATACAGGTACTACTACCACCGCCGTATGTTTGGCTACTTGGGTGAACAACAGGCTGGTAGTTTTCGCAGCCATGACAGTGCCCTGGAAAATAGATTACAGAGTTAGCCACGTATTAGCATAAGGAAGAAATAAGAGTTGGTAACAAAAAAAGAGATGCAAAGTAAACATTAGGAATCAAGAAAACTGTAATTTATAAACCCTCGTAGCCAATACCTGCGTCATTTTCCCCCACTATACAGCACACCATCACATCATTCTCATCCCGACACCTGTCGTCAACTTCGGAGAAGAATAGCTTGGTAACGCCAGCATCAACAGAATTATGATTCTCATGCTGCTTAGCCGTGAAGTTATAATGGATACAGGCCCCTCCGAACTCAGAGAATGGAGAGATCACTTGAACCTCCACCAGCTCAAACTGAAAACAAATGAAAAATGTAGTCAGAATGGATCGATCATCAAGGTTGAAAAACGTTACAACAATACTCGGTTAAATGGATGAAAGCTGGAACACAACGGAGAAAGAGAGATGAGGATCACCTTGGTGTTGTTCTCTCTGTTATATTTGCTCAGGGCAACCTCGGCGTGGCGACGGGCAGCCTTTTGCCTCAACGCGACTACTCTTTCACGGCGCGCGTTCCTCACCTCAGGAGGTTTCCTCTCCCTTAGTACAACTGGGGTGTCCCACTCAGAATCGGAGCTGCTGTAGTGATCAAACTCGGGCATGGGTAAACTAAACTGAAACCGCCAACCATGCTCCTCCATGTTGATACCTTCAGGAGTGCTCCTTTCCTCGGAGAACCAGCCAGCTCGACTCCTGGTCCATTTGACAGATTATGATGTCATTAAAATGATCAAGCCATGCCCTACCGCACAAACGTTTACTAGAATCATCATTCACCAAGCAGATTTTCTTTTATAATGAAGTGCAGGCAGAGTTTATGAAAACTGAACTGGCTTTTAAAAGAGAACACTTGGATTTTGATTGTTATATTAACATGATAACTGAACTAGTCATGCATGCTCCTTGCAATATATATTCCAAGCGAGCTGCATCTGAGTCGCTGACCTCACAATCGATCACATTTCAACACTTGAATACCCAGTCGATTCATGCAGGATGACGTTCAACATAGAGCGATCTAAATAGAGAGAAGAGGTTAATTAGGAGTTGTAATTAACTTGCATACCTCCCCTTTGAAGCGGCAACTCGAGGACGGGGCTGCTGCTTGGACTCCTCCTCTGGCAAGACCTGCACATTGTCCTTGCACCTGGACCGAAACGGAGCAATAATTTGTTTAGTTACAGTCAAACTAAGCAACAGGATTTCTGATTGCTAAGTTTAAGTTTCACGGAATTTTAGTAGGGAGAGCCTATTACCCTAGCTGAGAAGTGAGAACCGAACAGACTCAGAGCACATATGATTTACTTAATTAGAAATGACAGTAAAAGTTAGAACTTGTTCTTTGATACCCCAATAGCATAGTTTCCGAAGAAGAAAAGCATAGTTCCGAACAGAACCGAGCAAAGGTCATAGTTTCCAAATAGCTGGGTGTGGTGGGAGATGAAACGGTCGTCCATGGAGGGATGGCGCCGGAGTCGGCAAGGGCGGAGGAGTCCAGAGCGTTTTGGCAACAGGGATGGGACTAATCCCCAATCGTTGGGGGTACGGCGCCGAAATCGGAGAAGGGAGGATAAGAACTTACAGATTCTCCTCACCGAGGGGGGCGTCGTCCGCCATGATCGCCGCACTGCTGCTCCTGCGGATCGTCAATCAGAAGAAAAACGGATGAAAGATTTTAATCTGAACCGATTGGGCTTCTCCGGCCTCTTTATCGACGAGAGCTGATGGCGTCCGACACGGTTTCAGTCGTCGGCAACTCGATCGGGCATTCCGACACGGTTTCAGACTCGGACTCCAGTTTTCTAGGAAACGTTACCAATCCGACTTCATCCCTCCATCCCGGTTTACAAGAAATCCGAAATGTGCTGATCCACATTCTCAGCAGCCCCGTGCTCTGCTCTCGTCGAGCTCCAGATCGTCTAGTCTCGGTCCACCTGCACAGCAAAGTAACACTCGCCTGCACTACTCACCGAGCTCTAACGCCGTCGGAATCTCCATGGTGATGGTGCAGCTCCAAGCACAATCTCCATGAGCTGCCGCTAGGCCCTAACCAGTCCGAGTGCCACCTCTGTCATGTCCCTCGTCGTGTCTTTCCCTGCTAACTAGCTCTAGCGTTAACGGGCCCGACAAAGTTGGTGCTCCAACACAAATAAGAGCTTTTCATATTTCTGGATGGTGTGTAATGTGTGCTGGCTAGGAGTTGTGGCTCAACTATGGACAAAGGCTAAGAGTATCCTTTCATGCGCCGGCACCTCAGAGCACTTTGCAAAGCTGGTGGCTAACCGAGAGGACAAGATTCAGAGCAAATAAAAGGAAATGGTTCGATGCGCTTGTTTTTTTTTTGAGGTTTAAGGCGGTCGAATCTGCCGTCCGATTAGATGGAATAGAGTGTTATGTACAGAATTTAGGGCTAGGGAAAATTCCCTTTACAAGCGAAAACAATTAAAACTAGTCTCCAGGATCTTGCATGATGCGCTTGTTTATACCGGTGGTCATATCATGCTTGGTGTTTCAGCAAAACGTAGCGCCAACATCCAACATGCAGAGTCACCGACATGATCCTCGAGGAGTTTCACATGCTAAAAGCTTGTAGGAGGGTGAGTTCTGGAGTTGCAACAAATACTATGAGAGAGAGTAGTCGTATGAGTTCCGAGTTTCACCTGCAGTTGTGTATGGGTGCATGTCTTGTGCCTAATTTCTACCTTCAATAAAAATTAAGGTATGCAATTGCGTACTCATGTGAAAAAACTTGTATGTGGTTGTTAATTAGTAGCGCGTCCAACATGTATTTCACATACAAACTAAGAAACAATGGCAAGAATGGGTAGGCGAAATATACAATGAGCAATTGTCTTACAATAACTTATTCGGACACAATCACATATACAAAAACATTAAATTAGGACATCCATATATATTTATATCTTCATATTATGAATTAATCTCTCTCCTCGGCTATGATGTTCTTCAAATATTCTTATGTAATCATCGGCCCTCATTTTCTTGTATCTTGCTGGCCGATCCTTATTGAGTAAGCTAGGCACTGGCTCAAGGATTGTCTTGTCAGGCACACCATAGAACATGGATAGTGAGATCCTATCTTTCTGGGTATTGGTCACCACTCTGTGAACCGAACTCTCAAAAATCCCGTTACTCATTATCTGCACCAAAAATATATGTGGATTTAGTGACCAGAATTTGTATTTTACTTAGATGGCAGTTCAAATCAGTGGGCAAGGCTATCTTTTCTCTTAATACAAAGATATGCATGCACCTTCGGTGCATGTTAAAAAATAAAGAAATAAAAAAGGCTACCTGAATGGAGTCTCCTACAAGAATCAGGAGAGTGTCCGGCATGATTGGAACATTGTACCACTTGCCATCCTTTTCGACTTGCAACCCCTCAACATGTTCGTCAACAAGAATAACTGTTAGTAGTCGTCCGTCAGAGTGTGGCCTTATCCCAAAAACAAGATCAGGTCTTGCACAGGCAGGGTAGTAGGCAAATCTAGCAAATGAGACAGCCTGGTCTTTGACAAGGTTGACGAAGTAGTCCACGTCAATCTGCAGAAGATTGGAAATTTCTCGCAAGATGCGGTCTCTTAATTCCTTGGTTTTGGACGTATAATCATTAAGAAGATCTCTGCAAAATTTGTTTTCTAGTATTTTCAGTTCCTGTCTTACAAATTTCTTTTGCTGATACGTTCAATTTACACCGCATATGCGCAATTCCTTTTTTTAGACATAGAAGACTACAAAATTCATAAATAAATGGGGGAGCTAGCGTGTAAGTGTAAGTGAGTTGGTGACCTGAAGGATTCGGGGCGACTAGGCCAAAGAGTAACATCTCTCTCGTCTTCTGGTTCCAGTGTCAGCCGCAGCCGATCCAACCAGTCGAGTATCTGAGCTTCGCTTCTCACCGTATCATGGCCATAGCCATCCTTCTGGAAATGCTTTCTACCTATCAGGTTACTGTATTTATTCTTCTCTTCAGGCGGTAGGAGAAAGAACTCTCTTCCCGCTCTCATCACATCGTTCAGGAGAGAAGCTTCAACTCCATGGTTTCTGGCCTGCGCATGGAATACGCACACATATATAGGTTGATGCTGCAGCCTAGTAGCGTCCCGACTAACGAAGACGCGAAAACAAAATGAATACAGATTAAACACACACACACAAGAAAAACTGACCAGGAAAAGACCCCAGCTATGTAGAGCTGTCCGGAGCTTGGCGCTCTCATCGGCAGATGGCAGTCGACTAAGATCAATCAGAGGGATGGGCTCCGGCATCTCGTCAGCGGCAGACAGACCACCGTGACGGTCTTGATCACGTAGAACATACCGGCTCGGTGGCACCGGCAGCGAACTGCCACTGCCAGCCGCCAGTTCCTGCACCGGCGTAGGCACCCTCCATTGCTCGGTCGCCATTGAGGTATGTTGAGTGGTATGCACCCAAGGAAAGACCAAAACAAATTTGCTAGAGTTGGCACAGGCTCTTGGGAGGCGATGAGCAGTCACTTGAAGAACCACCAATTATAGCCGGAGGCCGGAGTGCAATACAACATCTAAGGTGACGAACGTGTCTATATCAAGGTCACCCTCGATTTGGCCTAACGCGAGGTCAGCAGGAGCAGGATAACTCATGTCCTTTGTATTTTTGGAAAGCCAACAATCTGGCTTTCTTTCCTTAAGTAGCGATCCGGTCACAATCCAGTGTGCTCAGCGGACAAAATTAAATTACCCTGCTTGACTTTCCTTTCGTGATGACGTAGAAGGTCAATCATGCTACAGTGTCAGTACTACAACTTTTTTTAACGGATCAATCATGGTACTAATATTATATCTACATTAAAACTATACCAAAACCACGTGCCTTCAAATAAGATTCCTCCCTACATTTCTTGCTGATGATGCAATGCAACATAATTGGCAAGCCTATGTAAGAAAATTAACAGTCCACAATAATTTATGAGCAGATTATCAGTATGGGTCCTAAATATCTACTTCCTAAACCCGCAGATTATTATGTTCAGTGGCGGAGCGAGCTCAAACGTTGAGCCTGGGCAAGATATCCATGTAGCTGTTTTCTACCATGATTTGACCAAAATACTCTCATTTCAGCTAGCTCTTTCAGCTAAGCATAGAATGAATGTGGCAGCCAAAGGCTGGGCAGCCGCCCGGGCATGTCGGGTTGTAGCTCCGCCACTGATTATGTTCATTAACACCATGTTTCAACATAAGGGGCATGCATTAGGCGTTGGACATTTTCTTCATTCAGATGACAATAATCGAGCCACTCACAGCAGATACGCAAAGAGATCCTAGGTTTGCAGATTACAAGCCTTCGAGAAAAATAAAACAAACACCATCGTACCAAAAACACAAAAACCGACTCTACTACTAAATTGGACAAAATTCATGAAAAGACAAGTTTGGCCTCTAAGATGGTCATCCTTCCTTGCTGGTTGAATGCCCTCCTGCTTTTATGCATATTCAACCAGATGTTGTCAACGAGCCACACCGCAGGATCTCACTCTCTCTGAAAATATGGATTCATAGATTTATCAGTGTAATTCCAAAAAAAAAGATGGCATGAGACTAACATGTGACTAAGTAGTCAGAAGCATAATCAGGCGTACCATTTGATTGTTACTAGCACAAAGAGTTTACATGAGCACATAAATATGTCACAACAGAAGCAAATAATAGAACTTCCAGTATTATTTTCTTCTGGTAGCTAATTAACTCATATATAACTACGTAAGAGTTGCTCTCAAATCATAAAGGAAAGGAGACATAGATAGATATATATATACCTCCAGGATAGTAGAAACTCACGTACGGAATCACCGCATTCATTGTCTCTGTCTCCCATATCTTCTTCCGCCGTAGTGTCTTGAGATTGATCTTGTAGATGCCAAGTTTTGTGTAGACGAAAATGATATCATTGCCCTCGACAGATCCAAGGAGGCTTACATATTTCTTGGGTTCTTTAATTGGAGGGATGTTATTGATATTGATGAGTCTATGCTGAGTCCAAGCCACAACTCCGTGGGAATGATCCATTTGTCTCGACCATAAGTGGATGTGTGACCTCTTAACGCGCGCAAGCCCCAAACTACCATCTTCCATCGCCATGATGATGGACTGACCATAATGGCGAGCCGCCCCTGGGGGCGCATCGATGAGTGATAAGCAGTTAGAGCCCAGGTCGTACTTTAGAATCTGTAGACGGACAACATCGTCATAGTTCTCTTCATAGTCTTCTTCATAGGCGAACATGAAGTGAACTGCATCGTTGACAAGGACAGGGTGGTTGGGCTCGATGAATCCAAGCGTCGAAATAGGAAGAGCGGAGCATGGCTGGCTCCACTCATCACCACCATGAAAATCAGATAGTAGGGGCTTGCCCGCTTCCGGCAAGGACACGCAGGCTCGTGCGACGAAGCTGTTTGTCCTGGCAACCTCAAAGTACAGGGAGAAAAATACCACCCGGAAGGGCCCGTCGTGACAAGCGCTGTGGTCACAGCCGGTGACGGCGCAAAGCACCGCCGCCCCGAGCTGACCGTCTATGTGCTCCACCGGCATGCAGCCGGGCTCTTGCAGCTCCCTGCGGTGGCCTGTCATGGGATCCCAAACAGCGAGCTTCATGGGCGCCGCCCTCCTTTCACCGAGGAGGACGCGGCCATGGCGGCAGTCCCACACGGCGTAGTCCCTATCGCCCCAGCCCTCGTCGGGCACGCGTGCACGGAACCTCGTTGTGGAGAAGAAGGGCGGGCTGGGATGATCTTCCCCGTGCCATACGTCCCAGGGCTTGCACCTGAGGAAGCCGAGCACGGGGGCAGCTGCGTGGTGGAAGTCGCGGTAGCGGCGGCTGAAGCGAGCGCCGGAGATCAGGGCGAGCCAGGGCTTGCAGACGACGGAGGCGCGGACGAGGTGCTCGGGCTTGTGCGGCGGGAGGCGGAGTAGGATCTCCTCGACGATTTCTTCTGGCACTGGCCGTGCCGGCGGCGGCATGGTCGATCGCAGGACGGCAGGAGGCTACTAGGGTTTAGGCCGCGGGTAGGGAAAAATTTGTGCCGAGAGGATCGATTGTTGTTGTGCTGGAGAATGCCATATATACGCCTGTATGCGGAGGATCATATTTCAGATTTTTGTTGCCATACGCGGGAAACTTGCCATACGCCGGCTGTACGCCTGTATGTACGTCATCTGGATATGCATGGTGGCTTTGTCGACATGCACACACGTATGCTACGCCGATGATGTTCAGTCTTTGAGATTTTTGAAATGTAGAACCACACCTGCTTGATCGCAACTTGAAAAAGCATGAGCGAGTTTGGGGTTTGACGGGAAAAAAAATTCAGAATTCAGTTTGATGTCGTCCAACAATGTACAGTACAAAACTCATTTATTAATTCTGTTCTCCCGTATCCTTATGTGCCAGTCGCTTATTTGTAACTGGTTTAAATTGACAATGTATTGCTGTAAGATTGTCTTTTGAATTCATTCTACGCTACCATCCTGAACAGGTCAGTACATCGGTATTCCGTCTTTTTTCTGATCTAGACAAATTTACTCCAACGCCTGGCCGGCAGCCCCTAGAAGAGAATAGAGAGGTATCAGGTATGTGGGTCTCTGGCGAGCAGCCCTGTAGTGATGATGGTACAATCTTTGGCCTATTAGGGTGTGTTTGGGACAGCTCCACTCCACCAATTCGTTGCTGGAGCAGGCGAAGTTGTCCTAAACGGACTAACTCCACCTAATGGACGGAGTGGAGCAGACATGCCCGTAGTGCAATTTACTGGAGCGAGTAAAGAGGTGCTTCACCTGCTCCACTCCACCGATTTTAGACAATATTTACCCACCAATGCCACCCATTAGTCATACCAAGCCGAACCGTTTTCTCCTTTCTCTCTCCCTATCCCACCATTCCTTTCTTCCCCGTGAACAGCCAAGTACGGCACCCCGGAACCACCGTCTCCGACGAGATCCCTCCCCTCTAGAGTCGCTCCGGCGACTGAAGATGCTTCCTACCCGTCTGAAAATCTCTCCTCTATCCATTCCTTTAACCGTCCGCCCCTAATTTTTGCATCTCGTATTCGAGACGCCGCCGGAGAAAAAACCACCACCGTTGCACTGTTGGAGTACATCGGCAGGGTCTCACCGTCTTCTCCTGCCCGTATTTAGCAGGGACACGCCGCCGAAGCCTCCACATGCCCACCTTTTGCAGGGGCGCGCGATCCCCGACCCAAGCGACCCGACGCCTCTTGTTTGCAGCAGAGACATAACCCAGTTTATGTACACCTCCAGCGCTGACCTTCCTTCTTCCCTCCACCCGCTGGCCATCGGTTCTTTTCCCTTCCGACCCTCTAATCCCCCGCTTCTCATCTCCAGATCGATCTGCCGTTGGATCAATCTTGGGACTTGGGACGTCGCTAGTCTGTACAGGAGTGGCCGCCGCCGTCGCCCGTATTTACAGGGAATGTCCGTCGTCGCCCATAATAACAGGGAGTGTCTGCAGTCTGCCTACACCAGGGAGTGACCGCCCTCATACACTTGACTGCATGACGGTGTCGCCGCCCGTAGACGACGTCTGCTCCAGACTCACGGCCGGCAGCGACTGATGGCGCATGCAGCAAGCCCGCCTGCACGTGACTCACGGCCGGCAGTTCTGTTGATTTTTGTGGCCAACTCAAAGTGGCGATTGTCACATTCAGACTACAGGTGTGAGAATGGCGTCTGCTACCCGTTCCTACATATCAACATATGAGCCATCGCTTTGTAATCAGAATCTAGAGTTAACATGCGAGCCAAACACTTTTCTGTAGCTCTAGAGCAAGGATGTGGAGTGGAGTTTCTAGGTGGAGTGAAGTGGAGTGGAGTAGAGCCCTCCCAAACACAGCCTTAATTCCATAATAAAAACACAGCCTTAATTCCATAATAAGATCCCATATGATTTTATGCATATTACACTCTACACTGTGCTAAAGATTCCGTTTACATGTTATACTTTTGCGACATTCCTTCCTAAAACGAAGTATCAGTTATATCAACACTTGACATGTATATCTAATTATATCCACAAGATGAATTGAGTGACACATCAGCTTGTAAATATCATCATACCATCTCTCAAGCGATAGAAACCACTAAATCTAGACATGCCCCTGTTGTCTGCTCATCAATGTTACCTCTCAAATCTAGGCTAAAAAATTCGAAGATTAAAAATGGGAAGACCAAGATACCATGTGAACACACATTTTGAAGCAAATCATGTCTAGCCTTCACGTGGTCTCGTCCACTTGGATGTGCTTGCCCAAGACCCTCATTTGGTTGTTGCTGCGGTGTGGGAGCTTCGAGCTCGTGGTGGCGTTTCGGCTAACCTTTGCTACTTGACGACACAATGTATGCCTCCCTTGCCTGCTTTCGTCTTGATGTCCGTGGCGGAGCTCCCTTTCTAGGATAGTGCTAGGTTCTAGACTTGACACTCCGATGATGATGGTGGTGCTCCTGAGTTATGTCGTGGGGTTCGAGTCGCATGTCGGTGCGGTGCGTGAGGCTGATTGCCGAGTCTTGACATTTGTGATCCCTCGACTACACCCCTCACCTCCTGTGTCTATGGGTGGCTATTGCTTTCCCTCTTCTAGTTGTCTTTTTTCTTATATTCTCATTGTTCTCTCTCCCCTTGTACCCCCTGTAAATTTCTCCATCCGTTGTAAGAACATGGCCCGTCAGGCTACTTTCGATGAATGCAACAAATAGTGGGGAATTTTATTCCCCCTATCACTCTCGAAAAAAAAGCATGGAACATAGGAGACGCTGTAAGAGATAAGAGTTTCACTGCAAGACAATTCATTCATCCTATCACACAGTTGAGCAACACAGAGAAATTATCAAGCTGACGGGCAAAAAACCAATTACAATCGCTACTATGTGTTGACTGACATAATTCATCATAGGAACTTTGGCGCTTTCTTACCATAATGGAACCATATGTTGTCAGTATGGCTACAAGAATGAGATGGGGTAATACTATATAATTTTTTTCATTGTGAATACAAGAATGAGATGGGGTAATGCTATATAAAATTTCCAATTATGCAGACGGAACCTTGAAGTACTATCGCGTGTGAGAAATGAACATTTCGTTTATTCTCTATAGACATTGAATATCATGTTTGGTCCACAAGAACCGTTACATTAATACTTTGACTTGTTTTCAAATCACAAAAGGAATCGGATATAAAAATACCCCGTGAGTCGTGGAAAGTCATGTATGGAATCAAAGTACATAATCTTTCTCTCTTCCATATCTTCTTCTGTCGGAGCGACTTGATGTTAATCTCGTAGATGCCAAGGTCGGCGATCACGAATATGATATCACTGCCCTCCACAGACCCAATTAGTCTAGCTGTTTGCTCGGGAATTTGAATGGGGAGAACTTCCTTGAGATCGATGATTCTATGTTGAGTCCATGTCACGACCCCGTCAGAACTAATCAATCTTGCCAAGGGCGACAAGGAGCACCCGGAAGTGGCTGCCGTGACACGCGCGGTGGTCGCAGCCGGCCTCGGCACATAGCACGGCGGCCCTATGGACGTCGCCGTTGGGCGTGTGTATCATCATCTCCCTCCTGCTGCCCGTCATTGGGTCCCAGCCGACGAGTGTCATGTGCTCCTCCACACCCTTCTTCCTAAGGAGAACGCGGCCATGGCGGCAGTCCAGGACATCAGACCCCTCGTCCTCAGGATGATAGCGCGGACCGAATTTCGTGGTTGAGACGAAGATCGGCCCCGATCCAGGAGGCCAGGAATAAACGAACCCCAGCATCGGGGCGGCCCCATGGAAGTCGCGGTACCGTGTGCGGAAGCGAGGTGCTGTGAGGCGGCGGAGCCAGAGCTTGCTGGCGAGGGAGCAGCGCAGGAGACACTCGGGCTCATCAGGCGGGAGGCGGAGGAAGATGTCCTCGAGAACCTCGTCTGGCAGGGCCGGTGCCGGCATCCTTGTCGGCTGCATGGTCTCACGGGAGAAAAGCTTGAGCTGCCGTGCTATGTATGTCGCCGGAGTTATAGTTCAACCATTGAGAGGTTTATTTATTAGAAGCACGTAAATCGGGTCGGAATCAAATGCCTAGTACGGATCTTATGGTATATCTCTACTATATAATATGTGTTGGGGACTCCGGTTGTACGTCATTTTTTCTAGCGATTTTACCCTTTCACAAATCATATATTTACCCACCATGCCACTGGTAAGTGAAAGAAAACGTTTCGTTTCCGTACGCGAGTACGGCGTGGCCTTTTTTCATTTTACCCTCTCACAAAGCAGGGAATCAACCCGCAGCCCAGCAAACACAATACAACGCACCGCACCACCGAATCCCTTTCCTCCTCTCTCGTGATGGAAGACACAGTGGCCGGTAGCGGCGTCACCGGCGACGAGCGACCCAGCCGCCTCTCCGCCTCTCGCTGCCCTCCCCCACTCCGGCGGCGCCCCCGCCCTTTGCGCCGACTTGTGGGTCCAAGTCTCGAGCAGTCCAGCGCATCCTATCGCTCCGTGCCCGCGATGCCGCCAAGCCTTCTCTCCCTCGCTTCCGCCTCCCCTCCGCCGCCGCCGCCAAAGCTTATGTGCTTGCGCTCCGGCGTGCAGCCTACGAGTGGGGCAGAATCGTCGACGCCTCCTTCGCTGGGCGCCTCGCCGCCGCCAGCGACCCCGCCATGGAGATCGACCCGGACCCCCCTACACGGACCTCCTGATCGGCCCCTAGGAGACTGGCTTGCGCTCAACCCCGACGCCCTCGGCCGCCGTCGTTCATCTTCAAGGTACCCTAGCTCGCCTTTTTAGCGATTTGGTCGCAAATGTCCGAGTCTAGCGCGAGGGGGCGGCTGTCGCCAGCGTCCAGCGGCGGGGACTCTGCTACCCGGGGCCGGAAGGCGTCGCGGATGCCTCGGAGGAACATGGCAGCAACGGAGAAGAAGAAGCCGGCTGTCGTGCCTACATTCCCTGCTTGCAGCCGAGGCCATCATCTTGCCTCAACCTCCAAGATCCCCTGCCGTAGCTACGAGATCCCAGCGGCCGTGTCCCGAGCTCCGTTGTGAGCGCGCTAGGCGAGGATAGAAAAGGGCGAGAGTCCAACCCTCTTCCGTGCGTGATGTCTGGTTGCCTGACGACCTGCTCACCGCCGCTCCAGCGGACTACTCTGTCTTGATGAAGCTGTTGTGTCTCGGTGGCCCACACGCCGCAGTCCCGCGCGAGGCGAGGACGAGAAGAAGGCGTGAGACTGCACGAAAAATTGGCAATCCCTTTGGAGCCTGCAGGCGTGAATCTGAGCTAAGTCTGTTTTTCTCTGTTTCTCTACGCGCTCGAACATTCAGATTTCTTGGAACTTTTTTCTCATGAAAGTAGCTACTTGATCTTGATCAAACATCCGTCTTTTGTGGAAGAGGAAACTCAGATGTAAGATGAGGATGAGGTTGACACATCACACCGTGATGCTGATTATATGCATCTTCAGACCAACTTACTACACAGTACCTGAGCACAGCTTTCCCTTTTCCGTTCAGTTTGATTTTCTGCTATTTGTTACAGTAACCTAAAAATCTGAATTTTAAATCACATGACAGGTATCTCATGCTCAGCTTGCAAACGCAGAACTAATTATGCGAGACCGAGGAGGATAATTATTGGTTGATTTCGTATATGCAAACATTTTGCTCTATTGTATGGCATAACGACCACCATCAGAAAAAGCAAAGGTCAGGACCATTATTATTTTCTTTTTCAGTCTTCATTCTCATATTGAGTAGCTTGTCGCAGTCCTTGACGGCGGCTGCGAGGTTATCACTGTCGTTGCTCATACTTTGTTCCTGCTTGATCGAACAGTGAGTAGCTGGTCGTTGTCCTGGAGTGCCTCGCGGAAAGTCATGTACGATAAGACACGGGGTAGATATTCTTTACGGTCTCAGATTGCACATTCTGCCGGGGTGTGTTCTTGAATACAATAGACTTGAGTCGATTTACCAATTGAGAGTGGAGTACAAGTACTTAGTACATGTAGTAGTTTTGTTTGTGTCTGTCAATTCTAGGGTTGGAGTAACATAATTACTGAGTACCCATTTTGAGATGACATGATTTTTTTGCCCATTTATTTGTTTGCCGCACAATTTTTGAGATATTGGATATACTGAGTGGCCATTGTAAATCACTAGGCAAAAGTTAGATTATTGGAGTAAAATATGTACTCCCTGCATATCAATATATAAGATGTTTTACCCTTTTCTACTAGAGATAATATTGAAAAATATTCAATATGTCCACACAAAATAGAATGACTTCCTGATCAGTATCAATATATTTTATTTCTCCGTGGCAACACATGACTGTTTTGCTATAAATTTGAGACGATTAGATGTTTTTCACTATCTTTGTTCAAGAATACAGAGAGACAAACACAGAAATCTTGAACCCCGTAGCAACGCACGGGCATTCAACTAGTGAAAGTTAATCTCTACTATATAATATTACTTAAGGTGAGGATGGTACGTCGTGGTAATTTTACATTTTCGTCCCTCAAAAAAGTTGAAATTAACCCGCAGTCCCCACATTAAGTTATTACAAGGTTTACGTTTGAGTCCCTGGTACCGGTTCGACAGACAGACGCTAACCGAACGCTGCTCTCCTATCGCGCGCCAGACCTGCTCGGTGACGCCGTTGACCTCACGCCTGGGGTCGAGGATGTCGTCGCCGCGGGGCTGCTCCTGCCCGCGCTCGCCGCGACCGCGCGCCCGTCGCAGCCACCCGTTTCTCCAATTTCCTTGATCCCCAACGCTAGCCACGAGCCCCACGCCCCACGCCTTCCTATGATTCGATCAGATAATGGTCCTGATTCCGGCAGTTGGTTAGCCATGTTCGTCTCGCCAGCGAGCTCCAGATCTTCCAGTCGCTGAGGTCAAGGAATAGGCGCGGCGTTCGTCTCGCCATCGAGCTCTGATTCCTCCAGTCGCTGAGGTCAAGGAGTAGGCGCACTTGCCGCCTCGGGGCCGCCTCTACCTCAGGCCCGGTAAGGGGATCAAGACGGGGGCGCCTCTACCTCGGCCAATCCAACTCCACCGCAGCAGAACCGACCGATGGTGGAAGGTGACGTGATGTTCCAGTTTTAGCTCGCGAGGCGCAGCAGCAATTCTTCTTGCCGATCCAGCCAGCCACCGATGATTGCTGCTGTATTTTTGCGTTACTGACGTTGTTGTGTGTGTGCAGCTGCTCTGAACTTCACGGAAGAATACTGGTTAAGCAAAGGACGATGGATTTTTTGCCCCCCTTCTCCTCACTATCATCAAATTCGTTAGTAGCAGGAAGCACTACATACTGATGCAGGTGTTTGATGAAATGTCAAACAACATTGGCAAGACAAATTTTGACTTATATGATAGATTCAACAATACATCGTGGCCTTCATTCATTCACAACAGGAAAATTGTGTCCAAATCATTTAGCTATGTGCAGTACAATTGTATTTTACATTCAAGGGATATTTTCACCATAATTTATATATGTGGTTATATGGTTAGATTGCGATCAAACTTGAGTAGTCTAGCCAACGATTCTCATCATTGTGAAACCTGGGGAAGAATGCAGCAGATTGAACAGAAACAGTCCTGGCTGCTGGACAAGGTTGTCTGAACTTCGACCTGTTCCGGTTGCTCCTATCATTTAACAACAGTTTGAAAGTGTTTGGGCATGTTATGGTTTAGAATACTCTAACCTCTTAATCAACACTTACCAGAATTTCAATACAACTTCAAATACTGGGGATCTGAAGAATATTTTATACAATCAAATGATTAGAGTTATCATATATTTAGAATTTAACTGAACTCCAGGAGCAGAAAAAGAGCAATGTGGAAAGCAAACATGTCAAAAGATGAAGTTTCGATTTTAAGGTTTCGGTCCTCATAGCTATCACAGAGGAAAATAGGCTGAACAATGCGTCAATCACCAATGCACGTATTGGACATTCATGCTTGCAGAGTTGAGTCCCTTTTGCAGTAACTGATAAATATCTTGTCATAGTAAAAGCAAAAGGGAAAATATATGAAGTCAACGGGAAGCAAACCATTTATAACAGTGTGATAGTAGCCTAACTAGCAGCCTGGTTAGCTTGAGCAAGTTTCTCGCATAATTTTTTTCTCTTATTCTCGCTGATTATTCAGATCTTAGTTTGGTATCTTCTCTCTTTTGTGTTTCTTATTCCCTCCGACATGCTCATGCATATTGTCCAAGTCTTACATGGGCTTCGTGTGTGATGTAGCAACAATAAGCACCAATGATGGAGGCCGGTTCAGTTTCTACTGGTGCAACCTTAATTGTTTTGTTCTTAAGTTTCTGTAGATAAGTGCAAATATATCTGCATCATTTTTTTTATTCTTTGCAATACACACTGTTCAAATCACGGTTATTCTGCCAGGTTAATAGGCTTATTGTAGTTTACGGTGTTCTTATGATTATCCACTTTTGTTGAATATTAACAATGCTACACTCTGCATTTGAGATACACACAAATTGATTTATCTGATGTCCATAAATTTGCCACATGGTTACTTATATAGATGAAAGAGAAGAGCTAACAACATTAGTGTAGTGGTGATTAAAGAATTAATGAAAGAAACTTGGGTCTTAGTTCAATACTCCAATGTACATGGGGAATGGCTTCCATAAGGATGCTCATGATAGGTTCATCATATGTGGGAGGATCTTAGTTACACATAATATTTGAAATGGCAAGCTCGTAATTTGTAGCCCATTGAATTTCATTTAGTAAGAATGATGTTGTTTGGAAATTTAGTACGAGAACCAGTTTTAATTTTTTATGCATTATATATCAAACCGTAGCAATGTATGCTCATATTTTGACATTAACTTTTGTCGCCCCTTACAACGCACGGACATTTTACTAGTTAATAGTATACCCCTACTACCCATTGAACACCGGAGCGATCGACTGGATCCGAGGTTGATTGTGCTAGCTAGCTGGGCCGCTACTAAACGAAAACCGATTACCTCTCTTTTTCTTCTTATTCTTCCTTTCATTTTCCAAAGAACAAATAACCATGTGGAGTACTGCCAATTAATGCCAACATGCACACTCCCCATGCATGCATGAATGCATATTGTGTGAGTAATTAATACTACTCTGTATTATGATAACTAACACATACTTGGATTAAGAAGGTGTGACTTAATTAACTCAACTGCATGCACCCACGTACGCAAACGCAACCATCCATGCATCTCTCCCGCCCTTATATCTTCAACACTTCTAAAACTTCCTTTTAATATGAATCAAACGTATTACTTCCTCCGTTTCTTAAGATAAGTTGCTGTTTTAGATGTTACACATATTATATACATGCATATATTAAAATAAACTAGTAAAATGTCCGTGCGTTGCAACGGACATAAAATAAATCGATACAATGTTTAAAATCTGATAAACATTTTATTTTTTAAACAGAAATTTAGGCATGCTTAGTCATGCAGTCCAGTATTTGTCTTACAAACAAATGTGATAAAAAATCTCAATCTGAATACTAAATAGCAAATAGAACAAATGGACTAAGGAGGCAAAATATAATGTTTGCACCAACACAATGACATAGTTCCTAATGATTTTAGACATGTTTAGATAAGGCTTAGGAAGAGTGAACACAGTAGTAGTCCATTACTCAGGTCCTCTTCAACTGAAATGATTTTCTAGCTCTAGTGACATTGCCATTCTTACTGTCGTTATGGCGATATAGAGTAAAAACACACGATAATCATGAAGAAGAACGATTTTATGTGACTGTGTGTATGTAGCTCCATGATTGTTGAAGTTTAATTTGGATGCGAACTTCACTGTAGCAGAGAAATAAGAATTATCAACAGCATGCAATAGCAATGTCATCCTATTCCCACAGAACACGCATCCAAATTATTCTCAAGTACCAATATAACATATTCCTCCGAGAAACAAAAAAACCAAAAACACTACACTGCAACAAGTCTACTCACCATATGAATCTTGAGTCACAAAAAAGTAAGACAAAACACCAGAAGATAAGGGCAATAACTGGCAGGTTTCCTCATGCTCTTCTACATTATAGATCTCAAAAGTAATCAGCTTCTCCAGGTGAAAGCTTCAATAGTTGGCACCCAATTCCAGTTACTTCTGCTTCAATGCTTCATGAAGCAACACACTCAGATTCAGTCTCATCGTCACCCTAGCTGGCATTTCTTGATCCTGGACTCAAGATTCTCAGTTTCAGGTTCAGCTTTTGATGACAGGCTTACCAAGCTCCATGGTGTTACCATCCCCTTCTGCCTAGACCAATTTTTATTACTTCTGTTAGCAGATGAGCCACCATTCTCTTTGGAAAAACTCTTTTGTTAGTGATTGCAATCCTTCAAAATTATAGGAAATTCTTTCAACATATGAGCTAGTTGCAAAATGCGAGTACAAAAGATATAATTTGAGTCGGAACCCTATAATAATTTTTGTGAACTAAGATTTTGGTTCACTCATATCATGAAGGCGACTTGAATTAATAATTGTCATAATTGTCGCCTTAGGTTGTACAAGCTCCTTGTTTTTCGCGAGACCTTTACCTCTCTTTTAAAAATAAGAAGCAAACAATTCAATAACAGAACACTACAGAGTACAAAAATAACATTATTTAAAGAGAAAATATATATTTCATTAAAAAACTAAGGACAAAATGGAAAACATAAACGGTCTTCTGTGATTGCACAGGAACTCTGAAATCTGCACACAAACATGGCTAGACGCAAATGGATACTATTTCTTAGATTATAAACATCTCATCCAACTTTTTTAAAAATAGTAGACCTACTGCAATGCTCCAAAACAGGGATAATGGCATACTCACTGAATGATGTAGGATGAATGTTGTCGTTGGGGGGCAAGGACGATACTCGATGACTGCAGGACATGAGAACTTAAAGGCTTCAACTGCTCTCACCTAAAGTATTGTGAAAAATCCTGGCATAACAAGAGTCTGATCTGAACCTAAAACTAATTAAATAAATCTTGCTCCACGGTTGATACTATAACTCCATTACTTCACACATAGACAAATGGGGCTCGAAAATATCCATAATTTGTTTTTGTTTCCTATGTATTGGATTATTATGTTTTCGTTCAGAATAAGAGTGGAGTCAAACGATGCAATGCTAGGTATAACCTGCACTGATTAAAGGTTGTACCATTCAAACATAGGGTGATTAAAATTGGACAAACTGTATTTTCACTAAATCTTTTGGGATGAACATCTAATATCCCAAGAGACTGACTACAACCTGCAGGCACCATACCTTAATAACAAGAACTCAAGAGAGCTTGTATCACAATTACAAAGATAACTTACCTTGTAGCTGTGCACTCGATGATGCTACATTATAAATAACTTGTGTTGTAGCCTTGTAGCTAGGCTTGCAGCACATGCATTGTGAAGTTTGCCTTCCATTTTTAGTTCACAATGAAGATAAGGAGATGAATTCCTATGAACCATTGCCATCCTCCAGGAAGTGTAGTTGTGCATGCCGCATGCTCTCTGTAAGTACACCGCAGCACAAAGCTCGTTATCGGTAAGTGCAGGCGCTAGCGACATGATGTTGCTCTGCTGATTCTAACCCAAAACATACGGTCATTAGCCAAACTGTGGAAAAATAAGGTAACAATAACAGCAGTTGGGGTACCATACGGGGACGCCTCGAGCAGAGCAACTGCTCACCGTGGAAGAAGATCACCACCCCAGCCTTCATATCATCCACCACGAATACCTTGTTCAACCTCTGCTCCGCGTACTGCGGCCAGCACAACATCGGCACACCGACAGATGCCCCTTCCAGGACGTAGTTCCACCCGCAGTGCGTCAGGAACGCGCCGATATCGGCGTCTGCAGCACCTCCACCTGCTCCCCCCCCACCACATCTTCAGCACCATGCCCCTGTATGGATGCAAAGCTTGTTCCAGCAATACACAACGTTACTGAAATATGCATCTTCTGAAACCACAGTACACCATGCCACTTCTCCTTCTCTGAGCCCATTCAGTGCTATTTGAGGCATAAGCTGGGTTACAAACATAAAAAATGAAATCAAATAAATAATATACATCTTGAACAAATTAACTAATAACAAAATAGTAGATTACATGCTAGCATCAGGTCCAGCCCCACCTTGGCTGTAGGGTGAGTATCCATGACATTTGCATCACTTGTCTACCTTCATGCTGGTGAAAGTGGAACTTAGAAACACATTATGCCCGGAGAGATTAAATCTTCATCATCAACACTAACGGAGGTGCCTCCACTACCATCAATTGAAGATTGGTGGCGTTGCTTGCACTACCATCAATCGAAGATTGATGGCCTGCTGATGCCATGCCGGTATCTTAGCAAGCCAGTCCCAGCAATATCAAAGAACCGGCATGCATCACACCACCCAGCAGCAAACAAGCACACACGCTTAGCAGGCTAGCACGCACGACCAATGATGGATCCAAGCACATCAGGAAGAAAGACGGGAGCAAGCAGGGTGAAAACGGTTACCTTGCTTCTGGTGACGAGCGGCAGCGAGACGACTTCAGGAGGCGGCGAAGCGAATCTGGGCGGCGGTGGCACGATTCCTGCGGCGGCAACGCGAGCGGGCGAGTACAGGGAGCGGCGGCAGATCTCTCGATCCGTCCAGGAGGGAGGCCGGGGGACGGGCGCCCCGGAGGTGAGGTCGGCGTCTGTTGTCGAAGAGGTACCAAGGGCGTAAACGCAAACCTTGTAACTTGATGTTGGACTGCGGGGTTGATTTTCTTAGTTTGCAGGGGGCTTTTTGCATAAATGCCACGACGTATGACCGGTGTTTCCAAGCAATATTATATAGTAGAGATGTTCCCAAGCAATATTATATAGTAGAGATAAACATTCATTTGTATATACATGTGACTTTGGACAAATGCTAGAATAACTTTTATTTGAAAAACGGAGAGAGTAATATTCAACACACGCTGCATGCATGGAGGTGCGTCCACACACTACGTAGCTATATGGACCAGCATGGGTCTATCACACTCAACCCCATCGAAAGGAGACAAAATTAAACTTCGTACGACTAAGGAAACAAACGACGCACGATGGTTTCTTCGTTTCCTATCGGCGGCGCCAGCAATCCATCTTGCCTCAGAAGCTGGCGGCCCTCTCCCCATTCGGCAGTGGCACAGGCGATGAAGTGATCTACCTGGATGATGATGTGTAAATACCACCATGATTGTAATGAGTGAACCGAATATGGAGGAATAGAGAATGTAGCTTCCATTCTTTCCGCTACAAATTGATAATTTCTCATCCCACGTTGACGACGATAAATTCCATGTACACTTGTAAGCGGATGGTTGCTTGTCTGATGTTGTCATAATTTTCCAGGAGAGAGTGATAATTCCCAAATATGATGTGTTATGCGGTTCGCGCTTGCAGGTCTGATGTGCACGGCCTGTTTTTAGTCTGCAAAAACCAAAATGGGGAGCACTAGAGCAGAACATGCTATTGGTCCCGGGCCGTATGGGGTATTTGTCCCGGGCACGCTCCCGGGACAACGTGCTCGGGACAAATAGGGTGGCTTTTTGTCCTGGGCACGCCACGACCCGGGACCAATTGGGGGGCACGTGGCCGCGTCAGCCAGTCTTTTTGCCGGAGGCTATTTGTCCCGGTTCGTATTACGACCCCGAACAATAGTGTTTTTTTGTTTTTTTCCTATTTTCTGTTTTTCTGTTTCTTTCGTATTTCTTTCCCGGTTCGTATTACTGGCTGCTATTATGTTTTTCTTTTTCTTTCGTGTTTTTTGTTTCTTTTTTTGTTTCTCACTTAGCCACACATTTAATTACATACTAACTAACACACTTCATCACTAACTACACACTTATTCTTAAATCAAACTTCCCGTTCGGTCACCCATCCTCAGACTACTCCAACCCCAGCACGCTTAACATTTAGCTTCCTTTCAAATTAGATACTAAGAGAGAACTGAGAACTTACTGATATTACTATCTTATCAATCATATTAACCACTCGGTCATCATGTTATACTTTTTCATTACTTGTATTATAAAAATTAAGTTAAATAAACAACAATGACTATAGAATAATAATACTATTGTAATAAGTAATGATAAAATAAATATTACTTTATTTTTGCCTTTTTCATTTACTATGGAATAATTCGTATCTTTAAAACCTTAATTCCGAATTCAACAAATAAAATGTCTAAATTGATGAAAAAACTTAGAGGATTTCAAATATGATATCCAAATCATCTTTTGCACTACAGAAACATAGATAGCCATGGTGACCATTTTGATCGGTTTTACGGCAAAATAAAATGATAAACACCTGAAAAAAAGATATCATTTGGCATGAGGTCCTTATACGTGTACTAGTTGCTATGAAAAATGATAAACTTTATTTTCACAAAATTTTCAAAAAAAACTTCACAATATGGTTTTTCATCTATAGACATTTAGAAGTTTCAAGTCAAATGATCAACTTATGGTCATTTCCACAACATAATTTGTGATAAAAATCTCATATTGCACAAATATGTGCATATTGGAATAAGAAACTATCATGCTACTTTTTTGTGAACAAATTATAAAAAATATGATGTCAAATGACACCCATTTAATTTTCATGGAAACCAGTACACATATGATGGATAATCCTCAAGTATTAGGTTTTTGCTTAATTTCTAGCTAATTTCACCTAGTTAAATGAGTTTATGTCGAATATTTGAAACTAATTCAAATTTAAACTATAATTATTTGATAGCCAAAGGGATTCTTCAAATCATTTTCATAAATATCATTTTCTATTTTTTAAGTGCGAAACATGACTATTTTTGTGAGCAAAGTACAAACAATATGATGAAAAATGGCACCCATTTAATTTTCATGGAAACTAGTACACATATGATGGATAATCCCCAAGTATTATGTTTCTCCTTGATTTCTACCTAATTTCGTCTAGTTAAATGAGTTTATGTCGATTATTCGAAACTAATTCAAATTTGAGCTATAAGTATTTGATAGTTTGGTTTTAATCTTTTGGAAAAATCATTTTAAGGTACACAACTATTGGTTATATCACAGAAATATTGATAATTCTAGAAAATCTTACCTCTTTTGATGAATAGTCATCGCGACTATTTTGATCGTTTTAACGAAAAAAATAAAATAGAACGATAAACATCTCAAAAAGGATATCATTTGGCATGGGGTCCTTATATGTGTACTAGTTGCCATGAAAAATGATAAACTTGACTTTTCATAAAATTTGCAACGAAAGTCTTCACAAAAAGGTCTATCATCTATAAACATTTAGAAGTTTTAAGTCAAATGATCAAGTTACGGTAATTTTCACCGTATATTTTGTGATACAGATCTTGTATTCCACAAATAGGTGAGCATTGGTATAAGAAACAATCATGCCAAAGAGATTCTTCAAATTATTTTAATAAATACCATTTTCCATTTTTAAGTGCGAAAATGTCTTTTTTTGTGAACAAAATACAAAAAATATGATGAAAAATGACACCCATTTAATTTTCATGAAAACTAATACACATATGATGGATAATATACAAGTATTAGGTTTTTAATTGATTTCTACCTAATTTCGTCTAGTTAAATGAGTTTATGATGATTATTTAAATCTAATTCATATTTTTTAAATTATTTGTGATAAAAATCTCATATTCTACAAATGAGTGCATCTTGGTATAGTAAACAATCGTGTTGAAGGAATTATTCAAATTATTTTCATAAATATTATTTTCTATTTTTTAAGTGTCAACAATGAATTTTTTAAGTGTCAAACCATTTTTAAATATATAGGCACCTACTTTTGTCCCGGTTCGTGGCTTGAACCGGGACAAATGGGGTCCAATGACCTTTTGTCCCGATTCGTGGCTGGAACCGGGACAAAAGGTTCGATTTTGAAACGCGTGTAGGCTGAGACCAACTATTTGACCCCATTTGTCCCGGTTTGTAATACGACCGGGACAAATGGGGTATTTCTGTTTGATCCTATGGCCCGTTTTCTACCAGTGGAGCCCTCCATCCACTGATTTGGAGTTTGTAGTTTGAGGACAGCTAGAGATGCTCTAAGGAGCTGTATTTAGGGTTTCCCTTAAAAATGTATTTAGGTTTGTGATACCATAGACGCGGCCTTTATCTGTTAAGAAAATGAATGAATTGCGGCTAATTACTAGAGAACATCAAATATAATACTCCCTCTATTTCTATTTACAAGGCCACTTTATATTTCGTGTCATACTTTGACTTCTATTTTTGGTCAACAAAATATGAGTTATATTTCATAAAAATATGTCAGTAGAATTTTTTAAGAAATGTGCATCGAGTGTAACTCATATCTGTTGATAAAATTAGAGATTAAAGTTTATCCTAAAATTTAAAAAATGAATTGGCCTTGTATTTTAAAGACGGAGTGAGTATGATTAATTAGGATTGCAATGAGAGAAGGGTATCCGGTGGAATACAAAATGCATACAAAATGTACTGAAGCCGGAGCTGGGTCGAACAAAAAGAACTATACGTGAAACAATGCTACACTGTCAGATACTGGCTCATTTGTGCAGTGAAATGCATGCTATGTACTCCCTCCGTTCGGAATTTATTGACTCATATTTAGTACAATTTATACTAAATCTGAGTCAATTAATTTAAAACGGAGGGAGTATTTCCCAATCAAGATCAAGTTGACATTCTAGTAGCAATATTCTGTAGTAAATTTTTCCTTTAGCAAAACAAGTCATTTGCAAACTCGGTACATGCTCTTTTTGATAAATTGAAGTCATCTAATTTGCAACGGAGCGAGTATTAGTTACAACGCTTATGTTAATCTTATTTATACATGTCAGCTCTTGCTCCATCACCACTTGTGCTAGTTTCATGGGCAAAACACACTTCATAATGATGGTCCTCAGGCTGCTTATCCTAGTACTTTTTTGCTCTGCTTCCGAGGGACGTAGCATGGTAACAAGAACATTGCCTTCCCTGCATGAACTCTGTATGCCTTTTGTACATGTATTGGAAGAGGTACAACTCTGTTCCAAATGCCTTATATCTACTACCTCTGCTACATTGTGCAGTAGTTAACTATGTTCATAGTTCACGAGCCCATTGAATTGCGTCTTGGGTAATTTGTTTCTCCTCTTCGCCCCCTCTCGCCCCCCCGAGGGCGACGGGGCGCCCCAACTCCGGCCGCCCTCCCCCTCGTCCAGCCCCCTCCCATGTTGCCGCCGCCGGTAGAGGTCACCGGGAGCCGCCCGGGCGACGTCGGCGGGGGCCTGCTTTCCCCCGCGCTTTGGAGGCCTGGTCGGGGCTAGCTCCTCCTTGGCGGCGGTGTACTTCGGGAGGCTGAGGTCCGGCGCGGTCGGGAGCTCCCTGGTGGTGGTGCTGGTCGGCACGGGTCTCCATGGCTGCGCAGCTCGTCGGCCCGGCCGCAACGCCAGATCTAGGCACCTCGGGCCCCAGATGGGCTCGGGCAGGCTCTAGATGGGCTCGAGCGGCCAACGGTCTGCAACTGTGGAGCCCTCTGCAGCTCGTGGTGGCGACGAGTCCACGTACGGGGACGGCAGCAGTGCGGTGTGCCATTGCAGCAACGCAGCTAGGGTTTTACGGGCCCGTTTGGGCCCGGCCAGACCAGGTGCGTCTGGTGTGCCCCGGCTGCTCTGTTCCGGCCGATGGCTACCTCTCGGCGGTGGAGGTGGGCTCCTCCTGCACGGCTGTGAGGCTGCTGTCCCCTGTCTCGGCATTGTCGTTTACCCCAGGCTGCAGTCCACATGCTAGGGTTCTCGAAGAGTCAAACAATGGTGGCTTCAATATCGTGATGGCGCATGTTGGTGGGCGACGAAGCTAGGTGGTGATGTTCCGTTGCGCCAGGGTTTGTTTGTGGATGGGGGTTGGGAGAAATCCCTGTCGGATTGTCTGACCTTGACGCGGTGCCATCGTCGTCGGGTGATACCTTACCTTCCTGGAGGGCGTCGTGGGAATCCCTAGTCCACTGTACACTACGTGTCGGGGAAAACCCTAGGACCGGTGGTTCGGGTAGCAGTGTCGTTTACGGTGCTTCCTTCTTGAAGGTGCTACTTGGTAGGGGGTGCTTCGGGATGTTTGGAGCGTGGTGGTGCAATGTCGGAGGGCGCAGCGATTGCGGGTCGTCATTGTCTTGTCGATCCGCCTTTACCTTCATTTATTTTCTCTTTGGGTATGGTGTTTGCTGTTGCCCCAGCTTGTGTGGTGTGTGGTGTATCTTGGGCGTTGTGCTGTCTGGCCCAGCAGCGATCTCAAACGTGGTTGCTTTATTTATAAAACGGGACGAAAGCCTATTTCGAGGAGGGTAATTTGTTTCTTTACAGCATGACCTGTCTGTTTCTCTTTCACATTTTCTTCATATGTGGGTCATTTGTTTATTTAGAGCATGATGTATGCTTGAAGGAAAAGGCACGCGTTAGTGCGCCTGTATTTCTCTTTACAATTATACAGCTTTTACTGAACACTGCCTTATGTCACAAGCTTGCGATTTCTCTTTTCTCTTGGCAAGTAAAAGATGTCACAGATATGACTATATTGACCAAATAACAGCAGGCCATCACCTGTTTCCCTGTTTACAGGGAGCTTAGAGATTGGTAGGATTTGTACCTTATTGTTCCATGTTGCTACAATATTTCTTGGTATTTTTATATTGTACAACTATCTTATTGCCGTATGGAGGTTCAGCTGGACTCCTGTGATGGATCAACACTACATTTTCATGATATCGCCTTGACGCCTTGTGACCAGTAGAGGTTCAGCCTCTTGTATTTGAGGGAGAGGCGCGAACGAACCATGTCACGGAGCACCACTTTCAATGGCGTCCAAGAGTTCGACCACCTGTACTGTACGTCGACAGTTTTTTTTAACGAACTCGGACAGCAAAATTCCTGAATTTCTCAGGGACCGATATTCCGGCACGCTCTCCTACAAAATATTATTATGAAAAAAAAACGTGGACGATGAGGACAGCAAGGTACAAACAGCCAAAGCAGGCCAGCGCCAAGCCGGCGAGCTGCTCCACAGTGCTGATCTCCTCTAGTCGTCTTATACTCTTATTATTATGTGTTTGTAAATACAACGACACCTTTTGTTTCCAACTGGGAATAAAACACCTGATGCTTGAACCGAATCGTGAGGTAAGTCTCTACACCACACGAAACCCTAGAGCTAGCGAGCATGCAGCCGCCGACGAGGACGCTGCCGGATGAGATCATCGAGGAGATCTTTCTCCGCCTCCCGCCGAACGAGCCGCCCTGCCTCGTGCGCGCCTCCCTCGCCAGCAAACTCTGGCTCGTCCTCCTCTCCGGCCCTAGCTTCCACGGCCGGTACCGTGAGTTCCACGGAGCTCCTCCAATGCTGGGCTTTGTTTACTACCGCCCCAAGCTCTACACCCGAGACCGAGAGCCGGCGGATGAAGGCTTCGTCTCCACCACGAAATTCGGCGCACGCATTACGGACGGCGACATGAGGCATTGGGACTACGATGCAAGGGACTGCCGCCATGGCCGTGTTCTCCTTGGCCATGGGGGTCGGGGTTCATTGGATTCACCCAGAAAGCTCGTCATTTGGAACCCCATGACCGGCAGCCGGAAAGAGTTCCAAGCTCCAGTTTCCCCAACATACCAGACCTATGGCTATGGGGCCGCGGTGCTCTGCGCCGTGACCGGTTGTGACCACCGTGCGTGTCACGAGGGCCCTGTCCGAGTGGTCTTGCTCACAGTACTGCAGGACATGAATGATGGCGGTGTTGTTGCATCCGCACATGTATTCTTACAACATGAGTCGTCCTCTCATTTTGATGAGCTGAGCCAGCCGTGCTCTAGTCTTAATCTTCCGGAATATGCAAACATCGACCGAATGCACTCTGTCCTCATCAAGGATGCACTCTACTTCATGATTTCATATGATTACGATGATGATGATGACGGTTACCACGAAGACTATGGTTACATTTATGAAGTTCGTCGTGTAGCAATTCTCAAGTACGACTTGGTCTGTAATTGCTTATCACTGTTTGATGGACCTCCGGCGAAGACTTACATTGATGGTAGCGTTATCCTCGTGGCTATGGAGGATGGCAGTTTGGGGTTTGCACAAGTGAACATGTTAACCCTCCACTTGTGGTCAAGGAAGACGGGATGCGACGGAGTTGCACCATGGACTGCATGTAGAGTCATTGATCTTGAAGAATTTCTCCCCATTCAAAATCCCAAGAAAAGACTTATGCTTCTTGGATCAATGGAGAGAAGGGATATCATTTTTGTGACCACGGACCTTGGCATCTATGAGATTTGTCTCAAGACACTAAGGTGGAAGAAGATTTGGAAGAGCAGAACATTTCTCACTTTGATTCCATACACGAGTTTCTATAATCCACGAGGTATATATATACCTATATAAAATTTCTTTAGTTATCATTCGGAGCAGCACACAAATTATTAATGTTTAATAAGATCCAAAGTATAGTTTAAATTTGTGATAACATGCGTTCGAGCAAACTCTAAAATTAGCTACATACACTTGAATGTTACTCCTAATTATGCTTATGTTACTTAGCTGAAAAATTATATGCTATCGTGCAATCCCTTTTCGGATCACACTGACAAATTTATGTTTGCAGAGAGGCTGAGCCCAGCAATGAAAACGCATGGATGAATATGCTTGAGTCGATCATCACCAAAGGGAAAAGTGACCAACTTGTGGTCTACAAGAGGGTGTTGGGCTGAATTACTTACTATTTATTAGCTGGTTTTGGTTAAGTGGTGCTTGTTTTCTCGTATTTTAGTGCTTCTTTCTGGTAGAAAATTTACCGTGTTATTCGGATGGGTAAGCACGCAGGTGCATGAATATTTCTTGTAATGAACCTCTACTCCTCTAGTTTTTTGCAGCAGGACTTTGGTTACTTAGCTTGAAAGTGTATCTTGGACAATAGCTTAGTCTTCCCATTTTATATACTCTTCAGACTGTTCTCCCAGCTTTGATAGTAAATTCATTTCATCAAAGAGTTATCTGATGTCAGGTGATGGCTCCAAATAAATCATCTGTTCCATAAGAGATGCTCATGGCTTTTACTTGCTGGCTCCCAGATAAATCTGGGTAAGGTTGTGAACTGAACTAGTACGACAGGTCAGATGTTGTTATTGTGGTACTTTCTTTCATGTTTGAGCAGGCAGAGGTTAATATAGTGCATCGACACCGTGACAGCTCCCAGCCCATAATGGCAAGTTAGCACACGATCAGCAGCTTGGCGTTGCTTTACAGCATGATGTATATCTGTATCTTATTATTTCGATGTGCTGGATCATTGCTTGATATGGTAGTTAAGTCTGAAGAGCGGATGCCACTCTAGTTACTGAATGATTATCACCATGAGGCAGCATCGATCTTGTGATTATGAGGAGACCATGTATTGAAGTCCAGTTTCTTGCAGCATTGGTGAAACATGCTTCAAAATGCATCGCCATACAATGTGGCTTAAGCTCTCCCAGCTTTGGATCCAATCTCTGAATTCTGCTCTGGGAGGAGCTTCAGATGATGTAAGTGTTGGCTCCTGATAAATCTTCTATCGCCCAAGAGATGATCATGGCTTCTGCTTGTTGGTTCCCTGATAAATCTGATTTAACCTTGTGAACTGAACTAGGACTACATACATGTCAAACGCTGTTGGGACTGTAGTTTCGTTTCATGGTTTCAGCAGGCAATGTTAATACAGTACATGACGAAGCAGCACAGTGGCGATGTCATCGCTGCTGTAGTGGCCGTCAATGACCTTCGATAATAGAATAAAGAAAAAACTACTTATATTACTATTATGAAAACGATGAGCGGAGGGAGGTACAAGGCCAGCGCCAGCCGGCGAGCGGCTCCACCGTATAAGTCCGGCAAGAAGACTGCCGTCACCGGCGCGCGTGCTCCATCACACCAATACACCATGGGTCACGCCTTGTATCCTCTGGTCGTCTTATCTGCGTCGTGATCGATCTGTAGCTAACAGAAATGATGGTGATGATGATCCGTCACCAGCGGCGTTTCATCGAGAGTGCTGGCTCCATCAAGGCACGAATTTTGTTTTTTAATAGACCTTGATGGCTCCATCCGTCACCAGTTGGACTGTCACCACACGAAACCCTAGCCACCAACACCATGCCACCGCCAACGAGGATGCCGGCACCGGCGCTGGCAGATGATATCATCGAGGAGATCTTTCTCAGCCTGCCGCCGAACAAGCCGGCCTGCCTCGTGCGCGCCTCCCTCAACAACAAACTCTGTCTCTGGACCGCCCTCCTCTCCGGCCCTAGCTTCCACGGCTGGTACTGTGAGTTCCACGGAGCTCCTCCAATGCTGGGCTTTGTTTGTTATAGAAGATAGCAAGAAACGACCAAGAGCGGAACGATCAAACCAACGGGGACACGAGATTTTAACGTGGAAAACCCCTCCAAAGAAAGGAGAGGAAAAAATCACGGGCGCCAGCCAGCAATACTTCACTATATCGGGACGAGGTTACAAACACCGTGGGTTTACAATGTGTGGCTTACCCCAACAGGCGACTTACAAGATGTATTTATAGAGGGTAGAAACACTAAGTCGGTTGCGATCCGACTCGGACACGATCCGTACCGTACCGTGGGGGCTGCCGCCCCCGCACCCCCGCGAGCGCAAGATGGGCCGGTGAGCTAACTTCCTCGCTACGCTACGGCCCAAGCCTCCCGGCGACGGACCTCCCTCAGCAACAAACTCTGTCTCTGGCCCGCCCTCCTCTCCGGCCCTAGCTTCCACGGCTGGTACTGTGAGTTCCACGGAGCTCCTCCAATGCTGGGCTTTGTTTACTACCACCCCAAGCACTACACCGAGACGGCGGATGAAGGCCTCCGTCTGGCGCTTCGTCTCCACGAGAGTTGATAGCGTAAAACTACCACATTTGAGAAATCGATCAAGGAAAACTACCACTTTACTTTTGAATCTCGGAAAACTATCACATTTTGTCGAAGTTTTCTCAGAAAACCCAAATGATGGGCTGAGAGTAAATTGATAGCGATTATACATAGGGAGCCCACGTGTGAGGATGACATGGCAAAGTCAGACAAATAAAAATGATAGTGGGACCCACTTGTCAGTTAAATAAAAAAACAGAGAAAATCAAAAAATTCCACGACCCTCTCTCTGCTAGAGCTCGCCTCCGACGGGCGACTGTGGTGACGTGAGCGCGTCGCGGCCAGGAGGACAGGCGGGTGCAGACGGCTTGGCCAAGCATGCCGCCCGAATTGAACGCAAGGGGAGACCAGGAGTGGCGTGTGCGGGTCTGTGGTGGCGTGATGCCGCGTGAGCTCGTCGCGGCGAGGGGGACGGGCGGGTACGGGCGGACGGGAAGACGAGGAGTCGTCGTCGCCTAGATCTCACGGCCAACGAGCCTACGGGGTTGCCTGCCTCGACGCGTGCACCATGGTGTTCCACGACGCCATGGTCGACCTCAGCGACACCGTCGCGGCCATCGAGGACCCCACTCACCCTCCCGTTCTCCGGCCGCCGCCCACCTTTGCCACAACTCGCCTCCGGGGGCTCGTCCTTGTCGTCGCCGTTGCCCCGCGCGGCCACTGGTGGCGCGGGCACACCGAGGGAGTCAGGAAGTCGCCCAGCCCGCCGGCGTTGGCCCGTCCCCGCTCCTTCAGGGTTGGCGGGAGTTTCGGTGGAGCGGCACGCCGGTCAGGTTCCTCTGCTTCGAGGGGAGAAGGCGGGGCCGTCCCGAACATGAGCACGAGGCGGGGCCCACGGTGGTGGTGGGAGGCCTGGTCCCCGTCGGCGATGAGGGAGGGGATTTCGGGATGGCTGGTCAACGCTACTGAGGGGGATTTCTTTTTATTTTTTCACATAGCCGCTCACTTCACATCGTCATATGAATTTGGATCACCATAAAACAACACTCCACCTTGAGACAAATTCCATCTTGTAGTATGAACGAGAACCTTCACCCCTGAAACAATAAAGAGAACACTTTCGGCGCCAAATAGCCTCTTGGGCTAAACAGTGATACCAACTAAGTCTGAGCATAGCTCAAACTTAGATACAGGAACAGACTTTGTCATCATATCAGCTGGATTATCAAGAGTACTAATCTTGCATACCTTCAACTTACCTTGTGCAACAACATCACGCACATAATGATATTTGATGTCAATGTGCTTAGTTCTCTCGTGAAACATCTGATCCTTAGTAAGGTAAATAGCACTCTGACTATCACAAAACAGGTTAATGCAAGTATCAACTCCACAAAGCTCAGCAAACAAACCTTTCAACCAAACAGTTTCTTTAACTGCTTCTGCAATGGCCATGTATTCAGCCTCCGTGGTGGATTGGGCAACAACCGGCTGAAGTGTTGCCTTCCAACTAACAGCACAACCACCAATGGTGAACACATAACCTGTGAGAGACCTCCTCTTATCCAAATCGGCAGCAAAATCTGAATCCACATAGCCTATGAGTCACTCACCAGCTCTACCAAACTTCAAACAAGCATCAAACGTGCCACGGAGGTACCTGAAAATCCACTGAACAACTTTCCAATGTTCTTTACCAGGATTAGCCATGTATCTACTCACCAAGAACATAGCATATGATAAATCAGGACGTGAACAGGCCATAGTACATCAAGGAACCAACAACACTAGAATAGGGAACTCCAGACATGTACTCCAAATCATCATCAGTGGTTGGACATTGAGTAGATGACAACTTAAAATGAGAAGAAATAGGAGTACTAATAGACTTTGCATCATGCATGTTAAAACGATGAAGAACTTTCTTAATGTAACTCTGTTGACTAAGAAATAAGAATCCAGACTTTATGTCACGTGTAATTTCCGTACCTAGGATTTTCTTAGCAGCACCAAGATCCTTCATCTCAAATTCGCTATTCAACTGTGACTTGAGAGCAGCAACATCTTTCATGCTCTTGGCAGCAATCAACATGTCATCGACATATAACAGCAAGTATATAGGCGATCCATCAACCAACTTAATGTACACACAACTATCAAATTCAGACCTCTTAAAACCATGTGACAACATAAATGAATCAAACCTTTTATACCATTGACGAGGGGATTGTTTCAAACGTAGAGAGACCTTTCAACTTACAAACAAGATCCTCCTTACCCGGCACTATGAACCCTTCTGGCTGGTCCATGTATATCTCCTCCTCCAACTCTCCATGCAGAAACGCAGTTTTAACATCTAACTGCTCAAGCTCAAGATCACGCATAGCAACAATGGAGAAAAATGTCCGAATAGAACTATGCTTGACAACCGGAGAGAAAACATCATTGTAATCAATACCAGGGATTTGACTGAAACCTTTTGCCACTAACTTTGCCTTGAATCTTTGAGGCTCACTTGGAGACAAACCCTCCTTTCTCTTGAAGACCCAGTGTGACGCCCAAAAATCGGTACTATGTAGATTTAATCGATCGCGCCGAAATCCGCATAATAACGATTTTAGGTCGCCCACCAGACATAATGTGCACGCCCGAAACATGCGCATTATGTGGGTGGAATTGTGATAACATTACAACAGTTCCGATACATCCACAAATACAACAGAAGATATAATTACAACAACGACTCGAACGAGTCAAGATACAAATAATACAATACAAAGATTCAAACAACAGCGGAAGCAAAATAGTATCCGACTACGGATAAGATACAAATTGGATTAAGAGTCCTGAAGATAAGCAATGGCGCCATATCCCTGCCCAACCTAGCCGGAGGGATTCCCAAGCTAACGTCGTCAGACTTCAAACCTGTTAACTGCACATAAAGCACAACCCAAAAGAGGGTCAGGGCACTCCCTGGCAAGCAAAACTAACTTGCCTACTTTCTACACCATCTCCCAAAATATAGGGGAGGTGGACTTAGCGGCAGCAGCACTAGCAACCTAGAGAGACACGCTATAACTTCCATCTAATCAGAGAGGGATAAGAGAGCGCATAAGGTAACCAACTACTACTAACACCAAACATAACCCATTCTCGAATTAACCCCCTCAACCAAGTATGAGGAAGCAATTCGGGAGACTCACACGTTGTACAGTTTTAGTTACCATTTATTGTGAAAGTTATTCTATATTACTAGTCAGGTTAATTAACAATTATTAGGTGTAAGTTGTCTAGATCTTGTTAGCCAGCATCATCACCAAGTCGTCCATAACCGTGGACACGGCTCATCGATAAGATTATACCCTGCAGGGGTGCACTACTGGACCCATACTCGCATGATCAACCCAGTCAAAAACATTAGGGCCTTTCAACCCAACTCTTTTCCTTCACCGCAACAAGTCCAGGAGCCACGAGAGCTATGCTGGTCCCGGACAAAAGGGTGCGGACTCTCGCAGGACACACCCCTCCACACCAACAGGCCGCGCCCTATATGCATGTAACAAGGCACATCGCCAAAGTAAAATACTACACTAGTATCGATAAATATGAGACAAATGGAAAACCCGAACTAGGTGCGGCTCCTGGACGAGTTGAAGTTCCAGTCAAAGTCGAGGGGGGCTCCATAGGGCCTCCCACAAGTGGTTAGTGCGCTCAAAATTGGATCCAAGGACAAATCTCAGTTCCTAGGTCGACACTTAGCAGAACAAAGCACCTCGCAAGGCCTTCCGCCGGTGCCTTATCATTTATTTATATACCCCAATATAAGACGACATTTTATTAAGGTAGAATAATCTATCATAATAAGCATATGAAATAAACGACCAACAGAGGACTCACATGGCGTGGGGCTACCTTTCGACTAGCCCACAATGAGGCTACCTGGACCGCGCCAAGCATGAGAAGCCCACAGAAGGCCCACTCGGGGTACCATGTATCCTAGTCCAACTCGGTTAGGTTTCGTAACCTGCCATATATGTACCAACCGCCCGAGACCTGGCTACCTATAAAGCCAGGAGGGTTGCCCGTCCAAGAGGACACGCTCATAGCCACCACCACAAACCCTAGCGAGATCGCAATCTCGCCATTGTAATCGCTACTCGCATCAATAATCAGACAAGCAGGAAGTAGGGTGTTATCCTCCGGGAGCCTGAACCTGGGTAAATCCTTGCTTGTCAGCCGTCGTGATCACCAACACCTCTCTCTCTCCCCCATCAATCAACCCGGGGTGCACAACCCTGAGATTTGCCGAGCTAACACCTCGTCAATTGGCGCCGTCTGTGGGAAGACAAAAAAGTGTTGGAATCATGGTCGCTCCGGCTCCATCCGCAATGAAGGCTGACGTCCGCGTCGCTAGGGAGTCGATCCGCTTCGGCTCCTTCGAGTACGTCCTCCACCCTCCGGCTCGCCGCTCGGTGTACGCCGATCTGAACAAAGGTATACACATCACCTTCGGCTCCGTATACTGCTTCGCCGACAGTCGCGGAATACTCAGGTCCGCGGCAACCGCGCCACGCGCGGCAGCACCCGCATCGACGAATCTACCGCCGCCCTCGCCAAGACTCGCGAAGATCGCATCTGTCGCACCCGCGAAGATCGCATTTGCGTCGACTACATCGACAACCTCAGCAACGGCCGCGCCGATCGAGTCAACTACACCAATCTCGATCGCACAGTCCGTTAAATCAAGATCTCCCTCAATTACTGCACCCGCGCGGACGACCAAGGGCTTACGGCCGACAGCCACGTCGCGCGCGTCTTCGCCTTCATGGGGCTGCCAAGTCTACCACCAGCCAATCGCACTCGCTCCGGCGGCTGCGAAACCTCCGAACACGTTGACAATCGTAAAAAGACGCAACAACGACTGCGCCGGGCGTCACGTTGCAGCAATTTTTGATCCCGAGCAAGGCTCGGACGACGGAAGCAGCAGTGGCAGCACAAACACCCCGACCCAAGTCTACCCCACGCAATGCTTCATGGCGGGCACAACGCCACCCGAGGATAACGAAGAACCCGCATACCCACTAGAGGTGGTCATGCCGGACCAGACTAAACTCGTCATCACACGGGATATGGGAATCCAGGCCATGAAGCATGTCGACGAGGGCACGTTCCCTCCACCCGATGCACCTAGAGAGGATCACCTGGCAGTCGAGTACTTGCTACGCAAGGGAGGCGAACGACTCCGCGCCGAAAAAGTCGAGCTACTCCGGCACAAGAGGGACGCAGATGCATCGAGTGCCAGACGAGCTGCCCTCTCCTTTACCTCCTATACGGAAGTTAACCAAGGAGCACGGCGAAACAGAGCCCGCGTTCCCCTCCTGATGGACGCCGACCGAACCAGGGTCACCCGTAACCTCGACTCGTCCTTCGTCACCGAGGATGAGAACAGGATACCCGTCCCAAAGACGGCGAACGCCGCCCTGATCTCAGTCGAGACATACCTCCGGCTCACGCAGCCACCGGAGGGTGACGCTCGGTCCCTTCTCCACATGCAGCAAATTGCCTCCATAAAGGCGATCGAAGAAGCTCTGGCGGCCAAGGTACCAAGCAACCGGGCACGCGAGCTAGCAACTTCGGAGGTCCGAGCGGCACTGCGACAACCAATCAAGGACCTCCGCGACGTCATCACGCAGCGCAAAGAACGTTCGGCTGGGGCAGCGAACCAAGACGACCAGGCCGACCGCGACTTCGAGCCGTGTGGTGCTGCATGCTTCAGCTTCAACATCCGCGACACCCGAATGCCTAAGGGCTTCAAGCTTATGCTGACGGATTCGGCGCGCGGGTGGCTTACAAGCCAACCCAAGGACTCTTTCCGAACCTGGGAAGAATTTCAGGATAATTTCATAAAAAGTTTCTCGGGAACATTCGCAAGGCCAACGACCTACATCGAGTTGCAGGCCTGCAAGCAAGGAAAGGTCGAGTCGCTCCGCTCCTACATCCAGCGGTGGACACTCCTCCGCAATACCATGGAACCTGTCTCAGAAGACCGAGTGATGGACGCCTTCATGCACGGTGTTGCTCGCCGCGACCTCCGCGAGGAATTTGGTAGGCTCCAGCCGAAAACCACAATAGAGCTCATGAAGATAGCCAACCAGTGGGCCGAAGGAGAGGACTATGTCCGCGATACTTCCCCCAAGAAGGAAGTCGAAACAAGCAACTGGCGTGAGGCACGTCAAAAGAAGAAGCCACGTTACACCCACGACACAATCGAGCTAGTAGCGGCGGGATATGAAACCTCCCGTGATGACAAGCGCGACAACAGTCAACAGTATGATCAAGGTCGACAGTCCAGCTCGAGTCAGTACAACCGTGACAGCGGCAGCATTAGCCACAACGACGGAGGCCAGAAACGCGAGTGAAGCGCCCGCTAACCCCGGCAGAGGAGTTGATGCAACCTTGTAAGCATCATTCGTTCCGCAACCCGGAGACGGGCAAGTGGGGTTCAAGCCATCTGCTGAAGGATTGTCGCAAAGCACGGAAAATATACCAGGCCATGCAACAAATCATCGCTCCAATGCAAGCAATACAGGCAGCTCCGCAGCTAACCATTCAGGCGGCGCACAAACAACAACCAGACGCAGGCGGCCGGGGCATTCCCCCAGCCGCAACAGCAGCTGCAGCAACAAGGCCAGTCGGCAGCGAGCGATACGTATCCACCCGCTCGGGGGCAGCTGAACATGATCCAGAAGGGACCCCCGTCAAACAGACGCCAAAAACTCATCACCCGCCAAGTACTTCAGGTCATCAACAGCCCGCGCGCAGTACCAGACTACCTGCGTGGGTCAGAGACACCAATCACGTTTTCCAGGGCAGATCACCCATCGGATGTAACCCGACCCGGACACGCCGCACTAGTGATTGAGGCCCTGATCGGCGACTACAGCTTGAAAAAGGTGTTCATGGACGGAGGCAGCGGAATCAACATCATATTCGCCGATACCCTGAGAAGAATGAACAGGTCGACAGAGAAATTGCCGGAGTCGGAAACCACTTTTCACGGCATAGTACCAGGGCAGGCAATCATGCCCATGGGAACAATCACGCTCGACGTCATCCTCGGCACACCCGAGCACTTCAGGAAGGAGTCGATCGACTTCGAGGTCATCGACTGGAAGTCACAGTACCACGCCATACTCGGACGCCCAACTTTTGCCAGGTTCATGGCAGTACCCCACTACGCCTACCTGATGATTAATTACCCGGACCAAAAGGAGTAATCACCGTACGTGGCGACTTCGGGCTCTCCAACAGCTGCGATCGCGAGTTCGCCAAGATTTCTGAGTTCTTCGGGGTCGAGGAGCACTTCAAGGCCATATCAGCCGACAACGACAAGACCATCTTCCCACCTTGCAAGAAACGAGCTAAGGACGCAGCATTCAACACAAACAACGACACCGTCACCCGCCAAGTTCATCCGACTCACAGCAGCAAGACGGTCAAAGTATCGTCAAGCTTGACCCCGCATAGGATAGTGCGCTCGTTGAGTTCCTGCGTGAGAACTGGAGGATCTTTGCATGGCAACCTTCTGACATGCGAGGAATACCCAGGGAACTCGCCGAGCACTCTTTAAAAGTCCACAAGGACGCACGACCATTCAAACAATCCATGCGACGCTTCTCAGGACCCAAGCGAGACGCGATCACCATGGAAGTCGACAGACTACTGCACGCCAAGTTCATCCGAGAGATCAAGGACTCGGACTAGGTCGCCAACCCGGTCCTGGTGGAGAAAAAGAAGACGAAGAAACGCCGCATGTGCGTTAACTTCACTGCAGTCAACAAGTGCTGCCCCAAAGATCACTTCCCGCTCCCGCGGATAGACCAGATCATCGACTCGACAACAGGCTGCGAGCGCCTGTCCTTCCTGGACGCCTACTCAGGTTACCAGCAGATCAGGCTGAAAGTCGAAGACGAAGAAAAGACGGCCTTCATCACACCCGACGGCGTCTTTTGTTACCATACGATGCCGTTCGGGTTAAAGAACGCGGGTGCCACGTACCAGCAGATAATGCAAGCGTGCCTCAAGGGGCTCATCGGGCAGATCATCCAAGTCTACGTCGATGACATCGTCGTCACGACACGAAAGGAAGATACCTTAGTCGACGACCTCCGCAAGGTCTTCGCTGCACTCGATGTGTACCAGATTAAGCTCAACCCAGAGAAGTGCGTATTCGGCGTGCCAGCTGGAGAGCTACTAGGGTACCTCGTATCTGCAAGAGGAATCGAAGCAAACCCCGAGAAGGTGCAGAACATACTCACAATGCCAGCACAAACCAAGCTACGCGAGGTGCAATGATTAGCCGGCCGAGTCGCAGCTCTCAACCGGTTCATTAGTAAGTTGGGAGAGAAAGCTTTACCTTTCTACCAACTGATGAAGAAGACGGACAAGTTCGAGTGGACACAGGAGGCGCAAGATGCGTTCGACCATCTCAAGAAACCCTGACAACCTCCCCAGTCCTAGTGGCACCGCTGGAAAACGAGCCGCTATACCTATACGTCTCAGCAACAAACAGGGTGGTGAGCACGGTACTCGTAGTCGAGCGGGAAGAAGAAGGGCACAGTCACCCGGTGCAAAGGCCCGTCTACTACCTCAGCGAAGTCCTCACACTGTCCAAGCAGAACTACCCACACTACCAGAAGCTGGCATATGGAGTTTTCATGACCTCCAGGAAGGTCGTCCACTACTTCTCCGAGCACCCGATCACGGTGGTAAGCTCCTCCGGACTAGCAGACATTCTCACAAACCAACGTGCGACAGGACGAGTCGCCAAGTGGGTTGTCGAGCTAGGACCATGGGGGTCGAAGTATGCTCACCCGAAGTCCATCAAGGCCCAAGTCCTCCCAGAATTCACCACCGAGTGGATAGAAGCTCAGCTACCAAATGTCCCCGACTTGTCCAACGCATGGACAATGTACTTCGATGGCTCCAAGAAATTCAAGTCGGCCGGGGCAGGAGTTGTGCTAATCTCCCCCAAGGGTGACAAGCTGAAGTATGTCCTACAGATGGATTTTCTGACGCCATCCAACAACGAAGCCGAGTACGAGGCCCTGATCCACGGCATGAAGATGGCCAAGAACTGCGGCGCCACGCACCTCATGATATATGGCGACTCCTACCTGGTAGTACAGCAAACAATGAAGTCCTGCGACGCCATCGCCGACAACATGATCACTTACCGAGACCTGTACAACCAGATGGAAGGCAACTTCGATGGCTGCGAGTTACGACACGTCGGCCACGACAGCAACGAAGAAGCCGACGTCCTCGCCAACATGGGATCAGACAGAGCTCCAGTTCCACCCGGCGTCTTCCTCGAGCGCATCACGCAGAGATCTATCAAGACTCAAGCCGCAACAAGCACCGCAACAAAAGCAAAAGGCGATGCAAACCCGCCAAGCCAAGAGAAGTTCCCCATGGAGGTCATTGTCGTGGTATCGGCATAATTGATAGGAGACGGGGGTCCTCTAGCCTACGTATGGATTGTGGGGAAGAAGGTTGGTGTCGTGGAGGACGGGATTGGACACGGCGAGTTTACCCAGCTTCGGATCCCACAGCGGTGGCGAGATCCTACGTGCTGCTATAATTCACTATGAGGCAATAGCCGTGAACGGGTTACAATGTGTATGATGCGTACTGAAGCCTCTGCCTAAAGGCTCCCTGGTGGCCGGCTTATATAGGCGGCCAGACCCCAGGGTACAAGGTAAGTACTTGTCCGACAAGTAAACAGAGTCCTAGACCTAGCCGGCTTAGTTGCCGCCTTCCGCCTTGGGCTTGGTGGCTTTGATGGGCTTCGGCCTTCCGCCTACCTTGGACCGTCCGCCTACTTCCTTGTACGTCAGCTATCTGGGCCGCCCGGCAGGCTTCGGCCTTACCACCCTTGGGCCACCCTGGACTAGCCTGATTGATCCATGTTGGTTATACCCCTAGTTGATATATCCCCAACATTAGCCCCCAGAAAGGTTGAAGTTCTCCAGGCGCCGACTTCTTCTTGACTCTTCATCTGCCAAAGTTGGCGGCTGCAGGACTTGAACCATTCTGAAAATCAACGAGGCATGCGTGTCTTGATATTGACATGCGGCCGCCTTTATCCCACATGGGGAAAAGACGGCTACTCTGCAATCTTCGCCGAGCATTCTTCTTGACGCTTTCCACCTAGCCGGCTCACGACAGTTTGAAAACGGTCTAGGCGGGAATCTCGGCATGATCACAAATTGCGGGAAAAGAGGAGGCGTGGAGATCGTGCAATCGTGCGCTGCAACGGATGCTGGACACGTGTCCGACTAAAAACACCGTTGCACAGGGAGCAACGCCTGGCCCTATAAATAGGTAGCCGAACGGTCCATTTTCACCACCTGCCTTTGCTCTCCGTGCCCTCTTGCCCTTCCACTTCTCCGCTTCTTGCTTCCGAGCGAACTCCGGCGAGCTCATCTCCTCCGACGACCTCTGCACGCGGCGATGTCCACCGGTCAGAATCTTTCCGCAGCGTCGAGCGGTCCGGCGACCGAGACCGCGCCTGCGATGGCGATGGGCGGCGCGGTAACTCGTCCCGCGACGGCGGCGACGGGCAATGTCGCCACCGTCGCCCCTCGGATTTCTACCGCGCGCGCGCCAGCGGCGGGTCACTCGGCTCCTTCACCGACCACCGCGGCGACGACGGCGGCTGGCGCTCCCGTCGACGAGGAAGAGGAAACGGCGGACCTCGGGTCCCGCTACTGGCTTCCTTCCATAGTCGACGAAGACGCCCTCCAAGATTTGGAGGCCGTCGGCTACCTCCCCACTCGGGAAGATTGCCGGTGGAGGGCCGCCTATGGAGACGTCATCCCGGCTCCGAGAGCCGGGGAGCGGGTAATCCTCACCTCCCATTTAGTTACGGGAATGGCGCTTCGGCCTTCCACTTTCTTTAGCGAGGTTCTAGATCACTATGGGCTCCAGTCCCACAACATAGCACCCAATAGCATATTAGTCTTAGCGAGGTTCGAAGGCTACCTAGGTATTAGGCCTAGTTTAGACTTCTTCAGATATTGCTTCCGTTGCCGGCGACAGACGGTGCCGGACGGCGGGCTGGCAACCTGCGGCAGCGTTACCTTCAACTGCCGCCAGGGCCGCCAATGGTATCCTAAGATACCATACCTTGAATCCGTCAAGGGCTGGACCTCCACATTCTTCTACTGCCAAGATATGGCAGCTCCGGGCCGCCAAGTTGGCATCCCAGAATTTGTCAACGCGCCACCTATGCCCCGGCCATGCTGGGACGAGGCGGTGCCCAAGCTGACGGAGGAACTCCACCTTATTCAAAGGCGGATTTAATTCCTCACCCGGACGATGGCTCCCCCTCTGCTGGATGGGGTCGACACCGTCATCTGCTGGCTCGGCCGGCAGATCCTCCCCCTGCGGTACAACCCGCACAAAATGTGTCAGTATTCGCCTACTGACACGGCCTCTCTCCGCGTGAGCGAAGAGATGTTGCCGGTTGCCGACCTGGCGTTCCGGCTCCGCAGCCTCGTCAAAGCGGGGATGGTGAAGGCGGTGGAGGGCGTGCCCATGCACACCCACGACAACCCTCCCCTCGAGGTAAATATCTTCTTCCTTGCCCCTTGTTTGATAGCTTCGCCGGCTAAAATTGAGCTCCATTAAACTTGTCTTCTTTTTCAGCTCTCCGACTTGGGGGAGGATGACCTGGCTCCCGACTTCTACGAGTCGGAAGCCGGGAAGACGAAGAAGCGCAAGGCATCCGGCGCCGCTTCCTCTACGGTGAATGCCGAGAGGAAGAAACAGATCGCATCGGCTACCGAGCCGGCTCTCGCCAACCTTGGCGAGAACGCGGGGATTAATATCCCCCGAAGGTACTCAATTCTGCCTTTAATAGACGACAAACTTCTTCAATACTGGCACCCAATTGATTGTGCTTGCTTTTTATTGACAGGGAAAGGGTCGCAACTTCCCGGTTGACGACCAAGCTCCTTGGCAAGGGTAAGCGGCCTCAAGGCAGCTCGCCGGCTACCGTGCCGCCAACTCCTCAGCTCCAAGCCGGCAGCTTTATGGGCGACGCTCGTCGTCAGCCCCCGGCTCCGGCTTCTGACGCTCCGCCAAGGGCCTCTTCCACCGATCGCGCGCCCAACACTCCCCTACTGGTGGCTGAGGCTACGGCCGATGATGCCGCTCAATCGCGCGCCGCCAACGAAGGGTTGCTGGAGTCGACTGCCGGCGGGTCTCGGAGGGCAGCCCCGACTGCGGGAGGCGGCAAGGTCAGGGACCCTTGGTCCACCTTTAAGGAGGCCAAGGAGTCAACTTTGGCTTTTGCCAACTTCGCCTCGCAGGCCTTCGCCGACTTGGAGGGCGACCTGTCTGTAAGTTTTTACCACTCCGGCATATACATAGTCTTTCCCCCGAGCACTTAGATGGCAAGTCAAAAATAAAGGAAATTTGACTGCCGGCTTAGTGGTTATTCGACAATATGTTTTATGCTTTTGTTTTGTCCTACAGGGCCTTGTGTCCGCCAACGTCGAGCTTGTCTCCTCCCGAGTCGAGATAAACCGGCGCTGCCGCGACCTGAAGAAGGAGTGCGAGGCTAAGGACCTGCGTATTGCCGAGTTGGAGGCGGCCCGCAAAAAAGATGAAGGTAGGGTTGACCCTCTTCGCCTTCAGCTATACTTTTGACTTATGTTGCCGTCAATCATTTAGTTAGCGAATCCATATTTGTAGAACTGCTAGACCACGCCCAGGATATTCTGAAGGCGTCCACTGATATGCAAGCTCTTATGAATGAAGCTTCTGATTTGGCGGCCGCCAACTTGGAGTTGAAGGAGGCTCACCAGAAGGAGATGGAGGCCCAGCAGCTCAAATTTGCGTAGGAATCTAGCCAGCTCACTGGTGAGCTGGAAAGCCTGCGCAAGAAGTTGGCGGAGGCGGAGAAGACGGCTGCTGAGGAAATCTCCAAGCATACTTCTCGCGCCCAAACTGCTGAGGATGCGCTGGCAACTCATATGATTGAGCTGTCCGCTTTCCATAACTCGGCCCTTGGTAATTTCTTACTCCTTATTTGACGTTGCCATTTTGCTTTAGCCTGAGCCAAACTAATGGCTTCATTTTTTATACAGTTCCCGCCGGTTTAGGCGATGACAAGGTTGTCAGCCCCCGCCTGGATCGCCTTGCACGTCTAGGCGAACTGATCACCGAGACTTTGGCGGCGTCCAAGCGGTTTGCCGCCAAGTTCTTCACCTCGTCCGACAGCCAGGAACCGACCGAGTTCAGCGACGTGCCCGCTATCTTGGAGCAGGCGACCAAGCTGCACAAAAGCTCGCTGAAGTCGGCGGCGCGGGGTGGTGCCAAGACCGCACTTGGGTTATTCATGGCGCACTACCCCGAGGCGAAGATAGAAGCCGTCACCGAAGGCATGCCGTCTACATATGAAGACGACAGCGAGGTTGAGCCGGCCGCTGTTCTGGACAGTGTTGCCGGCTACGCCACGCGTGTTGCCGATATGGTGGACACTTCAATCTTCTATCGGCGCCATCCTGTGCCTGGCGGAGAGGAAGATGGAGCTGCCGGCGCGGCCGAGGCGGAGGGGAGTGATAGTTCCGGGGCTGAAGTTGTCAGCCCCCAAGCCTGATGTAGACGCTCCCCCGAGCCATATCTTTCTGTCCTTGCCTCCTATTAGCCTCATTTGTCGGGCCCCTGAAACAATGCAACATTGACTTATAATTTTGTATATATTTTTGTTGCTGCTTTGCTAGGCGGAAACTAGCTGACAAGTTTTATTTTGTCTTTATTTATATGGCCCGCCTTAATTTTACCCTGACTTATATGTTTGACTTTTTGTATGTTGACGAAACCTGAGTCGGCAACTTTAGCTGAAACAACCAGGGCTAAAGCATGCGTTTAGAATCAGAGACCAAAGCCAACATGTTGGTGTCAAAGACATACTACTAGGCGAACCACATATAAGTAATCAGAGGTAAAGGAATTAGGCGGCGCAAAAAAGTTTATTTTTGCTTTGGGTTGGCTCGAAAGCTGCAAGTATCTACCAGTTTGAACCTTTGCACGGAGCTAGAAAATAGGTAACTTAGATACATACGGGAAATATGATTGCAAGAAAGGACAAAAGATGGCATGCTTCTCAACACAGATGAGGAACCATAGACTTTTATTTCATAATCATATTTAACTTATTACAATTATAAATTGCTAAGTGTAGAAAGGACGTAGCTGCTCAATATTCCAAGGGCGTCTTGTTTGCTCGAACGGATCGTCAATGCCTTTTTTGCGCTTGGTTCCCCTTTCCTGCCGCCTTCTTGCGCATTTTCTTTTTGTCTTCGTCGCGGATGTCGGCCAGGTAGTAGGAACCATTGAGCAGCGCCTTTGTGACTATAAACGGTCCTTCCCATGGCGGGGATAACTTGTGCAAGCCTTTTCTGTCTTGAATTAGGCGGAGAACCAGGTCACCTGTTCTGAAGCTTCGCTTCCGCACTCTCCGGCTATGATAGCGACGAAGTTGTTGCTGGTACAAGGCGGAGCGATGGAGAGCGACGTCTCTTTCTTCGTCTAGCAGGTCTAGGCTATCCTGTCTTGCACCTTCTACGTCTTGCTCGATGTAGGCTTGAACTCCTGGGGAATCGTATTTCATGTCGGTAGGTAGCACCGCCTCAGCGCCATATACTAAGAAGAAAGGGGTGTAGCCGGTAGACCTGTTTGGCGTTGTGCGCAAACTCCATAGTACCGACTGTAACTCATCTTCCCAAGCGCCGGCTGCCCTGTGTAATGGGGCTTTGAGACGAGGCTTAAGTCCTGATAAGACTAGGCCGTTTGTACGCTCTACTTGTCCATTGGATTGAGGGTGTCACACAGATGCCAAATCAAGCCGGATACCTAGATCGCTGCAGTATTCTTCTATGTCGCCTTGAGATAGGTTGCTGCCATTATCAGTGATAATGCTGTGTGGAACTCCAAACCGAGAGATAATTCCACAGAGGAAATTGGTGGTTGTTTCGTGCGTCAAGTTTGCTGATCGGTTTAGCCTCGACCCATTTAGTGAACTTGTCGACAGCGACCAATAGGTGGGTGTACCCACCACGCGCCTTCTTGAAGGGACCCACCATGTCTAAGCCCCAGACCGCGAATGGCCAGGTGATTGGAATCGTCCTCAGTTCCTGTGCCGGCAAGTGAGGTTGACGAGCGTACAACTGGCAGCCTTTGCATGTCTTTACGATGTTCTCGGCGTCTTCTTTGGCGGTAAGCCAGTAGAAACCTTGGCGGAAAGCTTTGGATACAATGGACCTGGCGGAAACATGGTGCCCGCATGTGCCAATATGTATGTCCTTCAGAATTTCCCGGCCTTCTTCCAGCTGTATGCACCGCTGATAGATGCCGCACGTGCTTCGCTTATATAGCTCGCCTTTTATTATCGTGAATGCCTTGGCTCGCCTTATGATCTGCCTTTTTAGCACCTCATCGTCCTCCGGCACCTTTCTGTCGATTAGAAAATCGAGATATGGGACTGTCCAATCCGGCTGTGTCAAGTAGACAGCGAGACTTGCCGCTTCTACCGGTTCTTCTGCATCGGGGTCCATCAAATCGGCGCCTTTAATGGATGGCTTGTGCAAATGTTCCAGGAAAATATCTTTTGGTACCTTTTTGTGTTCCGATCCTTGTCTTGCAAGTGTGTCTGCGGCCTCATTCTCAGCTCTTGGAACATGCCGGACTTCGTAGCCCGCGAAGTTTTTTGCGAATTCGTCAACTTTGGCTCTGTAAGCCGCCATTGTTGCGCTTTTCGCATCCCATGTTCCGCTTACTTGCTGCGCGACCAAATCTGAGTCGCCATAACAGAGGATTCTTTTGACGCCTAGGTCGTTTGCCACGTGTAACCCATGAAGCAAAGCTTCGTACTCGGCAACGTTGTTGGTTGCTGTGAAGTGGATTTGCAACACGTAGCTAAGCTTGTCACCTTTAGGCGTGCGTAGAACGACTCCAGCCCCCGAGCCTTTGAGCATCTTTGATCCGTCAAAGTGCATGACCCAATATTCTGATTCGGGGAGTGTCGTTTCCTCCATGGCTTCTGTCCAGTCGGCGACAAAATCTGCAAGCTCTTGAGACTTAATGGCGGTCCGTGGTTTATAGACTATATCAAAGGCGGCAAGTTCGATGCCCCATTTGGCAACTCGACCTGTTGCCTCTGCATTGTTGATTATGTCTCCCAACGGTGCCTTGCTGACTGCTGTCACTGTGTGTTCCTGGAAGTAATGCCTAAGCTTTCTGGCGGCGAAGAATACACCATAAGCCAGCTTTTGGTAATGCGGATACCTCTACTTGGAGGCGGAGAATACTTCACTGATGAAGTAGACCGGTCGTTGCTCACACGTCGCGGCTTCGTTCTCCTTTTTTCCACAGCCAAGACAACGCTGACAACGGCTCCTGTTGCCGCGATGTACAACAGCATTGGTTCCTGTGATCGAGGTGCTGCCAATATCGGAGCGGATATGAGGGCCTCCTTAAGTTGTTGTAAGGCGGCATCTGCCTCTGCTGTCAACTCAAAGTTGTCGGATTTCTTCAATAGCCGGTAGAGAGGCATTGCCTTTTCCCCTAGGCGGCTTATGAAACAACTGACGGCTGCCGTTGATCCGGCTAGACGTTGCACGTCCTTCAGACAAGTAGGTCTGGATATGTTTTGGATGGCCTTGATCTTCTCCGGATTAACCTCGATCCCTCGTTCTGAGACGATAAACCCGAGCAGTTTGCCGGCTGGAACGCCCAAAACGCACTTGGCGGGATTGAGTTTCATCTGATACCTCCGGAGATTCTGAAACGTTTCTTCCAAATCCTCTAGGAGATCTGCCTTCTTTTTTGACATTACCGCGATGTCGTCTACATAGACGTGAACATTGCGGCCGATCTGTTCGTGCAGGCAATTTTGCATACAGCGCTGGTATGTTGCCCCCGCATTCTTCAGGCCAAAAGGCATCGTAATGTAGCAGAAAGTCCCGTATGGAGTGGTGAAAGATGTTTTCAGCTGATCTGACTCTCTCATCTTGATTTAGTGGTATCCTGAGTAGGCGTCCAGAAAACAAAGCAGCTCGGAGCCTGTTGTGGAGTCTACGACTTGGTCAATTCTAGGCAGCGCAAAGGGATCCTTTGGGCAGCACTTGTTAACACCGGTATAGTCAATACACATCCTCAGCTCTTTATTCTTCTTTGGAACAAGTACAGGATTTGCCACCCAATCAGTGTGTACAACTTCTTTTATGAAATTGGCGGCCTTCAGCCTATTTATCTCCTTTCCTATAGCCTTGCGTCTCTCATCTCCAAAGCGTCTTGTTGCTTGTTTCACCGGCTTGGATCCTTTTATGACGTTGAGTGAGTGCTCGGCAAGTTCCCTCTGTACACCAGGCATGTCGGAAGGCGACCATGCAAAGATGTCACGATTCTCACGGAGGAACTCGACGAGCGCGCCTTCATATTTGCTGTCAAGGTTGGAGCCGATGACGACTTGCTTAGACTTGTCGCCTGGGACGAGGTCCGCCTTTTTGGTGTCTTCTGAAGCTTCAAAGGTCTTCTTGACATCCATCTTTGGCCTTGGCATGGAGTTGTCTGAATCCGCCCCGAGCAGCGCGAGTTCTTCCTTGTGGATGACGGCTTCTGCGAAGGCGGCCATGCCACGCTCGCACTCCTTGGCTTTCTTGAAGTTGCCCGAAATCGTGATGGTTCCGTTCTCCCCCGGCATTTTAAGCTTGTTGTATATGTAGCACGGCCTTGCCATGAACTTGGCGAAAGCCGGTCGTCCGAAGATTGCATGGTAGGTGCTTTTGTAGGGGACAACTTCGAACCGGAGGAACTCTGAGCGGTAGTTCTCTTTTGGTCCGAAAGTTACCTTCAACCTAATGCTCCCCATTGACTTTGGTTGCCTGCCGGGTACTATGCCATGAAAAGTGAGGTTGCTGTGATCCAGCTGATCCTCTGAAAGGTTCATGCGGCTTAGTGTGTCATAGTGCAGGATGTTGAGGCTGCTGCCGCCATCCATAAGTACCTTTGTGAGCCTGAAGTTGTCGACAATGGGATCGACGACAAGGGCGTACTTGCCTGGGTGAGGAACGTGATCAGGGTGGTCGGACCGGTCCCAAGTGATCGTTGCTTCCGACCAGTTTAAGTACTGAGTGACGTCCGGCATTGTTGCGTTGAGTTCGCGCATTTCCGCCTTATCCGCCTTGGCCGAAGGCGTGCCGACAAAGCACACAAGAGATTCTTTGACCTTCGGATATGGCTTCTTTTTCTTGGCGGTTGCGTCATCTTCGCTTGAGATAGACATGTCGTCGTCATCCTCATCCTCCTTGTTGTCTTTCTTGTCGTTCTTCTTTGACTTCTTTGACTTCCAGCCGACTGTGGGGTCCTTTTTGAAGTCGTCCATGAAACGACACTCGCCAAGCATATGGTTGACCTTGCCCAGTGAGGCGTGGATGGGACATGGCAAAAGCTTTGCCTGTTCATAAGTGATTCGCGCCGCCTTAGGCCCTGAGCCGGCTTCGCGACCATCTTTCTTATTCTTCCACTTCTTTTTGCCGGCGTTCCCTTGGAATGCTACGGCTACCTCATTGGAAGGTCCGGCTTTGTCATCTGCCGCCTGCTTGCGCTTGTTGTTCCGCTTTGGTATGATGTTGACGTCTGGGTCATCGTCCCGGGCGTCGTCATCCGCCGCCGCGTATTGGGCGGCCAGGTTGAGCATCTCACCAAGGTCCGTGATTTGCTCGCGGACGAGCCTATGACAGAGCAAGGACTTCTTCTGTAGGCCCGTGTAGAAGGCGTGGATAGCCTATGCGTCCGAAACACCATGACAGTTGGCTTTTTCGGATATCCAACGGCTGACAAAATATGTCATGGTTTCGTCCGGCTTCTGGATACAGCGTTGCAAATCCGTGTAGGTATTTGGACGCTTGTATGTTCCTTGGAAGTGCTGGGAGAAAACCTTTTCCATGTCGTACCAGCTATGGATGGACTTTTCAGGAAGGTTGTCGATCCAAGCTCTTGCCGTGCCTTCCAACATGAGAGGTAGGTAGCGGACGGCAATATAGCTGCTCCCGCTGGCAATTTCTATGGCCATGGCGTAATCGGATAGCCATGAGTCCGGCTTAACGAGGCCGTTGTACCTAGAACAGTTTTTTGACACTGATGTCATGTCCTTAGGGAACGGCTCTCTGCGGATGGCGTCACCGAAACACTTTGGTCCAGAGTACAGCGGCTCCTTTCCTCTTGCTATGTCTTGTAGGCGGTGTCGTGCGTCTTTTGGATCGAGCTGCCGTGCGCCTCTGTTTGCGTCCGGCTCGTCCTGCGCTGCCCGGCTTATGCTGCGACTGGGTCCTTCTGCCTCCTCTCTCTTCTTGCTGCCGGCGCTACGCTGCGGAGACCGGCTTCGACCTCTCCTGGGAGGGTCGTTGCCGGCATCTTTCCTAGGCGGCGGCCTGTTGTTCCGGCTACCGCCGTTGTCGCGTCTTGGCTGGGATGGAGGTGGCAGGTCTCCTCTGCTTCCTGTCCTTGAATTCTCGTCCCACCTTGGCTTTGGCGGTGGCGTCTTCTTTGGAGGTGGCGTTGTCTTCCTTTTGTCGCCATGGCTACTGGAGCCAGACGGGCCTTGGGGGTCGGCGCCAGGTGCAGCTTTGCACTTTCCCGACTTAGACTCTAGGTCTCCCCCGCGAGCATCCGCCATGTGGCCGTAGGAATCAGCGCAAGCTTGTTGTTCTAGGGCCTTGCTCACGAAGTGTCTTGCATTGGCCAGCTTTTCTTCCGCCGTGTAAGTGTTGTCGTCCAGGGTATCTAGTGCGGCGGCCGCGTTTAAGACGGGGGTGCAGAAGACAACATCTCCCCTTCTGTCCATGCGTTGTGGTGCCGTACGCCAGTCGAACCCGAGATCTTGAGCCGTTGCCGTTGCTTGCGTTGGCGGCTCTTTGCCACGGCGGTTTTTTGATGACCTTTTCTCCTCGAAGAGTTGCCGGCTTGTTTTGGCCGACATCTTCTCCTGTTCTTTCTCGATCTTCTTCGCGAGGCTCTCAACGTGCTCCTCTCTTTTTAGCAGGAAGTCAGAGTGCTTAAGCATGTTAAGCCTAAGCTCTTCCACTTCGTCAAGTGGGGTGTCTTTATTCACCGGAGTATTCATGATCTCATCTACTTCTTTGATGACGGAGAGCAAATCCGTGGGTTTGCTGCTGCCGCCTTTCTCGAGGCCAGTTTTCTTCTTTGCGCGCACCTTGTCGGAACTTTCAATGAGTTGACCGGCAGTGGTGTCGTCGGCACCTTCCGTCGGCTTGTTTTGCGCTTCCGAAGTAACTGGGGTTGTCTCGTGACCGACAACAACCATCATAGCCAGCTTGTCAGGCATGTCAGTATCCGCTGTGCCCTCTGAAGGAGCCGGATTACCACTTGAAAAGCGGGTTTTGATCTTCTCTTCGAAGAGACTAGCATCATCATCAGAGTCAGAGTCTACGTTGACTTGAACGGTAGATCTGGATCCGGCATCTGACATCGCATCCTCCTGTAAAGCAGGGAGGATTGACTCAGGATCGTTGTTTTACGGCTGGGAGTCTGATCCCAGTCCGACAACTCCGACGAAGTGGAAATCAGATTTGGCCGACTCCTGGGAGAAGGCGGATTCAGATCCATCTTGTCGGTCGACTGCTTGGTCGAAGGGTTGGTGGGTGGGTTTGTAGAAACGCGGTAGGCCGTATGCCTCTGGCGTATACCCGATGAAGACGTCGATCCCTCCGATCGGTATGATTGCGCATCCGATAAGGTAGTCGTCCGCCGGGAACCAGGACTCATCCGAGTTGACGTAGTTGTGGCCGCCATACCTTGTGACGCGGCCGAATGCGATCTGCTTGCCCACACCGCCAAGTGTTCCCGCCTGGAACGTGACGCCAGGAACCTTATGCCCCACGGTGGGCGCCAACTGTCGTGGTATCGGCATAATTGATAGGAGATGGGGGTCCTCTAGCCTACGTATGGATTGTGGGGAAGAAGGTTGGTGTCGTCGAGGACGGGATTGGACACGGCGAGTTTACCCAGCTTCGGATCCCACAGCGGTGGCGAGATCCTACGTGCTGCTATAATTCACTATGAGGCAATAGCCGTGAACGGGTTACAATGTGTATGATGCGTATTGAAGCCTCTGCCTAAAGGCTCCCTGGTGGCCGGCTTATATAGGCGGCCAGACCCCAGGGTACAAGGTAGGTACTTGTCCGGCAAGTAAACAGAGTCCTAGACCTAGCCGGCTTAGTTGCCGCCTTCCGCCTTGGGCTTGGTGGCTTTGATGGGCTTCGGCCTTCCGCCTTCGTTGGACCGTCAGCCTACGTCCTTGTACGTCAGCTATCTGGGCCGCCCGGCAGGCTTCGGCCTTACCACCCTTGGCCACCCTGGACTAGCCGGATTGATCCATGTTGGTTATACCCCTAGTTGATATATCCCCAACAGTCATGCTAGTCGAAGCTACATGGACAGGACCATACCTGGCGTACATACTGCATCAGAAGCTGCCAGCGGACCCAGTCAAAGCAAAGCGCATCATCAGGCGCTCCAAAAGTTTCACCGTCATCAACGGGGAGCTCTACAACAGAAGCATCTCGGGAATCCTGCAGAGGTGCGTAGACCCAGTCGACGGTCAAGCCATCTTACTCGGCATCCACGCGGGTATCTGCGGGGATCATGCCAGCAGTCGAGCGCTGGTGGCCAAAGTACTACGAGCCGGGTTCTACTGGTTAACAGCCATGCAGGACGCCGAAGATCTAGTAAGGAAATGCACAGGGTGCCAAGAGTTTGCCAACAAGCCACACGCGCTAGCATCAGAGCTCAAGACAATACCGCTTGCCTGGCCCTTCGCCCAATGGGGGCTAGACATGGTGGGCCCGCTGAAGAAATCCTCACCCGGAGGACACACTCACCTCCTGGTTGCAGTCGACAAGTTCACCAAGTGGATTGAAGCCGCACCCATCACAAGTTCGACTGCATCATCAGCGGTCAACTTCATCAGGTCCATCATCTTCAGGTTCGGAGTGCCGAACGGGATCATCACAGACAACGGCTCGAACTTCACAGCCGAAGAATTCAAAGACTTCTGCTCAGATCAAGGTATCAAGCTCAACTATGCGTTTGTCTCGCACCCGCAATCCAATGGACAGGTGGAGAAGGCCAACGGTTTAGTCTGCAGCGGCATCAAGAAACGATTGCGTGTGCCACTCAGACGCGCAGCAGGCGCATGGGTCGAAGAACTGCCGTCAGTCCTCTGGAGTCTGCGGACCACGCCTAACAGATCCACCCAGTACACTCCATTCTTCATGGTGTACGGTGCAGAGGCAGTCCTACCCTGCGACATCAAGTTTGACGCACCACGAGTGGTCGCCTACGACGAGTCAGATGCAGAAGAGGCACTCGAAGACAGCATGGACATATTGGACGAAGCACGCGACATCGCCCTGGCGCGATCAGCCGTATACCAGCAAGACCTGCGCAACTATCACGGACGAAGATTGCGACCAAGAGCTTTCGTCGCTGGTGACCCTGGTCCTTCGCCTCAAACATACAAAATTGCACAAGCTCGCCTCTCCATGGGAGGGTCCGTACATTGTCAGAAGCAATTGGCAACGGAGCATATCGCCTAAAGGACTCGAAGACAGGAGCAGCCTGCAGCAACCCGTGGACCATCGCACAACTCCGGCGGTTCTATGCTTAGTCGAATCAACCATTGTAACAAGGATAGCATGTCAAAGCGGCAGGTTTCAGACGCACTCTTTCCCTTACCAGGGTACCTGAGGGGACTGGAAGGGTTTTAATGAGGCGGCATATTCGCAGCAATCAATAAAGTGATTTGAAGAAAATTTTGTTCACTCTACCTTCTCAGTCAAGGCAAACAAAAAATCCTAGGCCGCCACTCGATTCACTCGGGGGCTGCGCCACACAGGTTAAAAATAAAAGCCTAGGCCGCCACTCGAGTCACTCGGGGGCTGCGCCATACAGGCATAACTCGCAAAATCGTAGGCCTCTACTCGATCTACTCGGGAGTTGCGCCACACAGGTCAAGTCAAAAATCCTAGGTCGCCACCCGACGCACTCGGGGGGCTGCACCTCACAGGTCACACTTGAAAAGCCTAGGCCGCCACTCGAACCACTCGGGGGCTGCGCCAAACAGGCACAACTCGAAAATCCTAGGCCTCTACCCGACTTACTCGGGAGGTGCGCCGCACAGGTCAAGTCCAAAATCCTAGGTCGCCACCCGACATACTCGGGGGCTGCACCTCACAGGTCACACTTGAAAATCCCTAGGCCGCCACTCGAACTACTCGGGGGCTGCGGCATACAGGCTTCGCTGAAAAAATCCTAGGCTGCCACCCGAGCTACTCGGGGGCTGCGCCATACAGGTCAAGTCCAAAACCCTAAATCGCCACCCGATACAATCGGTAGCCGCGGTACACAGGTCTCACTTGAAAGAATCCTAGGACGCCACTCGACTTACTCGGGGGCTGCGCCACACAGGGTCACAACGCAGGCTTAGGCCGTCACACAAGGTACTCGGGGGCTGCACCACACAAGTCAAAGACAAAGCAAATACTCGCATAGTAATGAAAACAATTTCACTCGTTACTCGAGAACTCTTTTAACTTCATATATTGTCATTTACATCGGCATAATCGCCACATCAAACTAACCCTGTACAGCAGAAGACATCTACTCTTAGTCTGCAGGCTCGGCCTTCGGCGCCCCGAGTGGGCCTACAAGGCGCTCGCTATGTTTCTGCACCTGCTCAATCATCTGGCGCGCAGCCGCCAGGGTATCGGCGTACTCGGCATCGCCAGGCAGTCCACCCATCAGCCTCTCCAACGGAAGGTTGGGCCGATGCAGCCGAACATACGCCAGAGCCGCATTCGCCCCGGCGACAAGCTGAGCATGGACGATCTCCTTCAGAGCATCGCCATCACGGAACCTCTCGAGCAAGGTGGCCAGCCCATGCGGCTGCCCATTGTGCGGGAAGTAGACACGATGGATATGCCACAGGGTCTTCCGACAATTCTCCAAAAGGAAAGCCGCACGCCAGGTTCGGTCGAGTATGCGAGCAAGAATGCGCCCTTGCGACTTGTTCACCCAGAATTGGCGAGCTTCGTGTGAGTCGCCAGACGCCTCCCGGGTAACACGCTCCTCAACGCGGTCCCGCTCAGCCTCCCAATCCGGGTTCACGTCTGCATACACAAGCTAGAAGTTAGAACCAGCAAGTTTCAACAAGGAAAGGCAGCCGCAGAGGATACCAACCTTGAAGTTGCCGACTGATGAGATCGATCTCCCCGATCAGAAAATCTTCGCGCTGGGAAAAACCTGCAGTAGGATGCGACCTGGAGCGCTGCAAGAGCAGCTCGGTATTCTTCAAGGTAGCCTCAAGCACAACCACCTTATTCTTCAAGTAAGTGATTATGGGCTGGTCGTTCGCACTTCGCGGAGGAGCCGGAGCAGCTTGGCGACGGCGAGCACCTGAAGAAGATCCCTCGCCACTTGGTCCAGCCGCAGAAGCAGAAGACGTGCCGCCGCGCAAGTTAGTCTGTCATGAACGTGCAGAATCAATACCAGTATACGACTGCTCAGCAAAGACAAATAGGATGAGAAGAAACATTCAATTTCAGCCAAAATATTGTCAAAGGCCAGAAGACCCGACAAAATATCAGTCGGCAATAATTACAAAACAAAAATTATCAGTACATGAAACTGCGACTGCTAAGCCCCTACAACAACTCCTGGGCAACAAACTCCGACTGCGAGCGACTCTTCCGAGCAGCAGCCGCCTCAGTCGCCTTGGCCAGCGCCCTCTCAAAGGTGGCCACAAGCTTCACAGCTAGCTGTACAGCCCGCACTTTCACTCCGCCTAGGGACGCGGTCCGGCCATCAGGCCTCCAGGGGAAGCCGTTGACGACCTTCTCGAAGTCGCCCTGAATTTGCTGGCCTAGAAGGAGCTGGAAGGTGTGCTCGGAGCCGCGTACCGTCTGCGTCCGAGTGAAGTCGGCGAGGGTGGTCGCGCCATCTTCAAACGGAGCAGCAAGGGCGTCCACGGCAGTCGGCGGCGGGTCTCTTGGGAAGATGTTGCGGTGCACCGTCGTAAGGGCTCCCGTCGACTTCTTCAGCGCATCTGTTGACTTCTTCAGCGCACCAGACGCATACGCACAGACACGGTCAAGGAAGCCGATAGCCGTCGCCAAGTCGATGGTGTCACTTGACGAGCCCTCCTCAGGAGCTCCACCGCATGTCTCTGCGCAAAAAATTCAAACATCAGACAAAGGAAAACGCAAAAACACAGTAGGCATCAAGCCGAAACCTACCCCCAAGAGCACCGGCGAGTGAAAGAAGGCGGTCGACTTGAGTCTTCTCTTGGTCAACCCGCACCCGCTCCCGCTCCTGGAACTCGTGGAGAGCCTTCTCAAGCTCACCCTGAGCCTGAATCTTCAACTCGAGCTCAGCAACCCGCTTATCAGCCTGGTCAAGAGAAGCACGAAGCTGATCCCTCTCCTTCTCCAGGCGAACGTAAGCCGCGGCTGCATCAAGCTGCTGGCAGTAATATGACTGAAACACAAGCAAGGAATTAATAAAGTTGCGGGCGACTCTACTAGTCACCCACACCTTCGGGGGCTACTCCCATCGGGAGCGCTGATCGCGCACCCGATGAAAATTCAATACTACAAGTACAAGTACAAAGGACTAACGTGGTCTAGAAGGTCGACATCTACGGAAGACGGCGGAGGAGCGCAACTCAAAGACGCGATGACGGCAGGTTGCGTGCGCTCCTCAACTGCCACCTGGGTCACCAGCTCGGTCGAAGGGGCGGACGTATGCTCCACCTCACGATGAGGAGAGTGGACAAAGCCAGAACGACGACTGAAGCAAACAGTACAATGACCAACTAAAGGATTGGAACTGCAAAAGACTACTCGAAGTCAACAAGGTACTAACCTGATGGTCTCGAGTTCATCATCACTCCCCAAGGAGACAGACGCCAGACGCGCAAACGCGCGTGGTGGCGCGGAGCTGACAGGGGGAGCAGCCAGCGGCTCACTCCAACCGTCAGGAGACCGCACACCCGACGACGTCGCGACGACCTCCTCTGGATCAGCGTCCGCACCCCTAGCGGGCGACGAAGCAGTCGCAGAGTCACCGTCACTCATACGCTTCTGCCTTTTCCGTGCGGGTTCTACCTCGTCATCATCCTCCACTTCGTCGTTGGGGGAGACAGCGGACGGAAGCTCGTCGTCGTCGTCATCCTCCTCCACAACCCTCGACTCGTCGTCGGATCCATTTTCAGGGAGAGGAGGAAGGCTGACCAGCAGAGATCGACCCTGAAGCAAGTAGACGCAAGTCGAATTAAGAAGCAGGATTTCAAGACAGGAAGAAACAAAGAGAACAAGTCAGGAACATTTGAAGGGAATATGCCCTAGAGGCACTTAATAAACATAGTTTATTGGCAATATCCCAATTCTTCATTATATGTTTTACACCATGCTATAACTGTATTAAGCGAAAACATTAATACAGGTGTGGTAGATAAACAACCAGGTCCCTAGTAGCCTCTACTAAGACTAGTTTCATTGCGCGATTGATGATCGAGGTTTTCCGGTCATAGGGCATGGCGTCGGTCGGCAATGGAAGTCATATCGTTAGGTGTAACGATGTGATGGACATACCCAGTATTTATAGGACATAGTCATTACGCCTTAAGACCGTGAGATCAACTCTTATTGTTATCCCTGAAAGATACTTTGATTGCACCAAACGTCATATCTTATCTAGTGTGACAATAACGGTGATACTTTTGGGTATCGGAAGGGGGTAGTTGAGACGAGGGGTCAACAGCGGGATTTGTCAGTCCACATAGCCGGATAGATACTGTAGTGCCCACTCGGTGAGATTATGTAAAATGAGTTTGCAAACATGTGACTAGGTCACCAGCTGACATAATATCATAGACGAGTAGAAGATAGCGATGTCGGTAACGAGATCATGCTAGGTATGGAGATATCTGAGAATGATGCTCGGACACGCTAAGTATCGCCATGACAAAGAGTTTAAGACTATACGTCCAGGTTTGATAGATGAAAGTCATTCGTTATATCACAGGGATTAATTCATGGGGTCCAGGCCTACGAGTTAGTCGTTGATCATAGAGGAGTCTTGGTCATGCCTGTTATTATATCAAACCGCTAGGGTAACACACTTAAGGGGTTTCGACAAGACAACCGGAAAGGAAAGAGATCACCGGGAGCGTCCCGGGAGGGGTCCGATGGAGATTGGGCAGAGCCGAAAGAGTTTTCGAAGCTAGGAAAAATTACATATATTATGTTTGATATTAATTAGTGTAATTAATAAGCAAATATGATTTTATATATTTATTATCGAATTTATTTAGGCTGATTTCCCTAAATGGGCCTTCTGGTCGAAAGAAGGCCCATGGGGGGGAAAACTCTCAAGGGAATTTTGTGGGGGAGGCTTGGCCGGCCTAGGTGGGCCAAATGGGTCCCACATAGGGCCGGCGCACCATCCCTAGCCGCACCATGGCTGTGGGATAGTCCCACATTGCCTGGCTAGGGAGGTTGGCTCCCCTGGGAGCCTATATAAGAAGGGGCACCCCTGGCCTTTTAATTCACCAATTAATTCCCAATTTCTCTCTCGATCTCGTGGTTCCCTTGTCGGAGCCGCGCCGAGTAGAGGAGGGGGATCTATTCCACCATAGCCCGCTGCCGCGTTGCTGGTGTTCCGGTCCAAGTCTTCCGCTGCTCGTCCTGGACTGGAGCTTTGGAGGCCGTCGTCTCCACCGTATGTGTGTGACGCCCTGCGAGGTGCTGCGCTAGTGGTACTCGGAGGCCTACTTCCTCCACCCGACCTCGGGGTCATCTTCGTCGTCTTCGTCGCGTCGAGTTCTCCGCGACCTAGAGGTCGGCTACGTCGTCTTCGTCGTCAACGCTTGTGCGGGAGCGTAATCCCCGCTATTCGGTCTACGAGGGTATGTATTCCGATCTCCGCCGTATTTCTATATCTGCATAGTGTAGATCTTGGCTAGTTTAAGGATATCGTTGCTAGGAATTTTTTTGTTTTCTGCACACGATCCCCTTCAACATTACCTTAGGAACGGGGTTCGTCGCCCCATATGCAGCAACCGGGCACTTGACGTTGCAGGTATCCGCGACTCAGAGGTTGGTGATGGACCTCACCTTGGCTTCCACCTCCTCGTCGTCAAGTGGCTCGGTGCTGACGCCCTCAACGGCCCACATCGGGTGGGGCCGAGCACTGAGCGGTTGCACCCGAAGACGGAAGAAGGTGGCCATCAAGAAGACGCCACCCGCCTCGCGCCCAAGGGTCTTGGTAAGGTCGCGTAGCAGGCCCAGCAGCGGTCGCGCGGCTTCCTTCTCCTCCGCAGCCAGCCGGTGCGACCAGGCGTGAGTCTTCCGCAGCCCGCACCCGCTGTCGAATGCCGCCAGGCCGTCCTGGCTCGACTGGACGTAGAACCACTTCTTGCGCCACCCCTGGACGGAGTCCGACTTCTTCATCTGGAAGTACACGGTGTCACCGCGCACTTGGATTCCGAAGCCGCCCACGGGGAATGGCAACCCGCTCTTTCCGACGTTCTTGCGAACGAGGAAGAGCGACTTCCACAGCGCCCAGTGGGGCGCGACACCCAGAAAGCACTCACAGAGCACAATAAAGCCCGCGATGCTCAAGACAACATTGGGGGTCAGATCATGGATCTGAACCCCATAGGCATACAAGAGACCGCGCACAAAATCGTTAAAGGGGAACCCGAAGCCCCGCGGAAGAAAATCCACGAAGTATACGCGTTCCCCCTCGCGGGGTGTGGGATAAACTTCTTTGACAGGAGCGCGTACCTGGACTTGATCAGCAGGAGGAAGGAGACCTTGAGCACGGAGGAGTTCGACCTCCGCCTTCTTCACAGACGACCTCTGCCAGTCGCCGTCGGGCTTCTTCATCAGCCCGGCTTCGTCGGCGGCGGCGGAGGAACCAGCGGTAGTCTTCGGCTTGCCCATGGCTACGCGGAGCAGCGCAAGGTGCACGGACAAGTAGCACGGAGCTCTGGTGAGGGCGAGAAAGGCAGAAGGCAGAGGAAAGGAGGCGCGGACGAATGGAGAAGACGATGCCCTCGCGCTGCGGCGCAGCACTTATGCCTCATCAAAATCAATCTCAGCCCTCCGTCGCGCAGCGGTTCGGAGCATCTTCATCCCGCCGTCCACGTGTCAAGCAAAGAGGCCAACCGTCGCCGCCAACTTCCTCCACTACGCATGAGAATGGAGGCGTCGTCATCGTGCGTGAAAATTTCACGCCCAGTTCGGACGTGACAACTGCTGACCACGGTCAGCGCTGCCAGTGGGCCCCGCCATGTCACGTCCCATCGGGCGCAGAGGCGTGCAAGGAAACGTCAGCAACGACGTCATCAAGCCAACGGCTCCAAACAACTGAAACAGCGTGTTAACTCGAGCGCAAGATTCGAGTGGTAAGCTTCTAAGCTGAAACATCTTAAGACAGTGTGCTGGTCAAAGAACCCGAAACATCTATTCGGGTGACAAAGAAAGTCGAGTAAGCTCCAGCAGCCGAATCAAATCTACATGTAAGCCAACAGGCCGAATAGAAGCAAGCTTCACATGAAGAACAAGACAAAGGAAATTCGACTGAGGATATTACTCCCATCGGGAGTGTCCTCTTCGACTGAAGAAAACGAGTACAAACTCAAGATCAAGCAATCCAATGGCGCGTCCAGGAGGAGGAAGTCCTTTGCCCGACGCTGCGCTTCGACCAAGCACTCGGGGGCTACTAACGTGGGGCTACCTTTCGACTAGCCCACAATGAGGCTACCTGGGCCGCGCCAAGCATGGAGAAGCCCACAGAAGGCCCACTCGGGGTACCATGTATCCTAGTCCAACTCGGTTAGATTTTGTAACCTGCCATATCTGTACCAACCGCCCGAGACCTGGCTACCTATAAAGCCAGGAGGGTTGCCCGTCCTAGAGGACACGCTCATAGCCACCACCACAAACCCTAGCGAGATCGCAATCTCGCCATTGTAATCGCTACTCGCATCAATAATCAGACAAGCAGGAAGTAGGGTGTTATCCTCCGGGAGCTTGAACCTGGGTAAATCCTTATTTGTCAGCCGTCGTGATCACCAACACCTCTCTCTCTCCCCATCAATCAACCCGGGGTGCACAACCCTGGGATTTGCCGAGCTAACACCTCGTCAATTACAACCAACTCTAAGCATGCGCTACGACTCGCAAGGCCAACAGATAAACATGCAAGGGGTTATGGGTTGTGGGGATAAAGCTGTATAGGCTGCAGGAGAAACATGTGATGGGATCGCAATTCAAGAATCGAATACTAGGGTAGCAGAGATCAACGGCAGGAATGAAAGAAAATGTAAAGGTAAACAAGCAAACTTTGCTTGCCTGGAATCCCGCATGGAAGCAGATCTTATCGTTGCTCACACATCTCAACGTCTTATCCGCGAAGAAGCAACAACCACTGGAAAGTGTAAAAGCTGCATTTTACAACTACGGCAAAAGATCCAGCATGATCATACGAGAATGATGCATGACATGGCAAGATGCAAAACAAATGTAATTAATCCAAATTAAGCGGGAGAGCAACCCCGACAATTAATATTTAGGTGAAAGTTATTTATCTACTCAACAATATTAAATGTTGGTTAACATGGTGACACATGGCATGGGTGATCTAATTAAATTTAATGGAATAGGGCATTATATATTTATTACCCCACACATTCCACATTTAATTATTTAGTTGCAATTAACAAATTACACTAAGCAATTAAAATAACAGATGCAAAATGGCATATTAATGTTTATTACATTTTTCTGATAAATAAACATATAAAGATTATTTTATTTGGAGTTGTAGAAATAAAGTTATTAACAAAACAAGATTATGGGTGTTTCTGTAAATAGGTAGGGACCTGTTGGTGAGGAAACAATGTCGGTGGGGACCTCTGTGTGGAAACCAGAAAGGCAGGGGGCGTGGTGTAAGTTTCCCGCGCAGAGATTCTTCTCAGAACCTTTCTCACCGAAACAGAGTCCACACCTGCGGCTGCCAGGCGGGCCCAGGTGCCACGCGGGGTGCGGGCGTGCTGTGCGGGTTCCCACGGTCACTGACCGATGGGACCCGGGTGTCAGTGCGCGAATAAAAGGAAAAAAGTGCCTTTTTCCGGCGAGCCGACTTCGGGCGCGCGGTGCGGATTGCTGCGCTGGCCACTATGGTCGATGTTGTGTTTGTGATACAAACTGAACCGAACCCTAAATGTACATATCGTGCAGCGTTGACTGAACAAGAACAGCAAAGGTTCAGGCTTTTCTGAATCCGCTCGATGGGAACGAGTACAGAGGGGCGGCGACTTCAGTGCGATGCGGGGGGGGCGTGGTGTGCATCGGGGGCGTGGTGCTGCGGTGTGGTTGGACGCTTGCGGTGCGTGTGTGGGGGGGTGGTGTGCGTGCAGGGGCGAGAAACCGAGCCAAACTTGAAGCTTGGAGCTTCGGCCATGGCTATGACGGTCGGAGTGGGAGGCGTGGATGAATCTGAGGTTCCCGGCTGTAAAACGGGGAGGGAAGGGCGAAAATTGGAGGAGGAGCTCACGTTGAGGGTGTTGGGGGAGTGGTTCTTGCCGGGGCGGTCGGAAGACGACGAATTCGAGCGGCGGCCGTCGCCGGTGTTGGGGAAGATGGAGAGGAGCTTGCCGGCTGCGGTGGCCTAGGGCTCGATTCTTGCGGCTTGGACGTCGAGGATGTCGAGGCGGAGCTGCTGGACCTCCTTGCGGTCCCTCGACGGCGCCGGCGGTGCGGGACGACGATGAAGTGGCCACGGTGGCGTTTTTCGGGGAGAAAAGCAGAGGAGGGAGAAGGGGAAGAAAGGGTGGCGGAGCAAGGAGGGAGAAGGAGGAGGGGATGGCTAGGGTTCGGGCAGAGGGAGAGGATGCGGCTAAAAAGGGGAGGGGGAGTGGTTGGAGGTGGGGGATGCCATGCCTCCACGCTGTAAAGCAAGTTGTCTCTGTGCTCCGTACGAAGGAGAAGGAGGAGTAGGTGGGCTGGCCAGAGGGGAGAAGGGAGATGGGCCAGGTCAGTGGGCTTCGGCCCAGGAGGTTTTTCCATGTGTTTTATTTTTTATTTTTACTTGTTTTGTTTAATCTTTACTGTTTTGTGTTTGTTTTTAAAACAAGATTAGAAGAGAAATGATATATAAACTTTTGACAAATAATTATTACTTCAAAATACAAAATTTAATATATTACTTTGAATATTTGAAAAGAATTTAAATATCACATTTAAATTAAGTTGATTTGCATTTAGATTTAAAAGTGGAAAAGAATTTAAATGGAGGTGAATTTAAATGCAATAATTTAAATTAAGATTGACAAATGCAAATGATGCATGATGATGTCATGTTGATGCAAAAAGAAAAACAAACAATTTTCTAATTGGGAAAAATCCTGAGGCGTTACACCCACTTAAAGCGGACAACTTTCTTTTGTTTAGGCAAACGCACAACATTTCATGTGCAACACTCCTGCTCATGAATACTTTGTTAGTTTCGGGATTCCATAACTTATATCCTCTTACTTCCGAATCATAACCAATGAAAACAGACTTCAATAGAACCTTTCGATCGACAGGGTGTGGCGCGAGGACGTCTTCGAGCAGAAGAAAACTAGAGCTGAGCGGCCCAAGCCCAACCCATCGGGCCTGTTTTAACCGAACCAATCGATCCTCCCAGCCAGCACGCACAAGTTCTGTTTTACCCTAGCTAGCCTCTCCTGCGATCTTTCTGCGAGCATGCCGCCGCCGGCACGGCCGGTGCCAGAAGAAATCGTCGAGGAGATCCTACTCCGCCTCCCGCCGCACAAGCCCGAGCACCTCGTCCGCGCCTCCGTCGTCTGCAAGCCCTGGCTCGCCCTGATCTCCGGCGCTCGCTTCAGCCGCCGCTACCGCGACTTCCACCACGCAGCTGCCCCCGTGCTCGGCTTCCTCAGGTGCAAGCCCTGGGACGTATGGCACGGGGAAGATCATCCCAGCCCGCCCTTCTTCTCCACAACGAGGTTCCGTGCACGCGTGCCCGACGAGGGCTGGGGCGATAGGGACTACGCCGTGTGGGACTGCCGCCATGGCCGCGTCCTCCTCGGTGAAAGGAGGGCGGCGCCCATGAAGCTCGCTGTTTGGGATCCCATGACAGGCCACCGCAGGGAGCTGCAAGAGCCCGGCTGCATGCCGGTGGAGCACATAGACGGTCAGCTCGGGGCGGCGGTGCTTTGCGCCGTCACCGGCTGTGACCACAGCGCTTGTCACGACGGGCCCTTCCGGGTGGTATTTTTCTCCCTGTACTTTGAGGTTGCCAGGACAAACAGCTTCGTCGCACGAGCCTGCGTGTCCTTGCCGGAAGCGGGCAAGCCCCTACCCGCGGCCTAAACCCTAGTAGCCTCCTGCCGTCCTGCGATCGACCATGCCGCCGCCGGCACGGCCAGTGCCAGAAGAAATCGTCGAGGAGATCCTACTCCGCCTCCCGCCGCACAAGCCCGAGCACCTCGTCCGCGCCTCCGTCGTCTGCAAGCCCTGGCTCGCCCTGATCTCCGGCGCTCGCTTCAGCCGCCGCTACCGCGACTTCCACCACGCAGCTGCCCCCGTGCTCGGCTTCCTCAGGTGCAAGCCCTGGGACGTATGGCACGGGGAAGATCATCCCAGCCCGCCCTTCTTCTCCACAACGAGGTTCCGTGCACGCGTGCCCGACGAGGGCTGGGGCGATAGGGACTACGCCGTGTGGGACTGCCGCCATGGCCGCGTCCTCCTCGGTGAAAGGAGGGCGGCGCCCATGAAGCTCGCTGTTTGGGATCCCATGACAGGCCACCGCAGGGAGCTGCAAGAGCCCGGCTGCATGCCGGTGGAGCACATAGACGGTCAGCTCGGGGCGGCGGTGCTTTGCGCCGTCACCGGCTGTGACCACAGCGCTTGTCACGACGGGCCCTTCCGGGTGGTATTTTTCTCCCTGTACTTTGAGGTTGCCAGGACAAACAGCTTCGTCGCACGAGCCTGCGTGTCCTTGCCGGAAGCGGGCAAGCCCCTACCCGCGGCCTAAACCCTAGTAGCCTCCTGCCGTCCTGCGATCGACCATGCCGCCGCCGGCACGGCCAGTGCCAGAAGAAATCGTCGAGGAGATCCTACTCCGCCTCCCGCCGCACAAGCCCGAGCACCTCGTCCGCGCCTCCGTCGTCTGCAAGCCCTGGCTCGCCCTGATCTCCGGCGCTCGCTTCAGCCGCCGCTACCGCGACTTCCACCACGCAGCTGCCCCCGTGCTCGGCTTCCTCAGGTACAAGCCCTGGGACGTATGGCACGGGGAAGATCATCCCAGCCCGCCCTTCTTCTCCACAACGAGGTTCCGTGCACGCGTGCCCGACGAGGGCTGGGGCGATAGGGACTACGCCGTGTGGGACTGCCGCCATGGCCGCGTCCTCCTCGGTGAAAGGAGGGCGGCGCCCATGAAGCTCGCTGTTTGGGATCCCATGACAGGCCACCGCAGGGAGCTGCAAGAGCCCGGCTGCATGCCGGTGGAGCACATAGACGGTCGGCTCGGGGCGGCGGTGCTATGCGCCGTCACCGGCTGTGACCACAACGCTTGTCACGACGGCCCCTTCCGGGTCGTATTCTTCTCCCTGCACTATGAGGACATCTGCTACGGGGCTGCTCAAATCCGGACCGATTAGGTCCAGATTTTATCCGTTTGAGCAGCCGTCCGTGGGCGTGTCCGCGCGGACTGGAGTCATGCGTCATACGGGGCTGCTCAAATTGTGAGAGTTTTCAAAGTGTACATATAGGCAAATACAAAAATGTCCTGGAAATACAAAAAAAACCAAAATTGGCACATGCAAAAGGAGGCCACGGTTCAGGCCATGCCGGCCACGGGGTGATGGACTAGTCTAGATGTATAAAATAGGATGCCGGCCACTGGTTCAGGCCATGTCGGGCACGATCAGGCCATGCCGATCAGCCCTCGGCCTCCATGTACCGCTGCTGCTTCTTCTCGTAGTAGGCCCTCTTCTCATAGTAGGCCCTCTTGCTCGCACGGCCATTCTCGTTGATGAAGCCGTTCATGTACGCGTCGCCTTCCTCAAACGTTAGTCCCGGAGTCGCCTGAGTCGACGGGACCGGCGTTTCGTCGAACAGGTTGCGGGGCACGGGAAGAACGCCCGACGGAACGCGGATGCAACTTTTGCGGGGCGCGGACAGCCCAGAGCCCGGCGCGGTGTTCAGATCGATCGAGCCCACGGTGGGGCCACGGAGCGGCGACGAATCTTCCACTTCAATCGAGTAGAAGGGCTGCGGCGTCGGGTCACGGCCGGGCAAGAACCCGTACGTCGGCGCGGGGGATGCGTCGGCGTCGGGGGGGAAGCGCGACCGGGCCGCGGACGTGTTGGAGCTGGCAGCCTGCAAGGGAGGCACGTACGTCGTGGTCGTGGTCGTCGGACGCATGCCCAGCACGATCATCACCGCTTCCGCCGCCGCCTGGGCGATCCCGGTACGCTCGTCGTCCATCGGCGACAGCTTTTCCTCATTCGCTCTCCTCCTCCGCCCCGCCCTCTTGGCCGACTGCTCCCTCCTCTCTTCGTCCGTGAACACCTTCGGCTTTTGCATCGGCTTATGATATCATTTTCGTCTACACAAAACTTGGCATCTACAAGATAAATCTCAAGACACTACGGCGGAAGAAGATATGGGAGGCAGAAACATTCAATTAATGCCTTAGTTCCGTACACGAGTTTCTACAATCCTGGAGGTATATATCTACCTACAGCTCCTTTCCTTTGCGATTTCCGAGCAACTCTTTGTGCTAGCTAGTAACAATCAAATGATACAAATAATTATGCTTACGACTACTTAGTGCCTGTTAGTGTCATGCCATCTTCTTTTTTGGAATCACACTGATAATTTTATGAATCCATGGTTTTCAGAGAGACTGAGATCCTACGATGTGGCTCGTTGACACCATCTGGTTGAATATGCTTAAAGGCAGGAGGGCATTCCACCAGCAAGGAAGATGAACATCCTATAGGAAAACTTGTCTTTTCATGAATTATGTCCTATTTAGTAGCAGAGTGGGATTTTGGTACGCTAGTGTTTGTCTTATTTTCCTTGAATCATAACATTATGTTTGGCTTCTAATCTGCAAACCTAAGGGTATGCATGCTTGTGTATCTGTTTTGAGTGGCTCGGTTCTTTTGTCATGTGATTGGGCTCAATTTTTTGTCATCTGAATGAAGCAATTGCCCAGCACGTAATGTATGCGCCTAATGTTCAAACATGGTGTTAATAAAGAAGCTCGACAAGTAAAAGAAGTTCACAAGAACATGACACTTGCAACTGTCAACCTGAACATAATAATCTGCTGGTTTAGGAAGTAGATATTTAGGATCTATGCTGATAATATGCTCATAAAGTTATTGCAAGGTATAGACGGTTAATTTTCTTACATAGGCTTATTGCCAATTATATTGTTTTAAAAGGATATCTTAACTAGCATCATCAATAGTTCTACAGCAGGCGAGTGACATTGTGAACAACTCAGTGTTACGACACAACACCTGAAGGAGGCAGTGGCGTCCGCTGCACGGGCCGCCGAAGGCCAGAAGCTCAAGACAGCCCATCAGATGAAGGAAGACAAGGCCCAGTGTCCAGGCGTTCCAGTTGTCGCCGCCGCACCAACCCGCTAGGTCAAGTATGGGTGCCGCAGGCAGTTTTTCGAGTCTGTAATAGAACTGTGCTATGCACTGAAACTCTCTCCTTTCTCCTCCGATGAACACTGGTGTTCATCCGGATTCGATCCTCCCGGCGTGACGCTGGGGTTGAACCTGTGAATCCTTGTGTTCAATATTATCTATTCTATTGTTGTGTAACACGTGGTATCAGAGCCGACGATCCTTTGGTCGTGCTTCAGAAAATCTTGCCAAAAAAAATCCAAACCACCCACTGTCCCTCGTTGATTCATCCCGGATCTGAAACTGCGAGCAAGCGTGGACGTAAAGGAGGCGAATTCAGGCTCTGAACTACTAGTGGTTGGGCTCTCCCGTCAAATCCCACTAGTACTTCGAGTTTGCGGCGACGGAGAGGTTGTTGCGTCCCAGCAGCGGCCGGCGGAGGCGAAGCAGGCGGCGGCGGAAATTCGAGCGTAAATCGTGGCGTGCACGTCGGTTGACCGTGGATCACTCCCACGGTTGGTAAAATCCTGGTACGTGACCTCGGTTCGTGCGCAGCGGAGGCGAATCGTGGACGGCTTGCACGATGGAGAAGGTTCAGGCTGATCTCACCGACCTGAAGTCGCAGGGCGATCTCGTGGCTACCTCCCTCAAGGCCATGTCTGAGACGCTGCAAGGACTGGGCCCATGGATGCCGCAGGTGGACTCCTCCATCTCCTCCATGCTGAAGTCAATCGATCAGATGGGGAGTAGAGTCAAGGCGCTGGAGGCGGCGCGGTCAACAACTGATCAAACACCTCGGCCCGAAGGGCACCGTGGCGGAAATCAGCACCAGGGTCTCGACTCGGATGCTCTCAGAGCACCGGCTCCTGCCCTGGGCAGGGGTAAGCGCCTGAACCAATACACCCCTATTCAATTTGAGTTAGGAGAGCACTCTGGTAAAAATAGTGAGTTTGATGAGAGTGGTTACACTCATCAAACTACCTATAGGGATAGAAATTCTTCTCGGATGCCTAAAACCGATTTTCCCCGCTTTGATGGTGAAAACCCCAAGTGGTGGAAAACAGTTTGTGAAAAGTACTTCACCACTTATGATGTTAGTAGAGAATCATGGGCAAGCTTCGCCACCATGCACTTCACTGGCAATGCTGCCCTGTGGTTAACCAGTTATGAAGCTGTTAATGATATTGAATCATGGGAAGAATTAGTTGTAGCTGTTTATTCTAAATTTGGGAAAAACAAGCATTTAAGACACTTAGAGGCTCTGGAGAGGTGTAAGCAGAAAACTACCGTAGAGGCCTATTACCAGGAGTTTGAAGCTCTTAGGAACAAGGTTTTATTACACAACAAGCATTATGATGAAGCATTTTTTGTCACTAAGTTTGTAGCTGGTTTGAAAACTGAAATTCAGAGGGCTATTAGACTACATTCTCCTCGAACCGTTGATGCTGCGTTATCCCTTGCTGAAATGCAGGAAAACATGCTGGAAGAAGCAAGACACGTTTCAAGCTCCAAATACAAGCATGAGTACAAGCCCAACTTCAGATCTGGGTATGCAAGCAAGGGAATTCTAAGCCAACCAGTGGATGAGAAACGTAAGCCAGATGAGAAGCCACCCTGGAATGATAAATTCAACTCGCTCAAGGCTCAGAGAGGAGCAAGAGGAGAGTGCTTCCGTTGCGGTGAAAAATACCAGCCTGGACACAAGTGCGCTAAAACTGTGGCATTCAACGTGGTAGAAGAATTACTCGAGTTGCTACAAGTTCAGCCAGCTTCGGATGAAGAGAAGCATGAAGAATCATCTGACGAGGAGCTAATGAAACTATCTTACTGTGCGTCGACAGGAATTGCAGCGAAGAAAACAATCAGGCTGCAAGGCTGCATTAATGGAAAACAAGTCTTGATACTTGTGGATTCTGGCAGCTCGGGAAGCTTTATAGCAGACACAACAGTGCAATTGGGGCTCCAAGCTGAGCCTACAGAAGCTGTGCAGGTGGTGGTGGCAAATGGAACTAAACTGAACTGTGATTCAGTGGTGCCTAAAGTGGTCTGGCAATGCCAAGGCAATACTTTTGCGTCCCGCTTGCGAGTGTTTGCTCTGTAAGGCTATGACATAATCCTTGGAATGGATTGGTTGGAATCTTGCGGCGATATGTGGGTCGGCTGGCTGAAGAAAACGCTGCGTTTCAGGCACGGCGGCAAGAGAATAACACTCAAGGGTATCAAGGATCGCACGGACAATTGTGAGCAGATTTCAGGGAAACAACTTCACAAACTTCTGAAGAACAGAGAGCTGGCACAGGTGGTCCAATTGTGCACAGTACAGAGCTCTACTGACAACAACACAGAAGTGCCTCTAGTGATTGCAAGAGTGTTGTTGGATAATGAACAGTGCTTCGGAGACCCACAGGAGCTACCACCACATCGGACATTCGATCACCACATCAATCTCATGCCAGGGGCTAAACCAGTGAGTGTACGACCATATCGCTACACACCACAGCAAAAAGATGAGATCGAGAAACAAATAGCCGAGATGCTGAAAAAGGGGATAATCAAACCGAGCCACAGTCACTTTCGCTTCTCCAGTTCTTCTAGTCAAGAAGAAGGATGGATGTTGGAGATTTTGCGTGGACTATCGGCACCTCAACGCAATTACTATGAAGGATAAATATCCAATGCCTGTGGTGGAGGAATTACTGGACGAGTTGTCAGGGGCACGATACTTCACAAAACTGGATCTGCGCTCCGGTTATCACCAGATTAGGTTGGCAGATGAAGATGAAGCAAAGTCTGCGTTCCGCACGCACATCGGCCATTACGAGTTCCGTGTGATGCCATTTGGATTATCCACTGCCCCGGCAACATTCCAGTCTGCCATGAACCAAATATTTGCTCAGCACATACGCAAGTCAGTGCTAGTCTCCATAGATGATATCCTCATCTACAGCAGCACTCTCGAAGAGCATGCTGCCCACCTGGAAGAGGTGTTGTCATTGCTGAAACAACACAACCTATTCGTGAAGCGGAGCAAGTGTACATTCGCAAAAGAATCTCTGGAATATCTTGGTCATATCATCAGCGCAAATGGCGTCGCAACTGACCCAGCCAAGATTCAAGCCGTTAAAAATTGGCCCCGTCCTCTCAACCTTAAGCAGCTACGTGGATTTCTGGGATTGGCCGGCTATTACAGGAAATTCATATGTGGATTTGGCGCCATTAGTCGCCCTCTGACGAATCTGCTCCGACGAATCTGCTCCGCAAGAACACAATGTTCATCTGGTCTCCGGAGGTGAACGAATCGTTTCTCGCCCTCAAACAAGCGCTCGTGCAAGCGCCTGTGCTTGCGCTGCCAGATTTCTCGCAGGAATTCGTGTTGGAGACTGATGCCTGTGACCGCGGCATAGGCGCGGTGCTGATGCAAAAAGGGCACCCCATAGCCTTCCTCAGTAAAGCCCTCGGCCCAAAGAATCAAGCTCTCTCAACGTACGACAAAGAATGTCTTGCAATTTTGCTTGCAGTTGACCACTGGCGCACATACCTTCAGAACCAGAAATTTGTGATTCGTACAGACCAAAGAAGTTTGGTGCACTTGGAGGATCATCGCATATCCACACCCATTCAACAAAAGGCGTATTTCAAATTGATGGGGTTTCATTATCAGGTCATCTATAAGAAAGGGAATGAAAACCGGGCTGCTGACCCCTTATCGCGACGTCCCCAAGATGAACAATGTGTGGCGATATCGGCTGTGGTTCCACGCTGGTTGGAAACCGTGATAGAAGGGTATAAGGACGACCCAGTGGCACACAAACTACTGACAGAACTCAGCATATCCAAGCACAATGAGCAAGGATACACACTCCAGGACGGTGTGATTCGCCACAAAGGGCGTGTGTGGCTGGGCTCACACAAGGAAGCACACGCAGCTGTGCTTAAGGCATTGCACGACAGCGGATTGGGTGGACATTCAGGTAGCCTGGTTACATACCAGAAAATTAAAAACCTATTTTCGTGGCCCAACATGAGACAAGATGTAGATAAATTTGTGAAGCAATGCAGTACATGTCAGCAAGCCAAGAGTGAACGCTGCAAGCTACCAGGTCTGCTCAAACCCTTGCCAATACCCCCTGAGGCCTGGCACACTGTCAGTCTTGATTTCATTGAAGGGTTGCCCTCATCTTATCATTATGACACGATATTGGTGGTGACTGACAAATTCACGAAGTACGGGCATTTCATACCGCTAAAGCACCCCTTTTCGGCAATGGCAGTTGCTAAATTGTTCATGGACAATATTTACAAATTGCACGGTTTGCCTAAAGTGTTCATATCAGATCGAGACAAGGTGTTCACCAGTTCGTTTTGGCGTCGTCTGTTCCAACTGGCGGACACCACTCTCAACCTCAGTTCTTCCTATCACCCACAGATGAGCAAACTGAGCGCTTGAACCAATGTCTCGAGACCTACTTGAGGTGCATGGTGCACGCAAATCCGCACAAGTGGTCATCGTGGCTTCCGCATGCGGAATATTGGTATAACACCAACTACCACTCCTCTCTTGGTCGCTCTCCATTTGAGATACTCTATGGACACAAACCGAGACACTTTGGCATCCTGAATTCTCTGCAGCCAGAAGTAACAGAAGTAGACCATTGGTTGCATGAACGTAACATCATGATACCTATTTTGCGCCAGCACTTAGAGCATGCGCAAGCAAGAATGGAACACCAGGCTAACAAGAAACGCCAGGAACGTCAGTTCATGGTAGGAGACATGGTGTATCTGAGGCTACAGCCATACGTGCAAACATCTGTCGCCCAACGATCATCCCAGAAGTTAGCGTTCAAATTCTTTGGACCATATAAAGTTCTCAAAAGGGTGGGCTCGGTGGCATACAAACTCCAGCTACCGCCTGGGGCTCGCATCCACCCTGTAGTGCATGTGTCGCAACTCAAGCAAGCCATTTCCAGAACCGATACAGTGAGTATTGCTCTGCCTACGTATAATACTCATGATCCACTTGTTGTTCAGCCTTGCGCAGTGGTGGGAGAACGCTACATCAGACAGGGGAGCAAGATGGTGCCGCAAATCAAGGTGCAGTGGCAAGGGCTTCCGGAAGATTGGGCTACCTGGGAAAAGCTGTATGCCATCGTCGAGGCTTTTCCATCTACACCAGCTTGGGGGCAAGCTGGTTCTTCAGGAGGAGGCATTGTTACGACACAACACCTGAAGGAGGCAGTGGCGGCCGCTGCACGGGCCGCCGAAGGCCAGAAGCTCAAGACAGCCCATCAGAGGAAGGAAGACAAGGCCCAGTGTCCAGGCGTTCCAGTTGTCGCCGCCGCACCAACCCGCTAGGTCAAGTATGGGTGCCGCAGGCAGAGAGGAGGCAATTTTTCGAGTCTGTAATAGAACTGTGCTATGCACTGAAACTCTCTCCTTTCTCCTCCGATGAACACTGGTGTTCATCCGGATTCGATCCTCCCGGCGTGACGCTGGGGTTGAACCTGTGAATCCTTGTGTTCTATATTATCTATTCTATTGTTGTGTAACACTCAGTCGGGACATAACTAGCATATACTACGATACGAGTCAATGGTTATGATTGTTTCTCTCCCTCATTGCATTTTGTAACTGCTAGCTGGGCAAGTAATAATGTACCGATTAAGTTTTGTAATCTTCTTATTTCGTTCGTAGGGGTGATTATCCATCTTCTGTCAGTATCTTAATTAAACCCGTTTACAAAACATTACAGTTTGATCTTTCAGATTTGATGCGGTATCTAAACTCTCTCAAAGCAGGTTCAGGTGACTTCGGAGCTTATATCACCCAATATAATATGTTTTCTTTTGGATGTCTTGCTCATAAAATTATTTAACCTTGTCAACTAGTAGTACATTCATGCTAGGGGCTGTTGTTACGGCGGCAAATTTTATTACTTTTCAGCAAACTAATATCTTTTCCAGAGCATGCAAAATGCATGACATTTATTTGTAGAGGACAGAAATGTTGTTTACAGGAGACTAGAGGTAGATAACAACAGCTAGGCGTCTCTTTTGTGCAGCTGGGTTTAGATGGTTCAGATAGGGAATCTGTAGGGTGTTTCTTCATGGTTACGAGAGTTGCATTGGTGTCAGCCGAACAACGCCATTGCACTTTTTTTTTGTTGACCATAATTTCCAGTCTGATTTTGTAGATTTTCTTGACGAAAATCATGGACACCAAGTTTCTCTATGCTTTCTTCAAGGAACACTTGATGGCTAATTAACCTTGATCCAAATTTCTTGTGAATTGGCTGATCCTTGCATGTTGTGTCAATAGCTACTTAAGCTACCCATCTCTCTTACATAAGTTCTTCATATGCGGGAGTTCTTGGTGTGAGTAATTTTTGTTTCTTCATATGTTTTGGGTCTCATTAGTGCACATTTCTTGAGGATGCGATGGGGCGGAATTCCCACATGGCAAATCTTTTACAACCATGTGTGATGTCCAAGGCATTGCCAACAGGTTGTACAGTTGAATCGTGTGTGTTAAATCTTTGATGAGCCGAGATTTTCTTGTATTGAGTAGTCATAAACCCATGTATAACTTCACTCCTGCTATTCAACCACTACCCATTTATACGTCAGTTCACTTCACATAAATAACCAACCGAAATATTCACCTGCATATATAAGTGCTCGCCTATATATTTCGTTCAGTCCCTGAGTTGTTCTCTGCTTTGTGCTCATTTTGCTGCTTCCCAAGATAACCACCACAGAATAGATCTAGTCATATACTGTGATGTGAAGACCTTGTTCTAACCAGCAAGAATGTCTGATGAAATTATCATGATTGATGGACCAGGTCGGGCCGGTCGATGTACTGTGAAGCACATCCGTTAGATCGATCACGTTGACTCAACATCCTACACGAGCACACATGCATTTGTTGGGAATGATAGGCATGCGGAAGTAATCTAGTACCATTGAGAGCAGACATGCCATTGTCTACTAGCAGGTTTCCCCAGTGCGCAGTATCTGGATAGGCACCTCTGTTCTGAAAACTGTCACTTGGATCTGTGCCCGCAAATGCTATATTGACAAAAACAAAAGATGGCATGAAGTTTATTTAATCCTTCTATGCCCAGACTGATAAATTGGTTATATGAATCCAATAAATGAGCTTATCTCATTAGCACGTCACTAGATTGCGGGCCGTTGACGGCTTGGTGTGCGTCTCTCTCTCCTTTAGCCTCCGTGTAAAACTCTTCTCAGTGCCCGCCTCAGGTATGAGTGGTGCACCCGTGTAATTGGCCTTGGTTTATAATATTAAAAATTCAGGTGGCCTACCTCACCCTCCGTTGTTCGTTTAAAAAATATAGGTGTGTAGGAGTACGAAAGAACACATTAACTCATAAAAAGAACACATTTATCTGAAACTACGGTCCTATTTGACGACCTGGTTGGGAGGAATTCCCTCCCGCACACCCCTTCCGGCTATGTGGGTCGGCCCAACGAACCGCTTCTTCCTACTGGATTTTTTTTCTGTTTTTTCTTTTCAGTTTCTACCAAAAAACATGATGAAAAATATAAAGAAAAAAGATTTTGTCATATCAAGTGAACAAACAATTTTCAAATCTGAACATTTTTTAATTTGAGTACTTTTTAATGTGAATAATTTTGAAAATTTGAATAATTTTTGAATGTGAATAACTTTTACGTGTGAACAATGTCAAATTTGAATAATTTTTAACTGTGAACATTTTTTCATGTGACCAATTTTCGAATTTGAACAAATTTAAACTGTGAACACATTTTGAATGTGACCATTTTTCAAAACTAAAACATTTTTAATTTAAATAATTTTCAAAATATGAACACATTTTGAATTTCAAAACATTTTTCAATTTCTAGAATCTCAACATCTATCAGAAATTTGAAAGTAAAAAAATACAGAAAAAACAACTTAAAAACCCCAAAAAACTGAAGATCGGGTTTTGATAGGCTGACCCACGAAAGAGTGTGCGGGAGCGAAAGCATTAAGCGTCCCGACCCGGTTTTGAAATGGGAAATGCCAACTATGTCGGGATTCTGTATGTCGAAAGAGAAAGACCTGCCAGTACATCCCTACTTCAGATGTCACCATGACAAACGCCGTCGAGAGCCGCAAACAGTGGGATATCCATTTTGTTTACGAGGCACAGAAAGCATTCAAAGCCAACATGTTCGATCGTACATCGTAAGGGTGTCTCCAATGTTGAAATAAGGAGGGGTCATAAGGTTCTATGGTCGACCTTAAACAAATTTAAACATTGTGAGCCTGGGTCTTAAGCCAGAAAATCATAAGGTCGACCACACCGGTATGACCAGGCCATAGTAAATAGAAAATTGTATTTTCATGTCTCCTCTCTCGTTACAGGGAATCTCTGCAGTTCCTTTCCCACGAGTTTGCAGTGCGCATCCCCACCGCGGAAGAAACTCACCGGCGATTCAGATCGGAAAATCCCATCTCATGGTGATGTCAGAATGAGGAACCATGGGTCGTCGTGGCCAGGCTAGCAAAACAACTTACTGTTGCCTGTTGGTAGCGGAGGAGATCAGTGTGCAGGGCGTCCAGCTCAGAGGCGTCCTCCGGCACGCAGCCGGCAGCTCGTTGAGCAGCTTGGCCGGGGAAGCGGCGACGAGCAACGCGACCAACGGCGTGGAGGAGTGCCGTCAGGACCAGCAGTCTGCGTGAAAGCGGCCGTCGATGCCGCCCGGACCAGCAGTCTGCGCGATAGCAGCCGATATTGACGGCCGTAACGATTGCCGCACCCACCAGCCAGATTGGAGGCGAGGAACCAGCAACGCACCCACCGGCTGGCCTTCAGGAAGAAGCAACGCACCCGCCGGCCGGCCTCCAGGGCCGCCGCAGCCAGATTGAGGATTCTGGATGATTCGCCGCGGGAGGAAAAGGCACGTTGGGTGAGGAAAAGAGAGAGAAAACTGACAGTCGGGTCCCAGCTTATTGTCCAACTCGGTCTTAAAGATTGTAGGACTTTCAATCTGCTATAGCACAAGCTGTGGGACCCAGCTTATGGCCAGGATGGAAAATAAGCATTGGAGACGCCCTAAGAACGTGAAAGCTCTCCCCGGGTTTCCCTGGTCTATATATCCAAGCACGTCAGTCCACATACGACATGTATTTCTGTCCCCAACTCTTCTGTTTCTCCCCAAGCTTTGTGAGCACATCCACCATGATTGATCTGATCTAGTCTGTTTTAGGATCTGTTGATTGTAACTAAATTCGTCAAACTCTATCTACATCATAGTTATTTAACGAGGATAGTCCGTCTAGACATGAGATGTGACGTTGCTTTCAGGTGGTTTAGCATGCACCCACTTCTTCAAAGGTCGAAATGAGTGGCATCGGGAAAACACCTCTAACTTATTTCATAGGACTCATCGATATATTGTGCCCACCAACCGCCGTGTTGTGTAGCGTTGTCTCGACCAAATGAATGCAAAGCTTGGAATTCCACAAATCATACTTGGAAGATTTTCTGTGTCGAAATCGATCTGATTACACATTGTAGGACAATCCCCTGATCAGCGGTAAAATAGCCCTAGATTAACCCGGTTAGTCAACCGATGCTGCAACTCGCGTAGAAACTTCTGTCGTATACAAGGATCAAACTTTTGTGCTTGTCTGACTCGGAGAGGCTCCGAGCGGCGATGTCGGAGTTCACGGGCTTGCTGGTGTCCGACTCGGAGAGGCTAGCAAATGTGGCCGGCGATCTATATATACATTGAAGGCCTGTACCGTCCCGTTCGCACATCTCATACCGTCGAGCCAGCAGCCGGAATACAGCATGGGAGCGGCATTGTCCACCGCCACCAACTCCGATTGGTCAAGCCTGCCACACGACCTCTTGGTCACCATCATGGCCCGACTGGACATCCCCAGCCTCCGTCGCTCCGGCATGGTCTGCAAGTCATGGCGCCACGCCCACGACGCCTTCCGCCTCCACACGTTGGAGAAGGCGCCGTGCCTGCTCTACGCCTGCGAGGAGTACGGGCCCAACGACGCCGCCCTATACTGCCCCGCCACCGACGCCACCTTCCATGTCCCCTTCCCGGGGGCCGCCGCACCACCACCGGGGCTTCACCTTCTCCTGTCCCAACGGCTTGGTGTTCACCACAGACGAGGCCGGTAATCCGTACCTCCTCAACCCCCTCACCGGCGTCCAGGCCGCGCTCCCTCCGGTCAGGACGATCCACAAATACGACACCTACTACGACGACGATGGAAAGAACTTCTGGTGTTGCCATGACTTGTGTTCATTTATATCTTGTGTAAATTTCTAGATGATTAAAAATCTGCCGGAGGAGCTTCTCGAGGAGATCTTCCTCCGCCTCCCTCCGGATGAACCCGCGTGCCTTGTTCACACCTCGCTCGCCTGCAAGCATTGGCTCGGTCTCCTCACCGGCCCTGCCTTCCGTGGCCGGTACACCGAGTTCCATGGAGCTCCCCCCATGCTGGGATTCTTTCTCTCCCGGTTCCTCAACTTAGACCAGGAGAAACACCCCGCCCCGCATTTCGTCGCCACCGCGAAATTCGGCCCACGCGTCCCCGACTGGGGGTCTAGGGAGTACGACCAACTGGACTGCCGCCATGGCCGGGTCCTCCTCGCGGATTCCTTTGTGGGATTCAGAGAGCTCGCCGTTTGGGACCCGATGACGGGCTGCTGGAGGCAGATAGAGGTGCCCGACGAATTTATCGCCCTCAGGTCTGCGGTGCTCTGCGCCGTCACCGGCTGCGACCACCGCGCCTGTCATGAGGGCCCCTTCCGGGTGCTCTTATTTGGGCTGAGCTTGAATGATGATGTAGGTTCTGCACACGCCTGGGTGTTCTCCTCGGACTCGGAGGAGTGGAGCGAGCCGTGCTCTCCTCTTCATATTGGGAAATCATCCATCAACACAATGCATTGTGCTGTCCTCTGTGAAAATGCACTTTACAACAGAATTGTAAATCCTGAACAGACAGCAATTCTCAAGTACGACATGGGCTCTAATTGCATGTCACTCCTTGATGGACCGCCGGGGGCTCTTCCTACCCATTTGGTTGTCCTCATCAAGTTGGAGGATGCAAGTTTGGGGTTCGCATATCTGGACTGCTTCACACTCTACCTATGGTCAAGGCTCATCTGTTCTGATGGAGTCGCAGCATGGACTCGACGACGAGTTGTGGATCTCAAGGAACTTCTCCCCATTCAAAACCCAAAGATAAGGCTTAGACTAAATGGATTTAAGGAGGGCAGCGATTGTCAGTTAACAGCTGCTTCGTTAGGTGTATTTTCTTCAGAGCAAAATTCAGTTAGGGATTCTGTCAGAACGACAGTTAGTTTTTCTTTGCTCCTTTAGCTGAAATAAGCCAAGCTGCGACTTGGTCATTAGCTCGGTAAGTAGATAGGTCTACGTGGCGCCATGATCGATCATGGGATGGCATGATGAAGTGGTCATGGCGGCATTATAGGAGGCGAGTGGGGAACGTTGGGATGGCAGCGTAGTGCCCCTGCTTGATCCTTCTTTTTCGGTTTCAGTTAGTCGCTAGGACTATATATTTGAGGAATAGAAACAACAGAAAAGCTGTACGCTTTACACAGCACCAAAACCTTGTGTCGATCCTCTCTTTTGATCTCAATTTCCACCGCGTGAGTTCGAGCTAGAAGCTGACAGCGATATCATTTTCATCACCATGGACCTTGGCATCTACGAGATTAATGTCAACTCACTAGAGTGGAAGAAGTTATGGAAGAGAGCGAAACTCCGTGCTCTAATTCCATACATGAGTTTCTACAATCTGCCAGGTATACCTATACCTAGTTTCGTTTGTGATATGAGGACAGTCCTAATGTAAGAAGATAGTACATAATTAATCGAATTGAACATTATATGCAATGCTTCAGTTTGTGATAGTATGTGTGTTTGAGCAGAGTTTTAGTGTTATCTGTACTTGAATGTTACACCTACTAATGATTATGCCTACTTAATTATAATTGTAGATATTATTATGTATTCATGTCATTTCCTTTTGGTATCACACTGAAAAATCTATATTTGCAGAGAAAACGACCACCCATTGTAAGGCAGCTCACTGACAACACAAGGTTGAATTACTTTAAGGGCAGGAGCCTAGTTTCATCAACAAGAAAAAAATGACATTGGAGGCGACAACGATGTTATGATTAATTAAGTCACTATTTAGTAGCTGGTTTTGGTGAAAATGTTTTGTTTTCTCGTATTGTTGCTGGTGTGATTAACCAGATGAATGGATTGTCTTTATAAACCTCTATATTTTAGCAGCAGCAACACCATCAACCTTTAATTTTCATTGAAAAACATCTGCCGACAATGCCTTAGTCGTCCCATTTATTTAAAAACTTTACTACAGTTTACTCACCTAGCTTTGATCCAATATCCACTTCCCAGTAGAGGTACCATTAACGAGTTGGTGATGAGGGCATGTCCAAAGCTTTTGGCTTTTGGCGCCCAAGAACTGGTGATGATTCATGCATTCTGCCTGCCAATATCTTAGAAATCTAAGTTGTGCTACATGTCAAGTGCTTATGTTGTTGTTAGTTCTTTTTAACAAGCAACATGCTACATTCAAGTGCTTATGTTACCGTTAGTTCTGTTTTATCAAGCAACGTTACTGAAGAGTGTAACGTGTAAGTTGAAATCTTGAGCTAAAGATCAAGAAACTATCATTATGACAAGGTATGATTTTCATGACTGCATTGAGACCTTTTATTTGCTAGAATAACTCCACAAAACTGTACTTAATAATTATGTACCTGTTGCATATTTTTAGCCTACACTGAATAATTGACGTCAATGTCCTTGTAGTGAGATGAAACTGGTTGCAAACATTTTCCTTCTTAGACAAGACCGTTTACTCAAATGCATCAACACACATTTCTCTGTCCTTCAGCTATTTAACTTCGTTCGTTATTCAAGGGCGAAACAATTGAATTCAGAGTTGAAGAACTATTGGATTTGCATGAACGTCCCATTTGTCTTCCCAATTTCTTCATATGTGGGTGGATCTTCATAATGTTGTAAATTTGTTTCTTTGTGGTGTATATTTGGATTTTATTGTTTCACATTGGTAGAGAATTGTTTGTTGAGTACGTTGAATAGCAGGATGGCACTTTATTCAACAGGGAAGATGATCACTAAAAAAGCAACGTGGGCCTTGTGATTAACTACGGCACTAGCTACTAGCTGTCTTGCATGCATTTATGTTTCTAGATACACATTCTCTAGTTCAAGGGAAGCAAACAAAACATCAGATACAAAAATCCATGCATCCAGCTCGGGACCGGCAGTAAATCTCAAGGAAACAAGCTGGAGCAATCTCTAGCGGGCATATTTGGCTGCAACTGAAACATCTTCCAGTTAAACATCTGGCTTTGCCTCCTTCTGACAGAGCTGCAGGTTCAGGAATGATAGAGAATGAGACCTGCCTACTTCATTTGATACCTTGATGATTCTCTTTAACTAATAGATCGTCAACATATTCTGTGATTGTCCTGTACCATCTGTGTTGCATATGTTGGCACTAAGTAATACATCAACCCGCAGATTCATGAATATATTCACAGGGGCAGTCCTCTCCCAATTCGTGTGCTAGTGTATAAGGAATTTCAGAAGGAAGGTAAACAACTGATTGTCCTTACATAATTTCTTTATCACCGGACTAGTAGAGACGGAGATCATGGGTGGCTAGGCCTGGTTGCCTACTTGTTTAGGAGGATTGGGTAGTAGACACTAGTACTGAATATTGCTGGACTCATTTCAATAGACATTACCTAACAAAGCAACGAGAAAATTCATGGTTCGATCCACCACGAAATTCCGCCCGCTCATTGATTTTGCAAGCCCGAGTACATGACGACATGGAGTTTGCAGAACATCAGGATTCAGCTTGAATTAGCAAAATCAGAATTCAGTTACAGGCCGCGTCCAATGCGGCCCCACCTGTCGGTACGTCTCCTTCGATCGTCCCCGCTCAAACTTTTCCGCACCCGGCCGGAAACCCTCGCCGCCTCCACAGACTGATCATGCCGACGCTACCGGGGGAGCTTCTCGAGGAGATCTTCCTCCGCCTCCCTCCGGACGAGCCCGCGTGCCTCGTGCGCGCCTCCCTAACCAACAAGCTCTGGCGCGGCCTCCTCACCGGCCCTGCCTTCCGCCGCCGGTACCGCGACTTCCACGGAGCTCCACCCATGCTCGGCTTCTTTCATCCCGGTCGCCCACTCTTCGTCTCCACCACGAGATTCCGCGCACGCGTCCCCGACGATCGACGCGATCCGTTGGACTGCCGCCATGGCCGTCTACTCCTTGGGCATCGCCATCTTCAAAACATGTCGCTCGTCGTTGTTAACCCCATGACCGGCTGCTGCAGCCACCTGGGCGCGCCCCCGTACCAGAGCTACGGCGCCGCCGTGACCGGCTGCGACCACGGTGGTCCTTTCCGGGTGGTCTCCGTTGGCCTGAAGATGAATCCTCACGGTGATACTGTTGCAACCGTGTGGCTATCCTCGCCGGAGAGGGAGACGGGTAACTGCAGCAAGCCGTCGACATCGGATGTTCATCCCGGCGACTGCGAGCGGGTCGAGGCGTGCTCTGGATTTCATATTCAGACCTGAGCTCCAACTGCTTATCAATGATTCATGTGCCTCTAGACGTGGTTCCTACAGATTCCACTTACCTTGTCACGTTAGAGGATGGAAGTTTGGGGTTTGCATTAGTGGACGAGTTAACCCTCCACCTGTGGTCAAGACAGCAAGGTTCCGGCGGAGTTGCGTCCTGGACTAAATGTAAAGTAATCAGTCTCAAGGAATTTCTCCCTTTTCGAAAATGCAGAGATCATTGGACTTAGATTGATTGGATCTGTGGAGGGTTGTGGTATCATTTTTGTGACCACGGACATTGGCATTTACGAGATTAACCTCAAGACTCTAGAGTGGAAGAAGATATGGAATAGAGACAAAATCCAGACTTTAGTTCCATACATGAGTTTTACACTCCGGAAGGTATATATCTGTATCTCATTCGTTTTTTGGTTCGGGAACAACTCTTAATGAACCAAAAAACTGATTGAATGTTTTGATCATATCAAAAGTAGGATTTGATGGAAATATTTGTTTGCAGGACTATGATGTGACGCACTGACAACATATGGTTGAAGATGCTTAGGGCAAGAGCAAAGATGTTATTATTCACTATTCAGTATAGCTGTTTTGGTACAGTGGTGCTTGTTTTGTCACAGTAGTGTTGCCCTTTTGGCTTTTGTCAGTAAGCTTGATAATATATTCATGTTGTAGTGCTTAAGTGGGTGAATGGATTTCATGTAATGAACCTATCATTTTGTTGCAGTAGCGGTAACCATGTGCTCCATTCCTTTATTTTCTTGGAAAAAACATCTGAAGATAGTTACTTAGTCTTCCCATGTTGAAACACTACAGTTTGCTCTCCCATCTTTGATCCAATCTCTAAATTCATCTCCCCAAAAGAAATAACTGATGAGCAGATGGCGAGGGCACGAGCTAGTGGGACAGTTTGAGACATAACAAGCATATACTAGTCAAAGCATGGGCAAACATTGCGCCTAATTAAGATTGTTTAAAAAAGAAATTGGACAAGGAACCACAATTAGATCAACTCTAGGCCTGATAACAGTAACAAAAACAATGTATACACCTCAAGTTACAGGTTTTCAGCAGTGTATGAACAAACTCCAGAACCAATATCTGACGGAGTAAATGGTCACCGTGATTGTGATAAGAGAACCGAATTTGCAGGAATACAAAAGGTTAGGTTCCACTTTATGATACTGTATTACCATAGAATGCATTGAAATGACAATCTTGCAGCAGTAAATTCCATGTATCCATGTAAGCGACACACCATACAGTAACCAACTGCAATTAGTATAAGCATACATGAGAAAATGAATACAAATCAGACTTGGTTGCAGTAATTTCATGTCAGGCACATCCAGGTCTCTCATAATTTTCTACTAGGGGACAGTGCTCTTACTGATGGATTCCCTTGCACAGAGGCTGCAATACTTGGTGTAGTATCGTCAGGATTCAGATTTGTTAGAGCCTGAAGCTGGGAGGCAAACGAACAAAAGATAACCGTGTAAGACATTATAACAGCTTCTGTGGCAGTGTGACCAAGAACATTGTCCTAACAAGTTTTTGGCCAACAGTGCTCATGCTAGTAGACTGCACTGTCCATGTAGTTTGGTCACAGAGTAGTGGAAGGCTCTAGCGATCATCGCAAGTGTTTTGGTTTATTATATTTTGAGGTGTGGAAATCTTGGTGTAAAACTCTGAACCTGCACACTGTACATGGCTGAGCTCCTTTGATTGTTTTCTTTTCATCTGTAGGCTATGCATTATACTGACATCACAATTTTTCTAGTTCGTAACTGAGATGGATCCTGCCTGCCATTTCAGGTACTGGTTTCTATCACACAAGACCAAGTTGGTTAATTCCAAAGATCACTAGATCAGTATTTCACTCCGTGTACTTATTTAACTCTGTATTTGTCTTGATTTTGTTTGCACTATATGAATTGTTCTTGGAGGCACACTAAAAAAACTTCTTAATTAATGAAAATAGGCAATTTTCTAGCATAGTTCAAAATTAAGTGACGTATGTAATATACTCGCTCTATATTTCATTATTTTATACGCAGCCCAAAGCTAATATATGAAGTATATAGTTGAAGACTTGCTGGGTGTAAGTGGAGTCCCTATAGGATATACCCCAATAATTCTTGGACAGAGAGTCACGTTGCCTTCCGTGGACTTTGATACCATTGGCTGGCTGGTTACACACACGACTCGGAGTCCTAAAAACAAAAACTCGGGTTAGGTGTAGATCACGATCATAGACATATATAATTAGTTTCTGGTTACAGACGACTCGGAGTCCTAAAAACAAAAACCCAGGTTAGCTGTAGATCACGAAGATAGACATATATATAATTAGGTTGGTTTCTCTCACAGGCGCACGGCCAAGGCACTACCTCCAGAGCGTAGCTAGGGAACCGGCGGGGTCTGTAGGAGAGCGGCGATCACCCGCGGCACAGCTACGACACTCGCCTCCGCCCAAAGCATCCCACCACAAACCGCACTACACACATCAGTTGTCGAGGAAGACGCGCGCGGCGGCGCAAATGGTGATGATGGAGAGGCAACAAGATCAGCCCATCAACATGACAGCTGCTCTTGAGGCACTGGCTCCCTTGATGAACAACCCACGACGGGTCGTCGTCCAGGTGGAAGCTTCCACCACAGTGGTCATTGTGCTGCTGCTCCTGCAGCTCATCCTTGGTTCCTTCAGACGGCAGACGAGCAACGCCTGGGTCCAAGGTGGAACCTGGGTGACGTACACTCTGTCATTCCCAGCTATAGCCTTCAGCCTGGGCATGATGCAGTCCTCTCCGGTGAAGAATATCTTGTACCCAATCTGGGCTATCTCCTTGCTGCTGGCTGCCGGGTGCACCAACGCCGTCAAAGTCTACGACCTCGGTGAGAACAAGGAGTGGAAGCGGAGCTGCTTTAACTACTTCCAGTATGTCCTCTACTCTTCACTTATCATCGCGCTACTTATGCCCGGTAGGCTGGACTTCAAGATACATCTTGACGATATCCAGAAAAATAAAAATCGTGCATTTCAAAATCTCAAGTCTCCTGGATTTGTGTTTGTGTTTCTAGCTGCCATTATTAGTTCTACAGCAATATTTGGGAGAGAGGCTGCCTGCCTATTAGTTGATAGGGGGATGTTTATCACTACAAGAGTTTCCAGGTTCATGAACAACCTACCAGCTAGTGATGACGGGTTCGATCCAGTGAGCATGAAAGGCTACAGGTACCCTGTTCGCTTCACTGGTAAAGGTACTGATGACCAAGCAATCACCATCGACCAGATCTGGCAGTGTGAAGGCAGGCTCCTCCATGGCTCAGCTGGAAGTAGTACAGATCACCGCTGCAAGGGACTCAAGGACGTGTGTTTAGCCCACGCCATGTTCCAGCTACTGAAGCGTCGCTACTACGGGATGACATGCACCGAGGAACACCTTGATGAAACCCGTGATTTTGTCTTGAAGGGATTGCTGCGTGGTGCAGATGATGACTATGAGAGAGCCTTCAGGATTGTTGAGGTGGAGTTGGGATTTTGCCATGACTATTTCTTCTCCAAACATGCTTTCATATTTCCAAATGAGTTACTCTTCTTTGGTCTTTTTGTGATAAGGTTTAGCCTCATTCTCGTGGTTGCATATTTTGTTTGGGTAAACACACTATCTTTCAAGACATACACCGCTATCATTCAAGTGCACAACAGAAGGGCCGACGACAGGATCACTATCCTTATTTTGGCCACCATCCTGCTGATAGAACTACTGCAAGCTGCATTCTATGTGGCCTCAGATTGGTGCAAGGTGTCGGTTGCTTGTAGGTATGTTTCAGGACCTTGGTATAAAGACAATGCTTTCTTTGAGAAGCTTCTGGAATATCTTACCAGAATTACGTTGTTCCGGTACTGAAAAATGGAATTGACCAATACTCGGTATTGTCAAAACTCACTGCTGCTGATATGGCTGATGAAAGCGACCTACAGGCTGCCAAGCTGGCTATTGTTAGGACCCTAAGATCATGTGATGGTTTACCAACTAATGGAGAAGGGTCACTAAGCAGGAATGGTGTGTTTGCAGAGTTTTCTTGGGCATTGCAGGGTCAATCTCACACAAATATCATGTTAGTTTGGCACATCGCGACTGAGCATCTGAATGCAACATCTGGAAATGAGGAAGAAACAGAGTTCCACAGGAAAGTCTCAGTCAGCCTATCAAGATACTGTGCGTACCTGTTGGGCTCCGCCCCGGAACTGCTTCCGGGGTACTTTGGAGATGCAAGGTTTGCCATGAGTGGTGTAAAGAAAGATCTAACATCCCAGGATAGTTTACAAGACCGAGAGGAAGATGGGAGCATCCTCATGACAGGCATGAAACTTGGAAAGCAACTCGAGGGCATGACAGGCACTACTGATCGCTGGAAGGTACTGGCAGATTTCTGGACAGAGAAGATTTTATATGTGGCTCCGTCGGATAATGTTAAGGCACACATGGAACGTCTCGCTAAAGGAGGGGAGTTTCTGACGCACATCTGGGTCCTCCTTACTCATGCTGGAATCCACAAGATTAACAGGGAGGAAGATAGGAACACCATGCCCAGCCAACCATCCCAAGCAAGTGTGTAGTCTCTATTCTGTCTGTTATCTTGCGTGCGTTCTTGTCTGTTTTCTACCCTTCGATTTACTTGAAAATTCTGTGTATGCTGTATTCTGTGATCAGTGTGGCGCTCCTCATCCAGTTGGTGTGCGCCATCTTTACCATTGATCGATGTATCATTTCGCTATCCACATACTAGTATGTAACAAGGATTGTAGCCTTGCATTTATTAATATGAGTGGAATGAATTTCCCGTAATTGTTGTTTTCACGTACTTGACGTTATGAGACCTGATTACAATTCTGTTCTGTTCTTTCAGAGTATAAAGACGCTACTAATGATGCTTCAATAGTTTATCAAACTAGATGGTTAAGCGCGCTTGCCTAGCAGCCCACAACACGTTTGTATTTTGTTCTAGGGTCGTAACAGTTATTATTTTTGTATTTTTCGGTTTAGAGCTTCTAATTATAAATAAAAAGGGATATATGGTGTCATGGTGAACAGGGGCGGTGGAACATTGGGTTCAGTCTTTCGCCTTTTTGGACCGTCCGCCTACTTTCTTATACGTCACCTAGCGAGGCAGCAACCTTTACCACCCTTAGGCCATCCTGAACTAGCTAGTTAGTATATTCCTAACACCTATATGTCGGCCCAGTGGGAACTGGGGTATCAAGAGCCCATTCCCCCCAGGCCTCGCTCGTGGGCCAGACGGACGAAACGACTAAGGACCAAGCGTCATCGCCTGGCGGGACCCTTGAGAGGCGATTCCCCTCGAGGGGCTGAAGAGGAAGCGAGGGCCTCAAGGGACCCCTCGCCTCAGGGGGTCCTCCCCCCGAGGAACCAACCCGCCTGAGGAAAGTCTAGCAGGAATCTCCCCTCAGGCCTGGAGGGAAACGTCGTCGCCAAGGAAGCCCGGCAGAGCGCACGTGACCTCTGCCACGCTCGTGCAGTGGCGCTCACACCCCCGTCGCTGTCCCTGGCGATAAAGCTATCAACAAATCTGCTCCGCCTGCTGCACAGCTGTGAGGACCTTCTACACTGACGATAAAGCAGGTGGACGGCGCAAGCCTCCAACGGAGATCGTCATCGCGGGCTCCACCTCAGAGACTGCCCGCTCTGCGGATAGTACGAGCGCGGTCGGCCGCCGGTCGGCAACGGCGCCACCTTTATCAGCAATGGACCGAGTCCATGGACGAAGAGAGCGCGGTGGACTCGCGCTCCGCTCCGCCACTGGCAAGTGGGAGCCACCTTGAAGGCCAAGCCGAAGGAGAAGGCCCGAGTCGCCTATAAAAGGGGAAGACATCCGTCGTAGCAAGGGTCGGCCCTTTGCGTGCAAAACTCCCTTGTAAACCCTAGCAACTCTGGTTAGGTTAGCCTCTGTCCGGAGGAGGAAGAAGATCATCGCTTCCCTCCTCAGGCAAGAACTGTCTCAAGGGGGCTTCCGGCGAGCTCAATTGTATTGTAACCTCCCATATATAATACAGACAGGCAGGAGTAGCGGTCTTACCTCCTCACGAGGGCCGTGAACCTGGGTAAGGGACGGTGTCTTCCTTGGTCGGGTGTGCATCTTCTTCGGGTCCGGCGAGCAACGTCGCGGAGCCACTTGAGGGTCTAGACCTCCGCGTTCAATCCCCTCTCGAACTACACTTCAGGAAGTGACTACCCCCGATTCCTGGGAGTCATAACCCGACACTATGCTTAACTGAGAAAATCGATGTATTTAACGTTGGATTTTGTATAAAGCGTATATGCTTGCGTCAAAATATACTTTTTCTTGAGATGTAACTATGATGATAGCACTTCTAAATATTTTTGTATATGCTGCAGCAGCATTTGCAATGAGCAATACAAACTTCCTTCTAGTTCTTAAGAGAAAAAATGATGAAAGCAGGAACTTAGAGTAGTGAATTAAAGAAGTTTAGTTACCCACCTTGAGATATATAGCTCCATCACTCCATGTCTTTTGTCAAACTGAAGCTTTATCATGCAAAATAATAAAAATGCAATGCATAACAAATGCAAGTAGCCATAAATTATTTGGAACACCCTTTTTAAAAACTTGCAACACCCATTTTTATGAATATATATACAAAAATGAAAAGGCTTCAACAATGCTAATAAATGTTTAAAATTTCGCATGGTGCTACCTCTTGCCAGCCAACATAAAAGGGTTCCTACTTTGGAAAGAAGTTTGCACACCAGCAAGATAGAGCCGATCTAGGTAACCAACTATTAACTATCAACCCTTCACAAACCTGTACATAGAAATAAGTACTATCAACTATCAACACAATATTGTTGATATAAATAAGTAGTACAAGAAAAACCTTCCACATGCAGTATTGGTCTAGTACATTGTGCATCTTCTTCGGGTCCGGCGAGCAACGTCGCGGAGCCACTTGAGGGTCTAGACCTCCGCGTTCAATCCCCTCTCGAACTACACTTTAGGAAGTGACTACCCCCGATTCCTGGGAGTCATAACCCGACACTATGCTTAACTGAGAAAATCGATGTATTTAACGTTGGATTTTGTATAAACGTATATGCTTGCGTCAAAATACACTTTTTCTTGAGATGTAACTATGATGATAGCATTTCTAAATATTTTTGTATATGCTGCAGCAGCATTTGCATTGAGCAATACAAACTTCCTTCTAGTTCTTAAGAGAAAAAATGATGAAAGCAGGAACTTAGAGTAGTGAATTAAAGAAGTTTAGTTACCCACCTTGAGATATATAGCTCCATGTCTTTTGTCAAACTGAAGCTTTATCATGAAAAATAATAAAAAATGCAATGCATAACAAATGCAAGTAGCCATAAATTATTTGGAACACCCTTTTTAAAAACTTGCAACACCCATTTTTATGAATATATATACAAAAATGAAAAAGCTTCAACAATGCTAATAAATGTTTAAAATTTCGCATGACGCTACCTCTTGCCAGCCAACATAAAAGGGTTCCTACTTTGGAAAGAAGTTTGCACGCCAGCAAGATAGAGCCGATCTAGGTAACCAACTATTAACTATCAACCCTTCACAAACCTGTACATAGAAATAAGTACTATCAACACAATATTGTTGATATAAATAAGTAGTACAAGAAAAACCTTCCACATGCAGTACCAGTTTTGTACCAAAGAAACATAGGGGACTTGACCTAAAGCAATAGCCTCATGACCTGCTCCAACAAAATGAGCACAATATTAATTCGCAATTAGATCAAGAGGCCAACACACCAGACACCACCAAAAGGCATATGGACATGGTATACACAATACCTTCTTTCGTGCGTGCTAACCGAGCTGCTAGCAGAATTTTAAAAAATTACAGAGTAACCTAACATGCTAGCTTATTGATGTTCAGAAGCAAACCCAGCCATAAAGAATTATTAATCTTTAGAATAATGTATGTATAGTAGATGTTAGCAAATATGTACATTGTGCTAGCTTTTTGTCACTGGTTTAAGCTTCTTTTGTACTGGTCTAGTATGGTATTGTGACACCTGAGTTAAAATATATTCACAATATCATCTCCATCATTTTCGGTCCAGTCCTTAACTCCCAATGCTTATGCCACTCAAAGGGTTGAATCAGAAATCTTACCAGCGTCTCAAGGATGTGCCTCGTCAAGTGGTCATCATGGCCGAACGCAATCACCGGATAATACAATCTCCACTGCGGACTACTCCCTCCGTTCCGAAATATATGACGTTAAAGGATTTGTGACAAACCCCAGAAAATCGCCCAAATGACTTATGTGTACCGACTCAATTGCAAATATTACATCTAATGCCATCCCGCAGTGAAAAACCGCTTCGCCCAACTGTGATTTCAAATTGCTGAGTCTTCTTCCTCCTCGCCTCAAATAGATCTCGCATCGTTGCACAGCTCGCGTCGCTGCACAGGTCGCCTCGCCTCTCCCAGATCCACAAGTTGCTGCACATCTCTCCATCTCCTCGCCACCGGTTGCATCTCCCCATCTCCTCGCCACAGGTATCATCTCCCCATCTCCTCGCCAAGGTTCTAGTCCTTGCCCAGTTGGAGCTCGCCTAGATTCTGTCAAAATCACAACGAATTTGGCTCAGTATAGGGAGGAAAGGGAGGAGTTCAGTACAGGGAAGAGTAGGAGCAATACTCACAGTTACAGGCGCCCAAGAGCCTAGGCCGCTGCTGCTTTGGGTCCTCGTTGGAGATCGTCAGCGGAACCTGAGCCTAGCTACTCACAGTTACATGCGCCCAAGAGCCTAGGTCGTTGCTGCTTTGGGTCCTCATTGGAGATCGTCACTATCTGCTCTAGGTCGCAGCAGCTGCTCTGTTCCAAGTCCAGAACGTTGCTGCTCTAGTTCCACTTCGTTGCTGCTCCTGTGATAGAAAACTCCAGGTCCTCTCCGGCCAAGTTACTCACCCAGCACCTCGCCGTCCTGCTGCTCCTCTGCACAAAAACTTCAGGTTAAGTACCAGATCAATTCAAGACCCATATCAAGCACCTGTAGAGCACCTGGCCAGAGAAGAGCGTCGTCGGACCATGTCCTCCTCGCCTAGCACCTCGCTATCCTGTGCGTCACAACCAGCAGCAGAAACAACATAACAATAAAACATCAGCAACAATGGTATTGCCGGACCTGAATTTTAGTCCACCTGAGATACAAGAAGAACAAATTCTTCAAATAGATGAAAATGTAATGGGAGAAAATGTAGTACCTGCAATGGATGAAGATGGAGATGCAATGGATGAGGAGGCAATCCCTGCAAATGATGAAAATGGAGCTGCAATTGATGAAGACGCAGTACCTGCAATGGATGAAGATGGAGATGCAATGGATGAGGATGCAGTACCTGAAAATGATGAATATGCAGGTGCCGAAACTGAAAATAAGTTCCAGTACAGTAATTCCTTCATTACATACTCCATTAACTGAAAAAGTAACAATGGACATCATAAGGAGTTGCTGCTAGCACTTGCTAACAAGTTTCTATACAGTAATTTTTTGTTTTATTTCTTGTTGTAGGCGTGCAACAAGCAAAGAGGAAAAGAAAGTTACTTACTGACCAACAGAAATATGTTGCCTGTGTGGCAATGCATTTTCTTTGCATGAGCAATGGTGGGAAGTTTAAGAGAAGTGACAAAAAGGTTGCTGAATTTTTCAAGCAGATATACAGGCTATCCAACGGATTTGGAAGACTGCCATGCGACAAATAGCAAATGGTTTGGAGGTTGATGTCTCAAACAAAAGAAAAGGCAGGTGCGGAAGGAAGCCAGCTGATATTAATCTAGCTCTAATCCCAACTATCCCATTGAACAACAAATCTACTATAAGGGCATTGTCTTGGCAGCTAGGATCAGCCCCACTACATTGTTCCGGAAGATCACCATGCAGGAAATAAAAATGGTCTCGAATACCGTGAAGCCAGCTCTAACAGAAAAGCATAAGAAAGACGAGAGTGGAATTTTGCTTCTCGATGATTGATGAGGAAACAAAAGCAAATGCAAGACCGTGGTTCACCAACATGCACATGTTTGTGCATATTGATGAAAAATTCTTTAACATGACAAAAGTAAACATAAACTATTATCTCCTAGCTGACGAAGAAGAGCCTACAAGACATATTACAAACAAAAACAACATCGGGAAGGTAATGTTTCTGACAGCTTTAGCGAGACCTAGATTCGATCATGCCGGAAATGAAACTTTTTTTGGAAAAATTGGTTGCTGGCCTTTTGTTAAAGAAGTTCCAGCAGCTAGGAGGAGTGAGAACAGACCTAAAGGAACACTAGAGACTAAATCAGTAAAAGTTAATCACGAAGTGATGCGAGAGTTCCTAATTGAGAAGGTTTTGCCCGCAATAGTAGCAACTTGGCCACATAAGGAAGCTCGAGAAGTAATTTTTATCCAACATGATAATGCCAGATCTCACATTTTACCTAATGACCCAGAGTTCATGGCAGTTGTGGCAAAGACAGGACTCGATATCCGACTGATTCAACAGCCAGCATGCAACCCAGATCTAAATGTCCTCGATCTTGGGTTCTTCAACTCAATACAATCTCTAACAGATTGTAGAACCCCAAGAACACTTCAAGACCTAATTAAAGGAGTTTTGGAAGAATTCGAGGGCTATGATTCATGTAAGCTCAACAGGATTTTCCTAACCCTACAGTGCTGCATGATGGAAATTCTGAACCATGGTGGAGGAAATTGCTACAAAATCCCTCATGTCAATAAAGAAAGGCCGGAAAGAATTGGGCGACTCCCTCTAAGGCTACAACTTCCAGCAGAAGTCTATGCTCATGCCCTATAGGTGCTAGGCAGATAGCGAGGAGAAGCTACAACAAGCAGTGCAAGCACATCAGTTGCTACTTCTACGGCTGCTATCACTGCTTGCTGAAACTAAAAACAGGATGCTAATGCTAAATGTTCATGTGTGTGTTATGTGTATGGCTACTGCAAATTTGTTGTTGTGTTGTGTTTAAACAGTACAAGCAATGGATACTTCTAATTTGTGTTGATATGTGTGTTTATTGTAGACATACTCCTAGTATTAACAAGCAACTTATAGGCCAAGAAAGAATAAATATTATACTCATGGTATTATAGAAGTGCAAATATTATAGCAGTGCAATACTAAGCACAAAAACAACAAACACATACTCCTGGTATTAACAGGCAACTTATAGGCCAAGAAAGAACAAATATTATACTCCTGGTAGTGCAATACTAAGCACAGAAACAACAAACACATACTCCTGGTATTAACAGGCAACTTATAGGCCAAGAATTTCAAACAAGCAAGCACAAATACTGTAACAAGAACCTGCAGTTAACATACAGAGAGATGGAGAACATAATCAAGCAAGCAAGCTCACGGAGTATTACTCCATCACCTCAAATTTGGAGTATCGCAGGAAGAGCCTCACTAACATACAGAGAGAGCACTACATCACCTCAACACGATGTCGTCGCTGGAGAAGGAGGGCATAAGCTCGCCAATGCCGAACACGCTGCCGCTGGACTCGTTTGTCTTCGGCGAGCCAGTGCCAGGGTGGAAGGAGGGCAGGAGCGGAGGACGGAGGTCGAGGACGCCGCCACGACGTGCGACGACTCCTCGCACGATTCGCAGGAGGTGGCGTTGGAGGACGAGCCGTTCTTGGACCCTGCGGCCGGCGGCGGCGCCCGCGGGAGGCGCTTGGCGACCTCGGCACCCGCCCCCAGGATCCGGACGCGGACGCGCTCCCCGAGCTCCTCGCATACGGCGCGGGCGGCGGTGGCGTCTGGGGACTCTACGGGGCGCATCTTCTCGGCGACCGGGCGCGGGCCCCGGTGGCGGAGCGTGCCGTCCGAGAGCAGCTGGCGGGTCTTGACGAGGAGCGCGCCGCGGCGGTTGCGGATGCGTACGGTGGCGACATGGACGCCGCGGAACCGCGGCTCGCCGACGGCGTCGGAGCCGGCCTTCTTTTTCCTCACGGGGACCGACGAAAGGCGGGGCATGGACCACGTCACCCAGATCCGGGTGCTGTTCCACATCCAACGCCTCCACCTCCCAGATTCAGCGCTGGGGAACGCGGATCCGGAGCCTCCGTCGCCCAGAGGCATGTCACCGGCACTAAAAATGCAATCTTGACCAGCAGATCCATGGTGCAAGCGGGGCTCGAGGTGTGCGAGACAAAACACTGCGGTTGGGAGAAGGGGAGTGGCGAGGAGCGGTGGGGAGCGGTGGGGGCGTGGCGGTGGGGATCCGAGGAGGGCATCAGCGGCGATCGACGACAACGGCGGGGAGCGAGAGAGAGCGGGCCAGCGTGGACTGGGGAGCGAGAACGATGGAGATTGTCTCGCACGATTGTCTGCGCGAATGGTCCGGAGTGCGGGATGGTATTTCGGGAAACAGAAAAAGTTTCCTAACGTGACGAAGTTTGTACACCAAATCGTCTAACGTCGTACATTTTGGAACGGAGGGAGTATATGTCATCTTGGATCTCCGATTTGATCTTGCGGCCTGCTGCCAAGGCGTGATGTACGGCGGTGGTTTCAATGGTGCAGCAAGGCGATCTCCCCCGGCCCGAGCTCCTACACGACCTTCCCTCCTTCTTCGCCGCCTTCCTCCCGGTAGAAGATGAACTAGTCCCCCGCGCTGCCCTCCCAGCGGAGACGTCATGGGTGAAGAAGAGGGGAGGCTATCGGGGCCTAGGGTGGGTGATGAGGTCGTGAAAGTGCGGCCGCAAGCAGGGCAGAACTGACGGTGTAGAGTGTAGACATGAGAGCGACGGGTTGTAGATCGCAAGTGGAAAAAACTAGTCCTTGGCAGAGTTTTCGTCTACCGTGGGTTTTTTCCTTTAGGGTGAAAAAATTAGATCTGTCATTGTGGATGTGGCTTTAGGGAAGAAAATACTTGCAAAGACAGCAAGAACAGAGTGCCAGCAAGGCCTACCGTCACTGTCTCGCCGGCCCCACCAACCGTGGAGCTAGTCGAACCGAACCGTCAGAAGACAAGGCACAATTGACAATCCCATTTCCATCCTCCTTCCCCCAAACCCAAAGGCCCAAATCCTCGCCGCCTCCACTAGCCGACCATGACGCCGCAGATGCCAGAACCGGCACCGACGCTGTCGGGCGATCTTATAGAGGAGGTCTTACTCCGCCTCCCGCCGAACGAGCCCGCGTGGCTTGTGCACGCCTCTCTCACCAACAAGTTCTGGCTCGTCCTCCTCACCAACTGGCTTCCACAGTTCCACGGTCGCTATCGCGACTTCCACGCAGGGGCGGACGCAAGAATCACTAATTTTCTGTGTTAGGGGGGAGGGCGGTTAGAGTAATCAAATCAAAATTTGCACTGTTCAAAAAAATTAAAGGTCCCCTGTCTCCGCCACTGCTTCCACGGAGCTCCCCCATGCTTGGCTTCTTTTATTCCGTGACCCCATGCATAGCCCTTCTGGGCGAAAAACCCGAACCACTCTTCGTCTCCACCACAAGATTCCGCGCACGAATTCCTGACGACAACTGCCGCCATGGCCATGTTGTCCTTGGGTATGGATGTCGTCCACACATGTCACTCATCGTTTTGGACCCCATGACGGGCTGCTGGTGCGACCTGGGTGCGCCCCCATACCCATACCACCAGAGCTATGGGGCCTCCGTGCTCTGCACCGTGACGGCCTGCGATCACCGCGCGTGTCACGACGGTCATTTCCGGGTGGTCTCTGTTAGCCTGAAGATGAATCCTCATGGTGATACTGTTGCAAGCATGTGGATATTCTCGCCGGAGACAGGCTACTGGATTTCTTATGTGGCAGATGTCATTAGCAGGTAGTTTTTTTATTTTGTGTTTTAAGGCGGTCGTCCGATTAGATAGAATAGAGTGTTATGTACAGAATTTTGAGCTAGCAAAAAATCCTTCTACAAGCAAAAAACAACAAAAACTAGTCTTCAGGATCTTGCGTGTGGGCGAAAGCCCGCATCGCCAACTTCTCCCACACTAAATCCGTCACCTACGAAGGCAAGATTGCCACATTGCAATAAGTCCACATGTTCCTCTCCTTCCCTTTCCGCGCCATCGAGTGGATGATGGTCTCACCAGCCGCTCTCCTAGTCTCGTGTGAAAAACCCACAAGTGCTCGGCATGACAACAACCAACATCGATCAGCAACACGCATATCTCTCTTCTTCGAAGCAGCTCTACATCCCATCTGGGTGACGTAAACTTAAGCCCCACAATCACAGAAAGCACCTCCTCCTAACAATCCCAAGGAGGAGTTCCCAAACATCATGAGCTTCATCAACAAGCCACCCCGGGGCCATCTGCCGCTCCATCCTGGACCCTAACGTCGTCTTCTTCTTCTTGGTCTTCTTCACGGCGAGGACGAGGTCGTCAATGGCCGCCACCTCCTGGTCCGAGAAGGGTCGGTCCGAAACGTCTAACAAGGCCAAGAAGTCCTCTCGCCGGCGTCCCGAGGGGTGTGCCTACTCAGGCAGCGAGACAAGACGGCGCGCCAAGCCCTTCCTGGTAGGTGTTTTGGTTGTGCTTTGTTGGCTCTTGTCACTGGTTTGTTGATATTCCGGTTTTGCCCATGTGTGCGGAAGGGTGATGTTGTAATGAACTGCAGTTAAAGCATGGCTGGGCACTTGCTCTTGCTGGGTAGGAGCATTAATTACAGGCTGAAGATCCTTCTTCTTGCTAGAACGTTATTTTCCTCAAGTAGATGGTATTAGCCTGTAGATGTTGCTCTATTGTAGTATTGTTCGCTTTCATTTTTTGGATGCTTGCAGCCAGTATACTATCTGGTGGTTTGTTTAATGGCTACTCTAAGCAGCAATATGGGTGTTTGAAACAAATGTTACAGCAGGGCGCTTGATTTCTCATCCTGTTTCTTTTGTCAGCATAAGTTTGGTGATTTTCTCGGGTTGTCTGTATGCGCATAAGGATGATCGTGTAATAAGCTCCAGTTTTTTTTTCTTTGCCATGTTGAGTCGCCCAGAAAGATGATGATGATTGTTACTGGCCTTTTTTCGCGTTGGTTTGAGCTAATGAATAAGTGAGCCACTGATGAATGTTTAAAGATGGCCTTTTTGTGACAGTCAGATATAGAGGTCGGGTCCCATTTGTTTTTTATATGACACCCTCTTAAAATTTTGTTTCTTATTTGACACCGATGAAAATTTTCTTTCCTATATGGACTCTCTTTAAAATTTCTTTCCCTATATGACACTTTAGTGCATTTTATTCAAAAAAAAAACAAAAAAAAGACCTTTTTACCCCAGCATAATCACCATTCACCATTAAGCGGACTGACTGCATAGCGAACTGCAGAACGGAAAACACACTAATCAGTCACCCGTGTACTCTTTCCAAAAACACCGTCGCCACGTCATTTTCACATTCACCGTCCCCCGATTTGCCGCCACCGCCGGCCGGCCACGAGCATCACGCCCGACGCGCCCGTCCGACGCTGCTCGCGCTGCCGCTCTGCACGCAGCCACCACGCGCCAGGACGCCAGCCCGCCGTACGTAGACCAGCCACCACGGGCCTGATGTTGTCCCTGCCCAATTCATCGGAAGAAAAGGTCAGCATTGCTTGACATTCATCACACGTTGTCTAATTTCTACCGTATCAAATTAGATTTTCCCCTCTTGTAAAGTTGCTGGCATGTACTGTAAGATTGATAATGTAGATGGAATTATTGCCTTTGGTAGTTGCTACACATGACAAGATTTGCATGCCCGGATGGTCGAGAATGTTATTCTACCAGAAGTATCTCGTTTGGTTGTCACACGTGCACGTGGATAATAAGTCAACGTGCATACACGTATGTATCGGCCAACTAATACAAACATACACCTATAAAATATTCTACTCCGTAACTGAATTAGTTGCCTTTAGACGTAGCTCGCCGGTGCTAGCTTTCTGAACATGGGCATGAGCTCATGCATGCAGGCTTGGGTGGATCGATTCATGGATTGCTAGCAAGCTTCGTTTATATGCACGTGTTAGCGATCTTCAACAGCCATATGATGTTCTAGCAAAGAGGAACATCTCCCAGTCATCATGTCTGCGAGTTTCAGGTTCAGACTAAGGAGAGTTTGCTCTTGTGCTCCATGGATTCTGCAGTCAGGATCCAGGCTCAGACTTTGGAGGAAAAAACCACTCCCCCACCTTCAAGCAGAGCTCCGAAAAAATTCCCCAAACCCTCGCCGCCGCCTCCACCACCATCGACCATGCCGCCGCCGCCGCAGCTGCCAAACGAGCTTCTAGAGGAGATCTTCCTCCGAAAATTCACAAACATCAAACCTGTCTTGTTCTGTTTCTGAGAAGATACATATTCTTGGCACCACTCAGACTAGGAATCAAATTCTTCAAATTGAGGACGGAGTCCACGGCCGGCTCGGTTGAGGCTCCAAAATTAAGCTCCAAAACCGTCAAGGTCAGGATCAAACTTGCACCGTTGCTGAAGAAAGAACAGAGTGCCATCAAATTCACTTCAGCGCCCTCACTGTCTAGCTGGCCCCACCCGCGTACACTGGCCAATATCCCCACTTCCCTCCTCCCCCGCTAGGCTGGACTGGGATTCAGTGACTCGCTGTAGGCCGTCATTTCGTAACTGGATCTTAGATCCACCTTACACTCCCCATCCAACGGTTCTAATCAAGCAATTCTCAAATTTTGTTAAATTTTTCTTTTTTGCTACGTTCAAAATACAAATTATTTTGATTGAAATTTTCGTACTTACAACATGATTTGCGTTGGCAACATGTCCAATTTTTTGTTTTGAATTCCTTGATGATTTAAAAATATTTTTAAAATCATCAAATAGGACCACAATTTTAGAATCGCTTGATTGGAGCCGTTGGATGAAAGATGTAGTGTGGATAGAGATCCAGCTACGACGTGACTGGCTGTAGGCCAGTCACTGAATCCCATGAATTTTCATGATGCTACAGACGCCGGCGACTTGTCTTCAGGTCTGGTGCTTATATGCCCGCTTCGATTCCGCGGTTCACATTCTGGGCTGTGGACATATCACGTACCCAGGTTGCTCCACAAGACGCCCACCTCAGGCTCGATCCATGGAAACATTAACATTGGACCAAGATGATGATGCTGATGAAACAATATCCACAACCTTCATGATGAATATCAACAAATAAATATACATTTGAAGAGGAATCAAAATAGACCAAATGTTGAAACGGATCATATGTCAGCAAGAATCTATTATATACTAAAAACAAAATGAGTTAGTTTTTGGAGCCACCACGTTAAGCCACATAGGTTAAAAATATATTATCCGTTGATTTTGGTTCTAACGTTTGAGATTAAAAGTTAAAAGATGAATAAGTTACGTACAAAATTAATTAGGTACAAAAAAAGTCATTCTCAGCACGATACCGAATATTACCCCGTTCCATCATTATTATTTATCTATTAGAAACCGGAGTCTGTTAAGAATTTGAGAGTTGTATCACGGGCAGATTTTTAGGGCGGTTGAGGAGATTTAAGCGTCCAGGCAGGCTACGATTAGGTCCCACAAAAAAAATACTAGAACCAAAAAGCTAACTCCATACCGGTAGCCTGATCGGTAAAAAAACTGATCGGAGTACTAGCTAACGCATGCATCAATGCATGTACATGTCAGGACAATAGTACAACAGTAGAACATTGCGGTCACATGTAAATGTAGTATGATTTGTAAGGGAAATTTTATTTTCGATATTGGAGTATATGCTTCGCCCCTGAAAAAACTATTTTGAAATGCCAAAATATTCTGAACAATCATTTGATGCATATCTCTCAGACATTCAATACATGCATGTCAAGTTTCATGGAAAAATGACATTTTTTATGACATGTAAAAAGAAGGTAATTTTTTTGTGAAGATCATTTTTAGCACCTAATTTTTATTTTTTACACAGGCGCAAAATAAATCGGTCTTCCGTGGGATGACTTTGTTAGCATAGAGAATGTCGACGCGAGAATTGTTTTGTCCAAATTTTCTGACATCTCACAAAACATTTAATATGCATTTAAAGGCAGCTAAATATAGTTTTTCCACGAGAGTCAAAATGTCAACCCCGATTTGTACCATATATGAATATCATCTATTGTGATATATACAATTAAATACATACATTGTGAAATAGAAAATAATCTTACTGTTTTAGAAAAATACAAGAGACATTTACTTCAAAGAGTATAAAAGAATTTGTGGCAAGCGTAGTGGTGCCAATGACACATGCTGAAAAGCCAAGTGTACGACCCTGTTAGTACCAAAATAAAAAGAATTAGACAGATACAACATGCTTATATTTTTTTTGTTACCATATCTACGAATACATTGTCATTGAAAATGTACGGAAAATGCAACAACACATTTGTGTACATGTATAGACAAAAAAATAACCCATGTATTAACATATTTATTTTGTTTTATCAACGCAATGTCGGTCATGATAAGCAGGGAGATCCTCATAGTTGTGCAAAAACCGCGTTGAGAATGGACATACCATACGTGCATAGTCGGAGCATAGTGCAAGTTAGGTGTGCCTCTGCACTCAGGTTTGGACCATAAATTTAGTATTTTTCCAACCCAAGCACCACGTTAATCCACGTGATCTAAATTATTTTAATGGTTAGATGTAAATTTTATGGCCACCATTTAATTATACATTAGTCATAACACATATCATACATTTATGTTTGGCACAACTCAATTTTGGTGGTCCGTATGTAAACCCTACGTGTGAAAGGGAAAAACTATGTGTGTGTGTGCGAGAGAGATTGAATTTCAATAATGATATCAGTAATATTTTTGACAATGTCCGCTGATCTTTTATGTCTTGCACTAATCAATGTCGTAAGATAAGAAAATCTTTTGCGTCTACTCACTTGAAGTAAGTTGCAAAACAAAGGCGATCAGTGCTATGCGTAAGAAGATGAATAGTCGGTGTCCCAAACTATGAGGATAATTGAGATACAACCTTATTACTTTTAGAAAGTAGCTCTACATTGGCACTTGATTAAACTAATATTCATAAAGATTTGGCACAAAATATGCATGGCCGTGACAGTTACCAGCCACAATTTTCCAAAATCAAATGCATCGTTGGTCTCTTGCATGTGTGTTGGTTCCAAATCTAAACTTTAAAATATCAATGCAGACTAAAACTATAGGCAAGACTAACATATTTCTCTCAAACATAATAGTTGCTTACAAAGTTGGTTGACATTGCCATAATTCTGAAACTGCACGATCATTTAGTTCTCTAGCAACATTATCCATAATTTAAATGTTACAATGTAATCAAATTGTATGTAAGATTCCACTTTTTTTGTAGCTAACTGCCAAAAATATGGATCATACAAACTAGGTCCATGCTAGGAGAAACTTCTAAACCCATACTCAAAGTTTAAGCTCCATATTTTGAAATGGACAGTGAAAACGTTATGTATATACGATAAATCAGAATAAACGAGAGGAATAAAATGTGGATGAGGTAAAAAATCTGATTATTTATTTCTCCACATGACAAAATATGATGACCCCATATATTTTATATATATACGATCAACCAGAAGGATATTCAAGATTGCACATAATCAATTAATTAAAGAAGAGAAGAATGACAGCCAAGTGTACGTTCGTTGAGAACATCAGCATGAATGAACTTGAACAAAAACATTTTCGTTCATAATGTCCAAGTAACGCAGTCGTTCTTACAAAAGAAGTCGCCTCACACGATCACGCCTTTTGCTGCTGCATCCAAGAGCTGAAGGGCCTATCAAGGGATTTCACTAATGTGTTGCAGCTATATAATCTTATTTGACGTCAATATATTTAAAACTATGAACATGATTTTCGAGTATATAAAAGCGATGCGAGGGCCACCGTGCTAGTTACCACAGAAGCAAAGCAAACAATTGTTTTTGCTGTTGTGGTTTCTGCAGCTGAATACAGCAAATTTACCCTGGCACATTTGTACGTCAACCGACAGAACAATGAAGATAAATATTACTGAGGCCTGCCTTGAATGTGAATAGATCACTGAGGCCTGCCTTGAATGTGAATAGATCATGCCAAAACAGAGGCACAGGAGATCGGGACACTATTATCTAGCTAGTTGTAAGACATGTTTTTTTTTTTAAACAACCGGCAGAAGCGCCGTCTCTTCATATATAGAAAGGAGGGAAATCACATTGTACAAGATGTCATGTTTAACATTTAGGTGATAAACATGCCTAGAAAACACCAAAAAGCAAAGTGTAGATCCCCTGCACTGCACTCGTGTTTCTGCCATCATCTCGTCTCCGAACAAGGCGAGACCCAGGCGTCCGTCTGCACAGCACACCTACTCCCACCGGGTCACCATGAGGATCGAGGACGGCTTCAACGTGCTGTCAATCCACTTTGAGCGACAAGAGAAGCCTCCGCATTTCGTCGTGGATTTGTCACTGTTTCAAACACGTACATAAAAACATATGTATTAGTTGTTTCTTCAGCAACCCATCCACCGTACCTGTTGTGCAGCCTGGAATGATTTGCCATAGCATGACAATTCACCCCTCTTGCGTGCTAAAGAGTGGCATCCGGCTATTCAACATGCTCAACCAGCATAACAAGCAATTCTCCAGCCATGTGCACTGATAATCTATAGAGCGATGAATTATCCGCACAGATCTTACATGTCGTCAGTTGTACCTATCTATGAGAATAAACAAGCTTTAGCATAATAGTTTTGATAAAATTCCATTCAAATTGATCATCAAATTCACGCTGAAGGCAAGGTGGTACATCTGCAAACTGCAACGAATTCGATCGGGTCTTCTTGACCTCCCATGCTATGTCAGTGGACCAATATAACATAATATCATATAGTAATACACGAAGAAATTGTGAAAGCAAGACAGTCATGTCATGTATATACTCAACATGCAGGACAAGTAGAAAATCAGCCAAGTTAGAAGGCAATTCGTGGTGCTCATGAAGAATAAATAAGGTCAATTAACTAGGAACATAAAGCAAGGAGAAATTTGTGTTGATGCCAAAGTAAAGAGAATCAATGAAACCATTCTGAATAATATAATAAACCAAAGCACTTGCGATTCACTATAACGTTGCATTACTCTGTGACCAAGCAACTGGAGTTCTGGACATCTTCATCTCACTACATGTGCAGTGCAGTCTACTGGTATGTGCAGCGTGCACAAAATAAAACCTAACTTGCTAGGCTATGTTCTTGAGTCTATGAAGCTGTTCTAATGTTTTACAGGTTGTGTTTTTTCAGTAGCTTCCCAGCTTCAGCCGCTTAAAAATAAGAATCCTGCTGATACTACACAAGTCTTGCAATATCTGTGCAAGAGCATCCATCAGTATACGCATCTTCCCCTGGAAAATTATGACACATCTGGATGTGTAGGTGACAACCTCCCAGACGTGATACTACTGCAACTCAATTTTGATCTATGTGTTACATCACTCATTTTCTCATGTATACACAAGTTGGAGTTGGTTTGCTCTGGCGTGTTGCTTACATACGTATACATGGGAATTGCTGCTGTAATACAGACATACAGTCATTACAGTGCATTCTATGGTGATACCGAGATATAGGACTTCATCAACTGGGAGTGGAAAAGATGGAACCTACATACTGTACTACAAAAGCGATTAGCTCTAGGCCTGCTAGCTGTGTAACAAAAAACTGTATATATATCTCATTAACAGGTTTTCATCAGTGTACCTGTGTATGTACATACTCCAGGGCCAGTATCTGACGGAGTAAATGGTTTTCATGATTGTGATGAGGGAACCGAATTTACAGAAATACATCCCCTGTTTAATGTTTATCGTAAGAAACAATATAAATTAGGCGTATTTATTTGCTGAGGAATTGACTACTATATGCTTCTCATGTCCCAAATTGTCTCACATGACATACCCGTACAATCTACTCATCAATGGTACGCTCTTATTGGGAGATGAATTTAGGGATTGGATCAGAGCTGGAGAGCAAACTATAGAGTTTGAAGATGGGAAGACTAAGTTACTATCTTCAGATGTATATTCAAGAAAATTAAGCAATGGACCACATGGTTACTTCTACTGCAAATTGGAGGTTCATTACATGTAATCCAGTTACCCAAACACGACAACATGGATATATTATCAAGCTCAGAGTCAACAGCGAAAATCCAAGACTACTGTGAGAAAACAAGCACCACTGTGCCAAAACAGCTACTGGATAGTGAATGAATACTAACACAAGTGATCCGTGACCAGAAGTCCCAGTTGGTCATCTTTGCTCTTGCCCTAAGCATCTTCAACCATCTATTGTCAATGTGTGTCATCTGAAAACAAAGATTTCCATCATATACTACTTTCGACATGATTAAAACATTCAATCATTTTTTTGGTGCACTGACTAGTATATTATAACTTAAGAGTTGTTACAGAGTCAAAAAAGAAATGAGATAAAGATATACCTTTTCGCCTGATTGTAAAAACTCATGTATGGAACTAAAGTACGGATGCCTTCTCCCTTCCAGATCTTCTTCCACTGTAGGGTCTTGAGGTTAATTTCATAGACGCCGCAGAAAGTGCGCACAAAAATGATATCGCGACCCTCCACAGATCCAAGCAACGTAAGTACAATCTTAGGATCTAGAATGGCTAGAAGTTCCCCGAGATTGATTACTTTACATTTAGTCCATGACGCAACTCCATCGGAACCCAGCTGTCTTGACCACACGTGGAGGGTTAACCTGTCCATACATCCAAACCCCAAACTGCCATCCTCCATCGCCATGAGGATAGTGGTATCGAAAGTACCAAACACGCCTAAAGGGGCATCAATCAGTGTTAAGCAGTTAGAGCTGAAGTCGTATTTGAGAATTCCCATATGACCATCAAGATCCTCATCAATGTACAGAAGCATGAAGTGAAGAGCGCCTTGGACGAGGACAGGGCAGTTTTGCTGGATGTATGCATTGCCCTCTATAGAAACTGCAGAGACCTCTTCGCCCCACTCGCCGAGCTGAGAATCAGAAGACGGCGAGAACAACCACACGCTTGCAAAAGTACTGCATGAAAATACACGTCCAGGCCAACAAAGATGACCTGGAAAGGGCCATCATGACACGCACGGTGGTCGCAGCCTGTGACGGCGCAGACCACTCCAGCCGCATAGGTAACCACCCATGCCGGCGCAGTCGTGTCCCACCAGCTGCCCGTCATGGGGTCTGTAACGGTGAGCTTCCCTGTAGGAACATCCTCGTTATCCCTGAGGACAACACGGCCATGGCGGCAGTCCAACGCGTTGCATCGATAAGACCTCCAGCCTTGGGCTTCCGAGGAGATCCGCGCCTGGAATTTCGTGGTGGGGAGGAAGAGTGGGCCCAGCGATTTGGTGAATCGGGGCCGGCTATAGAAGAAGCCGAGCATGGGGGGAGCTCCGTGGAACTCGGAGTAGCGGCCCTGGAAGGCCGTGCCGGTGAGGAGGCCGAGCCAGAGCTTGCTGGAGAGGGAGGCGCGCACGAGCGAGGCGGAGGAATACCTCCTCGAGAAGCTCTTCCGGCAGCGTCTCCGCCGGCGGCATGGTCATCGGTGGAAGCGGCGGCGAGGGTTTGGGATGGGGAATTTTTTTGAGGGTTTACTCTGCTTGGGGAGAGGTTTTACGCAAAACTACCACAATTCGGGCAGAGCTAACAAGTCACTACCATTCCAGCTAAATTTTCTAAAAATCTACCAACTCTGGACTAAAAGTCACACGAGGCGCTGATGGCTCGGCTAATCGTTTCTGACATGGCTGGCCCACTGACAGTTTCGACGTGGCGCAGACGGCCGTTGCAGTTGACATTAGGGCACGGGACGTTAGGGCACGGGGGGTCGGGTCGAACCCAGTTGACCTAACTCAGTCACCAGTACTCTCTCTCGAGCGCGATGGACGACGGCGGAGGCGGCGGTGGGCAAGGCGCCCGCCACGGCGGTAGGCAGAGCGACGGGATTGGTGGTTGCAGTGGCTCGGCTAATTGTTTCTGACATGGCTGGCCCACTGGCAGTTTCGACGTGGCGCAGACGGCCGTTGCAGTTGACATTAGGGCACGGGACGTTAGGGCATGGGGGTTCGGGTCGAACCCAGTTGACCTAACTCAGTCACCAGTACTCTCTCTCGAGCGTGATGGACGACGGCGGAGGCGGCGGTGGGCAAGGCGCCCGCCACGGCGGTAGGCAGAGCGACGGGATTGGTGGTTGCAGTGGCTCGGCTAATTGTTTCTGACATGGCTGGCCCACTGGCAGTTTCGACGTGGCGCAGACGGCCGTTGCAGTTGACATTAGGGCACGGGACGTTAGGGCACGGGGGTTCGGGTCAAACCCAGTTGACCTAACCCACTCACCAGTACTCTCTCTCGAGCGCGATGGACGACGGCGGCGGTGGGCAAGGCGCCCGCCATGGCGGTAGGCAGAGCGACGGGATTGGTGGTTGCAGTGGTCCAGCTCGTGGAGGCGCGTTCACCGGATCTGAGAGCGTCGACGACGAGCTCGACGAGCTGTGGCCGGTGCAGCGGCCATCGGCGGCGGCGAAGCATGCTCAGAGCTGGTTGGCGAACCCGGAGGCAAGCTCCCAGTGGACGTACGGGCTCGGCGGGGTCGAGTAAGTCTTCTGTCTCGATCGTCTTGCTCTCGATCTGTAGGGTTAGTTCCAATTTGGGGATTTAGTGTTAGGGTTCAATGAAATTGGGGATTTAGGGTTACAGCTTGAACTGAAATTGTCACTGGAGCTGAAATGTGCTATGTCTTACTGATTTGTAGCTTGGATTCTGAGGTGTGGGATGTCCGAATTCGTTTCGATGGAGTTGATAAAGTTGACCAGAAATTTGCCCGAGACGATGTCACATTTATGAACATCCTAGCATTGATAGAGTCACAAGGTTATGGAAGTAGGGATTCTGTTTACTGCAAAAGGGGACAAGACCTGGAGCTAGTTCAGAACAATGCGAAGATATATGAATTGCTTGATTATTTCCAGTACAAGCAGGTTTTGTCTTTGGTTGTGAAGAGGTCCAATGTTCCAATTTATGCTAGAAAGAAAAAGAAGAAACATGTAGCTACATCTCAAGCAGTTGTACAATATGTTGAACCTGTCGTGTATGATTTGGATCCTCCTCCTGTCTTTGTTGTGGATGGTGAAGGCTTAGTAATTGCTAGCCAGAGCAGTGTTGTATTCAGTCAGCCTACACGGTATGTTTGCACTCAAGAGAGCAGTAATGTTGATGCTAGGAAGGGCAAGGCAGTGCAACCGGAAGATACAATATATGTAGAAGATGCTGTCACAAGTGATGAAGAAGCTCATGTTCATTTCTTTGACATGGGAGAGTCAGACTTTGATGCAATGTTGCAGTTCAAGTCGAAAGAACAAGAAGAACTGGAAGAGAAGCTTGAAGAGAGAAGGAGAGTGAGAGAGGATCCACTTCTTCACTGTGAAGGAGATACTGATATTGAGGATCTGTTTGTAGCAGAGGATGTTGCAGTACCAATTGTATAACCTGAGAAGAAAAAGAAGGAGAAGTTGCCTGCTAGAAAGGGTCCCATAGAGAGGTCCCATTCCAATTTGGTTGTTGAACCAGTTGCTGACTATGTGCCTTCAACAGATGAGGATTTAGATGCTGGTTTCCTTTCTTCTAGTGATGATGATCGATTTCAACCAATCTCAATGGTGGCACCAGGAAGTGGAAGGAAGAGCAGATTCAAGAAGCAGGAACCCAGAAAATGGTATGATGAGAACAGGATGCAGCCTCATGAGCAATTGTGCTTGAAGATGTGTTTCAGAAATGTTCAACAGTTCAGAGAAGCTTTGATTCACCTACACATTGCACAAAGCAGGGATTTTATCTATCACAGGAACTCAAACTTGAGGGTTATTGCTTACTGCATCAAAGAGACTTGTCCTTTTGTCATGGTTGCCTCTGAGATAAAAGGAGAGAAGACATTTTGCATTAGAAAGATGATACTGCAACATTACTGTAACACAACCACTGACGCTAGTAGGGTTAGTTCAAAATGGTTGGCTGGAAAATATGAAGGCATGTTCAGATCAGATCCACATGCCACCATTCAGTCACTCATTGACCTAGCACAACAACAGTTTGGTATTGCAGTACCAAAGATGATGGCATACAGGGCAAAGAATCTGGCACTTGATGCTGTGCTAGGTGACCATAGGAAGCAGTATTACAGGCTTAGAGATTTTTCCCATGCTGTGATTGATACAAATCCTGGCAGTAGGGTGGTTGTGACAACTGTAACTCCAGCAACAACAATTGAGAATCCACAACCTGGACCCACTTTCCATGGCTTGTTCTTCTGTGTGAATGGACCAAGAGAGGGTTTTTTAAAAGGCTGCAGGCCATTCATAGGTAATAGCTTCATATACAGAGCTTCATATACAAGACATTGCTTCTTACTTTTGTGTGCACTAGTAACTACGCATTTTTGTTGTAGGATTGGATGGATGCTTCATCAAGTTGACCACTGGTGCTCAGATCCTAGCTGCAACAGCCAGAGATGGCAATAACAACATGTACCCAATTGCTTTTGCAATTGTTCCCAAAGAAGACACAGCAAATTGGGCATGGTTTCTCACACAACTGAAATATGCTTTAGGTGGGACAGAAGGCCAGTTTGGCAAGTATACTATCATGTCTGATAGACAGAAGGTAAGCACATAGTAAATCTGCATGCGTCATCTAGTTGTCGTCGACAAGTCGTGAACGAGTTGTCGACGACAACTGTTTAGTCAGTAGCATTTGTTGATAATTCTAAGTATTTCCAAATTGCATATGTTTTGTAACAGGGTCTGCTTAAAGCTGTTAGCCAAGTGTTTCCAAATTTTCCTGTTAGATTCTGCTTAAGGCACATATATGCCAATTTTCAGACTGCTGGGTTCAGAGGTGAGGATTTGAAGAAGTGCATGGATGCTGCCAGCTATGCATTCCATGTAGACCAGTTCAACAAAGCCATGGACAATATGAAGGCAGAGCGTGAAGAAGCTTGGAAGTGGTTAAGTGCCATTCCTGTGCACACATGGGCCATACATGCTTTTGACACCAATTGCAAGACTGATTTGGTTGTCAACAACCTCAGTGAGGTTTTCAACAGGTATATATTGCATGTAAGGAAGAAACCTGTGCAAACTATGATTGAAGGCATCAAGAACAAGCTCATGACAAGAGGGTTTGAAAAGAGGGATGGTGGAGAGAAGGCTAGGTGGGAAATCACACCCCACTTCACTGAGAAGCTAGAACTTGCTAAGAAATACTCAAGGTACTGCACACCCATGATCTCTGGCACTAACCTGTGGCAGGTGACAAATTCAAAAGGTGACCAGACACATGATGTGGATTTAAGTGCCCACACATGTGGCTGTAGAAGGTGGGATGTCACAGGTCTGCCATGCAATCATGCTTGCAATGCAATTATCAAGGCCAAGCAGTTTCCAGAAGACTATGTCAGTCCTTTTTTCAAGAAAGCAATGTATCTAGAAGCATACAAGTATCAGATTTATCCAGTGCCTGGAAAGCATGACTGGCCTGACACAGGTGGTCCTGATATCATTCCACCATACTTTGATATCAAGAAAGGAAGAAAGCAGGAGAAGAGAGGGAAAGGTAAATTTGAGGTGCCAAAGCCCAAGGACACATCTAGAATGGGAACTATCACATGTTCCAATTGTAAGTTACAAGGGCACAAATTCACTAATTGCACAAAAGAACTTAGACCAGATTTAGCTGACAGGAAGAACAACCACTTGGTATACTCTAAACTTGTACTCTGATCTTGAGTTATTTTCCTTCCTTAATGCATTGGAGTTAACCTTGATTTACAATATACATTGCAGCCATCCAGAAGACCAGCTACAGGTCCTGCTCCTGCTCCTGCACCACCTCCAACCCAAGCACCTCCAGCAGCAGCTCAAGCACCTACAAGAACCAGATTTGGTCCTGCACCTGCACAAACTAGAAGAGCAGTTCCTGCACATACTGCACCACCACAAGCACCTGGAGCCAGATCAGCCTTTACTGCCCCTAGATGATCATCTGGTAGGCCAACTCCTGATCTTGAGTTAGCTTCTAGGTACAAAAGGAGCAGAACATGGAGTTATCTCAACTGTGGCTACAAAGAAGGTGATGCAAAACAGGGGGCTGGACCATCCAAGTGATGACATCTAGAACTTGCTGTAATTTTTGTGATTATGTTGTGTTGTAATTCAGAACTTGCTGGTTACCACAATCCTTTTGGAGATGTAGTATTTGTAATTCAGAACTTGCTGGTTACATCTACTTTTGCTGAATGATGATGTAAAACTTGATATGTGTGATCCAGAACCTGATATATGATGATGTATGTGACCTGTGAGTTTGTGCTATGTCTTATACTTGTCATTGTCGTCGAGAGAAAATTATGTCGACGACAAATATGCCCTATACCCATACTTGTCATTGTCGTCGAGAGAAAATTCGGTTGACGACAAAATTTTCCTATCCCCATACTTGTCATTGTCGTCGAGAGAAAATTATGTCAACGACTAATTAATCCTATACCCACACTTGTCATTGTCGTCGACAGAAAATTATGTCGACGACAAATACATCATACATAAATCATAGATCATTTCAACACACATATAACCATGATGCAAACACATATTATAAGATTGAACACACATAATCCATACATAGGTTCAGGTAGGTTATCACATAAATAATCCATACATAGGTTCAGATAGGTTGTCACAAAGCATAATCCATTACATCATTCATCCATACATAAAGTGCAATCTAATGTATTACATCATTCATCCAATATCATCTTGATTTTCTTAAGATTGCCTTTATTTGCTTCACTAACCTTCAGCAGATCATACAAGCTGTACTCCAGCTTCTTCTTCTCCTCCTTCAAAGCTGATTCCTTCTCAGCATAATTTTTCTTCTCCAACTGAAGATTATCCATGTACTCCTGCAGTGTCAGATTAGCACATTTGCTTTCCTCATCCAACGCCAGTTTGCTGAGCACCTCCTTGAGCTGACACAATTCAGTTTTCAGCTTATCGTTCTCCTCTTCCTTAGCTGCCAGCTGAACCAGTACCTCAATCTTTGCTTCACCACAGGCTTGTAGTTTCCTTTCAGTCTCCTCCTCTTGCTTGAACCTGGCATAGTTCTCCACCTACACTTTCCTCTCACTAGCTTCTAACATCTTCTTCACCTCAGGCTTCAATGCATTGTACTTGTTCTCCAATTCTGCCTTCTCAACTTGCATTTTACTCTTCTCACCTTCTAATTTCTTCACAACTACATGATTATCAAACTGCTCATCCATTCTAGCAAAATTGATCTCATACATCTTTGCCCAAACATGATGCAAAGCATACTGAAGTGAATCTGGCCATTCAGGATCAACCCAATCAACAAACCCGCAGTTGGTGACTTCCTACCATACATAAATGAGAGCAAAATCAGTTAATCTTCTCCACAATTCCTATGTAAATAAATGTACCAGTGCTTATGTATGAACACTTACATTCTTCACTGCACAAGCTAGAAAATGCCTCCCAGTGTTCCTGCCTTCGTACGCGACGAATTTCTCTGGCTTCTCCTGATGAACGCAACACACATACGTTGTGTCCACAGCAATGCCGCACCAAGTCGGATCCTCGATGGAGAGAGGAACATAGCCCCCTTCTGGGTACTACAAATCAAACGAAATCGAGCCTCAGTTCGAGCAGTCGACGCAAAAAATCGATATCCCCATTCTGAAACCCTAACCCTAGCCAAATGTGGAGGGATGCTTACCTCGCCTTCCAGGGGACCTTCGCTGGACGTCTTGCCGTCCACCCAGCTCGGCATGTCGACGGCGGCGCCTGCACCTGCACCCGGCGTACAACCTCGTCGGAGATCGCCGGACCTCCAAATCGAACGCCGAGAGGATAAGCAGAGAGCAGCGCGTGAGGTCTACTGGTTCCCACCCGACCCACCTCGGCGCAGCCGAGATGTTGACTCGGGTTTGGTCGAACCCGTGCCCTAACGGCGGCGTCAACGGCCGGCTGCGCCACGTCGGCACTGCCAGTGGGCCATACTTGTCAGATGTGCGCCAAACACGATTAGTCGAGCCATCAGCGCCTCCTGTAACTTTTAGTTCAGAGTTGGTAGATTTTTAGAAATTTTAGCTGGAATGGTACTGACCTGTTACCTCTGCCCTAATTGTGGTAGTTTTGCGTAAAAATCTCGCTTGGGAGTTACCGACGATGACACGAGGCCTTGCAGTATAATTCTTACAGGTCTGGTCTGAACCTGAAACCTGCGGACTTTATTATTAACCATCTATCTACGAGTAAATTACAAAAACATACCACAATTAGGGCAGCAGTTGCGGGTCAGTACCAGTTGTGGTAATTTTTTCTAAAAACTACTAACATTGGGGTAATGACCACACCTGCCGATGACAGCTCGAGTTAGACATTCTGACGAGGCGGGGCCACTGTCGGGCGCTGACGTGCCATAGACGGCCGTTAACACCTATCTCCTGCCCTGTGTCCGTGTCTCAGTCAACTCGAGCAGCCCACTATTCCGGCCTGCCCAGAGTGTAACCCGGCGGCGAGCAAGAGACCCGGCGGCAAGCAAGAGACCGTGCCTAGGAAGTTCTGAGCGACAACACGGAGGTGGAGGGCGAGTCCGGCCAAGAAAGCACCTCCAAAGCCGTGGCAGGGGCGTCGCCCGGGAAGCGGCAGAGGTGGACGCCAGGAAAGTCGCGAGCGCCGGCGAGGGCGAGAACGGGGGACACTGCGACGAGCGAGTCGACGGCGGGGAGCGGCGTGAGGACGCTGGCGCGGGAGGCGAGCACGGCGTCGAAGGTGGTGACGACCATGCCGTGCGCTGCGAAGAGGGAGGTTGCGTGCGGGGAGGGGGATACGACGACCGCGGAGGGCGCGACGCGGCCGGTCAGCGGGAGGAGGGCGGCGGGGCGCGCGGAGAGGGGCGAGAAGGCGAATGCGGGAGAGAGGGAGGCGAGGAGGGCGTCGTCGAGCGTGAAGTGTCGGGCCTCGGCGAGGAGGGCGGGAGAGGGAGGAGCAGGGGACACGAGGCGGCCGTAGCGGAGGAGGGAGAGGATGAGGGCGGAGAGGTGCGGGTTCCGATCGAGGAAGTGCGGCGCATTGGGGGCGGAAGGGACGAGGGAGGCGAGTGGGGAGGACGCGCCGACACGGGAGAGCGTGGCTGCGGTGGTCTGGAAGAGCTCGCCGCCGACGTTGGGAGTGACGACGGAGGAGGCAGACGTCTCCATGGGTGGGGATGGGGAGTTCTCGGCGAGTTCTTGTAATTTGTACTCGGCAGCCAGAGAACCAAGCCGGAGAAGAACCGGAGACTCGCGCTCGGCAGCAACTGAGAGAGAAGAAAGAGACGAGCACACGCGAGTGACTGAGATGGCCTCGTCTTCACGGGCACGGGCGAGTTATGTGTTAACGGCCGTTTCCACCACGTCATCGCCAGCTCAGCTCCAACGGTGGCCCCGCCTTGTCAGAGCTCCTAACACGAACCATTAGTGCCGCGTGTGGTCATTACCCCAATATTGGTAGTTTTTTGAAAAGATTACCACGATCGGTACTGACCCGTTATTGCCGCCCCAATTGTGGTATGTTTTTGTAATTTTCTCTCTATATAGCTATCGGGCATGCTAGCTACCTGGTGACCGTACCCGGGTCAATTCCGACCACGCTACAGTAGATGTCCGAGATCCCCCGGAGAAGAGAAGAGGAGGAGAAGGAATCGCGGCCCAGACACCCCATAGGCAGAATCCATCCCCTGCGGCCGACACCGCCCAACCGCCGGCCACCGCCATCCACGGCGCTCTCGCGTCGCCTTGTCGTCCCGTCCTTCTCAAATCGCCGCCACCGCGGCCATCCCTTTAACCTCCCCCCACCCCCCCCCCCCCCCCCCTCACCCACCCACGCACCCACACATACCACCCCACCGTTAAGTTCCTTCCGATCCTACACCGGCACCGCCGTGGCCTGAAACTTTTGTCCGATATATTTGAGAAAGTAGAGGACACGAGGAAAGAGACGACGCGTTTGGTAAGGAGTCATCGGGCAGGATAAAGGGAGAACAATTATCTTCTTCCTCCGTTCTAAATTAGATTACTTACATTAATCAAAAAGAGCATGTATCTAGACATATACAAGTCTAAACATGAGAATGATGCTGAGAATTTACATGAGACACTTATTTGCATGAGAATTTACATGAGACACTTATTAACTTGAGACGCTTATTTTTATTCCAAACGTGAGAATGATGCCGAGAATTTACAAAACCTTGCATATGGCTTCACGGTAGGCTCATCAACCGTTCCCTTTGCATAATTCCAAATTACCGACTTATGCATGCGGGGTCACAGAGGAATGGATGCGGGCAAGAGTGACTGAACTTAAAAGAGGATGTTAACATAGTATTGTTCATGAGTAGCGAGAGAATGGTGGAAAAGGTGTAATGAAGACCATGGCGATAAGCAGTCTGCATTTCCTCTCCCTCTCTATTTGAGTAGCGTCAGCATTTGGTTAACTCCGAATATGATAACTGTACTGTACCTTCACTGTTTGCCATGCCAATTGCCATAGGATTCAGAAACCGAGCCACACACACCATACAGTGCCATGCCATAGGATCAGTCATTGCTCGATCCGTCCCGATCTCGACGCGCGCAGTTAGCTCATGCAGTAGCTCTCAGTCATCAACACCACCACCCAGTTCGATCTCTGTCGCCGCTTATAAGATGACGACGACCGCTTACCTCTTTAATCTGCTTACCTAAATCCGTGCCTAGGTAGCTTAATAGGACAGGGAAATATAATCAGACGACGGATCCGTTTTCTTCAGATGTGAGGACTCCACTGACGTTGATTCTTCGACTATTAATAATGCATGTGGTCTCTCTCCGTACTGAGACCGGTGCTCTACTGACAGCGAAAACAGCGCGGTAAGCAAAGACTAATAAGTTTCTTAAGTCTCTCAAAAAGAAGATGTTTCTTCTTTTTGAGAGACTTGAGAAACTTATTAGTGAACGGAGGGAGTACATGTGGTCTCCATTCTCTAACTATAAAGCTAAGACTAATACATGTGGTCATTAAACGGTGCTCTACTGACAGTGAAAACGGTGCTCTTCTACATGTGGTCTCCATTCTCTATAAAGCTGACTCGTCCACAGCTGACTAATACAGTGAAGCGTCGATGTTAACCGTGCGTGCATTTCTAGACTAGTGCTTAATGAAGTTGTACCACTCCACAACTGTGCTGTTGACACAACCTTACCTAGAGTCCAACCACCCAGATGTTCCATGAAAGGAACGAGCTGCATACTGTCGGTCGCTGCTCTGAAATCTGAGCTTGGGGGCCCTTGGCTTGTCTGCCGTGGTCAAGAACCGAGCCACGCCATCAGGTACAGGTGATGGAGCTAGTGATCGATAGCACGTGGCGTGGACGCATGACGCCATGGTACAGGCTCATCGCCATCTCTAGTTGGATCTTCAGTTAATTCGCCTTGACTCATCGCCTCTAGCTGAACGCCACCGCCACCGGCACACCAGCATTTGTGGTGTTGCCTGCGCCGTCGGCAGCAATGCAGCATCCATCCATCCCGATCTCGATGCTGTTTGCTCATGACTGCGAGCGACTCCACCGAGCCCTCTGTCGCCGTTCATCACGACAACGGCCGCTCAGACTGAGCTCACCTCAATTCGTGCGCGACTAGCGGCGTAGGGCATTGGATGCGTGCGACTCAGCGACCTGTGGTGTAGTGTACCTTGAATGTGATCCTGGACTCGATCGACGGACGTTGATTCTTCCACAAATATGGAGTGTGTGCAACAGCAACGGTGTAATCAAGGTCTCTGTACTGAACTCGTACTCTGCTGACAGGGAACAGTCTGCTAATTAACTGACAGCGCCATAAGCTAAGAACAAGAGAGGCATCCATCAATCTATCTAAGTCTAACCACGAAGGCGACTTGTCCCTGTGGGTGTAAATAAGCTCAAGTGTTAATCGTGCACTCCACTGTGCTATTGCCGCTGAGCCATTCATTACCTGCTATAGCCCCTACCTGTACTCTCATGTTCCATGAAAGGAACGGTAACATCTACAATATCGCCATTGTCATATACACACAATACAGATCGACTATCTATGGAATTTATTGATTATAAAGTTGAGTTTTGCCCAAGGGGCAGTAATAAACCTGCCCATGCATGTGTTGGCAGCTATGGGTATGGGGATGGGCCAGAAACCAAAATGTGTGGTTGTCGGGGTTTCCGGATGATGTATCTCGTCTTGTGCACGGCGATCTTGCCGTGTCCTAATGGAATGCATGTGTTCCTTGAAAAAAATAATACATATCTATCCTAGGACTTAAAGTTTGGTACTTTTTTTTAAACGGTAAGGCCTCGAAGGGTCGGGAAACTAAATTAGTATGATGTAGCTTTTACAGAGAGGATCTTAAAGGAAAACAAAATTACAACATCATCCTTTAGCTTTGCAAGAAAAACCCTATAAAATAAACAAATTATGCACATGGGTCATTCCTGGCTTTCACCACGTCACATCCATGACCTCTAGACCCAGATGTCAGCAACATCCTCGGGGACTGAACCAACGGAGACCGCTAGGTCGAGATCCAGGAATATCCTCTAGAACATGGAGGAAGAACAAGGTCGACATCCAGCGTCCGAGCACGGAGTGGCCCCTTTGTCCATAGACAAAATAAAATGTTGCGTTGACGTACGAGCTCTGTCGGACAGAAGACCTCCGAGATCCCGACACACGTTGATGTCGGACACCCAGCAGGAAGCATCCCCTTCTCTTCCCCACCACCTCGATTCATATTAAGGACACAACACAAGCCACCTCCATCATGAAGCCCATAATCAATGCGTTCGTCGCTCTTATTCATTGAAGAATTGACGAATTTGCTCCCAAGGCGCCACCCCCACACATCGATGGCACACCGGAACATAGCAGCCAACATTATTCCGTGTAGTGTTAAGCCCGGTTTCTCCAACACCCTGTAGAGCACCAACCCAACGAGCCTAAATAAGAACTGTTTTGTATCAAAAAATCTAATATTTATGAATTATTCATTAAGTAAGTACTATTTCGTATGAAAAATAGATAGGTACGGACAATTTTGCATCATTTTGTACCTGCTTCACAGAAAAGTCAGAATACAATTTAGTCGTGAACAGAAGGAGTATCGGGGACTATCTAACGACATGGGCTTTGAATAGAAACGGGCATGCGTCCACTTCAGTGCCTTAAATACTTGCACCCGGTCCAACCCGATTCACGCACGCGACGAAACACCTCACACCCTTTGCACACACGACAGGACAGCCCAACCGCCACACCTACGCTAGCCCCGTCTCTCACTCACTTCCATCCACTGCTCTCTCACTCTCAGCTAGCCCTAACCACATCTTCAATCTCCGACGACTATAAAACCAGGCAAACTCCCGGCCGCTCTCAGCTCCAGACACCGTTGCCGATACTGATATAGATTGATCTAGAAGATAGGCATGGATTGCGGTGATGATGAGCAGGCGAAGCACCACGGCCATGGCCGCGAGGGGGATGCGGCGGAGTGGAAGAAGGTGGCGGAGCTGAGGGCCGTCGTCGAGGCCCAGGACACCGCTGCCAAGGTATAACCAGCCATCAATAACCCCTCTGCATCTTATTGCCTCAGTCAGTTAATTTGCTCCCGTAGCAGCCTAGCCTACACCAGCTGAGCTGATTTCACATTCACAGGACCTCCATCAACAGAGTTTTGCACGCAAAACTAATCAGATACTCCCTACCTTCTGTAATAGTCCGTACCATTGCGTACGAATACGATAAGTCTGGACCAGAAAACTAAAAAGTATTCAGATTAGGAGACACATAAACATCTCAAGAGTCAAGACCAGGTAAAACGACCAAATCAAATTTAATAGCATGATGCACGGATCGTACAGGGGTGAGGCTATCTTCCTGGCTGGTACGAATGATCGACACGCTCTTTACATTTTGGGGGATAGTACGTCTCTAGGTGGTTTGTGCTCAGTCCATGAACAGTAGTTAGCTGTTGGCCCAGCAGAAAGAGAGCGCTCACCAGCTGCATGTTGTGCAGCTTAGCTACTGCCGAACACAACAGAAGAATGGGCTGCAGATCGGAATCATTGACCGATCGAGCCATGCATAGCTCGTGATGTAAAAGGGCCCACCATAAATAAATTTGAACAACACCTCATGTCCTCATGCATGATACACGCCTTGTCAGTCCATTTTTTTTGAAACGAAGGCAAAAGCTTTGCCTTATATTTATTAAGAAAAAGGTATTTGATTTATTAGTGGAAAAAAACCGGGCGAAAACCATACAAGGAACATCAACACCATAAACCCACACAAACCCAAAGACCAACACCTATGGCAAAACACCTATGTCAAACATCCAGAAGCAACACGACCACTCATAAACTCGCCCAATATATCCCAACCACGAACTGACTACCCTAACTAGCTCAAATGGTCTCAACACAACAATCAAGTAGAAACTAGACCTTTCCTTGTTCCCTAGCAAATATAACCCATGACCGAGTATCATCCATTAAACAGCCGCAGACGTCATGCCAATGGCTACACTCTTTTTGCCTATGCTCCTAAGAGCCTTCTCCACCTTCTTAATCTTGCCGGTAGAAGCCTCCTCTGATAGGAGGCAAACAATCGCCTTGCTAGATCCAGCGCTAGCTGCCTCCAAGGAGGCGAGCAAAGCACCAAGTTTTTTCGTGAAGACTGCCTCATCGATACGTGCCAACATATCCCCGTAGGACCTTCAAATCACGCAAGAAACATCGCCTTCACGGAGCCGCCTAGCTTCCATCCAATCACTATAATTCCTTTCCACGTGGATGTTCAACCAACTACTTGTAATGAAAGCATCCAGTCCTCAAATACATAGTTTGTACATTCGTGCAGGAGGAGGACGACTTTGCGCTGCGGCGGTTCCTGCGTGCCCGTGACCACAACATAAGCAAGGCATCGGCGATGCTCTTCAAGTACCTCGCGTGGAAGCGCGTCGCCAAGCCGCGTGGCACCATCACCGATGAAGAGGTGCGCGACGAGGTCGCGCAGGGGAGGGTCAACATGCAGGGCTTCGACCGCCTCGGCCGCCCCATGGGGTATATCTATGGCGCACGCCACTTCCCTGCACGGCGCGACCTCGATGACTTCAAGCGCTACGTCGCCTACGTCCTTGACAAGATTTGCACCAGGTATCCATATAGATCTGCTAGTTTCACGCATGTGCGATTAGCTTTGCTAGCTAGATAAATGTTGATTCATTGGGTGTGGACTGTTGTAGATTACCGGTGGGACAGGAGAAGTTTGCGGCGGTTATAGATCTGAAGGGGTGGGGGTATGCCAACTGTGACATCCGAGGATACGTGGCGGCATTGGACATCATGCAGAGCTACTACCCTGAGCGACTTGGGAGGGTGTTCATGATCCATGTTCCCTACATGTTCATGGCGGCGTGGAAGATTGTGTACCCATTCATCGACGACAAGACCAAGAAGAAGTTTGTGTTCGTCGCAAACAAGGACCTCAATGCCACACTCCATGACGCCATCGATGAAACGCAGCTACTCGAGGAGTATGGTGGAAAGCTCAAACTGTAGGGAAGTCCAACTAATAATAGATCGATAGTGATCGCCACCTGACATATGTAACCAAGAGTGTGCATCGGAACACGACATGAGAGGAGGTTTCGTGTGTGAAGTGACAATGATGTGTAGGGTGGGAGTTCGGCTCCACTGTTACCTAGAAATAAGTGAAATGTGGGTCTATGCGTCAACCCGTCTCACTATCTTGTTGTAACTTTTTTCAAGAAATGTGAAAGACTGGCAGGTTGCTCCCTTGTATATACTTCTAATGCTACACGTAATCCAAAAACAAATTTAGATGGATTGTATATGGAATCTCACCGGTCATGCAACTTGTGCACAAATATGATGTTGTGCATTGGTGGATCCAATAAGTAATAAGTTAACACCACGCAAAAAAAATCGCTAAACATGTTCTCTTTGTTTGAAAATCTTAGCATGTAAATTTGGTGTCAGGTTAAAGTCTAAAAACATATATGAAAGAAAAATCAACATAGATAAACGTATAAATACAGTGTGAGATTACGAGTTTCCGTATGGTCCAGGTACTTGCACGGATTAGGCGTGTCTTTGTTCCCAAATAGCACACATGCACTAGTGACAGACAAGCATGCAATTCAGACTATTCAGGTGAGGGAAAAGAATCAAACTCAAACTCTGTTTTTTTATGAGCACACCTAACACAGCTCTGCGAGCTGACTTAGATTGGTGGCACGCGGGTCAATGAAATTGGCAATATAAAAATTTCACTTCGATTGGTGGAGTAACATTTGGCATTATAAACATTTTAAACAGAGAATTAGTTATCAATACACGTGTCTTGAAAATTACATGGCGACACCCGAACCGAGGTGCACAATTTCATTCACAAAGAGAAGTGGACAATCAGACATGAACCAACCAACACCTAGCATTAACAAATCGCAAGACATCATCCAATAACCAGGACAACGTTTAACTGAAACTCAGGCTTCCTTCACATTTCCACATCTCTCAAGTTCATCTATGAGCTGTAATATACTTGCATTCTTATTTACATCACTAAAAGAGATTCCAGTAAAAGTCAATTATCACGAGGGCAAACCAAGACACACCGGAAGATTAGCCACACAAGCCAGAACTGACCAGCTAGATTCGATACTAATCACTGTCTGTGCTATCGCCATCTGAACCAGGATAGTCAATATAAGTACTACTTCCACCGCTGTATCCTTGGCTGCTTGGGTGAACAACAGGCCGGTAGTTTACACAGCCATAGCAATGACCTAGAAAATAGAATAAGAAGTTAGCATATTATTAACATGAGAAAACAATATAACATCAACTGATGTAAAACCTCGTGAGCTATAAGAAAACATGTAAAATAAAGGATGAAGCAACTATGCAACAGAATCTCAGTGTGGTGCACTGCATCCTCCGTGAGTATACGCCATTGTAATATCATGCAGTAGTCATATAAATACATAGTAATAAATTTTTTTCCACCATCTGTTTACTCTCTATTTGGTAGTAGTATGATGCATTTTCATTTCGTGCTGAGTATTGCTCAACATAACATTAGCTTGTAATGCAGATTCTGTTGTAATGTTCAAGCTGTAATACCCTGCTAATTTAGCTACACTGAATTATCTCAGCATTTCATGTGTCATTTTACTGCTTCCAAAAAGGCTATTTGGGCATAGTACTGTATGGTGAAAACTGTCTGGCTTATATGTATGTGTGATGTGACAGATTGCAAAGCCATTATGGTGAGATTGCCATGAATCCTTCTGGCTCATTCTTGGTTGAGAAATGCTTCACAGCCAGTAATTTTTCGCATAAAGAGGCCATCATCATAAGAAAACATACCTGAAAATATAAGAAAACTATGCAAAAGGATGAAGAAAACATAAGAAAACATGTCAACAAAACAGTAAAATGGGTGAGCCTGAAGGAGCCAAGTGCATACCTGCATCATTTTCCTCAACTATGCAACAGAAATGCACATCATTCTCATTCTGAAACGAGTAGTTAACTTCAGAGAAGAATAGCTTGGTGCAGCCCGCATCAGCAGAGAGATTATGATCTTCAGGCTGCTTAGCTGTGAAGTTATAATGGATGCAGCCCCCTCCAAACTCAAAGAATATCGAGATCACTCGTATCTCCACCAGCTCAAACTGAAAAAAATAAAACAAAAAGATACAGTTAAAATGGATTATCAATTTGAAAACCTTAAAATGTTCGCTTAGTTGGATGAAAGCTGGATAAAAATCCTCACATAACATGCACATTATCACCAAGCTAGGTCTAGAGCAACATCTGACCATACGAATACTGAATATTGTCACATCTCAACAGAGAAATAGAGAAATACCTCGTGTTGTTCGCTATTTGCGCAGGGCTACCTCGGCATGATTACGTGCAACCTTTTGTGTGGCCGCCACTCTTCTTTCACGCCGCGCTTCCCTCACCTTCTTAGGTTTCTTATTTTTCATTACAACAACTGGAGTTCCAGAGAAAAATTCTTCTTCAAAGGACAGGTCCATCGGGGGTTCAGGGAATCTGAACCCAAACCTACGAGCATGTTCCTCATCCTGCAGGTTGATACCTTCAGGAGTGCTCCTCTCCTTGGACATCCAACCAACTCGGCTCCTGATTAAATAATGATGGTGCATGCAAAGTTAATGAAACATGTTTGAAAATTGTCAACTTTGTTTGGAATTCAAATTTGACATTATGAACTGAATAGCTGCCAGCTGTGGATAGATACAAGATATAAACAGCTTCATGACATAAACAGGCGAAGGATATAACTTAACACAACGTGAACATGAACGGATGTGATCTTATTTTCTTAGAACGGATATAGTACAATTCTTAGCATGTAATGGATGCAGCTTGCAGTCTAGAATGTTCACTAGAAGGAACGAAATTTAGCTAACCATTTGGAAACAGGAGGAAGTGTGCTACCATTTTCTAGGATTCATTTTTTAGGAATGTGAATAAAAATAGATGACTTAATATTCGAAACCATAGGAATTCAGTAATCAATTTTACAATGACATTTCAGAATGCTGAATAAAGATACCCAGTAGTCCAAACAAGATAAAGAGGTTAGGAGTTTTAACTAGCATACCTCTGCTCTGAAGCAGCGCATGGGACGCCAACTTGGGAATGCAAATTCTCCTTAAACCTGAACCAGAACATATGGTTTCAATACAATAACAATTAGAGTTACTTATCTAGCAATCATATTTCAGAATGGTGCATGGAGATGCACAATAGTGTTCACGATATTTACCTTGTATATCTGCCCTTGGAAGCTGCGCATGAGACCCCGGCTTGAGAATGATGTTGTTGCTTTGGCTCCTCTGGCAGCGGCAGGACATGCAAATTCTCCTCACACCTTCAAACAGAGCATACAGTTTATTCATAATCACAGTAAAAGTAAGCAGAGTATGTCAACATAATCCGTTGATAACTCTAATTTCAGTTAACTCCTCGAATCGCAGTAACTTGTTCTCAGATACATTAACTAGCTTCAGCAAATTTGAGAACCATAAGAATCTGTACATTTCTAGTTTCAGCAGATAATAGAACCATAGGATTCTCGGAGAGATTTGTGATTTCAGCAAATTCCGGAAGCAAGAGAATAAAAGTTCCTGTAAACCATAGGATTCTCGGATAGATTTGTGATTTCAGCAAATTCCAGAAGCAAGAGAATGGAAGCTCCTGTAAACATTTATAGTTTATAAGCACATCCTAGAGCACGATTTTGTTTTCCGTAAGACACGTGCTAATTTCAGCACAGCATGAAAAAACCCGCAAGAATTTGCTATCATAAACATGTTGTGCCTGCAACTAGAATTCAGAAGAAAAAAACACGCAGTAACCTAGTTCAGAAACGAGTCCAGCATATGAAATTTAGAGGAAATTCACTGAACGGTGGCCATTGACAGAGAGGCAGCGGGAGGCGCCTTGGGGGGGCGGCGGTTAAGGATCTGCGTGGTGCGCCAGTGGACGCCGCCCCCGCCCTCCTCTCCTGGATGGGCGGCTCCGCCAGCGGGAACAAGAGGCGCGCGTGCTCATGGAGGGGAGAGGGGTCCAAGGACACGGTGGGGTCGGCGTCGCCGGAGTCAGGGGAGGAGGGGACTGATCAGATCAATCTCCCCGTGCAAAAAATCCTCACGCTGGGAGAACTCTGCAGTAGGATGCGACCTGGAGCGATGCAGCAACAGCTCGGTATTCTTCAGAGTCGCCTCAAGCTCAGCCACCTTATTCTTCAAATACGTGATTATCCGCTGGTCGTTCGTGCTCCGTGGAGGAGCTGGCGTCGCTCGACGGCGGCGAGCACCCGAAGAAGATCCCTCGCCACTCGGACCAGCCGCAGAAGCAGAAGAAGTGCCGCCGCGCACGTTAGTCTGCCATGAGTGCGCAGAGTCAATACAGATATGCGACTGCTCAGCACAAACAAATATAGTGGGAAGAGATACTCAATTTCGGCATAAAAAATATTGTTCAAGGCCAGAAGACCAAACAGAATATCAGTCATTACAAGCAAAACTTATAAGTACAGGCCACCGCGACTGTCGAATCCCTACACCACAACTACTCCAAGGCAGCAGACTCCGACCGGGAGCGGGTCTTCCGGGCAGCAGCCGCCTCAGTCGCCTTGGCAAGCGCCCTCTCAAAGGTAGCCACAAGCTTCACAACTAGCTGTAGGCGGTCCGGCCATCAGGCCTCCGAGGAAAGCCGCTGACGACCTTTTCGAAATCACCCGGAATTTGGTGGCCTAGAATGTCGTGGTATCGGCATAATTGATAGGAGATGGGGGTCCTCTAGCCTACGTATGGATTGTGGGGAAGAAGGTTGGTGTCGTCGAGGACGAGATTGAACACGGCGAGTTTACCCAGCTTCGGATCCCGCAGCGGTGGCGAGATCCTACGTGCTGCTATAATTCACTATGAGGCAATAGCCGTGAACAGGTTACAATGTGTATGATGCGTATTGAAGCGTAGCTCAACTTGGATGAGCTTGGTTGAGCTTGGCCCTAAAGGCTCCCTGGTGGCCGGCTTATATAGGCGGCCAGACCCCAGGGTACAAGGCAAGTACTTGTCCGGCAAGTAATCAGAGTCCTAGACCTAGCCGGCTTAGTTGCCGCCTTCCGTATTGGGCTTGGTGGCTTGATGGGCTTCGGTCTGTTGCCTTCCTTGGACCGTCCGCCTACTTCCTTGTACGTCAGCTATCTGGGCCGCCCGGCAGGCATCAGCCTTACCACCCTTGGGCCACCCTGGACTAGCCGGATTGATCCATGTTAGAGATACCCCTTGTTGGTATATCCCCAACATAGAAGGAGCTGGAAGGTGAGCTCGGAGCCGCGTACCATCTGTCGCGCCATCTTCAAACGGAGCGGCGAGGGCGTCCATGGCAGTCGGCGGCGGGTCGCTCGGGAAGATGCTCCGGTGCACCGTCGTAAGCGCCCCCGTCGACTTCTGCAGCGCGGCCGTCGATTTCTTCAGCGCATCAGACGCATACGCGCAGACACGGTCGAGGAAGCTGACAGCAGTCGCCAAATCAGCGGTGTCACTCGACGAGCCTTCCGGAGGAGCTCCACCGCAGGTCTCTGCACAAAGAATCCAACGTCAGACAAAGGCAAAGCAGAGACACAGTAGACGTCAAGCCGAAACTCACCTCCAAGAGCACCGGCGAGTGAGAGGAGGCGGTCGACTTGAGTCTTCTCTTGGACGACCCGCACCCGCTCCTGCTCCTGGGACTCATGCAGGGCTTTCTCAAGCCCAGCCCGAGCCTGAAGCCTCACCTCTAGCTCTTCAGCGCGCTTGGTAGCCTGGTCCAGAGAGGTGCGCAACTGGTCCCTCTCCTTCTCCAGGCGAACATATGCAGCGGCTGCATCAAGCTGCTGGCGGTAGTACGGCTGAAACAAAAGCAAGAAATTAATAAAGTTGCGGGCGACTATACTAGTCACCCACACCTTCGGGGGCTACTCCCATCGGGAGCGCTGATCGCGCACCCGATGAAACTGCAGTACTACAAGTACAAGCATAAAGGACTTACGTGGTCCAGGAGGTCGACATCTTCCGAAGACGACGGAGGAGCGCGACTCGACGACGCGAGGCCAGCAGGCTGCGCGCGCTCCTCGATCGCCACTCGAGTCACCAACTCTGTCGACGGGGCGGATGTGTGCTCCACTTCATGACGAGGGGAGCTGACATCGCCAGAACGATGGCTGAAATAAAAACAATACGATGATCAACTCGGAGACTGGAACTACAAAGTGCAACTAGGAAAAACAAGACAGAAAGGAACTCACCTGATGGTCTCGAATTCGTCGCCGCTCCCCAGGGAGAGAGATGGCATCCGAGCGAACGCGCGTGGTGGCGTGGAGCTAACAGGAGGAGCGGCCAGAGGCTCGTTCCAGTCGCCCGGAGACCGCACACCCGAAGACGTCGCGACGGCTTCCTCCAGATCAGCATCCGCACCCCTCGCGGGCGACGAAGCAGTCACAGAGTCACCGCCACTTCGGCGCCTTTGCCTCTTCGGTGCGGGTTCCTCTTGGTCGTCATCGTCCTCCACCTCTTCGTGAGGAGAAGTAGCGGACGGAAGGTCGTCGTCGTCACCCTCCTCCTCCACAACCTTCGACTGGTCGTCGGGGCTGTTTTCAGGAAGAGGAGGAAGACTGACCAACAGAGATCTACCCTGAAACAAGTAGACGCAAGTCGAATTAAGAAGCGGGAAATCAAGAGACAAAGAAACGAAGAGAACAAGTTGAAAACTTACCTCGGGAACAGGGTTCGCGGCTCCGTACGCAGCGACTGGACATTTGACGTTGCAGAGGTCCGCGGCTCGGAGGTTGGTGATGCCCCTCACCTTGGTTTCCACCTCCTCCTCGTCGAGTGGCTGGTCGTCGGCGCCATCGACCGCCCACATCGGGTGAGGCCGAGCAACGAGTGGTTGAACGCGAAGCCGAAAGAAGGTGGCCATCAGGAAGACGCCACCTGTCTCGCGCCCCAGGGTCTTGGTGAGGTTGCGCAGCAGGCTCAGCAGCGGCCTTGCGGACTCCTTCTCCTCCTCGGCGAGCGGGTGCGACCAGGCGCGAGTCTTCAGCAGCCTGCGCGCGTCGTCGAATTGCGCCAGGCCGTCCTGGTGCCACTGGATGTAGAACCACTTCTTCCGCCACCCCTGAACGGAGTCAGACTTCTTCATCTGAAAGTACGCGGTATCACCACGCACCTGGATTCCGAAGCCGCCCACGGGGTATGTCAACCCGCTCTTCCCGACGTTCTTGCGAACAAGGAAGAGCGACTTCCATAGCGCCCAGTGGGGTGCGATGCTGAGAAAGCACTCGCGGAGCACGATAAAGCTCGTGATGCTCAAGACGCCATTGGGAGTCAGATCGTGGATCTGAACCCCATAGGCATACAGGAAACCGCGAACAAAATCGTGGAGAGGGAACCCGAAGCCCCGCGGAAGGAAATCCACGAAGCATACGCGTTCGCCCTCACGGGGTGCGGGGTACACTGTGACGCCCGAAAATCGGTACTATGTAGATTTAAGCGCTCCCGCCGAAATCCGCATAATAACGATTTTAGGTCGCCCACCAGACATAATGTGCACGCCGAAACATGCGCATTATGTGGGTGGAATTGTGATAACATTACAACAGTTCCAATACATCCACAAATACAACAAAGATATAATTACAACAACGACTCGAACGAGTCAAGATACAAATGATACAATACAAAGATACAAAAGACAGCGGAAGCAAAAAATAGTATCCGACTACGGATAAGATGCAAATTGGACTAAGAGTCCTGAAGATAAGCAATGGCGCCATATCCCTGCCCAGCCAAGCCGGAGGGATTCCCAAGCTAACGTCGTCAGACTTCAAACCTATTGACTGCACATAAAGCACATCCCAAAAGAGGGTCAGGGCACTCCCTGGCAAGCAAAACCGACTTGCCTACTTTCTACATCATCTCCCAAAATATAGGGGAGGTGGACTTAGCGGCAGCAGCACTAGCAACCTAGAGAGATACACGCTATAACTTCCGTCTATTTAGAGAGGGATAAGAGAGCGCATAAGATAAACATCTACAACTAACACCAATCATAACCCATTCTCGAATTAACCCCCTCAACCAAGTATGAGAAAGCAATTCGGGAAAACTCACACAGTGAACAAATTTTAGTTACCAATTATTGTGAAAGTAATTATATATTACTAGTCAGGTTAATTAACAATGATTAGGTGTAAGTTGCCTATGATCTTGTTAGCCAGCATCATCACCAAGTCGTCCATAACCGTGGACACGGCTCATCGATAAGATTATACCCTGCAGGGGTGCACTACTGGACCCGTACTCGTTCGATCAACCCCAAAAGCAAGCCATAAGGTAGGGCATCTCAACACGGCAAATCTCTTCTCTACAACCCATCCAGGGAACCGCATGATTGTGTGCACGGCTAATCAGGTCCAGTGCCCGCGGGATACGACCTTCATAGCACTCTAAGAACGTGCCACCCTATATGAGAATCGACTACTCCATCATCATGAGATCGTTAGGTAACCATATGCATGCATCAAATGGAAAGCCCGAACTACTTGCGGCGCCCTGGATAAGAGGCGGATTAGATCGAAGCCGCGGGGGGCTCCATAGGGCCTCCCACAAGCGGTTAGTGCGCTCAAAATTGGATCCGAGGACAAGAACTGAGTTCCTAGGTCGACACTTAGCAGAACAAAGCACCTCGCAAGGCCTTCCGCCGGTGCCTTATCTTTTAATTATAATACCCCAATATAAGACAACATTTTATTAAGGTAGAATAACCTATCATGCTAAGCAGGTGCAATTAAATAAGACATACAAACGACTCGCACAAACAACTCTAAGCATGCGCTACGACTCGCAAGGCCAACAGATAAACATGCAACAGGTATTAGGATGTGGGGATAAAGGCGTATGGGCTGCAGGATAAACATGTGATGGGATCGCGATAAAGAATCGAATACTAGGGAAGCAGAGATCAACGGCAGGAATGAAAGACAATGTATAGGTAAACAAGCAAACTTTGCTTGCCTGGAATCCCGCATGGAAGCAGATCTTGTCGTTGCTCACACATCTCAACGTCTTATCCGCGAAGAAGCAACAAACACTGGAAAGCGTAAAAGATGCATTTTTCAACTACGGCAAAAGATTCAGCATGATTATACGAGAATGATGCATGGCATGGCAAGATGCAATACAATGCAGGTAATCCAAATTAAGCGGGAAAGCAACCCCGGCAATTAATATTTAGGGGCAAGTTATTTATTTACTCAACAATATTAAAGGTTGGTTAACATGGCAACACATGGCATGGGTGATGTAATTAAATTAAATGGAATAGGGCAATTATTAAGTAAAGCCCAACACATTCCATATTTAATTATATAGGTGCAACAAATAAATTACACTAAGCAATTAAAATAAAATATGCAAAATGGCATACAAATGGCATATTAATATTCATTGCATTTTTCTGATATAAAAACATATAAAGATTATTTTAATTGGAGTTATATAATAAAAGTTATTAGCAATTTAAGGTTAGGGTGTTTTTCTGCAAAAGTCAGGGGCTTGTCTGTGATGGAGAAGTTACTGACAGGGGCTAAAGCACTAAACCCGAAAGGAGAGGGTGCTCGGTGCAAAACTGCTGCGTAAGATAACCTCCTCGGTCTTTTCTCACCGTGCGGGGATCCACACATGAGGCTGACCGGTGGGACCCAGGCGCCACGCGGGCGGGTACGTGCTGCGCTGGCCTCCGCTGTCGATGACAGGCGGGGCCCGCATGTCAGTGGGAGCAACAAAGGAGAAAAAGGGGGTTTTTATTCGTGAGTCGGGGATTCGAACTTGCGGGGCGCGGGTGAGCAGAGATCGGTGGTGTTAACCACTTGGCTGGGTGCGTGTTGGTGTTAGACAAAGCATCGACATGTTTTTAACCACACAACCGTGCGTTTCTCTCTGACGAAACTGAAGCTCGCCCGAGACCGTGCGCGCGGCGGAGCAGAAGACCGGCGGCGACCTCCAACGGGTGGCGCAGGGCTGGCGTGGGTGTCGGCGTGCGTACTGGAGGGTGGGGGAACCCATTCCCGTGCTCAGATGTGAAGGGGAGGCTCGGGGCACCACCCGTTCTTGCTCGACAGGGCTGGGGCCGTGCGACGCGACGATGCACTCCGGCGCCGGTAGAATCGAGCCGCTACGAGGACGAAACGGAGAGGGAGAGGGGTCGAGGGGACGAGGCTTACCTCGGGGAGCTCGATGGCGAGGTGTCGTGGTTCGGGGAGGCCGGAGGAGAGAGGAAAGTGCCGGGGAGGTCACGGCCGCGCGGTGGCCGGCGTCGTGGTCGAAGAGGTGTAGTGGCTCCCTCGTCCGGCTACTTGTCGACGAAGGAGGGGGATAAGGTGTCGTGGCTCCTGGCGTGAGGGAGAGGTCGGGGAAGCCGAGGTTCATCGGCGACGAGCTTCGGCGATTTCTCTCTTGGTGGAAGAGAGACAGAGGAGAAAAACAGAGGGGGAGAAAAAGGGAGGTGGCGGCGGATGGAGGAAGGAGGGAGGAGAGGTGCGGCTAGGGTTTCAGGATGGCTCGGTGGCTTTAAGGGGAGGGGAGCAGGTGAGGAGAGAACGTGGTGGGGATCACCATGGTCGAGCTGGAAAGTGCCTCGCTCTCCTATGTACGGAGGTTGGGGGTGAGGGGAGCGGGCCGGAGCTGGGCTTTGGAGATGGCCAGAGGAGAGAAGTGGCCCAGGAAGATATTTTTTTTCTGCCATTTTTATTTAATTCAAATCTGTTTTGTGTTTTTAAAATAAAATAGAGAAGAAAACATATATAACTTTTGGACAAATAATTATTATTTCAAAATACACCATTTAATAAATTAGTTTGAATATTTGAAAAGAATTTAAATACCACATTTAAATTAATTTGATTTGCAATTAGATTTAAAAGTGGAAAAGAATTTAAATGGAGTTAAATTTAACTGCGACAATTTAAATTAAGATTGACAAATGCAAATGATGCATGATGATGTCATGTTGATGCAAAAAGAAAAACAAACAATTTTCTAATTGGGAAAAATCCCGGGGCGTTACATACACCTCTTTGCCAGGAGCGCGTACCTAGGCCTGGTCCGATGATGGAAGGAGGCCCTGCGCGCGGAGGAGCTCAAGTTCCGCCTTCTTCACCGACGACCTTTGTCAGTCGCCGTCGGGCTTCTTCATCAGCCCGGCTTCGGCGGCGACGAAGGAGGTGCCAGCGGCGGCCTTCGGCTTGCCCATGGCTCCGGTGGACAACAACAGGTGGGAGCACGTGGCGAGAATGGTAGGGAGCAGAGGAAAGGAGGCGCATACGATTGGAGAAGATGACGCCCTTGCGCTGCAGCGAAGTACTTATGCCTCGAATAAATTCATCTCAGCCGTCCACAGAGCAACGGTTCCGAGCAGCTACATCCAGCCGTCCACGTGTCGCACGGAGAAACCAACCGTCGCCGCCCACTTCATCTACTACGCACGGGAATCAAGGCGTCATCATCGTGCCGCGAAAATTTCACGCCCAGTTCGGAGACGTGACAACTGCTGACCGCGGTCAGCTCTGCCAGTGGGCCCCGCTGCGTCACGTCACATCGGGCACAGAGGCGTGCAGTGGAGCGTCATTAATGACGTCATCAAGCCAATGACTCCGAACAAGTGAAACAACACGACAAATCGACCGAGCGATTCGAGTAGTAAGCTTCTCAGCTTAAAACAACCAAGTAGGACAGACTGCTGATCCGAGAACCCGAAAGAATCATTCGGTGGTAGAGAAAATCGAGTAAGCTCGAACAGCCGAATCCATCTGGAAGTAAGCTCACGGGCCGAATAGAAGCAAGCATCACACGAAGGCCAAGGAGAAGTAATTCGACTCCAGAAGATTACTCCCATCGGGAGTGTCCTGTTCGACTGAAGAAAACGAGTGCGAACTCAAGAACAAGCAAACCGGTGGCGCGTCCAGGAGGAAGAAGTCCTTTGCTCGACTCTACGATCCGACCAAGCACTCGGGGGCTACTGACGTGGGGCTACCTTTCGACTAGCCCACGATGAGGTTACCTGGGCCGCGCCAAGCTGGAGAAGGCCCACAGAAGGCCCACTCGGGGTACCATGTAACCTAATCCAAGTCGGTTAGGTCTCGTAACCTGCCATATCTGTAATTACCATCGGTACCGACCACCCGAGACCTGGCTACCTATAAAGTTAGGAGGGTTGCTCGTCTCAGAGGACACGCCAATAGCCACCACCACAAACCCTAGCGAGATCGCAATCTCGCCGCCATTGTAATCGTGACTCGCCATCAATAACAGACAAGCAGGAGTAGGGTGTTATCCTCCGGGAGCCTGAACCTGGGTAAAATCCCCGCTTGTCAGCCGTCGTGATCACCAACGCTCTTCCCTCTCCCCCTCAATCAACCCGGGGTGCACAACCCTGGGATTTGCCGAGTTACACCCTCGTCAATACCTTCATCCCAAAGCGGAGCCGATGGCGCGCGGACGGGACGGCCGCCCCGACCAACTTGCACCCAACCTTCCTCATCAACCAGAGGGGCATCCACAGAGAGGTCGCCGCAGAGCTCCGCAGGCACCTCGTCAACCAGAGGGGCATCCGCAGAGAGGTCGCCGCAGGGGGACGGGCATTTGGTAACCGGCGGCGTGAGCGGTGCCAACTCCTCCTCGCTGTAGACATCATCCTTGTCAGCTAAGGAGGACCACAACCCGGTACGCCACGAGCTCATACCGACAGTCGCCTCCGTCGACGAGCTACACAACCCAGACGGGTAGAGGACGACGGCGCTGACGCATGTCCCCGCCGCAATAGCCTTGGTGGCCACGCTCGGCGAAAATGGCAGGCAAAGCGATGCAAGGGCGGCGGAGGAGGTCGGCAGCCGGAGGGACACCCAGTGGATGCAGTGGCTGCAGAGGAGGCCGGAGGTTGGTGACTCGGGCAGCGGCGGCGTGCGCCCACCCGCCGCAGGCGAGGACGCGAGACTGCCATCCCCACTTCACCTACCTCTTCATCTTCTTCCTTCGCAGACCAACACCGTCTTCTTCCTTCCCTGGAGAGCCAGCAGCCTTCTGAAAAACGTAGCAGAAGAACGGAGCAGAAGAGCTCGGCCTCCGCAACCCCGGCAACGTCAGCGCCGACTGTGCTGGAGAGAGGACGTGGAGAGGGTTCCGGATCTGGTCGCAGAAGTGGCGGGGGTGGACGGACGAGGGAGATCAAGCCAGCGGCGGAGCGCCGTCCCTGGCCGCCATGGTCGGGGTCGGGAGACTAGTTCCTACACTTCTAATGTCCTGAGTTTGAGTATTTACTTAAGCAAAATATCGCTCCAGGGAGAAGGGATCTTTCAGTCTGTGACGCTCAGCTCCTACTCCATCCATGCCTGCAACCACCATCTTGAGCATTGCAAAGAGCCGACAGTTACCAGTATAGTAGTGCTCTGAAATTCAGAGTTGGCGCATCTGCCTAAAATGCAGTGGTTGAGGTTCAGATTTTGTATCTTGGGCGACATAAACCACTAGGCTACCAAATTTACGTGTAGTTCTAGACGTGCCATCGTCATCTACTCAACAATGGTACCCTTTTTGGAGATGAATAGCTAGTAGAGGAAATAGAGTTTTTAAGATTAAGCAGCCCGCTTTCAAGCAAACTAAATAACTGGTTATTGTAGCTGGCGCAAGAAAATGGAGGTTTATTGCAAGATAACCCGTTCACCCACTTACACATGGAAAGTTATCTAGCCTACTAACAAAAGCCAGCAACAGTGCTTGACAGTAAGCACCATTTCATCAAACCAGCTACTACTTATTGGCATAAATCATCATAAGACCCATTGTCGTCTCCCTTGAGAAAATTCAACCGTGTGTTGTGTTGTCAATGCGCAACATCACATCGGTTCGCCCTCTCTGCAAAACATTGATTTTTCAGTGCCATCACAAAAGGAGTTAACATGCATGATAGCATATAAATTTCCAATTAAGTACGCATGATCATAATTAGGTGCAACTTTCGAATGTCACTCAAAATTTGCTATTCTATCGTAAATTGGAACATTAGATATAACTTTCAATATAGTTAAACATTTAATATATGTTTTGTTCTTGTGACCGGCCAATATATTATCACTTAAGATCGAGTTGTTTCCAAATTAATTACAAAAGAAAGGAGATATAGATAGATATACCTTGTGGATAATAAAATCCCGTGAAAGGAATTAAATAACGGCAACTTCCTTTCTTCCATATCTTCTTGCACTCTAGGGACTTGAGATTAATCTTGTAGATGCCAAGTTGGGTGGTGACGAAAATGATATCACCGCCCTCCACGGATCCAATTGGTCGGATCATCAGCTCCCTCCCAAGGCTAATGGGAAGGAGTTCCTTGAGATCAATGACCCTACAATATTGAGTCCATGACCAAACTCCGCCGCAACCCATCTGTCGCCTTGACCACAGCTTGAGGGTTAAGCCGTCCTGATGAAGGTATGCGAACCCCAAAGTGCCATCCTCCATCCCCATGAGAATAGTGAACTGGTCAATGCCTGTGTTTGCGAGCGGCGGATCAATGAGCGATAAGAGTTTAGAGCACAAGTCATATTTGAGAATTCCCACGTGATAATCATATTCGTGCACGAGCATGAAGTAGAGCGCGTCTTGGACGAGGACCGGGGGCGCAGGCTGGATGCATGCATGAGACCCAAGACTTAGTTCAGACTCCCACCGGCCAAGACGAGGGCGAGGCGTGCTCGTCTCCAGCAAGTAGTCATACGCATATGCGTCGAAAAAAGGGGGGCTCATATGTAGCCCGACGACGACCACCCGGGAGGGGCCATGCTGACAGGCGCGGTGGTCACAGCCGTTCACCGCCGCGCAGAGCACCGTAGCCCTATCGCAGATGTGTTGTCCGGGCGTAGTGAACAGCTCCGTCCAGCTGCCGGCGATGGGGTCCAAAACGACGAGCTTCTGGGGTGACACGTCCCTAGGCTCGATGAGAACGCGGCCATGGCGGCAGTCCCACGCCTCACCCATGTATCCGGGGTCGGGGATGCACACTTGGGCTTTCGTGGTGGAGACGAAAAATGGATCCGCCTCCTCCGAGTATGGACCGGATTGAAAGAAGCCGAGCATGGGGGCAGCTCCGTGGAAGTCGGCGTAGCGAGCGTGGAAGCGAGGGTCGGTGAGGCGGCTGAGCCAGAGCTTGCTGGCGAGGGAGGCGCGCAGCAGCCACTCGGGCTCGTCCGGCGGGAGGCGGAGGAAGATCTCCTCGAGAAGCTCATCCGGCAACGGCACCATGGTTTTAGAATTTAGCTAGGCGTGTCTGACTTACCGGGTTTCCTGCTAGATTTATGAAAGCCACCATAACCCAAGTCTGTTTCGGTTTCGAGTTCCCGCGTCCCACGATAATCGGACTCTGAAACTGCCGAAGCACATTATCCTCTTTGCCCAATTAATCGGACTCTGAAACTGGAACGGACTCGCGTCCTACAGTCTCCTCTATCGATTGATCTCTGCATACGATCCAGCCGGTGCAGGCAAGGACCTTCGGATTCGACCATGGCGGACACTCAGCAGGAGGATTCTTCTTCGTAAGTTCTCTACTCCTGATCAACGTACGTGCATGCGTTTCTCATCTCTCACCCTCTACCCGGCCCTACTCAAGAGATCACGTCTTGTCTTATTGGTTGTCCGAGAACAATTTCTTAGGGTTTACTGAAACTAGAGTGATCCGAGATTATGTTGACATCTTGGCCTACGTTTACTGTAATTTTTAACACGTCGTAATGCTCTGGTTCAGGTATAAGGAGCCAAAGCAGCAGCAGCGTCCTCAAGCTTCCAGGGGGAGGTATGCCACTGTGCATCTTCATTATGATAACACGAAATCCATTCTAGAGCAAATATCTTCACTTTACTCTGCATGTTCAGTTTATGTGGTAGTGCTAGTGCATGGCTTGATTATTTTTACAATGGACTAGGAGTCGAGCTGGTTGGTTTTCCAAGGAAAGAAGCACACCTGAAGGTTTCAACAGGGAGCAACATGCTTGGAGGTTTCAGTTCTCTTTCCCCCAACCGGAAGCTACCAAGGGTTATTACGATAGTAGCTCCGATTCCGATTGGGAGCCCCCAGTTCTAAGGCAGAGGAAGCCACCGGAGTAGGAGGACGAGGAAGTACACTCTTTCTAGCTTTCTAGCTTTCTGCTCGAGGAGTAGGAGGACGAGGAAGTACAATCCCGATTCCCATTTTCTTCCTTTCCTCCTAGCTCCGCGAGATTTTCTTCCCCACACCGAACCCTCGCCGCCACCGCCACCGCCACCGATAGACCATGCCACCGCCGCCGCCGCCAGCACCGCCACCGACGCTGCCGGACGAGCTTCTAGAGGAGATCTTCCTCCGCCTTCCGCCGGACGAGCCCGAGTGCCTCGTGCGCGCCTCCCTCGCCGCCGCTCGCTTCCGCGGCCTCTACAGCGACTTCCACGGAGCTGCGCCCATGCTCGGCTTCTTTCTTGCCAATCAACACTTCTTCTCGGTGGAGGATGAGCTATTCGTCTCCACCACGAAGTTCCGGGCGTGCATTCCGGACCCCGAAAACAGGTACTCCAAATACGAGGTGATGGACTGCCGCCATGGCCGCCTTCTTCTTGGGCCTAGGGATGTGTCAGAGTCACCCGAGCTGTTCGTCGTTTTGGATCCCATCACCGGCAGCCGGAGGGAGCTGGAAGCTCCCGGATGGCACAACTGCTATGCGGCCGCCGTGCTCTGCGCCGTGAAGGATTGTGACCACCGCACGTGTCAGGATGGCCCCTCCCGGGTGGTCTGCGTCGGTCTACAAGTTGAGGAGTTTGAAACTGAGGAACACGAATATGCATTTGCTTACGAGTCCTTGCCGGAGACGGGCGACTCTTGTCTTCCCCAGTGGAGCAGCGAGCCGTGCTCTGGTCTTTATCTTGGGCCTGGTATGGAGATGGAGCTAGTGCCCCCTGTCCTCATCCAAGACACACTCTACTTCAAGCTTGTTTCTGATGAAGATCATCATGTGGGGATTCTCAAATATGACTTGTGTTCGAAGTGCTTATCACTGATTGATGCGCCGCTCGAGGTAAAGTACCATCTCACTATCCTCATGAGGATGGGGGATGGCAGTTTGGGGTTTGCATACCTTGATGGGTTAGCCCTCAATCTGTGGTCAAGGCAGATGGGTTCCGACAGAGTTGGGTCATGGTCTGAATGTAAGGTCATTGATCTCAAGGAACTTCTCCCTGTTCCCAATGAAAAAACTAGTCTGATTGGATCTGTGGAGGGCAGTGATACCATTTTCGTGACCATGGAACTTGGCACCTACGAGATTAATCTCAAGTCACTAGGTTGGAAGAAGATACGGAATAAAGAAACTTCCCGCAATTTAATTCCTTACATAAGATTTTATTATCCACAAGGTATGCCTATGTATCCTTTGTTTTGTAATTTCGTAAGAAACTATATATTGAATGCTTAACTATATTGAGAGTTATATATAAGGTTTTCATTTACGATAATATTTGTGTTTGAGCATATTTTGAGTGATGTCTACACTCTACACTCAATGTTACACCTAATTATGATCATGCCTACTTAATTCGGCAATTTATGTGCTATCTTGTTATCTCCATTTGTGATAGCTAATCTATAGGTGACGGCTTCGTCGACCCTCACATCGTCCCATCTTTACGCCGAGTCTGTCGTGGGAGGGCGCCAGGTGCGCCTGCTGTGGAGACCCGCCCACGAGTTTTGTCTCTAGCTGTCGAGGAGCTTCGGGTATGTTGTTCAGACAATACATTTTATTACACGTTCTCCATTGCAACATTCATGACATCACGATGACATAATGTAGTCCGAGATGGCCGAGGAGAGGAGATGCCTTCTTGAGGTTGAGGAGCAGGTCCGTCAGCAGCAGAAGCAGATCTGGCAGCAGCAGGAGCAGATCCAGCAATCACAGGAGCACTCGAGGCAGATGATGGAGTGGATGACGAGCACGATGCAGCGCATGGCTCCTCCTGCGGACGGGACTCTTGCTTTTCCTCCACCGATGTTGCCTCCACCGATGTTCCCATGGGTATGTTATCAAACATGTCATTCTATCATCTTATTGTTGTAACTAAATTATTTGTGTAATGCGAGTATTTTTCCATGTTGTAGATGGATCCAGGATCAGTGGGTGGATCTCACTTGATTATGCTTATGCTTTGTGGAGTATGAACTATGTTTAATTAGTCATAATGGAAGAGTTTGATCTTGTTATATATGTTATGGAGCACTATTTAGTCATATTTGTGTGAGAATTGTGATCTGTGAATTATGTGTAAAATGCAGGGATTTTCGAAAAAAACAGAGCAAAACTGGGCCGGCAAAGAAGGCTAGCTACTCACATGAACAAGAAAGACGAGCAACTTGAAGGCGACATGGATCATATGATGAACTATGCCACGGTTTAGTAGCTGGTTAGGCTGAACGGTGCTTGTTTTCTCGTACTGCTGTTAGTTTTTGTCACTGAATATCATAATTTGTTCCCCTTGTTGCCATGCCTAAGTGGGTGAATAGTTGATCTTGTAATGAACCTCTGGTTTCTCGCAGCGCCAGCAGCAACAAACATCTACTCTCTTATATTAAGTTTGCTTGAAAGTTCCCTGTAGATAGTAGCTTAGTCTTAGAAACTCTGTTTGCTCTGCTAGCTTTGATGAGTAGAAAACTAGTGGTTCATCACTTCATCTCACCCAAGATATGATATGGAAGTACGGAGTACATCATTTTTTTTGACATTCAAGCCTGTGTGTTAATCAAACCCAGGACGCTTTACAAGGTCTTAAAAGGGACACATGCCCCACCCATAAATCACTAGTGCTAGTATTCAGTTGGGCAAGAATAGACCGTCTTAAAAGAATGTGCAATCAACATGAATTAACCTTGTAAAGTGAACTAGTACCACATGCTGCAGTATTTTTGTTTCCTTGGTTTGAGCTATGTAAGGTGAAACAATAAATGTAAGGAGCTCTGTATAAAAATGTCACAAATTTGGGATCACCAGTACTAACACTGTATTTGGGGTTTAAGGTTGCGAAGTAACATACAGATGAGGTGGACGAACTATGTAGAAATACCAAGTAAGATAGCAAGACATAAAACTCTGTTTCAGCAACAACCTTCTCTACCAGCTTTGATGAGTAGAACTATTGGTTTGTGTCAGCCAAGGTATGTTATGGGAGTAATCATTTTTCGACAGTGAAGGGTATGTATTGATCAAACACAAAACAGTTTCTTTAGAAACTAGACTCGTGAATCAGTTGATGTATATGAAAGGTGGGACACACGCCGGAGCCAGAAATCACTAGTTCTGTTAAGTTGGGCAAGAGCAGCATAACGACACATTCTAGTACTCCGTGATACATCACGTATAGCGAGTTGCACAGCGAGTTTCAGGGCTCAAGCTTCAGCATTGACACAGTGATACATCACGTATAGAATAGAACAACGCCATTAGAATTTGTGGCAATGATCAAAGTCTTGTGAGAATGTAGTGTAGCATGGACGTAATTATCTTGATACAACCATGCCCTGGTGTGTAATTTCATCGTCAGGGTTCAGATTTTCAAGAGGAGGAAGAAACCCACTCTCACTGTCTCACTGGGCCCGCCTGTCGGTCACTCCTCAAGCGGAGGCCAGGCTACTCTTTCCTTCCTTCCCTTCCAGCTTCGCAATATTTTCCCCACACCAAACCCTCGCCGCCGGCGCCATGCTGCCGGACGAGCTTCTAGAGCAGATCTTCCTCCGCCTCCCGCCGGACGAGCCCGAGTGCCTCGTGCGCGCCTCCCTCGCCAGCAAGCTCTGGCTCGGCCGCCTCGCTTCCGCGGCCTCTACAGCGACTTCCACGGAGCTGCGCCCATGCTCGGCTTCTTCCTTGCCAATCCACGCGTCTTCCCTGCGGAGGATCCACTCTTCGTCTCCGCCACCAAGTTCCGCGCCTGCATTCCCGACCCCGGAAACAGGGGGTACGACGCATGGGACTGCCGCCATGGCCGCCTTCTCCTAGGGCCTAGGGATCTGTCAATGCCACCCGAGGCGTTCGTCGTTTTGGACCCCATCACGGGCTGCCGGAGGGAGCTGGATGCACCCGGCCGGTACGACTCCTTCGGGGCCGCGGTGCTCTGCGCCGTCAATGGTTGTGACCACCGCGCGTGTCATGCTGGCCCCTCCCGGGTGGTCTTCGTCGGTGTAGACACTGACGCCGTCGCATATGCGAAGGAGTCCTTGCCGGAGACGGGCGAGGCCGGGAGCAGGCCGTCCTCTCGGTGGAGCAAGCTGCCCTCTCGTCTTCACCGGTGGAGCAAGCAATCCTCTGGTCTTTATCTTGGGCCTGATGCATCCATCGAGCTAGTCCCCCCTGTCCTCATCAAAGACACACTGTACTTCAAGCTGGAATATGATGATGATCATCATCATCATGTGGGAATCCTCAAATATGACTTGTGTTCTAAATGCTTATCACTGATTGATGTGCCGCTCGCCGCGGAGGACATTGCCTATATGACTACTATCCTCATGGGGATGGAGGATGGCAGTTTGGGGTTTGTGCATCTGGACGGGTTAACACTCTACATGTGGTCAAGGCAGATTGGTTCCGATGGGGTTGGGTCATGGAGTGAATGTAGAGTAATTGATTTGAAGGAAGTTCTCCCTTTTCCCATGGAAAGACTTAAACTGGCTGGATCCATGGAGGGCGGTGATATCATTTTCATGACCATGAGACTTGGCACGTACGAGATTATTCTCAAGTCACTGCAGTGGAAGAAGATATCGAAGGAAGAATGTTCTCCTACTTTAATTCCGTACACGAGTTTTTATTATCCACAAGGTATATCTATATCTCCTTTCTTTTGAGATTTGGAAACAACCTCTTGAAGTAATATTATATCGGTCATTGGAAGAAACCATACATTGAATTTTCACTAGATTGAAAGTTACATGCGATGTCTACTCAAATGTCAATTTATATGCTATGATGTCATCTGTTCTTGTGTCCACTCTGAAAAATCTATGTTTTGCAGAGAGAGCGAACCCATGTGATGTGGCGCATTGACAACACATGATTGAATTTTCTTAAGGGAGGCTTCTCTCATCAGCATGAAACATGACAAAGGGAGGCTTCTCTCATCAGCATGAAACATGACCAACTTGGAGGTGACATGGGTCTTAGGGTGAATCGATTATCTTGCAAGTGGGTGAATGGATTATCTTGCAGTGCACCTCTAGTTTCTTGCAACAGGAACCATGTGCTCTGTTATTTAGTTTACTTGAAAGCGCTTAGTCTTATCAACTCTGTTTGCTATCCTAGCTCTGATCCAATATCTAGATTCATCTCAAAAAGAGGTGTCATCAATGTGTATTGTGATGACGAGGGCATGTCTAGAACTACCTGTGAAGTTAGCTTCCTGTTGTTTCTGTCCCCCAAGATGGTTTCTGGATGCTACCTTGCTGATATGTTTTTATTAACCATGTGGATTGAATTAGTACTACATGTCAAATGTTGATGTTACTTCAGTTCTCTTTAGCCAGTAGTAGTGTTACTTAAGAGTATACCATGCAAAATGAAATCTTGAGCTATAAGTTCCGGAACTGACAGTCTGACAACATATGGGCTGCATAAATACATGACACTCATAGTTCTGTTATTTCTTTATTAGATCCATAAAACAGCAAGGCGTAGTTGGTTATATGTTGCGCATTGTTGGCCTACAGTGGACACAATTCCATGTCATGAGATGAAGAGGCTCTTCTCCACATACTTTTGATTGTTTGGTCACAGAGTTTAGTCATAGAGTGCAAGGCTATAGTGATCTTTGCGATTGTTTAGTTTATTATAACAACCAGATTGGTTTCACATGTTTTTCTTAATTCTAGATAAGATCTCTTACTTAAAATTAAGCTATCAACACACATTTCTGTATGCATACTGTACATCTATATACAGAAGCGGCTCTAATCCATATATGGTAGTCAATTAAATTGTGTTTCAAGTTGGCTGATATATGTAGCTATGTTGGCAAATTTGTTTCTTATTACAAGCTGGATATATATGGATCTTATTATTGCTCTTTCTAGAGAAATGCTTGTCATCCTGCAGGTTTAGTCTAACAATTGAAGAAAAAAGGGTTTGTTCCGTGAACCAGAACTGTCATGAGCATACAAGCATATTGTCTTGCTGATATGTCTCTAGTGTACCTTTTGAATTTAATTAGTGTTACATGTTAATAAGTCCTGGTGTTACTGTAGTTTTTTAGCAAGCAATGTAACTGAAGAGTATAACATGCAAACTGAATGCTTGAGCTATAAGTTCAGGACCTGATAGACTGACATGATATGTGGTAAGATCTCATAGAGGTTCTGTTTGCTTTCGTAGCTCCACAAAAGTGGTAGGTTTTTGTGTTTTATTTGTTGCACATTGTTGGTGTTGTTTTATGGTGATCCAAATTCATATGTTGAAGTGAAGTGAGCGGCTAACTTCGGAGCGAAGCGGAGGCCCGTCGCCGGGAGGCTATGCGTGATCTTGAGCTTGAGCAGTTAGATGTTAAAACTGCGTTTCTGCACGGGGAGTTGGAGGAGGAGATATACATGGACCAGCCAGAAGGGTTCATAGTGCCGGGTAAGGAGGATTTTGTTTGTAAGTTAAAAAGGTCTCTCTACGGTTTGAAACAATCCCCTCGTCAATGGTATAAAAGGTTTGATTCATTTATGTTGTCACATGGTTTTAAGAGGTCTGAATTTGATAGCTGTGTGTACATTAAGTTGGTTGATGGATCACCTATATACTTGCTGTTATATGTCGATGACATGTTGATTGCTGCCAAGAGCATGAAAGATGTCGCTGCTCTCAAGTCACAGTTGAGTAGCGAATTTGAGATGAACGATCTTGGTGCTGCTAAGAAAATCCTAGGTATGGAAATTACACGTGATAGAAAGTCTGGGTTCTTATTTCTTAGTCAGCAGAGTTACATTAAAAAGGTTCTTCATCGTTTTAACATGCATGATGCAAAATCTGTTAGTACTCCTATTGCTTCTCATTTTAAGTTGTCATCTACTCAATGTCCTACTACTGATGATGATATGGAGTACATGTCTGGAGTTCCCTATTCTAGTGCTGTTGGTTCCTTGATGTATGCTATGGTCTGTTCTCGTCCTGATTTATCATATGATATGTCTTTGGTGAGTAGATACATGGCTAATCCTGGTAAAGAACATTGGAAAGCTGTTCAGTTGATTTTCAGGTACCTCTGTGGCACGTCTGATGCTTGCTTGAAGTTTGGCAGAGCTAGTGAGGGACTCGTTGGCTATGTGGATTCAGATTTTGCTGCCGATTTGGATAAGAGGAGGTCCCTCACAGGTTATGTGTTCACCATTGGTAGTTGTGATGTTAGTTGGAAGGCAACACTTCAGCCAGTTGTTGCCCAATCCACCACGGAGGCTGAATACATGGCCATTGCAGAAGCAGTTAAAGAAACTGTTTGGTTGAAAGGTTTGTTTGCTGAGCTTTGTGGAGTTGATACTTGCATTAACCTGTTTTGTGATAGTCAGAGTGCTATTTACCTTACTAAGGATCAGATGTTCCATGAGAGAACAAAGCACATTGACATCAAATATCATTATGTGCGTGATGTTTTTGCACAAGGTAAGTTGAAGGTATGTAAGATTAGTACTCTTGATAATCCAGCTGATATGATGACAAAGCATGTTCCTGTATCTAAGTTTGAATTATGCTCAGACTTAGTTGGTATCACTGTTTAGCCCAAGAGGCTATTTGGCGCCGAAAGTGTTCTCTTTGTTGTTTCAGGGGTAAAGGTTCTCGTTTATACTATAAGATGGAATTTGTCTCAAGGTGGAGTGTTATTTTATGGTGATCCAAATTCATATGTTGAAGTGAAGTGAGCGGCTAACTTCGGAGCGAAGCGGAGGCCCGTCGCCGGGAGGCTTGATTCTTGCTATCTCCTATAACAGTTGGCCTACTGTGGGTACAATGGTAGATTCTAATGGACATTTAATGAGATAAAGATCTTCATAATTTTCAGACTGATTGCACGGACTTTCCAGATGTAGAAAATATCTTGATTACACTCAATAGCGATAACACACGGTCCTTTCTCTATGCTTTTTGTACCCATTTTGAAAGAAGTGTGGCATAGATTACTCTATGGTATATGTGCCCATATATATGGAATCAGTATGGCTCTTTTCCAGATGTTTGATTGCTAATTCTTCATGCGAAAAATGAATTGCCTTCGGAGTGTGTTGATTTTCCGCATGCCATGTAAATAGCTTGTATTTTTATTACATGCTTGTCTGTCTTCCATATTTTCTTTCTGTGGGTGATCGTGGCGCGTAATTTCTTTCAGTAGGACAGTGATATCATTTCCTTTAGGAATTGCAATGCTCAAGATCCTTGATCTCCCAGAAACATATTTTGTTTATGCAGACATTATGAGAATTGCTTGTTATGTGTGTCCAGTATGTGGAGGAGCAGGATACCATTCTATTCAACAGTAAAGATGATCACTGGCTGGTAAGGTGTTTTGGTGGTGCTTGGTTGGCTCTAATTGCTGATTTGTGTGAAGCTCTGTCGTAAGGTGATCTTGTGATGAACCACAATTTGATGAAGCATTGGCTATGTTTAGTTTGCTTGCGGTGCTGTTTAGTTTGCTCCAAAATAGTCTGCATACAGTGGCTTAGTGATCTGGAGATGATGTCGACTGTTGGCTCCTTATATAGATCTTATGTCAACTGAGAGGAGCTTCTGCATGCTTATTCATGAAAGAGCACCAGAAAGTTCAAGACGGACACGAACGGGAAAAAATCAGGAGAAAGAAAACATAAAGCATCCCTTATTCATGAAGCGAAATTCTGAAACTGGGAACCAGATACATTCTAACCACACTCAATAGATACAAATCGATCTGCAAAAATATGGATTACAGACCAAGAAAAAACTTTCTTCTTCCCGAAGGCGGCGACGAATTAATTAAGCAGCGGACAGAGTGAACTGGAAGTAATAATGATAATAATAGTAATAAATAAAGCAAACTCATACTATGAAGAAAAGCTTGATCCATGGTGGATGATATCGGCGTCTACACGAATGCGTGCTTCTCGAGCAGCTTGAGCACCTCCTCCTGGCTGTTGAGCCTCGCCACGTCGATCGCCGTCTTCCCGTCCAGGTTCTGCAGCGTCCTGCATTTCCAATGCCACCACCATGATCTGGATCTCGTCAGCGGTCAAGCGAGGCAAGCAAGGTTCGTCGGCCATGGCGAGGGTCGGGTTCACTACTTACACTGAGGCGCCGTGGTCGAGGAGGAGCGCGACGCACCCCTCGCGGCCGTACCCGGCGGCGTAGTGCAGCGCGGTGTTCTTGTTCTTGTCGACGGCGTCGGCCGCCGCGCCGGCCTCCAGGAGCGCCTGCGCGCAGGCCAGCTCGCCGTAGCCGCACGCGAAGTGCAGCCCGCGACGGCCCTCCGAGTCCTCCTCGTCCTTGTCCGCGCCGTCCTCCAGCGCCTTCTTCAGGCCCTCCACGTCGCCCACGCTCGCCGCGTGGTGGATCGCCGACTCCTCCTCGTACTCCCCTTCCTCGCCGCCGTCCGCTTCTTCCTCTGCTTCGGCGGCGGCGGCGGCGGATGGGCCGCCCACGCCCATCGCGCGGCCGAACTTCTGGAGCGCCTCCGGGTCGTTCCAGTACCTAAGAAATCGCCGTCAATGGAACGTTGAGCTAAAGAAGAAACCAAGAAACCGGCGGGACGCCGGCAGCGAGGAGCTAATAAGTTACTTCATCATGGCTGCGGGGCCGCCGGACTCGATCTCGTCGAGGATGGGCTTGAGGGAGGGGTCGTCCTTCATGCGGGCGACGCGGGCCTGGAGCTGCTCCTTGTGGGCGGGGTCGGTGAGACCGCCGAGCACGGAGGACATGGCGGGGTCCTGCATGAGCGCGCTGCCGAGGCGCTCCGCCATGGCCACGAACTGCGGGTTCTGCATCAGCTGCTGCATCGTGGACACGTACTTCTGCGGGTCCAGCGCCGCCGCCAGCTCCTGTGGCGACCGGGGAGTCGAGGCCGATGACGCCGGCGACGCCGGCGAGGGCGCCACCGTCCTCTGCAGCTGCTCCGCCATCTCGCTGAAGGACGGGTCCTTGGCGATCTGCTCCGCCATCTCCTTGATGCTCGGGTCCTGCTCAACCCATAGAATTCAGAACGATTGGGATGATCGAAATGGGCGCAAATTTTCAAACGAAATCGAAGCAAATAATCCACCAATTCGAACTAGTACGAATCTTCCCAAGAATTGGTCTTTGACAATGAGCTATGAACAGAGCAGAACAGAGTATTGCTAACTTCAGAAAATTCAGAATATTTGCTAGCAAGGGGACAGGAGTTATGTTACATTGAGCAAGTTCATCATGGTGGAGAAGTCGAAGGGGCTGGCCGGCGCCGCCCTGCGCGCCGCAGCCGGAGGAGGCTGCTCTGCCACCGCCGCTGCCGGCGGGGAAGGCGCCTCCTCAGACTTGACAGTCGCTTTCTCCTCTGCGCCAAACAAATTACAAGCTTTCTTCTCAGCCATTGCTTGTCACAAAGAAAACATCATGCGCGGAAGATTGAACAATGGAGCACATGAGAGAGGAGATTGTTTGAATTGTGGATGAATTGCTGACCTTGAGTAGCCATGTCGAGTGACGATGGCAGTGGAGGCTGGAGAGGCCTTCGTGTTGTGTGCTCTCGCAGCAGGTGCAGGTGGTGGTGATGAAGAAGATGATAAGGTGGTGGTGGTGATGGATGGAGAGGAGAGACTGCGACCAACCGGATGGTTTCCTATTCCCGTGTATTTTTTTAAATATATACGGACAAACGACTGGCCGACTATAAATAATACGATCAAAGATAGTACCACTACAAATATTAATATTACAAAAACTTTTATGTAAGCATTTTACTCGTCGCCTAATAGCGGTGTCGCACTTTCATGGCGCCAAGTATGCACCAAATTATAATCTTTTGTCACAATAATTTATTGATAGAGTCTTGGGAAATAACGGTTATGACTGATAAATAACTTTTTGAAATTCATCCTACAAAAGGGGATGTTTGATTAAGCTGCAACTAAAAAGAATGGAGATCTCTTAAGCCCGAGATCCAGTAAAAAAATCAAAAAACTTATCTCTATGTTTTTTCCGTCAATGTTGTATTCAACTAACACGCAGTTTCTCAATTTGAAATATTTTGTATTCAGAGCTTTACAAAATAAAAAATGTGCTGATCTGAGTGTGCACACTTATAAATACCCAAAATATAGAAGATTGGTTTTTTGTAGTACATAATGCATAGAATTGACTATATCCAGAATTGTTTTTCTAAAACCTGCAAACATGTATTTTGAATAAAAACAAATAAAGATCACAAACTCGGGCAGCCAAAGTGACTTTTGCTGAACAAGCTGGTATTCTGGAATTCAGGTGAAAACACCACAAAGTACAAATATATTCCCGTTGTGCTTGCTTAAAGCTAATTTAGCTATATAAATCCTCATGCCTAGGAAGCCTCTAGAATGTCCTTGTAAGTGTTTGGTGTATAAATTCTCCTTGCGTCCAAGATTTCTATTTTCACGGCCAGAAAAAGAAGCTTAGCACGTACTCCCTCCGTTCCGATGCAATAAGGCCTATATTTTTCTGCAAAAGTCAAGCCAAATAAAGTTTGACCAAACCTTTAGAAAAATTTATCAATAAATATGATGTTATATAGATATCATAAGAAAATATAGTTCATGATGTTTCTAATGACATTAGTTTTATATTTTACATGTCAATATTTTTTCAAAAAAAGTTGGTCAAACTTTACATGGGTTGACTTTTCGAGAATAATATAATCCTTATTCATTGGAATGGAGGTAGTACAGTGGTATGTTTTCCTACGCTTTCTAGTCATCCACAAAAATGGTCTCCCGCTCTCATTGTGCCACTTGGTGCCAAATTAGCCTCATCTATCCAGAAGATTCCAGGAAATTAATAGACCTCATTATTCTTTTCATTCCATTTTGCTAATTTTCGGTCGACCAAATACTGAATTCCGTCGGCTCAACATCCATTAGATTTGTATTGTGATTCGTAGCGTCAGACGTGTTGTAGTTGCACATGAAATTGGGTGAAAAATAATAATTTAATTTTCAGTCAACCGACGATTAGCCACGTTCTTTTTTTGCTACAAACTTGCTCAACTTTTTCATATGATGCTGTAAATAATTTAAGCACCACACGTCACACGTATTTTCTAATTATATTATTTAGTCATCACATGTACTTGTCATTTGTGGTAATCTAAACTTTTAACTCAACTCGATTCATAAGTTGTGAAGACGGTTCTAGAAATCGCCTTGCTCTGTGTTTGGTGCACAGTAACTTTAGCAACTTTAGACTGGTACTGGCAAGACCCATGAGGTGCCATGCTTTGCATCCCCACAGACAGCATGCGAATCCAGGGAGATAGACATTAGACAGGGATGTCGATAACAGATGTGCGGACGGGATAGCTTCTCTTCCAGACAGGTTGCTATCGCCTCAAGATCCACCAGCTTGTTTTCTCACTCTCGGTTTCAGACATACAAGTATACAACCAAGAAACAGAGATAAAATATTCTACAGGCTGCAGGAATTATATATAACAAGAAGAAATATCGACCAAATATAAGCTTTGGAGAGCTGATATGAATTGTTTCAGAACAACAATTTCACTGAAGGGTGACAAACTGACAATTACATTTCACGATTTAGGTACTGGGAGTGTATGAACCTTACTGAAGGAAATGCAAGGCAGGAGAAACTGCCGACATGCCACGTCGGGCAAAACAACATGTGGCATGCCTGCCTAGCACATCAGAAGAAACCAACTGAATTATGCAGGATGTCGCCTGCCAAGTTTCAAGTTGGACAGTTCAGTTGCTAGTGAGTGCAAGTTCCCGTCCACACAAGTTTTCGGGCTGAGCGAATGCAGGTTCCATTCAACCAAGACTGTTGCTTTGCCATTAGATCTCCAGATTGCCTTGTAAATAGCAATTCACGCACCAAATGAGCCAAGGCTTACATTGCAAAGAAAATTGCAAAGAGGAAACTGAGAACAGTTTGGACCAGTTTTCGTTTGGACCAGTTTTCAACACATGTGAGATTCCTCAGATAGTTCACTACAAGTAGTTCGGGAGAAACATTTTACTGTAGAGAGCTATGTGAGGAATCCTGTATAGAGGGGCCTTCAGATGCATCACTCTGCAAGTAGCTCAAAAAAGCACAGATGTTACCGAGTCTTCTCTTGGAACTCCACTGATCCGTATCACCCGAGTGAACAGACAGATTTCCTATGATGCCGCATTTTCCGAGTTCGATACAAAAATGGTGATGATCCACCGCACCAAAAAGGCACAGGTAGCTGTTTCATCAATATTTGTGGATGGCGACGTTGAGGTCCGACGAGATAGAGGTCAAAACTGGGAATGTTTGGTGCCAAACAGCCTTGAAGACCCGCTTCTGATGGGCCTGCACCGACTGGCAGGGGGTCTGGCCTTGGTACCTTATGTCAAAGATATGGATCACAGGGTCTGCCGACCCAGAGGACAAGTACCAGCCGTCGGGAGACCACGACTGGTTTATCAGGGCTGACTGGGACTCGCTGCTCGCCTGCTTCCAACCGATCGCATGGACCTCAGTCTGCCTAAGCCTGATGTCAAACAAGCGAAGCTGCCTGCCTGGCGTCCTGTCAGAAACAAGAGATATCAGATAGTCTAAAAGGCTCCACGGAAATCTACTGCACGTTGGATGCATAATTGATAAACATATTTTGAAGGAATGAGAGGGTTATGTGCAGAATGGGACCCAACAATCAGAACTTCAGAAGCAAGTTTAGATACTTACGCTGTTTGTACCATGTATAAGTTGAAATCACACGGATTTAGTAATACACTCATGCACTTGCTATCAATCAGGTTCTTATACTCTGACCTTTCAGCTGCGAGATCGTATGATATTATCCTCTTATCAGAGCCGACTGATATTACCGTTTTCCTCTGTTGCAATCCAGCAACACCATTGACAGCAGAAGAATGCAAATCCTTGTGTACTCTCTTGTGGCTCCATGAATCATCGTTCTCTTGCCAGAGTATGACAGCATGGTCACTTCCACCAGTCAAAAAGCAGGTGTCTGACCACGGCATGAAATTTATGTTGTTTATGATTCCCTTGGTATGAGGCTTCGCTGGCAGGAAAGTAACTTTCTTCTGTCTCAGAGGAAAGAGCGTCAAAGGCATGTTAGTAATGTTGTAAGTAAATAATTTGTTACTCACTGGAAGATGTACAGAAAAGCATAATTGCACAGTAAAGAACGACTGCATGGGTTCTACATAATATGTTTACAGATCCTAAATGGGTCTTCGATGTCTCCACAGATAAATAGTAAAATAACATAAACAGTCACTGTATTCACAGTAACAAAACTATTTTAGTTGTTAATTCAAGACCTAATTTGAGATTTGATGTACACTGTATCAGTAGGAATCATTATTGCATCAGGCATAATTTAGAGTCTCCGGTGAGCATGAGAACATAAATAACTTACAACTTACAGGGACACCTATCTAATTTCTACCTCTGGTAATCTGATATAAAAGAACAAAATATACGAGTCAAATAGGCTGAGAGTTATATTCTACTATACTATGAAAATTCATTCACTGTGAGTGTTTTTAGCTAAAATGATATTTGATGGATCCAAAATGCCTATGGAACCAATCCAGTTTGCTGTACAGTGTTGTTTTATAACAGCTAAAAAACTTTGTAATGGATAACAGATGGAATGCGTCGTGATTTTCAAGGTTAAAACAGAGCTCTTACTTGTCCCGATGCATTCAGATTTGTCATTGAAACCTGAGAGTCACCACCATCAGAACTATATACAGCAAAAATCGTGTCACCGTCTGGATGCCAAGCTACATCCTCAGGCCACCTTAGCTTTGGGGAAAGGCAATTTGTAGTGCTAAGCAAGGAGATAGATGGTCTGCAAGTACAAATAATCTAATTCAAAAATATTTAAACCAAAAAAAAAGCAGCCCCAGAACCATATGAAGTTTATTCACTTTAGTATCCAGTATCTTATATTGCCTCCATATCACAAATAGATTCATTTTGAACATGTCTTAAGACAAACTTTTAAAACATCGACTATAATAGTATTGTAAAATACTTAGATTGAGAACTTGTAAATCATATTTATAAATTTTCTCGAAAAGTATATTCATAATATAATATTTTTCTTGAGTTCTATACACAAACTATTGTAAAATCAGTGGCCAGAGATAAAATCGTGAAGACCACGCCAAGTCCGAAACGACATCTTGTGATATGGATGGAGTAGGTTACATGCAACATTTCATGTGTTCAACGTCATATGTGTCATTTTCCCGCTAAAATATATCTAGAAAAAAATATTATAAATCAGTAGTATTATGTTTCCACAAACCATAAAATGAATTTTATATGAGATCTGTGGAGTCAAATGTTATTCCGAAGTTATATGAATCTAGTATATAGGATGCCACTTAATTAGCAGATTGAAGGAGTGATGAAAATAATTTGGCCACAATGACATGTAGGTGTTTCACTGGGTAACAACGTTGACACATTCCTGGCAAGCAGCCAGCCACTAGCCCACTAGCAGTATATTATGATACAAACCTAAATGCTGGTTTAATACCCCGGAGTTGTGAAAGTGCACGAGGTGAGGGAGGGCACAGACAATGCAAGAGCAACAGCCAATCTATTTTCTCTTTTATACCAAGGAACAAAACACGCAAACAGATGCTAAATTGCTAAATTTACTTATAACTAGCCTGTGATCTTAATAGATAAAATACATAATCCACATACAGAATACAAATGACTTGCATGTATTTATTCTGGCTTAGCCTAAAAATGAGCATGTAGGGTGCAAAAACCATGGCCTACGGCTCTTATTGGCAGCAAATGCAATGTTATATGGCGAAAATTTACTAATTTGCCCAGTGCCTAGTCGGCATGAAGGCATATAGAAACTATGGGTTTTAATTTGAGTGAGAATGCATCTTTTATCTCCAAGCAGCCATAATATTTTATTGACATCTTTACAACTATAATTGTGGTGTGAAGTTCTTCTAGCTTATTTTCCACTACAAATCGAAACAGTAACCCTCTCTCCCAACTGTTTTGAAAGTCAAGTAATCGTCCATGGAAATAAAAATGAGATATAGCATGAACAGTAACCAGATAATATGAGGCTTACCCACTTGACTGCACTTGCCACAGAGTAACCATTCCATCCAACGCGCTGCATTACAAGGAAACATTAGACCAAAATTCTGTGTCCAGCAGAAGTTAATAGAACTTAACAGATATATCGACACAGGTTTATCCCTTGTAACACTTCCGCCCAATTTACAGTTATATCTTTTGCTAACATTAGGCAAATATGCCTTTAAATCATTTAGGACTTGTTTGGTTTACCAATCCGCATCAGACACTAATAAGCTAATAGGCCTCCCACCTATTTCAAAGGGCGCGCCATTCTCATTTATAAAAAAAATCAAGTCAGAGGTAACCTTGGCTTGTTTCAATCGAGTTAGCCGAAATAGCTCTACAACCTAGTTTCAACAATGCATTCATTTTCTAACATCATTTACTCGAGCTAGATATATCTTTGACCAAATTTGCCATGCATATTCAGTAAACTGACTGAGGCAGAATTTGAAAATGTTAGTTCTCTACTTCTCTACACTCAGTGCATTTATTATAGGCATTTAGTATTTACTACAGCTAGCGAATCGTATCGTACCTGGTAACGACCAGCTGGTCATTCGCAGGGCACAGCTCAAGGCACCTGAGTTTCCTCTTGTGCTGGCTCGAGACTAGATGGCTGCCGTAGAACTTGAGGATCGTCGGGGACGACTTCCTCACGCTCTGTATCAAGTTCTGAGGCTCTCTCTGCACTGCAAACCAGGAGAGCAGAACCAGAAATGGGCATCAAGCACACGAACAAACAGAGACCTGATTTGCATTTATTTGTTTATCGGGTAATAAGTTGCTGTGAAATGTGTGATAAGCCGTGGCCGTGGAGTACCAACCGATCTCTCTCTTGGGTTTCTTATCCGCCTTCTTCTTCGGCCGCTCCTGCAGCGACGAGGAGGACGCCGACGGGTCAGCAGCCGCGGCGGACTTCTTTGATCTGGGCGCCGGTTCCGCGCGCGCGGCCGGCCGGCTGTTGGTCCCCGGGATGACGAGCTGCGGCCTCGTCTGCGGCGGCGCGGGGGCCTTCTGGGTGGAGGGAGACGGCTTCTGGGCCGGAGGCTTCTGGACCGGCGGGGGCGGGTTCCGGTGGCGGGCGGCGCGATCTCGGTACCGGGCGAGCTTGGACCGCGCCGCGGCCAGCTCGCTCTCTACGGTGCCCAGCTGCGGCGCGCCAGGAAGGAACATCGTCATCAGGCGTAGAAAGGAGGATGAGGGATGGTGAGGAGGGAGGGGGTAGGCGCGCGCGCGTACCTGGGTTTTGTACTGGGCGAGCTTGAGCTTGCACTGGTCGACGACGCGCTCGCGGTGGGCGATGAGCGCGAGCACGGCCTCCTCGGACATGTCGCCATCGTCGTCGTCCGGCGGCGGCGCGTCGCTGGCGGAGGAGGTGGAGGCGGAGGAGGGGGGTCTGACGCCGTTGGCGGTGGCGGTGGAGGAGGAGGGGCGGTGGGAGACGTCCTTCTCGAGCTTGGGCCGCTTGAGCGCCGGCGGGTCGCCTGCCATGGCGCCGGCGGGCGGGGCAGGGCAGGGTGGGTGGGTCGGTAGGGCGCGCCGCCTGCGTGTGTGTGCCCGTGTCCCTCCCTCTCTTTCCTGCGCCTGCGCGCCTGGGGCCTGGGCCGACATGTACGGGCCGGCCCAAAACTGTAAACCAGTATTGGGCTTGGGCATCATTCTTTCTTCTCACGTGCGCAGGATTTCACTATGGCTCAGTGTCATTTTAAACTTTATTACACACTACTAGCAGAAGAGGCGCACGTGTAATTTTAGAAAATTTATTGGTTATGCAGGTATTTAAGGAAAATATAACAAAAATTAAGAAAGAGATCTAATAATGCACTGACAGAGACTTACTTGCACAGGTGTCAGCTGTAAGAAATAATAGCATGATAACTTCGACCTCATATGAGCAAAAGCAAAGATCAAGATAATAATATTTTCAATATATCACTAAAATTGATAAAAACAATTGCGGCGCACTTCCTTTTGACTATTTGTGGCACCCGCCGACTAATGTCCACGATAACGCGGGAGTTTTTCTCAGCATTCCATCCATGTTGTATGTTATTTTTTTTCTTGTAGAATTAAGGATTAGGTAGGTGTAGCTTTGAGCTGTAGGGACAAAACATCTAGGATCTCTCGTGCCGCGATTTTAGCGGGTCTTGATGTGGTTAAACTTGTTATGAATTAAGGAGGTGACTCAAATAGTATTTTTACATCTCTATTTTAAGAGAAGCTTACATTCACACACACACACACACCTGACGGTTGCAGCTCAAGCGAGAAATATAAGCACACTTGTTTTAACACTAATCAGCTGGATGTATAATTACTACTAATAAGATGAAAAAGGAACTCGTAAGCGTGTCACTTATTGGTTACTGTACATGCCACACATACAAATGTGACGCCCTTCAGTTCCTAGTTTTCCCTCGTGCTTGGACGCTATGGTCCTCCGAGCCCCAGCCTAGCGACGACCATGGGAGCTAGGATCATGGCTCCCTGCCGACGATCCAGGACGACCATGGGAAGCAGGAGGGTGGATATTGGTTAGGTCATCGCTGGTGGCCACCGCCGGTCCGCGGCGAGACCCAGGAGCAGCAAGGCCATGCCCATCATCATGAACATCGTCTCGTCCCGCAGCAGCAGAAGCAGAAGCAGCAGCGGGAGGAGGAAGAAGAAGAAGCAGCAGTAGAGCTGTTGCTGCTGCTGCTAAGAGGAGCGTGGCCATGGTGGGAGAAGGAGATGGGTAATGGCGTCTCTTCATCGCGTTCAGGGTCAGGGCTATCTGTGTCTCGCTAGGTGTGAGCAACTGAGTAAGAAGAAGGCTCCATTTTATAGGCACGGTGAGCCTATCAGGGCGATTGTGTGAGGCACGATCAAGGCTGTAATTTTCTTTTTTATTCGGAGTAACATTGTGGTGGTAACTTTCACACGTACGATACATCTTTAACCTGGCCAATGCACTAATCGATTCTGCTAGCAGTAGTGGTTGGGGATTCAGCACGCACCTACTCGTAGCGGATTTCGAAAGAAAATAATGTGTCCTTCGTCATGTATTCGTGTTCTTATGATCATAATATCCCAATTGTCAATTTTTCTATAAAAGTAGTACATAAGCTGGAATTTCCACACAATGGTCGTGGAATGCTTTCATTTTAATTATTGATCGTTAATAATTCTGAGCAAATGTCTTGTGCTCTGTCTGGTCATGCTGTATATAAGAAGCTAGGCTCGTATGTATTCATGTGTAACATGAACATTGGAATTACAGTATGTCTTGTGCTCATATGTAATTATTGCAGTATCGGTAAAAAAAGACGAACTCATGATGTGATGCCTAATTTCCTGGGATTTCACCCTGTTTTGCCAATCTGCTAAATAGGTTTAGTGCCGCTATAGCTATAACTGTATTAGTTGCTGAAAAACCCAACGCTAAATGCAATATGTCATTATTTCGAATTCGGAACATTTGTAAGTTTCAAACTCAAATGAAACCCACTTAGGCAAGAGCATTTATAGCTTAAGCACTCAGGGGAAAACAATTTTTCATATAGGTGAAAGAACATGTTGCAAGCAGCAAGCAACAGCTTAGCACAACAAACTGCTACCAGCAATACAAATCTTAACTGAAGTGGACTAACAGTCGATAGTGAAAATGAGCTAAAGAAAAGGAAATTCTACCTACAGATAAACTTCAGCAATAGCACCTGGAAGCAGTCCACCAAACAAGTGACCAACGCTTGCACCGTGGCCTTGACCACTGCTTCTGCCGCTTATCCCTATTTTCGAACTACTCCTTCCTTTTCATATATTAGACCTCCAGCTGAGAACAGTTCGATTTGCCCGGTTTCTGGAAAGCCTTCTATTTACGGACATTAGAACCATTTGACAAGTGGTTAAGTGAAGAAAAGCCCCAATTTTGGAGAGGATTGCATAATTGGAGAGACTGCTAGAATTGGAGCAAAGAAACCTGGGAAGCAAACAGGTCGTGGAAACAGGGTACAAAGCTTTTGGGTGTTAGAAAATGCTTCTCATATTTGATTACCGGCCGGAATGCCGCAGGCTCGGAAGGAGGTAACGTGAGGCAGGGTTGATGTATCAGAGGTGGAAAATGGACTTTCTATTTTGCATTTCCAGATGAAAAAACCAGACAATGGGTATTAGAAGGTGGACCCTTGGCACATTGCTAACATACCATTACTGTTGAGACAATGGCAGGGGATGTTTTTTATTTGCATTCACGCCTTTTAGAAAGAGCCGCTAAATTAAATTCTCTTTTAGTTGTAAATGAATCCCTAAAAGCGGATAAAGGCTTAAACCTATTCATCTATCCTATCCCTCGCTTGACTCTTCTCGGAAAAGGTTCTCGTTCCCATGAATCTGGACGAGAAAAACTCCATCCCTTTCCTTTTGACATCCCTCTTTACCCGATCATTCAAACATTTTGTGGGCGGCGCGCCTGCTCTATTGTTGCGTAGCAATAGAAGCCTGCTCATGCTGCCTTTCGATCGATACACAGTTGAGGAGGCCGATCACGAACGTGACAGGTGTGGGAGCGATCCTGGGAAGGCAAGGCTAAGACGGCGCCTTGCATATGGGTAGCAAGAGGGCGCTTATGCCCCGACGGTGGGGCCTTATGGGGAAGGGCCCAGCCCAATAGGGACACAACTTAGATATGGAAGTCTTCTTTCGTTTAGGGTGAAGTAAGACCAAGCTCATGAGCTTATTATCCATGCTATTCCATGATATTGGAAAAAGGCAGCCTAATTATTATCATCGTCTTGAAAGCTGGGCGCCTTTTGAATATGAGTGGGGCTCCTAGTCTAGGCGGCGCCTTCGTGGAGCCAAGCCGAAGGAAGAGCAGGTATTGAATGGAGTTGTGGAACCACCTCCTGTCCCTGGTGTCATGTCAAGCAAGAAAAGAAGTTTTCTTTGTAAAGAAAGACCACCCTGTAGCCCTCATGTCAAATAGATGACAGAATTGTAAACAATCATAGAATGATTTAAGCTGAGGAACATAGAGGTCTCTCCCACCATTTTTTTCATATACCTCTGGAATAGTGTTGAAATCACACGCCACTAAGCAATTTTTGTAAGGCGATAAGTAAAGCCGGTTGACCTGGAATCTGTTTACCAAGTTAGGACTACACAAGTAGTTTAACAGGCAGATCCGTTCGTTATAGATCCCATGGAACTAGTGAAAAAGAGAGGATTTACTACGGATTTGATTGCATGAAGGTAGGATAATGTCTCACGAGCTATGAAGAAGATAGCCTCTCTTTTCACATTCTTTCCTAAATGTGTGACTGATACCAATCCCTATGTTGTACACTCTTCCACTAACTAGAGAGAACCATGCCTGAAGTAGAAAGAACCAATTACAAGTGTTCATAGTGGTCTAATAAAATAAAGGGGCTTCAGTACTTGGCTGACCGCCCGGTGGAAGACCTGGTTCTACCTAGGCAGTGGGACAGATAGACTAGAATGGGCTGGTTTTTCTAAAGACTTGAACACCCATCCGATATAGACTCATCGAAGGAGTCTTTCTTGCCGGCGGGAGAACTTACTTTTCCGGCTATCGTATGAACAATGCCGTCCGCTTTTCTTTTTTGAGTTTCCATGGATCTCTCCGACGAAGTAGCGGAAGCATGAAATGCCATTCAAATTATTGTGAGTAGATGGATACCAGGCCTTTTCTGAGAAACTGGGTTTCGGGAACTTTGTGGGATCCTTGGTAGAGCCATTTGGAGCGGAGGGTAATCGGTTTATGACAAAGACTGTGCTTTCAAACACGACACCCAGGGCAGCATGCGCTACTACTGCCTACCTAGCAGTCACCTCTTCCTCCTCTATTCCATTTCGAGTGCAATATCTGGGACGTCAAAAAAGGGATCCTATCACTATCAACTAATTTGTTCCGACCTAGGATAATAAGCTCATGAGCTTGGTCTTACTTCACCCTAAACGAAAGAAGACTTCCATATCTAAGTTTAGCTCAGACGTAGCTGCCTTCTTTTTGGGCGTGAAGAAGTGTCAAACCAAAATACCCAATAAGCATTCCACATGTAGGTAGCTTTAACAAGTACTAGTAGATTCCAAGCAAAGACCAAAGAGAAGGCATTTCAGTACACAGAGCTTATAATAAGTTTGTTTGTAAATATTCTGAACGTAATGATACCAGCACAAAGAATATGCATGCTATATTTATGTCAAAGGTAACTGAAATTATCACAGGGGTGTTCACAAAACGGGTGAAGCTCATATCGCAAAGAAGATTACATCAACTAACGTGATTTGCCAAGAAACAGAAGGTGATGAACAGGACGTGCCTCGGTATTTACAGCTCGGTGCATATGGTGAGATATCTCACTCTGGTACAGGCTCTGCCAAGCTTTTGAACACAAACGGGTGGGGGAGGGAGAGGCGGCGTCCTCTACAGTCTACAGCACCTCCTCTTCGTGGTACAGGTACAGGCCGAAACCGAACCTCGCGCAGGCCTTGCAGAACGCCGCCTCCTCTGCAGCGGCCACAGGATCATCGAGCCGTGCGTCGCTCAGCGACGCTGTTCCGGCAGCGTCCCGGTGAACCTGCATCGACAAAAGCAAAGGTTAACCTCTAGGGAAGATTATGAAATATTGATCCAGCTATGAGTTGTGAAACTAAAGTTAGGGGGTGGGGGGACTGGAACTAAAGTTTGTGAGTTGAACTCATCTGTTTGAAATATCACAAGGGAAGCATTCTCCTCAACAGTAAGAGCATTGTACTGGGTCCAGAGCTACGTTAACTCCACAGTGGGGAACTGGGGAAACATGTAGTTTGGATAGAGAGTGCTAGGAAATGACAGATGTTGTTCGTTGCATGTTCCCACTAATGGCCAGAACAAACAGAAATCAGTTTATTAACCCTATGAAGGGCAAACTCAGAGCCCTGCATCTTGAGATGGCTGCTACAAGTAGGGATGCAGAGGGCCGCCCGATCTGCCCCACTCTGTATACAAATTGCAGTTAGTTCTGATTGGATGTAGTGGATTAGTCGTGAGCCTTTGGTCATGAGCCTTATGCGGGACTAAGTTGAACGCCACTCTACACTCGTAGCTACATGCATATGGGGCAAGCTGACACATGTTTCTGAAATTCTGAATTCGGCTTACAGGCCCCACCTAAAGCATCATTGTGCCAACCAAGTGAACTTCCTGATTTTCCAGGAGATTTTTCCCAACCCAGCTATATATCCAAGTACTAATGAAATTACAAGAGTCCACTAACATATTCAGGTGATGACAGTTCCTGCGATAAGATGGCAGCCATCACAAAAGAAGACATAATGGTTAATTACCTCTCCATCTGTTCCACGTATCGTGACACGGTATACCACCGTCACCTTTCCACTGTCGGTGTAAATAACGTCACGGACCTCTCCACACCAACCTGAAAACAGCGCACAATCCAAGAACATTGTAAAGAGCGGATAGTTTGCGCGTTCAACAAAGTCCAATTCGGCAAAAACAATAGTTGGAGCAAGGACAATTGTACAAGGAAAACGACTAATAGCAAGAATTCCGATTATCCTATCCGCGTCCAAATGCTCAGGTCTTGCACATAACCGACTGATTCATTTGAAAGCGCAACTCTGTATCGTCTAGGGACTCTAGACATAAATAGAGTGAAGCACCGGCAGTAGTAGCAACGATGGACCCAAGTTACACACGACCATGTTTGGAGCGGCATTAGAATTCCGTGACGGGGGAGGCAGGGGCCTTACCTGGGGCGTAGAAGCTGAGCATCCTGTTGGCATGGTACCTGCAGGCAGCAGAAGCAAGGGGATCCATGAGCAATCGGAGCAAGCAACATACATTTCGCTAGGAGAATGCTTCAGTTCAGGTTAACGATCGGCGAGAGGTTCCTAAGCATAATTTGTCGGCAGATCGGCCCGAATTTCGCCAAGATCTCTCTGCGATGGTTCACACTTGAAGCGGATCTCGAGCGAACAAATACAGCAGAGCGATCCGGGCAAAGACAGAGGAGAAGGGGAGACGGCAGGGCAGGTACCACGGGACGACGGGGTCGGAGGCGGAGGCGCGGCGGGATGCGGGGAGGACGATGGTGTCGGGCACGCGCTTGTTGAGGTCGCGGAGGATCTCGACGAGCGGGCGCGTGATCCCCGACGGCGCCGCGTCCAGCGGCACCACGTAGTTGCTCGTCGACGCCGCCATCGCAACCGCCAACGGCCTCCTCCTCGGAGCCGCGACGCGCACGCGGCGAAGGGAGGCGCGCGGGAGGGAGGCCGGCGAGGCGGTGGCCCGCGCCGGGAGGATGGTGGAGGCGGTGGCTTCCATTGGGGACGGTGGGGGTTGGCGGGGATCGGTGGGAAGGAGGAGGAATGGGAGGTAGGTGGTGACACTGCAGGCAGGTTGCAGCTTTCAGTTGCTAGGTGCTAGCTACTCCGAAAAATTCGGCCAAATTTTGCGAAAAAATGGGCCAAATTTTGACACATCACAGGGAGTCATAGATTCATGTGCTAAAACGCAGAGCGGATTCAAAATATAACAAGAGTACAAATAGCCAATTCCGAAAAATTCCAACTGTAAATCTAACAATAGAGGTCACAGGAGTTCACTCGGGCTTCAGCAACCATTTTGTACAGCCAGACAGACTTTTGTATTCGCAGTTACAAGGCAATGCATGCTTCCTGCTAATCAAATTCAACAACTATCTGAAATTGAAGGGGCTATTCAACGCTTGAAGATATTTCAGGATTCAGTAAACCAAGGCGGACAGCTTGCTGCAATATGGTTGAAAGGACAAAACTCCAGCAGCATCCTGAAGAAAACTTGTCAACCTCCCAGAAAAGAAATAGATCCACCTGTTCCAAGTTCGGATACCGGGTTACATAAGAGGCGCCTGTCTTTCGAAAACAGGCACATCATTTACCCGAGAAAGCAACCATTTGAGCAAAGCAATCGCCGAATTTGTGTCAATGAAGGTTTACCACCAAAAGCCGCACCGTAGAAAGGAGTAACACGCCAAGAGATTGGGGTCAGAAGTTCTGCAACAACAAAGGCTTTCAAATGTAAGTTCAACCAACAATTTTATTTTCTTGAGTTCTAGCTATAGTCGTCCAACACTATAAATCTATGCAATCATCTTAAGTAGGACGAATCACAAATAAGCACATGAACATCCAACAAAAAAGAATGCCACAGATTACTGCAATGGAATGCACACACCACAGTGCATCTTCTACATGAATAAACTCCAGCATCATCCAGACTCCAGAGGACAAACCTTGTCGACCTCAAAAACATAGATCCGTCTCTTCCAAGTTCAGAGAAAGTGAGACATAAAAGATACATTTCAATCAAAAAGAGTGACAGCAAAAGCCCAAGAAAGCAACCATTGAACAAAACAATTTTATTTTCCCGAGTTCTAGCTATAGTCGTCCAACACTACAACTCCATGCAACCATCCGAAGTAGGAAGAATCACAGAGAAATATAGGAACTAAAAATATGCAGGCCACGGATTACCGCTATGGAATGCACATACCACATTTCATCTTCTAACAAATTTAATATATAGGATCATATTGTAGTTGCACTCCATGCGGCATACTAGAACAGACAAACCAAGATGTACTATGTTCAGACAACTCAATCAATAAATACTTACAAGCATGGTCAAATCCTAGAGTAGTTAATTAAAATGTTTTTAGAGCACATAAATTAACCGTATATATAGTAAATTGATAATGAATATAAAAACAAACTATAAACAACCTTTGATGATTCACATATGCCGTGAGCTTTCCAACAAGGCCACTACTCAAAGCCTCAAACTCTGATGTTTTCAAAGGGGAAAAGAGCAAAGATGTTACAGAATTAAGAACCACAACTAAAACTTCATCCATTCCAAACATGGAACATTTTTTTTAGAGAAGTGGCCAAGGTTGAACAGGTTTAACCACAACATTGTAATACTTGGTGCGCCTTACTAGTTAATAGGCTCGGTATAGTTCTACAGTAAGCTGTATAATGGCTACTTGAGAAGTCCACAAAGGCTTCCTACAAGTCCACATATCGCGGCTGGATCCATGACAAAATTGGTAAAGTTTACACTACTCGAACTTGTACGCTAAGCTCTCTTCGCTGGTAAAGATTCTGATTTCTGTCATTCATGATTTATGTTAGTTTGTGCATTTGCGGGCACTCAATCTAGACTGTCCTATGTGGTTGTTGTTACGGTATGTCTTCACTTGGCTTTCTGACGCGTTCTTCTAGCACCTTAATCCTCTCAGCGATACTGAAACAAGACATTTCTGAGGAACATGGTGTGTGCTCCTCCACACATTTCGATATTGATCTCCAAAGAACAAGCTCCTCTTCATCATGTTCTTTCTGCACAGAAAACAAATAGGGTGTGCTCATTACAGATGGGGTTCAAGACATACACAGAAGGTGTTTAAGATTAAATATAGCATAGCATACAATATTCATTGAATATATAGTGACATATAGACGGTGCTTAATATTAAATACAGCATACGATACAGCGGTTATCGAATATATCGCGACACATAGAAGGTGTTTAAGACTAAATATAGCATATGACATAACAGTTCTCAAATATTCCGGCATACAGAAGGTTCTTAAGACTAAATATAGAACAGGACATAGCAGTTATCAAATATATCGTGACATATAGAAGGTGTTTAAGACGAAATGTAGCATATGACATAACAGTTATTATATATATCGCGACATATAGAAGGTGCTGCAGAATATATCATAACAGCTATCGCATCTATCGCAACATATACAAGGTGTAGAAGATTATTTATGACATCATATATATAGCGGTTATCGAATATCCGCAATAGTGGAAAGAATTTGCCAGGACAGTAATTAAACCCTGAAAACATACATTGCAGCTAACATCCTATTCAACATAATCCCGCCAAATTGCACGAGACAACGACAAACATACCGATCCCACCAAATTGCCCTGCCCCTCAGTCCCTTGATCCTTCCTAGTGTGCACAACCTTCTCAACCATGTAAGCCAGTATGTCCGCGAGGGGGAACACATTCTGCAGTTCGAATGCAAGGATCACACCAATTGCTTCGCGGTAACTTCCCCTGTTCAGCATAGCAGCAACAACATCTGCAAAATAAGAACAGTCAGTCTGGATCAGTTTAGAAGAGATCAACAATTACAACGAGTTGTAGTAGCACAATTGTAGTTGCCCTCACCACGCAGCTTCTTCACAAAGAGCTGTGAGCATTTCAGAACGTCGGCACAGGCGAAGCAGTCACCAGCGAGCAGCAGCTCGTAGAGCTCGTGCAGGGGGAGCTCTGTGGGCACGCCGAAGGCGGCCATGAGGAGGACGAGGCCGCGGCCGTCCCTGGTGCTGGCGTCGGCGAGCCGGCCCTTGTCCCGCAGGATCCGGCTGCGCCACGACAGCGCCGCCACGCGCGCCTCCGCCTGCACCTCCTCGGGGCGGGGGCCGCGGGGGCAGCCGGCGCGCACGTAGAGCTCCAGCAGGAGCACGCAGGCGGCCTCGGCGTTGTAGCTCTCGGCGCGGATGTAGTAGCGGCTGACGGCGCGGAGGACGAGCGCGGCGGGGTCGGGGGCGCGGCGCAGCGCGTCGGGGCCCACGCGGCGCAGCCACGCGCGGTCGCGCAGGTTGGCGGTGGCGAAGCGGCGGAGCGCCCACGAGCCCATCTGCTCGCAGATGGTCGCCAGCGCCGTCGCCGAGGGCCGCTCGCGCCCGGCGGCGGGCCTCGGCTTGGGCTTGGGCGCGGGTTCACGCACGTGGTTCGGCTCGACCACGGACGAGGGGACGGGTTCAGGCTCGGGTTCGGGCGCGTGGTTCGGGACGGTGTCGGCGGCGACGGACGACGGCGTCGGCGGCGGCGGGGACGGGGTTCCGCTGGCGGACGAGGTCCTCCTGGGCCGCTGGGTCGGGGCGAGGGCTGGATTCCGGTACCAGGTCGGCGACGGGGACGGCGGCGGCCGCCGCAGCTTGGAAGAGGACGGAGCTCGACTTGCTCAGGCAGCCCACGGGCTCCGGCACGGGAACGGGCTTGGGGTCGGGGTCGTCGAGCGGGGGCAGCGCGGCGGCGATTGCGTTGGCGTCCACGAGGAAGGCGTTCCACTGGTCGAGGAAGGCGGCGAGCTTGTCACCGAAGGCGGCGAGGCTCTCCACGGAGTGCGCGACAGCCGGGAGAGAGCCATCGGCGGCAGGAAGGGGAGGCGGCGGCGGCGGCGGCGGCATTGGTAGAGAGTTCGCCGCCGAGGCAGGCAGCCAGACACAAGAGCAGTCACGCGCAACGCCAACCAACGGGAGGGCGGTCTGCATATTTTATAATTTGCCCGTTTCTTATCCCCTTTTCTACTTTTAACCATTTTCATCCAGATAAAAAACCCTTTTCTACTTGACCTTTCCTTTTGTTTTGCAACTTTACAATTGCATTTGGTGACTTTTTGTAGGAGAACATTGATAAGATAAGCAACAAAGACCTTATATGGCGCACCTGTTCTTGCTTCTACGGAGTGCGACAGGTTCGCATACCCTCCATTTCCCGATGAGAGGGAGTGTAGGAGATGGAGACAATACTTGCGAATAGTGGAAAAAAATCAGGGTGGTCGAGGCGTGAGTAATTTGCGACTGATCATGAGTGGACAGAACATTGGAGAAAAAAATATATGGTGAAATAGCATTTGAAGATCGATGTATGTATGGTGCTTTCAACCTGATGGAACATGAGATTTGATAAAGAAAAAGGTTTGATCCAATCCACCATTCCATTTTTTTGGTTTCCCCTACTTGCAAAACAAACATAGGGAGGGGGGGGGGGTAGAAGTTTAAAAAAAACTTTAAACTTGTGAATTAAGATGTCAGCATTAGAGGTTTTAAGATCATCCATGAGACATAATAGAATAACTTTATGTTTGTGGCACGTTCTCCAGTTGGTTAGTCCACGTTCATGTCTTGTGCAATGGAGGTTGTTAGCGGCGCAGGAAAACCACAATGCCGCTAGCCTTTCTTATTCAAAAAATGAACCATATATAAGCTCTTACAATTACACCATCCTTGGTCGATTTGCATCGAAGCGTGTAATACTACTACCTATCATGTATCATAGACAATTGGACATGTTGAAGTTGGTCGACCTTGTACATTTATTTTCCGATAAACGAAACCTTGGGCTGGGAGAGAAATTGCCATCTTTGCTTATGGGAAGGATGAGTAGATTTGAGGCATTGTAGCAACGTGGAATCCGGTTCCATGTCTTGTTCCCTCCGTTGATAGTACTGCACGGCTACGTGCGGATCAAATCCAGCTGCAGCTAGTAGCAAGATTCCAATGTGATCAGCTTCCAACTCATCCCTGTAATGAAGGTAAAACATATATCATGCAACTTTCAACATAGATGTATGCTTTAATCTAAAAAAAGCGTCAACATGTGTTCGACGTTTGATAACAAGGGATGATGCATGCCATGGATAATATGGTAACATAAATTTCATGCCATGGTTACTAATGCTATTAGATCATCTTCAGTTGGAGCTCCAGCGGCCACAGCCATACCGCCGGGCATCTCCGTCGGTCTTGTTTTTTTTCTTGTTTCATGTGCATTATCGGAAATTTTTTGTTTTAGGGTGATAGTTTACTTGTGACGCGTGATTAGGTGGGGCTGAAGGTAATACAAAATTTTCTACGAAACCGGTGAAGATAAGTTGTGAAGATAAGTTTTGTTGTGCAAAACAAATGGGGAGCAGTGCGTGGACATTAATTTATGGGTGAAATTTGCCATGTTTAAATGATGCAAAATGGTGCTTAATGTACCTTCGTAGGCAGGGCAGTAGGAAGAGCCGCAGTATGGGCAGATCAAGGAGGGGATATAGTCACCCGAATATTATCCTTGACATGTGCCGGGCAACAACGTGTCCAACCTATTAAATAAAATGAAGATCAACCTCATATTCGATCTGAAGCGAGTCGTGATATATAATGTATTGGAGAAGGAGGTTATATATATATATATATATATATATATATATATATATATATATATATATATATATATATATATAGGACATATTCATACTACCCTCGAAGATAACTACCCCACGTGTGTTTTACACAATGTATGGAGTATCTATCATAACATAAGGCATGTATCATATAGTATGGAGTATATAATGCTATTTCAGTACTATAGATACTTTTTTTAGTAGTATGTGTACATACTTCTCTTTTATATGCATATATGACGATATTTCGAGTATATAGTGTAAAATATTAAGCCATTTGCAATTTTTTCATTAAAGTTGTTTTTGGGTATCTTAGATTTAGATATAGTATACGAACATACTCAAACCGATAAATTATGACAAAGTACTTCCGTAAGTTGGTATATGAGACGTGGGGTAGTTACCTTTGAGGGTAGAAACCATTTTACCTATATATATATATATATATATATATCAACGCGGATTTCCTGCCCACGGGGGTAGCTGCGCATATGGTGGCTACCGTAGGATACAGAGAGTAAAGTAAGTCTGATAAGAAATGCATTGGAACGACGAGCGGGCAGAGAAGTTTCTTTCACGGAGGCGTTAAACGCTCCGTAAGCCGTTCCCATGTCATATACTCGGTGCATCACATCATTTACGCAGGCATGGGCTACCAAGCTTCCCATGATAATGATGTCAACCGGTGTCCATGAAAACACGCGACCGTCCATCACAAATCAACCATGGGACCGTGAAATAACGCTACCATCCATCACAAATCAACCATGGGGACCGTGAAATAACGCTACCGTCCATTACATATCAAACATGGGATTGGTGTCCAGCCATACAGCTACAAAATGATGTTCGTAGTACCCGTGATTTAATCATTTGTGGTTCTATCATCCACCATTGCATGACATTCTTAGTACCTCACCCTCTAGTACAGATTAATCTTGTTTCCATCATCCGCGGTTGCGAAGTTATTCATGGCTGGAGTAGGGGAGCATGATGGGTAAGCAAAACATCCTTTCTTATTTAAAATATGCATTGTGCAAGCACCACCCACCAACCTAGAAGGCAGCCAACATCAAAAACGTTTTACTAACCCTGCTAACAGCACTAGCACAAGCACGCACACACTAACCCTGCTAACAGCACTCGCACAAGCATGCACAACCTAGAAGGCCCGCCGACACACACGACACACACACTCACTAACATCACTAGCACAAGCACACACACACTAACCCTACTGCCACTAACAGCACTAGCTGCACACACGCACAGCACGACCCGGCCAGCTAACTGATTCGCTTGGTCTACGTGTTTGGCCCGATAATGACGGATGGTACGCATGACCCAGCCCGCCCGAGCGTGTTTTCTCTCCCAACGGCATGGTTGCGTCTACACCGCATGCAAGAGTGTGTGCTCTCGTTACGACACCGATCTTTGTCTCCGTTTGATGTCTGTTAGTCATGGCAGTGAACCGTCACTGTGAAACTACACCTTATATCGGATGTGGATGGTTGGATGAAGGTGCGCAGCTATCACCGTGGGCTATTTGACTCCCTGGGAGTAGAATAGTTATTCTACACCCACCCCGTATCTTTTGAACCATAAAGTATTTTTACGTCACGTAAATTTTGCCGTACTCCGTAAGTTTATAGGAACATAAGAAAATATTAACATGACGTAAAAAATTATTTATGTGGCATATTAAAAATATTACGTAAAATACGTATTTTTACCTATTTTTACACTCTAATAACTTATATATTGCATTTCTTATGTATATTTTTGAGTTATGGGGCAAAATAAATATAATTATTTGGATCATAAACATAATTTTTTTATAAAAAACAATGTAAAAACTTTCGGGTGCAAAATAATTTATCATGCACCTGAGTGTAGAATAGGGTTTCCCTTACCTCGTGCGTGAGCGTAACGGCGATCTCGGCGTCGGTCTTGAGGCGGTGCAGGAAAACCACAATGCCGCTAGTCTTTCTTATTCTAAAAAATGAACCATGTATACGCTCTTAAATTACACCATCCTTGGTCGATTTGCATCGAGTTGTATAATACTACCATCATATATCATGGACATGTTAAAGTTGGTCGACCTTGTACATTTGTTTTCCCGATAAAAGCCTTGTACATGACTAGCTACTCTTTTTGTATAACTCCATCGCCTCGTTCATAACCTTGGGCTGGGAGAGAAATTGCCATCTTTTCTTATGGGAAGGATGAGTAGCTTTGAGGCATTGTACCAACGTGGGATCCGGTTCCATGTTTAGGGTTTATCGGAGTATGATATAATCCATGTGACCATAACGTGCCATAAAAAAAGGAACATGTTGATATATAGAAAACTAAAGTACGTACAAAACTTTTTTAGAATATTGGAAGAATGGAAAAAAATGGTGTCCAACCAGAAACAACTTACAGATGGCAAAACAGCGAAATAATCGGAAATTTAGTAATTGTTTAGGGTTTAGGGTTTTCATGCAATTGCTGCTGCCTGCTGGTCCGCATCAACTAACTAATTTGAATTTTAAACTCAGAGAGATTTTGTTTTTGAAAAATCTATACTTTACTAACCAAGTTCGAAATCACATAGAGTTGTCCCCGGGCCCAAGCCCAACTCTACCAGCCCATTTGGAATGTAGGAAACGTTTTTGGAATATTGGAAGAATGGAAAAATGGTGTACTACCAGAAAGAACTTACAGATGGCAAAACAGCAAAATAATCAAAAATTTAATAATTGTATATCCTATTCTACTCTTGACCAATGAACCACTAGGATTAATTACTACTATTATATCTCCTAAGGGTTAAGTTGGAGCATCCTAAAAGAGTGCATTAGTTAATGAGACGATAAAATGGATACAATTAACTTTGGTCCCTAAAATTTTCTTCTATTTAAGCACGGCATCAAACCAAACTTTTCAAGGCCAACTCATCTCTATCTCTTCATGGCGCTTTCCAAGGACTCCATGGCTCTTCTCCTTGCAACAATTGTGGTGATCGGGATGGTTTCGCCATCCTGCTATGCATTAGTCGGTACGTACGTACTGAAACCATATTTTTAGGTGATTTGTGTATATATTAGTATTGATAAATTTACCGCATGTAACTGCAGAGGAGTGCAACCCGATCATACCGTGCCGCCAGAGCACGTGCTACGTCTACTGCAAGCAGCTGGGGTACAAGAACCCACAGCTGCAGAACCAGGTGCACTGTGAGCGTAAGAAGGGTGCTGTATCTGCCGATATATGCTGCTGCGGTTGGGTGGGGAAGAATATTGACGCACGCCGGCTGCTGTTGCAGTGACCTCTCTCACATCAATGGCGATGGCGCCATGTTATCTCGGTCGAGCTTTCGTGAACGTTGCTAGCTCTCAGTCTCTATGTATGTGTGAAATAACAAATATTTTGTAGGGTATGTGTAAGAATTAATAAATTTGCATAAGTTTTTCGAATGGACGTCTAACTATATTTAGTGACTCATGCATGATGGCAAGTCATGGTACTGCAGCTTCAACTGTTGCTTAATTAAGCAACACATATTTTGTCTCGCAAAAAGTTGACTTGCGAAAATGCTATTTATTTCAAACTTTTCGTGTCAAGATAGCATAGCCATTTAATTGTACAAGTGTTTTAGTAGGCAACAAAAGATGAAACTGTCAATTTTTCTGAAGAACCGAAAATTGCTTTTTCACTAACCTTTTATCTTCTCCCACAGCCCCATTTGAGCCCTGGCTCAGAACTCTCCCACCGTAGCACACAACTGAAAGAACTGATGCATTGCTGCTGGGCGCCCCTCCACCTCCATGTCACCTTCTCCTCAATGTATGTCGCTCCTCCCTCGTAAGGGACAGCCCAGGGCCATCGGCGGTGAGACAAATCAGGATGGTCACCTAACGGCTACCCCGAAACAATGATGTAGCTCATCCTTTGACCACCATAATTTTACAAAAGATGTACTACTGTTAACCATGATAATATATGAAGAAAATATTAACATGGCGGCCCTTTAATTTCCTCGCCGTGTTCACCCATTGCAGCCCGTTCTCTCATTGCCCTCCCCAAACCCGCAGGAGACAATGCCACCGCCAACTCTTAGAAGCGAGACTGCGAGAACCACATGACAGGTTATGGTAACATTTGTTTTTCTTTTCCAAAATTGCATAATTTTGATTAGCAAAGTAATCCTTTTTTTATATAAGAGAACACCAAAATGCAACTTTTAAGTTGATGATACTAGATGATGTCATACAACTTTCAGCTTGAAACATACCTCAGCTAAAAAAACTAGAAACAAACGTTGCTATTTGACAATGATTATAAGCTCATTTTTTGTTACAATTGTCCAACAGATATGAAATATACCAATTGGCAAAATGTAACTCAATTCTTAGCCCGAAAATAAAACCTCATGGAAGAATCAGGTTTCCAAGAAGCAAACATCTCCAGGTTCATGTTAATGCATGCATCATGCCTCCTTAGGGCGACGGAAATTTTCAGTAGCACGATCACTAAAGATACACTTGATAAAACTTATGGACACAATTGCATTTTACGAGCCATCTAACTTGTGGGAAGTCTACAATTACACTCTGAGATATGAAAACATAAAACACTTTAAGCATCAAATTTCCAAGAAGCGAATAGCGAACATCATCAGGTCCATGTTAATTCATGCATCATGCCTCCTCACGGATAAAGATCTTCGTGTAGATCATGCGTCATGCCTCCTCACAGATAAAGATCTTCGTGTAGCACGATCTGAAATGGTCCAGATGATAAAATACATTACTAAGCAAGTCTCTAATTAAACATATGACTAAGCAGGTCTCTACAATTGCAGTTTATAAAACATATAACCTATGGTAAGTCTCTGCAATTGCACTCACACCTACAAGATAATAAAATTTCAATTGAGTGCTCATATCCAACATCTTTTCATCCCGTTTACTTGAACGAATCTCTTGTCTTGATTGGACGGTTCTTACAACTAGTTATTTCTTAGTCACCTTAGAAATAAGAAAACCTAAACATTTGAACATGCATATTGACCAATAAGGATACCATATAACAAGGGATAGGGATCCCATAGAACAATGTGTCAACAACTTCCTGTTAGTCATACCGGTTATGTAGCAAATTTCAAGAGTTGCTGAAATATATTTTTAAGTACTACTGTTGACCATTGTAAGCTCAAACAAAGTTGAACTTTTATGCAGCTAGTTAGAATATTAATTACTTCCTAGCAGTCAAGGTTTTCTCCACAGAACAGTATTAACATGTACTTCCTCTGTTCATTTATATAAGACGTTTTAGATAGTTGAGAGAGTTGGCTAGATACAAATAGAAATGAATGAACCTACATGCCAAAAGTAGTCCAGATACAAACTAGAGTGACTGAACCTAGAAAAGAGTAAAACATCTTATAAAAGAAAACGGAGGGAGTAGATGGTAGAATATACACCACTGGTACCTTACCTGGAGTGTAAAAGCTCATGTAAGGTATGAGTATTGGTTCTCGTTCAGGGTCGCCATTGTGGAATTTCGGAAAGGATGTCTTGCGGTAACGGCCAGACTCGAGCTCGACGGAGAACACTCTGCCGGTCTCCATCATCACGAACACTAGGCCGGCGTCGGAGAAGCCAATCAAATAAGGTACATGCCACACAGGTACTCTGCCGAGACTAAAATACATGAGCATCAACTGGAGGTCGATGACTCTAGGCTGCGTCCATGCCATGGCTCCGTCGTCAGGACCAGCCTCGCGGCGAGACGACAGGTAGAGGCTCAACTTGTGCACGCCGGCGACACCCAGCTTGCCGTCCTCCGTCACAGTGAGCATGGTACCGTGTAATTGCATTGACGACGGCGGCGGGTCGATCACCGACAGTTCCCTGCTGCCCATGTTGTACTCCACGATCTGCGGCATGGCCTGATGTATGCAGGTCGTGAAGTAGACTGCATTGCCGACCAGAACGCTGGGCCGCTTGTGGTCGGTGGCGGGTGGAGCGGCTTCGTCGTCCAACCACGCCGGCGGGCCCCACTTGCCGGTGTCCGAGGAGTAGAGGCAGGCGAAGGTGCGACGCGGCTCCTGGAAGTGCAGGCCCACGTAGGCCACGGCGAAGGGCCCGCCGTGGCAGTCGAGGTGGTCGCAGCCGGCGGCGGCGCAGAGCACCGTGGCGTTGAAGGAGGTCTGGGACGGCAAGCGCGGCAAGGCCCACCGCTCGTCCGTGACGGGGTCCCAGACGAGGAGGGACACGGGGACCTCGTACGGGTCGGTGTGGAGGAGGACGCGGCCGTGGCGGGCGGCGATGGCCTGCAGGCCGCGGTGGTCGCTGCCGCCGGCCGGACGGAAGGTGGAGGTGGGGACGAAGCGGGCGGTGTCGAAGAACTCGCCGCGGGTCTCGGTGTTGCGGAGGAAGCCCAGCATGGGAGGCGCTCGGTGGAACTCGCGGTACCGGCGGAGGAAGCCGGCGTCGGTGAGGGCGCGGCGCCAGGAATTGCAGACGAGCTGGGCGCGCGCGAGGCACGCCGGGTCGTCCGGCGGGAAGCGGAGCAGGATCTCGCGGATCAGGTCGTCTACCAGCGGCGGCGGCGGCGGCGGCGGCGTAGACATGGCTTGGTGCGGCGGCGGTCAGGTCTCGGTGGCTGCCTCGCTTCCGTGGGTTGGACAAATGGGCTGGTAGAGTTGGGCTTGGGCCCGGGGACAACTCTGTGATTCCGAACTTGGTTAGTAAGTATAGATTTTTCTTTTCTAAAAAAAAAGTAAGTACAGTACATATTTTTCAAACACAAAATCTCTCTGAGTTGAAAATTCAAAATTAGTTACTCCTAGTTGATACGGACTCGGACTCTTGGTCGCATACGGATTTCTATTGGCCAGCAGAAATTCATGCATGCGCATGAAAACCCGACGCAACAAGAAGATGATGAACCAATATATGCTATACGGACTCGGACTCATGCTCCTATACGGACTCAACAGCTGGTTGAATCTAAACGGACTCGTACTCTACCGGATACATATAGCTTCATATAGACCAACGACAGTTACCACTCTACTCGATCGGACGTATATAGCTTGATAAACTAGTTAACCCGAACTTACCACACTTACCACCGACACTAACGTTCACAATCAAATCAAGATCATCATCATGCTGACAAACCTCGCCGTGGCCGCGGCGGGCGCGTACGTCGCTGCCAGCCTCGCGTACGGCGAGACGGAGCCCTTCACCGGCCGCACCTACCTGGCCTACCACTCTCACGCGGAGACACGACGGTCCGCGGAGTCCGCCTTCGCCAATTTCAAGAAGACCAAGGCATCCTTGATCCTCGCCTCCAGCGACCCTCACGCCGTCCGCGTCAGCAACATCCTCCTACGCGTCCTCGGCGCCGCCCGCCATGGCCTCGCCCTCCTCGCAGCAGCACGGCCATCGAGATGGAGGCGACAACGACGTCTGGCTGACGACGACGAGCTAGACTGGATGGATAGGCTGGACTGGGAGGTGATCGTCGTGAGAGACGAGGATGCAAGTCCAAGCTGCTTTTCGGGTGCCGGCAAGATCATAGTACCCACTGGAGCGCTCTACTTCAAGACCCAGGACGGATCGTCCCGCCGCCCCAAGACCGACGCCGAGATCGCCGTTACGCTCACGCATGAGGTAATTAATTAACCTCCTTCTCCATTACATCATATATATATATATACATGACTTGCTTCAGAATATGTGGTTGATCTTCATTTCATTTCATTTTATAGGTCGGACACGTTGTTGCGAGGCAGACGTCAAGGATAATACTTGGGTGGCTATATCCTCTCCTTGATCGGCCCATACTGCGGATCTTCCTACTACACTGCCTACGAAGGTACATTACGCACCATTCTGCATCATTCAAACATGGCAAATTTCACCCATGAATGTCCACGAATAGGAGATGACTGCTCCCCATTTATTTTGCACAACAACTCCCTCTGATTCACAAAAAGTGTCTCTCCTTAGTACAAACTTTGTACTAGCTTAGTATAAAATGGGCGACATTTTTTATGGATCGAAGGGAGTAGTAACCATGGCATGAAATTTATGTTACACATATTATCCATGGCGTGCATCATTCCTCGTTATCACAAATCGAACACATGCTGACGCTTTTTTTAGATCAAAGCATACATCTATGTTGGAAGCTGCATGATATATGTTTTACCTTCATTACAGGAATGAGTTGGAAGCAGATCACATTGGACTCTTGCTACTAGCTGCAGCTGGATTTGATCCGCACATAGCCGTGCAGAACTATCAGCGGATGCAAGAAAACATGGAACCGGATCCCACACTGGTACAATGGCTCAAATATACTCATCCTTCCCATAAGAAAAGATGGCAATTTCTCTCCCAGCCCAAGGTTATGAACGAGGCGATGGAGTTATACAAAAGGAGTAGCTAGTCATGTTCAAAAGGCCTTTATCGGAAAACAAAATGTCCATGATACATGATAGGTAGCATTACACACTTGGATGCAGATCGACCAAGGATTGGTGTAATATTCAGAGCTTATATATTGTTCATTTTTTAGAATAAGAATGGCTAACTACTGAAACAAGGGTGAACTCTCTCTTTTCTTTTTACAAAATATTAGAATAATAACCCAACTTATTTTTGAAGGATAAGTTGATAACCCAAAGTTGAAAATTAGAGAAAGAAGCTATGATTCTACCCGGCCGCCCCCAATAAACCCACGCAAGCGAGGAGCCGTGATTCCTGCTGCAATGATAACCCATGTTGAAAATTAGAGGGAGAATAGATACATACATGATTCTATGCAAAGTGCATCGGTAAGTTTGTTTTGATTTGTAAAGAAAATAAGGTAACTCCTGAAAGTCTGAAGCAAGTTTTTTTTTAAATAGTACCTGCCGCTTACCTCGCCGTAGGGCACCTTCGCCGCGGCACCACGTGATGTGTACGCCGCCGCCGCCGCTGCCGCTGGTAGACGACCTCATCTTCGAGATCCTCCTCCGCTTACCGCCGGACGACCCTGCGTGCCACGTGCCTCGCATGCAAGCAATGGCGCCGCATCCTCACCGACCCTGGCCTCCTCCGCCGGGACCGCGAGTCCCACCGGACGCCTCCCATGCTGGCTTGACGGGGCCAAGCCGTCCCGTGACGGCATCAACGCGGTGGTGTTCTGCGCCGCCGCCGGCTGCGACCACCTGGACTGCCACGGCGGGCCCTTCGCGGTCGCCTTCCTGGGATTGCGCAGATGGTCGCTACGTACCTTCGCCTGCCTCTACTCGTCGGAGGCAGCTGGGTGGTGCAAGCCAGCCAAGCTGGACGAAGCCGCCGCCACCACACCACCGTCGACAGTCGGCCCGGCGTTCTGGTCGGTAATGCAGTCTACTTCACGTCGCTACATGAGGTCACGCCGCGGATCATGGAGGACGACATGGGCAGTGGGCGACTATCCGTGATCGACGACCTGCCATCCATGCACCAGGGCCAGAGGCAGACCAGCACCATGCTCACAGCGACGGAGGACGGCAAGCTGGGGTTCGCCGGCATGCACAGGTTGAGGCTCTACCTGTGGTCTGGAGAGACTGCCGGTGGTCCTGACGAAGACGGAGCTGTGGCATGGACATGGACGCAGCCTAGAGTCATCGACCTCGACACAAGGCTCATGCGTGTTCATCTTGGCAAAGTGTCCCTGCGTTATGCACCTTCTCTGATTGGCTTCGCTGACGGCGGCGCCGGCCTAGTGTTCGTGATGACAGAGTCCGGCAGAGTGTTCTCCGTTGAGCTCGAGTCAGGCCGCCACCGGAAGACATCCTTTCCGTGGTTCCACAGTGTCGACCCTGAACGAGAAACCATACTCATACCTTATTACATGAGCTTTTACACTCCTGCAGGTACTAGCTAGTGGTACATATATACGTATTCTGTCTCGATCTACATGTTAAATATCTGTTTTTGTGAATATTCTTTACTATTAGGAGCCTAGGAAGGAGTAATAATTCAACTAGCCACATAAAAAACATTATTTTGCTGGAGCTTATATATCATGGTTAATATATAGTTATACCTTTATTTGAAAATCAGCAACTATTGCAATTAGATACATAATATAGGTATAACTATTTTTTTGAAAATAAATATAGGTAGGTATAACTATGAGTAAGTTGTCAAGAGATTGTTCTCCGGGATCCCTTCTTTTTGTATCTTTATTGGCCAGACTGAATGTTCCAACTTTAGGTTTGTTGTTTCTAAGGCATGAGAAACAACTGTGTTTCTAAGTATCCAATCATGACAAGAGAATCATGTAAGTTCAAAAGGGATTAGATGGTGTTAATCAGATGTCTGAGAATTAGCTAAAAAAACTATGACAAGAGAATTATGTAAGTTCAAAAGGTCTTAGAAAATGTTGATCGGATGGCGTATAAACTGCGCAGCTGTGCAGACTTGTGATAGTCGTATGTTTCTCAACTGTACCTTTTTGAAAAAAATTCAATCGTTGTTTGGATTCATTGCTTCTTAGAAAAACCAGATTATGTGTGTCTGTTTTCGAAGAATCAAATTACTTCATTCGACTAGTATATATTCAATTTCAGTTACACATTTGTGTCAACAAAGCGTTAATAATTATTGTCAGACACAAAAGGCTTTGTTTTAGCTAATAAGTTGTATATCGTAATGTTGTTTCTGAACTTCATTGTCTCATCAACTACTTAATATTCTAGAAAATATAATATGAATTTCCAATTGTACAAATATATAAAATTTATTATAACTTCTGAAAGACAAATATATGTATTATTGTTAAGATACAATTCAAGATGCAGTACCATCAGGATATCACCGAATACAGTTACACCGTTCATTCGAAGAGATCGCTTGCCATACCTCACGAAACGATACATATACGCAAGTACTACTGCCATACTATTACGTACACCCTTATGACAGTATAAATTTGTTGTTCATATCCATACCTCATGAAACGATACATATACGCAAGTACTACTGCCATAGATGTCCTGGACCCAAGCAGTACGGAAATTCAAACCTTCGACGGGGATAGAATGATCTACGGATACCTTATGTGACCCATCGATTACGAGCTCCCCTTTAAGGTGCAGATACGATCCAATTGGCACGGCGAAGCAAGCTCGATCCAACGGAGGGCGAAAAACAGCACCCGAATCATCAACATGTTGCGGGCCAATGAAGGCCGCGTTGTCGCCGTCTTTGCTGAAGAGCGTGCTCCCGATCTCAAATGTGCCAATGTAGGCCATGATATGACCATGTACCCTGACGGCCTCTCTTGAGGGCAGGCGCACATGGAAATACACATCGGCCCGGACGGCGTCACTTACCAGAGCATAGGTGAAGTATAAGGAGCCCCTGCATGTTCCGACGGTCGTGGTGTTGACTTCATCATGGTCGACAGGGCTGTCCGATTCCCCCAACGATACTTGGTAATGCCATTCATCCACCCCGGCGATCGCGACTTGGAAGGTGAAGGCGTCAAGTGAGAACATGCCATCCTGTGGTCCAGTGAGCACCAGTTTGTACTGCATATATGAATTCATATGTGAGATCGAGTGATCATGTCGTGTTATATATGTATAGGTAAATTAACATGTGCTCCCTAGTATGATGTACCTTGAATTCAGACGAGTCGACGTGCGTTGTTAGCCATTCTCTTCTTTGTGAAGAGTAATCTTGTGTGGGATCGAAACTCGGAGGTTTGTAATAGATGGTGTGGGAACCGCGCCCGTCAATGAGATGAATGGTGCCACGGAAGGGGAAATCAGCGTGCACAGAGAATATCTCTATGAGGGATTGGCCCCAGTGTTCGTAATGCCGTGGCCGTGGGCGGCCAACTGACGGCGAGAGCAGGAGCCGAGGTGGTGGTGGTGCTCCGCCATGGGAGGAGGAGGAACGGAGGAGGTCGATCAGGCCGCCCAGGCCCAGCGGCGGTGGAGCAGTGAAGCGGCGAGGAGAACGCACAGCGGCGACGTTGGCAGCGACAGCAGCAGCAGCAGGAGGTGGTGGTCGCCGCGGGGAGAGGATGAATCGGATCATCAGCCGCAGCCCCAGGGAGCCGACGAGCTTCCATGATGGATAACCAGATGGGAACTCGAGCACAGACTGTTTCAGAATCAAGTGTTAAATTTCGTGTTAATGATCACGGAACAAAAAACATCAAATTCAAAGCATGCTTCATAGACAGCAGAACCCAGAGCTACAAGATGTGGATGCATGTTTGCTTACCAGCAGATCGCGCCAACAAGACGACATGATCTTTCCGTCGGCGGAGGTGGCTCCTCTGACATACTCCTAGATCACACGACGTTCGGCGGCGGCGCCAGAAACGTCGGCTCTTGGCAGGCAAACCCTAGACTAGAGAAAAACTAGATGATGCATTGCATGTTATAGTTTACGGGGCTGTGATTCTGGCCCCCTTTATTTTGGAATTGACTGCAACGCAAGGGCCCGATTCGGAGTGCACAACGTACGCCAGATTTTGGTTTATAAACTGCACTTGTAGAGACTTGCCATAGTCACATGGTTTAACCTTCTTGGATCCTACCACAAAAAAGAATTCCATCGCCGTGAGCAAGAGCCTAGGCATGATGCGCGTCCAGTAAAACATAATGAACCTGATAATGTTTGCTTTTTTAGATACCAACCAAGTGTTTTTGGTTTTCAGAATAAAAATTGAGGACAGGCGTTTTGGCTCCCGAATTTATATGCTCTTGGTATACTAATAATAAAAATAGTAAAACAAGAATTCTAATTTTTTTTAGATGAACAGATACATGTTTTTGAAATACGTGCCAAGTTTCGTGATGAAATGACATGTGTGATGCTCTGTGCAAAAATAACAAAATCAGTGCTTGAAAACGTTTTTGAAAATCCCATTCGGCTACTAATTTGTCACATATCTGTTCGTCTCTAACATTTTTCAAAAAATTAGAACTGCATGTTTTGATTTTTATTAGAGCACATACAAGATGACGCTGCAACAGAGTTCTCATGCATGCACGCTCTTTCAACCATGTCTCCAGGTGTGCTGATGCACATGAATCCACAACAATGCCGAAAGTTATGGGAAGGTGACCAAACGACCATACACCACCTCGAAGGGGTTTCATCCGAGAGAAAGAATGATACGTAGTGTTGTACTGGTATTCTGCAATCTGGCTTCAATTTGCTAAAGACCAGGGCGTATGCTGATTCAAGTCAATCACCGTTAAGCAGGTAGAGCTAGCTCTACCTTAATGTTTCAAAAAAAAACGTAAGCTGGTACACCAATTTGAGTCAACCAACAGTGCAGATATTAACTATCCTATAGAAACCCAGCAACATCCAAATCCAAGTGAATAACTACTGATGGGTGCAAATTGACAATGGATCCCAAGTAAGTCGGCATCGTCATAATGTGTGGATATGGATTCAGCAACATTCAGGACACACGCATGCGACCAATGCCAACAAATCCAGCAGAGCTAGGCCTAGAACCCAATGTTTCTTTCCTCAGTTCAGAGAACAGCACCATGTACTGAAAATTGTTGTTAGCATACACAAGATACAGCTATACTGACACTAGGAGAGCGTTCAGTGAGACTGGGCGTCCGTCGCAGCACAATTCCTTCCCTCCACAAAACCAGCAACGAAACCCAGACAATGGTCCCAGATGATGCAGGCGTATGCTCGTGACATCAATCCTGTGATTAAAGTAATGCAAGCAGGTAAGAAAAATGCCACTGGAGCCAATTGTTAACATATGAAATAGAGGGCAAAAAATAAACCGCAAACATTAGTATAGTACCTCTTCAACTGGGGTTGGGGCGCTCTCTTCGTCTTGTTTCTGCCCATCAGCCCCGTTCTCCTGGTCCTGCCCGTCTGTCTCCATCTTGTCAACTTCCTCTGAAGCTTCAGCCATGTTTGTGTCAGGCTTGGGTATCGCAAACTCAGCAGGGATTTGGCCCGTGCTCAAAGCCTAATCGCAGTAACGAACAAGAGTATGTCAGTGCACAGTTGGGTGCTTCAAAACTGTATAAAAGAACCAGAGCTAAATGACACAACATATTACCTTCTCGAGCCTTGCAACTTCATCAAGTGTCTGAGAATTCACAATAGCAGCCTGCAAATGCAAAACTAGTTATTCCAAAATTCACAGCTAGATGTATGACAAAGGGAGGTAGAAGATACTGACATTTTCAAGGAAAGGTAATTGAAAACACAGGATACTAAAAGAGATGGACATGAACATCATGGTAAGACTAAAACATATGATGGTAAATAACAAACCATAAAAACATGCCAGCAAAAGAGCTGGCCATATTTTTCTGAATGCCAGTCAATGAATAAGGGTTCTGCTCAATCTGTAATGATGACATGAACAGGATCTGTCCAAAACAGAAAGAGGGAGCCTAAGTACCTTGATAGCCATGATCTGTGCAGGTGTTGGAGCAACTACTTTAGGACCTTGCTCCTTTGTAGTATCTTGAGCCACCTTCACAGGAACATAAGCTTTCGCAGCTACTTTCTTTGCCTCTTCCTCTGCCTCTTTCGAGTGGAACTTTTCTGCTGCTGCAAGTTTCTCCTACAGAAACACAAAACTCATACGAAAGTTCAGAAATAGAAACAAAATCATGCACACCGAATAAGGCGAAAAAGTACGCCAACCAAAAGCACTGAATGGCATTCATGCATCTAATTCACACAAATTCAAAGTTAAAAGAGTCGCTCTTTTGCCCTTTTTGCTGCCAACACTTCTGAGGTCAATTCCAAAATAATTTTGGAAATCATCCCAAAGGAAATGGATGAACCTGTGGGGAATAAATCAACGAATCAAGCAGCGACGGGGTTTCTAGACATTTCCACAACTTGTAAAATACTTCATGATGGAACAACAAAAATAACTAGGTCGACTAAAAAAAACTTCAAAAGAACATAACAAAGGTGCAGAATCGAATGACTCATAAACTGTAAGCTAATTAGCACTATGTTCTTTAATTCATTCGATTTTTTTGCTTTGATTCAGAACATCTAGGTAGTGTTTTTCACTAAACAGTAAATACATCCCCTTTGTAACAAATGGATAAAATGAATCCTGAATATTACTTAAACATCTGACTTAACGCAGCCATAGCTTAGTCATTAGCGTAAGCCACGTGATCTTGCAATCAAATTTAGACTTTATTTGAACCGACTCACATCTTAGAAAAGTAAAATATATATCGACCTATATGATCAAGAAAAAAATTGAAAAAAAGTTTTGGCAGTATAAAGAAGGATATTTACATAACATGATCTCAAGAAATTAAACATGACTATATGATCTAGAAATATCAAAAGTGGGACATAATGTATTTTCAAGAACTTGGTGGTTGCTAACCTGTTGTTTCACTTTCTTGAAGTCCAGCAAACGCAAACGCTTCAATTTGTGGATTACATACAATCGGTAGTCCGGCTGCTTAGTTACAGTATTGTCCAGTAAGCTGAGGTATTGCAGCTTTGGAAGAGAAGCGAGAGGGTCAATCTCCGCAAGCATTGTAAGGCGATTGTTTGTCAGCACCAACGTATGCATCTTTGGTAAAAACTCTACATGAGAGCAAAACCACAGAATCTTGAAGAAACAGACAAGCTATGAAGCAAATTATGCAAGTGACAGAGCAGAAGCACATGCGAAGAAGACAAGATATTGTTCCCCTTACCACCAAGGTTGGGATTGATACGTGTGATTCTGTTGTTGTTAATTAACAGAGTGCCAAGGCGATTCATGAAAGGGAAGTTCTCGAGCTTGACAATCTCATTGTCCGACAAGTCAATCGTGTCAAATTGGTCCTGTTATTATGGAACAAAGGAACAAATACATTTACAACACAGCTAGAGATGGAATAGGAGCAACTACAAACAATTTGAAATGAGATAAATAAACTTTTATAGTTTCCATTCAAAGTCAAGCTAAAACATAAATTATTAAGCCATCACTATAAAAGAAATTGCCAAGATGTGTCAGTCATAGTACACCAGTCTTTGGTTACTGAAACTACGGTCAAAACACTACCTGTTTAACTTTGGCTGAAACTATGCTCAAACTGTACTCGCAACACTCCTTACAACCCCAGCATAACATTACCAGTTTGAGCTAAGTTAACCTATGTGGCGCACAGTTTAGTGTGAAAAGCGACATGCGCGGTCGCAGTGACAGCGGACAGCAATCCAGGTTAACAATTTCCCTGCTTATCACACGGCCAAGGGTCACAGACCCACGAGAGAGATGTCACTCAGCTAGCTTCGAATGACCAACAGAAGTAACCCCTTCAGTAACATTCGCTAACCCGAAAAGCACCACGGCATTACTCTCCAAACCCCTCAATCTGACGTTATTAACTTGATGAAAAGGGTAGACACGCACATTGACAGCCGCGTGCTGCATTTTCCCTGCGTCGGTAAACTAGCTACCTAGAGCTGTCAGTTTCTCCTTCTGTACGCATTCTAAGGACCAAGGAAGACTAGGGAACCCATGTTCATGTCACTAGGATGAACGGGAAGGAAAAAAGGTACAGCACCAGCCGGGTGGTGTGGCGGAGGCGGAGCTCACCTCGGTGGCGCCGAGGTTCTCGATGACGGCGATCTTGTTCGCTGCGGCGGCGGAGGAGAAGACCAAAGGAACCGGTTAGAGGAGCAAACAAGGCAGAACCCTAGATCTGATGATGGACGAGAGGGGGGGCAGGGGAAAGGGAAGGGGACGAACATCGGAGGTCGAGCTCGCGGTCCTTGACGGCGTTGAAGAAGTGCGGGCTCTTCCATATCAGGTCGGCGTTGAGCCTCACCATGGCGCGCGGCGGAGGGCGGCGGCGGCGGCGGCGCGAGCTCGGGGTTGGGTTTGAAACGAGATGGCGGAGGGGGAGGAGGAGAGAAAAAACAAAAACCCTAACGATGCAGACTGGGGAGGATGCTCGATGTAGTGGAGCTGGGCTGGGCTGGGCTTTGATTCAGAGCTGGGCTGGGGTTTTTTTTTCACTCCGGTTATGTATAGTTTTGATTATTTTTTTTTTATCAAAACCGGATCTAATTTTAAAGATCTCAACGCCATGAAAACGGTTCGTAATTTGGATATATGATTCTTGAAATATTTTATTTTGAAAAATAAAAAGGAAAACTGCCCTCCCACCTCTCTCTCTCCCCCGTATCCAGTTTCTCACTGATCCTTATCCCCACTTTTATTCTAGTGGCGACACTTGGCGGACATGCAACAAACCATGGGGACCAAAACAAGGAGAAAACAACACTTGTCATAACGAGAGTGAGTGTAAAGTTCACTTTGCAAAGGGAAGTCTTTTTCAGTGATTTCCCGACTAGGCTCGTCAACGGTTGAGATATAGGCCAAGCTGATCAAAGCCCGCATGGACGACGTAAAGATCAAGGAGGACGAGGGATATAAGGACAACCACTTGTTTTAGCAGCCCTATGTGGATCATTATTCTTGCTGGAACTAGAAATAGTATTTTGATTCATTCTAGGAGAAGAAGTAGATAATGTGATAGAGTATTATGTGATGTTTTAGTTTGAACCATTTTATGTTGTGTTTTTTGAGATATTATATACTCCCTCTGTTATACAAGGTGTATAGTTTTTTTCTAAAAAAGTCAAACTTTATTATTTTTAACCAATATTTTATGTGATTTTATTAGCATTTACCATATCAAATCATTACCATTAGATTCATCGTGAAAAATATTTATGTATTTTATTTTCTTAGTATTTAACATATTGATAGTTTTTCCTAGACCCTTTTCATCCGGTTTTTGGGATATATGGATGGTGCATCACAATATGGTGTCAAAGACAAGATGTTCAAGTTTAAGCCACTGCCCACGCACTATTGAAAGAAAAAAATACGATCTACACTTAACCACACTAAGGAATAAACTAATCTTGACGTGAGGGTCAGTGTTGGTATGTAAATATATTGCCTAACTCATTTTCATCAGTTCAGACTTTTAAGATAATTGCTATTGCATCAATGCAATAGTTGTTATGTGTGAATTTGAACTAAGTTTGCTCTTTTATGTCCGAGTTTGCTATTATAGTTTGAGTTTATAACATTGTTGTTATACACCACTCAACTCCTGAAAGATGGAAAGACTACTTGTATGAGATCACTGCCATATATCAAGAAATTACACATAAGAGAAATGGAAGATTTCCAGGAAAATGCTTGGGTAAGCATATCGGCGAGAGCAAACATGAATTGAGTCAGTTCTCACTAATTTATTGACTTACTTCAAAGTTCATATACATCCACGAGACATATTATTTATCGAAGGCACTGTTAAACTACATTTTTCCAAAGAGAAAGCACCTGACAAGCTAAGTGGCAATATTAATCACTATCTGAGCGCCTGCTCCCGTCTGAACCAGGAAAGTTAATGAAAGTACTACTGCCACCGCCATATGCTTGGCTGCTAGGGTGCACAACAGGTGGAAGGTGGCCTCCGCAGCCATAGCAATGCCCTAGAAAATACAAATACAAAATAGTTAGCTGAATATTAAATATGGGAAATAACAGGAGAATGTGTAACAAAAATATGACAATGACAAAATTTATCCAAAGCTTAAACCTAAATTCTATTATGGGGACATAAATTGTATGGAACTAACTAGGAGTATCTATGGTTGGAAGTTCTTATGTCATTGTACATGTCTATTGTATGGTATGGATATCTTGTAATCCTCACATGTTGTGGTGCAATGTGACTTCTACCCTCAATGTTGCTTGTTACGAATTGTCACCAATCCTGAATTCTCATTCAAAGTGTATGACCGGAAAATACATTAGATATTTTTAGGGTTTTGCAAGTATGACAGGTGATTCTATTTACTTTATATGTTCCTCAGGAAGGACACGGAGAACCATTTGGATTGCATAATATCTTGCTTCGTTCTACAAGTTAACTGCATAAATATCTAATAGTATATCTAGAATGAAACCTACGAAAAGTTTCTCCAAGAGCAACTAGGATTTGCACACACATAGGAATGATAAAACAGAGGAAGAGAAAACAGTAGGAACCTTCGATAAAATAATAATAAATGAACAAAGGTAATTAAGTATGTACCTGAATCATTTTCCCCAACTACACAGCACAAGAGTACGTCATTCTCATTTCGTAATTTGGGGTTAACTTCAGAGAAGAACAAACGGATACTGCTGCCATCATCAGAATGATGTTCCTCAAGCTTAGCTGTGAAATTATAATGGATGCAACCGTCTCCAAACTCAAAAAACAAACGAACTGCCTGTACTTCCACCAGCTCAAACTAAAAAAGAGGGAGGCAAAATACAGTTAAAACTTAAAAGTATACATAAGAGATAAGGGGGATAGGGGAGAGCGAGAGTGGGAGGGAGAATACTTGCAGTCTAGTGGTCAGCTTGATTTTTATACGGAGGTCGATGTGGGACTTCGATATTTGCGTTGCCAAAGAGCTCATCAGTTCGTATATGAGTATGGTCATCGATGACCGACTCGGATAGCAGCAGCCGAACTCACCAGTGCATATGTATGTACACGTGTTTGTGAGACCACACCAGAGAACCTCTACTCTACACCTACAAGAAACAAGTTGAGGCTAGTCGCACAAGAGCTTTCTTTGCACGCTCGTCGCTCCGGCATCCTCAGCAACTATAATAATGGACCGGCTACCGGCCGACCTGCTGGCCGACATCCTCGGCCGCCTCGCGCCGTGCTGGCTCGCCGTCTCCCGCTGCGTCCGCAAGGCGTGGCGCGCCGCCGTCGACGACCGCCGCATGCTTAACTCGGACCTCCTCCCGCTCTCCATGACCGGCATCTTCGTCTGCACCAACGACGCTGGGCTCCTCCCCTTCCACTTCACGCGTCCGCCACACCGCCCCATGGGCGACAATTTCGGCTACCTCGACAGCGACGAGGTGTGGTACGATATCACCGACCACTGCAACGACCTCCTCCTCATCAATGGCGGCCAGTTCGTGGTCAACCCCGCGACGCGGCAGTACACCGAGCTACCTCACCCGCAGCCGAACCCGACCCGGATCACCTCACCGAAGGTTTACTATCCGTGCGCCACATGTGAGTACCTCGCGTTCGACCCCGCCACCTCGCCGCACTACGAGGTGTTTCAGGTAAACGAGAACATTCCTAGAGGATGGAGTGGGTGGACGCGGAATGGCCTCCGTCGGAGTATGCTCTGTGTGTCTTCTCATCAAGGACATGTCGGTGGGAGGTGAAGACATTTATCCGAGAGGGGGATGCAGCAGGGGACCTTGCAGACATGGCACAGTATTCCTCGGCTGGATCACATTATGGTGCCTATTGGCGAGGATCCCTCTACGTGCCACAACATGATTTTGTCATGAGGTACGTACTCTATTTATATATGGACAATAATAACATGGTGCAAAACGGTGAGATCAATTAATGTTTGTTTTTGCTTGCAGACTAAGCTCATCAATTAATACATACCGAGTAATCAAGCTGCCAAGAATTACTCCCTCCTCGGAGACGGATGAAGTACGGAATTCGAGTTATCGTCTAGGCAAGTCGAAGAAAGGAGTGTACTGCGCGCTGGTTGTTTCAAGGTTCAAGCTTTGGATTTGGTTTATCGACGAATCATGTGGTCAGATGGAGTGGATGGTGAGGAAAGAGATCAACCTTGAACCCCGGGTATTTCCCTTTGAAATATGACAAAGGACCATGGAGCCAAGGTAAATATGACATGAGCGATGAAGAGCGGGGAAAGAGGGACCTCAGTGGGACTCAGACGACGACACCGTTATTGCCACCCAAAAAGGAAGCAAGGAGACATATTCGAAGTACGGTGTTTCTATACTTGGATTCCATCCTAACAAAGAGATCATCTTCCTACTTGAGCTAACCGAGTACAAAGTATTGGCTTATCATGTCACTACCTCCAAGATGGAAGACCTGGGTAAACTAAATACGCAGACCTGGGTTATATCTTCTTTTCCATTTACACCATGTCAGATGAGGGTATTTTGAAACAGAAAATAGTTCTGCAAGCACTAGAATAGCAAATTGTCAGATACATTGTCCTTATATAGAGGACTCACAGCATACAAACCGGCTATTAGTTAGCTTGCATTTGCCCCTATTTGGTACACGTGTACTGTACGCCGAAAACTTAATTACTAGATCGACATACTGTTTTTTTTTGTGACAAGTAGCTTAAAGCTCATTCCATACTCCTTCCTCTGCAAAACTTGCAAAATCAGTATGTTTAACCATATTTCCTCCGGTGCTTTGAATGGCTGGAGAGGTTTCATAAAAAATATGACATTGAGGTTTCCCAAGTGTTGAAGAACAGATATAGCAGAAATTATTCGTTAAAGTGAAACATATTTTTCATCAAACAAGTTCAGTATATGGATATCCCAATTATTCGCATGCAAGGGTCGTTCACTAAAAAGCAAAAAAGAAAAGAAAAGTGAAATACCCCATGGTTTCATAAACACCCTTGTTGTCATAAAGAATTAAAAAAAGAGGCTCCCAGAATCAGTGTCTCTTATGCAAAACAGCCGTTGCCGTTCGACCATGCTTCGCGCGTTCCAAATGCTTCGCCGGCGCCGGCGCCGGCGGCTCCTCCTCCGGACCACCTCCCTCCGCCTCCATGGCACCCTGGCAAACCACCACCCCGACCCATACCCAAGGCTCCCAGCCCACCGCGACCTTCTCCCCGCCGGTGACACGCCCGCCGGCCTTCCCGTGCTCGACGAAACGCCGCAACGCGATGCCGCCGCCTACGCCGCCACGGTCGGCCACCACCTGAGGTGTAGGAACATCCCTCGCGCGGAGGCGCTCTTCGAAGCGGCGCCAGCTTCCACCCGTGGCCCCCGTCTGGACGCTGTGATGCTCGACGGGTACGTCAAGGCCGGCCGCCTCGACGACGCCCGCAGGCTGTTCGACGGAATGACAGCCGCCAAGGGCGTCGTGGCGTGGACCAGCCTGGTCTCCGGGTACTGCCGCGCCGGGCGCGTCGACGAGGCGCGCGTCCTGTTCGACGCGATGCCGTCCCGCAACGTGGTGTCGTGGACGGCCATGGTGCAGGGGTACGCGCGCGGCGGGATGCTGCGGGAGGCGAGGGAGGTGTTCGACGCGATGCCGGAGCGAAACGTGGTCAGCTGGACGGTCATGGTCAAGGCCTACGCCGACGCCGGTCGCATCGGGGAGGCGATGGAGCTGTTCGACACGATGCCGTGGAGGAACTCGTACGCCTGGAACGTTATGATCTCCGGTCTCCTCCGTGCCAGAAGAGTGGACGAGGCGGTCAGTATGTTCGAGAAGATGAAGGATAGGAATGTGGTTTCCTGGACTCTGATGGTCACCGGCCTGGCTCAGAACGGCCGGGTTTCGATGGCGAGGGAGTTCTTCGACCGGATGCCGGTAAACAAGGACATCGCGGCATGGAACGCGATGATCACCGCATATGTCAATGATGGCCTAATGGAAAAGTCTAGGAGACTGTTCGATTTGATGCCCACAAAGGACCTGGTGAGCTGGAGCATCGTAATCGATGGCTACGCCAAGAGCGAGCTCAAGGACAAAGCTATGTATTTGTTTCTTCTCATGCTCCGGTCAGCGGTATCTCCTAGCAGCACTATATTGACCAGCGTCTTGGTTACATCTGAGAGCACAGCTGAAGTTGGGCAAATCCATGGCATGGCTACCAAAATAGGTCTCCTGTCAGAAACTTCATTAGGGAATGCTCTGCTCACCATGTACTCAAGGAGTGGTGACCTGCGCTCTGCCTGGCAAGCTTTCAAGCTTTTACAGAAGAAGGACGCCATCACATGGACTTCGATGATACATGGCTTTGCGACTCATGGCCACGCCTCCTGCGCGCTGCAGGCCTTTGCACATTTGCTGCAACACGGACATGAGCCCAGCTCAACCACCTTCACCGCCTTGCTGTCAGCCTGCAGCCACGCCGGACTCGTCGAGAAAGGCCAGACAATCTTTGCATCAATCCGCCGCGCCTACGGGTTTGAGCCGACCATTGAGCACCGCACCTGCCTCGTCGACATCCTCGGCCGAGCAGGGCGCGTGGCGGAGGCCATGGAGGTTGTTGCTGCCACACCGCTGGAGATGCGCGACGAGGCCGTTCTGAGGACGCTGTTGGGGGCCTGCATGATGCACAATGAGGTGGATGCAGCGAGGGAGGTGGGAGAGGCTCTTGCCGAATCTGATGAGAACACCTCAGTTTCAGGAGGCTACTACACTGTTCTAGCCAATGTTCTTGCGTCAGGTGGACTGTGGGATGAGATGGCAGCCGTGTGGAAGGCCATGAAAGGGAGCAGGGCGAAGAAGCCGCCGGGGGTTAGCCAGATCGTGGTGGATGCGAGGAGCCATGCGTTTTTCTCCAGCGACGGTATGCATCCGCAGTGTGCACAGGTGTATGAGATGCTGGACGACACGCTTGTCCCTTTGATGAAGGAGGGACTGATGAATCAGTGTGTCAAACTTGCAATTGGTGATTCATTCGATGAAGCTTCTCAAGAATTACTCTGATGAAGGTGATCATTCTGAATTGAACACGGGGAGGTGCCACTTACTGCAGGCCCTTGTCGCTGACAGAAAACTCTTCTTTCGCTCTCATCTCACCGGTCTTCTCCCGCATGGGCAATCAGAATAGATGCAAAAAATGTCATTGATTAGCCCAAGAAATGGGGTTAAAAGAAGGTGGTTAACCTGTTTATCAGTTGCTGTTGACAGGAAAAGGAAGAGTAGGAAGATATATGTGGAAGATGGTCGATTGGCAATAGAAGAACCTGCATGTGTAGAAACTACTGTTGTTGTTGCTCCTGCTGCTCAGTGTACACCAACAAGGGCTACTGCCACAAGTGTGAAATTATTGCGAGCGAATAACATGGCAAGTGACTAGAAGGTAAAAATTGCTACTCAGTTCTGAATCTATGAACATTTTATACATAGGAACAGTCTTTAAGATGCTGTATAAAACACAACAAAAATTATACATATGATGCAGAAGAATGAGGACCGTCAAGGATGCGCTTAGCAGCAACACATGGACCAAGGATTTCAGGCACAACCTGAGCAATAACATGGTCAGAGACTACCTGAAGCTGTGGCATCTTACCAACAGCGCCCAAGTGCAGAGTTTACTGAATCCGGATGGTCTGAATCCCATTTCTGAACTTTGGATCGAACCCTTGACGAAGGTTGGTGTCCATGTCTCTGTCGCTGCTGGCTCGCTGTCTTGATTTTTTGATTTTGAATAAAGAACTCTTCTTTCCCTCCCATCTCAAGATCTCATCCCCTCGTGATTCGATTTCCAACAACTTATCCTCACCATCTCTCCCAATCCCGGACCAGTCCCAGAATTTGACTTGTTCCCTGCTTCAGCTTGGACTCTACCGAGCGCTTGGGCTCTTCCAGACTTTCCCATGGCGGCGGCGGCGGCGGCCGAGCCGGAGGTGATCCGGGACAAGGCGGAGATGCGGGCGTGGTCGCGGCGCCGCCGGGCGGAGGGCAGGACGGTGGTGCTCGTGCCCACCATGGGCTTCCTCCACGAGGGCCACCTCGCGCTCGTCTCCGCGGCGGCCTCCGTCTCCGCCACCGCCGGCCCCGTAGCCGTGGTCGTCTCCATCTACGTCAACCCCAGCCAGTTCGCGCCCTCCGAGGACCTCGCCACCTACCCCTCCGACCTTGCGGGCGACCTCTGCAAGCTCGCCTCCACCGGAGCTGTCCACGCCGTCTTCAACCCCCCGGACCTCTACATCCGCGGCGCCACCGGCCATAACGCCGGCGCTTCAGAGGGCGCGGCTGTCTCCTGCTTGGAGGCGACGGCAGGTGGGGATGGGCACGAGACATGGATTCGGGTGGAGCGGCTGGAGAAGGGACTGTGCGGGAGCAGCCGGCCAGTGTTCTTTCGTGGAGTGGCCACCGTGGTGGCCAAGCTGTTCAACGTCGTCGAGCCCGACGTCGCAGTCTTCGGGAAGAAGGACTACCAGCAGTGGCGTCTCATCTGCCGAATGGTAAGTAACAAATTTGACAGTACTCTGCATTAGTAGTTTGCCTCGCGTGTTTTGCTTTGGACGGACAAGTAGTTCCTGAAGCAACACTGCCGTTATTCCTTACGTGGCTTGCTTTGAAGTAAGCTGTAAGCTAGCTGAGATGATAATAGGCAAGGCATGGTTTGTGAGTACAGTGGACAAGGAGTATTGAACTAAGACATATCATGCTATGAATTATGAATCAAAAAGGAAATAATTTCTTTTGTTTGTCACAAAATGAATGTCAATGTTCAGGCTGAATATATTCCAAGTGCAATTCTTTTGTCTGCTCACACCATCATCGCCCTCTTCTTGTGATTATATGTGTCTCCAACTATCAGCTTGATTGGCTTACTAGGGACATAATTTTTGGTCCATTAGGTTTCCTTGTTGGATAGCTTGTTAACCATTCGGGGAGTTGTTTTTGCTGATAATAATCATTTGGAATTGATCATCTGATGGTCTTCAGTTATGTTCTACAAATGCTTATTAGCTCCGTATTTTCAGCTGCTTCTGTTACTGAGATATGCTTGTCTTGTTTCTAGGTTCGGGACCTTGATTTTGCGATAGAGATAATAGGATCGGAAATAGTGCGTGAAGCAGATGGTCTTGCCATGAGCTCTCGCAATGTGCGCCTAACACCTGAGCAAAGGGAGAAGGTTTGTCTTATACTGAAACTCACAAATTGCACAGACGAGTATTCTGACTTTTGTAGAGTGCATTTACAAAATGCAGCAAAACAAATTCATCATTTTATCATATGGAACAAGCAATTCTGATACTACTCTATGTGAAAATCTATATGCTCTCTTTGATTATTGTTACTTTTTGTAGGCATTATCCATTAGTAGATCATTGGTAAATGCTAGAACTGCTGCATTGAGTAATAGCAACACTGCTAGCGAACATATAAAGAATCAAATAGTGCAGACACTGACTGAAGCTGGCGGTCAGGTTGATTATGTTGAGGTAATATTGAAGCCCTTTTTCTTTATTCAACTGTTCCTTACTGTTTGCTCTGAATCAATTTACTTAGTGATTGAGTTCTCAGATTTATTGTAATTTGCTGATTGCCTTTGTAATACTGATGTTGGTTGTAGTATCAGACAGCCCAAATTTAGCATAATTACTTTGATAATTCAGGAACATGTGTACATACATGAATTGATTACAATAAAATTTTCATCTGTATTGAATGAACCTGTGATGCAAATGCAGATTGTGGAGCAAGATAGTTTGGTAGCTGTGGAGACGATCGATCGCCCCGTCGTCATCTGTGTTGCGGCATGGTTTGGAACAGTGAGGCTGATCGACAACATCGAGATCCATCCGCTGTCATGAGGATTTTTCAGTACATGTGTATTCTTTGTCATCAGAGTAATAAAGAGCCATGTGTTATGACAGCTGCGAGCCTGTAACAGCCACATACAGAAAATTGTCAGGATCCCTTGATGTATGTACATTGTCCACAACATATTCCATATATTTGGAACCACGGCACTGATCTGAGCAGGAATTCAAAAATGTCTTGGTATGATCAGGGTTGGAGTCTGGAGACCTGGAAACTTGCCCCTGGGCGTGTTGGTGAAGACGGCAAGGTAGTTGCTCATGTCGTGGCCAACCTGTAGAACCACGGCTCGATGCACTCACGGTGGAACGCGCGAGAGCATGACGGCGTCTTCTCCTTCATCTTTAGACGCCAAACCTTCCATGCACACACAGCACTCGGCGGCCGTGAACCCGTAGCGGACCTGTCAAACTTCCAGTGAACTTTGCTAATCTAGTACTCACTCCGTTCTGAATTAATTGACTCAGATTTAATTCAAATTGTACTAAATCTGAGTCAATTAATTTAGAACGGAGCGAGTACTAGACTACTAGTACAATGTATCTAACATGGATTTCTTCTCACTCTTCCTTTTCCTGCCAACATCAGATCACAAATATTCATTAAATTACATACGAGGTACATGGCAACTGATTAAGAGATTTAACTCCACTGCTTGGACAACTGGATTGCCAGCATGTGGCCAATTACTGAATTTTTTTACAAGACCTTGCCTCATTTCGGGCACACAGCAAATAGCATGGATCCGACATGAAATGGCAGCAAAATAATGAATACGACAACAAATACTGCAGATACACGTTTATACCACAAAGTGAGTCCTCAACTAACTAGTTACATGGCAAAAACATAATTCACTCTGCTCGTAATTTCACTAGGTTCTCAAATTACATATTAAAAGCACAATGTCAGTTTAGCCCCAAAGCAAGCAATAGCCTTCTGGTCTTTCAATTCTTATTTCTACATCTTTGATGAGGCAATCTTTTTGGTCACTTATTTTTCATCTTTCGGTGGAGACATAGGTGGCTGAGATGCTGCATCATTTTTAGAAACACTTTGATTCCTTAGAAACTCTTGGATCTTCTTTGATAGCCAAATTTAGCTGGATTGCAATGTTGCCACACTTATGGTAGCAGCCTCTGTTGGTGTAGATTCAGTAACAGCAGCAGCAGCCTTGGTTGGTATAGATTCAGTAGCAGCCTTTGTTGGTGTAGACTCAGTAGCAGCAGAAGCAGCCTTTGTTGGTGTAGAATCAGTAGCAGCTTTTATTTGCTGTAGATTCAGTAGCAGCAGAAGCAGCCTTTTTTGGTGTAGATTAAGTAGCAGCCTTTGTTGGTGTACATCCAGTAGAAGCAGCAACCTTTGTTGTCGTAGATTCAGTAGCAGCAGCAGAAGCACCTGTTGTTAACAACTTCCACGGATTTTTCTCCTTTCCCTGTGAACATCACATCACAAATATTAGTAAAATTACATACAACAGTAGCTGATATGGAGGTTTGACTACCTTTCTTTTAACTCCATTTCTTGGTCATGCATAACAACCTCTGTGGCCTCCCTTAACTCCATTTCTTGGTCATGCAAAACAACCTCTGTGGCCTCCCTTTCTTGGTCATGCATAACAACCTCTGTGGCCTTCCTTGCGCGCACTGTGCGGCTGAGGATGTCATGGTGCTCAATGGTTGGCTTGAGACCGTAGACGCGACGAATAGATCTAAAAATGTTTTGGCCTTTCTCGACAAGACCGGCGTGCCTGCAGGCTGACAGTGCGGCGGTGAAGGTGGTCGAGCTGGGCTTGTGTCCGTGTTGCAGCATCTGCGCGAAGGCCTGGAGGGCGCAGGAGGCGTGGCCGTGGTTCGCGAAGGCCTGCATCATTGATGTCCATGTGATAGTGTCCTTCTCCTGTAATATCTTGAAAGCTTGCCAGGCAGACTGCAGGTCGCCACACCTCGAGTACATGGTGAGAAGAGCGTTTCCCAAGGAGGTTTCTGACAGGAGACCTATTTTGGTAGCCAAGCCATGGACTTGCCCAACTTCATCTGTGCTCTCAGATGCAATCAAGATACTGGTCAATGTAGTGCTATCAGGAGATACCGCTGACCGGAGCATAAATAGAAACAAATCCATAGCTTCGTCCCTGAGCTCGTTCTTGGCATAGGCATCGATTACGATGCTCCAGCTAACCATGTCCTTTGCGGGCATCGAATCGAACAGTCTCCGAGCCTCGCTCATTTGGCCACTGTTGGCATAAGCGGTGATCATCGCATTCCATGCCATGGTGTCTTTGTTTCTCGGCATTCTTTCAAAGAACTCCCTTGCCATCAATATGTGACCATTCCGTGCCAAGCCGGTGACCATCACAGTCCAAGAAACCACAGTCTTATGCTGCATACTCTCGAACATATGGACCGCCTCGTCCACTCTCCCAGCTCGGAGGAGACAGGAGAAGATAGCGTTCCAGGAGTACGAGTTCCTCCTCGGCATCCTGTGGAACAGCCCCATCGCCTGCCAGACGGGGCCGCCGTCGGCGTAGGCCTTGACTATGACCGTCCAGGTGACCAGGTTCCGCTCCGGCATCGCGTCGAATATCTCCCTGGCCTCCCTCAGCATCCCGGCACGTGCGTACCCCTGCACCATTGCCGTCCCCGACACCACATTCCGGTCCGGCATCCTGTCGAACAGCGCCCGAGCCTCGTCGACCCGCCCAACGCGGCAGTACCCGGAGACCAAGGTGGTCCACGCCCAGACATCCTTCGTCGTCATTCCGTCGAACAGCCTGCGGGCCTGGTCGAGGCGGCCGGCCTTGGCGTACCCGTCGAGCATCACGGCGTCCAGGTGGGCGTCGCGGGCGGACGCGGGCGCCGCGCGGTATAGCGCCTCCGCGCGCGGGAGGTCGCCGCGCCTGAGATGGGCGCCGACCGTGGCGGCGTAGGCTGCGGCGGCCTCGCGTCGTGCCGTTTCGTCGAGCAACGCGTGGCCGGCGGGGGTGTCGTTGGCAGTGCAAAGGTCCCGCTGAGCGGAGAGCCCTGGATCGGGGCTGGGGTGGCTTGCCAGTGCGCCATTGAGGCGGAGGAAGGTGGTCTGTGCGAGGGGGCGGAGGAGCAGCCGCCGGCGGCGGCGAAGCATCTGTAAGACACGTGGCATCGACGCTCCATCCAGGATTCCTTCCAGGTGGAGTGGCGACGGCTGTCTTGCAGAGAGACCCTGAAATTTAAATTACGTTAAGAAAAAGGACGCGTATGCTCAAATAAGGGCTACATCGAGATTTTTTTTAGCTCTTGTTAGATTCATGGTTTTATGATTTTTTTTTGTAGCAAAAATTGTACTCCCTCGGTGTCAACTTTGCAGCTATATAAGGCCACCGTATCTTTTCAAGAGTAGTTTGTTTTGGAAGATAGACCTTATGTGACATTTTTAAATAACCCATAACATGGTAGGTTTTCTACATAGTCTATCCTAATATTTAGTTTTGAAGTTTTTAACGTATATTTTTTTAGTTATCATCCTCAAAGGTTTAAAATTATCGAGCTCCACTGAGCTGAGGAGTCAAAACTATTCGAGGGATCAAGGTCTTGCATTCTTAAAGAACTCACACGATAGTCAATCAGGCTGCTGTTGGTTACGACTCGGAAATATGGCGTTTTTCAACGCGTATGCGAATGGGCGTAGACGCAAGTGTGTTATCTTCTACTTGGAAACCTAGAGTGGCGTTATTTCCTCGCAAAGCCAAATCCAAGAACATATGAGTTTTATGTGGCCCTTATGGGCACGGATGAGACTAAAGTTCTTGTCCTTTCTTCAATGCGGTAGGTCACATCTAGGTGGTGGTGTCGTATCTCATCCCGGAGGGGTCACTGATAACTACATTTTTATATCATCATATTAGCAACTTATATTATTATTTTAGAAGTTTCTTTGCATTGATAGATCATAATTTATGCATGCTTAAATGATTTTTGGGACTTTACTACAAAGTCCCCTATTTTGGTATTTAATTTCTGCGAGACGGAAACCTACTTTTTCTTGTATTAATGTTTCAGGAACCTTCTGGACGTCAATTAATTCGGAGAAAAATACCACGTCAATTTTTCATTGGGAGAACGATCGTGGGCAAGAGATCCAGAGGAGAGGAGCCACGAGGCTCCAAAGAGCAGTGCTCGCACGGGGCCCATCCCTGATCGTGCGAGTCACGCTTGTTCGGGCCTCGAGCATCGTTTCGACACCCCCTTTTAACCACGCACCCATCTCACGAAGAAAGCTACTTCCTAATTTCCACGATGTACTGAGGCGGCGGCGGAGGCAAAAGCTCTCTCCTACTCCGGGAGAGGACAGATCCTGCTGATCCGGAGCTCCGGAGAGGGGAAAATCTCCGCTATCGTCATCACCACTGCTCCTTGACGTAGAGGGATGCTTCTCTATCAACAACCCCATCAAGATCAGCACCATATCCATCATCATATTCGTAATCCACTTCATGCCCCTCATAGTTTGAGATTGTTCGAACCCTGGATATTGTTGAAGTGTAATTTTGATAGCGTTGAGACAACTTGTTATAAATGGAGGGAGTAATGTATTACAGTTCTTGGGGATTCATAAACCAACACTTGACACTTCTGAAATGCTTGTTACACATAAATATACTGAAATTATACATCAATATAGTAAGGATGATGCACACCAACTGAATGGAGCGCCACATCAGATCACAAGATACAACAGAACGTTTCAAGTAAATCGAAGTGGAAAAACAGGCAAGAAGGCACGCATGATAAAGAGACAGAAAAACAGCTACTTGAACTGAAACTACACACTTGCTGCTTCTGTTGGTTGGGTCGGCATGGTGTTTCTACCATCCTCCCTGTTAATCTTGTGGATGCCAGCATGAGTAAGGAGGACCCAGATATGCGTCAGAAACTCACCTCCATTCGCAAGACGTTCCATGTGTGCCTTGACATCATCAGACGGCGCGATGTACAGAATCTTTTCGGTCCAGAAATCTGCCAAGAACTTCCAGCGATCAGCAATACTTGTCATGTCCTCGAGTAGCTGCTTTCCAAGCTTCAGGCCTTTCATGTGGATGCCCCCGTCTTCCTCTTGGTCTTGTTTCGGAGAACCCACCTCTTGGTCTTGTAAACCATCATCCTGGGATCTTGCAACTTCATTTACATCACGCATGACAAACCTGGTATCTCCAAAGTACCCAGGAAGCAGTTCTGGCGCGGAGTTCATCAGGTATGCACAGTATCTTGACAGGCAGACCGAAACTTGCCTATGGAACTTTGTTTCTTCTTCCTTTCCAGATAAGGCGGCATTCACATGCTCAGTCGCAATGTGCCAGACTAACATGATCTCCACCTGAGGTTGACCCTCCAATGCCCAAGAAAACTCTGTAAAGACACCATTCCTCCTTAGTGACCCTTCTCCATTAGTTGGTAACCCATCACATGATCTTAGTGTCCCAACAATAGCCAGCTTCACAGCCTGCAGGTCGCTTTTATCAGCCATGTCAGCAGCACTGAGCTTGGACAATACCGAGTACTGGTCAATTCTATTTTTCCAGTGCCCGAATATCATGAATCTGCTAAGACATCCCATAATCATCTCAAAGAAAGCATTGCCTTGGTACCAAGACCTTGCAAAATGCCTACAAGCAATCGACACCTTACACCAATCCGAGGCCATATAGAATGCAGCTTGCATTAGTTCTATCAGCACGATTATGCCCAAAACAAGGACAGTGATGATGTTGTCAGCCCTTGTGCTCTCCACTTCAATGATAGCTGTGAGTGTCTTGACAGATAGTGTGTTTATCCAGACTACATATGCAACCATCAGAACGAGAATAGTCCTCACCAAAAAGAGAATGAAGAATGCCGTCTCCAGTTCAAATATGATAGCATGTTTGGTAAAGAAGTAGTCATGGCAGAACCCTAACTCCACCTCAACAATCCTGAAGGCTCTCTCATAGTCATCATCTGTACCACGCAGCAATCCCTTCAAGACAAAATCACGGGTTTCATCAAGGTGTTCCTCGGCGCATGCCATCCCGTAGTAGCGACGCTTCAGAAGCTGATACATGGAGTAGGCCAAACACACGTCCTTGAGTCCCTTATAGCTGCTGAGGAGCCTTCCTTTACACTGCCAGATCTGGTCGATGGTGATTGTTTTGTCTTCATTAGCAGCTGCTAGCTTATTGCGTCTGAGATTGGGAGGACCTATAAACTTTATGATGTCGGTGTTTGTGACTGTGAAGTGAACAGGGTACACCTGTATCCTTTCATGCTAACTGGATCGTAGCCGTCATCATTAGCTGGTAGGTTGGTCATGAACTTGGAAACTCTTCGGACGTGTTTATAGCCATACTCAACGTATCCGCACGCAGCATCTCTCCCAAGGATTGCACCATAAAGAATAGTGGAACCTAGAAATGCGATCAAAAGTACAGGAGACTTGAGGTTTTCAAAGTCTGAGGATTTGGGAACTAAAGTGAAACCATTTTTATAGGTCTGCTTCCAGTTCCCCTTGATGTCCAGCCTACCGGGCGAAAGCAGCCAACATATCATTGCAGAGTAGAGGAAATACTGAAAGTAGTTAAATAGGTTCCTCTTCCACTCCTTGTGCTCACTGAGCCCATAGACATTGACGGCGTTGGTGCACCCGGCGGCCTGCAGCAAAGCTAAACCCCAGATTGGGTAGAGGACATTCTTCACGGGAGAGGATTGCATCATACCGAGGGTGTAGGCGATAGCTGGGAACGACAGAGTGTACGTCACCCAGGTTCCAGCCTGCACCAAGACGCTGCTCGTCTGCCGCCTGAAGGAACCGAGAATGAGCTGCAGGAGCAGCAGCACCATGACCACTGACGTGGAAGCTTCCGCCCGGATGACGGTCCGCCGTGGGTCGTTCACAAAGGGGGCCAGGGCCTCCAGTGCAGCTGTCATGTTGATCAGCCGATCTTGGTGCCTCTCCATTATCACGATCTAGCTTGTTGCAAGGAAGACGATGATATGTGCTGCTTCTTCCTTGACAACTGATGTAGCAAGTGTGGTTTGTGGCGGGGTGTGCTTGGGCGGTCGGAGCGAGCTAGCCTCTCTAACGGCGAAGGCTGCTGATCTCTTTCTCAACTCCAAAGTGTGGGAGGGGAGGAGAGGGGTTCTTCGATCTCATTTAGCATCCCAATCGGAAATTTGATTGATTATTGTACGCCCTATAATGACATTAGAACAGCTGTAGCTCCTACAGATCGACCACATGAGCGCCAGCCCCCATACACCGAGAATGCCAGAGTAGTCGGCACGTCTTAATTAGTCTTCTGGGCCGGGTCAAGAAATATACAGAAAACCGAGTCTCGATCATGCAAAACTTGGCGATAAAAAAAATACTTGGGGATGAGTGTTTGATTAAGATGCGTCCATGATCGTGGTTAGCAAGCATAAATTAATTATGGCAACTACAACTAGCATGCATCAACTATATCCAAGTTGGTTGCAGTCAACTTGAGACTAATTACAAAATGGACAATTTGTTCGTAAATATATGTCACTTACTGAACGACCTTCCTTGGATGCTTCCTCACGCATCCCTCCTCTATTATAATCCTCCCGATCTGGCGTTGTGTTGTGCATCGGCTTAATTTAATCAAGTCTTCGAGTAAGTTTAATCAACTAGGACGCTCGCAAATACGAGGACATCACCTTTAACATATAAAAAACTTATTTATTCCAATTCTAGAAAAATTCATTGTATTTATGAATATGAGAGCTGTTTTAGGGTGATTGGCACTACCGGGTGGTACCGCGGTACCGTCGACTTCTATTTATCTGAACCATTGATTATGTACTGATTTTTATAAACCGTTGATTAAATCCTGATAGAACTCCACCAATACTTTTCTGTCCATGTAGACTGCTGAAAACGCTCCATCCATCTCGCACCCAACTGCGCTGCCACCGCCGCCGACCCCGCCTGGGGCAGCCGCCGCCGCCGACGCCGCCCACGCCGCTGACGCCGCCGACGCCGCCGTGCCTCCTTGCGCTCACCACATCCGCGCAGGAACGTGGCCATGTACCGCAAGATCGTGCCGCCCGTCGCCGAGCTCTCCCCCGACGCGCTGCTGCTCGTCGTCTCCAACCCCGTTGACGTGCTCACCTACGTCGCTTGGAAGCTCGGCCATGGCTTCCCGGCCGGTCGCGTGATCAGGTCCGGGACCAACCTCTACTCCTCCAGGTTCAGTATTGTTTTTGTCTTCAAGAAAGTACAGAGCTGGTAATTTGTTTGGTGGATGGATTGGGTAGCTACTTTGCTCATATCATTGACATTTGGAATTAGACAACAGATGTAGTGAATAGGACATGGGTTCAACATGACCTGCAGGTGAAAATCTAGTCAACAACGTTGCATAACTGTAACTGGAAATTTTTGCTAGTTCAAATTTGATGTTACTTCATGGGAAAAAATTAAATGTTCTGTGCTAACTGGTAACAAAGAACCTAAGTGATGGAGAAGCGAAGGAAGTGCCAAAATGATCTATAGGTTAAAAATAATTAGTGATCTTTAGACAGTAAAACGATATTTGGGACTTTTGGGTAATGCTTGTTAACTCCTTGTTTTCAATCTAGTATGTATGTGTATGAGGATAGTGCTACATTTCTGAATTGTACGGAATGAAACCAAATACCATGCTCGGTTCTGTGTTGATTTGTACAGTTAGCATTATATTTTTAGTTGGAGGATATTGTATGTAAATGTCATAGACCCCTTTTGATAACAATTTTAATTTTTTATTTGTATGTGATATGCAGGAAGTCATGGCGGATGCAGGTGATGAGTCTTTGGATGAGTATCATGGCATTGTCAGCAGGATGTTTGCTAGCGAGGAGGAAGCTTTTCGGTTCTATAATAGCTATGCTCTTGAGAAAGGTTTTAGTGTGCGGAAAGGGTATGTTGAGTGGGATGCAGCCAATGTGGAGATAGTTCTGAGAAAACTTGTCTGCAGTCGTGAAGGTTGTCGTGAAGAGAAGCACATGAAGAGGAAAATAGAAGATAGGAAGAGGAGGCCACGTAATATCAGTCGTGTTGGGTGTAAAGCCAAATTGGTGATTGCTAAAGCTGAGAAAAGCGAGCGGTGGTTTGTGAAGGATTTCATCGATGAACACACCCATCCCTTGGCCCCACCTGATCTTGCATGTTTGTTGCGGTCACACAGAAGGATCAGCGACGAGCAGAAAGCCGACATTGTCGAGATGGAAAATTGTGGGATCCGCAAACACAAAATCATGGATGTGTTGCGCATGAAATCTGGTGGCTTTGGTAAAGCCGGATGCACGACGAGGGACATTTATAATTTCTACCATCAGTACAAGCAGGTAGCAGTCGCTGACGGTGATGCTAAAACGGTGATCAGTCACATGATGGCATGGCAGGAGAAAGATTCAGATTTTTTCTTCAGGTACTTGGTAGATAAAGATGGCCATCTTGAGGGATTGTTCTGGTCCGATAGTCAATCCCGGCTGGACTACGAGGCTTTCGGTGATGTTGTTGTTTTTTATAGCACTTACAGGACCAATAAGTATAATCTGCCATTCGTGCCGTTCGTTGGGTTGAATCACCACCGCAGCTGTTAGAGTAAGTAATGGGTCTGGACCCATTAGTCTTAAGGGTTTACTTAGGAGTCAAGTAAGATTTGCTTGGGAGTCAAGTAAACCCCTCTATATAAGGAGGGGAGATGTATCAATCTAATCAAGCAAGAATTCAGAGGAAAACCCTCCCTCTTGCCCGGCCGTGGGACAGGATCCCCGCGGCCGGCGATCTAGCGCGCCCTTGCAGCGCTCTCTCCCTTCCCCCTCAAACCCTAGCAACCATAACATCTGGTATCAGAGCTATGAAAGCTCTGTTGTTCTGTTGTTAATGTACCATAACAGCAGCACTGTTATTTTTGGATGTGGTATTATTTCCCATGAGACTGCCGAGGCGTATGAGTGGATGTTGCTGACGTTTTCTGCTGCCATGTCCCAGAAGTACCCGATATCTGTGATCACTGATGGAGACCTTGCAATGCAGAGAGCAATTAGGGTTATCTGGCCTAACTCGAAGCATAGGCTTTGCATATGGCACACACAACAGAACATTGTACGTCATTTGCACGATGACGCGGTCAAGTTAGAATTTAGATCTTTCATCTATGACGCGTTCAAGGCTGCTGCGTTCTGATAGCAACGAGGTTCGAAGAGAATCCTACATAAATCCTATAACGGTTAGTACTATAGAACCGACGTGTAATGTCACTACTTCCTACTTTTTTATGACAACAAGTAACACACTTCTTTCTACTGTACAAAAGGAGGAGCATCAAGCCAGATTTGCGGAGAAACAAAATGGTCCACCACAAGACGACGACATCGTCGAAATCGATGACCCCAAAGAACCTACTGTTTCACCATTTAAAGTAAAGCGGAAACGTGGACGTCCGAAAAAAACAACCACTACCGTGCCAACAGTCACAATCAAACAAGAATTTGACACCGAGAATCCCTCGAAACGCATACGCAAGGAATCAAAACAGACGAAGAGCCCAGACAGTTCTAGGGCATTTCGACATGAATGATCTTCAGTTTATCATGTTCTCTTGTTTTGGTACATTATTTGTACGCTTGTACCTTTAAGCAACATTTATTGGACACGAATTACTTGTGACTTAACTCCAGCTTTACAATTTCTTGATGTAATGAATCACTATACAAGCGTTTTGAAGGTGAATTGTATGGTACATGTCTATATTACATTACTTCACTAGATATATGAACCATGTTTATCAATACAAGTAAAGTAACTGAAAAGCAATTCTTACCGTGTTTTCTCCAAGAACCATGGAAGACCAATTCTCAATCTGAGCTTCCGACTTTGCATGAAGATCGGAACTTCAATCAACATCTTCATGGGCAAACATTTACCGGCATCCAAAGTTGCTGCCACTCACTGGAATGGGTACACTTACACTACAAATTACAAAGACTAAGCTTCAGTGCAAAATTCCATAAAACATTCGCAAAGTGAATACAACTATCCAGTGGTCCCTAATAACATGTGTAAACATGGCTTGTTTTATTACCAGCAAGCACAACCAACAAGCCAATATCGATCAGGGCAGTATGATCTGTCACAAAGTGAAAGATGGCTCGAGCCAGGAGAAGAAAGGGAAGTTACCGAGCTAGTCATGCCGGCGCCGTCACGGGCTCGGCTGCCATGCTCCAGTCAAGCGTGGAAGGACCACCAGCTCCATCCGCTGAACGGAGGCGGACCAGAAATCGTAGCCGACGCCGGCGTCGAGCTACAACAGCGCCGGCGCGACGTACTCGCCTTGTCCGACAATGAAACGCAGGCCACGAACAGGAGCCGCGCTGCCCCCTCAATCGCCGGCATCCTTACGCTCAAGGGGGAGGTGCACGCGTCCACGGGGAGGTGGATCAGTGGCACCCACGCCCGCGGCCGGCGACCTCGACCGGCTTCTGCTGCTGAATGGGGAGGTGGAGGACGGGCACCCGCGCCAGCGGACGGCGACGGCTCCCGCCACCACGGTCGCCTCATGCTGCTCAAGGAGGAGGGCAACACGTTGATGGGGAGGTGGAGGAGGCGACTGCACCCGCGCCGGCGCCCGCGCTCGAGGGCTTCCTCTGCCTCGGGTCCGCGACGAGGATGAAGGTGAGCTCACCGCCGCCGTCGAGCCAGTCGAAGGGCCACGCCGGGGAGAAGGGGGGGGGGAGGGCGCGGACGGAGCGGCCAGCAGCAGGTGCGGCGCCTCGCTCTCCATGGGTCCGGTGGCAGGGGGAGGAGGCGGAGGGGCACCCGACCGAGGGGACGGCGACGGCACCCGCTGACGCCTCCTGCTGCTCAAGGAGGAAGGGCATGGACGAGGAGGTGAAGCAGGGGCGCTCGAGCGGCGGCGCTAGGAGCAGGGGCGCTGCGAGCAGGGGCGCTTGAGCGGCGGCGGAAGGAGCAGGGTGGTCGAGCGGCGTGGCATGGCCGGGGAGAAGAAATACAGGAGTGGGGAATTTTGGGAGGATTGAATCGCATGTGCCGCGGTCTAATTAGCGAGTGATAACACGATCGGTCCCACATAGTTTTGGTGTCGGCCCCACGTGATTTTGGTACCGGTCCCACACAAATTTTGGTACCGTGGAACCGTCCGGTACCATCAATCTGGTACCGTCTTCTGTAAAATCGTTGGATCTGGTGGATTAACGGTCGTTAAAAATGTCAACCACTCTAAAACTTGTATATGAATATATAATTATGTTACGGGCGAAACATAAGACACGATTATGAATTTTTTTAATTAAATGTGCTGTCGTAAATTCATTCTTTAACGGTGACCGGTTCATACCGTTGGATGTGGTACAGAACTAGCAGCCTTGACAACAGCTGAGTGATAAATGGACAGTAGCGAGGAGGTGTTTCGCTGTTTCCGGCCTCGTGGTACAGAAAACACTTCCCTCTTCATGTGGCCAATTCTTCTTTACTAGGACATCTTCTGTGTTGCATATCTTCCTCTTATTGCTAGCCAAGCAAAGATTCGGCACCGTAGCGGAGCATCAATTAGCCATATCGCTTCTCTGAATTTTCTTTGCAGTGCACCAAAAAATTAGGCTGTGTAGGCTGATTTTGCCGAGTACTTTCCATCTACGGTGAGTTTCCAAGTTACTGCGTCATCGATCAGCGACTGTAGTGACACCTGCTGCAGTCTTTCCCAAAGATCCAGTGCCTGGATCAGAGTATCAGGTTCTAGCTCGGTCCTGAGATGCCGTGTCCATCTATTGAGAATCAACATATATAATAATAATCCAGCAAGCCGCCTTATTAAAAACCTTCCAGTCCCGTACATACCCCGTGCGATAAAAACTTGCTTGTTTCAGTCTGGCTTACAATCCTTCTTGATACATGCATCAAGGAAGGTAGGAATATAATTTATCCAGAGACATCTCCTCCTAACAGGGCTACATTGTTTAGCACACAAATGTGTCAGTTCATTCGCTTCACGAGGAATAAAATTAAGAGTGAAAGACCTAAACTTAGTACTAAGATTTCTAATCTCCATCATTATTGCTGCAATTTCTGAGCGTTCAAAATTTACCATTGTCCACAAGTTCACAACCTGATGTGAGTCGGTCTCAATTGTCACCTCCTGGATACCGGCATCCATAGCTAATTGCATCCCATCTCTAACCACAAGAGTTTCCATAGCGAGTGCGCTATACGCCGAGTCATACCAAATCGCCTGGCCACACACCAATTTTCCATTATGATCCCGGAGGCCTATCCCTGTCCCCCCTTGCTTAGCTGTCGTCGAGAAAGACACATCAACATTAATTTTCACTTGACCGGACGGCGGCAGGCACCACTTCGCCGGTGCTTTTGGCTGTATTACCAAAGCCTCTTTCCCAGTCTTCGTAAGGTTGCACACAATATCACAAGCCCACTTAACAGACTTGGAGACAGTGTGTGATGTCTCCCCGTGCTTCCTCGCATTCCTTTCCGACCATACCGACGAGGCACCACATAAAATGACACAATTATCTGAACCGTGACTGCCTGACCACTCCACCAAATCCATAGCCCAAGTTTCTGGGTGTAACTCCGGTATTTTAGTTCCATTTAGTGATTTTACTTCAGCCCAAAACAACTTAGCCCAACTACACTTGAAAAGCGCATGAAATATTGTCTCCTTTACACCACACTCATCACAGAAGGCAATCCGCTCAATATGTCTGTCGTAAAGCACAACTTTCGTGGGAACAAACTTGTGCACAACGCGCCACCAAAAATTACGTACCTTCGGAGGTATAGCCATCCGCCATAGTTTTTTCCAGATTGGTAATTCAGAGACGCTTGATGAACTTTCCCTCTTGATGCGCTGGTCCTGCGTTAATGATTTTTAGGCAGACCGAACTGAAAAAAGAAACCCAATTTTTCTGGTTGCCAAGCCCAGGTATCCTCCGTTAGTTTTCCAACTGGAATTCTCAAGATTGCGTCTGAATCACAGGGTATAAATTTTCCTCCACCTTCTCCAAATTCCAGTTTCCAGTAAGCGAATCCAAGAGTTCATGTACCATTACAATATTAGCATCATCTTTTTTGACCCAAGGCTTCCGGCTGGTATTTTCTGGAATCCATGGATCATCCCCATACCTTAACCGAACTACCATCTCCAATTCTCTTAATTATTCCGAGTTTCAGCGCCTCTCTTCCATGAAGAATCGTCCGCCACGTATGTGAGCTACCTTTCTTCTTTGTTGCAGACATAAAATCACAGGCAGGGAAATATTTGCCTTTCAAACCTCTAGCACACAAGGAATTCAGATTTGTTAAGAGCCTCCATCCTTGCTTAGCTAGCAGAGCTTGGTTAAATTTCTCAAGATCTCTAAATCCCATGCCACCTTCTGCCTTTGGAATAGCCATATCACACCATTTGCACCAATGCATTTGCGGGTCCATGTATCTTCTCGCAGGGCTTGCAACACCGTGATGTTGGGTCTCGTGGTCGCCAATTAGCGCACCGTTGTATCAGAGAAGCAAGGCAGTTTTTTGTTCTGTGTGTGAATGAAGCAAGGCAGAGGTTAGTGATGTACTGATGTCCGGGTAGCTCCTACATTGACCAGCATTTGACTAGCTAGTTAGTACAGTAGATAGCATGTCATGTCAGGATCGATCACCAGGTCTAGCTGCAAGACTGGCGTAGAGGGTCTTCGTCCGCTTCGCTCGCGGCCAAAGCTTAGATATAGCTACGCTCCAAGAGTCCAAGTCACCATTTGACTGGCACACTGTTCCTATGCTCGCCGCGCCGTGTGGTATCCGGCGAAGTTGACCGACTTTCACATGAGGCTGAGAGAAATTCTGCAGAAATTCACTACAAATAAACCACCAGTCTCGCCGTTTATTCACTCCACACACATGAAGCTCGCTTGCATGCAATGGCCGCTCCTTCCATGTCTGCCCGCATCCCCATCTTCCTTCTAGTCCTGCTCTCCGCCCTCCGGGCTTCTTCTCCCGCTCCGACCAACGGGAGCGGCACCGACCTCGCCGCCCTGTTGGCTTTCAAAGCCCAGCTCGCCGACCCTCTCGGCGTCCTCGCCGCCAACTGGACCACCGGCACGTCTTTCTGCCATTGGATCGGCGTCTCATGCAGCCGGCGTAGACAACGCGTCACCGCTCTATCGTTGCCGGATACGCCTCTCCTCGGACCAGTGGCACCTCATGTCGGTAACCTCTCTTTCCTCTCCCTCCTCGACCTCTCCAACACAAGTCTCACCGGGTCTACCCCAGCTGAGCTTGGTAACCTAGGCCGTCTTAGGTATCTCGCTCTTACGGACAATGCCTTGTCAAGCGTCATACCCGCCGCCTTAGGGAACCTTACGAGGCTCGAGTTCCTCAATCTAGAGTCCAACCGTCTCTCGGGCCACATCCCTCCTCAGTTGCTGATGCGCATGCACAGCCTTGAGGACATTGATCTGGCAGGAAATGACTTGACCGGCCAAATACCAGAGAGTTTTTTCAACAGCACACCTTCCTTGGCGTCGATCAACTTTGGAAATAACAGTCTGTCGGGTCCTATACCACACGCCGTCGCATCCCTAACCAGGCTTGAGATCTTGAGCCTACAGCTTAATCAATTCTCTGGTGTGGTACCGCAGGCCATGTATAATATGTCTAGATTGAAATACATCGCGCTCGCAGGCAGCGGGAACCTAAGTGGAGTGATTCCGGGCAATCAAAGTTTCAACCTCCCAATGTTGGAAGTTATTTCGCTAGGTGGTAACAGTTTTACTGGTAGGTTTCCATCTGGGCTTGCATCATGCCACTACCTACGAGTAATTGCTTTGGCTGGAAACTCCTTTGTGGATGTTGTGCCAACATGGCTACTGAAATTGCCGCACCTCCAAGTAATTTCCTTGGGTTATAATAACCTTATTGGATCGATTCCGCCCGCACTTAGCAATCTCACCAAACTTTCTACGTTGGACCTCTCTTACGGAAATCTCACAGGCGGGATTCCAACTGAATTTGGTCTCATGCGCGAACTCTCATATTTGCTTCTTGGAGGTAATCATTTTAAAGGTGAAATCCTAGTTTCCCTCGGAAACCTATCCAAATTGGCTTACCTAACTATAGAAGAGAATAAACTCTTTGGCCAAGTACCATCAACACTTGGAAAACTTAGGGCTTTGAAAGCGCTCGATTTGTCGTATAACAATTTGGAGGGAAATATCGACTTCTTGTCATCTCTTTCCAGTTGTAGGCAGCTCCAAGCCCTCGTAATAGAAGGAAACTATTTCACAGGTATCCTTTCTGGCACGATGGCAAACCTCACTTCACAGTTGATCAAATTCGCAGCAGGTTATAACGAGTTAACAGGTGGACTTCCCGCAGCAATTTCAAATATAAGCAGCCTTGAGTTGATAGATCTTTCTAACAACCTACTCACCGAGCCTATCCCCGAATCTATAACTATGTTAGAAAACCTTGCGCAACTTGATCTCTCCAACAATGACATGTTCGGCCAACTACCAACATATCTGAGTATGGTCGGGAGTCTAGAACGACTATTTCTCCAATCAAACAAGTTCTCAGGATCAATACCAAACAATTTTGGAAACCTTAGTTTGTTGGAATACATCGACTTGTCCAGTAACCAGTTAAGTTCAGCAATACCGGAGGGCCTTTTCCACCTAGATAAACTTATTCAACTAAATCTTTCTCACAATTCTCTTCTAGGTACACTTCCGGTTGATGTTTCTGGTTTGATTCAAGTATACCATATAGACATTTCTTCCAATAGCTTGAACGGAAGCATCTCAGAATCATTCGGAGAACTTAAGATGCTAAACTATCTAAACCTATCACTTAACACCTTCGAAGGCTCAATTCCCATCCAACTAAAAAAACTAACTAATTTAGCATCATTAGACCTCTCATCAAACAATTTAACTGGTACTATTCCCATATTTCTCTCCAACTTTACCTACTTGACTACCTTGAATCTATCATTCAATAGGCTAGAAGGCCCAATTCCTGAGGGAGGTGTTTTCTCAAACCTCTCGACGCAATGTTTGGTTGGGAATGCTGGGCTATGCGGCGCTCCACGTCTAGGATTTTTTCCATGCCTTGAACGGTCACACTCAAGTAATAACCACTTGATTCGATTTCTAATCCCAACACTCACATTAGCTGTTGGTGCCATTGTCATTAGCATGTACCTATGGTTCCGAAAGAAACATCAGAAGGGAGAGGAGAAAGATTCCTTTATCACAACTGATATTATAGGCCATGAGATTGTCTCATATCTTGAGCTCTCCCGCGCCACAAATAATTTCAGTGAAGATAATGTTTTGGGATCAGGAAGCTTTGGAAAAGTCTTCAAAGGCCAACTAAACAATGGTTTGGTGGTTGCGGTAAAAGTTCTTGATGTACAATTTGAGCAAGCAATCAAAAGTTTTGACGTTGAGTGTCGAGTGCTTCGCATGGCACGACATCGCAACCTGATAAGGATACACAACACATGTTCCAACCATGAATTCAGAGCTCTAGTTCTTCCGTACATGCCAAATGGAAGCTTAGAGATGCATCTACACCGATCTCGAAGCGGAGAGTGTCTGGGATTCATTGAAAGATTGGTCATCATGCTTGATGTGTCAATGGCAATGGATTATCTGCATCATGAGCATTACGAGTTGATCTTGCACTGCGACTTGAAGCCTAGCAACGTTTTGTTTGACGAGCAGATGATGGCACATGTGGCAGACTTTGGCATTGCAAAGTTGCTTTTGGATGCCAACTCCATGATAAGTGCGAGCATGCCCGGAACAATTGGGTACATGGCACCAGGTACTTAATTTGCTAGCTATTATTTTTTTTCACACCAAATACTTATTAAACTATTATGTCTCCTTTGCAAATACCATGGTTAATCAAGTACATTTAATACCTATTTATATTCTTCTTTAATAGAGTATGGGTCACTGGGAAAAGCATCGCGCAAAAGCGATGTGTTTAGCTACGGAATCATGCTCCTTGAAGTCTTCACTGGAAGGAGACCCACCGATGCGATGTTCGGAGCACAAGTTACCCTCAGGCAGTGGGTTTATCAGGCATTTCCTGCAGAGCTTGTCCAAGTCGTTGATAGCAGGCTATTACATGGCTCCTCTCTATCTATGGAGGATGGCTTTCTTGCATCGGTATTCGAGCTGGGTTTACTCTGCTCCAGCGACCATCCGGACGAGAGGATGGCAATGCACGATGTGGTCAAGACGCTGAAGAAAATCCAAACCGAGTACGCACAACAGATGACAACGGTATCCTAGAGCACAACACAGTGTTGTTGCTTGCTATTATCACATTTATAAAAATTTATGGATGTAGCTGTTCTTATTCCACACTTATAGCAGTCACATGCATAGTGGGCAGGGCTGAATATTGACCGAGCAGCAGGTGCATTATGTCCAGATAATTGTTAAGTGTAGCAAACTCGTGTTCTTCTAGATTTTTCCTTTTTTAGATTCTCTTCAATATGTTTCAAGGCTGCATTGCATTAACGTCGTTTGCTATACCAGGATTCCTAATCTAAAACAGTACATGTACGTGTATCGTTGTCCTTGATCCACTTTCAGTACACAAACATTGTATGCACATGCTAGTATGCCACTACCAATGTTTGTCAAAAGATATGTGTGCAACTGGGTGACTTCGATTTTGTAGTTAACCAGTCCCGATCTCTCTTGTGGATATATTTTTCATTTACCTAACTCAATAGGCATGTGTGCAACATGTTATAGCTCGTTCTGTTTGCTACGTACGGTGTGGAGAACAACTTGCAATGCAACTGCCAATTATTCCATATCAAACTAGTTGAGGGTAAGCAGACAGGTGATACCTGGAGAGGAACTGATTGTCCCCTGAATTATGTGCCTCCTAGCTAGAGATATAACTTCCTGCCATGCTTGGAGCTCTGCAATACGAGATAGAGTTCTGTTTAAGTAATTTTCACATATTCAGGTAACTGTCTCTAGCTCTTTTAGTCGGCTACTTTCTCTGTTTCTTTGCTGAAACTGAACATATTTGCTACTGAAAGACCACAGAATTGTCCGGATTATTGCAGGCTTTTCCAGTTTCACTATCGCAGCGTTCACTTGAACATTGAACCTCAACCAGTGGCCGTGAAAGCTAACCTAGCAGCTCCAAGTAGTAGCTCATTGTGAAACAGAAGTAATAGATTCATGGATGGATAAGGCCAATAAAATAAGAATTAAACACCTCATAATATTTACCATCACCAGGCACCATATATAGGTAACACAACAGAAGTAGCACAATCTGCAGACTTCTCTGCGATACTAAAATAGCTAGCATGTCAGCAAGGAGATTTGTATAGTGTGAGGAACTAATTAGTATAAACAACCCAGGCAATGCTCCTATTTTTTATGCAGTATGCAGGTGAGAAAACGTGATTACGGCAATACTGCTACATATACAATCATTCAGGTGAATAAAGGTTCTATAGAACAAAGGGGTCATATTTGTATATATGAGTATATAAACGTTAAGTTCTTCTAAACATATACCAAATTTGTCTTTTAATTTTGCCTCAATCAAAAGTTTCAAAACGGGGAAGCAAATAATCATGTTCACCAAGGATTTCTACTTCTTGGAACAGATGCAATGAACTAATACAACTGTTTAATAAAGAAAAGTAAGTTTTTTTCTATATAAGAAGCCAGGTCATAGAGATGTGGTCAAGAACTCAAGATACATCAAAACAAAGATGAAATTATATTCACATCTCCTTACAAAAAAGACTGCAGAGCACAACTACTTCATGTTACTGATTCAAAACATTCTGACAAAATGAAAATAACTAGAGACGAGCATGCCTGGACTTCATTTGTAATATTCTACACAGCTATCTGATAGCAACGTACTTGCTGATAAATATGTAATGAAACATGAAACAAATAAAACATAGACAGTATGATAGTATGATTACTTTACTTCTCCAATCTCCATAGAAAGTTAGGATAGATAGTCTGACAGTCATATACCTGATCATAAGTCTAGATTACCAGGGAGCAAAGCAAAACCACCTGATGATAAATACTTCAAACCAGTGAAATATGACCACTAGGCACTAGGGCAACCAAGCATCACGGAACAAAGGCCAACATGGCAATCGGCTTCTTAATAACAGAAGGGAGTCGGTGCAGGCGAAACAGAGCAACGCCTTGAACACCTGTGCCTCCTTCATGCCGCCAAAGAGCATCGCGCTGAAGACTGGCGATGGGGCGGTGACCGGTGCGTTGCGAAGGTCTCACCGGCGACCTCGAAAACCATGTCGGCGCCCTTCTCGGTGCCATTGATGCCAGCCGAGGGCGAAAGGGCGGGATTGGTTCTTATCTCCAGCGGGAACGCCCTTAGTGACTGAGGGAGTAGCCGTCGATCTTGAGAAGGTGGTGCCCGCTCGAGGTACCGGCGACGATGGCCGAGGCAGACCGTGAAAGCTTGCCGGCGGCGGCCGACATTGTAAACCTGGTCGGAGATGGGGAGTTGAAACTTGACCTCCATCTCCGGCGCAGATCGGTCGCTGATTCCGGCGGAAGTGCTGAGAACGGGGAAATGAAATTTTTTCTCTTTGAGACCAGACTACAGGCGGGGCCATCTACCTTTCCTCTGATTTTAATGATTTTCTGTCTGATTTTCCACTTTCTTCTGTTTTTTACAAGTTAAGCTATGAGCAGTTTGACAAGTTTGATACAGATGGATATGCACGTGTGGCTATTGCTCAGGGTCTCGCTCCTTGATTATTGCTCGTTATATCATATGATGGTATTATCGTGACCGCTTTTGTTCGGAAAAAACCTTGTAATAATTTGATGACCTTGCTTTTATTTTGCATTTTTGTCAAGTACGGAACCTCACAAATTAAGCCTCATACAACTCACAAATTAATCTCATACCACATAAACCATGAAAAAAACTAGACTGTAATTTCTATATAACAGCTTACTCTCAACCATTTCTGTACACACCTAAGCCGAAAAGAATTGACCTAAGAGTAGACCTACCGACACCCTCGTGATATTGTCTAGCATCCAGCCCCCAAAAGCAAAATATATGATAGACAACGTAGATCAACAGCTTTAAATTTCATTCTTTTTTTTTCATATTTTACATGTCTTGAATGAAATTTAAATATAAAATGGCTTGGTGGGCACCACTAACATAATCGAACCCTAGTTTGAGGCATGGGAACCGCCCGCCGAAATGGCCGCCATTACTTTGAATTACTGCAAGAAAATCGACATAACAGTCATTTAAATAGTCGAAATTAGGTAGAAAGCGAGAATATTCATAATATTTGTAGATTATCCATCAATATGGACTACTTTGTGGGAAAATTGGATATGTGCCATTTTGCACCATATTTACTCTACTTTCTTCACAAAAAATCATTTTTGAACATTTAAGAAAAAAAATGAAGTTGGCCAAAATCTTTGCTGTGTGCAAACAGATGGTAAAGACTTGTAGTAACTGCGACACCGTTCGTATGGCCGTTGAGTAGACACATGTCCATTTTAAAGATCACTATTATGTAATGTTACATGTTGTGGTTGTTAGTATCTGATGAGTTATAAAGTTGTGGTCAGATTGTTTAATATATTATCATGTTTTGTTTTATTTATAATTTTGCATGCTCTCCGATGCTGTTGTTACTTTTGCTAAGTAATGATTTGTTTCTTAAAGAGGGAGTATTGACATGCCTCCTGCTAGTCTGGGCACGAGTGATAGAAATGTCTCATTAAGAACCAGAATGTGTTCGCGTAAAGGTGTAAATGATTATATGCATTGCTTTTTTTACATAAAGGGAATTTTATTACTTAAGAGTTTTAAGCGATACACCCGGCCTCTGCATAACTAAGATGCACACAACCACCAGTTCACGAGAATCCAACTCAAACATAAAAAAAGGCGAATTACATATCATAATGAGAAATTGTAGATCCGCCTAAGGTACTGGAAGGTCTATCCGGAGACTATGCTGCCATCCATCCCGGCAGAGAATCTCCCTTGCCGCGGACTCCAGCCTCGCCGTCACCTCCAAAAAAAGGTCCCGGTGCTCCACACGCTGCAGCGTGGACCAAGCTCGTAAGGTAGTCGTGCACCGATATATGACCTGTAAAACAGTAACATTTGAATTGTTAAAAACCTTGTCATTTCTACATAGCCACAGCGACCAAATAATGGCAATCGCGCCCATCCTACAGAAACGTTTAAACCTAGGATCCACACCATTTATCCAATTGCCAAAAATGTTGGCAACTGTATTTGGTGGATGTAAGGTAGAACCTATCTGGATGGCTGACCATATAGACCTCGCGAATTCGCACTGGAAGAACAAGTGTGTAATGGTCTCGTCATGAAGACAGAAAACACATTTTTTACTTCCGTGTCAATTACGCTTTGCAAGGTTGTCTTTAGTAAGGATGACCCTCCGACGAAGGTACCACGTAAACACCTTCGTTGTAAGCGGTATTTTCATTTTCCAAATCTTATTACAATCCTTAGTATTGATTGGGGCTTCGGGTAGGATAAGTGCTCTATACATAGAATCAACTGAGAATTTACCATTCTTGGTGAGATTCCATAGAAATTTATCTGGACCTTCCGACAATTGGACTGACTCCAGTCGGATGAGCAAGGCATGCCAAGATGCTTGTCTCATACCAAATAAGCTTCGTCGAAACGAAACATCCGGTGGGGAGGAACCCAACACCCTGGCGATCGTGTCGCTTTTGTTTCGTACGATAGAGTAAAGAGCCGGATATTGTTCTCTAAGGGTAACATGGCCAAGCCATTTATCCTCCCAGAACCGAATTTCCGATCCATCCCTAATTGAGAAAGAACCATGTGGGAAAAAATACTTCTTTGTAGCCATAAGACCAGCCCAGAAGTGTGAATCACCCGGTTTCCACTGAATCTGGGAAACAGCTTGGTCTCCCACATACTTTCTCCTAAGGAGAGTTTGCCAAACTCCATCTTCTGATAGAAGTTTGAAGAGCCATTTACCTAGCAAGGCTCGGTTCTTGACCTCTAGGTCGTGAATTCCAAGCCCTCCTTGGTCTTTAGGGCAACAAACCACACTCCATTTAGTCAAGCGATACTTTTTCTTCTCAGAATCCCCTTGCCAAAAGAATCTAGACCGGAAATAATCCAGCCTTTTCAAGACTCCTTTGGGCAATTGAAAGAAAGAAATCATATACAGTACCATATTTGATAGCACTGAGTTTATGAGTACTAATCTTCCACCTAGGGATAAGAGTTTTCCTTTCCAACTGTTTAACCGAAGTTGAAGTCTTTCTTCCACCTTTTTCCATTCAGCATTTGTAAGTTTCCGATAATGAATCGGGATACCCAAATAGTTGATAGGAAATTGACCTTGTTGACAGCCAAAAAGTTCAGCGTACAAGGCGGCGTCCTCTTGAGCCTCACCAAAACAAAATAATTCACTTTTATGGAAGTTTATCTTAAGACCCGAAAGGAGCTCGAAAGCTGACAAGATCAGTTTTAGGTTACGAGCTTTTTCGATGTCATGTTCCATAAAAAGAATTGTATCATCGACGTATTGAAGTATCGATAAACCACCATCAACAAGATGTGGAATCACTCCATCAAATTGACCCTCAGATTTAGCGCGTTCGATCAAGATAGCCAACATATCAGCCACTATATTAAATAGAATTGGCGATAACGGGTCACCCTGTCTAAGGCCTTTCTTCGTTTAAAAGTACTTGCCAGTGTCATCATTGACCTTGATGGCAACACTCCCCCCGAAACAAAGCTATTAATTAACGCGCACCACTTAGAAGAAAAACCTTTCATTCTTAGTGTTTGCTGAAGGAAAGACCATTTGACTTTATCGTATGCTTTCTCAAAGTCAATTTTAAGGATTACCCCGTTCAGCTTTTTCCTATGTAGTTCGTGCACTGCTTCATGTAAAATCGCAACTCCGTCAAGGATATTACGACCTTTCATAAAAGCCGTCTGAGACGGACGAACCACATGATTCGCCACACTGTTCAGCCGTATCGTAGCCACTTTGGTGAATATCTTAAAACTAACGTTAAGGAGGCAAATGGGTCTGAATTGTTGAATCCTCTCTGCCTCGTTAACCTTAGGTAATAAAATTATCTCACCAAAATTTAGACGAAACAACTCTAGCTGTCCAACGTGAAGACAGGCGAACAGTTTAAGCAAATCAGACTTGATAACATCCCAAAAGTTCTGGTAGAACTCAACCGGGAAACCATCAGGTCCAGGTGCTGAATTATGTTTCATTTGGAAAACCGCCAACCTCACTTCCTCTTCTGTGTAGAGTTTAGTTAGCAGACTATTTTCCGCTTCTGAAACCTGGGGGATATCTTCTGTTCGGGACTCATCGAGAGAGAAGTTTCCTTCCTCTGAGTCGCCGAACAGTCCCTTATAATAATTTGTAATGTACGACTTAAGTTGTTCATGGCCCTCAATCGTTCCCTCGTCCTGAACTAGAGAATGAGTGCGCTTTTTCCTGTGTCTGCCATTGGCAATACTATGGAAATAGCGTGTATTCGAATCCCCTTCCAGAATGAATTGGGCTTTAGACCGTTGATACCATTTAACTCTTCCTCTCGCAGAAGTTTTGCTATTTGTGCATTGGATTGGCTTTTGAGCTCAATCTCTTGCGCGGATAGTAAACGAACTTCTGCTAATGCTTCTAGAGCATCTATTATGGAGGAAAGTCGAACCTTTTCCTTTTTAAGTATGCCAGAGGTATGACGCGCCCAGCCAACTAGGTGCGTGCGTAGAGCACGTATCTTATTGTTCCACCGCTGAATAGGCGTATCACCCGTAACCGGTAAATCCCAAATCCTTTTGACCATCTCATGAAAACCTTCACGATGTAGCCACCCAAGCTCGAACTTGAATCGTGGCGTACACTGTGGTCTAGGTAATCCAGTAGTCAAAAGAATAGGAGCATGGTCCGACAAACCCTCAATACGTTCTAGAGCCCGTACCGACACCAGTGGGAACCTATCTTCCCAATCAGTATCCATAAGTACACGGTCTAGTTTTTCGTATGTGGGTTCAGGGAGAGAGTTTGCCCAAGTGAACTGTCTCCCCACCATTGTAACCTCTCTAAGGTCCAAGCTGTCAATGACTGCATTGAACAAAAGAGGCCAATGGTTATCAAACCTACCCTTACTCTTCTCAAACGGAAAGCGTAGCAAATTGAAATCCCCCCAATGATAAGAGGGTGGGGGTTATCCTTTGCCAAGTTTACCATTTCGCAGAGAAAAGAAGTCTTAGCCGATTCCTGAGCCGGTCCATACACGGAAACAAGACTCCAGATGAAGTTGTCGGATTTGTTACGGATTTGCATTTTGATATGAAAAGCACCATCCGTAACCTCCAACACTTCCATGGTATCAGTCCTTACACCGAGTAGAATGCCCCCTGAACGGCCATGAGGGAGACGTGAGTACCAATCAAACTCTACACCTCCCGAAAGTCGGTTCAGAAGCGATTGGGAAAACTCACGTCTACCCGACTCGGAAATATCTAGGAAATCCAAATTATGGTCCCGAACACAACCAGCAAAATGCAAATGTTTAGCCAAGTCACCAAGACCTCTGCTATTTGCAAACATGCCATTCATTGAGAAACCATGGGGGATTTGGATAACTTGGAACGTTTACTAAACTTGTTGTTGGTAGTTTTAGATTTCCGACCAGTCGCTTTTAAGTCAGACAATGAACTCAAGCCGTCGTCATCCAAACCACCCTCCAACACTTCACCAATTAGATGAGAAAAAAGCTGACCATCTGATGTGACATTCGCTTCATCTTCATCCAAATAGGTGGAAGTTAACCCAGTCGAAGCTTTAGGAATAACCGTAAGACGGTCAAATTCCATATGCCTCAAGACTTTAGTTGACAAATCAACTTGTAAAGTACCACTACCAAGATTAAAACCTATACTAGAAAGCTTTGACTGAATGGAATTAGGAGAAAAAGAAAGAAAAGATTTAGAAATCCAGGTTGCGCGAAGCCTTGCGGCGCATGGCCTTCATCATGGAGTCCTCATCCGTCGCAGCCCCCCCATCCACCGCCACTCCGAACCTCCCGCTGCGTCGGGGTGGCGTGACCCCATCAGGGGATGCCGACACAGCAGGAGGTGGGGTGTAAGGCGTGACAGGGCCATCACCTAGCGTCTCCAGATAAGGCGTGGCATCCTGGGACGACAAAGGCGAAGTAGCAGCCGTCCCAACCGCCCCGCATCCGGAGAAGAAGCAGCGGCATACGGGTGAGTCAGGGTCGTAGTCGAGACTACACCCGTCTCGCCCGAGCCCGGCGAGATAGCATGGGACAACAAAGTCGAAGTAGCAGCCGTTGTTTGACATCTTAATAACTTATTATAATTATATGCATTGCTTACATTACGTACATAACTTATTATAATTATATGTTGTTTGCAACTTAATATTTCTAGTGATGCTGGATAGCGATTCTAAGATAGAGTATTAGTCATAGATGCAGTTAGATTACGGTCTATATATTTGGAGTAATGCCCAATATTAAATAGTATATGAACAATCCACGTCAACAGAGTGCTTTAAGATGTGTTAGTGAATCTGTTAATCGACCAACTATAATTTGTTTATTCACATGTTATCTTATCTTTTTATGTAGAGACACCACTAGTGGAACTATGCTCTCAGTACATCATTTGTTCATTGTTCACTTTTGATATTCATCATTATTCCACAATATGTTTGACATCTTTATTTTCATCAAGACGGGACAACCTTCCTGAATCGCTAGGGCAAAAATTTGGGTTTGTTTATGTGTAGGTCCAGATCATCTTTATGTCGCCATTGCAAGGTTGACGCCAAGTTATAACTCACCAGTCTTACTGTTTCGATAACCGTGGTTCATTATTTGGGAAAAAGCTTCTACTGTTCTGCATCACATTTTCCTCTTGAGGTATTCCCAACGACCGTTCATTGTCTATCTTAGCATTTGAGCCGGTTTGAGTGAGACAGTTTATGTCTGCCCCCCCCCCCCTCCCCCCCTAGGATTTTATTCTTCCTTTGTCTTGCTCTAAGCTACCTGACTTCCTTCCTTTGTTCTTCCATTCTACTTTGTCAGATTCTGATTATAAGTTCTTAACTATGTGCTTTTGTTTGCCTTAACATGTGTTCTTCTTTACGGTGCTTTTTCCTATGTTACGATGTCATGCGTTACCTTTACCTTGTGTGACACACGACAAAGACATCTTGACCGTGTGGCCGATATCTGGCACACGACAATAACCTTTGATACACGAGATGTTGTTTTATGGTGATCCAAATTCATATGACGATATGAAGTGAGCGGCTAACTTTGGAGCGAAGCGGAGTCCCGTCGGATCGTTTCAGAGTCAGATCGCAACCGACTTGGTGTTTTGCCCACTATAAATACATCTTGTAAACCGGCGATTAGGGTAAGCCATATATTGTAAACCCATGACGTTTGTAAACTCACCCCGATATAGTGAAGTATTGTTGGCTGCGCCCGTGGTTTTTTCCTCTCTTTTGTTTAGAGGGGTTTTCCACGTTAAAATCTCGTGTGCCCGTTGGTTTGATCGTTTCACTCTTACTCGTTTCTTGCTATCTTTTGTAACAAGAGAAAGAGCCGCTAAAAGTAAAACCTGAAAAATATGAGAGGTATTTTCCGGTACCTTTAAATCTCGATGAGCGATCCATTTTAGAGGATGTAAGTAAGACCCAGATTAACTTACACTAGCGGTAGCCGGGTATGGTAACGCTCAAGGAGCAGGCCGGCTGGGTGAGCAGAGCTCTCGGTCGATGCATGACATCGCCGATGTGACGTTCCCAAAAATATGATCAACGATTAGAATTTGAGCCAATTTTTCAACATTGATGACCAGCATTTTGACCATCGATCGCCAAGTCTAGTTGCAAGGCTGGCGACCTGGCGTAGTCGCGTAGAGGGTCTTCGCTCCAGCCAAGGTTTCCGGTAGCCACTATACTCGCCGCGCCGTGTGGCAGTCGGCAAGGTGACTACTTCCATGAAATGTTCGAATTTCGACGCATATAAATTCGCCATTACTCTAGCTTCACACTCCACACTGATAGACACACAACACCCAGCGCATGCATCCATCCGATATGGCCACCCCATCCATGTCAGCCCGCATTCCCATCTTCCTGCTAACTCTACTCTCGGCCCTCCAGTCTTCTTCTCCTGCTCCGATCAACGGGAGCGGCACCGACCTCGCCGCCCTGTTGGCTTTCAAAGCCCAGCACGCCGACCCTCTCCGTGTCCTTGCTACCAACTGGACCACCGACACGTCTTTCTGCCATTGGGTCGGCGTCTCGTGCAGCCGGCACAGACAACGTGTCACCGCTATATCGTTGTCCGACGTGCCTCTCGTTGGGCCAGTGGCACCTCACATTGGTAACCTCTCTTTCCTTGTCATTCTTAACTTCACCTACTCCAATCTCACCGGCTCCATCCCAAATCAACTTGGTAGGCTACACCGTCTTAGATATCTCGGCCTGCGCGGAAATAGCTTTTCAAATGCCATACCTTCTGCCCTAGGAAACCTCACGAGGCTCGAGTCTCTATATCTTGCTTTGAACCAGTTGTCAGGCCAAATCCCTCCTGACATGTTGATGCGTACGCACAACCTTAGGAAGATTAGTCTGTACATGAATGATTTGAGTGGCCAAATACCACCGAATTTGTTCAACAACACTCCTTCCCTGTCATACATCGCGTTTGAAAATAACCGCTTGTCAGGTCCTATACCAGATGCCATAACATCCCTACCCTTGCTTGGATATTTGAGCCTAGAGTATAATCAACTCTCTGGCCTAGTGCCGCAAGCAATGTATAACATGTCTAGGTTGCAAACATTTTCACTAGCAAATAATCTTAACCTAACTGGAACGCTTCCGAACAATCAAAGCTTCAGCCTCCCAATGTTGCAATTTTTTTCATTGTATGCCAACAATTTTTCCGGTAGGATTCCATCAGGTCTTGCAACATGCCAATACCTACAAGTACTTCTTTTGAGCCACAATTCATTTGTTGATGTTCTGCCAATATGGTTAACCGAATTGCCAAACCTCCAATCACTTGGTTTGAGTTTTAATAACCTTATTGGTTCGATCCCATCGGTCCTTACCAATCTCACCAATCTTGATTCTATAGAAATCGTCTCCTGCAATCTAACAGGGGAGATTCCACCAGAATTAGGTCTTATGAAAGAACTCTCATATTTGAATCTTGCTGCCAATCAATTGACGGGTGAAATTCCAGCTTCCCTCGGAAATTTATCCAAATTGTCGTACCTAGCATTGGCATTAAATCAGTTATCCGGCCAAGTACCAAGAACACTTGGAGAAAACACAGCTTTGGACACGCTTTATTTGTCAAAAAATAATTTGGTGGGAAATCTAGACTTCTTGGCGGACCTTTCCAAGTGCAGACAACTCAAACAACTTATACTAGAAGCAAATGATTTCACGGGCCTCATTCCTAACAGTGTAGGAAATCTCACTTCAGGGCTACTCTTTTTTGGAGTAGGTGCCAACAAGTTAATAGGTGGCCTTCCAGCACAAATTTCAAACATAAGCAACCTTGAATGGATAAATCTTCCATTCAACCTACTTACTGGGACAATCCCAAGATCTATAGGTATGTTGAAAAGTCTTGTGGGGCTTGATCTATCCGGAAATGACATGTTAGGCTCGATACCAACGCAAATGGGCATCCTCGGGAGTCTACAACTCTTATATCTCCATTCTAACAAGTTCTCGGGCTCTATACCAAACACTTTTGGCAATCTTAGTTTATTAGAACACATGGACTTATCCGATAACCAGTTAAGTTTGGCGATACCAACAAGCATTTTCCACCTAGATAAACTTATTGAACTAAATCTTTCTCACAATTCTATTTTTGGTCCAATATCGGTCGATGTTCCTGGTCTTGGACAAATGTATCAAATGGACCTTTCTTCCAACTTATTGACAGGAAGCATCCCAGAATCATTCGGACAACTTAATATGCTAACCTACCTTAATCTATCGCATAATTCCTTCAAAGGTTCTATTCCAAGGCAACTCGAAAAACTAAAAAGCTTAACATCATTAGACCTCTCTTTTAACAATCTCTCTGGTACCATTCCCATCTTTCTTACCAATTTTTCCTACTTGACTACCTTGAACCTATCATTCAATAGGCTAGAAGGACAAATACCTATGGGAGGTGTTTTCTCAAACCTCACTTTGCAATCTTTGGTTGGGAATGTTGGGCTATGTGGCGCTCCCAGACTACAATTTCCACCATGCCATGATATATCCCGTTCAAGTAATAAACACTTGCCTCGATTTCTAATCCCAATACTCACATTAGTTGTTAGTGCCATTGTCATTAGCATATACCTATGTTTTCGAAAGAAACTTCATACGAGAGCTTTGTCCTTTGACACAACCGATATTATAGGTCATGAGATTATCTCCTATCTAGAGCTCGCCCACGCAACAAATAATTTCAGCGAAGATAACATTTTGGGGTCGGGTAGCTTTGGAAAAGTCTTCAAGGGCCAACTAAGTAGTGGTTTGGTGGTTGCAATAAAAGTTTTTGATATGCAACTTGAGCAAGCTATCCAAAGTTTTGATGTTGAGTGCCAAGTGCTTCGCATGGCACGACATCGCAACCTGATAAGGATACACAACACATGTTCCAACCTTGACTTCAGAGCACTAGTGCTTCCGTACATGCCAAATGGAAGCTTAGAGACTCTCCTACACCGGTCTCAGAGCATAGAGTGTCCGGGATTCATAGAAAGATTGGTCATCATGCTCGATGTGTCAATGGCAATGGATTATCTGCACCATGAGCACTACGAGCTGATCTTACACTGTGACTTGAAGCCTGGCAACGTTTTGTTTGACGAGGAGATGAAGGCACATGCGGCCGACTTTGGCATTGCAAAGTTGCTTTTCGATGACAACTCCATGATAAGTGCGAGCATGCCCGGAACAATTGGGTACATGGCCCCAGGTACTTAATTTGCTAGCTGTCGTTACTTTCCCAAATTAACCAAATACTTGTTAAAAACCATACATGTGTCCTCTGAAAACAACATGGTCGATCAAGTATATATGCTTAATACAAATTTATATTCTTCTTTACCAGAGTACGGGTCGCTTGGAAAAGCATCGCGAAAAAGCGACGTGTTTGGCTACGGAATCATGCTCCTTGAAGTCTTCACGGGAAGGAGGCCGACCGATGCTACGTTTGACGCACAAGTTACCCTCAGGCAGTGGGTTCATCGGGCATTTCCTACAAAGCTTGTCCAAGTCGTCGATGGCAGGCTATTACATGGCTCCTCCCATTCTAGGCATGGTGACTTTCTCTCGTCAGTATTCGAGTTGGGTCTGCTATGCTCCAGTGATTCTCCCGACGAGAGGATGTCGATGCACGATGTAGTCAGGATGCTCAAGAAAATCCAAGCCGAGTACGCAAAACAGACGGCAACAACATCCCATAACACAACACAGTGAGATGGATCTCCCTCGTTGCTTGCTATTATCACATTTATAACTACATCTTGATGTATAGCTGTTCTTATCCCGCACTTGTGTAGCATAAGTAAACGTTTTGGACGTGCAAAAGTATATAGTAACAGATTTGAGCTAGGTTTGCCCTGGTGTTTGAGCTATGTTCTCAGTTTCCTTGAAAGCTGGATTTCTTGCAATGGTGTTTGAGCTAGGTTTGCCCTCCTCCCGCGACTCTCCCAACGAGAGGATGACAATAAACAATGTGTTCTAGACACAGAGGAAAATCAAAGCTAAGAGTATCTCTAGCTCTGCTAGAAAAATGTGGAACAGAGACCCAAACACGAACTTCAAATTTACATTTGTTTTGTATTTATAAGTGAACAAATGGATGAACAGCAAACGGTGATCGCCGGATTCAACCAAATGCTACGCCGATGAGGAGTACAAAGATGCTTATCCGAACACTAACTACCCGGGCGGCAGCGACAACGACACAACAGCGGAGGAGCGCCGCTCACTCCTCGTTGGAGGAGACGAGCTCGGCGAACATGGCGTCCTTCTTGGCGGCGATGCAGCGCCACCGTACCCCTCGGCCTTGTGTCTATCTTGGCACGCTCGGCGGCGATGCCCTGCTCGACGAGGACCTCGTCTAGCTGCTAGTTTGACGGCACTTCGTCGCGAGCTCCTCCTCCTCTGCGGCCGAGCGCTTGCAGATGATCACCACGGCGGCCTTGAGCGCCTTGTCAGGATGAATCCTCCCGCTCCAAGGCCGGTCCTAAGGCGTCAACGGGCATGGAAGGTTTCTCCTTTCCTGTGAGAGGGCGGATCATGCTATCCCTATATGTCGCCTCCAAGGGGGGATCACAACTTTCGTCGACACCATCACCTCCTTAGCATGGGTAGGAGTGTACATCTTCATCACCATCTCCGTCAACAACGACAGCACCATCTTCATGATTTACATCATCACCTCACATTTTGTGTAGATCGAAACTCTGAATAACTATCTCTTGTTGTTTGCGTTGTGGCCACATCTCCACATACGTCGAAAAAAAATGTTCATACATGCATGAATAAGTTATATGTGCATCTATATAAATGCATAGCAAAAAAAAATTATAGATAAGAAACATCTTTATACAAAACAATATACTTATTATACATTAAAACTCATATGGAAAAAGAAAAAACTTAAACGGAAAACTGTTGAGATGGCCCGGCCCATATCCTCGCGGGGGCTCCGTATGGTTCGCTGCACGCAGTGGAAATTCCCCTCTGACAATTTTTCCCGAATTCCCCCACCACGCACCGCCCCAAAGCTAAACCCTACCTCGTCTCTCGAGAAAATTGCACACAACACCAATGTTTGGTGACAAAGTTGCACAAAACACAAAATCAAAACAACTTTTGCGGCTAGCCCCAACTTTTGATGTAATATGTTGCGGCAAGCCCAAATGAGTGTCTTAATGTACTTAACAACTGAGAAAATTAAACAGAACACCAATGTTTGGTGATAACGTTGCACAACTGAGAAAATTAAAATTATCTTTGCGGCTAACAATTTTTTTGTGTGTAATATGTTTCAGCTAGACCAAATAGATATCTTATAACTCTTAACAACGTATCTGACAGAGTGTGACAAAGTGAGGTTTTTATTTTATATAGTATACGACAATTCTAAAAAATAAGTATCAGAACTACATGATAATTAAAATTTTATATCAAGGTTGCTGGCTATTTGTGGGATAGATTTATCGTACATGTATTGTTTATACATTTATGTGTCATATTTTAAATGAATGTTAATTAAAATTTTAGATACCATTATAAAAATATAGAAAAAATATGTCTATTTAATTTTATCGTACAATTATGTTGTACATTTTTATAAATGTGATATATAGTATAAAAAGTTGGCCCCATTTGTTAGGTAATTGTTAAGTGCACTAAGACATTGATTTGGGCTAGCCGCAACATATTACACCAAAAGTTGGGGCTAGCCGCAAAATCTGTTTTGATTCTGTGTTTTGTGTAACTTTGTCACCAAATATTGGTGTTGTGTGCAATTTTCTCTCGTCTCTCTCGCTCGCAATGGAGGCGGCTGCCAAGGAGGCGGCGCTGGCGGCTTCAGTTGCGGCGGCCGCTGCTGCCATGGCGGCGGCGGCTGCTAAGGACGCTGTGGCAGTGACTGCAGGGGAGGCTGCGGCCGCGGCGGCAGCTGCCGTGGCGGCCGCAATGCAAGCTTCCAAGAAGCGCAAGTTCCATCTTCTGGATGGTGAAGACCAAGATCCACCCGACGTCGATGATCTCATCAGCGGCCTCCCGGACGCCCTCCTTGGCAGCATCATCTCGCTTCTCCCAACCAAGGAAGGCGTTCGCACACAGGCCATCTCTCGCCGGTGGTGCCCGCAGCTCCTCTCAACCTTGTGGCGCAGGATGAATCCCGGAGCAAGGACTGCATTGCCATCGACCTGATCCCGAAGATCCTCGCTGACCACCCTGGCCCTGCACGCCGCTTCTCGCTTTGCATCTGCGTTACCGACTGTTACGACAAGATGGATGGCTGGCTTAGTTCTCGGGCCCTCGATCGACAACCTGCAGGAGTTGGAGCTCACCTACAGACCCCGTTACGCTGCAACAGATAAGCAGTTGTACCTGCTGCCATCATCCTCACACCGCTTCGCGCCCACACTCCGCGTGGCTAAATTCTCCGGCTTCCATTTCCCCGACTTGATTGTGCAGCTGGCCCTCAACTTTCCGTGCCTCAAGCAGCTGACCCTGGAGAGCGTCACCATCTCGGAGGATGCTCTCCACAGCATTATCTCTGGCTGCCATGCCATGGAAAGCCTTGAGCTGGACAGAAATGTCGGATTTGGTCGCCTCTGCATCAGCTCACAAACTCTTAAGAGTATAGGAGTTCACACTTTCTGGAGTAGCAGAAGTGTCCGTTTACAAGAGTTGGTCATTGAGGACGCACCGTGCCTTGAGCGATTGCTACCTTTTGCTATACACAGCCCAGTGACCATACGGGTAATCTCTGCACCTAGGCTGAAGATATTGGGTGTGCTCTCTGGATACATGTCAGAACTACACTTTGGAACCACAGTTTTTCAGGTAGCAGCAGCGTTCATCCAGTGCACATTCAGCATTTCTGTTACACGCAGACTATTGTTCTTATAAATGCACTTGTTTTTATGTTTCTGCAGAAAATGATCGCTGTCAGCTTGACAACCAAAATGCACACCGTGAGGGTTTTGGCTCTTGACGACATTGACCCTAATCTGGATACAGTGGTTAACTTCCTCAAGTGCTTCCCCTGCTTGGAGAGGCTGTATGTCATGGTGAGTACATAACATAGTTGCTTGCTTTAGATTTCAAAATCAGCATTTGATTTGACGTGTAACCTAGCCAACTACCTTATTGCTAACCTTTTGGCAACTTCTTTTCTATCTTCAGTTGCAGTCATGGAGGGTTATGCATAATGCCTGGCAGTATGACACAGTGGACCCAATAGAATGCCTTGAGCTCCACCTCAAAGAAGTGGTGTTGAAGAATTACGACGGCACCAAAAGGCCATGTATTGACTTCGTCAAGTTCTTAGTTTTGAATGCCAAAGTGCTAGAGGAAATGAAGATCACATTGCCTTACCACCGCCGGCACACATGGTTTCCTAAGCAGCACAAATTGCTACAAATTAAAAATAGAGCTTCTCGAGATGCTCGAATTGAACTGACATGTGGTACTAGGGGTTCTTTCACAAACATCAAGTATACTCATGATTTGTCAATGGCTGATCCATTTGATGTGCCCTCCAGCGGATGCTCAAAGTGTAGTTCAGGACCATTTTGAAGATTGGCTTGTCTTCTGTTCAAAACACAACTTATTATGTCGCTGCTTCCCGTTATTATCCCAATCTTCTAAGTTCTGATGCTCTAAGAAAGGATCTACTTTGTTCAACGATGGAATGTTTTGTGGCCCACTCAGGATTATACCTGTGCTGAGGAGGTAGTGTCTAAGCCACTGACACCACCGGCTACTATATTTATGTATCGTATAACTTGCTCTAGTGAAAAAGGATGACCTTCATGCCTTCTGTCTGAATGCAGATTGCTATTTATGGTAGAATGTTTGCAACCATGCTTTGCTAGTTTCAGGGAATTAGGCATCTTTCAGGATGTACCTGCTCCACTCAATCGACCCGAACGTGTATGCCTTCTTCACGCTCGCCGTCGCTCGCACCGCGAAGGTCACCTGGTACTCCTGCGTCTCCTCCGTCTTGCTGAACCGCAGCTTCCGCGGCTCCACGGTGACCCGCACGCCGGCGGGGCTGGTGACCACGGCTCGGTACGTGGCGCCGACATTGCTGCCGACGTTCCGCACGACGCGGCGCTGCGTGACGGTCTCGTTGTTGCGCGAGGCGAACGCCGCCGAGAAGGCCGGGTAGTTGTGGTCTCCCGCGGCGGAGGAGGAGGAACCGGACGAGCAGTTGGTCGGCGACCCGTCATCTCTCGTGTAGAAGATGGCGACCTCCTCGGCGGTGTACCCGAGCGCGCACAGGAAGTCGACGTAGTCCTCGGTGCCGGCGTCGTACACGAGGCCCGGGTCGGCGGCGCGGTTCGGGTCCACGTGGCCCGCCCCGCGCGCGAACGGCGTGGAATCCTTGCCGGTGGCCGTGTCCCCGATGACGCCGCCGGCGCTGTCGACGTTGTACGCGGTGGTCATCAAGGCGGACTTGATCGCCGCGGGACTCCACTCCGGCCTCGCCTGTCGGAGCAGCGCCGCGATGCCGCTCACGTGCGGGCATGACATGGACGTGCCTGACACGACATTGTACTGCACCCTTCTCGTGTCGCTCTCTAGGCCCGAGGGCGAGGCGGCGCCGGTCCATGCGGCGAGGATCTCCACGCCGGGGGCCGTGACGTCCGGCTTAAGGATCTCCGGCGCATGGAGGTTGGGGCCACGGCTCGAGAAGGACGCCATTCGAGGGGACGGAGGAGTCTGGCCGCCGATGACCGTGCCGTGGAACACGATCGTCGCGACCGGGGATGCAGTGTTGTTGCTTATGTACGCTTTGATCCTTTTCGCGGCGGCGAATGTGACTGTCGTGGCGGGGAATGTGTGGGGGTTGCCCACGACCAGCTCGCCGAATTCTTTGGTGGTCGTCAGGATTGCTCCGACGCCGCCGGCGAGCTTGACAGCCTCCCCTTGTGCGACATTCAAGCCTTCAAGGTCGCACAAGACGATTTTCCCGGCGACCAAGCTGGCGTTCAGCTTCCGGCTTCGCAGAACTTTGAACCTGCGCTCTTACCGTATACAAGCGGTACCTCTGTTGCACCGAGCGGCGGCCCGACGTAGAGCGAAGCGCCTGAAAAGGAATCGCCGTTGCCGAGAACGACGTCCGCCGGGAAACGGCGGTCGACGGTGGACGCGCCGACGGTCAAGATCCACGGCGCGATGTTGTTGGCTGTCGACTCGCGCGGGCCGGAGTTCCCCACGGAGGCAGAGACGACGATGCCCCTGCGGACGGCCCTGAAGGCGCCCACGGCGGTGGTGTCGATATCAAACGGCAGCGCCCAGCCAGCGTAGCCGAACGAAGCGGAGATGACGTCCACCCCGTCGGCGATGGCCTCGTCAAACGCCGCGAGGATGTCGGAGCTCGCGCACCCGTACTTCCAGCAAACCTTGTAGGAGGCAACGCGCGCTCCGGGGGCCATGCCGACGGCGGTGCCTCTCGCGTAGCCGTAGAATGACGCGTCCGGGACGGAGGAGCCGGCGGCGGTGGAGGCGGTGTGCGTGCCGTGGCCGAGGGTGTCGAGCGGCGACCTGGACTCCTCCGTCTCGTTCATCGGGCCTCCAAGATTGACCTCGTACCCCTCGTAGTAGGCCTTGGCGCCGACGAGCTTGCCGTTGCAGTAGGCGGATGCGTTCCACGACGGAGCCGATACGCAGCCGCCACGGAACTTGCTGGGCGGTGGTGGCAGCGTTGAGTCCGCGGCGAATGCGGAGCGGTCCATGGGGTACACGCCGGTGTCGAGGACGCCGATGACGACGTCCGATGCCCCGTTGGACGCAGGCAGCAGCCCCGTCGACGCCGACAGGCCGAGGAAGGACGGCGTGAGCGTAGTGTGCAGCTGCTTCATCTCGTCCGACACGACGGCGAGCACGGAGCGCTGGGCCGCGAGGTGTGCGGCCTGTCGCCCCGTGAGGCGCGCCGCGAAGCCCGTCGCGGCGTGGGAGTAGGAGTAGAGCACCCGCGGCGCTGGGAGGGACATTTCCACCGGTATGTGGTCAAGCAGGAAGGAGGCGTACGCCTGGGTAGCGAGCCGGCCGCCATGGCGCGGCAGAGGCGGCGCGTGCTGGTGAACGACGTGCACGATGTAGGCGGACGACTCCTCCTTTCCCCTACCGGCGGCAGTGGCGACGAGGAGGAGGACGCAGAGAAGTGCTAGTGGTCTGAATCTCACCATCATCATCGGTGCAGTGCAGAGTGCGGTGATCGGAGGCGCGAATAAGTAGGCTTCAGGGTTGGCTGGATAAGTAAATGCGTTAGTTTCAGTAGGGTGAGTGTGGCCATCATCGTGGAGCCGACGATCATGTGAGATGTTCACCGATAACCAAATCTAGCCAACAATCTGCTGCTTAATTGTGAGTTATCCAGAACAGGCAATTCATTCATGGACAGCCCCGATCCTAACTATCTACGGAATTATATCACGTTTGGAAGACAAAGACTTCAATGGTAATGACGACCTTTGGTGGATCCCTTTATCATAATAATATAAAATGTTAGGTCATCTCTCAATGCCCGACGCATTTTGGACCCAAATCATGTCCGATTTGGTCTGTTTGCATCCGAGCCACGGATAGGTGATTTCAGTCTCATTCTCCGTTTTGGTCGCGGCTGGTGCCCAGCCCAATGGCTCGACGCATTTTGTCGCTCTGGTTTTCTTTTCAAACCAAATGAGAAGTACTATAGAATATGAGTGCTACAACAATTGGAAAGATAAAACATAGTTTAAACAAACAAACTTTATACAACAAATATAGATCAAACAAATAGAGGGGAAGATAAAACTAGTTGTCTCCGGGAATGATTCCCACTGGTGTTCAATCAAATCTCTCTGCAACGGCTGGTGAGTACCACGATCACGGATCTCCTCGTGCACATGGAGGAAGTCAACAAATGTAGCAGCTATTGAATGTGCTGCAACCAACTCACCCTGAAACTCCCACCACCAGCATGAAGAATGTTATCCGAGTGAAGGGCAAATTGATAGGAATGAGACAAGCTGACAATAACCAAAGTCGGTTTATACTAAATTCAAACTCCTACAAACCAAAAGTAGTTTTATATAGAGGTGGATAATTTTTTTTCCAAAATGTGGATAATTTACACACACATTTTTCAGTCCTTAGGCGTGTGAGCGATGTCACCCATAAAATATTTCACGTGGGTATACTTTACGGGTACCCCCACTGTGACGTATAATGAAGAGGAGGCCCACCGGGTGGCCCAATGAAGACCAAGAAGCTGATAAGGAAATAACTTGAAGGACGAGACAAGGAGTCATATTCGTATTCTATTAGGACTCTTGTGTAAAAACCCACTGGCTCGGTATATAAAGACATGGATAGGTAGACAAGAAAACAAGCTACACCACAATATACGATAGGAAATGGCGTATCTAGCTCTAGTCATCTCAATCGCCATCCATGCCTCTATGTGATCATCATCAATACCAGATCCGACAAGCAGGAGTAGGTGTTTACCTCGTTGCGAGGCCGAATCTGGGTAAATCCTTACTTGTCAGCCGTCCGGAACCACCAACCGCCATACTTCTCTCCCTATACGAAACCCAAGGTGCATAACCGAGGGATTTGCCGGGTTTACACCCTGTCAATATTTTAAGAATGTGTTGACAGAGTTTCGAGACCTCTTGCCTCTAATGTCATATTGAATTCATGTTCCAGTCAGTTCATCAAAAAAATGAAACTAATAGAGAGGGACAATGAACATATTTTAACATTTGAAGAAAGATACACTATGCCATGAAGGGCTGGGAGTCTCAAATTTGAATACGAGGTACCCAATATAGTGCATGCTCCGAATCCCAAAAAATGGTCTTGGATGTGGATTCCATATATCACGACAAACTAAGAGACACAAATTATCTAAAAAATATATACACACTTGATTCGTTGGGATGCTAGCTTATGAGTTTAGAAAAAGCACCTTTATTAAAAAAAATAACCTACTCAGCTTAGTTTGTATTCAATCCAAATGACCTCCTTGTTTTTTGAATAAAAGAGGGAAAATGCTTAGAACTTCTTTGATTCACGAGATCCTCAAAAGAGAGTAACAAGAAGAATATATATTGGATTAAATTGGCATGTTTTCTTTGATCCTATAGACTACAAGACCATATAAAATATCCATATGTAAATAATTAAATGTTCATAGAAAAAAAATGTTTTTAGATAATAAACATGTTTATGCAAGAACAATATTCATGGTACATGAAAAATACAGAAAAAGAAAAAAACTTAATACAGAAAACTGTTAAGGAAAGGAAAATGGCCCGGCCCATATGCTCGTGCGGGCTGCGCGATAGCTCGGTAAGGTTCGCTATTGGCGGTGAAAAGGAAACACCGGCGGTTCTAGCCGAAACCTAGTACCCGGCGGCGGCGGCGGGGGCGGCAGGCCAGTCGGGTTTTCTTCTCCCATCCCGTCCCCGTTCCCCCATTTTCCGCCGGAATCAGCGACCGAACTGCGCCGGAGACCGCAGTCAAGTTCGAACTCCCCATCCGCGGAGCAGGTTCACCATGTCGGCCACCGCCGGCAAGCCTTCACGGTCGGCATCCGCCATCGTCGCCACCAAGGGCGTCACCACTGGAGGTAAGATCGAGTCCCGCCCTTTCGCCCTCGGCGGGCATCGATGGCACATCGATTACTATCCCAACGGCTGCAACACAGAGTGCGCAGACTACATATCCATGATCCTTTCTCGACGACACTGTTGCCAAGCCTGTGAAGGCGCAACACAAATTCCGTTTCGCCGGTGAGGTCAAAGACCCAGCTCCTCCATTGGCATCATCAGCAACGGTAAACAGCTACACTTGCCAGAAGGGCGTGGGGCTTTGGAGGTTCATTAAAAGGGCAGACATGGACAAGTCGGAGCATCTCAAGAACGATTCTTTCACCGTCAGGTGCGATGTCGTCGTCATCAGCGAGTACCGGTCAGAGGATTTGCCCGAGAGCACTCCTCCAACCTTCGTCTCTGTGGCCCCGTCTGACCTTCACCAGCATCTTGGCGATCTCCTCAAGACCGAGAAGGGCGCCGACGTGGTTTTTGAGGTTGCCGGTGAGACCTTCGCAGCGCACCGGTGCGTGCTCGCCGCCCGATCGCCGGTATTCAGCGCGATGCTCTTCGGCGACATGAAGGAGCGCGGCGACACCGTGCGCATACATGACATGGAGGCCCCGGTGTTCAAGGCGTTGCTCTGTTTTGTGTACACCGACTCCTTACCAGGGACAGAAAAGGAAGAAGAAGAAGATGTCATGTTTCAGCATTTGCTTGTTGCGGCGGACAGGTATAACATGGAGAGGCTGAAGGGTATTTGCGAGGACAGGCTATGCAAGTATATCGGCGTGCGCACGGTGGCGACGATCCTGGCGCTAGCTGAGCAGCACCACTGCGACGGCCTAAGCAAGGCGTGCTTAAGTTTTCTCGGCTCCCCGGCAAATCTTAGAGCTTTAGTGGACAGCGACGGCTTCGACCATCTCAGCAGGAGCTGCCCTTCTGTTATTAAGAAGCTTATTACCAAGCTGGCCTTTGTTCCGTGATGTTTGTTGCGCTACCAATCATACTTCGGTCGTTTGAAATATGTATCAGTTGGTGGTGCTATTGTTTTACCAATGGTGCTTTGCTCGCTGGTAATCTAGACTTATTGGCCGGTGGATTCGTCGTATATGACTGTCAGACTATCTATCCTAACTCTCTATTGCATGTTTATCAGGAAGTATATTGCTATCAGGTAAAGTATTGAACTGCTGATTGAACTTCAGACATGGTAGTCTCTTTTCTTAGAATGTTTTGAATCAGTAACACAAGGCAGTCCCAAGTCTGTGGAGGGAGTTGTTATTTGGATTCGAAACAAAAAAAGATTCTTTTGCAATCCAAGCGTGGTGTGGAGTGGCAGCAGTTTGGTGGGCTTTGTGGAGTACGAGAAACAAATTGATTTTTGAGAAGAAATGCTTGCAAAAACCGTCTGATGTGGTGTTTTCGGTTATTTTCTTACTTCAGAACTGGGCGGCGCTATGGTTCAAGAAGAATCAGGAAGTGTTCAGATCGTTGGAGGCGCGAACTAGGAAGCTGCTGAAGGTGTTGGACTCAGAGTGACCGGAGGCAGGAGTCCTGTGTTTTTTTCTTTTATGTTGTTATGTCTTGTTGGTGAAACTTGTCCTGTAATATTACTTTTGACTGTCGTTGGAGTCTGAGGTGTTCTGGTGGGGGAGCTCTCTGGGTGTTAGAGCGTGGAGTGGTTGTTTTTATTCTGGTTTGGCAGCTTTGCCGCCGGGTGTGCTCGGGCTGTGTTCTTGTGGTCCCTTGTGTAAAACCTCTTGCTTTCTATATAAAGCAGGGCAATGTGCCTTAATTTCGTAGTAACACAAGGCAGTTGTACTCTGCTGTCTCTTTTCTAAGGAGATGTGAAAGTAGTTTCATCTCTGTTTGGATGTTTCTTGACTACATCTCTATGAATTAGCCTGTTAAAGCAAAAAAAAAAACTTTATCAGATAGAGATAGCTTGATATTAGTTCATTGCATATGTTCCAACAAGTAGGAATGCCCTTATTCCAAGCCCCAATACCAATATCCAAACACAGCCTAAAACAAATTATACTTCTAGCTTCATCACTCTGACCAGAGTCGAAGACACATAGGCTTAAAGGTCAATTTTGACACTACTATTCTTACCTCTCCATCGCTGTCCCCATGCCATCATGTCTGCTTCTCATCAGCCACTTCATCACAGTTGCAACTAACTGTCGACGGACACAAATTGTGTGTGGGCTGCTCATAATCGATCAAGCTTGATTCAGAAACGGTGTATGCGCCCATTGAGACAAAGCTTTCACATCGAGCAGCTCAGACGCAAGACACAAGCAATAATATGCATGAGCCAAGAAACATAAAATTCACGTCGCGGTGAGCAACAACAACAGAGTTAAGTTAAAGCAAAGCAGGGATTCCATTGAAATCAGCTCCTATCTCATGCATATGCCGATCCATCTCTACAAGTTTAAATTTCCTTTCTTTATACTCAACTCCACATAAGCCGCTCCTAATTCATTATGGCAGAATTACACAGTTAAAGACAGCAATTAATGGGAGAGATGTGGTAATGTCCAAGTCACCTCAAGCATCTTTAAGTAACCTTTACACTACGAGTGACAAAGATCAATGATGCTGAGATAGCACACCAGTAGTATTTTCCACTCGAAGTCCGAAGTAAGACCTCCATTATCTGGAAAGATAATAGCCACATTAATAAGTATCATAACACACAAAGTCAGAGCAGCAATACAATAGATAATTACATACATGAAAGAAGAATTGGAAGGGAAAAAAAGGTAACCGTAGAAGGTACCAACCAATTCCGGTCAGAGCCAACGGGTACGTGGTTGATAAGTACAGTAAGAACAGCATCTGTCAGGACCTGAGAGCTCTTCCACCATCAAAATGAAACTGGTCCTTGGAATAGGTCTGAAACTGCTCCTTGGAAGTGGCTTCCTTGAGCTCTGCCTCATTTCTTGCCCTGTGAAATTGATCTTGTGCAAAATTCGTCGATTCCCGTCCATTCATCATGTAAATCTGCACGCATGATTGACAAGTTAAGCTGACACGGCATGCAAGTGCAACGTCGGATATCAAGTTACGTAGCCTAGATGTTATGGCACAATAAAAATTCCATGCTTGAAGCGATATTTTTCAGAAAAAAAAGGACTCATGCTAGCAGTACGAACAGAGAAGAGAACCAATAATAAGTTGTATTCAGTCATTACATCTCTTTTTTTTGAAAGTCGGTCATTACATCTCTGTTGTGCAGCCAATCATGAAATGCAAGTCTCATTACTTCATCGATGCAAGTCCAGTTTCTAAACTTGAGAAGATTATATGAAAACAACTAATTATGTTTCTGCCGCCAGAAAACTATATAGAAAGTAAGCGCTAATGCATGCTATAATCCATTTAAGCACACTACACCTGCAATACATGAAAAAGAAGGCTCCAGGCCGCTTACCTCCTCTGTAGCTTGGTTCAACAGGACAATTTTGCACAACAGATTGGCAAGCTGTTTCACCCCAATCAACTGCCGGGATGTGACAAATCTTGTGGGCATCCTCCCCTTGGCATCTCGCAACCAGACTTGGACATTTGACAATACGGAGTAGCTTCAAAGCAGAGAGACTCCGTATACTTTCAGGCAAAGATGTCAGTTTGGGGCAATCACTGATGACAATACTTTCTAGGCAAGTCAACTGTCCCAACCATTCTGGTAGAGTCTCCAGGGCTTCACACTCTACCAAATTCAGTATTTTAAGGGCGGAGAAGCATCGCATGGTCCCTGGCAAAGTCCTCAAGCCACTGACGGACTTTAACTGAAATTTCTCAAGGGTGGGAAAGTGTTGAAGTCTATCCCACTTCTCTTGAAAGAAACTACACCTCCCTATAAGCATCAGAGAAGGACTAATGGAAGACGAGAGGTTTCCAAATCCTCGTTCTGGCAAAACTGTCTCACTGTTGTTCAAAACCCAATACATACTACTTGGGGGATATGGTAGGAACTTCAACTTTGGGCAGTTCCGTACTGCCAAATGATGCAAATTAGGAATCAGAAACTCTTCGTTTTCTTTACTTGACTTTGTTGTCCACCATTCCACCAAATTTTCCATCAAGTCCAATAACAGTACTCTTAGTTTCATACAAGGTCGGCCCTCCCCATAGAATTCCTTACCGATATTCCTAAGATTGGGAATGTTCCTCAGACTCAGCCTTCTTAAATTTGGCAGTGCCCCAAATGGAGGAATACAGTCACATGCTTCCAAACCAACAAGACTTAATTCGCTGAGAGCAGGGAGGTAGGACGAGATGTTAGACAGCCAGGCAGGGAAATCCTTGGTCGCATACCCAATTAGGATAAAGTGTTCAAGAGTCCGAGGAGGTACGAGCTTGTCCAGCACAGATTTACCTCCTTCATTATTCCAGCGAAGATGAAGTAACTTAATATCTGATTTCTCACGTAGTTTGAGTCCGTCTGCATCTTCCGGACGCCTGACATTCTGAAGGCCTGAAAGTATCAGCTCTGAACAAGTCAACCCCACAAGATCCACTATACTGCTGCATCCCCTACTCTCTATCTCATGTACACGATGGAATACCGTGCCCACAAGATTTAGACGATTTTGAATGGCTACAAACTTTCCATTCACCCGATTACGTGCACTATTGGCGACAAGCTGGGTTAGACTAGTCATGTCACCAATGCTATCAGGGCAGTCAAGCATATATGGAAGACCATTCATGTGCAGTGTTTGAAGCTTAAGGTCGCCAAATGAGGAGGGGAGCCCACGGAGCTCCAGACAGTATGGAAAATAGAGACACCTCAACTTAAACAGCTTGCATAGTGAGTCTGGCAATTTCCGGAGTTTAGAACAACTTGTTAGGTTCAAATATCCAAGCTCCAAAAGGTGACCAAAACACTCAGGGAGTTTTTTGAGGTTGTGACAATCTGAAAGATCTAGGTGTTTCAGATTTTTAAGTTCACAAAATGATTCTGGAAGCACTGAAACCTTGTAGCAACCAGAGAGGTTCAGAAACCTAAGTTTCTGAAGGTGGCCGAAATCAATTGGCAGGTTCTCTAGCTCATGGCAACTTGATAGGTTCAGATTCTCTAAACATGGAAAGCTAACATGGTTGGGTAGTTTGGTGAGCTTTGAACAGCTTGAAAAGTTTAAGAATGAGAGTTTAAGGCTACCAAATCCATCAGGGAGCTTTTGAAGAGCACAACAATCTGACATGTCTAGGTGGTATAAGGTTGTAAGCTCACAGATTGATTCAGGCAACTCTTGGAGTATAGAACACCCGGATAGGTTGAGGAAAAAGAGTTGAGAGAGCTCCCCTAGTGATGCAGGTAGCTTACGGAGGCTGCTACTGCCAGATACGTCCAAATAACAAAGTTTGCTGAGGCGACAAATACTGTCAGGCAAGTTTTCAAACAAGGAATTGGACAAAATAAAAGTTTCCATGTTTTGAAGTGTATGAAAATGCTTTGGAAGTGATGTTATTTGCAAGCCTGAGGCATCAAGATACCTAATTAGGATCAGCCGATTAACAGAAGATGGCAGCTCCACCCTATTTGGAGCAGAATGACCTTTAGCTGAATGTCCACTTAGGTCCAAGACACGAATATACTTGGGCTGAGAAAATGCTTTTTTCGGGAGTTGCTGTCCCCCCAAATTCCTGAAGTGGAGGGATCTAAGTTTGCCAGGAATTTTTTTAAAAACCTTAGGATCATTCTTGAAGTTGGTTAACTGCGCATGTCGGCAGTAACGAGCTTTGTTCCAGTTGGTGCTTTTGGTAGCATCAAGGTCAATGTATTCATCAGCAACAATTATTGATGCAAGATCATGCGCCAAATCATGCATGACGAGCTCTAGAGGAACTTTGAATTGCAATGGACTTGAACTAACCTGCAGAGGGAAATGTAAAACCCCTTGAGAACAGGAAATCTTAAAATAAAGTTAAGAGAACACACCAAATCAAGTAAAATTGCAACTTCCTCAAAATATGTGGAGCCCTTATACAGAACAATTTTTCTACACGCAGTTTTTCACTAGAAACCAAGGATTTGGATAAGTAACAGAGCACATAAAGCTAATAAACCATATGCTGTATACGAGGAATGGGAGTACATACATATTTCTCTAGTTAGGTTTTGTGAATTTGTGGCATTTCTTTGGATGTCAAGTTAGACTTGTTCACTAACTAGTTCAATTAGTTTCAACTAAATATGGGGGTAGCGAAAAGAATAGCACCACAATATTTTGATGGACTCTAACAATGATTGAACCATTGATATGGGATATTATTGGAGATATCTATAGCGAAGAATATATACAAGATATCTAGTAAAAATCGATAAACAATGAACAATTTCAATTATTTAATTGTTAAAGTTCAGATTTAAGTTTTCTGGCCTATAATCTAAACTTTAAATTTAGAAACGAAAAGACAAGAAAGATTCGGAACCAAAATTATCAGTATAAAAAATAAAGTTACATTTGGAAAATGATATATTAAATACCTACGAATTTAAAAATGAAGTGTAGGACCTAATCTAGAACAATAATAGGCTTAATCTATGAAAGTGTTTTCTTGCCTATCTACACTACTATTAAAAGAGCAAACTTGCTGTGATACATTAAATCACACGCGATCGTTCCCATGTCGAGCACCAAACAACTTTAGCCGGTCAAATCGTTTTTTATCATTATGTTGAAAAAAACACAAAGTCACCATTGCTCGTTTCGTATACGTATAGGAAATATTGAATCCCGGTGAAAAATAATAATTCAGATATTCGGATCCGTCACAACGTAAAAAAAGGCCGACGCACATCCGCGTGCGCGCCTCGCTCCGCACAGCAGCAGCATCGCGCATCAGCAGTAGCTGCCCGCCTACCACGTCCACTCCCCACCAATCACGTATCACCATGTTGACTTTTTTCCTCTTTTCAAAACACGCTCATGGACAGCTAGCTACAATGGTCTTGATCGATCGAGAAGTTACACGTAGATTAGTTTCTACCCGGCCGTACATACACGAAGCTAGCAAGTTTTGATCTGATTGATCATACATGAAGCTAGCTGGTTTGGATATGAAGTTCTGAACCGTGAAAGGTCACGAGATGGAGAAAAACAATACTATGAGAAGTTGACAATATAGGCCCTTCTAGATAAAACATTTTGTGCAAATAATTGATTATTTTTTGGTTTAAGTATTATTTTTTGAGGTTTAAGGCGATCGAATCCGTCGTCCGATTAGATAGAATAGTGTTATGTACAAAATTATGAGTTAGGGAAAAATCCCTCTACAAACAAAAACAAAAACAACATAAACTAGTCTCCAGGATCTTGCGTGTGGACGAAATCCCGCAACGCAAACTCCACCAACACCAAATCCGTCACCTCCGAAAGCAAGATTACCACATAGCAAGTCCACAGGTTCCTCTTGTTCCCTGTCTGCCCCATCGAGTGGATGATGGTCTCACCAACCGCTCTCCTAGTCACGTGTGAAGAACCCACAAGTGCTCGGCATCGATCAGCAACTCGACACCCCATCTCGGTGATGCAAACTTGAGCCCCACAGACACAGGAAGCACCTCCTCCCAACAATTGCAAGGAGGAGTGCGCAAACATCATAAGCTTCATCATCAAGCCACCCCCGACGGCATCTGCCGCTCCATTCTGGTCACTGACGTCGTCTTATTCTTCTTGGTCTTCATCACGGCGAGGACGAGGTCGTCGATGGCCGCCACCGCCTGGTCCGATAAGGGCTGGTCCGAGATATCTAACAAGACCAAGAAGTCCTCTCACCGGCGCCCCGAGAGGGCCTCCTCAGGCAGCGAGCCAAGACGGCGTGCCACGGTCTCCTTGGCCAACTGCTCGATGTTGGCGCCATTTGGATGCAGCTTGGCGAGCCTACAGCTCCTCCACACAGACGGCGCCGCCACCTCCACCTCAGGGGCCAACGTCGTGGCCGGCGTGCCCAAGATGGTGGTCGCGAGCGGCACCGTGATCTGGGCGAGGAAGCTCGACAAGGGGCATAGAGGTGCACCCACCTCCACTTCCCGCTGCTCAGGGCCAGTCCGCACCGGCGAGGCGGCACCCATCTCAAGCTTCTTCCCGGCCTCCTCTTCCCCAACATGTTCCCCCTGATCGGGCAACAGGGCGGAGTCCGAACTGGGAACGACATTGCCCTCCTCTTCGTGCGCCCGCACCGCGTCGTCCATCAACATCACCTCTCGAGTCAGCTCAGCGAGGCCAGGCACCAGCTCCCCCAAATCAACCAGCAACAACCGGCAGGGCCGCTCGTTCTCCTCCGAGAGAGCGCCATCCAGTCCCTCCCTGTAGCACCGCTGGCTGGCTGACATCATCTCATTCTCCATGGTGTAGCACACGTCCCGCTCCGAGCTCACCAAGCCGAAGATTTGCTTGGTCACGGTTCTAGGGGAGAAAGGACCAAACAGCTCAATGGCACCCTCCATGCCGTCAACGTTGATCTCAGCAAGCGAAGGCGGCACTAGAGTCAATGGAACCTCATCGGACGCGAGGGAGATCCTCTCCAGAGCTTCCACAACCCTCTCCAAACAGCTCTCACAACGCTTCAGCAAGCTATGCATAGACTCCGTCATCGCGACCTGAGCTGCGACCATCTCCTGAAGCTGAGACGCAAGCAAACTTGCACCTCCGTCCGCATCAAAGCAGCCTGCTCCACCATCAGATGTCTCAACAAAGCAACCGGAGTATCTCCCAGAGAAGCAGACACCGAACTCGTCGGTGGCTCAGCACGAGCTGGGGATCCCCTTCCCCCAAGCCCAGGATAGGGCGCTGCAACAGAGGCCCAAGAGCGGTCTAGAGGACGGCAAGGACTTGGAGTCGTCGCCTTGTTGCCGGGGGGTCTTGGCTGGTCTTCTGCCGCTGTCCGCAGTCCCGCTCCCGGTGGCCGGAGAAGCCGCATGCGAGACAACGGATGTCGCCGTGGTAGGCAGCCACACGATGGCCGGGCGCCAGGCACCGGAAGCACCGTCCCTTGACACGACGCCTAAAAGCCGTGGCGCGGTCTTCACCACTGCGCGGAGAAGAGGGGGGCGGCAGGTTCCGCCGCAGGCTCTTCTTGTTGTGGACCTCCTGCCAAGCAAGAGCATCCCCCCCACCTCCGGTGTCTCCGACGCCGGCACCCCTAGCTCCTGCTGCTCGAGCACGGGCGGGGGCCGAACAGGAGGAGGTGACAGGCCGTGGGGGGGACCGGCCTGCACATGCGCCTCCATCCCCGACGACCACAGAACGGAGTGCGGGGCGCGGCAGACCGGTCGGGTCCAGCAGGGACACGGGCCTCTCCTCCAACACGGTCATGGGCGCCTCCCCCTTGCCGGCCAGAGAGACGACGCGCGGGAAGAAGCCGTCTGGAACCACGGCTGGGGGGGAGGGGGGGGGGGGGGGTGGGGGGACCTGGCGAGGACAGAGGGAGACGGTGTCCGACGGGGCCGGAGCGGCCGCCGTCGGTAGGGGACGGTGGTGGGTGGGGGAGAACGGAGGCACCCCCGCCATTGGGGGACCTGACTGCGCAGAGGGGACGTCCTCACATTCTGAGCAGATGGAAGGAGAGAGGACGGAGAGAGGTGGCCGGATCTTGTCGCGGAGGATGGAGAGGACGCCGGGAGGAGGAGATCAGGCCGGCGGCGGCGCTGGCCCGCTCCTGGTCGCCATGGTCGCCGCAGTCGAGAGAGTTAATTTGATTTTTATGAGAATATCTATCAGGGTTTAAGTATTTACTTGACATTAATATTTACTAAAACTAGACTAATTTGTGTGTATGTATTAGTCGAAACGTGTATTGCACGTGCAATATTTCCTACTTATAAATTGACCTTCCTTTATTTGTGAAAACGTGCATTGCACGTACATACCAACTAGTAAAGTAAAATAAACCAGCCATGCAAAAGAAATGGTGTCTACATACTAACCGAATCAGATCCTGGAATACGAAGAAATGACATTCCCAAAAGGTAGTTGATGCACCTTTCACCAACGTGCCCTGGATGATCAATGTATCTAAGTGCATTCCATTGCTGGATTAGACGATTGCTGTCCATGAAGCCCTTGGGAAAGACAGCCAAATATGCAAAACACATTTTGAATTCTGGTGGCATATAGTAATAGCTCAGCATTAGCCTGTCTAGTGTTTCTTTCTGGTATTTTTCTCTCAAACCCAAATCAACCTTGGTGTCTCTTATCTCCTCCCAAGCCCTCACGGTTCTTGGATCCGACATTACTTGCCCAAGAGCATTTGCCACGAGCGGTGAACCCCCACACTTCTCGGCAATCTGTCTTCCGGTTTCTTCCAAACCACTGTGGTCATCATCAGGCCCAAATGCTCTTCGCTTCATTAATTCCCAACAGTCATCAGGTGATAAACCACCCAAATCGATTATGTCAGACTCAGGAACTGGGCAAATTTTCCCCTCATTTGCAAGAAACCCAGTGCGCAATTTTCGAACTACACTTAAGTTTCGGGTAGTCACTATAATACAGCTACCCTTACGGCCATGCTGTAACATCCCCTTCAACTCTTCCAGTTTATCTCCATTTTCTTCCCACAGATCATCCAAAACAACTAAGTATCTTCTAGTAGCAAGTTCTTTTTTCAGATGAAACTGCACATCGCAGTTGGCAAGGTCGATATTGATATTCATGCTTTTCAGGATGGCAATCCCAAGTTTTTCCAGATCAAGCTTGGAGACATTAACACATACAGAGACGTCAAAGACACTGACCCTCTTGTCCGCGCAAACTGATTCAGCCAATGCTGTCTTGCCTATGCCCCCAATGCCAACAACTGGAATGATGGATATATCCTGGTTAGTTTCACTTGTGAATAGCAGGCTGATTATCTTCTCCTTCTCTTTATCCCTCCCCACCATTCCAGTTTTCAAGCCATCACCATTGTTGGCTGCATAAGTTTCATTGTATCTTCTCCCTTCTCCCCTTGATTCTTGGTGCACAAGATTGAGCCTCTCACTCCCTTCCTTTTCAACTTCGTCTATTTTCTTCACCACGTTCTTAATCTTGTGGGGCATGGTTATTCGATGCAGGAGTTGATTGTTTCTGGAAAACCATAAGCTGACCTGTAGAAATAAAAGTCCAAGTCAACTTCAGATTAGTTTCAGAATCTCATCCACTGCCGAGAAGCCCCACAGATAAAGAAGATGTTCGTTACAAAACAAGGGATAAATATTGGCTATGTCATAATCAGGTATGCAAAGAATTTTCTCCAAACACAATAATCAAAGAATCAATATATTTGTAGATATGGAAGATTCAGTATCTGAATGAATACCTTAGACTTGCTCTTGTTGATTAGCTCCTTTGCTTCCCACTCATCAAGCACATCCTCGGCATCGTAGGCAACACGCTTAAATTTTGTAAGCCACCGCTGAAATGCTCTTCCACCTTCTCCTCCTCGACGCGACCTGTCGTCGGCATCGATCAACACGGCCTCCACATCTCTCATCTTCTCCTCCATGTCCAGCACGTCCTCTCTGTACCTCCACTGCAGTGATATCTCCTCCGCTGCGAATTTACCAAGCATGTGGACGAGCTGTTTCCCCACGGAACACGCAATCACACCCTCGACTCCGCTCATGGTTCCCCAGTGACAGATACTTCTGTGATTGTGAATTGTAGGAGTGCAGAGAATGTACATATAGATCTGAATCCAGTTGTGTTTTTCCAGCAAGAATGGTATTTTTTGGCTAGCTTAGGTGAGCAAGATAGCTCCTTAAACCAAAAGCCTCCATCAATTACCACCCGGAAGGCCGGAACAAGTACAGACAAACCAAATATAAACCAGAGAGTTGACTGAGCTGATACACCAAAGAGAGACGATGTCCTGGGTTACCCTGTTCTATATATTTTTTTCTAGTTGGTATAGCGTTAGAAAACTACGTTTGGAGTAACTTAGAGGCGGCAACTTGTACCGTGACATGAGCAAGTGGGAAAATCATGTCCAGACAAACGTCACTGATGAACCAGAGAGTTGAATGAGCTGATCCAACCAGGAAAGACGACAACTTGTGTTACGTAGTTCTATATTTTGTGAACAAATGGCAGGTTTAAATAAGCCAGAAATATTGTAAACTATAGTATTTGTATTTGGTTAGGTACAACTAGAGACGACTACGTCCCATCTTACACGACGGCAATCAGTTTGTTCGTCAAAGATTTAATAGGTTTGTTGAGTACTCTCTCACTTAAACATGTTATTCTTGCAAATTGCGATCTGGCTGCAAAATAGTAGACCTTAACGAAAACAGGGTGATTCAGAACAGGGCAGCAATCTAGACATGAAGACCTTTTGGTTATTTTCATGGCCACATTAAAAGCAACTCACAGTGCTGAGCTTACTACATTATGCAACATCTATCATGCCGTTTTCAGATTCTATTTCGGTTACTAATTTTTATCTGCGCGAGATGATGCCCAGACAAACTTCAAGGATAAACAACAGAGTTGAATGAGCCGATCTAACCAGGAGATTAACCCACCTGTGGATTCCAGCAGGAGTGAGTCGAGCCTTGAAAGCCTGACCTGCAATTTATCAGAGAACCAAATTTGGTAATCTCTGATTGACATGAAAACACAGATTCGGGACACATCGTCCCAGTTCTTCAGACCTCACGCAAGAAATTGGCAATAGCTAATTGTGAGCACGGTGCCGACGATCCTGGCGCTAGCTGAGCAGCACCACTGCGACGGCCTAAGCAAGGCGTGCTTAAGTTTTCTCGGCTCCCCGGCAAATCTTAGAGCTTTAGTGGACAGCGACGGATTCGATCATCTCAGCAGGAGCTGCCCTTCTGTTATTAAGAAGCTTATTACCAAGCTGGCCTTTGTTTCGTGATGCCAATCATACTTCAGTCGTTTGAACTATGTATCATTTGGTGGTTGTATTGGTTTACCAATGGAGCTTTGCTCGCCGGTAATGTAGACTTATTATCAGGTATATTACTGTCGGACTATGTATCTTAACTTTCTATGGGTATGCAAAGTAGGTTGCTATCAGGTAGCTGTGCCGATTGAATTCTAGGCATGCTCTTCTCTGGTTATTTTCTTTTTCTTGGAACTAGCAAGGTTGCCCTCGCAAATGCGAGGGCGTTGTCTTTAGCATAATATATATGTTTATGAAATATATTTTTATAGATATCGGGAAGGCATAAATTTAAATCCTAACATTTTATAACTATCGTAACTATTATGGTAGATAAAATATCGAATGTGTGGAATATTTTAATTTATGAAATAATTTTCTTTTATTTCCAAAAATTAGCGTGTCAAATGTTTTAGAATTCATTTACTTTTAATTGTCGGCAACATTATTTACTGCTGCCTTTGTTCCACATAAGAAGTGTCGCAATATTAAATAGTTCAAAACCGTGACACCTATTTTGGATCGGAGTGAGTATATGTTTTTACTATCTACCTGCCATCACACGTCCATCATTGTACTCTCTTGTTGACACATTATTGTTTGTCATGTAACAATGGGTACATAGATTTAGATTCCACATAGATTCATGCAACATAACGAAGTTTAAAAATATTGTACATTGTTTCATCATTTTTATCAATAAACAATTTACTTCAAATCATCTCACAAATAAATTGCACCAAAAAACTCTAGCCAATGGTTCAGTATCCCTCCTTGCAATATCCTCATAGACTTCAATACTTTACGTTGATTATTTGATTTGCATGATCTAACTCTATTCCTACTAAACCCACTCTTTAACCCAATAATTATATTATCTTACTCACTTGTGTTTGTTGTGTCATGAAACATGACTATGCAGCTAGGGAAACATTGTTTTGGCATTTTCATTTGTCGTGTAGTTTTTTACATGTATGCAAGTTCTTGTTGTGTATCAAATTACATTTTAAGAATAAGAAACCATATAAATTTCCTCACAAAAAACTAACATAAACCCACAGTTGTATTAATACATCATAGGAAAACCATACAAACTCATAGACACCATTTAGTTCCAAAACTTTATAATCAATGCATGTATCTTATTTTGAGTCGAGTGTGATTTATAGAAATACTTTTTAAACTTATCATTTCAAAAGTAAAAATATTTAATCTATAGGATATTTGTAAGAATATTATTTTATAATAACTCAAGAATTTGTTTCAGCGATTTTTTTAAGCATATCATCTGTAATAGAAGTTCAAATATTAGCGATGACCTAATGGGAGAACAACTCATCTAGTTGGTATTCATAGTTCGGCTTAATCCATCAAACCACAATCTTTATTTGATGTTTATATACCATGTTGAAGTAAATTCGTGAAATCTTTCAGTTGCGAGAAGTAAAAACTATATTATTAAACTTTATATCTTTTAGAAGATGCATTGTTTTTACAATTATCCTGATCTACTAACCACGAATTTCTGCAAGTATAACTTTGACAATTTGTTCGCTCGTAATTTGTTCAAACACAATTATGATGATATGGTATGCTAGATTGATGAGTACAGTGGCGGAGCCAGGAATTGAGACGAGGGGGCGAACAGTAAAAGGTGTGCCACCGGTGATTATTTTTTACAACATATGTAAACCCCAATTGTATGAAAGGAACAATGTAAATAAGTCGAATCCTCACAATATTAAATCTCACAAGATTTAGGCAAAAACAAGTGTATTCAATAAAAAAAGGTTCAAACATATTAGAGTTCGTTCTGACTTTTTTTCTTCTTCTTTTTTTATCCCTCCCTTTCACATATATGGAACGTAGATACCTACTAAATACGTATAGTGCTGGTGCAGCCCGAGGCTACACCCTCTCTCGCCAACCTCTCAACTCGCACGGATAAGAACATGAGGTGGGAACGACGAGGACCGGAGAGGAGACGCGAGTGTTTTTCAGTGGCCGGCGTCGAAACGCCGCCACGGACGCACAGACGCCAAGTTCTTCTTCCTCACAGCTCACGGTCCTCTTACAAGCAGTACACAGGGTGTCTTTATACACGGGGCTCGCATGCATGCAGTCGCTCCACTCACCCACGACGTGCTCCACGATCCGCTCGTCGTACCTCACACCGCGCACTACGCGGCCAGCGCTAACAGATCGTCCAGGCTACCCCGTATGCTCTCTAACAACTAACTGAACATGCATGCACTCGCCAATCGACTAACACACACATGCACACACTCAGGCATGGCTTACGCGCCCACATATAGCCAAAAAATTAGCAAAAATTGAGAGGGGGCGGCCGCCCCACCTCGCCCCTGGTGGCGCCGCCCCTGGATGAGTAGATGTTTTACTTTTTTTCGAAATCTTCTGGCATGTCTATTTTTCCCTACCATATTGTGTTACCTACCATACTTTGATTTTTAAGAAGAGACTTCTTTAGTGTGATGAATAATTAATTATGATGATGCATTATAAAGTAGCCGCACCTTTAGTTTCATAATTCCCGAACTAAATCTCCAAATTTACCTTTTCACTGTAATGGAAATTTTTCAATCTATTCTAAGCTCTATTCACTCTCGACAACATATAAAGCTCTGTTAGGTGAGAGAGGAAGTACCAATCTCGTATGTGTATTTTAGGCATGTTATATTAGTGTGTTTTCGTGACAATAGCTTGAGATGGAGGTGGTGTCATACGGAATGAAAGCCTATTGGACATGTCTAATGCTTCGTGTTTTTCTGTGGCTTAATGCTTATCACACAATGGTCGATGGAGCCAAATGGTTCTTTTGCCTTTTGGGTTTTGTTTCATTTGCGTCTAACCAAACATAGTTACTCTTTTAAATATGAATCGATGTTCCTTTCGATAGCGAGCCAATAGTAATACCTTTGTCAATTTAAAAACTGCTCGACTCAAGTCGTCAATGGAAAATATAGTGTATATATATATATATGGTGGTAGTCGGCTCGTGAGTAAATCTATATTTCTAAAAATTATACCTTGTCGATTTAAAAACTGCTTGACTCACGTCTTCAATGGACAATGTAGTGTAAACAATGTATATATATATGGTGGTACTAGGCTCATGAGTAAATCTATATCGTACACAAATTTCTAAAATTTATAGTTATCAGATTAATGTTTTATTTCCAGTCATGCACACATGTATATGAGTACATTTTATCACCACGTTCTAGCTAGCTAGTGTAAGTAGTTTCAGCTTTTTAAATGGTCCCATATTACACTAGTAGAAAACAGGCTAAAGGACCAAACTCCAAAACCCCATTTGTCCCGGTCGTACTGTAAACCGGGACAGATGGGGCATAAAACGCTACAACTAGTTCAGGCGACACTCATTGGTCCCGGTTCGTGGCTGGAACCGGGACAAATGATGTAGCACCCGCAAGCGACACCCATTTGTCCCGGTTCGTGACTGGAACCGGGACAAATGGGCATGGCTTCAGTTACGCGCCACCGCCGCGTTTTTTCGACGCGCACGGAATACGAGCGGCGCCGGCGATTCCTCTGCCCTCCGGTGATTCCTCTGCCCTCCGCCGGCGATTCATCTTCCTCTCCGGCGCTATAAAATGCACTGCACAATACGACTCTTCCCACACCATTTCTCCGGCCATCTCTCCTCTCTTTTCTCCGTCCACGTACACCATTTCCTATGGAGCCACTCGTGCCTCGGTCCGATGAGTTTTACGGCTACGAGAAGGAAGGCATGCGGTTCAAGGTGTGGGTCACCCTTCGGGCATTGCGCGTGGAGAAGTGGATCGGCGACGTGAAGAACAACTTCCTCGACGCCGCTCCGATCAAAGCCGTTGGACTCGATTGCGATTTCACCGACCCTCGACGGAAGGATACTCCGCAGCGCGCCGCCGTCCTTCAACTCTCGGTGGCGACCGAGACTCTTGTCTTCCAAATTTGCAAAGTTGATCGGGTGCCACAGGTCCTCGTGGATTTCTTAGGTGACGAGACAATCAAATTCTACGGCGTGGCAATCCATAATGACATGAAGATTCTAGCCTACTACGGAATTATTATTCGGTCCGCGGTCGACCTGCAGAGGGATCGCCGAAACCCTACCGGTAATTTTACTCCTAGTCTATATGCTCTCTCTAATGCGGTCATTGGGACAAATCTTGAGAAGAAGAAGAAATACAAGAAGAGGAAGTACACGGACGACGACAAGGAAGACACGTTACAAAAAGACCTAATTTTCGGATGGGGCAACGTTCCATTGAGCTACGATCAAGTCGTATATGCTGATTTAGACGCTCGCCTTGGCTTCGAGATTGCACGGAAGTGGGATAGTCTACGCGGCTATAATACGGAAAATGATCATCTTAATGTCGTTGATGAGTAGACTATCTATGTATTCAAACATTTTTCATATTCATAGTTTTTCCAAAATCCAAAGTTTGCAAAATTTATTTAAAACAGAAAACAGAAAAAGAAAACAAAAAAATGAAAATAACCTCCATCTGTCCCGGTTTCAATCTCAAACCGGGACAAATGGGCCTCCTTTTTGTCCCGGTTTGTGACTGAACCCGGGACAAATGGGGGGTGTGCCAAATATACTGATCATCAGCAGCCCCCTCCCAAAACCATTGGAGCCATTTTTTTTTTGAAATGGAAGGAGGGGGTGTGTGCTAGTCTGTTTTTTTTGTATGCATGCAAGGTGTTTGATGAAATGCCCGAGAGAGTTCACGAATTGATTTGATGTACACTTAAAGAAGCTTATTCTTCTTTTCGATCAAGGTTAATTTTTCTCTCATTTCATTTGTAATTAATTGATACCGTGCATGTTCAGTGTTTATTTGTCGATGTTCTGTAATGGTTATTGATGTAGTTCATTATATAATGCAGATGGACCGACAATGGATGTATGGTGACCGACGCACTGCCGAGTACATGACAGGTTTGAGGAAATTTCTAGAGAAAGCCCAGGCCCACAGTACGAATGGTTTCATGTGTTGTCCATGTGTCAACTGTCAGAATAAGACAGATCACCCAAACGTGAGAACCCTTCAAAGTCATCTTATTCGGCATGGTTTCATGCCCAGCTATAATTGTTGGACGAAGCACGGAGAAAAAGGTGTTATGATGGAAGACAATGAAGAAGAGGAAGATGATGACAACTATCCTATGTTCCCGGAGTACGGAGATTCTGCAACGGGGGAAGCTGAAGCTGAAGAGGCACCAGATGAGCCCACTGACGATCTTGGTAGGGCCATTGCTGATGCAAAGAGAGAGTGCGGAACTGAAAAGGAGAGGTTGAATTTCGACCAGATGTTAGAGGATCACAAGAAATTGTTGTATCCAAGTTGCGAAGATGGTCAGAAAAAGCTGGGTACCACACTGGAATTACTGCAGTGGAAGGCAGACTGTGGTGTGACTGACAAGGGATTTGGAAAGTTGCTGCAGATAATTAGGAAGATGCTTCCAAAGGTCAACGAGTTGCCCGAAAGCACGTACGAAGCAAAGAAGGTTGTGTGCCCTCTAGGATTAGACGTGCATAAGATACATGCCCGCCCTAATGACTGCATCCTCTACCGCGGTGAGTATGAGAATTTGGATGCATGTCCTGTATGCACTGCATTGCGGTATAAGATCAGACGAGATGACCCTGGTGAAGTTGAGGGTGAGCGTCCCCGGAAGAGGGTTCCTGCCAAGGTGATGTGGTATGCTCCTATAATACCACGGTTGAAACGCCTGTTCGCGAATAAAGAGCATGCCAAGTTGTTGCGATGGCACAAAGAGGACCGTAAGAAAGACGCGATGTGTAGACACCCCGCTGATGGGTCGCAGTGGAGAAAAATTGAGAGAGAGTTCCCGGAATTTGAAGATGACGCAAGGAACTTAAGGTTTGGTCTAAGTACAGACGGTTTCAATCCGTTTGGGGAGCAGAGCAGCAGTCATAGCACATGGCCTGTGACTCTATGTATTTATAACCTTCCTCCTTGGTTGTGCATGAAGCGAAAGTTCATTATGCTGCCATTGCTCATCCAAGGCCCGAAGCAACCCGGCGACGACCTTGATGTGTACCTCAGGCCATTATTTGAAGAACTTTTACAGTTGTGGCGGGAAGAAGGTGTACGGGTGTGGGATGAGCACAAACATGAGGAATTTGACCTACGAGCTCTGCTTTTTGTAACAATTAACGATTGGCCTGCTCTTGCTAACCTCTCAGGGCAGTCGACCAAGGGGTACAATGCATGCACACACTGTTTGGGTGAGACTGAATGTTTATATTTGGATAAATGTAAGAAGTGTGTGTATCTGGGGCATCGTCGATTTCTTCCGATCAGGCATACCGCAAGGAAGAAAGGCAAGCATTTTAAAGGTGAGGCTGATCACAGTAGGAGGCCTGTCAACCGTACTGGTGAAGAAATATTTGATATGGTCAAGGATCTAAAAGTAATCTTTGGAAAGGGTCCTGGAGGTCAACAGGTTCCGAAAGACGCTAACGGGCACGCACCCATGTGGAAGAAAAAATCTATATTTTGGGAGCTACCATATTGGAAGGTCCTAGAGGTTAGATCTGCTATCGACGTGATGCACGTGACGAAGAATGTTTGCGTGAACCTGCTAGGCTACTTGGGCGTGTACGGGAAGAAAAAAGATACAGAGGAAGCACGGGAGGACCAGAAACGTGTGAAAGAACGAGACGGCCTAAGTCCCGAACACTACGAAGGTCCTGCCAGCTACGCTCTTACCAAACAAGAGAAAGTAATATTCTTTGAATGCCTGAGCAGTATCAAGGTCACGGCTGGGTTCTCGTCGAATATAAAGAGGATAGTAAATGTGAGACTCCAAAAATTTCAGAACCTAAAGTCTCATGATTGCCACGTGATTATGACGCAATTGCTTCCGATTGCACTGAGGGGGCTACTACCGGAAAATGTTCGAGTACCCATTGTGAAGCTTTGTGCATTCCTCAATGCAATATCTCAAAAGGTAATCGATCCGGCGATTCTACCAGGGTTGCAAAATGATGTGGTCCAGTGTCTTGTCAGTTTTGAGTTGGTGTTCCCTCCATCCTTCTTCGATGTTATGACGCATCTCCTGGTTCACCTAGTCGAAGAGATTCAAGTTCTCGGTCCTGTATTTCTGCACAATATGTTCCCATTTGAGAGGTTTATGGCAGTCTTAAAGAAATATGTGCATAACCGTGCTAGGCCAGAAGGAAGCATCTCCAACGGCTACTGTAACGAGGAGGTCATTGAACCGTGGGGCGTATGCAGGGAATCCGAGTGATTTGTATACCACACACCACCCGGCTAGGCACTAGAAGGAGGAAACACTGAGTGCTCGCCTCGTCCGAGAGGGGGCTATATATAGGGTCACGGGCTCAACCAGTGGTACTGATAGTGTTGATCCAACAGCTATCAAGTGCTCAAAAGAAGCACACCCCTGATCCAACGGCTAACAAGTGTTTCAAAGAAACACACGATCCGTGTGCTTCTTTAGTCCCGGTTTGAAACTGAAAGCGTTAATCGAACAGTTCAGAAGCAATCAAAAGAAACACACACCTGATCAAACGGCTTACAAGTGCTTGAAAGAAACACACGATCCGTGTGCTTCTTTAGTCCCGGTTTGGAAGTTAAAGTGTTGATCGAACAACTCAGAATTCCAAAGTTTGCAAAAGTTATACAAATTCACATTCAAAATAGTTTTAAACTTATTAAAATAATGGTTATAGAAAAGAGAAAATGTTTTTGTATTAGTTAGTCAATTTCAAACACTTTTCATATTGAAAGTTTTTTCAAATTCCAAAGTTTGCAAAAGTTATACAAATTCACATTCAAAATAGTTTTAAATTTATTAAAATAATGGTTATAGAAAAGAGAAAATGTTTTTGTATTAGTTAGTCAATTTCAAACACTTTTCATATTGAAAGTTTTTTCAAATTCCAAAGTTTGCAAAATTTATACAAATTCACATTCAAAATAGTTTTAAACTTATTAAAATAATGGTTATAGAAAAGAGAAAATGTTTTTGTATTAGTTAGTCAATTTCAAACACTTTTCATATTGAAAGTTGTTTCAAATTCCAAAGTTTGCAAAAGTTATACAAATTCACATTCAAAATAGTTTTAAACTTATTAAAATAATGGTTATAGAAAAGAGAAAATGTTTTTGTATTAGTTAGTCAAATTCAAACACTTTTCATATTGAAAGTTTTTCCAAATTCCAAAGTTATTTAAAACAGAAAACAGAAAAAGAAAAGAAAAAGGGAAAAGAAAAAGAAAAAACCCCATCTATCCCGGGTGGTGGCTCAGCCCGGGACAGATGGGGTGCTATCTATCCCGGGCTGAGCCACCACCCGGGACAGATGGGGTGCTATCTGTCCCGGGTGCAGCCACCACCCGGGACAGTTGAGTGCTATCTGTCCCGGGCTGAGCCACCACCCGGGACAGTTGAGTGTTGCTATATAAGAAACACTTAGCGACGGGTGGTGGCTCAACCCGGAGCCATTTCCCTCTCCTCGCGAAGCGCTGCCCAAATTTCCCGTGAACAACCCTAGCCGCCGCCGCCTCCTTCTTCGACTCCGGCTGGGCCTCGCCGCCACCTTCCTCGCCTCCTTCTTCGACTAGGTGAGCCTCGCGCGTGCCCTGAACCCTAGCTCGTGCTCCCTTTCTCTCTCTGCGCGCGCGTGCCACGAACCCTAGCCTCATATCGCCAACTTCGGCTCCGCGGCTGAGCTACTCCGGCGAGCGGCAACAGCGGCCTGGCGGCGCTCCGTTAGGGGTTTTGGGGGGCAAACGGACCGCGGTGTCGGGGGCTCGAGTATGGGAACAAATCCCGTAAGAAACGCGCTGATTTTGAACGAATTTGGGAGAGGATTTCGGCCGGATTTCTCGATGAACGACAGTTCAAGGTGCAGTGATGTCATAGCTGACGTCACAAGTGAATTTCTTTTTCTGATTTTTCCATTTTATTCATATCTTTTGATTTAAATGTCCAAATGAAGTCAAACAAATTTCTAAAAATTTGTAAAATTATTATCTTTGTGTTAAACCAGTTGTGGGCATGTTTTGAATAATTTTGAAAATTAATATTTTGAAATATTCATAAAATGCAAAATTGCCCATTTAGGTCAACTTTGAGATTAGTTATTTAAATAATTCATTTTGGGTTAATAAAATAATTTTTGCTTTAATAGGTTATTTAAATAACATATTACAACTATTGGAAATGAAAAGAGAAAATGCAATGAAATCATTTTTAATTCAAAATATTTTGTGCACCAAAAGTTTTTATATTATCATAAATTATTTGAAAACTTCATAACATATCTTTAGAATAGATTTTACATTTAATTCTTTTCTTATATAGAATATATATTCATGAAAATCATTTTGTGTTTTGAAAATAAATGAAGATCATTTTAAGCTAATGAAATGTTCATTTGGATAATCCATTTATTATAAAATATATGAAGTTATTAAAGTTATTTAGTTGTATGACATATCGGTAAAGTTATTTAGATGTTGAGTTATTAAAATTATTTAAATGGATTGAAATCTCTTGCAGAAACTATGGACACCCGTAGAAACCTTCAACAGAAGAGGACATGTTCGGCATCATTCGCGAAGGTGATGAATTGGACCCCGGCAGAAACCATGAACAAGAAGAGGAACACGTAGACGATTTCACCGGGCAATTTCTGAACGAGTCCGGTGATGGACTGGAGGGGCATTCAGACGGAATAGACGTCACCGACAGTTCAGCTCACTGACAGTTCACCGACTCTACTGTTGGAAAGTCGGCCGCCGACGTAGATATATGCCCTCAGGTTTTTGTCTCCGTTGAAAAGATTTGTGTGTATACATATATTAACTATCACTTTTTCTTGTGTTTAGCCGTCGGCGGGCCATGAACCGGGACCAAGCAAAAAAGCAGCGGTGAAACGAGGCGGGCCACGGACCGGGACCAAAAAGCTCCAAGGGAAACAGAAGTACCACATCGAGGAGATCAATGAAAAAGGAAAACCGATTGCTCCCGCTAACCACGCAAGGAAATTTGTAGCTCAGTGCGGAGTCATCGTTCGGGACAGACTGTCCATCAGGGCTCAAGAATGGTATAAGCCAAAGGTGCCAAAAGAGGGGGTTATTTATGTCTCGAATGCAGACAAACAACTCCTTTGGGACGAGCTCATGCAGAATTTCACTTTACCGGAAGAGGAGGATGTAGAGGAGCCGGTTATAGAGAATCGATGCAAGGCCTGGACTTATATTGAGATGGGTGAATTGTTCCGCAGCTGGAAGAAAAGGCTTAACAAGTTCATAAAAGAAGGTAAAACTCTAGAATTTGTCGGAGTCTATGAAAAGATAAAAGATGAGTGGCCCGAATTTAAGGCGTACAAGCAATCGGAAGCCGCTAAGGCCATGTCAGAGAGAAATAAGAAAAATGCAGACAAAAAGATATATCACCATAACATGGGGTCATGTGGCTACCTGACGGCTCTGCCTAAGTTTCTGAAAATGGAGAAAGAGTTTTTGGCTAAAGGTATACAGATCGAGACATTTGACTGGCCAGACCGGCTTAAGGCTTGGTTCTATGGGCATGGTGGAAAGTTAGACCCTGAAACAGGTGACTGTCTTTTTACCAAGGAGCACGGACCTGACCCTATTAAAGCTCTCAGAGAGGTATGGAAGGAGGTCACGGAAGGCAGGTTCCACCCTAACAGAGAGAAGGACGAGCTATCGCGAGCCCTTAAGAATCCTGAACACAGTGGACGAATAAGAGGAACCGTCGGCTCTGTACCGTGGATACTTGGGTTTCCCAAAGACGTTGGCACTTATAGAAGCCGATCGAGAAAGAAGAAATAGATTGCCGACCGGGCCCAGTGGATGGAAAATAAATTACTACAACATGAGAATGAGATAGCAGAGCTGAAGGCAGCGCGGACTCGACGGATGCCCTGCGAATCTGAGACGCCCGAAAATCCTTCTCCTGATCCAAAATCAATGCGGAGAAGCAGCGTGGCTTCAACGGAGCTCGATCGCCACAATGATATGCCGGGTCCTCGTCACCCCGTGGATAATATCGTGCAGCGGGAACTTTGCGACCTACATGTGCCATGCTTGAACATAACCGTGAAGGTGGCGCACGGCTTTGCCCTACCGCCTAGCCCAAATGGAACTTATCATTGTCGCCCTATTCCAGATGGCTATGCTGTTGTCGGGGTTGATGAGGTTATCAAGACATATGAGGGAATTAAGCTGGACTTCCCTACGGGTGAAGACGAGGTTGAGTTGAGATTTGCCCTCAAGAGTACCTGCTTATGAAAAAAAGAATACATCATGTTCCCACACATGCAGCTAAATCGCCCTCCCAGTCCACAAGCCAGTCCACATAACTACAACAATGACAACCAATGCGCTAGTCCAGACACCCCCCACAACGACAACCAAGGCGCTAGTCCATCTCCGCCGTCGCGTGAGCGTACTCCGCCGCGTGAGCGTACTCCGCCGCGTCAACGGACTCCATCGCCTCCGCAAAAGAAGCGGAAGTGCACCGCTGCGTCGACTAGTACTCAGAAAAGCGAAACGGTCGGGAAGTCTCGCTTTGTGAACTCTCGCAAAGATGTCGATACATGGGTCGAGGAGATCCAGACTTCCCAGAGAAAGAAGGCAAAAAAGATGTCTTTGCCTGTTCCGGTTTATTCTCCGGAAGCGATACGGTGGGCCATAGAATTTCTTACGCATCCGTCGCAATATGAACTAAATATGGACGATGACTACACACGCGTTCTGGTGCGTACATCTAAGAGAGTGCGGGAAGAACAAAAATCTGCTGCCACCAAGAAGAGAGATGTTCCACAGCTCGGAATGCAGGCGAGACAATCGGCTCCTCCACTCATATTGGCGCCTTACAACCGGAACCCGATCGATGATGTACTTTCGCAGCAAGCTAGAGATATGGGTATAACTCTGGCAGAGCTGAAGGCATTGCAAGCTGGCGAGAGTGTCACCATACATGAGGTGGTGCGGACATATGTGAGAGGACAAGATCTTGTCGACCCTGCAATGGTGCGCACTCTACCAGCTAGGTTGCACCAACTAAATGCATGGTACTTGCGTACCACGAAAAGTCAAGACGGAGACTGGCTCTATGGGAAAATTCCAAAGGATTTTTTTGGCCCAGGTGATGATGAGGTTCAAATCGAGTATTGCGAATTATGGCAGTTATTCAATTTTGACGCGCTCGACAAATCTATCATCAGTGCCTTTTGCATGTAAGTAATTAAATTATGTATATATGTCAGTAGTTCTCTAGCTCTACTTATTTTTCATTGCTTGTAATTATCCTTATCACTATATTACTTTTGTACTCTATTATGCAGGCTGAAAATTATACAATCTCGAAAGCTGGGACTCAATCACAAGATTGGATTCATTGACCCTAATCGAGTTCATCATCATGGTTTGTTACATTACCCAGATCAAACGGAGGAGCTTTTGCTTACTTATTTGATGGCGCAACATTACAAAAGCACCATAATTTTCCCGTTCAACTTCGAGTAAGTTGTTTACTTTCTTATACATACTCGATGTTAATTAAGTATATGTAATTGATGATTTAGTTATTAACAAATATAAACATATGGCAGATTTCACTGGGTATTATTTGAGATTGATGTTGAAAAGGCAATCGTTGATGTCTTGGACCCATTATCGAAACCTGAAGAAAAGTTCGACGACACGAAAAGATGCTCCAGAGGTAATTTCGTTCATTATCACAATCGACCTCGTCTTTTCTAATAATATATAGTAATTAGTTAACTTCTTTACTAATTTTTCATACCATAAACTTCAGGGTTTGGGACAAGTTCACCGGTTTCCACAAGGATGTCGGTACAGCTAAGAACCTCACTTTTAAATGGCGAGAGGTAAAGACGTATACTAGCTAGGTTCCACATACGCATATTCTTAATTTCAGTCTCACAATACCATTTTTTCAATATTTATGATTATTTTTTATTAATTTCTTATCTTATTCTATCATAAAGTGCGCGAAGCAGCAACAAGGCACCAATTTGTGTGGATTCTATGTCTGCGAGTTCATCCGAATTCACTTCAATGAGGGTGCAGACTGGAATAGGGTACGTTAACAATTCATTCAAACTTGTTCACTTCTCAAATTGAATTATTTTCATAATGGTTGATATATTGGTGTTGATCTCTCCTTTTTAGTTTGAGACGATCAGGAACAAGCTAGAATCAAAAGACCGCCTACTACCAATCGCGGAGGAAATTGCGGGCTTTCTGCTTGACTATGTCATAAAGCCAGGCGCAGAATGCAGTATAATCCGGCCGCCAAAAAAGACCATCCCGAGGAAAAAATAGGGTCTAATGCTTCTCTGTCATGTAAAAAATATTTGTACTTAGCCGTGTCCCCGGTACAGACATGATCTTCCGGTTGTAAATATTTGTTTGGGAGAACTCATGTACTAGTAGTATTCATGACTATATCCAAGGAAAAAATCGTGCATTCATGATATATATTACATAGTAACGTATAATATGCAACTCGATCTTGTTTGAAATGAAACATAAATGAAAAAACACAAACACAAAAGAATCAGTAACATAAATAGAAAACAGAAACAAAAATAGAAAACAAGAAACAAAATAAAAGAAACAAAAAAAACACATATATACTGTCCCGGTTCGTATTACGAACCGGGACAAATGAGTCCCCCTATTGGTCCCGGGCCGTGGCGTGCCCGGGACAAATAGGGGAGGCTATTTGTCCCGAACACGCTGTTCCGGGCACGTGACCGGGGCAAAAAGCTCTCACGGCCCGGGACCAGTGGCATGTTTTGCTCTAGTGTTAGTTTCTTTATCCGTTTTCTATATCATAGAAACAAAAGGAAGGAAAAGATTGATTTTTGACACGATAGGCTAAGTTTAGTATAATCAGCTTCAGTTTTTGTAAACTGGTGCAGCTTGCTTACGATGAGTTTTTTTTTTAAGTCCGCGCAGTCATTTATTTCAATTTCAATATTTATTATCAATTTTATAGAAAAAATAAATTAAAAGATTCATAGAACTTGACACGATACATTAGTTAGCCATGTACGATTTTTTTCCAATCGTTTGGCTCTAGGATTGCACGTTAGATGCGTCTCAAAAAAATGCTATCGTGTGGCCGGAGGATCCTTCATGCATGCTAGTACGTGTTTTCTTACAGCCTGCTTCGTAGGTATTTCGTCTGTTAGGTAAATCTAGGTACGTGTCAGACCGTGCTTCGTAGGTATTTTCATCTGTTAGGAAAATCTAGGTGCGTGTCAAATCTCATACGTACACTTTATTGTTGTACGTTACACTTTTTTTTTTAATCTCAACCGTCACAATTAAAACCAACGGATTACATATTTTTAACCTATGTGAATTAACCTGGTGCCTCGAAAAAGTACATCATTTTGCTTTTAGTATATAATAGATGTTTTGACTCAGTAACACAAGTCAGTTGTGTCTGCTGTCTTTTTGTAAGGAAATGTGAAAGTAGTTTCATCTCTGTTTCGATGTTTCTTCTACATCTCTGTGACTTAGCCTATTAAAGCAAAACGTATTTTTCTTTATCAGATAGCTTGATATTAGTTCATTGCATATTTTTTGAACAAGTAGCAATGCTTAGTGAACATGCTTCTTGCTTTTGCATTGTGGTTGAGACTAGATTGAAGTACGGGAAAAGACAACAGGGTTTATATTTAGAAGAGCTACCTGTGTTTTTCGCCTACATAATGCATAAAAAGTATGAGCATATGCTGTGGTTTGTTTACGTACTAATTAGTTCCGCACACTATACGAATAAAGTGGCTCAGTACACTATACCATTCTTGCCTACATGCTTTTAGTATCCCAAATAAGGTGGCTGATTGTGCTATCTCTGTCCTGTTAGCTATGGGTGTCTGGTGATGGTAAATATTATGAGGTTTTTAATTCTTCTTTTCTTTGGATCAGGTGATTCCATCCGTGAACCTATTACCTTTCTTTCACAATTAGCTATCACTTGGACCTGCTAGGTTAGCTTGCCCGGCCACTGGTTTAGATTCAGCATTTAAGTTAGCACGATAGTGAAACTAGAGAGGCCTGCAATAAAATACAAACAATTCTGCAGTCTTTTCGGTTTCAAATATGTGCAGTTTCAGCGAAAAAATAGAGAAAGTACCTGAATACAAGAAATAGAGAAAGTACCTGAATATAAGAATAAGAGCTTTGTTTCACTGACATCTCTGCTGATCACCAGACTAAACCGGAATCGGATGGCCGGGGCAGCCGGTCACTAGATTGGTATGTTTTTTATTTCGTTGGTTTGGATTTATTTTTTCTTTGTCCTCACAATATGCTCATTCTAAGTGTACAAGAATTCTGAAGTATTCAGTAACTTGAGGTTAATTACTCCATGGCCTGCAGAAAAAGCTCACAAAAGACCTAGTGGCTAAAGGTTCAGAGACATGATGGGTTAAGGATGAAGTGTACAAGACTTCTGAAATATTCAGTAACTTGAGGTTAATTACTTCATGGCCTGCAGAAAAAGCTCACAAAAGACCCAGTGGCTGAAGGTTCAGAGAGACACGAGGGGTTAAGGATGAAGTGTGTTCAGGACTTCAGGTGCAGGGAACACAAAAAATATGGCGTGACCTGGAGCAATCTGAAGATGGGAACGACATCTCAGAAATTGGGACCTTAAATGGTTCGTTTAAACTGAGACGCAACATGATGTTTTCTCACGTGATACAATAGTATTGAGGTTACCGTTTCTTTTACCGAAACTAGCACGGTGGCCCCCTCGAAAATCTCAGGGCATCATCTTAAGTATGTTAAAAGCGGCTGAGAAATAAATCTATTGTTTTATTCATGTATGCTCGATAAAATAACACTCAATGTTGATTATGTCATTTAAAAACCTACCTATTGATATATTAAAGAATCGGTCTTAACTTAATCTATGATATCATGTCTGGTTAAAATTCAGCTTGCCAATTTCTATAATCAGATATGAAGTTACAAAAATCCATATGGCCAAAAAATATTATTCTCCACCCAAGCAATATATAAAATGCAACTTAGACCATTATTTTTATTTAAATGAACAATTAAATAAAATTAGAAGTAAAGTGTTTATGAATCAACAAAATAATTATATTATTTTTGTGCTATACCAACTATATTTATACATTGGCACTCAATGTTAGGGATTTTTATACTGCAAATTTTTATTGACATCATTAATATTTAAATGGAGGTAATATTATCAGTACCAAAAAAATCCCTGTAAGATTGCTCAGATGTACTTGTCGAGTCATGTATATTGTCTTGGCATCTTAATCTCCGTTGATTTTACTACATGATTCCGATGACTTGTCCTACTAAATGTTAAAGTATATAAAAAAATGTATCAAATTATATCATAAGAAAGACAAACACAAATATTATTTTTAACAAAAACACATACGTATGAAATAAGTTATAACTACAACAGAATGCCTGCCTAAATCTTATACAACTATAAATCAACTTGGCCAAATGTATTTTTTTTTTGCTGGAACTCATAAACATATATATTTTTCAAGTCGGTTAACTTGACGGATTTTTCCCTCTCATATTGAGTATGATTGTAGAAAAAAATATCTACATTTTCTAAACCGACGAATCAAAGAATACACATAACATTTCAACACAAAAATAAAATGTACAAAAATATTTAAATCTCATGGTAAAAACTCTATTTTTTGGTAGTGCCGCCAAAAGCCTAATTAACCTTCATGTGAATGCTCGTCTTCCGCTCAATCTTGATCTATGTTTTCTAAACCAATGCAAATTTCAAGATATTTTGTTAGAAAAATAAGATTTCATCTTTAGTCAATGTATTGGGTATATGACCATGCTTAATGTTAAGGAAAATACAAGTTTTAGAGTGGTTGGCATTTTTAACGACCGTTAATTCACCAGATCCAACGATTTTACAGAAGACGGTACCAAACTGACGGTACCGGACGGTTCCACGGTACCAAAATTTCCGGTACCAAAATCACGTGGGGCCGACAACAAAACTACGTGGGACCGATCGTGTTATCACTCGCTAATTAGACCGCGGCACATGCGATTCAATCCTCCCAAAATTCCCCACTCCTATATTTCTTCTCCCCAGCCACGCCGCCCGACCGCCTTGCGCCGCCGCTCGACCACCCTGCTCCTGCCGCCGCCGCTCGAGCGCCCCTGCTCCCAGCGCCCCTGCTCCTAGCGTCGCCGCTCGAGCGCCCCTGCTTCACCTCCCCGTCCATGCCCTTCCTCCTTGAGCAGCAGGAGGCGTCAGCGGGTGCCGTCGCCGTCCCCTCTGTCGGGTGCCCCTCCGCCTCCTCCCCCTGCCACCGGACCCATGGAGAGCGAGGCGCCGCACCTGCTGCTGTCCGCTCTGTCCGCGCCCTCCCCCCCCCCCCCCCCCCCTCTCCCCGGCGTGGCCCTTCGACTGGCTCGACGGCGGCGGTGAGCTCACCTTCATCCTCGTCGCGGACCCGAGGCAGAGGAAGCCCTCGAGCGCGGGCGCCGGCGCGGGTGCAGTCGCCTCCTCCACCTCCCCATCAACGCACCACCTCCCCATCAACGCGTTGCCCTCCTCCTTGAGCAGCAGGAGGCGACCGCGGTGGCGGGAGCCGTCGCCGTCCGCTGGCGCGGGTGCCCGTCTCCACCTCCCCATTCAGCAGCAGAAGCCGGTCGAGGTCGCCGGCCGCGGGCGCGGGTGCCACTGATCCACCTCCCCGTGGACGCGTGCACCTCCCCCTTGAGCGTAAGGATGCCGGCGATTGAGGGGGCGGCGCGGCTCCTGTTCGTGGCCTGCGTTTCATTGCCGGACAAGGCGAGTACGTCGCGCCGGCGCTGTTGTAGCTCGACGCCGGCGTCGGCTACGATTTCTGGTCCGCCTCCGCGCAGCGGATGGAGCTGGTGGTCCTTCCACGCTTGACTGGAGCATGGCAGCCGAGCCCGTGACGGCGCCGGCATGACTAGCTCGGTAACTGAAGGGAATATGCCCTAGAGGCACTTAATAAACATAGTTTATTGGCAATATCCCAATCGTTCATTATATGTTTTATACCATGCTATAACTGTATTAAGAGGAAACATTAATACAGGTGTGGTAGATAAACAACCAGGTCCCTAGTAGCCTCTACTAAGACTAGTTTCGTTGCGCGATTGATGATCGAGGTTTTCCGATCATAGGGCATGGCGCCGGTCGGCAATGGAAGTCATATCGTTAGGAGTAACGATGTGATGGACGTACCCAGTATTTATAGGACATAGTCATTACGCCTTAAGACCGTGAGACCAACTCTTATTATTATTCCTGGAAGATACTTTGATCGCACCAAACGTCGTATCTTATTTAGTATGACAATAACGGTGATACTTTTGGGTATCGGAAAGGAGTAGTTGAGACGAGGGGTCAACAGCGGGATTTGTCAGTCCGCATAGCCGGATAGATACTCTAGGGCCCACTCGGTGAGATTATGTCAAATGAGTTTGCAAACATGTGACTAGGTCACCAACTGACATAATATCATAGACGAGTAGAAGATAGCGATGTCGGTAACGAGATCATGCTAGGTATGGAGATATCTGAGAATGATGCTCGGACACGCTAAGTATCGCCATGACAAAGGGTTTAAGACTATACGTCCAGGTTTGATAGATGAAAGTCATTCGTTATATCTCAGGGGTTAATTCATGGGGTCCAGGCCTACGAGTTAGTCGTTGATCATTGAGGAGTCTTGATCATACCTGATATTATATCGAACCGCTAGGGTAACACACTTAAGGGGTTTTGACAAGACAACCGGAAAGGAAAGAGATCACCGGGAGCGTCCCGGGAGGGGTCCGATGGAGATCGGGCAGCGACGAAAGAGTTTTCGGAGCTAGGAAAAATTATATATATTATGTTTGATATTAATTAGTGTAATTAATATGCAAATATGATTTTATATATTTATTTTCGGATTTATTTAGGCTGATTTCCCTAAATGGGCCTTCTGGTCGAAAGAAGGCCCATGGGGGGGAAAACCCTCAAGGGAATTTTGTGGGGGAGGCTTGGCCGGCCTAGGTGGGCCAAATGGGGCCCACCTAGGGCCGGCGCACCTGGTTTGGCCGAACAGGCAATGGGGGATAGTCCCACATTGCCTGGCTGGCAAGGTTGGCTCCCCCTGGGAGCCTATATAAGAAGGGGCACCCCTGGCCTTTTAATTCACCAATTAATTCCCAATTTCTCTCTCGATCTCGTGGGTCCCTTGTTGGATCAGCGCCGAGTAGAGGAGGGGGATCTCTTCCACCATAGCCCGCTGCCGCGCTGCTGGTGTTCCGGTCCAAGTCTTCCGCTGCTCGTCCTGGACTGGAGCTTCGGAGGCCGTCGTCTCCACCGTATGTGTGCGACTCCCTGCGAGGTGCTGCGCTAGCGGTACTCGGAGGCCTACTTCCTCCACCCGACCTCGGGGTCATCTTCGTCGTCTCCGTCGCGCCGAGTTCTCCGCGACCTAGAGGTCGGCTACGGCGTCTTCATCGTCAACGCTTGTGCGGGAGCGTAATCCCCGCTATTCGGTCTACGAGGGTATGTATTCCGAGCTCCGCCGTACTACTATATCTGCATAGTGTAGATCTTGGCTAGTTTAAGGATATCGTTGGTAGGAAATTTTTTGTTTTCTGCACACGATCCCCTTCAGTGGTATCAGAGCCGATCTATCGTAGATATAGCTGTACGCTGTTAGAACCCGTGTTCTACACGGGGGCACCGTTCATGTTATTTGCTACCCTCTAGCGTGCACTTGTGATTCCAGCGGCATCGAGTTGATGAAGCGGCCCGGACCGACTTTACGCGTACGCTTACGCGAGACTGGTTCCACTACTGACATACGGCTTGTACCGTATCTGTGGCTGGCGGGTGCCTGTTTCTCTCTCTTTAGTTGGCTTTGCATTTTCAATGGAGGGCCCGAAAGGGATGCTTAAACATGCAATTATTGGATCGTTGTTGTGGTCATAAGGTTCGTAGGTATGAAGCGGTTCTATTTACGAAAGCCCCGAGCCACGTAAAATATGCAAAAGATAAAGTAGAAGCATCTAACTTTATTTTGCAGAGGCTATGTGATATGGTCAAGGTAGGTTTATTAAATTGTTTATAACCTGCGGGCGCCAAGAAGACCATGGCGCGATGGACTATATCACATTGCATTACATTTGATGTTTTGTGTGCATCTTATATTGTGTGATTGTGTGTATAGTATACATTAGTTACACGGCGGTAGATATATAAGATGATCCTTTCAAAATACCACTAGTGTTCTCCCTCCAACGCGCACCACCAAGAAAGTTCTACGTTATGAGGCAGGCCGTGATGATCGGGTGTCAGACATATCTTCGTTCACATACGGTGGGTGTAACCCATGTTGCACAAGCGTCAGCGTGGAGGTTTTTGGTGGCGAGCCTAGCATATTCAGAAATATGGCCTCGGAACAGGGAGACCGAAAGGTCGAGCACGAGTCACAAAATTGGTGTGGCGGACATTTGTCTACTCTTGAAATTGTGCCGCCGGCTCTGATGATGAGGGGTGGTGCAATGGATGGGGGTCGTGTAATCGCTTAAACGACCAGGAGGGATGTTCGTTTGAGTGGGAGTTCAGATAGTTATTTTCTAAAATACTAGAACTCAGAATATAATGAACAGAGTCTGTTTTGCAAACCTTTGTAGATATTAACCATTGTGATAGCATCTTTTCAAATTAGGCGCATTCCTACGATTGAGAAACTTAAAAGTTGGGTCCAAACTTCATAGTTTTATACTTTAGCTTGAGGATACTCCTTGTTTAAACCGTTAGCTCTTTGTGTTACAATACCCGCTAGGAGATAAACCCGGAGATTCCGCTAACAAAAGATAATTTTGATTATCGGATTTTGTGCGGATGATATCATCATAGTCCAGTGTATGTTATGATCTCTGCCATAAAGAACCAATGGTGGATACGAGTTTTTAGATCGCGAACATATGATATGGTCGCTAAACTCGGGGTACCCCAAACGTTGGGTTGATGAAGTTTATCAGTACGTTGACTGATTGTCTTCTCAACCAAGATGGAAGAGAATACACACATTGAGGGAGCACGTGGCGGTCATACTTAATGACATATGTTCATGATTAATGAACATTGAGACGCCTCGCTCAGCTCAATTACTGGATGACAGACATCGTTGCCAAGTGCAAATCCTCTGTCATAGACTATGTCTTGCAAGGGGAATCGTTCACCTTCATGGTTCTTGATTACGGTGGAAGTATCAAGAAGATGAAACAGATCGCCGGAAGTCATCAATGATGATGGTGTATATATGATATACATGTTATGAATGTTTTAGCTAAGCAAGTGCTCGCAGTAGTGACTAAGTCTTGAACTAGTCATGTTTTGTGAAAAACCAGGTTTACTGCTTGAGTAGCTTGAAAGGATGAGGCGACATTGCGTGTTGATAACGGCAGTCAAGTTGTTGTGACGGTCATAGACACTCTCCCTCTAGATCTACCATTTGAATAAATTCTTTATGATCGGGTGTTGGTATGATCGTTACGAGTGTGTCTCCTCTAGCGAGACACTTGTTCATACATGATAGTGACAAATTGGTGTCCTATGTTTATGAAGTAATGATCATATGCCGATTTGAATTTAGATGGTAGAAGCTCCCACATTCATAATATTAATGCCAAAGGATACAAACTTAATAAAGACACCACATATGTGTGGCACTACCGTTTAGTCATGTCAATGTTATATGCATTAGCTCCACACTGGATGGACCTACAAGTCCTAAGATTTGATCTTTTGACACTTGCAAAATAACTGTGACACCGTTTTCGGAAAACGGGCATATAACTTATTGATAGTCATACATGGAGATGTATGTGGTTCAATGAAGTAATTGACGGGTAGTGGAGATCCTTATTTCGTGAACTTCACTGAACGTTTTGAGTATAGCTTGTTGAGAATCATGCATATGGGTGTATGTGAATCAATGAAGTACTTTAACGTGTAGTGGAAGTCTTTATTTCATAGACTTCATGAATATTCCGAGTAGATATATGGATATCCACTCCGGGGAATGTTAGTCTGAATTTTTGATTCGATCAAACGAAGTTCAGAATGAAGTAGGAAATAAACTTAACAAGAAAATCAAATTCCCGCGATGCAAATCGAGGAATGAAGATTTGAGTTATAATGTTGGCACATCATTGGAAGACTTGTGAGAACAGTTCCACAAATTACGTCGCATGGAACACCATAGTGTTATGGTGTGTTAGAGCGTCGTAATCGCACCCTATCGGATAGTGTGTGGTAAATAAATTTCTTACCGAATTATTGTGATCATTAGAGTCATATGGTAGAAACGTAAACACTCACGTTAGCAAATAGTTAAACCATTTGAATCCATGGAGACAATACCATATGAGTAATGGTGTGGCTTTTAGCCTGGATTGTCGTTTCAGCAATTTAGTGTTTCGATGTAATCGAACCTAAAATGGATTGATCTTTGTAGTATACCCTACCTAAAGAGTTAGTTGGGTACATGTCTCACGACATAGGCAAAATCCTTGCCGGGATATACCTTGCGAAAGAAATAGTTTCTTGTCCGAGGGTATAAGTGAGAAAGAAAGTAGAGCAAGACGAAGTTGGTGAACTTACTCTCCAGACATCAGAGTGGCGCAATCGAAAGTGTTTTCGGTGTCAGGCTCCACAGCTTGAAAAAGCTGATGATTCAAGATCATGATGTTCTGAGCTCATACTAAGAGCGTAGGCATACGAGGTTGTGTTCCACACTGTGTGTTACGACAATCTTGTTATGGAGGTCATATTAATGGAATATGATAGACCTACGAACTACGAATAAGAGATGGTGAACCTAAGTCCGAGAAATGGCTATGAGTCATTTATGATCCGAAATAAAATCCATATACGATTACCAGGTAATGACTTGGGAGATCTTCTTGATGACATCTAGGATGTTGATAGTATATGGAGTTTTATGAGAGAGTAGATATTGAGCAGATTCGATTTGTCGTGAAACAGTTCCGACAGACCACATGAGAGTTTGTCTCAAGTGGCGAAGCCTAAATCTATTCTGGGTCGTTTAGCAATTACTATAATTTCGAATGAGAAATTGATAGATGGATGAGAAAACCATGGTTCTTAATAGTGTCATTAAGAATGGTATGTAATCCTGAGGATGCTAAACATGTATGCAAACTTCGGTTGTCCATTCATGGGCAGAAGCAAGCATATCGGAGCTGGAATCTTCACTTTGATAATGTGATCAAAGGATTTTGGAGTTGTCCAAAATAGTTGAAGAACCCTACATTTGCTAAGAAGTGAGTGGGAGCAAAGTAGCTTTCCTTGATCTTATATGCGGAAGGCATATTTGAGTGGGAGCTAAGTAGCTTTTCCTTGATCTTATATGCGGAAGGCATATTGAGTGGGAGCTAGGTGTCATTTGTGATTCTGTATGTAACGACATATTGAATGACACAGATCCTCTAGTAGAGTGTAAAGGATTATTTAAGTGATTAAATTTTCTGTGAAATGAAGTTAGGAGTATTAGGCATCCGATTTATAATTGTATAGATTAGAAGGGGCTTAATAACATTAAGTCGGAGTATTTCCTAAGTCAGGATTCTGAAGTGTTTCAGAAAAGGACAAGCGAAGAAAGAGGTTCTTGCTTGTATGACTAGGTAAAAGATTAAGTTAATCTTGGCTTTTTCAGTGATAGAAAATGATGTTCGACATTCTCTATGCATCACACATAGAGTCTATCAGGCTGAAAGCTCGACTTAGTGTGACCCGAGTTCTTGGTTCAAGAACAGGTTCTAGAGTGATCCTTGTGTGGATCAATGAACAAACGTTAAGTTTATTCTTCAGTGTCTATGAGAACTGAAGATAGGTTTTCTAGTAACGGGTAAGAGTGGAATGGCAACTTGCCGTAAAGAAGTTACGATGATGCAAGTTATTACACTGACCCATACGACTAGAAATCTCATATAGGAGATGTCCTTTATTTTGAAGATAGACATGGTTAGTTTGCGAAGTCGCATATGAATGCACTGTCGCACAATCTACATAGGTATAGAAATATATCGCGACTTTAGAAGTAGCAAGTGTGATTGGACTGAGCAGTTTTCCGAGAAATATATCGCGACTTTAAGGCGCATGCTACGCGAATGCTTGAGTCTCACTCCATCCACTGGGATATATTTCACCGTCATCGTAAGATACGGGTTGATGTCAAACTAGGTGACATAGAAGTGTTGCAAAGCACATATAGGTCTCAATGTGTGAGGTTTATTGACTGTATTCCTCTTCCACGAGGCGAGCAGGCACCAAGATGCTATGGGTGTTGAGCTTTTACCAGGTTGTAAACTAGATTAAGTGTTACTCTAGTGCAAGTGGGAGACTGAAGGGAATATGCCCTAGAGGCACTTAATAAACATAGTTTATTGGCAATATCCCAATCGTTCATTATATGTTTTATACCATGCTATAACTGTATTAAGCGGAAACATTAATACAGGTGTGGTAGATAAACAACCAGGTCCCTAGTAGCCTCTACTAAGACTAGTTTCGTTGCGCGATTGATGATCGAGGTTTTCCGATCATAGGGCATAGCGCCGGTCGGCAATGGAAGTCATATCGTTAGGAGTAACGATGTGATGGACGTACCCAGTATTTATAGGACATAGTCATTACGCCTTAAGACCGTGAGACCAACTCTTATTATTATTCCTGGAAGATACTTTGATCGCACCAAACGTCGTATCTTATTTAGTATGACAATAACGGTGATACTTTTGGGTATCGGAAAGGAGTAGTTCAGACGAGGGGTCAACAGCGGGATTTGTCAGTCCGCATAGCCGGATAGATACTCTAGGGCCCACTCGGTGAGATTATGTCAAATGAGTTTGCAAACATGTGACTAGGTCACCAACTGACATAATATCATAGACGAGTAGAATATAGCGATGTCGGTAACGAGATCATGCTAGGTATGGAGATATCTGAGAATGATGCTCGGACACGCTAAGTATCGCCATGAGAAAGGGTTTAAGACTATACGTCCAGGTTTGATAGATGAAAGTCATTCGTTATATCTCAGGGGTTAATTCATGGGGTCCAGGCCTACGAGTTAGTCGTTGATCATTGAGGAGTCTTGATCATACCTGATATTATATCGAACCGCTAGGGTAACACACTTAAGGGGTTTTGACAAGACAACCGGAAAGGAAAGAGATCACCGGGAGCGTCCCGGGAGGGGTCCGATGGAGATCGGGCAGCGACGAAAGAGTTTTCGGAGCTAGGAAAAATTATATATATTATGTTTGATATTAATTAGTGTAATTAATATGCAAATATGATTTTATATATTTATTTTCGGATTTATTTAGTCTGATTTCCCTAAATGGGCCTTCTGGTCGAAAGAAGGCCCATGGGGGGGAAAACCCTCAAGGGAATTTTGTGGGGGAGGCTTGGCCGGCCTAGGTGGGCCAAATGGGGCCCACCTAGGGCCGGCGCACCTGGTTTGGCCGAACCAGGCAATGGGGGATAGTCCCACATTGCCTGGCTGGCAAGGTTGGCTCCCCCTGGGAGCCTATATAAGAAGGGGCACCCCTGGCCTTTTAATTCACCAATTAATTCCCAATTTCTCTCTCGATCTCGTGGGTCCCTTGTTGGATCCGCGCCGAGTAGAGGAGGGGGATCTCTTCCACCATAGCCCGCTGCCGCGCTGCTGGTGTTCCGGTCCAAGTCTTCCGCTGCTCGTCCTGGACTGGAGCTTCGGAGGCCGTCGTCTCCACCGTATGTGTGCGACTTCCTGCGAGGTGCTGCGCTAGCGGTACTCGGAGGCCTACTTCCTCCACCCGACCTCGGGGTCATCTTCGTCGTCTCCGTCGCGCCGAGTTCTCCGCGACCTAGAGGTCGGCTACGGCGTCTTCATCGTCAACGCTTGTGCGGGAGCGTAATCCTCTCTATTCGGTCTACGAGGGTATGTATTCCGATCTCCGCCGTACTACTATATCTGCATAGTGTAGATCTTGGCTAGTTTAAGGATATCGTTGGTAGGAAATTTTTTGTTTTCTGCACACGATCCCCTTCAGTAACTTCCCTTTCTTCTCCTGGCTGGAGCCATCTTTCACTTTGTGACAGATCATACTGCCCTGATCGATATTGGCTTGTTGGTTGTGCTTGCTGGTAATAAAACAAGCCATGTTTACACATGTTATTAGGGACCACGGGATAGTTGTATTCACTTTGCGAATGTTTTATGGAATTTTGCACTGAAGCTTAGTCTTTGTAATTTGTAGTGTAAGTGTACCCATTCCAGTGAGTGGCAGCAACTTTGGATGCCGGTAAATGTTTGCCCATGAAGATGTTGATTGAAGTTCCATTCTTCATGCAAAGTCGGAAGCTCAGATTGAGAATTGGTCTTCCATGGTTCTTGGAGAAAACACGGTAAGAATTGCTTTTCAGTTACTTTACTTGTATTGATAAACATGGTTCATATCTCTAGTGAAGTAATGTAATATAGACATGTACCATACAATTCACCTTCAAAACGCTTGTATAGTGATTCATTACATGAAGAAATTGTAAAGCTGGAGTTAAGTCACAAGTAATTCGTGTCCAATAAATGTTGCTTGAAGGTACAAGCGTACAAATAATGTACCAAAACAAGAGAACATGATAAACTGAAGATCATTCATGTCGAAATGCCCTAGAACTGTCGCCCAAATAAACTTCATAACGACTTGTATGGGCTCTTCGTCAGTTTTGATTCTTTGCGTATGCGTTTCGAGGGATTCTCGGTGTCAAATTCTTGTTTGATTGTGACTGTTGGCACGGTAGTGGTTGTTTTTTTTCGGACGTCCACGTTTCCGCTTTACTTTAAATGGTGAAACAGTAGGTTCTTTGGGTTCATCGATTTCGACGATGTCGTCGTCTTGTGGTGGACCATTCTGTTTCTCCGCAAATCTGGCTTCATGCTCCTCCTTCTGTACAGTAGAAAGAAGTGTGTTACTTGCTGTCGTAAAAAGGTAGGAAGTATTGACATTACACGTCGGTTCTATAGTACTAACCGTTATAGGATTTATGTAGGATTCTCTTCGAACCTCGTTGCTATCAGAACGCAGCAGCCTTGAACATACTTTGATGCTAAAAATATTTATTTGTGCCTATATTTGACAACGACACATATGTTAGCATAGCGTCGAACGCATAGAGAAGTCATGGATGCAAAATGGAAGTTAACTCACCTGTGTGAAATGCTCGGTCATCTTATACCCATCCCATGACAACATGTACTTCAATGTGTACGCCCCGCAAGAACGGCACAAATGGCAGATTATACTTATTGGTCCTGTAAGTGCTATCAAAAACAACATCACCGAAAGCCTCGTAGTCCAGCCGGGATTGACTATCGGACCAGAACAATCCCTCAAGATGGCCATCTTTATCTACCAAGTACCTGAAGAAAAAATCTGAATCTTTCTCCTGCCGTGCCATCATGTGACTGATCACCGTTTTAGCATCACCGTCAGCGACTGCTACCTGCTTGTACTGATGGCAGAAATTATAAATGTCCCTCGTCGTGCATCCGGCTTTACCAAATCCACCAGATTTCATGCGCAACACATCCATGATTTTGTGTTTGCGGATCCCACAATTTTCCATCTCGACAATGTCGGCTTTCTGCTCGTCGCTGATCCTTCTGTGTGACCGCAACAAACATGCAAGATCAGGTGGGGCCAAGGGATGGGTGTGTTCATCGATGAAATCCTTCACAAACCACCGCTCGCTTTTCTCAGCTTTAGCAATCACCAATTTGGCTTTACACCCAACACGACTGATATTACGTGGCCTCCTCTTCCTATCTTCTATTTTCCTCTTCATGTGCTTCTCTTCACGACAACCTTCACGACTGCAGACAAGTTTTCTCAGAACTATCTCCACATTGGCTGCATCCCACTCAACATACCCTTTCCGCACACTAAAACCTTTCTCAAGAGCATAGCTATTATAGAACCGAAAAGCTTCCTCCTCGCTAGCAAACATCCTGCTGACAATGCCATGATACTCATCCAAAGACTCATCACCTGCATCCGCCATGACTTCCTGCATATCACATACAAATCAAAAATTAAAATTGTTATCAAAAGGGGTCTATGACATTTACATACAATATCCTCCAACTAAAAATATAATGCTAACTGTACAAATCGACACAGAACCGAGCATGGTATTTGGTTTCATTCCGTACAATTCAGAAATGTAGCACTATTCTCATACACATACATACTAGATTGAAAAAAAGGAGTTAACAAGCATTACCCAAAAGTCCCAAATATCGTTTTACTGTCTAAAGATCACTAATTATTTTTAACCTATAGATCATTTTGGCACTTCCTTCGCTTCTCCATCACTTAGGTTCTTTGTTACCAGTTAGCACAGAACATTTAATTTTTTCCCATGAAGTAACATCAAATCTTAACTAGCAAAAATTTCCAGTTACAGTTATGCAACGTTGTTGACTAGATTTTCACCTGCAGGTCATGTTGAACCCATGTCCTATTCACTACATCTGTTGTCTAATTCCAAATGTCAATGATATGAGCAAAGTAGCTACCCAATCCATCCACCAAACAAATTACCAGCTCTGTACTTTCTTGAAGACAAAAACAATACTGAAGACGTCGGCACCGCCGCGTGCCATCACACCCTACTGACTCCACTCCGGCGAGGAGCTAGATCGAGAGAGAGCAAGAGCTAGTAATGGCATAACCTGGACGTCCTGCGCTTTGAAGTCGAAGTGCTCGACGATGAGGAACCTGAACCTGGAGGAGTAGAGGTTGGTCCCGGACCTGATCACGCGACCGGCCGGGAAGCCATGGCCGAGCTTCCAAGCGACGTAGGTGAGCACGTCAACGGGGTTGGAGACGACGAGCAGCAGCGCGTCGGGGGAGAGCTCGGCGGCGGGCGGCAGAGCAGCAGCGCGTCGGGGGAGAGCTCGGCGACGGGCGGCAGAGCAGCAGCACGTCGGGGGAGAGCTCGGCGACGGGCGGCAGAGCAGCAGCGCGTCGGGGGAGAGCTCGGCGACGGGCGGCAGAGCAGCAGCGCGTCGGGGGAGAGCTCGGCGACGGGCGGCAGAGCAGCAGCGCGTCGGGGGAGAGCTCGGCGACGGGCGGCACGATCTTGCGGTACAGGGCCACGTTTCTGCGCGGATGTGGTGAGCGCAAGGAGGCACGGCGGCGTCGGCGGCGTCGGCGGCGGCTGCGGGGTCGGCGGCGGCTGCCCCAAGCGGGGTCGGCGGCGGCAAACCTAGGCGGCGGCGGCGGCAGCGCAGTTGGGTGCGAGATGGATCGCGTGAGATGGATGGACAGAAAAGTACCGGTGGAGTTCTATCAGGATTTAATCAACGGTTTATAAAAATCACTACATAATCAATGGTTAAGATAAATAGAAGTCGACGGTACCAACGGTACCACCCGGTACCGTGCCAATCACCCTAAAACAGCTCTAAGGAAAATATCCTTCATTACTACATAATTCAAGTTTTCTCGCAAAAGAATAACACGTGTAAACTTGGGAGAAAACAATAATGACATTATATAAGTAGTAATATAGTTATGTGTACACTCATCCGTGTATATGTTCGTAGTTCGTATCCGGCCGGAAGTGCGAATTGAAGTATTTTTGGGCATATTCACGTTTAACTATTTGTCTCTTTGACCCTATATAACGTGAACACTTTTTGTTTTTTGCCGATACGGACTCTCTTTATATTGCTGAAAGACATGGACACGTATGGACTCTTTTTTTTTCGTTTGTCATGAAACACGATCTATATAACGTGTTTTTTTTCTTTCTTGGACTCTTTTTTTGAATTAAAAGAGGCAAAAGCTTTGCCTTTTATATTGATATAGGAGGAGCAAACATGTGAGGACTAGGCCCGAAAAAAAGGAAAAAGTCACAACATGCTAATTAATAGGTAATCTTTCCTAGATGTTTATCTCCTGCGAGGATCCAGCTGTTCGCTTCGTCTTTAATCTTTTGGAAGAGGACGACGGCATCATCGCCTTGTTGTTGAAAACTCTGGCATTCCGCTCCTTCCAAATCTCCCAGGTGATCAAAACAATTGCGGATTTGAGTCCTTTTGGGTGAGCAGTCGGTGTCTTGGCGATGGCCTTCCAATATTCCAGGACAGTTGGGTGACCCGCGCCCATGTCCTGAACCAATGCTGGGCAGGATAGCCACGAGGCAGCAGCCTGCCAGACGCGACGGGAGAAGCGACATTCAAACAGGATGTGCCTAGTGGTATTTGCAAAGCTGGCAGAGGGGGTTGTGCGGCCAGAATAGCCAATCGGTCACAGGTCCAAAGCCGGTTCTGCACAGCAAGCCAGGAGAAAAACTTGCATTTCGGTGGCGCCCACGTCTTCCACACAATTTTCTCGAATGAGCAGGGAGTGGATCCGATGAATTGAGCCTTGTATGCAGAGCTAGCCGAGTACTTTCCGCTGGTAGAGATAGTCCAGGTGATGGTGTCCGCATTCTGTGGGGTAAGCGTGACATCCTGGAGACGTTCCTAGAGGTGGACAAATTGTGAGATGTGCTCGAGGGTGAAGTCCAGGACCGAGATGTCCGCAACCCAATTGAGGTCAGTCAGGGCATTGCTAACGCTTCTATTCTTTTTCTTGGAGGCCTAAAAGATTTTTGGAGCTAGGGACTTGGGGGTGTCACCATCGATCCATGGTGAGGTCCAGAATCTTGCTGTCAGCCCATCGCCGATGGTAACCTTTGTAGCGGCATTGAACAACTCCATGTCAGCTTCATCATTGGGAGTTTCTAGGCCGACCCATGCCTTGTCGGGGGCAGTCCACTCGAACCAAAGCCATCTGAGCCTTAATGCACGGGCAAACTTGTCCAGATCAAGGATCCCCAAGCCCCCCAGATCCTTGGGGCGGCAGACCTTTGTCCAAGCGACCTTGCATTTTCCGCCTGTAACCTTGTCGCTGGCAGCCCAAAGCCAGCCCCTCCTAATTTTGTCAAACGCCTTTAGGATGGCCTTGTCCACCTTTAACGCAGTGAGTAGGAAGATCGGTAAAGCGGTGAGGACCGACTTGACCAGTGCATCGCACCCAGAACGGTTGAGGAACTTAGCCTTCCATGGGTTCAACCTTGATGCCACTTTGTCAATGTAGTGTTGTAGATCAACCCTTCGAAGTCTGCCCAACGATAACGGGAGTCCCAGGTACTTCACTGGGAACTGAGCTAAAGTCGCAGGGAAATTTTGCAGGATAGCTTCCATGTCAATGTCGGCGCAGCGGATGGGTGCAACCGAGCTCTTCTCAATGTTGGTCATCAACCCAGTGACCTCACCAAAATTCTGCAGGAGCCCTGCGAGGTTGTTGACGTCGTGTGCGTCGGGCCTCAGGAAAATAACCGCGTCATCCGCATAAAGAGCGATGCGCGACTTGATGAAGTGTCCTGGTAGAGGTTGTAGTAGCCCGGATTCTGTGGCGAGCTCGAGGATTCTGGGTAGAGTGTCGATTGCCAGGTCAAACAGCAGTGGCGATAGAGGGTCTCCTTGGCGTAGTCCCCGTCCATGATTGATCTCCTTTCCGGGGATGCCATTTAATAGCACCCTGGAGGTGGCAGTGGAGAAGATGATGGATGCCCAAGCCCGCCATCGTGGAGGAAAACCTCGTCGCTGCATGAGGGCCAGCAAATAGTCCCAACGAACGGAGTCGAAAGCCTTTGCGATGTCAAGCTTGATCAGCAGTGTCGGAGTGCGGTTGCGGTGCAAACGTCTAGCCACATTTCGCACATACATGTAGTTGTCGTGGATACTGCGAGTCTTGATGAAAGCGCTCTGGCTGCTGGAGATTATGTCATTCATCTTTGGCCGCAGTCTTGTGGCCATTGCCTTGGCTATGATCTTTGGCACCACGTGGATGTGGCTGATGGGGCGGTAATCCTTGATGCAGTCGGCGCCCTCTTTTTTTGGCAGAAGCGCAATGTTGGCTGTGTTGATGACATCAAAATTGTTGACAGTGAGTTCAGAGAAATCATTGATCACGTTCATGAGGTCATGTTTGATTATCTGCCAACAGGAGCGGAAGAAGTTGGCTGTGTAACCATCCGGTCCTGGAGCTTTGTTAGTCGGCAGGTCTATAACGGCGCTTTTTATTTCTTCCTCCGAGAAAGGTAGTCCTAGGTCATCCAGGTCCTCAATAGCCGGGTCAATCGCATTCCAATTGAAGTCGAGGGGGCGGGTGGCCGGTGCCCCCAGCGTTGCTGAAAAGTGGTCATGAATGAGTTGTGCTTTCTCGGCATGCTGGACCACCCAACCGTGGTTACGCTTCAGTCTTTGGATGACATTTTTGCGACGACGAGAATTTACCCGCAGGTGGAAGAATTTCGTGTTGGCGTCCCCTTCACGGAGGAAGTTAATTCTGGAGGCTTGTCGCTTGCGGGTACGCTCGAGAACAGCCAAACCCATGACACGTCGCTTGAGGGCAGCCCTGAGATCGTATGGACTCTTTTTTCACACGTCTAATTATTTGGACTTGGCTGGGTCAACTTCAAACGTGTTATATATGTTGTTACATGTCAAACATGTGTTACGTAAAGATACGTGATACGTCAAGTTCTTTTGTTAAATCCAAGCCATCAATTATATATCTAATGGTCTAAATAATCTTAATGATGTGGATGAAGCGTGGTGACTCGAAATTAAAAGCTCCGTATTGTGCTTTTAGTATATAATAAATAGATGGAGCTACAAGTCTGAGACCCGCTGTACAGAAATCCATGGTTCTCAAAGCATCGATCTCTTGAGAAATATTGTTGGTATGCAAACTTCCACGAAACAGGATTTCGCTCCGCTTTATAAATAAAGCCAAACCGTTTGAGGCCGCTGCTGGGCCAGACAGCACAACGTCCAAGAACCGGCCGAACGATACAAAGTAGTGAGGTAGCCATCTTACAAAGAAGATTTTAAGAAAACCGAGATACAGAAGTCACAGCGAACCACAACTACGCAGCCGGACAAGCACACCAGCTCCACGCTACGCCCTAACTCCCCTAAGCTCCACGACCACGCCCCCAAGAGGGTAACGGCGCAAAGCGTCGCCGCCGCCGAGCCCTAAAGGATTTGGGTTTTCACCCGGAACCCTGACACAAGGGAGATCACCTAGACGGCGTCCTCAAGAGGAGAGCGGCACCCGCGGGCGTCGCCGTCGTCAGTGCCAAAGCACAGGGCTTTCGCCCGATCACTCCCCCGTGACACACAGAGGGTCGCAGGACATAAGCATAAGGCACTCCAGATCCAGGCACCGCCGGAACGCGCCCGAGCCACCCACCGCTGCCCCCTTTGCTGTCCACACAGCCAAACGAAGCAGCCACCAAAATCACCATGGTGCTCGCCGGAGAGCCGCCCATGTGACCCGCCACCCAGGGCCGCCGCCCCGGCATCCGCACACTCCACCCTAGGACAGGGGAAAACACACCGTAGGAGCAATGGATCTGAGAAGAAAACCTAGAGCGCGTTAGCCCACTGGAGGGACCTCCCTCCACCAGAGCCGACCGGACACGGTAGCTGGATCAGCTCAGACCCGCCTGGCCCGTACCAATCCCACCGCCATGCTGTAGCTCGTAGGCCGTCGCCGCCGCAGAGTCTCCACCACGCCACCACTACTCGCCACGTGAGCACGCTACTGGCCGCGGAGAGAAGCACGCCAGACCCGGATCGATGAAGAGGCTACGAGGGGAGGACGCCCGAAGGGTCGCGGTCCCAGCCGTAGCCACACACCATCCACCACCACCGGCCAAAGGTAGCAGCGTTGCACCACGCAGGCCACCACCCCGGCGTCCCCGAGCTCGAACCCGTTGAGCAGAAGACCACACGAGACCATTAACGGGCATGGTGGGTCGGTGCCCGGCTGCTGGTGGTTAGCGGGGTGCAGTTGATAGGTGGAGACGGCACCTCCGTACCACCCTCGGTCGCACCCCAAGAACGGTGACCGGCAGACCCAAGAGGTACCCCTCCACCACCGGAGTGGTTGCCGACCAGATGCAGAACTCGTAGCCCTAGGTCCAGATCGAGCCCACCTGGCCCAGATCGGGCCCGGGGCTCCAAGCCCGCACTGCAGCATACAGCCGCCGTCGCCGCCGTCCACCTGCGCGCCGAGACCTCCCCCACTGCTCGCCGCCGGCCCTCAGGTCCACCGCCGCCAGGCCGCGCCCGCTGGAGCCCACCGGCGACCACAAGGCAGGGCCCCGTCGCCGCCGCGTTCTCCGCCTGTCGGCCCCCGCAGCCTCCACGCTGTCGCGCCGTCGCCGGCCAACACCGCCGCCGTGCCCCGCGTCCAGCACCGCGCCCCCAGCAACCGCCGCAGCCCGCGCCGTCCAGCACACCGCCGAGTTGGTATGCAAACTCGGCGACGATTCACGGCAAATTGCAGATTCAGATATTCTTACAAGTTGAGCTCCCGCATCTGCCGCCCGCTGCACCCCACAGCGCCCAGTTCCACAAGCTACCTTGTTGTGGAACATATATATGTTAAAATTAGCATATAGTTCCCATTTGTTCCACTTGATTTCTTATTTCCTAACTCATGAAGTCTGTGAGTCGCCCGCACAGCCATTAAGGTACGTTTTTTCCGGGTTTTTTCTTCGTTTTCTTTTCGTTTGTTGGCCATGTCCACTGGCATGTTTTCTTTTCCGAAGTTTGATAGCTCAGCGCACTGTGTTGCTACGCGTGCGTGAATGATCCTTGACTTCCACGGAATAATGGATGTATATATATGCACTTGTGACTTCCAGGGATTCGATTCCGCACCACTACTCTCTCTACATTCACTGCACACACATCAAATTAGCTTCACAGCCACTAGCAAAGCATAATTACTGACCAGCATTTGACTAGTACCTTAATGCGCATGCAGCATCTTCCCTGCATTGCTCATCATCCACGACAGGTCTATATATTCACAAAGCTGGAAATAAGATGCAGTGTGTGTGTGCTTTAGCTAGTGTGTCTGGCTTTCTTATACACACCGACACCGTGTCTCTCGGGTCCGTCGTGTGGCCGGCGGCAAGGTGATCGTTGCACTTGTGGCTTAGAGAAGCATGAGATTCTGCGGAAAACCCATATAAATTCACCACTACTCTTGCTACTTGTTCAGTGCACCATAGGTAAACAGCCCAGCAGCTCGATCAATGGCCTCCTCATCCATGTCTGCCCCTATTCCCATCTTCCTTCTAGTTCTACTCTCGGTCGTCCCGTTTTCCTGTCCCAGTGCTGCAACAAACGGCAGTGATACTGACCTCGCCGCCCTGCTGGCTTTCAAAGCCCAGCTCGTCGACCCTCAGGGCATCCTTGCCACCAACTGGACCGCCGGCACGTCTTTCTGCCACTGGATCGGCGTCTCGTGCAGCCGGCGTAGGCAACGTGTCACCGCTTTATCATTGCCGGGTACACCTCTCGTTGGACAAGTGGCACCTCATGTCGGTAACCTCTCTTTTCTTGTTGTCCTCAATCTCACCTACACCAATCTTACGGGTTCCATTCCAGCAGAACTTGGTAGGCTATATCGTCTTAGACACCTCCGTCTTAGAGGAAACAGCCTTTCAAAAACCATACCTGCTGCCATAGGAAACCTCACAAGGCTCGAGTACTTCAGTGTAACTGAGAACCAACTCTCAGGCCAAATCCCTCTTGAGATGTTGTCGAATATGCACAACCTTAGGGTATTTAGTTTGGCCGTAAATAAATTTAGTGGCCAAATACCACCCTATATGTTTAACAACACATCTTTCCTGACGGCCATCGATTTTGGAAATAACAGCCTGTCGGGTCCTATACCATACTCTGTTTCATCCCTATCCATGCTTGTGTTCTTCAGTGTAGAAATGAATTACCTTTCCGGCCTCGTGCCACAAGCCGTGTACAACAAGTCTTGGCTGCAAACCATGATACTCACTGGAAATGGTAACCTAACTGGAATGTTTTCGACCAATCAAACTTTCAATCTTCCTATGTTGCAAGCTATTTCACTCGATGATAATAATTTTTTCGGACGGTTTCCAGCAGGGTTTGCATCATGCCAGTACCTACAAGTAATTGATTTGGGTGGGAATTTATTCATGGATGTTGTACCAACATGGTTAACCAAATTGCCACACCTTGAACAGCTTTTCTTAGGTTACGCTAGTCTTATTGGCTCGATCCCAGCTGCTCTTGGCAATCTCACTAGTCTTACGGATATAGACCTCTCAAATGGCTACCTTGAAGGGGAGATTCCACCAGAATTAGGTCTTCTGCAGGAATTAACATATTTGTATCTTGGAGGTAATCAATTGACAGGCCATATTCCAACTTCTCTAGGCAACTTATCCAGGTTGTCTTTCCTATCTTCAGCACCTAATGAATTGGTTGGTACAATACCAACAACGATTGGGGAAAATGCAGCTTTGAACGTGCTGGATCTATCAGGAAATAATTTAGAGGGGGATCTAGACTTCTTGTCAGCTCTTTCCAAGTGTAGAAAACTCCAAATCCTTGGGCTAGCGTCTAATTCCTTTACAGGCATCCTTCCTAGCCATGTGGGAAACCTTAGTACACACTTAACAGCTTTCGCTGCAGATCACAATAAATTAATAGGTGGACTTCCTGCAGCAATTTCGAACCTAAGCAGCCTCACATTGATAAATCTTTCTAACAACCTATTCACCAAACCAATCCCAGAATCTGTCGCTATGTTAGAAAATATTGTAACTCTTGATCTCTCCTATAATGACATTTCAGGCCCCATCCAAACAAAAATGGGTATGCTGAAGTATTTAGAACGGTTGTCTCTCCAAGAAAACAAATTATCTAGCTCCATCCCAAGCAGCCTTGGCAATCTTAGTTCGCTAGAGAACATCAACTTGTCCAATAACCAATTGAGTTCAACGATACCCATGAGCTTATTCAACCTAGATAATATAATCAAACTAGACCTTTCTCGCAATTTTCTTGCCGGTGTGCTACCAGCTGATGTTTCCGGTCTAAGACAAACATATCAAATGGACATTTCTTCCAACTTTTTGACAGGAAGCATCCCAGGATCGCTCGGACAACTTAGTATGCTAACCAACCTAAATCTATCATATAACTCATTTGAAGGCTCAATTCCAGACCCACTCAGAAAACTCAAAAGCTTAACATCACTAGACCTCTCATCTAACAATCTCTCTGGTATCATTCCAATGTTTCTTGCAAACTTGACCTACTTGAGTATCTTGAACCTCTCATTCAATAGGCTAGAAGGACAAATACCTGAGGGAGGTGTTTTCTCAAACCTCACGCTGAAATCTTTAGTTGGGAATGCTGGGCTATGTGGCGCCCCACGGCTACAGTTTCCACCTTGCCTTGATATAACTCATTCAAGCAATAGACACTTGCTTCAGTTTTTACTCCCAACACTAACATTAGCTTTTGGTGCCACTGTCCTTTCTTTATACCTATGGTTGAAAAACAAACTTAAGACGGGAGATGCAATACCTTTGGTTGATCTAGCCGAGGTCATAGACCATGAAATAGTCTCCTATCACGAGCTTGTTCGCTCCACAAATAATTTCAGGGAAGATAACATACTGGGGTGTGGAAGTTTTGGAAAGGTCTTTAAGGGCAAACTAAGAAGTGGTTTGGTGGTCGCAGTAAAAGTTCTTGATATGCATATAGAGAAGGCCATCCAAAGTTTCGATGCCGAGTGTCGAGTGCTTCGTATGGCGCGACACCGCAACCTTATAAGGATACTTACCACCTGTTCCAACCCTGAATTCAGAGCCCTAGTGCTTCAATACATGTCAAATGGCAGCTTAGAGAACTTACTTCATAGGCCAGAGCGTCAAACAATGCGCTTGGGGTTCCTTGAGAGAGTGGGCATCATGCTCGACGTGTCGATGGCAATGAATTATCTACACCATGAGCACTGTGATCTAGTATTGCATTGCGACTTGAAGCCTAGCAACGTGTTGTTTGACGAGGAGATGACGGCGCATGTAGCAGACTTTGGCATTGCAAGGTTACTTCTCGATGCCAACTCCATGATAAGTGCTAGCATGCCGGGAACCGTTGGGTATATGGCACCAGGTATTGAATTAGCTAGCTCTTTTTTTTTTCTCAATCTACTATTGGTTAAACCATTGATAAGTTATGGCTCCCCTCAAAACATCCCGGTTAAGCAACAATGTTTTAAGTTTGTCTTATGTTTTACTGAGCAGAGTACGGATCGCTTGGGAAAGCATCACGGAAGAGCGATGTGTTCAGCTACGGAATCATGTTCCTTGAAGTTTTCACTGGAAAGAGACCCACAGACACTATGTTCAGCGCTCAAGTAACCCTTAGGCAGTGGGTTCATCAGGCATTTCCTTCGGAGCTTTTGAATGTGGTTGATGGCCAGCTACTACAAGGCTCCTCTCTTCCTAGCTGCATCTTGGAAGATGACTTTCTTTCTTCAGTATTAGAGATCGGTTTGATTTGTTCCAGTGACTCGCCTGACAAGAGAATGACGATGCACGACGTGGTCGTGAAGTTGAAGAAGGTCAAAGCTGAGTTCACCAAACGGACAGCAACGACATTGCCTGGCGCATCACACTGATTCATCTACCTTGGTTCTTGCTTCAATCTTAAACTGCAGCAATATATGTACGGATGTACCTGTTCTTTTGCTCCACTTGTAACAGCCACATGTCTTCTAGGGAGAGCACTGAACTAGGTCGCTTATACATTTGGCATGTATGTCTATTTGTTTATTGGATCATGCATGCTTTTTTTTCTCTTCGATGTTTGAAATAAGCACGGTTAGAGCATCAATACCGGCATAGGGCTATTGGACGAACCAGCAAATGTTCCTCAGACTCCGCCTTCTTAAATTTGGCAGTGCCCCCAATGCAGATAAACATTCACATGTTTCCCAACCAACAAGACTCATTTTCCTAAGAACAAGGAGGTTAGGACGAGATGTTAGACATGCCGAATATTACAACATTATTGTTGTAAAAAAACACGGTCTTTTTTTTGCGAAGGTGCTACCAAGTACCAAGCATATTGTGCAAATATGCAGCGCTCTACTTTTCCATCAAAGTATACCACATTTTATGGATGACTAGTGGAGTTGGCGCCCATGCATAAAAAAAATAGTTTGTATTTTCCTTTAAAATTTGAATTTAACTTTCTAATCAGTGGAGCATATTACGTGAGCATTTATTTAATTTAGTCTACAATTTGGTAAAATGAAGTTGGATTGTGTGTAAATTTGCATTGTATCGGAAATTCAAATTTGTTGCATTGTATTATTATTCTTTCATATTTTTCTCCGATGGTTGTATTTGGAAATATAAATTTTCTATAGTGGATATTTGTTGATCTTGTCTAAACTTACACCAAATTAAAACGTTAAAATGTCATTGGAGTGTCCAATAAGTGTTTTTTTTTGTGGTCAGCCTGATAATTTTTTCATATTTATTTGGTGATTATTTGTAAATATATTAATTTTCTAGAATTAATCTTTTGTTGTTCTTTGTCTAAATTTACACCAAATTAAAACTTTCAAATGTATTGCATTGTGGCAAAAGTAAGTAGGGTTTTTTCTTGCGGGCATTTTGGTATTTTTTTCATGTTTTTCTGTTTTGTAGTTTTAAAAATATTGAATTAACAAAGAATAACCGTTTTCTATTTTTTAAAGGGAAAGTGGGAGCAGACGCTGACAGCGGGGCCCACCTGCCAGCCGCACCGCTGACGTCAGCGGCGGGGAAACTGGCGGCGGCGCTGAGCCCCGGGCGGCGCAGGGGCGAGGTCACGCGGGCCTTCCACTGCTCGTACGTGAGGGAGGAGAAGGTGAGCCGTCCGGGCGGCGGGAGGGACCATATGGTCGCTGGAGGCGCCGGCGGCGCCGAAATCACGGCGGCGCAGCCGGAGAACGGCGACGGCGATTCTGGGCAATACCGGCCACCCCGGGACGCGTCCGGTGGCCAGGAGGTTGAGGTCAAGGCGACGCCGCACCCTGCGTTCTTCGATTTGAGGGAGGAACTCCGTAGCAGCGACGCGGCATGGAGACAGCGTGGAGAACCAGAGAACCAAAGAAGGCATATGTGCGCTTATTTGAACGAGTAACCCTGCATCTCGACTCTGTCATCCTCCTTGGAAGCTCCATCTCGATGTCGAACCACCGCCATCCAGCACCACACCAAAGCACCGGAATATCACTCGACAGATCAAGATCATCTTCATCCGCACCTGATCTTTTCTTCCCCAAGCTCCATGCCCGCAAGAGAGAAAAGCAGGGGCCAACTCAGACCACTCGATCCGTCGCCAAGCAGGCTTATTGAACGCGTGGTGTTCAGATCCGGATCTCCCCGCCGCCCACCTCGGACGCGGGCAAGGAAGAAGAACCTCACCTACTCTGGCACAGCCTGGCCGCACCGAAGAACCACTCCTACACGGCATCTCGCCATACGCCACATGGGACCAAGAATCTAGACCTACAAAACAGCCACCTACCAATATTATATGTGAGCGGTGGAGCTCTGTAAATAAACGCTGGCCGGTCAAACCATTGTTACTTTTTTGGCCAACATACCTGAACAGACGATGCAAGAAGCCTTGTTACTTTTTTGGGCAACATACCTGAACAGACGATGTAAGAAGCCTTGTTACTTTTTTGGGCAACATACCTGAACAGACGATGTAAGAAGGAGCAAGACTAGCGTTTGCGTAGGTCGCCCTATAAGGCTATAAGAAGAGTTTTCCAAATCTTGAGTGTTTGCTGGTTGATTCTATGGGCTAAAATATTTTTTGATGTTAGATTTATATGATGATTACTGTACTAAAATGCTGGTTGTAGTAAATTCAAAAAAATGCTGGTTGTAGTAAGAGCATCTCTAGTGGTTTGTGTAAATTTGGACGTGTATATCTTCATTTACATCTTTCTAATTTTTACACCTCCTATTTGCTAAACGTGTATATCAGAACATGTATATTTAGAACAACTATATTTATTTACAAAATCTATGAAAGCATCAACATTAGGTTCAGAACTTTGGTCACAAAAATAAGCATCAATATTCAGTATAAAATCCAGCTACAAATTATTCGTATTACCAACGGCAAAATTGACTACAAAAAAATAGCAGTAGCACTATACGTCTATGTTCTGAACAATGAGAGCAATACATATACACCACCACAGATCCAGTATTTCTTTTGACATCAGTACAACACCACCAATCCATTTTCTAGATTTTTTTCTGCTAATCCATCTTCCCCAATCGCCAGCCCGCGCCAACAAAATTATCCCAAACCAGCCCCGATCTTCCAATTCTCCTGAACGAAATCGAAGGCGAAGGCGGGAGGTCGAGCAGTTGCCACTTGGTTGTGTTGCCGGAGGTGGATGGGTCGTGTTTACTTCCACGACGGGTAGCAAGGTGGACTGACTTGGGAGAAACCGAGGTCACCGGCAAGGTCATGTCGTTGTGGGCACCAGGCAGGCGATGACTGACGACTGGGATCGAATTAATGGAGCCAACGGTGCACTTGTAAATGGAGTGCAGAAAAGGATCATATATACAAGATCCACAACACACGACCTTTGTTCACTGCGCACAGCCCAAAACCCAGGCGCGCCCAGCTCAATGCCTGCTCCTTCCATGTCTGCCCGTGTTCCCTTCTTCTTCCTACTTCTCCTACACCTGGCGGCCGTACTGACCTCTTCCTCCGGTCCGGCGAACAGCAACGGCAGCGACACCGACCTCGCCGCGCTGCTGGCTTTCAAGTCCCAGCTCGCCGACCCTCTCCGAATCCTTGCCGCCAACCGGACAACAAACACGTCTTTCTGCAACTGGGTCGGCGTCTCCTGCGGCGGTCGACGCAGGCCACGCGTCACCGTACTGTCATTACCGGGAACACCTCTCGATGGGTCTTTGGCGCCTCATCTCGGTAACCTCTCTTTCCTCTCCGTCCTCAACCTCACCCACACCAATCTCACCGGCTCCATTCCAACCCAACTTGCTAGGCTACGCCGCCTTAGATATCTCAGTCTCGAAGGGAACAGCCTATCAAATGCCATACCTATCTCCCTAGGAAATCTCACGGGGCTCGAGTTTCTTAGTCTAGGGTCGAACCTACTCTCAGGTCCCATCCCTCTTGGCATGCTCACGTCTATGCACAACCTTCGAAAATTTAATATCTCCAACAATGGTTTGAGTGGCCAAATGCCGGAGAAATTGTTCAACAGCACCCCTTCATTAACGTCCATCGATTTTAGAAACAACATGCTGTCAGGTCCTATACCACATGGCATCACATCCCTAACCATGCTTGAGTACTTAGACCTCCAGGTCAATCAACTCTCAGGCCCAGTGCCACAGGCCATCTACAACATGTCTAGGTTGCAAGTCATGGCACTCGCAAGAAACAGTAACCTAACTGGAGTGATTCCATCCAATCAAAGTTTCAACCTCCCAATGTTACAAGTCTTCCACCTGACAAGTAACAAATTTTACGGTCAGTTTCCATCAGGGCTTGCATCATGCCAATATCTACAAAAGATTGCTCTAGCTGACAACTCTTTTGTGGATGTCGTGCCAACATGGTTATTCACATTGTCACGCCTCAAATGGCTTTCCTTGGGTTCTAATGACCTTATTGGCTCGATCCCAGCTACTCTTAGCAATCTCACCGGTCTTAATTTCCTTGAACTCTCCCACGGCAGGCTCAAAGGGGAGATTCCACATGAAATTGGTCTTATGCAAGAACTCTCAGATCTACGTCTAGGGTTCAATCAACTGACGGGCACAATTCCATCTTCCCTTGGTAACTTATCCAGATTGTCTATCATATATTTTATATACAATGAACTATCGGGCCAAGTACCAATAACATTGGGGGAAAATGCAGATCTATACCACCTTGATCTAGGACATAACAATTTAGAGGGAAATCTAGAATAATAACATAAGCAGGGGGACTTCCGACAGTAATTTCAAACATAAGCAGCCTTAAAGGGATAGATCTTTCAAACAACCTATTCACCGAGCCAATCCCAGAATCCATAGCAATGTTGGAAAATCTTGTAATCCTTGATCTCTCAAATAATAACATCTTAGGACCTATCCCAACACAAATAGGTATGCTAATGAGTCTTCAACAATTATTTCTACAAGGAAACAAATTCTCAAGCTCTATACCAAGTAGTATTGGTAATCTTAGTTGGTTAGAAATTATTGACTTGTCCAATAACCATCTAAGTTCAACAATACCCCCAAGCCTTTTCCGCCTAGATAAACTTATTACACTAGATATTTCTCATAATTCCTTTGTTGGTGCACTGCCAGCTGATGTTTCGGGTCTAAGACAGATATATCATATGAATCTTTCTTCCAACTTCTTGACAGGAAACATCCCAGAATCATTTGGACAACTTAATATGCTAACTTACCTAAATCTATCTTATAACTCCTTCCAAGGCTCCATACCAACTACACTTGAAAACGTAAAAGGCTTGGAAGCATTAGACCTCGCCTTTAACAATCTCTCTGGCACCATCCCCATGTTCCTTGCTAACTTTACCCACTTGGCTACCTTGAACCTCTCGTTTAATAGGCTAGAAGGTCAAATACCCGAGGGAGGTGTTTTCTCAAACCTCACGTTGCAATCTCTGGTTGGAAACAACAGGCTATGTGGTGCTCCACGCCTACAATTTTTTCCATGCCTTGAAAGATCTCACAAAAGTAATAGATATGTGCTGCAATTTCTTCTTCCGACACTCACATTAGCTTTTGGCGCCACTATGATTTTCATATACCTCCGGTCCAAAAAGAAACTTGAGAAGGGAGGGGCCAAGGATTCTGCTGATCCAATTAATGTCCTACATCATCAGATAATACCGTTTCACGAAATCATTCGTGCCACCAATAATTTTAGTGAAGATAACATATTGGGATCCGGAAGCTTTGGTAAAGTATTCAAGGGACAATTAAGTAGTGGTTTAGTGGTCGCGATAAAAGTTCTTGACATGCAGCTGGAGCAAGCCATCGCAAGTTTTGATACAGAGTGTCGAGTGCTTCGTATGGCACGACACCGCAATCTGATAAGGATACTCAACACATGTTCCAACCTTGACTTTAGAGCATTAGTGCTCCAGTACATGTCAAATGGAAGCTTAGAGACACTCCTACACCGATATGAGAATACACAACATCTGGGGCTCCTCGAGAGACTAGGCATCATGCTCGACGTGTCAATGGCAATGGATTATCTACACCATGAACACTACGAGCTGGTATTGCATGGTGACTTGAAGCCTAGCAACGTGTTGTTTGATGAGGAGATGACGGCGCATGTGGCGGACTTTGGTATTGCAAGGTTGCTTCTAGATGACAACTCTATTGTATCTGCCAGCATGCCTGGAACAGTCGGGTACATGGCACCAGGTACTTACCTTGCTCATATTATCCTAGAAGTAACTTATGTCCCCACTAAACAACATGTTTATATGCTTAATTATTGTTTACGTTTTTCTTAAGCAGAGTACGGGTTGTTCGGAAAAGCATCGCGAAAGAGCGACGTGTTCAGCTACGGAATAATGCTCCTTGAAGTCTTTACGGGAAGAAGACCCACCGACGCCATGTTCGGCGCAGAACTAACCCTTAGGCAGTGGGTTCAACAGGCATTTCCTGCAGAGCTTATCCAGGTCGTCGATGGCCAGCTACTGCAAGGCTGCTCTTTTTCTAGCTGCAGCTTGGACGATGATCGTTTTCTCACGTCAGTTATCAAGCTAGGTTTGCTCTGTTCCAGCGAGTCACCTGACGAGAGGATGACAATGCATGATGTGGCTGTGGCGCTGAAGAAAGTCAAAGACGAGTACATCAAACGGACAGCGACGACATCATGTAGCACGTCACAATGATTGATCTCCTTTGTTGCTTGGTACCATCTCATCTATAACTATGCATGCTTGTATCAGTCCTGCACTAGCTGTATACCTCTGGAGTTGGCAGAGGCTTCATTGGATTGTGATATACATTTGCCATGTATCGCTATCTGGGAATGCCCAAATATGTTGGTATTGTTACATACAGCTTAGGTATACACAATGTCAAGTAGCTTAGATGTCAGTTCGAAATAAAGCATGTAAGCATAACTGGGAAGCAGAGCTCTGAAAATCTATACAGATGCAATGGCATGTCTCTTGCTCACATCGCTTGTCTTGCATACAGCTTAGGTACACAAAATGTCGAGCTCGGCTTCTCCTACCTTATTGCTCACTGTTTGCAAATTAGTTTAGAATGATACTATGGTCTACACAGGAGTAGACTGAGGGGTAGCCATATCTTTTCCAAGAACCGGGGTGTGCTTTTGCTGATGAATGGCAGAAGAATGGAAATGCTGGACACGGTCGAGATACAGGGGGGTCTGCATTTCTATGAGCCGAGATATCTGTGAAACAAGATGCATATGAAATAGCTTTGACACCACACTAGCAAGTAACATAGTGTGTGAGCAGTAGAAAGAAAGATACATGCTAAAAAAGCAGTGTCAGCAATTAGTAATTCTGAATTATCTCAAGCAAGTAGCGATGGATAGTATATAAAAAAGGTACTGTATTAGTTAATTTTTTTCTGGCATGACTATTATTTACTTACCGCTCTTCGGAATGCGAACATCTCTTCTTGACCAGACAGCATTGACACGAGGCCTTTAGTAGAGGGCCCTACACCAACATTGCCTTCTGCAGAAACATCCCTCCTTAGCTTTGTCCCTTCAGCTTCAGTTTCAAACTGGAAACTGCATGATATGACCTCCCGTGTGAATAAATGAATAATCATGTTTTATTCCATTAGAATTTAAATGTCTTTTATTAAAAATATTGAAGAATGACAGAAACATGATATACAACAAAGTTCAGCAAGCCGTTTTAATAAGGACAGGAGATTGTTAATAATTTTTTTATCATTTTGTACAAGACTGCCAAGTAGCAATGCCTTGTAGTTTACTGAGCACCGATTTCGAAAGTTTGATCCCTACAGACATGACAGAAGACCTAAATGATAGCTACAGTATCAACACCCAATATGAATCTACTGTCTGCACATTACCTCTGCAAACTCGCTAAAATTTATAGGATCAGGAAAATGTTACTTCCTCCGATCCATATTAGTGGGCACAACTTTGTCTAGATACACATGTATCTAGTCTAAATACTTAACTAGATGCATATGAATTTAGACAAAGCTATGCCCACTAATATGGATCGGAGGGAGTATTTGTATTCCACTAATGGTGTTAGAGCATCGTGTGTATAAATGTAATTGTTACCTCTCTAAATCAAAAAGAGCTCCTTCTTCAGTTCCTTGAAAAAGATCGTCAATAGATGAGACAGCTAAACATATAAGACGGCAGTGATGATTGTACAGCTCATCAATAAGGGTGATGAATCTTCTTGCCTAAATAGGATAATATTAGCAAAATATAACACTTCATTTGAAATGAAAGAATTAAGTTCTTAACAAAGTCAAGGATAAAAAAAGCAACAAAGAAACAATACCTTGTCACGGATTTTCATACTCATAGCTGGAAGGTCTGTTATGAAAACTGTATGGTAGTTCTTGGCTATTGCTATATAATCTGCAGCTCCAACCTAAGCATAGGAACGAGTAATATAAATTAATAGTCAGTCCCAAATTCATACACCTTAAAAGGACATATATCAATTTTTTCGCGCCTTGATCATGAATAGCTTTGTTTCCTTTTCCTTCTATTTAGATTCTAGACAAATGTAAATTTAGAGAGTGAGGTATTACTGGGCGGCCGCATAAATACTCAAAGTCAAACCTTGCCACACCGCTACAACTTTGAGGAATCTCAAGAGACCTGTAGATGTAACATTAAAGTTAATATAGTCCACAATCACTTATATTGGTATAGAGACAATTTTAAGATCACACCTTCCAAACATTACAGGAATTGTAACTGCACTAATGTTTCCTCCTGTCTGTTTAGTTATGTCATGCCACATAGCCTCATAAAAACTCCTCGTGTCAGATGTTGTAGGCCAAAAATAGTGAGTCTGCAGACGATTTTGCAAACAACTAGTTACATGAAACAATATCGGGCAATGCAAATGACAGCCGAGAATAAGGAAATATAAACAAGCAGAATAAATATCAATTTCCCAAAAAAAAAAGTAAACATGCAGTGTATTCAAATAAGGTTATACCTTACAGGTTATACCAGAGTTATAATAGGGATCAGAGAATTTAGCTTATAGGTATACTTGATTTAACACGCAGAGATATGTGCTTGAATCTCTGCACAACTACTCTTGATAATATAAATTTTCAGAGCATCACTAAAGATGGCACCATTAATTTATTAACATCAGGGTAGGACAGAGAATTAATATTTTCTTGCTTACGCACACTATCATCAATAGCTAGATGACAAACCCCATTTGGTGATGGGATTACGTCCATTTAATTACTGTGGCACATGGCCAAATATTTCAAGAGAATGACAGCTAGATGGTTTTATAAACTGAATTAAGATGTACAAATAAGGTGATCTAATCTCTTCAACTTGTCAATCTAGTCACTGAATTCTAGACAATCTACGCATCTGCCTATAAAAGATACCTTAGGAACTACTCCCTCAGTTTTTTTAATAAAAGATGTTTTAGGTGTTCCACGTATTGTCTAGATAATGATACACACTAAAATGGTGAACATAAACACTAAAATGTGTATAGATACATTCGTATACATATGACTGTCGATAAATGCTAAAACATCTTATATTTAAAAATAAAGGGAGTACTTATTTTTCAACATACTATCATCCTAGGATCAAGTATTAAAAAAATCCGATGTCACTAGTAAGATAACAAGTCAACCTGAGTTGAGCCATCTGTTGGAATAAGGCGGCGATAATCCGTTTCAGTTCCAGCAAGAATCTTATTACATGTCTCGTCCAATTTAGATAAGAACTCAAGGAAGATTTCTCGTTGCATCCCATCCTACAAAACCAACAGAAAAGAGTGAAAAGGTTAAAACAAATAAAGAGTTATTTTAACTTGAAGGTACCTATTTATCCATTCATGGTCCAATTTATGCTGTCATTTTTATGCTTTAATAATAGTCAAGAAATTTTGAACTAAGCTTTAGAAAGTGTGTGCCATTTCTTGTAGATGGATGTTGTTCAGAATAGTTAAATAGAAAGAAACTGAGGTTCAGATAAGTAGTCCATAGCCATTTGTTTTGTTATCCTATTTCAATGAATTTCAGAAGGCCACATTATAGTTTGCTGATACTGGATCTAGAACTAAGAAAAATAAAGATAAGTTAAAACTCCTCTGCAAATTTTCCATGTTGTCACTTTTCTTTTTCGCATCGTCACTTACAAGAGTGTGAAGTTGTTCCTGTTCCTGTTCGTAGGAACGAAGTTCTATCAAATGCAGTTGAAATAAACATTTCAGAAGGCTAGAATGTGTTTATGCCTTTCACTGTCATCATGTTCTTTTGGTGAAAAGTTAAGTGCTTACTCCCTCTGTTCCAATATATAAGCCTTTTTAGCTTTTTCTGGCACACCTGTTTTTTTTAATGAAAACGCAAAAAGACTTTGCGTTTCGTTTCATTGAATAGAAAGAGAGTTTTACAGCTGATTATGCCTCGAAGAGAGGTTTACAGGAAAGATTAAAAACAGGGGAAATCAATGAACATCCCAGGTGGTGGGGATGAGGTCGCGCAGCCCTGCTGCCCCAGCTTTGGCCCAAAGCCTTGCTTCCTCCTTGATCTTGGCGGTCAGGTCTGTGACCGATGGCCGTGCTCCATCGAAGACGCAGCCATTGCAGTGTCTCCAGATTAGCCAGGGGATGAGGAGCGTGGCGGTGGCTAGTCCCTTGCGCATTGGTTTAGGGACGAGGCATGCTGTTTGCTGGCTCCATTGGTGCAGGGAGGTGGTGGCGTCTGGTGGTTGGCAGGGGATGCGCATCCAGGCCAGGGCGTCGTGCCAAACCTGTCGCAAGAAGGGGCACGCGGTGAGCAGGAGCGCGATCGTTTCCTCCCCTTGGTCGCAAAGCAGGCAGCGCGGATGGTGCTGTAAGCCGTGGCGTCGAAGCCTCTCCGCAGTCCAACAGCGATCCTGATCGGCCAGCCAATGGAAGAATTTGACCTTGGTGGGCGCCCAACACTTCCAAATCAGCTTCCAGGTGTCGCTGTGGATGGAGCCTTGGAACTTGGCAGCGTAGCCTGACAGGGCGGAGTATTGGCCTGACGCAGACCAATTCCAGACCAGCTTGTCAGGGGCATTGGTCAGCGTCGTGTGCTCCAGCGCGGCCCAAAGTTGTAGGTATTGCACAATTTCGTGGACTCCAATGGTGCCGCTTATGTCTCGCGCCCAAGCGTGGCCCTGTAGCCCATCGGCGACGGTCCTGGACTTTCTGCGGCGCTATCTAGACATGTTTTAGTGTAAGATTCACATGCAACCTTGCACTAAAACATGTCTAGATACATGGAGGCAAGAAAAGGCTAAAACGGCTAATATTGTGGACCGAGGCAGTACTATATTACGCGAATAAAAATAATAATCACAAAAGTACTTACCTGATTCAGATCTTCAGGTGCTTTATTACTGGTAGCAACAAGTACAGTTCCTGTGCTTAACAGTCTGTTCAGAATACCAGACAGGGCGACAACAGCAAATACATCAATAGTCTGCACATATGCAGTTTATCAGCGCATTTAAAATCACTAGGCTACAGAATTTACTGAATCTACTGTGAAAAATAAATATTTAATAGTAACCGCAGGGTAATATGGTAGAAAGAGTAACATAGCAATAGACGTTGTAAAACTTTTTTACGTAGACGTTGTAAACGTTATTGGTTTTTCAAGAAGTGTGCACGTTACATTAAAGCACAAGACTGAAATTGGATGTAAAAGTTTATCATATGTATTAACGTCACAAAGAAGTTGAAGTTAGGATGATAAATTATGTGGGTATCTGTGTCCAATCTAATTTACCATCAGGCAGATTGACTATCACTGGCCCTTGTTTTTCTTCATGCTATGCAACATATGTACTGTCGACTGCAAGAACGATTGATGAGGTGACATAGATAAGAAAAAAATAGATCTGAGAGATTCTTCCTACAAGACTATCCATTATGTACTCACAACAATTGCTAAATGACAACAATAATCAGCTACGAATGATGCTAAGTGCGACAAAAGAAATGGCCGTTTTCTTTAAGAAGTCGGAAAGGGGGATTGCAGAAGTGTTAAATTCAGGTACCTGTATCTCATCAAAGCACAGAATGCTTGCACCACATTTATTTGCTTGTCTATCAACGAGGAACTTATCAGCAACAGCTAAAAGGATATGCTTTTGATGTTTATCTTGTTTGTATTTTTCTTCCCCAACCAGCCACTCCTTTATTTGGGAATCGAAAGGGAGGCCTGATATCCAACTAAACGTAGGTGAGTCAATAGACTTGTCATCATCACGTCTCTTCCACACATCATGCATATGATCATTTATTTCAAGCATAGCCTGCATGAAATGGAGTGATTAACCTTTATACAAATCCTAGACAACAGGATCCAAACGGAAACATGATAATCACCAAGTTGATTCACACACTTCTTGGCAAGCCACACATAGACTACAAGTTCTGCATGATTTACCTCGTGAAAGTGAAACCTTCTCCTGTGTTTGATGACACCTTTTGTAGCCCCATAGAACATGTCCATCAACATTGTCTTCCCTGTGTTCGATACAGTAGCAGTAATTAAATATTTCGTTTGGGGTCATTTCTGATGTCTTTTGAAAATAGTCACGAGTTAGTTATGATGATAATGATTATTTTTCAAAGTACTGTTAATCTCTTCATAGATATATGGGAGAAAACCAAACTACAAACCCCTAACTCTAAGCATGCAGGCCAGGTGAAGTTGTTGATTAGCTTACCACTTCCAACGTTCCCGTAAAGGTATAATCCTTTTGGAGCAACAGGAGCCACAGGTTTCTGGCCAACCAATGTATCTAATTTCTTCTCACGGTTCAAATATGAAACCCATCTTCCAACTCCAGCTTCTATACGTCCTCTTCTTTTCCTAGTTTAATCAGCAAAAGATAAGTCAAACAACGACATTCAATGTAGTGAAACAGAAACACATCACTTTTAAAGAAACTTCATAGGCTGCTGATCTTCCAGTAAGAATTTTTTTTTACTTGTCTAGTACTCCTCCGTATCAAAATGTAAGATGTTTTAATTCTTTTGGCACACATGTATCTAGACATGTTTTAGTGGAAGGCTCACATGAATCTTGCATTTAAACATGTCTAGATACATGTGGAGCAAAAAAAGCTAAACCATCCTACATTTTGATACGGAGGGAGTAACATTTATCTTGGAACATGTACAATAGCTTTGATATAATACTAACAGTTAAAAGCAGCAGAGTGTTATCTTCTATTTAGTTTGATTGTTCTTTAAAACATAAGAGAACATGTATTTGCGCTGCAAGATATCAGTTGGAAGAGGATTTAGAGCCATACGAACAGCTCCACTTCAAATTGAAAACACCAAACTCTTGACATCAAGTCCCAGGAAGGAGACCAAATATTACCGCGAAATCAACTTATCAAGAAACCCCCTCTTCTCGTCGATCCACACCCCATCGTGCTGCTTATCCTCGGCTTCTTCCACGAGGAGCCTCCGGCGCTCTCTCTCCCTGGAGCTGTCCCACATAGACAGCTTCGCCTGCACTTCGCACAAAGGCACTCACTCACTCACTCAGAGGTGACGCGATAATCAACCGGTGAGACGCGAAGCGATCGGCTGACTCACTCACATGGTAGTCCTCCATTTCCATCTCGTACCGCTCGAGCCGCCGGAGGAGGACGTCCAGCTCGGACGCCACGTTTTCCTGGTAGGCGTCGTGCCGGAGCCTCCCCTGGCTCACCAGGTCCCTGTAGAGCGTCAGAGGGCCACCTTCAGGTAGAACACAACAGTATCAGCAAGACAGAAAATATAATGGAGATCGATTGTGGTAGAAACAAAAAGGGTACAAGCATCGAATCTCAAATACTACGCAAAGTCACACGTATGTATGAATGTTTTTTGTGGAATTGGATGGGAATTTGTTCGTTCTGAACCTGAATGTTGGGGAGTGGTGGAATTGAGACGATGAAATGATCGGCGGAGGACTGAACTACGAACGTGCCACCGCAGAGGCGCAGAGCCCCTTCGGAGGATGCGGGAGGATGTACCTGGTTTCGGGCCGTGATCGGAGGCGCCCGCGGCGTCGTGGAGGCGACGGGGGAGGGGGAGCAGCGGGCGCGTGGGAGGCGCATCGCGGGCGATGGCGGCGAGCAGAGCGGCGGATCGGCCGGAAAGGCCGCAGCGCAGACGGAGTATCATCGCCGGCACGGAGAGCGGGAAGGTGGAGGACGGCGAGGTGGTGGTGGTGGTGGCTTAACTCCGAACCGCGGCCGTGTCGGGAGGCGACGCGGCCGCTCTGCTCACCGCACGCTGTGGGCTCGAGGTCCGGCCCCTTTCGCTGGGCCTACGCCTACCTACCACTGAGAGGCGATAAAGCCCACCCGGCCCTCTTGCTGTTTCTCCGGATCGATATGTACTATACCTGGATAGGCCCACTAATTAGGGTAATGTATTTGTTTTTAGAATTTTTGCCCTAACATTTTTCTTTCTTTGTAATAATTAACCATCCTAATTTCGTATTTAAAATGGGAATTTCTATTTCTCGGTCGATTTGGGTTTAACTAAACCTCGGTCACTTTCACACACTTGCATCTCAAGTGCAACTCCCATTTCAGCAGCCAAATCCAACGGTCAAAGAGTGGACTAAGATCTAACTAAATTTTAGTCAGATGTGCACATTTTTCTCAGTGCACACAGTTATGACTCATGTGCAACTCTCAGGCCAACAAATATCACGAAGAAAATTTAAGAGCTAAATATCAAAGGACTCGGAAATAGCAAAATTTGATATAAAATCAAGTTTTCAACTCCTATAACTTGTTTCCCTCATATGTCTTTGTTGGTGAGTGACGACGCCAGTGTTCCCCGATGTTAGAGTGGCACCAGATGAAAAGTTTTTTGGTCACCTCTTGTTGGCTAGCGTGTCTGATCGGGGGCACTTTTACCGTTACAATGTTGGATCGTGCTATTAAGCGCACCGTGCCTCAGATTAGCTTTCTGTGTGCACGAAAAGAATATGAAAACCAAGACTTGTATGCAGCAGCCACTTAGCTACTTTTTGATATTACAGATCACAAATTTTTTATTTCTCAAATCGTAAATCAAATGTCAAATCCACTTTCATGATTGACTTTGTCACAATCAGATCTTCAAAAGATCCCATCTTGGTATGTTTTGACAACTTGCCAAATATGATATTGTGAATTAAAAGTATCATGTAAGGAAAGAATCAAATGCAAACATAGGTAGGTAAAAGAAAAAATCAATCGAAGAACGCTATTTGTCGGCATAATTAAAAGAGCTATGCCTACTGCTTTACCGTCAGTATGGCTCGTCAGTATGGTTGTATACGTTGACGGCTAAACTAGCTCGACGACAAATTTGCTGAACAACCCGGTTTGACCTCTACACCGATGGCGCTGACAAAAAACCTTCGGTGCAGAAGGTGGCCGTTGGCGTCTCACCGTTTTCGTGTAGTGATGAAACTCGTCATCCCGGGCATAGAAGTCTATTTTTTGTTCCTCAAAAGATATAGCAAAGACACCATGTATTATAATGTTAATCTTCCACCACATGACTTCTATGCCCGAGTATATGCATCTTGTCTCACGGTTATCTCGGATAATAGAAATGCAGACCCCGATGTATCTCCCTTCCTCTGCACTTCATCAGCAACAGGGCGTCCATGTTCTTGCATAAGTTAGGACTGTCTCTCAGTCCGCCACTATAGTATCATTCTATTAGGGAAAACTAATTCAACAGAGTGAGCGATGAGGTAGGATAAGCTGATCGAGATCGAGATTGTGTGCACTTAAGGTAGGATAAGGAGTATGTAACACAAGCGATGTGAGCAAGACACATGCCGTTGCATCTACAGAAAACTTCACAGCTCTACTGCCCAATTATATTTCAATGGTAGAATTGATCTCTAATGTTGGTCCATGCTTTAATTGAAACTAACATATAACCTACTGAACACTCAAATATTTGGACACGTCTTTGTTTCAGACATAAAATTCCAAAAGAAATGCGGCCACACCTTTGGAAATTCCAACACTTTGGTTAATATTCTACTGTTGCAACTTTCTATAGGAATATACTAGTGTACTCGCGAAGTTGATCGATGCACTCAAAAACTGAGTATTCTCATCGCACACTCTGTTTTGGAATAGGAGTTCATTCTTGTGCCAGGGTTTGGATTGCCAAAAGGACACCCAACTTTCGACCGGAGAACAGAATAAAAGGTCTTCTCTGCCTTCTCAGAAGCAAAATGGGACTGAAACTTTGAGAAGTATTCATGATATTCGGATCCAACTGAAATTTGAGAATCTATTTTGTGGGAGAGAAATACTCAAAAGCAATTAACGTGGAAAAAAGATCTACTACGGAGTATACTAGTTCCGCGTTAAATTCATTGGAAGGTTGTGGTCGCACACCCAATTGCAATAATCATGTGCCGCACCAGTTGATACATATTCAGCAGAAATATCCCACAGTGCAAATAGGGCATAATCTTGGTCACCGACAGGCAACAATCAATGGAGAAAGAAAAAGAACATAACCAATAACCGTGTCTCCACCCCAAATAATTGTCCACAATCCCAAATCCAAACATAGCTTACATAGTCAATGGAGAAAGAAAAATAACGTAGTACGTACATAGCAGCTAAAACCAGTCTTCTCGGAGGTGACCCTGTTTCAAGTTCAGTGTTCTGATCTTCTCATCAGGAAGTGCAAGGAATGGAAACTCCAAGTCTCCTTCAACACGCTGTGTCCAAGCGAGCCCCGCGCATACCACCATCCTCGATGACTAAAACAAAATAAAAACGGTACCACATGTGAATATGAGAAGGCTTCAGCAGCGTTCATAAATAAATCATTACAAGAGAATAGTTTTGATGGAGAAAACAGTGGGGCGATGCTTAGAAAAGCTAGGGGCGTTCAAGAAGATACATGACGCGTGACTAGAATATGTATAATTACCTTTTGCAGTTGTTGACGACGTCGGTTTTACTAACCATTTGTGAAAATAGATGTGATGGAGGGAATGGCTGAGAGTGCTTAACCGGCCAGCTCTAGTCGCCACGAGAGTTTCCCGCGTGGAGATCATCCCCGACAGCCCCGTCATGCCCGTCCTGCGCAGCCCCTCTCTCCCCTCCTCATCTCTCCTCGTCCACACCAGCAAATCCCATGTTCTGAGCTGCCTGCTTCTTCCGCACGCAGGAGCAGAGAATCGATGAGATGTCCTTCGATGGCGCCGACATCAGGATCCCACAGGCCTTGCTCTTCGTCTGGCCAGACGAGGACGACTGGGACAAGGTCATTTTTCTTAATTCATTTGCAGTATGATTCTAGCATTTACCCCGTACAAAAGCTAGGTAATATACTTTAGTTATCCATGTACAAAAGCGATGTGATTATCTCACAATATGAGATGTTGTAAGTATTGTACATACTTGTTATATTCACATTAAAATAAGTGTACACATAAAGTAAAATTTGTATAAATATATGTGTATACGTGAATGTAAAACATGGTAAAACATCTTATATTGTACTCCCTCTGTATTAAAATATAAGATGTTTTTAGCATAAGATATATTTACATACATGTAGACATATCTTAGTGCAATACATTTTATATTTTAATATGGAGGGAATAGAACAAATGAAGTAGTCGTTACAAGAAGCTACTTGCCAACCACTCAGCATATCCTAAGATGTAGCAGAAAAAACCTTACCACGCCATAACCTACCTGCTGACACGCCGTTGAGGCGATAGACATGGTAGCCTGGCGAGAAGAGCGGCAGACTGGAGTGAGATGTCGACATGATGGGGGAGGAGAGCCGAGAGCGGCGGAAGATTCCGCTGTTGGGCCGGGGTCTCCTGGCAGCGGTGGTCGGTGCTTTTGGCCGGAGATTCCTCGCCGGTGGTCCTTGAGAAAAATATTCGTGTATTCGTCATCTTTGAGAAGCATTCGTGCTTGAGAAAATATTTGATGCTGGGCGTCCAGTCAAACGAAAAAATGGCTCTAAGAAAAAGAAAGACAGAAGAAAAAACAGGACTGAATCTCTCTTAACATACTACTATATATTAAGGGGGAGACTTTGGGGCTCTCACAGCGATGCCATTCGACCGATAAACAGTAATTAACAGTGCGCAGACACTTTTCTGATTTGCCCACCGCCAAGGACCCAGATATAATTCCGAAAAAAGGCAAGGATGTTTTTGCAAAACCATCTCCGCAGTAATCCCCAAGCCTCCTCTCTCTCCCGCGACCTCCGGGTCGCCGCCGGCTCCGCCGCGCCCCGCCGCCGCTGTGCACCTCCCAGCTCGGATCGAAGAGCACGAGCTGCTCCACCGCCACGACCTCTACCCCGCACGGCCAAAGTCGCCGCCTGTCATCCGTGAAACGCCGCCGTGGTCCTCCACGTCCGCCGCCGCAGGAACGGTCGCCGGCGGCGATTCCGACGACCATTTGGTGCCTCGCGCCGCCGGTTCGACGCGGCTCTCCGTTCTCCACCGGAGCTACGCCTCCACGGGTCGACGACGGCCTCCGTTGCTCCGCCGCAGGCCGAGCGCCGCCGCCAGCGTCCGTCGCCCGCTGACGTCGAGGGCTGACGTCAGCGCGGCCTGGCTGACGCGCGGGTCCCACCGGTCAGACGCCGTAGAAAATAAAAACCGAATACAATTAAAAAAATCATAACTTCTGGTGCACACCTCAGAAAAATACGAAAAATATACCAAAAATTGCAGAAAAAAAACACCTCTACAACCAACCCATCTCCATGTGCCTTTAGAATTTTTTTTTAAAATAATAATCTTTCTCCTTTTTTTCCTTTTTTGTTTCCCTCACATTTTCTAAAACTTTTAAACACAACTTCCAATTAATTCAGACCAAAATCTTAAAAAAATTATGAATCAACATAGCCAATGTTACTATGTCGGGATATTTTCCCTGGTGACTCAAATCTTGAAATTTCAAATAAAATATAAGAGCTCATTTGATCCCTTTATTCGTTCTGAGAAAATTAATTTCCCAGAGAAAATTCTCTTATCGGGAAAAATCAGATTTAACATGTAGCATGTTTTATACAGTCTGAAACAGTTTATAGAAAATGTTTTACGTTAAATCTTTAAAAACTTCTGATGCACATCTCAGAAAAATACAAAAAATTGCAGAAAAAAACACCTCTACAACCAACCCATCTCCATGTACGTTTAGAAAACTTTGTAAAAATACTAACCTTTTTCCCCCTTTTGTTTCCTTCAGATTTTTTAAAACTTTACAAACACAACTTCGAATTAATTCAGACCAAAATCTAAAAAATTGTCTGAATCAACATAGCTATTGTAACTATGTTGGGATATTTTCCATGCTGACTTAAATCTTGAAATTTTCAAATAAGAGCTTATTTGACCCCTTTATGCCGTTCTGAGAAAATTAATTTCCCAGTTTTCTTATCGGGAAAAAGCAGATTTAACCTGCATCATGTTTTATACAGTTTGAAACAATTTATAGAAAATGTTTTACATCAAATCTTTAAACATATTTACAATTATACTCAACATTTATTTTAGCAACATTCTAAATATACTAACAAAACAAATAAATGCAAACCACGATAACAGAATAGACTTTACACAAAATTTAACATAAAGGACACGGCGTGTCGCTGCGCCAATTCCACTAGTCTTCCATTAGGATTGTACATACTTTATTCAGCAGAAACATCCCACAATGCAAATAGAGCATGTGTCTTAGTCACCGACAGGAAACAACCGAGACACAACTCAGGTGTATTTCAACGGAAATAATGGCCCACAATTCCAGATCCAAACATAGCGTACTTAAGTCTGAACCATCAAAAGTAACCAATGGAGAAAGAAAAACAACGTAGAACGTACATAGCAGCTAAAACCACTCTTCTTGGAGATGACCCTGTTTCAGGTTCAGTTTGTGGATCTTCTCAGCAAGAAGTGCAAGGAATGAAAGCTTGAGCTTGATGACTAAAACAAAAAAAAATAGTACCACATGTGAATATGAGAAGGCTTCAGCAGCGTTCGTAAATAAATCATTACAAGAGAATGATTTTGATGGAGAAAACAATGGGGCGATGCTTAGAGAAGCTAGGGGCGTTCAAGAAGATACATGACGGGTGACTAGAATATGTATATTTACCTTTTTGCAGTTGTTGACGATGTCGGTTTTAGTAAGGCCATGTGGAAACAGATGTGATGGGATGGTTGGTATGGGCATCTAATTCTTCCTTAATCGCGACCCTTGAAGCGCTAATTTCGGAATCTGTAGCATCCGCGGATCTAAACCATACATTTGCCTTTTTGAGACATGTGAGATGCGCAAAGCCGACATAATTTCTCCCCGTCGATACTTTGAGCTGCAAGTCAAGGTGCTCGAGCCTGCGCATAGCCCCTTCCACGAATGTAACGTCTGTCCCTATGCAACCAGGACCACCGAAGATGTGAAGGTGTTTCAAACACAGGAAACCAACTCCTTGGACTGTAATCATATATTCTGCTTTTTGTACCGTCACGACCAGATCAAGTAAAGCTGGGAGTCCACCAAGAGTGTGCAGACCATCCTCTGTTAATTCAGACAAACTGATCTGGAGCAGACAGGCTGGCAAGTGATGATGGTGCGATCCACTTTGGAACTTTCGTGAAATAATACTCATTGCGAGCCCCAAAGCCGTCGTACATCAGTAAATTTTGAAGGGAAGATGGCACGGGGGACCAAGATTCTAAGCACCGGAGGGAATGGCCATCATTATTATATATAACTAAGGATTGGAGTTTGGAGCCGCCAATTAGCTCGTACAGAGAAGAAAATAACGTCTCTTCATGTGTCTTGTACGAATCAGCTCCTTCACATTTGGACCCTTCACATTTCAAAGATATACTGAGTTCTCTCAAACGGGTTAGGGTACCAAGCTCCTTCAAAGCTTTAGGTTGACTCTTGGTAGCATTAAAATAAGCGAGCACCTGTAAGTTGCTCATAATGCCAATCCCACCTGGTAACTTTATATCCAAACCCGATAGGTGCTGCAGTTTGGTCAGATGGACAAATCCAGCTGGCAACTCTTGCAGACCTAAATTATAACACTCCAGGCACTCTAGATTACTTAACATCCCAATCTGTGATGGCAGCCTTGATATGTCGGTCCAGTTAAGATTAAGATACTTTAGCTGTAACAGCTTGCCCATACAGCTAAAATCATACTGCTCCAAGCCTTTGCACCGTTCAAAATCTATTACACGTAAAGCTTTTAACCTGGCAAGATTAGGCAAGTGCTTGCAGCAATCTGATGCGGTTACTGTCAGAGATCTGACATGGCTTAGATCTTCGTTAGCCAGTTCCAGTGCAATCTCGTGGTCAAGGTGTTGGATTGACAATCGCCGAATAAAGCCATGACGATTAGACAAAATCCTTTGACCTCCGCCTACCACAGTAATGAAATTATCTTCAATAGATTTTGTGATAAGAATTTCAAGTATCATGTCATGGACCCGACATCCTCCAGCCTTGCCGTCAAGTCCGACGTTCATCGGTTGGACCATGTTTTTGTTAATAAGCTCATAAAAGTAGCTCTCAGCAACCTCATATTGGGTTTGTCCACGCTCTTCAGAAATAAAGCCTTCAGCGATCCATCGTCGCACTAGCCTCTCTCTACTAATCACATAATCCTCAGGGAATACACCTAAATACATCAAACATGTCTTGAGATTTGGTGAAAGATCATTGTAGCTAAGGGAGAGTATACTATTCATTCCCACTAGACTCCGGTCATTTTCTAGTGCAGAACCAATTGACCTTGCCACGCTTTCCCACTCCTCCTTAATAACTGACTTGTTTGCCAACAATCCTGATATGCTGATAATTGCCAGTGGTATGCCTCCACATTTGTTGAGGATTTTTTCTGAGACACTTAACATCGTATCTGGACAGCAGTCGTTGGAGCGAAAAATTCTACTGAAAAACAAATGTCTAGACTGAAGATCACTTAGAGCTTCCATTTCATATATGCGGTCTTCAGTACCTGAACAACATGACTTCGCTACATCAACGTTGCGTGTAGTAGCAATAATTCTGCTGGAGTAGTTATTCTCCGGAAAAGCGCCCTTCATATTGCTCCATGCTTGTGTAGACCATATATCATCAATTACGATGAGATACCTATATATAGGCAAATGTTGTTAACCAATTCTTACAAGAAATCCCACTTACAAAACTTAAAATATTACAGAAGGCACAGTACATATGCTTCATTTTCTCAAGTAGAGTAGTTCACAACTAAATTTTTCACTCTTATCGCTCACTATTACAGATCAGGCAATTTAAATCTATCTAATGACACACGCACGGATTATTTTATTCTCCAACTTACTCTAAGAAATTAAAGCCATGAACGGTATTCAAATCACAACCCCTTTGTTTATTTGTGAACGGTGTTTACTTATATGACTAGTGGATTCGTGGCGCGGCCTTGTACGGAAAAAAGAAACAACGGTGGTGTATATGTGTTTAAGTAATGTAGGATAAAAAATTAGTGTAATTCAAAGAAGATTGCATTAAAAGTTGCTTAATCTGCGATAATATGTCTGGATGAACCGTCTTGTGGATTTGATTTTGCGGTAATTTGGAAAGTTTTTCTGTAACCTGTATGGTTAGTATGAGAAGGTATGAAATTGCTTGTAATTATTATTTTTGGTTGTACAAATGCATGTATATGGGTTGGTTGTGAAGAAATATTTTTTCTTCAAATTCTGGCATTTTTTTCCTCAAATTCTGACATTTTTTTGTATTCTCTTAATCACACATCGAATTATATGAGTCTTTTAAATTTTATGGTTTTGTGTAACTGGTTCTAATGTTACATAAGACTAATGTAAATGTTTGGTTGTACATAAGTTTTTCTTCCTCAATTTTCTGTATTCTTTTAAAATGCACATAGAAAGATATTGATCTTTTGAATTTCATTTTTGTAGCAGTTGCTTTTTATGTTGTGTGAAAATGCATGTAAATGTGTTAGCTGAAAAGAAATATTTTTCTTCACATTTTGGTAATTTTTTTGCATTTTTTGAACTGGATTTAAAAAAGATATGAATATTTTTTGCTTTTCTATTTTTTGTGTTGCAGAGTCGGGGCCCACCCGTCAGCGCCGGCGGACACGCACGACCCTGTGACTGTGTCGATCCGTAGGAGGACACGCCTGCGAGCCGGATGGGCGGCGCGTCGTGGCGTTTGGTCGCCGCAGCCGCTATCGGTGACCGCCGCGATGGTGCAAATAGAAGACGGCGGCGAATCACGCCGATTCCGACTATCACGCGACCCGGCCGGCGGCTAGGAGGTGAAGTCCGTGGCGGAGATGCTCCCCGCGCTCTTGTATATGGCCGGGGAGGCACGTAGAGGCGGCGCTGGCCGACGGCGGCGTCGATCTCCGCACCACACGGGAAGAAGATAGGGGAGGGGGGAAATGGTGTGGCGTTTTTACAAAAAAGTCCGCTTCCTTTTACCTATTTGTAGTTAATTCCTGCGCAATTGTAAATCCCGGACCGTGGGGCGTGGGTTGGATTTTCCAGATTTTTTTTTTGCAAAAGAGGCGTGGTGACCGGCGGGACGGGCTGCGACCGGCTGGCGACCGGGACGCGCGTCGGCTCGTGATTGGCTAAAAATCGAGATGAAACAGTAACCATGAAAAGGAGGCGGCGTAGCTGAATCTGGGCCGTCAATTTCGGCGATCAGACGGCCAGGTGAATCCAGGCGACTAAAAGCCTGTGGGGAGGTGAAAATGTTGCTCCTTTATATATTAGGTATTTGTTCGAAATACCTTGGTATTTCCGCCGTTTTGCCTCCTCTATAGTAAGTGAAGATGAGTCTTATTGTATAATAATTGGCTATAAATATGGTCTACTTTATTACTCCCTTTTTCACTGTTTGTTAGGCGCGCATGCTGAAGCTCCAGGAGCTAGGCAATCAATGATTGGTTCGGATTTTATATGCCCATGAAGTAAAAATAGCATCATTTAGTGAGGCCATAAATGCCAGGGTGTCTAATTATCTTGCCATTTATTTGTGAGTGAATTTTTAGTCCAGTGAAGGAGTGATTATTCTGGTTACGGGAGTAACTTTGCTACTCTCTCCATCACAGTTTGTAACCAAATCTGAGAGAGTTAGACACAAATTAGAGAATATTACTCTTCCTAATTACGGTGACTCTTCCTTCCACATTCTATATGCGTCTATTTAAATTGCTATTTAATTAATGCATATGTTAGACTAGTTATAGTGGTGAGTATCACAGAGTAGTATATCATGCATATGATACTAGTCTATGTTACTATCTCAATAGTGGAAAATATCATAGGAGTAGTATCATATAATCATGCATTTATTTGGCTATAGACTCATCTTGTTTCGAAATCCGCTATGTTTCGGTATCTACCTATGATACCACAACCACCTCTCTATTCATTAAATATTTTTCACATCAATATTTTTCCCTATGTGACACTTATGTTATTAACTATGTTACTCCCACTATGACTAGTCGCAATGGGGGTATTATAGGTGGTATCATGCATATAACACTTGTATATGATACTACTTTCACAATGCATAGTAACATATGTGTGCTATCATATAACATTACATTTATTAGGTGCTAGACTCATATTGTATTGAAATCCGTTATGTTATAGTATCTACCTATGATAATCTATATGCGTTTTATTTAAATCTCCATTTAATTAAGCTAATGCATGTGTTTAGTCATTAGCTCTCCGTGCAATAAATCTCAGCATTTAATAACTTTTTCTCAACAAATAGATTCATGTCTTAGTTCTAGAGAATTAGTTGCAATCATGAGGCACTCAAACCCGACTTACTGATTGTACCTTATTGTAGTTGCTCTTAATACGAGAGGTGTCTAGAATCATTCTACTCCATACCCATGTTTGTTCCTGCTTTTAAATTATGGTGATAACAATTAAGTTCAGCAGTTAGGGTACTTCATTAATTATTGTGGGTGGTAACGCTTGGAACAATGCACACGTACCATTGCAGTTATTGCGTGTTGCATGCGAGAGAAACTAGGAAACAGCTCGTCATGAGAGAGAAAATTAAGGATCAAATCACACGATTTAACCTGGGTTAAGTTTGGAAGATTTGTTGTCGGTAAAGTCTCCTTAATCGACGAGCCGAAGTTTTCACGCCTTGTTCATGGAAACGGAGGGAGTAGTTCCGATCAAGAATTCAATTCATTTTTTTGTGTGCAAAAGTAATGTTCCGTGGAATAATCTATTGGGTGAGAAAATCTTAAATACAATATTTATTATATAAATGAACAATGACTAGCACATGCGTTAGCCTAATTAATTAGATTTTTAAATAAAACACATAATGATTGGTGGAGGAAGCAACATGCGTAATTAAAGTGGGTATTAATTGCCTAAATTGCATCATATATTTGAAAAATTCTGGTTTTGGAATTGCATCCTATAAACCGGGATTAAGGGAGTAATAGAAATCATATGCTAATGAAAAATAGCAAGGGATAATGTTAAGTACTACCTTTTATCTTGAAGTAATTCTCTCAGCTTTGTAATGGATTTCCATTCATCCCAATTGTCGGTGTCGGTGGATGCATCTTCTTTTGATACTTGGGAGATAACATTCTGAATAATTCTCTTGATATCTGGCTTTTGTGAGATGGATACAAAAGCTACGCAATCAAAATCCCCTTTAATCTTGAGATATACCTGGTTAGCCAATGTTGTCTTTCCCAATCCACTGAACCCAACAATTGACAACACGGAGCGCTCGGTGGAATTGTTATTTCCTTCACCCACCATCCACTTGACAAGATCATCTCTGGGACTGTCCATTCCCACAAGGTGTGCTTCCTCGGCAAAAAGAGCAGACAGTCTTGGATCAACAGTTGTATGGTTAGATCTGCTACAAGTAGCATCATCCAACTTGTAACTGTTCCTGAGATCTTTCACTTGCTTGATGCGAACCTTTAATTCCTCGATCTGGCCGGCTATCCCATGCCGGGCTCCAAGTGTCTTCAGACTCAGAGCCATCCTCTTGAAGGACTCCTTGAATCCGCCATGACGTCGGCCGCCATTGCCGAGCCTGTGAATGAACGTATCCAAGTAATCCTCGATATCATAAGCCAACTCTCTCACCATCGAAATCCATTGCTTCACTTGGACATCTGGATCTTCTAGCATCGCGTACTTCTGCACCGCAGCGTGCATGCAAGATAGCTCCAGGTTGAGGGCGAGGATCTCACGGCGAACACCTTTGAGGCGGCCATACTCGCCGGCGAGAAGGCCGGTGAGCTTCCTCAGCAGGGGACCCAGGGCGCCCAGTGACGCGCTCACCACTGCATGGGCCATGGATCCGTAGCTCCAGTCTGTGTGCTATAGGCGTGAGAGAAGTGGATCTGAGGGAGGAGGATGAGCCATGAGCAGTGCGCTTCCACAGCAGGGGACTGGCTCAGCTCAATAATGGAATGGGCATCGCTAGCTGAGGGAGGAGGATGAGCTCTGCTGTTCTGAATTGATTGCGAACAGTCGAGACGAATAGTCTGGGGTCACATCTCGAGTTCTCGACACGTTCAGCGTCGTCAATACTTCCAGCCGAACATTTTCCAGGGGGAAGCAGCACATGGACATCTGGCGAATACGGTGGAAGATATGGTATTATTGATATTCATCGGGACGTGGGTTATCCGACATTTTATTTTTGCTAATTATCCGAGGTTGTTTAAATATCGCGATTATATGATCTAATTTTAAATCCGCAAACATTTAAATTATTCCGTAGACCTCACTCCTTTGTAGTTTTTTTATTAGTATTGCAAATTTGCACTGCTATCACTTATTAATACCGCCTACAAATATAAAGTGATTTGCCTTTGCTTGCTACTTGCTAGTGATGTGGTACTATCATGCTTCCTACACTTGAATGATTTTTTTTATCATGGTGTTTGCATGTACATGATTTTTAATCCAAATCCGCTCCGCTTTCAATCCGAATCCGCAATCCTATATAATTTGGACATGTATTCGGTTATTATCCAATCCGCTTCGACTCCAACAAAACATATGGTAAAAGATACGAAAGGAGCATTATCTCGTTTGTTTGACTGGGAGTCGCTCGGCACCTATTTTATCGAACGCGGCGGCGTCCCCCATATGGGCTACAAAGATGGCACAAAGCTGCGTCGGCACTAGGAGCAATGTGGATTTTATATTGTCCATCCATTCAATCCATGACGCTACTTTAGCTCCTGAACTTCCAGAGCTTACGACAGGGTTATGTTGCTATTCAATGTAACAATGTTGCCAGTCAGCAGTGCTAGAGTTTAGGGAGCAGAACCAGATGTTCCGTTACAATGGGCTTGCTGAAGCCATGTTCGGAATTTTCTAAAACGGTTGCGTTACGAAATATGAGAAGATTATAGCATCTGATTGCTAGATTGCCCTATCGTGCCTTGTATCATACTAGGCAGAGCCCTCTAGCAGCCAGCAGGTACCGCTTTTTACAGTTTATGTTTGTCTAAACCCCAAAATATTTAATATTTTATTAGTATTAATAACTTCAGGGACGGAAAAATTAACAGAACACTAGTATATGCTTATATATTTTACTAATTGTATTTTATCTCTTTATACTCCCTAAAAAGATTAATATCATATAGAAAGAGAATGACCGAAATTCATTATGAAAGAAAGCTACCAATTAAAAAGAGATCAATATCATCTAGAAAAAGAATGAAAACCAAAATTTACTATGGAAAAATAAAGCCAAGATTCATCACAAATATATATTACTCAACTACCATTTGAAAAAAAGATTAATATCATCTACAAAACTCAAAGAGAATTAAAACTAAAATTCATTATGAAAAAATAAAGCCAAGATTCAGCACAAGTATACATTACCCAACCACCGATTGGGCGCTCAGCCAACCAATTTAGTCTTAGGAGAGCTGAACTCATAGTGACAGTTTTAGAAAGCAAATTAAATAGAATAACTAAGTAGCATAGTATTTGTAACCATCACGTCTATTGTCTAGACGGAAAACAACAACACTAGATAAACACACTACTAAATAAACATTGTAATATGTATCATGTCTATTCCCATCTATGTTCACCCATCATGGCATCAGCTTGAGAAGCCATCCAGGTGCATACATTGTCTAGGGGTAGATGACGTCATACATGAAGATCAGATTGTATCAGACAAGATGAAAGTATTTGTCATTTTATAGCCCACTCACTTCTAACTCATGTATCTGTTTATCATCCTTGAGTTTTTTACTTATTTATAACTCATGCACTTGTCTTATGATTGTACTAAAATAGTTTCATATTATACTTCAGAATAACCATGTAATATTGAATACTAAAATTTGCGGCACAACTATTTTCTTGTTGGGTGAAGAGCAGCTTTTTTTAGGTCTTTGTAGAGTGCATCCTTGTCTATTTTGGGTCGAAGTAAACTAAACACATAACTACCAACGTATAAATAAAAAAATAGAGTATACAAAATATCTATAAGGAGGTGTCCTTGTTTTGTTTTGATGTAAACACATCATTGGTTAGTAAACTTAAATTAGATGAGTAGTTTGATAACAGAATTCTCAAATTGTGATAAACGGGTCACTCACGCTCCCAAAGATAAGTAGACCGGTCACAATTTTGCCAACATGGAGTGTCCGTCTATTTTGGACGCTTAAAGGAGTAAGTGTTATACACATTATTTTCCTATCGGGTACCTGAAAGGTTTTTAATTAGGACGGCTTGCTTGCTAATACATTTTACGTTTTTTAAAACGATACATGTGGGGCATGTGCATTAGGCAAGGGGTGAATGATGCTTTAAGCGTCACCGAGATCCAGCTCGATCGCGTCACAATGGTTACGCAAAAATAGTTTGGGGGGGGGGGGTCGCGGGAAGGCTGAGAAAGAGGAGGGAAGCGATTTGGGGGCCGGAGTAGCTGACGCCCACGGTCCGATCAAAAAGAGGGAGGACACGCGCGAACACAGCGGACCGTCCGCGGCGACGCAAACCGAGCCCAAATTTGGGCCGCGTTTGCGTCGTCAGGAACGGCTCGGACAAAATGCGTCATCCCATTGGGCTGAGTTTTTTTTATCCCGGTCATTTTCGGATAGAAACGGATCGTGGACATCCATTGGACATAGATGCCCTTGTTGGTTTCAAAGAGTCCCAAAACCAGGACATACCAAGTGGCCAGTGGCGGCAACAGAGGACTGGCATCCCGCTCTCCGATCCAGCGTGTTCCTCCGACGTGGCACCGTCCCATTGGGCCACAACACGTCACTGCCACCGACACGTGGGCCCCACCAACGCTTCTCTCGCCCTGGGCCACCACACGCCAGCGACACGCACTCTCCCTCTTCCTCATCCACTCCGAAGAAGAGAGAAAAAAAAACAGAGAGATCGAGACCACGCCGCAGTCCCTCCCCTCCTCCCCCATCCTCCTCTCCGGCTCATCTTCGATTCCGCCGCCGGTTCGGTCCAGAGCCTCACCGAGGTTCCACGCGTGAGGAGGCGGGCAGAGGGCGCGCTTGAGCGGGAGCCAGGGTTTCCCCGCGCGGGGGGCGAAGCGAGGATGGCGCAGGCGGTGGAGGAGTGGTACCGGCAGATGCCCATCATCACGCGCTCCTACCTTACCGCCGCCGTACTCACCACCGTCGTCTGCACCCTCGAGGTACAACCCCGCCCCTCTACCGTCCCGGCACGCCCGGTCCCCGGTCGTCGTCCCGAACGTGATCCGGTGCTTTCGTTTGAGTCGTCTCTGGTTCGTTTTGCTTGGTTGGGTTGGCTGATTGATGACCTAGCTGCTGATTGATCGCTTGCTTTGCCTCGGCCCCCACGCTGCAGATCATCTCGCCGTACCACCTGTACCTCAACCCCAAGCTGGTCGTGCAGCACTACGAGATCTGGCGCCTCGTCACCAACTTCCTCTACTTCCGCAAGATGGGTATGTGTGTCTGAATGATCCCTCTACCATCCTTCCTGGTCCGTGTGCGCATGCCGTTTGTCAAATTGGGTAGGCAGCCATGCGTTACCTGATGGTTGCTGCGACTGCGTAGATTCATTGCGTGGATGTCACTCCATTTGCCACGTAAGGATGAATAAAGGCCACACCAGGGGAATTCCATTTCACGTGCTCTGAAATTTGTCGAGTCGGGTGAAACTGGGGTGTAGGGAGACCTTAAGACTCTAGGTTTTGGGTACGTGACGCCAATCGGCGAAGGCTCGTGGACCTTACATGCTGCTAGTTAACTGTTTCCTTATATTTGTAGAGATATGCATATGGCAATTGGTTGCATTGGCAGCGGACGTGGCCTACTAGTTTGTCGTAACGTGTTAGCTGGCGTAATCAAACTCCGACACGAAAACAGTATGTAGTTTTTGTAAAATTAATGTTTGCACGCTTCAAACGGTATCTGGGAACGTGTAACGGATGCACCTATCCACGTGCACACTGCATTACATGGGTGAATGATCCCTGCCTTCCATCCTTCGTCCGCAAGTGCAAGCCGTTTGCCAAATTGGGTAGGCAGCCATGCGTTACCTCTGTGACTGCGTAGATTCATTGCGTGGATGTCACTCCATTTGCCACGTAAGGATGAATAAAGGCCACATCAGGGGAATTCCATTTCACGTGCTCTGAAAGTATGATTTGTCGAGTCACGTGGAACTGCGGTGTAGGGAGATGTTAGAATCTAGGTTTTGGGTACGTGACGCCAATCGGCAAGGGCTCGTGGACCTTGTATGTTGCTAGTTAACTGTTTCCTTATGTTTGTAGAGATATGTACACGGCAATTGGTTGTATTGGAAGTGGACGTGGCCTACTAGTTTGTCGTAATGTATTAGATGGCATTATCAAACTCCGACACTAAAACAGTATGTAGATTATGTAAAATTAATGCTTGCACGTTTCACATGGTAACTGAGAACGTGTAACGGATGCACCTATCCACGTGCAAGCTGCATTATGTTGAAACTCCGACACTAAAACAGTATGTAGATTATGTAAAATTAATGCTTGCACGTTTCACATGGTAACTGAGAACGTGTAACGGATGCACCTATCCACGTGCAAGCTGCATTATGTTGCCATGCATGAATGTGAAGAGAATCTAGCATCGCCTTGTCATTCAGTAGCTGACATGTAGAGTCGTTTATCTGGATACGTTACTAGTTTTTGCCTGCTCGTGCCAAAGACATGTGCTACATACTGCTAGCCTGTTGCACATGTATGGTTCCCGTGCTCATCTCTAGAATTTATGTAGATTCATTGCATAAATGTCACTCCATTTGCCACATAAGGATAAAACCCACACCAGGGCAGTCTGACAGTATTGTTTGTCGATCACGTGAAACTGCAGCAAAGGGAGATGTTAGAATATAGGTCTTGGGCAACGTGATGCCAGACGGCGAAGGCTCGTGGGCCTTCATGTTGCTGGTTGCTGTTTCCTTATGTTTGTAGAGATATGCATATGATAATTGGTTGTATTGAAAATGGATATCAGGATATGGCCTACTTGTTATTGTGTTAGCTAGCATAGTAAACCCAACATGGATGCAGTACGTAGATTTTTAAAGTTATTGTTGTACGCTTCAAATGGTAGCTGAGAATGTGTCACATATGGACTTGTCCGCTTACAGTCTATGCGTTGCCATGAATGAATGTGAAGAGAATCTAGCATTGCTGTGTCATTCAGTACCTGACATGTAGAGTCGTATCCATACATCGTATGGATACGTTACTAGTTGTGCTCATGCAAAAAGCAAGTGCTTCCATATTCCTAGCTTCCCGTGCTCATCTCTAGACTTTTGGACATTTAATTACTCGTATTCTGTCATCATGTGATTCTACTTTGTGTATAGCTGGATCCCTTCACACTTATTATTGAACCTTGTTACTCTTTTTCCAGATTTGGATTTTCTGTTCCACATGTTTTTTCTTGCACGGTACTGCAAACTTCTCGAGGAGAATTCATTCAGAGGAAGAACTGCTGACTTTTTCTACATGCTCTTGTTTGGCGCTACTGTCCTTACTGGCATCGTTCTGATTGGTGGGATGATACCTTACATTTCTGAGACATTTGCCAGAATTCTGTTCCTGAGCAATTCACTGACGTTTATGATGGTATGAGATTAATTTAAAGGCTACATGCATTTACTATTTGCTATGCTAGTAGCCTAGGACACAATTTTGGGAAGTCTTGGCTTTCAGAATTATCCTTTAATCCTTTATGGATGCCTGTGGCAGAACATTAGTAACCTCTGATATGACATGGCAGGTTTATGTCTGGAGCAAACACAATCCCTTCATTCACATGAGCTTCTTGGGCTTGTTCACCTTCACTGCTGCTTACTTACCTTGGGTAAGTTGCATCTGTTCACTTGATACTCGTGTGAAATTGCTTTGACAAACTTAAGCATGTAAAACTGATAATGTCATGCCCAGTATTGATTCACAATATGTAAGATCTGTATATAGGGGGAATGCATTACTTATTGTTGAGACTTTAAAATCCTATCTGGTGGGTCACATGTATCATTTGCAAATCAAAATGTTCACTAAACTTCTATGGGAGTCTTATCATTTTTTTCTTTGTTTAATTCATGATGAAACACTTCCTCGGTTTCACATCATATGTAAGTAGTCATGGATCAAAGCACTGAAAGTAGACATGGATTTCATGGGAAATGGCTGTATCTTTCCTTTACATGAATCTCTTTGTTCTAGATGAGGCAAAGTGCAACACAAAGTGTATAGTGTAACACCTTAATCCATTTAGTCATCATGGAATAAATCTTGGATAGATCATGTACGAGTAAATAATTGCAATACAAAGTAAAAAGTTATGTTGTGAACTGAAAGAAACTTAGAATGGCTGTGAAATATGAATAATTTACTTCCAACTAGAGAGAATAATTAAATCGTTCAAGTTGGCAAGGTTCCAGTTCCTACTAGTGAATGCCTGACAATCACTGGGAGACCTTTACAAATTGCTGTCTAATAATGCACACTCTTGTAGATTTCCTCTACACAAAGAAAATACATAACTGCCTGTCGTATCATACAAGGTGACATACCATTGTCACTTGTCAGAAAACGTAACACACTTAAGAAACCGCCACATTTTGCTATGTATGAGTTCTCCTATGATCCTTGCTTGGTCATCTCATGTCATGACATGCCAAAGTAGTGAATTGGCGTGATTTTTATTCATCTTATATCAGAGACGAAAAACAACAGCGTGAATTGTATTTTTTAACTTGCAGGTCCTTCTTGGGTTCTCTATTCTGGTGGGGAGCAGCACATGGGTGGATCTTTTGGTATGTATTTTCTTAACTGATGAACTTCAAAGTGAAGTGCACATCTCAATTTGCTTTGGCATTGACTTCATACAAAATGATTAATTAGCCATGACAACAGCATGCTGAATTGTTAATGGATGCCTGATCCAGGTTCAACCCTGCATCTTCTAGTCAGCTACCACCTGTTGCCAGTAGATCGGTTATACATTCTGATAACCTATCATGTGTAATGTGTCACAGTGTCAGGCTGTCAGCCATGCTTGATTTTTGTTGGCCAAAGTTCGCTTGGCAGTAGCCAGTAGGCTTACCTGACTGTTTTGTCCCGTGGCTGTTCAGAACCTGATGATGGTTTTAACCAGCTACCGAATGGTACTGGTCACTTTCGGAAGCTTTAACAGGGCCTAAATTTGTAGAAACTGAAAGCATTACTTCCCAAGCCCGTGTATGTTGCTAGCACTACAAGCCAACCAACATGTTATCCTGGTGAATCATCAATTAGATGTTGTGCTTCAGACTTTGTGTGACTATTAATTCTTGTAGATGTAGCAGCTTATATTGATGCTTAGAAAGTTGAACAACTGTTATTGTGCTTGCTGGCTAAGTTTTTTATCTGACTAGTTTGCCTTTCCCAGTCATATGTTATTGTCATCTTCATTACAGATTGTTCAGTGTTCAAAAAATAAAATGGTTGATATCTGCTTGCTTTTATTGACATAGGCACCTTTTCTCATGAGAGTATTGTGCCCTTTATTCTTTCTTGTTGTCATTTTCATTATGTATTTTCATAAGTCTGTATATTTTCTTTTCTTGATAAATGACCATATCCCTTAACCAGCGCAAAATGTTGGTTTCAGGGTATGATTGCTGGCCATGTGTATTACTTCCTGGAAGATGTGTACCCTCGGATGACTGGCCGGCGTCCTCTGAAAACTCCTTCGTTCATCAAGGCGATGTTTGCTGACGACAATGTGGTCGTGGCACAGCCTGCCAATGCTGGAGTCAGAGGCGGCGCAAGGTTCGGTGGTATGGATCCACAGTTCCAATGATCAACTGCTGTCCATGACCCGCGCCAGATCTGGGGAAACAGTTCTTTTATCCGTTGAAACTGCGAGATTGTGCAAGGCAATGTTCGCATGTATTTATACAGGCTAGATCAGGGTTATTGTGCATAACAAAATGTTAGTAGTATCTCAGTCAGCTAAGTTTCTTCTTACCGCGACAAAGCGCAAGCAAAATTGGTTGGACCGGGCAGCCCCTTCCCGGGCTAACATCTTTTTATGCCATGTAGTGGCTAACATCTGATCTGACTGATGCTCGCTTCTTGTGGCGTATAACTGTTGTTGAGGAAAATCTTCTGCACCGACTATTGCAAAACTAGATCCTATTTTGTGATGTTGTCATTCTGATCTATGGATTTGGAGGAAATTTGTTGGAAGATGGCTCTTGAAATAGTGTACATTGTGATGTTTTTTTTTTGGTTTTTGCATTAACCATATCCTGTGTTGTGATGCTGTAGTGCACAAATTTGATGACTGGGAACATCTTTTGTAATGTGTACTCCTCGAACTGAGCAGTAATTCTGTTTTGAAATCGTTCTGCTGGTCTAGTATTGGAATCAAAATGATGATGAAAGATTGACGCAAAAAAAATGTTGGATATGTAGAAACACTACACTAATTTACACAAATTGCTTGTACAAAATTTAAACATTCCTCCTATACAAGTAAAACACACAATACATTGGCTCATTCAAATCAAATTCTTATCAAAGCTTAAAGTTTAAATCTGCATTGCTTGGGCCTAAAAAAAAGGGTTTAGACCTGCCTGCATTGCTTGGGCCATCGTCGTCAACCTTTGGCCTCTCGAGACAATGGTCTGCCGCCACAGGCGGCTGGCGACTCTGACGAAGCAGCTCACCGCGCACGTGCGCGCCGGCCGCCACCGCGACGCGCTCGCCTTCTTCGCCCGCATGGCCTCCGACCCGGCGCTCCCGCCGCTCACCGACCCGTCCTTCGCCCACGCCATCCCGCTCGCCCTCAAGTCCTCCGCCGCGCTCCGGCTCCCCTCCGCCTCGGCCGTCGCGCCCCTCCACGCGCTCTCGCACAAGTGCGCCGGCCTCCTCAGCCCCTTCGTGGCGTCCGCGCTCGTCGCCTCCTACGGCGCCTGCTCCTCCCCCGAGGCCGCGCGCAGCCTGTTTGATGAATTGCCCTGCCGCAGCGCCGTCGTCTGGAGCGCCATGATCTCAGTGTACGTCCGGTCGGGCGACGTCGCCGCGGCGGCACAGGCGCTCGGAGACATGGACGTCGCGCCCACGGCCTCCTGCTTCAACTCCGTGATCGCAGCGGTGGCAGAGTCCGGGGAGCATCCCACCCGGGCTGTCGAGCTCTACCGCCGTATGCAAAGTATGGGCGTCAAGCCCTCCCTCATCACCCTGCTGGCACTCGTCCCCGCATGCACTGCGATGGGCGCGCTGAGCTCCGTCAGGGAGGTGCACGGCTTCGCGGTCCGGCACGGCATGTCCACAAGCTGCCACCTTGGCAGCTCCCTCATCGAGGCGTACGGGCGGTGCGGCTCATTGATCAGCGCACACATGGTTTTCGACCTGGTAGAGGAGCGTGACGTGGTCGTCTGGAGCTCCGTCGTATCCGCGTACGCCTTCCATGGCCAGGGAGATGTCGCGGTGTCCCTTTTCAGCCGTATGGAGCTGGACAATGTGCGGCCCGATGGAATTATGTTCCTCGGTGTGCTAAAGGCCTGTGCCCATGCCGGTCGTGCCGATGACGCGCTGACGTATTTCGATGTGTTAACCAAGAGATATGGGGTGGAAGCATGTGGAGAACATTATTCCTGCTTGGTCGATGTCTTGGGACGGGCAGGAAGGTTGCATGAAGCTTATGATGTTATACGGACGATGCCGGTTAGAGTTACCACGAAAGCATGGGGTGCTCTCCTCGCTGCTTGCAGGAAGTACGGGGATGTGAGTTTGGCAGAAATTGCAGCGAGAGCATTGTTTGAAATTGAACCGGAGAATTCAGGGAACTTTATTTCGCTTGCGAATATCTATTCAGACTTGGGTATGCATGAGGAGGCAGAGAGGGTGAGAAGGGGCATGGAGCAGCGCGGCGTGCATCTATCACCTGGAAGCAGTTGGATGATACACCGCAAGTCAAGGTGCTAACCTCTTAAGCATTTCCAATAATTTTCGCCACCTCAAATCATGAATGTACTGACTCATTGGTTTGCTGCAGTGAACTTATCTAAAGAAGGATGTTCATGTTTGGGAAATTTCATCAAAGACTCACATCAAAGTTTATTTGGTGGACAATTTCTATGTTCTGTTTCTATGTCCCTGAAAAGGTAAGCGGATGATAAAATCTATTCAGTAGAGACACCACTACCTTTTGTTAATAAAATCTGGAAAAAGATATTAATTGTTGTAGGGCCCTAAGCCCCTAACTCTACATCTAACAGGATATGCTGCTTTTTAATCTGGACTGACTGTAAACGCAGCACAAACCTTTCTATAGCTTAATGCTTAACTGTAAATCCTGCAGAAATACCAAATTTCTGCTGGGAATGGTGGAAAGAGACTGTCAATGTGCCAGAAATAGAGGGCTAGCACGAGCTGTGACCATTGCCAAGAACGAGTGCATTCTATACCTAGCGATCGACTCTTTTGAGAAGGAAGCCACATACCTGTACTAGGTGGAGATTGACTCGTTCAGCATCAATTGTTAAAGTTCAATCCTAGCAGGGAACTCATTAACAAAATACCATCTTATTTACACATTTCCTACTTCAGTTTTAAATGTCATATTCTGTATGAGTCACAATAAAGTAGAATCATAAATATTGTTCTATACGGGAAAAGTAGAAACTTTGGTGACGTTAGATAGTATCATTTCCTTCCTACCAATATCTCCCATCACAAATGTTGCAATTCCACAGTTCAAAGGACTGTAAAGGAAATTATAATATCGTTCACAAGTTTTCCACCAAAGCCGCATGTGTATTCTAAATATCTAATACCACTCAGCTCAAATTGCTCTGCATATTGTTTCCCAGTCCCCACAATCTTCATTGCTATCAGTGGACATAAACTTTAAGTCTTTATTGCCTTGTCAGCTGATTGTTAGAAAATGCAATGTGCTAATTACATCCACGCACTAAATTTATCGTGGCGCTTTTTATGAACTAATATTATCTTATGGCAGTTCCTATGGACTGAGGAACTCCATTTAGGTTTCCAATGAGACTTCTATTAGCTTTTTTTTCTTTTTTTCTGTCCGTGCATATGATTCTAACTATGGTTCAACTTTACCAAAGTCACATCTCATTTAAGAAACCGATACAAAGAAGCAGTGACAGAGCTTCAACAAAAGATTTAGGAGGGGGCAAAAGCTGCCCTGAACAGAGTCGAGGGGAATAATCTAGTCTAGAATATTATGTGAAACATAACCTAAAATAGTGCTAGATATTCAGTTTTAATATAAATATGTCAACATTGTACTTCTCATTTGATCAGTTCAGTGTGTGGTTTGCGATAACACGTCAATTTTGTATGAGTGGAAGTACAGTGGGCTACTATTTAGCTTCAGCTAGGTTCACACTGATGCCAAATATAAAATGTAACATTTTCATCTGCCGCACAGATATTAGAAAGGGACGGTTTACCAGACACTGTAACTTTCTTACTGTCTTTGGGTTCAATCAGATAGCTGCACTGCACTCGCTGTTCAGTATGGCATCTGCAGCTTGCAAGTTTAACACGAGTTTCACATGAAATCCAACAGCAAACTATTCGTTTTCTTACATGTTCAAACTAACCAAGCTGTTACAAGCATTAAATAAGGAAATATAACATGTAGAAGTACCATATTTTTATTTAAATTTATGAAAAAAAGCTATACTTTTAAATATCTTATGGAAAATGTATGACCTAGTATGTCTTCAGGTAAGTGGACTCCAGCTAAAGGATAGTTGGCTATTGTTTTCCTGAAGCACTTTTGCAGTGCATGATATTTTACTGTAATAACCTGGAGTGGCACTTACCTAACATCCTACCTGATAAGTCCCTCTCAAACAGCTCTGTTGTAGGCTTGCAGCTAGCCAAGCATGAGTTACTATTGTAGTTTTGTTAGTGTTGCATGCTGGGCCCCATTACAGCTGGCTTATTTGATGATGTCTAAGTTGTAACGCCGCAGGTCATGCAGTTCTTACCTTTTCTCCATATATCAGACCGAAATCTATCAAATTATACATGTATCATCAGGGCACTAGCCACAACCATTTTAAATCTATGGGCAGTACTTCACAGCCCTCTGTATGCCTGCTTTGACCACTAAACTTGCTCGTTTCCGTCACTACTTTTTCTGTGCAAAACTACTTGATCTGCTCGTACAAATATGTGGAGTGTGTGTGTTTGCTGACTCCATGTACCGGGCCATAAACCATTGAAGGAAGAACATCCATTCAAGTAAGGGAGCACACTGACATGCATGAAAATTTGGCCGACAGGAGGAAGTGCGGTCATAAGGGTATCCATCATTACTTTTACAGGTGGGAGCCTCCAAGTGGAAAACAGGTAAATCAGATAGCTCATGCAGCTCATCTTTCGTCATCAGTTGAGCCTAGATAGATAGCAAACATATTGCCACCTATTGGCTGCTTTCAATAATAAAAACATTTCGTAATATGTCTTCCTGGTTACGAAATTGTTTCATCCTGATCTGATTGTTAGGTATGAATCTACTCTTATTTTGCTTCCCGTGTTCTGCTTCTTTCATGGAGTTGTAAAGCTCTTGAGTCCTTTGAAATGCACAACTCATGGTGGTGTTTGAAGATAGAGTGGCTAGGGAATGTCACCTAATTAGGTAATTAACTAGTGCTGAAACTGTGGTGTTCCATAGCTTTCAGCTGTTTAATTAATCTGCCTTACCAAGGCAAATCTTCCAGGCTTGGTAAGGCTGAAGCTAGCAGTCACAGTTTTTTTTGGACTAGCAGCCATTTTTTTTTGATAAGTTTGCATATGTGCTATCCGTACATATGTGGGGATTTCGTCAAGGATACTCAAGCTATATTGACACTTTTTCTATTGAAAAGCATATACTTTTCAAAAGGCAAATGATGATGCACACTGAGATAAAGTTGCATGTTCATCTCATTGCGCTCTTTGTACAGGAGATTACATGTTGCATGCCAACTTATATTAATATGATCTGAATGTTATCTTTCTGTGTCTCTCCGTCCCCAACTCCATTATGATCATTATTTACTGTTCGATGGTTACTTAGTAACTCATGAAGTTCAGTAAATCCCCGTCTTGCCTCACAAAACCCACATCTGCAGTTTGCATCACCAATCTGCTATCCTTTTTCATTCTGAAGCTTAAGCATTTTATTAGTACATCGTAAATCAGTCCATCATCCTTTACCTAACAAACATTTGCTTGTGGAGAGACATACCTATAATATCTATCCTGCTGTATATTCGTCACCTTTCGCCCCACCCTCTGAAGCTATATATTCATACAATTGAAACAGCTTCTTTTTGTTGGAAAAGACAGGCGGTGAGATCAGCGTCAAGCACTAGCGGCCACGAGCAGATGTATGTGGACCACAGCACTATCCAGTACCACGGACGGATGGCCGCCGTGCAAGTCAGTCCATTCCCGTTGTACGACGCGATGTGCCTTTGTGCAGATATAAGTACCCAGTCTCCTTAGCTTGCAAGTCTGGACTCTTAACAGAATAGGCAGTACTGGAGGTACCAGAAGCACAGGTGGTGCACATGAATAGGCCAGAAGGTTTCACGCCTCCTCCGACCATGACGATCCCGATGGCGCATTCCTCGCGGCCGACGCTGGGGTTCCCTCTCGGGACGGCGCTCCTGCTCCTCGTCATCTTCTCCCTCAGCGGCATCTTCTCGTGTTGCTACCACTGGGACAGGCTCCGCTTGCTCTGGTCTCGGCACCCCGCCATGCTCCAGGAAGGCCAGCTCACCGTCATCTCCATCGGATCGGCCCCGAGCAAGGCAACCTCTGAGCACAAGGTAAACAACTAGCAAGTGATCTCCCTGTACATCTTATTTCAAGTTTTGAAACCGTCTCTTGTAGATTTTAACTGATTATTAACTGTTTGCTTGCAGAACGAGAAACCGACCAAAGATTGCGGCTTGCCTGTGATCATGCCTGGGGATAACATTGCTAAATTCTTCGCCAGGCCCTGCCCACACGAGGCGTGCATACCTGCGGCGGAGAAGGATGAAGTTGAGGTGCAAGTCAGATGCTCAGTTTCGTGAGACCATGGGTGTCTGTAAATGAAATCATAGTTAGCCGTTAGCGCCTTATGATTGATAGGTTGATTGTACATAAGCAGGCGACTTGTGATTGACAGATTGATTGTGCATACGCACACGTTATTATTTCCAAAAAAGAAACAACTTTTCATGTGAAGACATGAAATCCAAATAGGCTAGAAAAGGTGTTTTTTTTTGCTTCCACAAATTTCGCTTAAGATTCTGTCATGAAATTTGTTGATTACTTACTGGAAGGGAGTATATCATTTCCACGACTTTGAAAATGGAAAACAGGGAGAAAAATCAGCTTGATTTTTACATGAGAATAATCAGGTGTGCCGCTGAGCCAAGGATCATGTCCTTTGGTGATATGGCAGATTATAGCAACTGATACCCACCGTACGTTACATTTACGTCAGGGTCACTCAATATACTGTGCCACGATGGCGATGAGGGGACATGGACCTAGCATTCTTACCGGTCTTGACGGTGAGTACAGTGTCAAGTCCGCCCATGACATAATCTGGTAGTACGTCCGTACGTGCAAACGCGTCAACCTTTTGTTCGCTCAACAAGGTATTCTCTCCGTTTCACGTTCCTGCTACACGGTTTATGTCCCGTGCCACGTTTGGAAGGAGTGAAATAGGAAAACTTTTCAGAGTAAACCTCTTTCTGCATGCCAGTTTCTTGCTCTGATAGTCGGCAAAACCATTTTGGCTCCCGGGCTCCAGTGATCCCACTCAGGGGTGGAGCTGGAACTGGTGCATAACCATGCTAAAGAAGCTAATTGGTACTGATAATGAAAAGCGACCCTGATTGGGAGTCTCCATGCAGCTCCGACCCTGATCCCACTAGTTTATAAAATTTTAAAATTTTATTTAGAAGTTTCAAAAATATCTGATAAAAATTCTGCATGTTGTCAACGAATTAGACTATATAAGCGTGCAAACGACCCTGCGAAATATTTTGTATTATGGGCTACACATAAAACGACAAAAGTTGGAGATTTGAAACTATATATCCATTATTCACTATTTGTGGATCCGTATATTTTTCTTTTTGCTAGGTCAAAACACATAGTAGTTTGCATTTAAGATTTTGCACGCTGGTAGTTTATACTCCCTCCATTTTAGAACATGCATGATTTTTTTCAAAAACAATTCTAAATATATATATTTCTGATTTTTTTAAATAGTGAGATCTTTGTTAATTTTGCCATGTAATTTCACCCCTTTGCAATGGCGGAGCTCCAGGCCGTTTCGACCATAAAAAAAATATTAGTTAGGTGCATGACTTAAAAGTAATCAATATAAACCTTGTCGAAAAGTTCAAAAATAGGATTGAGTAGGACGATCTTAGGACAGAAATGGGTTACTAGCTACAAGATACTCCCTCCGTTCCTGAATCTAAAGTGTATAGTTTTCTGCACGGATATTAAGTTATGGGTATTTGGCATGTGTTGGATTCAATTATTTCCAGTAAAAGTCAGAAAATATAAGTCCCTAATGGCCACGAATTAAAACTAATCCCCTCCATTACAAATTGGGATTATTTGGATGGGGAAGTTGTCCATAAATCACAATAAACGTTGTATTTAGGATTTTTTTCTAGAAAACTTATACACCTTACATTAAGAATTGGATGGAGTATATTATAGTAGCAAACAGTATATATGCATGGTAGAGACTATAGCGAATATAAAATAAAGTCTAAAAGAACCGAGTAATTTATTTGGAATCTTTGAACTCTTTCTTCTTCAAGACACGATCTTGTACTATTTTGTAGGCAGCCACTTAAACATGACAACAATATTAAATCACAGACCTTTAAATATCAAATAAGGATTCTTCCATAATTTTAATTTTGAGCCATAATGTCAAGGCTACGTGCATCTACTAAATAATTTAGTAATCAACAAACATCGGTGAGAGCACCAGCACCGATATTTCAAGGAAAAGTAGCCGAACAACATGGTCTACGGTGGAGGCGGAGGAGGTGGTGGCGGTGCTCGGTTTCCAGCAGCCAGCAGGAGGTCGTGTACGTTACCAGCAAAGTAGTGGTTGCTCCGTAAGTTTCTGAAGGCCATCAAGACGTAATAATAATTAATTAATACTGCAATTAAACTGTGTGTTCTAGATTAAGGTGACTGGACCGGTTAACGAGTCCGATGGAGTCACGTTCATGAAAGTGGCCCTCCTCCTCCTCGAATTCGGAACCGACGTATATATAACAGCAGCGTTGATCTAGTACGTACTTCGTGCTTCCGATCTAGGGCTTCCTGCATCGTCCAAGATCTATGCATGGCGCTGCCAGTGCCGCCGTGGTCGGACATCCCACCGGAGCTCCTAGGTCTCGTCATCGACCGCCTCGATGACGCACTCCCCGGCCCCCGAAGCCGCCGCCTCTCCGCCGTGTGCTCCGTCCCTTTCGCCCTTGGCCACCACCGGAGACGCGGGCGCTTCTCCGCGATGTGGCCCAAGTACCTACGCCGGGCCCTCCCGTCCATCGCCGCCGCCGCCGACCGCCACGGGTTCCGGGCCGCGCGCGATGCCCGGCAGTCGGCCCTCTCCGCCGACCGCGCTCGTCTCCGCGCCGTATGCCGCTCGTGGCGTGCTGCCGTGCGGCAGAAGATCACGGCTCCGAGGCTGCTGCTGCCATGGATCGTCGATTCGGACGGCTTCTTCCTGACACCCTCCGAGGACGTCGTCGGCGCTGGCTGCCGTCTCCCGACTCTGCCGGCGAACGCGAAATGCGTCGGCTCCACCAACGACTGGCTCGCCCTCGACTGCACCGACGACGCCAACAAAGTACACACCTACTCCTTGCACAATGCCTTCTCAGACACGACGGTGTCGCTCCCCGAGCTGGACGCCGTCATCGGGAATGTCTCGGAGATTTTCGAGGTGCGCAAGGTGCTCATGCGATCTATCCCTTGTGATGTCATTGCTCTCTTGACCAACAACTGGAATCATCCCGTCATATTGGTCCGGCCAGGGAAGGGCGTGTGGTTGCCTGAGCCACAAACGGCGGCGGCGCCTTTCATCTACATCATCGACATTGCTTTTGTTGGGGACAAACTCTATGGGATCACTCAGGCTGAGGACCTTGTCTCTCTCACTATCAGTTTTGACGGCGATGGCGTACCCAAAATTAACAGTATCGAGCGCCTCATCAGGCACCCAACCACGCGATTTTATCCTTTCGATGTATGGAGAGATGGCGATGACAACAATTTCGAGTCCATAGATCACTCTCAAGTCGGTGAGTATGGCTTTGAGTACTTTTACGGTGGTACTTTGCCACTAACCGAAGAGGAGTCTGAGGAGGAACGTATCTTTCATGAACTTAGAAACAAAACCGGCGACGACATGATTGGGGAGGGTATAACCTACTTGAAAGAAAATGAGGATATAATTGTGGTCATTCGATACTTGGTCGAGTCATGTGGAAAACTACTCATGGTGACAAGACTACAACAATCGCAACCCTATGGTGGCAGGTCTTACACTCGGAAGGTAGAGGTTTTCAAAGCCTGTGACAGAAAAGGTGTGTGGGAGCCAGTTCAAGGCGGACTAGGCGGTCAAGCACTTTTTATCAGCAAACCCTATTGCAAGTCTATATGTGCGTATGGAGGAGAGGTGGGAAGGGATACGATCTATTTTGCTGACACAGGCGAGACATTCGACATGAAATCTCAAACTATGAGCCCACCGTGTTGGGACATCGATCTTCAACCTCCGACATGGATGTTTTCCTCGGATCTTGTGGTGTAGTAATTATAGCTATGTCTCTATTACCCACTGGCTTTGATAATTTTCCACTAGTAGTGACTACTAGTTTTTCTATAGTTTCAAAGTGAAGATTATTTAGCTTTAGATTCACTGTACTACAGTATAATTAAGTTGGAGAACATTCAGTAGCAAGGCAAGTGAATGAAGTGACGATTAGACTGTTCACACTTCTTGCTGATAAGTAACTTGAAGTTTTATATGAAAAGGTAAGCATTTCTGAAACTATAGCTGGATACAGTCAAGAAGTTATCTACTACTATAGACAACTTACGGACAATAATGCAGTCTTCATTCACCATGGAATATGTTTGTGGCTAGTACTGGTAATAAACATAAGAATCCCTGTCCTACCGATCCTGGACTAGAGAGACATTTAAATCTGAATTTCGCTTAGTACACCATCATAGAAGATGCTGATACATCTCCATCAACATCACCAAAGTGTGTTCAAAATCAGGCTCCAGGTGAAACATCCTCCTCACAGTGATTTCTCTTACTATGTTGCCGGTTAGCATGCAGCCTAGAGCCCTCATCGACCAACTCTGATTCGCCCAACATGTTTACCAGAGGTCACTATTAGGAAAACAGTTATAGGTGGGTTGGGATCAAAATCACGCTCCTCACAGTCTTCTGGATATGCACCGTTAAGACCCGTTGATGCATGTAAAATGCATACATGATTTAAAGCTTAGCAAAACGAGAGTTTGATAGGTCTAGTGAGTTGTCTTCTACATTCCCAAGTTTAACTCTTAATATGATGCTCCTCCATTTCCTATGAAAAAAGTTGAACACAAAAATTTCTCCCATTCTTTTTTATGAGTGGCATTAATAGACAAAGGATAATAATACTTGCTGCCATAAAATATCCAAACAAATGTATAATTGAAATGTACGGATAATATATTAAGTTGCCTACACCCTCTAAATATCAAAAGACTCAAGAAGAATCAAGCTGAAACTAAAAGAATGCATCAAACAATAAAATACAAAATATGTCCAGAAAAAACAGCTGCAACTCGGCTGCCTAGACACGTCAGAATGTTTTGCCAATTTTTGTGCATAAAGCGAATAAAAACTTGTAATTACAACAAAAAGTATGGGCGTAGTTGGAGTTAAAGATTTTTTTTAAAAACCTCTGGTAGCCAGAAGTGCACGGGACTCTACACCTCCATATAGGTTTTTTTAACTTAGAACATCGAAATGGGTAAATCTTGATAAACGATGTATTTTTTTATCAACTGAAAAGAAAACGCTAATAGGAAAAACTTTTAAAAAGAAGCATCACCCTGAAGGAGAGGTGGCTTCATATGACACCACACGCCTTATTCCCCCCTTTAGAGGCAAGTATAACATATAATTTCGTACATGGTAGGTCTGTTTTGAGGAGGGTTTTTCGAAAAAACTACCATAGTCCTTGTCTATCGATTTTCCTCACAACAAGGTCACACAATGATAATACGACATTGTGTGCTGGTTTTCCTTTTTAGTTTTTTTTTTTAAAATTAGTTGTATCCAAAATTTGGTCTCGAATGGCTTGATAGAGCGGCGGTTCAACCGGATGTAATAATCTCTCTAAACCTTTATGGTATCTGTGTGATGAAAAACATGATATTGTGAAATCTAAAAATGATTTTCCCTTCGAACTTCGAAGCAGTTTGATGTTTGAATTTGGTCGGAGATTTTTTGCTCCGTGTAATAAAACGAGAAAAAAGAAAGAAGAGAAGAGCTGACATTTCTCCACCTGTTCCCCTTCCTTCTCTCGAACCCTCCGCGCGGCCCGGAAAAATTTCGAACTCCTCCTCGGCGCCGCCGCCGCTTTTCCGGAGCTCGCGGTCGCGGCGAGGGTTCGGCTCTTCGGAGGAGGCAGGCATGGCGGGGAAGCAGACCGGCGCGGCGAGCCCCGCCGAGGGCGAGGAGAGCGCCGCTGCCGTCGCAGTCCCCAGTGCGAAGCGCGGGGTCGGCAGACCTAAGAAGGACCCCGCCGTCGCGAGCCCCGGCTCCAAGCGCGGGCCCGGCAGGCCTAAGCAGGAACCTGTCCACGGCGCCGACGCCACCAGTCCCGGCTCCAAGCCGGGCCCCGGAAGGCCTAAGAAGGTCACCGCCCCCGCCGCCGGCGAGGAGGGGGAGGAGAAGGCTGCCGGGAAAACCGAGAAGGGGGAGAAGGCGGCGACCCTGAAGAAGAAGGAGGGGAAGGAGAAGGCGGAGCCGCCCCAGGAAGAGGGCGTCACGCTCAAGAAGAAGAAGAAGGAGCAGGCATCTGGCGGGGAGGCGGCGGCCCCGAAGAAGAAGAAGGCAGGGACACCTAAGAAGGAGGAGGAGGGGAAGGAGAAGGCGGAGCCGCCCCAGGAGGAGGGTGTCAAGCTCAAGAAGAAGAGGAAGAAGAAGGAGGCATCTGGCGGCGAGGCGGCGGCGCCCGCCAAGGGGAAGAAGGGTGGGGAGGCGGCGGAGCCTGGATCCGGCGAAGGGGAGAAGCCCACGCCGAAGAAGAAGCAGCAGGCGTCCGGTGAAGAAGAGAAGCCCGCGCCCAAGAAAAAGCAGAAGAAGCAGCAGGCGTCCGGCGAAGGGGAGGAGCCCACGCCCAAGAAGAAGCAGCAGGAGTCCGGCGAAGCGGAGAAGGCAACGCCTAGCAAGGGGAAGGCCGTGCCCACGCCCACAGAGAAGAAGCAGGGAGAGGGCTCCGCCGAGAAGGCAACGCCCAAGAAGGTGAAGGCCGTGCCCGCACCCACAAAGAAGCAGCAGGCGACCAGTGGCGCGGCGAAGGCCACGCCAAGCGAAGGGAAGCTGAATGGCACCAAGACGAAACCCGATAAGGAGGCGAAGAGCCTGAAGAAAGGTGCTGGAAAAGCAGAGAAGGCCACACCAACCAAGAAGCAGCAGGCGCCTGGCGTGGCGGAGAAGGACACGCCGAGCAAGAGGAAGCGCGATGACGTGAAGTCCCTGAAGGAGGCGAAGAACGGGAAGAAAGGTACACCCACGAAGAAACAAAAGGTCAAGGCAGCAGCGCCGGCGGCGCTCGCTGCCGAGCCGGGCACTTGCAGCTTCTCGGTGTCGCGGGTGCGTCTGCTGATGAGGGATGAGGATGCCAATATCCGTCCTACCAGTGAGACTGTCTTCCTCGTCAGCAAGGCCTCGGTAAGTTTCTGCACACTTTTACTCTAAGTACCAAATATTGTGTCAGATTTGTGTTAGTACTGACTAGAAATGGATGTCCTAAAGTTTGGTATCAGACCTTGGTAACATTGCCGTCATTTTTACTCTGAATGCCTGAATGCACATTATGTATTGGTTTGTTTTAGCAGTTTGAAATCGGATGTGTAAAGCTTCGGGTCACTATCAAAATGCCATGTTATAGAGTAGAATTTGGTTTAGCTATTGAGATTTTGATTGGTCATGCCATTAGCCCGTCAGTGCCTACAAGGTGTTCGATTAGCGGTCTGTGGTGTTCTTGCCATCACAATTTGTGTCTCTACAGCTGGTATGTATTACTATTACAAGTTTCCTGATTGCTGGAAATCTTGATTTTATGTTGAGCCAAATTTAACATAATCAGCTTTCTCTTCTTCTGCTGCCACCAAATAGTTGTTAGGCGATGTGTGAGCACCCCTTATCCTTGTACGTCCTATGTAGGTCATACTGTCTCTTTTGGCTATGAATGACATACTTGGTCCACGTTGGCTTCAGTTTTGTAAAACTTGTCTACTTGAAAAAGTTTTGTTAGCATTGCAGTTCTTATATAAGAGTTTGTTAATTTAAGGAACAACGTTATTTAGGGAGAAAAAACTCGTATTTTATTTTAAGAAGTGATTACCATCTGCATTAATAACTTAATATTGCATTTCCAGTGTGTTAATATCAGTTGACTTGTACACAATTGTTAGTCATCACAACCTACCATTTATATGTATGTGAATTCCAAGAAGGGCTGTCTTGTATCTAGGTGGACAGCGGGCTTTATGGTACCAGTTGTTGTGGTCAGTTGGTAATCAAGGTGGTGACATTAATATGCATACGTAGATAGCTGCTGCACTGCACACATTACATTCTTCTAATTGCTTCTTTGGTTTGATACTTTGATCCTTCATTGTGCATTTTTTTCCAATTTCGTTCATCTTCCGAACTTAGGGGCTTAGTCTTCTAACAAAATTTTGTTTCCTTTTGCATTTTTTTCGAGCACCAATTTTTTGTGTATATGGAACTGAATCACTGATTGAACAAGAAGCTGTACATGCAACTGAATGAAATTTCAGATTTCCAATCTGGCTAGGGAACTGGTGCTTAAACTTATGTAATGTGCATGTGTTTGAATTTAATTTTCTGACTGCTAAAAAAAGAGACCAGCGATGACTAGCCCTTGGCGCATTTAAAAAAATAACAACTTGAGCACTGTGCTGAGTCTAGGACTCAAACGCAGGTGGGCTGCGTGCACACCTGCACAGGTTGCCAACAGAGCAGGGGATTTTGTTCCTGTTTTATTTTTTCTTACTGCTGAATAGATTATAATTTCCGTTATTGAATGTTCTGTAATTCTCAATTTATTGGTCAACATGGATTTGTGAGAAAATCGGCACAGGTATGGGATAACATGGCAGTGTGTTACATATAATAAGCGTAGCTTGACTGCAAGTCTGCAACCCGATCTCATCCGTATTTTCTTGATTGAACGCTGAACAGTTGCATTGGGTATAGTTGCATGGGAAAGACACTTTGATTGGTATATCCTGTTGGAATAATCCTGTGCGTCCAGCCTCTAAGACATGTGCACATATGGCACAGCTCTAGAAGAATCTACCATGTACTAGTAGTCTTTTGACTACAGTGACTTAGTAGCTAAGCCAGTAGCTAGTAGTAGTCTCTAGAATACACATGAGCTGTAATCTGGTAGATGCACTAGAAGGTAGGAGCAGATATTTTCCTAGCTAGGTCGGTTTGTGAAGTCCTATAAATAGGGCATGTACCCATCGTTGTAATTAGAGCCAAAACAAGAAATAAACTCAATGTGAGTGTGAGCCAAACTAGCTAGCTGATAGAGCATCAGCTCGGGACAACATATCCTTCCAATAATGAACCAACTCTTCTAGAATTTAGTTAGCAGCCAAAACAATGAGTGAGGATTATATTTTTTTTGCATGTACGGCGTATAGGTTTATAAGCTTTATTAGCTGATCCAAGCATCTAATTGGGACCATATTCTAGTTGAATAACGTCATTCTTGTTTGTTCTAGTAAAAAAGCGGGTAATTAAAAATTGTAATATGGAATTTTGAACAAAGTAATCGGAGCTGCATCCGTGAAGTTTTGCCTTGCCAGAAAAGAATAATCCTATGAGGGATTTTAGCTTTGTGGGTCTACAGGGGGGCCAAACAACAAAAGTATTATTTCCCTTCTAGTATACCCAGCTAGCTTCTCTATATATCTCCACTACCTTTCGTCCCAACCAACCTTTCCTACGTAATGAGTTTAGTTGTTATTTGCAACACTTACGTGCTGCTCATTGAAAGCTGAGACAAGCGAGGACTAGCCCTTGGCGAAATATTTTTGTAGAAGACTTGAATGCGGGTGGGCTGCATGCGCACCCGCACAACATGCCAACAGAGTGAAGTTCTGTTCTCATTTATCTTACTGTTGAAGAGATAATAATTTCTATTACTGAATGTTAATCTTAATTCATTAGTCAATTGGGGAAGTTTTTTTTGGATTAAAGATTATTAAGCAGTACAGCATAACCGATTGTCACGAAGTCGACACGCTTAACGGTATAAGATGACAGTGTTATGAGGCCTGACTGCAAGCCTGATCTCACCCATATTTTCTTGATTGAATGCTGAACATTTTCTTGAGATATAGACTATAGTTGCACTGGAAACACGCTATATCCTTCCAATAGTGCTCCAACTCATGTAGAAGTTAGCAGCCAAACAAATCAAGTGAGGGCTAATAATAATAATAATTTTTCATTTTAAATATGTATGTTTATAAGCTCTATTAGCTGATTCAAGTATCTTGTTGGGACCATATTCTATTTGAATAGCATCATTCTTGATCTAGGAAAAAAGTTGTTGGTGAAAGTTATAGTATGGAATTCTGAACAAAATAACTTGAGGTCCTCCCCGGAACTATTGCCTGACCAGAGAAATATAATCTTGAGAGATTTTACCTTTATTGAGCCTGGCAAAGAGTAGTCAGGGTCAGATTATATGTGATAAGAAAAATACCACTAGGCAAAGATACGAGTATTACAATGAACCTTCTAAATTGTTCCTTTTCTAATTAATATTTCAAAAGTTATGGGGAAAATATTTGCTGGTGCATATTCCTTTCGTTTGGCTGTTCTCATTCATGTGTGGTGATTGTGCTATCTTTTGAAATTGGAACTGGATTCTGTTTATTGTATTATGTACTCATGTTGCACCTGCAACTTCAGGAGTTATTCTTGGAGGCATTTGCAAGAGATTCTTATCAGAATGCCTTGAGGGAACGTAAGAAGTCAATTGGTTATGATAACCTTTGTAAGTTCCTCCTTCCTTAGCTCTAGTTGTTTTCTGTAAGGAACCCATGTTTCCCTGATTGACTATGCTGAAAAGCTATTCAAGTTGAGATAAAGAACCTCCCTAGAGCATACAGTTGATGCACTTCATATCCGTAGATAGGTCAGTATAACTTGTTATCCTACAGTTCCATGTTCTTGCTGCTCTTGTTAGAATAGGTTATGCGATATCCCTAAAGTACATCATATTGCACATGTCTTTTGTTCTAGAATTTATTGAACATATGCCGCCATCATTAGCCGATAAGAGTTTTATACTGTTAGTAATACAGGCATTGTGCACCATAGATGAATTCGAGTTACTTATCCACGAAACAGATAATGTTTGGTCAGTTTGGTTGATGCATAACTTTTGCTTCTTAATCATACAGAGGTTATTTCTTAGCTTATGTTCCACGTGGAACCTAAAGTTATCATCATTTCTTTACTCTAACTCTCAAAGTTCGTAAGGTTGAAACATAGTTGTAACTTGTAAGATCTCCAAATTAACTAGAACCCCTAAAACCTGCTCCCAGGAAAAAATCCCATCCGTCCTAACTCCTAGATATAGGATGTGTGGCTGTATGCCATCATCTCAGATTTACAACTGAGATTCTTTATTTGTGATTAACCCTTTCATTAAACTAATAACCTCAGCCATCAGTTCCTCTCTTTTTTGCGCCTTCTCTTTCCTTGTTGCAGTATCTTATACATCGACTCTACTCTCATCTTTTCAGCGACGGCTGTGTGCAACCAGAGACGGTACAAGTTCCTATCAGGTAAAGCATATCCTACTGTTCTATTTAAATCAGCGGATGCGTGTTAATTACCTCCATAATTTTGTGTTCCGCACATAGCAAGATAGGCGCTGATGTTCCGTTTTCCACCTCGTCTCTTATGTTTTCATCAGATTTTGTGCCGCTCAGAGTCACAGCCGGTGATGCTCTGAAGAAACCGGACGTGGGGCAGTCGTGAACCAGGTGGTGCTAGTTCTCCATGAGGGCATGCTGTGATAAGTTCTTCTCCTAGCTTGAGTAGCGAGACCTGAAGCGCTGAGGCCAGTGTAGGCGGAGTTGTGTTGTATGTTTAGTGTACGCTATGTTAGAGTAGCTAGCTGCTTGTGAGCACCAAACTCGTGGCACATTGTGATATGTGTAACCTCATTCTGTGAAATTAGATTCCTCTGAGAACATAACAAGATCATCAAGGTTACACTTTCTGGAACTTCTTGCGAGGAAGAAGACACAGAAGGTGGATCGAGTACTGAATTAAGCAAAGCTGTAGTCCTTTCTTTAAAAGAGAAGAAGCAAGCTGTAGTATTCAACTATAATGTGAATTTTCTCCCACCTACTATCCGGTGGCAATCCAAGAATCATACAGGGTCACTGTTTCTGGCGTTCGTGCACATGCATGAATGTTGGGCACCAAACTCGTACTGTACGCCCTATCTTCAATATTCAGGTGGGTTCAGTGAGCTATATACATTCAGGTGGTATAGACTGGATGGTCAGATACAACGTCCAGTCTAGAATGTTCTGGCCAAACTACATTCGTGGCACTTGGCAGCAGCACGGCCGTACCCGGTACACATACCAATAGTTCGGTAGAGCTTCAAGGTAGCTCCTCATTGGTTCGTCTTCAAATTAATTTTGACAGAATTTTAGGACCCATACCAAGTTCGAAGATGAGATACAAGTACACACACGGCATGCCTGCTCGAATCGAAAAAGCCAGCTCTTTCCCAGGATCGACTATGGATGCTATGCTAGCCGGGTCAAATAGCAAAAGAAGATAGATGGTCACGGCAATTTCTGTCCCTCCGCTGGTGATGCCACAGCCTAAAAGTCCATTGGAGGTGTCGCGGATCATAACCTCTAATCGACAAGAGGGTTTCCGCTTCTTGCTTTACTTAGGGCATCTCCGGCTGTTGGCCTCCTAGGACGCCTATCCGGACGAAACTTTGGTCACCAGGACGGCGCTAGACGTATTTGTCACCTTGGGGGCGCCGATTCCCAGCGGGTGCAGCCGACGACGACATGGTAGCGAGGCGAGGTGGAGCGGGACACCGGGGACGGAGTGGGAGAAATGTGGTCACTACGCTCGACGGAGTGGAGTTGTGGCCGTAGCTGGATGAGACACTCAGAAAACTACATGTAGATACCGTAAATCTTAAATCTTAAAAATATTTATTTTGAGGGATTATTGTTCTAACCCTTGATTCAATTGTAAATATTCAAAGTTATTTGAAGAAAGAAAAGATATTTCTGTAGTTTTATATTTGATAGTTTAATTTACAATATTGAATTAAGTATAAAATTCACTAATGCCCACATTTTGCAAAAAACATCACACACATTGTACTTGCATTGAACACTTCAGCCGTCATCATACAAAGAAGGTCACCTGATAAGAGTTATCATGAATTGTAATTTGGCCAACGGTAGAACGTAGTCTAAGTCGTCAACGTAAATATCTGTTTCTATATTGTCACGAATTTATACATATTTGTTCAATCTCGGCATTACTTTCTCTTCTGCACTCCTTTTGTGGAAGATATTCTACCTACGTTTTTATACTAAACATTTTTACCTCTTTGTCGCTAATTCTATGGACATACAATGTCGATTGCTTTAATTTCCTAATATAATTATCAAGTTTAACCACGTAATACTAAATATTTAAGATGCACCGGTTTGAAGATATTTTCTTGCAAGGGGTATGAAGAATATATTACAAGGAAATTGTCCTCAAACATATTCTAATAGATATCACTAACAAAATGATTTCTAATGGAATCAAATTATCTAAACTGGAAAAAAGTAAATAACCAGATGGCATGTCTTCACTGATTCAGTTAAGTCAAGTGGATGAAATGCAGTATATATGTATGTTTGTTATATATTTATCTTTTCATATCATGACGAAGGATCTAAAGTTGACAAATGTTTATAGTTAACATCGTAAATATCCATGGGCAAGAATTAAATATCCAACTACATGCCTACTTTAGATGTAAGTAAATAGTATGAATAATTTAAAACATACTAAAAGGAAGGATCCAAAGTATATAAAAGATCCATGCGTTTTTTCTTTGAATCTTTGATGATGCTCGTTCCTGTTTATTTCATGGCTACTTATGCCTTCCATGTTTCTGGAGTCAACAATCAGCTGGCAGCGATTGCAAACTTTACTAAAAATAACAACATTGAGCTCGACCCGCCAAATTCCATGTTTTTTAATCCATATTCTATTGTCACATCGGACTTCCTTAGAACTTGCATCTTTATAGAGTTTAAAAATCAACTCAACTTAGGATCCAGAGTACAAATTTTCTTAAATGCTAGTCACTTTTGGCCATAGAATGAACGTACAGTTATTCTCATGCTCATATTACTTTAGTAAGTACATTAAACTTTAGTCCATCTGTTCCTCAAAATAAGTCCTATAAATTTGATCAGAATGAATCAGTGTAAAGATTTACCTAATTATAGAAAAAATACGCGACTTGTGAGATACTGTATACACATTTTTGGAGTAGAGAATCAACGAGGCCTTCTCCTTAAAAAGAAAGAAGAAGCAACGGAACTAGAGCGATTAGCATGACACCGAGTGAACTTCTGCAAGGACTGGTCGAGAAGATCAAGGGCAATACCTCTGATTACCTAAATTAAGAATTGATAATTAATTGTGTGAGATCAACTGTACAAGAATTAAACTCTTGCGGTAGAATGGAACTCCTCCACTACAGATATCCTAATTCCTAAGCAACTTATACGGCCGAGCTATCATGTTGCTTGGGTGGAAAGGACTTGAATGTATGATGTGTTCTAGTTCCCCATTATATAAATGAAATATGGACTCATGGAGGTAATCTTGCACCCTGAAAGAAGGCCCATAACATGTGCACCATGCGCCTTGGACCTACGTTATGCCGCTTCAATTTTGCAGCCTCCACCCTCTTCTTGATTTCCTGATCCGCCAATGAATATTAAACAAGGAAACAACAGTGTGGTGTAAAAAAAAATGAAAATATGGAAGATGAGGGGTCGAACTACTTCATCAGTGTGTGTATGAAACTTGTTTTTTTTTTCGTTCAGTTAGGCTGTCTATGCCATGAGTACTCCATGAAATATTTATAAAAGACTTCAATTTCTGGGATGCATGAGCAGAGTATCAACAAACAATATATACCTGGATTGGAGCAATGGTGGGTTGGGGCTCAAGCCAGGTGCACTTCTCGTTGTGCCATCCAAGAGGAAGCCACTCCACCAGCTCGGCCCTTTTGTCGACGAGGCTGTACCTGAATACGCCCACCCGGCCCTTCTTCTCCGACGCATCGTCCTTGTTTTCATACACGAAATAGGCACACACGCCACCAAGTCGCCGCGACACGTTGTCGTCCATGGCGAAACTGTTGGGCCACCCCAGAAACAGGACGCGGTCGGCCAGGTCGCCGTTCCGCGCATCCTTCCTCACCCACCCATACTTCTCCGGCGCCGGCGCGTCCTCCCGCTCCTGCAGCGCGTACACGGACACGGACAGCAGGTCGGCGAGGCTGCGGCAACCTTCATCTACGTGAACCGACACCCACAGCAGCTCGCCGCGGCTCTCCAACGCGTAACCGTGCCTGTTCGTCGCGGTGCATGTCCTTGGGACGAGCAGCACGTCGTCGGCGACATCGTCGTCTTCGTTTGGCGTGATGACGTGCCAGGTGGTGGCGTCCCCGGTGACGTGGATCTTGCCGCCGTGATACGCCACGCAGAGCATGCCATCCTTGCAGCGAAGGTGCCTCTGCCGGATAGTCCACGCGGCGTCGCCGGGACGCAGGAGCGCCGCCTTGAACGCATCGTCTACGCCGTGGAAGAGAAGGATGGTGCCGTCGGCGTAGACGACGGTGCCGCGGCTGGGGTTCTGCTGCCATAGGTCGCTAGTGATCTGGTCTGGGAAGGGGGGCAGGGTGGTGTGCCCACCGCCGCCGGTGAGAGGGTCGTGGAGGCCGGGGGAGGGGCCTGCGGTGAAGTGGAGGACGGCGGAACGCGGCGCGCGGTAGCTCGTCCTAGTCTTGGAGAAGACGCTTCTGATCTTGACGGACTCCTTGTCGGCCTTGTCGTCGTAGGCCGCGAGGAGACACGGCAGGAACCGGCCGGACATGTCGCGTGAGTTATTAGAGTCACGCCAGGGCCTGCACACGGCGTGGAAACGGACGAAATCGGCGGCGTCCGGCAGGCGGCCGGAGATTTCACGGTGCAGATCCGGCTGGAGGTCCGTCGACCACCGCGTGCTGTACATCGACACCGATGGAGCTAGAGGGCAATTCATGAGCTCGAGACTTGTTCAGGACAGTAAAATATAGATATAGCCATATAGGCATATAGGTATAGCCTGGTCGGCCGGGTCCGGGGACAAAACCACCAAGTTTCCTTGGGCGTCTCCAATGTTTATGATTTATTTATTTTTTCAAAAAGGAGGGTGCGACACAGTAATTCACACTTATTAATCAAACCTGATTTGCAAGATGTAATATTAAAATAAATTAAAATCAAGCTCTCGACAATAAGGGTCGCTACCACTATGATGATGTGACTATGATCTATCCCATGCCTATGATCTCACACCGCACATCATCTAAAACTAGAGTACGAGTTCAGCACACACTCAACGCACACCTATGTGCGCATAATAGAAATCGATGGTCTTCCCCAAATCTATCTTTAGAAAGTTAATCAACATCATGACCTTGCAAAGCCAGCCGTCGACACCACCGTCATCCACTGGTCCATGCTGAAGCACACCTCCAAGATTGATGCCCCCCAAGGGGGAAAACGACATAAGATCGCTGTCATCATACAATCCATGGATCTAGGGTTCCCCCGGAAGTGACATAATGGTGTGTAGGCTTCCCTCGATGATGCCTCCAGGGAGAAAACGACTCATAAGGTGTCACCATCATCGGCTCCGAACCGGTCAAGAGCTAGTGCCCATGTTTTCAATGTTTTCACCCGGGTCACTTCCATCCTCCATATGCTAGTGCCCATGTCAAGCGATAGGATTTCAATGTTTAAGATTTAATAAGGAGACCATATAATCTAGGCACTACTAGGTACATCATAGTGAACTTAAATTCTCCCAATGCTTAAATCTTCTTTGAATACTCCACAACTGATGATGTTCACATCTGATGAAATATGGATGTTACATGACTAAGAAACAACAAGGCGAACGTCATTCCGTTTATCAAATCATAACAACATGGTGATAGTACACGTGGTCGCGGGTTTCGGCGAAATAGAGCCACCCACACAATATATTACTAAATATCACAATACATATGGATGAGCAATCAAAACATGACGACGTCCATCAACGCAACTTAATCCGAGGTATTCTGCGGATTTCACCCTGTGGATGTAATTAACCGGTTGTTTGTAAAAAGGACCGGGAACTAATGAACTACATAGTTTTTCCAAATTCAGATACTTCATGAGCGCGGCGTAGAATGCAAAATAGATAGAGTTTACAGAAAAATGAAATTTGCATTCGTTACAATGCAATGAGATTAATAAAATCTAGTGTTCCTTACTGCTATTTTTTTTTGTTTTATTAACAAGATGACACATACGCGATTTTATCTAGGGAAGAGTTTGCTCACTTTTTCAGCCAAACATCTAACTAGTTTTCTTTATACCCTATCCTCTTTACTGGATACTCATTAAAATGGTGGAGAGATTTTTATTTAAGAAGATTCTGTTTTTCTAGTCACACCAGTTCCAGAAGCCCGACCAACAACAATAGTAGCATCATAGGTCCTATCTCACCGACATACACCACTTCCATATTTGGAACGGCCAGCACGTCGATTATACTAAATATTTTTACCTCTTTATTATAGCTAATTCCCTGGGCATGTAATATTGACTGGTACAATTTTCATTTATACTTATGAAGATTAACCACAATAACTAAATATGAGACCACTATTTTATTATGTAATTTAACATCGAGTGCGGAAGATTCGCTGAAATGAATGTCGAGAATGTATTTAAAAGAAATGTTCATTTGAAGCCATCATCTCTTAGAAAATATCTAGTTAAAACGGATTCTCTAAATTACACAAAAAAGTAAATAACATATTGCATGTCTTTACAGATTGAGTTGTTTCGCTGTGATGAAAATCTAGTATATATGTGTCTAGTGTCTATTTCAGTAAATATCTTGACTAGCTAAAATTGGAGAATGTTTCGGGAGTGCACGATGGTGTATTTTAGATGTAAGTATAAGTAAATAGTACGAATAAGTAACAAACATTTTAAAAGGAAGAATCTGGAATGAAGTAATTTCCAAGCAAACATGGTGTACTCAACGTACGCTAATTTGGATCGATGAACATCCAGCCGGCCGGGGTTCAAGCGTCAATGTTTGGATTGTCTCCATGGAGCCGTCCAGTCGTCGTTCCTCTTCCTAGGCTCACACATGCAAGCAGCCGATGAAACGCATGCTTTACTTTTTTTTTTGAAAGACCCAGCAACTGCTGGCTTTTCATTGATTAGGAGAGGGAAATAGATTACAGGAGCATCCGATGGGCGAAGTGCCCGTCGTAATGCTTAGAAAAGGTATAGAGAAAAGAAAAAAGAGAATTCACGGACGAAATAAGGAAAAAAGAATCAAGGGGGTTCGAAGAGTGTTGCGCGCAGGTCCTTCGCTCCGGCCCTTGTCCAGACAGCCGCCTCGTCATGGATGGCTGCTATGATTGCATGCAGGGGCAGTTTTTTGTTTTGGAAAATTCCGCCGTTGCGTTCGCTCCAGATCGCGGAACAAGTCAGGATGATCAGGGATTGGATTCCTTTGCGGTGTCTTGCATTCCCAGCCGTAACTGAGCGATGCCAGAGATCGGAGATGGCCTGGTCCTCCGTCCAGGGGGAGGGGTCGAGGCAGGAGCAGTTTGGCCACTTGGAGATCGCTGACCAGATTTTTCGTGACACCGGACAGTCGAAGAAGAGGTGTCTTGAGGTCTCGAGGTTGCGTACACATAGTTGGCAGAAGTACTCGTTCGGCCATCCACGGCGTTGTAGTCGATCCGCGCACCAGAGCCGGTCTTGGGAGAGAAGCCAAGTTGTGATCTTGCAGCGGGCAGGGGCCCAGACCTTCCAGATGAAGGTGGGAGCCTCAGACTTTGTTTGCCCCTCAAATTGCAGGCGATAGGCTGTTTTTGCGGAGTACGCGCCGTCTGGCGTGAGAATCCAGCGGATGGAGTCTGGTATCGTGGGGGTGGTGGTCGCCGTTTGCAGCAAACGCCAGAGGTTGAGGAAGTCGGGCAGGAGGGTTCCCGGGAGGCGGCCGCGCAAGTCAATGACCCAGGTGTTATCGGTCATGGCCTGCGCTACGGTTCTGTTCTTTCTCCTCGAGAGTTGAAGTAGCTGAGGGAATTGCCGTGCCAGCGGTGCCTCTTTGATCCAATTGGAGTGCCAAAAGCTTGCCCGCTGGCCATTGCCGATGGTGACCCTCGTGGCGGTGTGGAACAGGGCGCGATCTGCGGCGTCACACGGCGTGGGCATGCCGCTCCAGGGTCGTTGGTCATCCCACTCGAACCAGAGCCAACGTAGGCGTAGAGCGCGGCCGAATTTGGTCAGGTTTGGGAGGTTTAGCCCACCGTAGTCGTATGGAGAGCACATCTTGGACCAAGCAATTTTGCACTTGGCGCCGTTTGCGAGGTCGTCTTCTATGGCCCAGACAAAGTTCCTCCTGAGGCGGTCGAAGTCCTTGATGAATTTCTCCGGGGGTTTTAACGCGGTGAGCATGAAGAGGGGCAAGAAGCTGAGGACCGCGGTCGCCAGGGCCTTGCGGCCACCTGCGTTGATCCACTTGCCACACCATGCCGCAAGGTGTGAGCGTGCTCGGTCCATGATGAACTGGAGTTGTTCCCGGCGCAGGCGGGCGAGTGACAGGGGCATGCCCAAGTATCGCAGGGGGGAAGGTCGCGCGCCCTCCGGCGAACGGGTTCAGAATTCCATCCAGGTCCAGGTCGTCGCAGCGGATGGGAGCGACCGTGCATTTGGCGATGTTGATTTGGAGGCCAGTGGATTCGCTGAATTGGTGTAGCAGTCTTAGTAAATCCTGCACCTCTTGTTGTACGGGGTTCAGAAAAACGATCACATCGTCTGCGTAAAGGCTGACACGCAGTCTCCCTTCGGTGATTGGCAGTGGCGAAAGCATGCCTCGGGAGGTGGCTTGCTGGAGCAGTAGGTGGAGAGGATCCAGGGCGATGATGAACAAAAGCGGGGACAGGGGATCTCCCTGCCGAAGACCATGCCGAAGACCACGGCGGTGTGTAAAGTGAGGACCCTCGGAGCCATTGAGGAGTACTGCCGAGCTGGCCGTGGACAGAAGGAGGGCGATCCAATCTCGCCAACGGGCTGAGAAACCTAGTTTTTGGAGCAATTCAAGCAGGTAATCCCAGGAGACGGAGTCGAAAGCCCTAGCGAAGTCAAGTTTAAACATCAGTGCTGGTTTCTTCTTGCGGTGCAGCGAGCGAGCAAGGTTGCGGACGTAGAGGAAGCTGTCATGCAGGCAACGGTTCCGCAGGAAGGCGCTCTGCGCCATGGAGATGATATTCCTGACGATCGGCGTCAGACGTCCAGCCAGAACCTTGGCGAACAGCTTGGCAATCGAGTGGATGAGAGAAATCGGGCGGTAATCACCGATCGTTGTAGGGCAAGGCTTCTTTGGGATGAGGCAAATCATTGCATTGTTGAGGTCCGCGAAATTTCCGCCTGCTAGCCTGTACAGTTGCTGGAACGCCGCCATGATCTCCGGTTTGATGATGTGCCAGCAGCGACGATAGAAGGTGCCATTGAAGCCGTCGGGGCCGGGCGCTTTTTCCGCTGGCGAGGCCATAATCGCCGCCCAGACCTCTTGTTCGGTGAAAGGGATGTCCAGGCCCGCCGTCTGGATCGTTGGCAGCAGAAGCTGATCCCAAGCGATGGTGCGGGTGCGCGACGTTGCAGTGCCGAGCGAGGCCGAGAAGTGTGTGAAGATGGCCGATTCCTTGTCGTCGTGGGTTGTGGCGATGCCGGCCGCACTGCTTATGGTGTGGATGAAATTGCGGCGGCGTCTGGCGTTCATCTTGACGTGGAAAAAGCGCGTGTTTGCGTCGCCTTCCCGAAGCCAGGCGATGCGAGACGCCTGCCGTCTCCTAGATCTCTCGATGGCTGCGAGGCCAAGGACTCTGACCTTTAGAGCTTTGCGCAGCTGAAATTCGGTGTCCGTCAGAGTACGATGTTCCTGAGCGACATCAAGTCGCAGAATGACCTCGTTGGCCAGGTGGAACTGCAGCTGGTTGTCGCCGAAAAGAGACTTGCTCCAGCGCTTAAGTGCGCTGGCGGTGCGGCCAAGTTTGATCTTAAGGCGGAGCAGCGGGTCTGTGGCCCTTAGGTGTTTTTGCCACGCCTCAGAGACAACATTGCTGAAGCCCTGCTGCTGAACCCAGAAGTTCTCAAACCTGAACCTGGCCGTGCGCGGCGGCGAGTGGGTCACTGCCAGGAGCAGGGGACAGTGATCTGAGTGCGAGGAGGATAGAGCAAGAACGCCGCACTGTGAGAAAAGGGTGTCCCAGGCGACGTTGCAGAAAAAGCGATCCAGACAGACCAAGGTTGGGGTTTCTCGCTCGTTGCTCCAGGAGAAGCTGCGGTTGGAGCATCTAATCTCAAACAGTTCCGCTCGGTCGATGGCGGCACGGAATTGGCCCATTAGGCGCCTGCAAAGGTTTGTGTTGTTCTTGTCGCGGGCTTCATAAATCAGATTGAAGTCGCCCGTGATGAGCCATGGCGTGCCGTTGGCCGGCTTGATGGAGGTCATCTCGGTGAGGAAGTTCTGTTTCTCTGCGTGCAGCGTTGGCCCGTAGACCGTGGTGAGCAGAAAGGTGGTGTTGGTCTGGAGGATTGTGATCTCGGCCGTGATTGAGAAACGGCGGGTGGAGGTGTTGGAGACTAGGACGACGTCTGTGTCCCAGAACATCGCGATCCCACCGCGAGTGTCGTCTGCAGGGAGGAAGAAGCAACCGCGGCGCGAGGGGCCGGCGATTTCCAGCGCCAAAGGAGGTGGGATGTTAGCCAACTTTGTTTCCTGAAGGCAAAGGATTGCAACCTTCGCCGAATTGGCGAGTTCGGCAACTGCAGCGCGTCTGGCCGGCATGTTGAGGCCGCGCGGGTTCCAAGTGGCGATCGGGACAATAGGTGCACTCATTGGGGAAACTCGCTGAACTGAGGGAGAGACGACGACGAAACATGAAATAACAGCAACACCGCCAGGCATACAGGAGGCTGAGACGCACCCCACCTACTAGACCCCAACATGGTCGTCTCAGGGCAACACACCGCGGACATTGAAAGAAAACTAGACCTAACTTGGACTGGCAGAGGGCCAGCTGTCGTCGCCGAACTACGGTAGTTGTCTAGCATTGGGAAACTAGACGGTTGTGGCCGCGACGCGCGCCGCGCGGGCATTGGCGGCCGCGCGGTGGAGAGCATCCTTGTCGATGCGAGTCAGGATGGCGATGCCGTCGATGTCGAGGTTGGTGAGCGGGGACTTGAGGCGGGCGGTGACCGCCGCGGCCGCCGCGTCGGCCTTGACAGCTTCGCCCTCCAAGACGCCGAGCTCCTGAGCGAGCTTGACGGTGGCACGCTGTGCCACGGGGACGGAGGCGTGGGCGACGTGGCGAAGACTGCGGCAGGGCGTAGGCATGACCGGCGCAGGCGCAGGTGACTGCAGTGGTGGCGACGAGCCGAGGATCGAGGGCGGCGGCGAGGTGAAGAGGCGGTGAATAGCGTCGTCGAATCCTTGCTCTGGCAGCGCTGGCACCTGTGGGCGGCCCAGCGGCAGAGAAGAGGACCGGGCCGACACTGTGGCGGCATTACCTGGAGGTGGCGAGAAGCTAATGGGTTGGCTTAGGAGTGTTGAGCACATGGCCTCGAACTCCATGTCCATGGGGTCTGGGCCGAGGTTTGGCCAGGGCCCCGCGTCGATCTTCTCCATCGCCAGGATGTCCACGAGCGGGTCCGCGCCCACGTCGGCGAAGGTGGGCGTCAAGGGTGGTGAGGTGGGCGCCGGCGAGGATGCCTGGGTGGCGGGGAGGGTGCGACACTGATGAGCTCGGGGATGCACATGGGCCTCGGGCCGCTGGCGGGTAGCGGAGGCGGGGGAGGGAGCTGTTCCGCGGTCCCTAGGCCTGCGGCAGGTGGGGAGGAGGCGCGCTGACGATGTCCGGCGGGTGTACGGCTGCGGTGGCGTGCGCCGTCCCTGGCCGACGTACGGGACGCGCCCGTGCCATGCATGCGCCCAGGGGCGGGCGCAGGGTCTTGCCAGAGCCTGCGCGGCTGCCTGTCAAGGTCGTCGTCGTCGTGACGCCGGGAGCCGGAGGCGATGTCGTGGCAGTTTGCCGGAACACGGAGGCGCCAGTCGGTGATGGGGGGCTCGCCGTCGGGGACCCCAAAACGCCAAGTATACGGCTGCACCAGAGGGTACGGCAGCTCCTCCGAGCTAGACGACATGACCCCGCTCTGGACCGAGGAAGGAGTGCGTGACTCGCGGATCGTCCAGTCCTCAGCGAGGTCGATGTGGATGAGCGACTTTGGTACTTCTTGGCTAGACGGTACCACCGGTAGTTAGCTGGAGTAATTGATTAAGAGGTGCTTCAGAGATAATTTGTTTTGACCAAACCAACATCTTCATCGATTTCGTATAATGAAACAGTCGGTGTTTACAGATTTAGGGCTTGTTTGATTCGTAGGATAGGAAAATTATATGAATAGGAGAAATATATGATTGCTATTTATGCACAACTCAATCATGTATGATTGGGTTTGTATTAAAATTTGTTTGATTCCACTAAAAGAATTATAAAAAGAGATTGTAGTGGATGCTAGAATTCTTATGGGAAGTAGTACAAATATTTATATGAAAAAAATTCCTATAGAAACTAATCCTATGAATCAAACTCTAGGAAAGGAAAAATTCCTACGAGATAAAATCCTACATGATTCATTTGAATCAAACAAACCCTAAGGGTTTGAGCAATTAGCATGCCAACAAATGAACTCTCAAGTATAAATCATCTAGTAGCTTAGCTTAGACGTGGTCGCTTTACACTAGGACGCTTGCAGTAGAATTCAGACGCGGTGAACTAGGTAGCCAGACGTGCAAGGGCAAACCTGAATTTTCAAATGGAGCACTGCGCACAGTCGCCGACGCCGGGCTGCAAATCTCATTGAGTATAGATAGCTCCCTGAAGAACACTCCGAGTCGACAACAACAACAACAGCAGTGTTCGTCCGTCCAAAGCCGGATGGCCTATATTTTTTGCACTTGCCAGCAGCGTGGGCACTTAGAGTGTGTTTGTTTTTGGGACGGAGTGGAATGCATGTGTTCAGTTGGACAAAATAATGGAACGGGTTGATTCCCCGATGTGAAATATTTCGTGTAGATGCGAAACGTACGCGACCGGCCGGATTGAGTGGAACGCCTCTCTCGCCTCTCGCTAACCCTCTCTGACCTCTCACCTCTAGCTAACTCTCGACGGGACCCTGACCATGGCGACGAAGCCCACCCCCCGCACAGATCTCCTTCGCCTACGACGAGAGGTGTGGTCTCATCGCTGGCCGCGAGCCCGCCACCGCCACCACGACGGGAGCGGACGCTTCACTTCTCCTGATTGATCCGATCGGTCCCCATGCTCACCCGTCTCCATGTTCCTCCTCCCTGCAGGGACGTGGTCGTCAGGCGTAGGGCGCCTAGCACGGGCGGAGGACGGCCGGCGGAGGGAGGCCGGCAAGGACGCGGGCCGGACGTCGGGCACGGTGGAGGGCGGAGGTTGAGTGGCGGGCCGGCAGCAAGCACCAAGCGCGACCTTGCCTTCCATTTGTCTATGGGGCGGAGGTACCTCTATGGGGAATATTATGTTTATTAAATAATTAAATAAAATTAGGATCTAATTAATTGAGTGTTTAGACTAATTAGATTTAGTTTCAGTCCACTGCTATGGAATTCAATCGAACACTCAGATGAAATGGAATGGGATAGGATGAATGGACCATTTCACTCCACTCCGTCTGAAAAACGAACACACCGTAGACCGGTGTTAATTACTCCACCTTTGTTTACCCATAGCTTAACACGCGTGCTTTACGCTTGGCCCATACATAGTACAGCTTAGACGATTCTTGTGAGCGTCTCTTCCAAGCGTCAACGCTTCTTGGATGCAAGCGATTAGGTCTACGAAGAGAAGACGCGTTGCGCGAACGCTGTCTAGCCTGCTGCAGGCACGCCAAACCCCTAGACTACTGGCAACTAGTAATTTGGTACGTACTAGGACGGCCGGCAATCTCAGCAGGTACGAATGCGCACCTGAATCTCCCTGAAGAGCCACCACCTGAAAGTTGTAAATTGCAAGGCGGAAATGTGCACCTGCCAAACAGACTGATGTGCAACAAAAACAGTGACAGCGTTCGTTCATTGTCACGCGTGTGTGTGTGTTGCTGGGCCAGATAATAGAACAACATCATCTGCACCTTGTTCTGAACCACCAGAATGTTGGGTACAGCTTCGGCATCACCCCGTGGTGGCGGATACAAAATCAATATCAAAGATGGAACACCAACTATGGGAATTGCGTGGTCAGAAACAATGCCACAAGATTCAGAGATGGTGTGCGGCACCTTGACAGTTGCTCGCGCCCACGCGGCGCGCGATCAAACCCAAGAAAACAGCCGACAGCCTGATATATATGTACTTATATATTATTTTGGAAATCCGTTTGTTAATCAATCAGGCTCCTAGATCTCAGCAGGCGCCAACAACCACGCGGTTACAGCGAACCACAGCTAGAGCTGCGGATCTGGGAGCTGTTCATGCCAATCTTTGCCAAGTGTGTGTGTGGCCATTTCATGCAATCGGTTTCAGGATCAACAATGCAGACGCAGTGGTAAGATGAACAAGAACTATTAGTGTGCTGCTATATATGCTGATGACAAATGGTCAAATGTACCACAAATAAAATATACTACGTAGAAAAATGTAGTATGTATGTATAGCCTCCTCCTCCACCTGAGTACAACACTCCTTATTCCTCTCCAAACTACTCAGCCAAGCCAAGCCAAGAATGAATCTAACGAGCACGGACGACAGATCCATCACGAGAACCAACTAGCCGCGATGCATCCCTCTTCTTCTATATGTGTGAAATGTAGTATCTCCAGAGTCCAGATCGATCTCCGGTCGTCCGTCCTCAGACGAGCTCGAGGCGCGCGGAGTAGTCGGCGTACCTGGACCGCCGGATGTTGGCCTGGCGCTTGCGGTACACCACCGCCGCGAGGCCCACCACGGCCGCGGCCGAGAACGCGCCCACCACCACGCCGGCCTTCTTCCCGCCGCCCATCCCCTCGCGCCGCTCGGCCTCCGCCGCGTCCACCGCCTGCGGCTGCTCGTCGGCGCCCGCGCCCGTGCCCGTGCCGGACTTCACCTCCATCGCGGCCGGGGCGGGCGCGGGGGCCTGGGCCTCGTCGTCTTCGTCGGCCGAGGCGGGGGCTGGGGCGGGGGTGGTGGCGGTGGAGGAGTGCAGGGACGCGGGGGCCTCGGCGGGGGCTGGCGCGGGAGGGGAGGCCGCGTTGTCCTCCTCGGCGCCGGCACCGGCTGCAGGGGACTGGGCGGGGGAGTGGGCGGCGGGGGATGCCGAGGGGGTGATGGGTTCGCCGTTCTCTTCGTCGTCTGCGGCGGGGCGGAGGAGCGGGGACGCGGTGGGCGCGCCGGGCGAGGGCGGCTGCGAGATGGGGCCCTGCGCGGCGCAGAGCAGCGGCGCGGCCAGGAGGACGAGGAGCAGCAGCAGGGGAAGCGGCAATGCCATGGCCATGGAGATGGAGGTGAGCTTGTGCGGCGAAGCAGATCTGCCTGCGGCGGCGAGGTGTGTGTGTGGCGGTGCGACGGCGAGAGGCGAGATATATAGAGGTGGATGGGAACGGGAAGGTCCAGATCGTTTGCTTGAGTTTGACTGCGTAGCAGCGGCCGACAGTGGTACGTGGACGGCCTCGGTGGCTTCGCCGTCGCCTCAAGATTCGTGCGAGCGTGGACCGGGCGGAATGATCACGTGGGTTTGATTTACTTGCAAGGAATTTGAAAGTTGAATTTGGTGTGACAAACAGTACGTACACAAGATCAGGAGAGGAGGGTGAAATTTGAAGGAAATTCATGTTCCTTCGGAGTTGGTTCATCGGAATTGATTTTTCACGGCTCACGTATCATGTGGTCAAGGGAAGAAGCCGCATTTCATGTGCGCATGGCGTATGTTTGTTAGCATGTGCTTCTTGCTTTACGATGGTAAAAAAGAAGGTTCAAGTGTAATTTGCCCTATCTGGCTATTACCAAACCTTTCGGTGACTTTGACACTTCAAAAAAGTTTCACTTCATTTCGGCCCCCTCTTCCGGTTGTCGTCATCGTTTTTAACGGAATATGTCTACCTATAACATGAGCCTAGAGAGGACTCCCTCTTTTCTTCTCTCTCCTCCCCGTTACAGTACTCACGTGTGTTCTCCGCTCTCGAGCTGATCTGAAGCCGAACTCGTCGTTGCTGTCGACGGGTGATGGCGGAGGAGAGGCGACGTGTTTAGAATTTGTGCATAGTATTCTAGAACTTGTCCCGTGTGGCGTCTGGGGGTAGGTCATTGGATCTTTCGGCCAGATCTGGTGGGCCTCCGGTGGTGAGCTGTAGTTGTATGGTCGTGGGGGAAGCCGAGCATCTCTGTCAATAAGGCCGCGCCGAGTTGATGTCGTCTGGTGTACTGGCGCGGCACCGGGCCATCGCTCCTGACTCTCTATCGTTCTTCCAAGGGCCAATACGCCCTCTCATCACCATATGACTTGGTCCTATAATATTCCTAGTGGGTCTACCTGATACTTATCCATCAATCGCCAGACATGTTGTTTTGTTAATGATAGCTTGAGGAATGAGAAGTGCAAATTTGTCCAAGAAACGAGCACTACCAATAATAAGAGTTGAAGGAGAGATTGAAGATATAGTACTAAATGATACTATAAACATTCTAAAACTATCCAAGATGTAGAAGTATCTATTCACTTATACCTAAACTTGGTAGCATTGTACTTGAAAAACCTCTTCTAAGTTACCTATTACGCTTATGCACTCTAAAACACTATGCAAAAATAAAGAAAATATATTAAAAAATGATATTATATAAACATAGTAAGGTTTATTAAACAATTAAATTAATTTGTAGAACATAGTTAGGGTGCATCGATTTGTTATAAAACATTTCATATACAAGCTAAACAAATTAAAAATAGTAAAATTCAGCTTAAATTTAGTACTTGAGATTTGTGGTGCTAAATATCATGGTTCCACGACATAATTTCTACTTTTATATACTAAAGTATGCCTATAATATTATGGTTGCTAGTTATAGAAAAACTAGTATCAATATAATATATTGACTGATTATACTAGTAAAACTAGTATACATTTAACAATAACGGAATTGTGATGAAATAGAAAAGTTTGGTATAAATGTGGATGAGATGATAGTTCCAGGTATTCGTCACGAGAGTGATGAAATCACTGATGAGTCGACTGGAACGACCACATGAAGAATTCCTTGGAGAGGATGTCAAATAAGTTGGCTTGCTCTTCTGCGACTAGTCAGGGGTCGACAACTCATGAGCATAGCCTTGTGCGCATAGCACAAACATCCCACTATAGTGGCAAGATAAACATAAACAGACAAGAGAAAAATGAACCGAGAAAATGAGGAAAAGAAAAATAACACGAAAAAAGGAAACATATAAAAGATGCGGCATATCATCTTGAGGTGAGGACATGGCTGACAAAATTGATGCCAGAGTAGGGTATAAGCGATATTTCTATTAGTTTTTCTCAAGGTTTCCTTCACTTTTCCTGGTCTTTAATCGGTGTCTACTTTCGTCTTTTGACAAACAGAGTAATGATTTTTTTCAAAACATTACAGAAATTTAAAGAAATTTTGTGAGCACATTTTCTTTTATTTATTTTTTCTTTGTATTAATGTTATTTTTCTTATTTATTTATTTATTATAATTATTTTTGTAATTCATAAACTTAATATAAATTCTACAGAGGTAAAAATATTCATATTGTTGAAAACATAGTCCTACTATTGAGTCAGGGCGGAGGAGCGGGGACGCCATGGGCGCGCAGAGAGTGGGCGGCTGCGAGATGGGGCCCTTCGCGGCGTAGAGCAGCGATGCGGCCAGGAGGACGAGGAGCAGCGGGGCCGCCGCGTGGGGCATCGGCAATGCCATTTCCTGGACTGAAAACTCCGGCAAAGCAGATCTACGACAGCGTGGTGTTGTGTTGGTGCTGGTGCCACGGCGAGAGGCGAGATATATAGAGGTGGAATGAAAATAAAATGGGCTGGCGGCCGGTGGCAGGAAAGGTCAGATCATTTGCTTGGGTTTGACTGCGTAGAAGCAACCGAGATAGTGGTACGTGGACGGCCTGGGTGGCTTCTCCGTCACGTCAAGATTCGTGCGAGCAAGACCACGTACTAAGACTCACGATGGGTTTGATTTACTTGGAAGGAATTTAAATGTTGAATTTGGTGTGACATACATACGTACACGAGAGAAGAGGAGGGTGAAATTTGCAGGACATTCATGTCCTTCGGAGTTTGTTAGTCGGAAATGATTTTTCACGGCTGTCATGGCCTAGCGGGTGATACAAGCCGAATTTCATGTGCGCATGGCGTATGTTGGCATGTGATTCTTGCTTGCGATGGTGAAAAGGAAGATTCAAGTGTAATTCGTACTAAACGGCTATTACCAAAAGTGTAATTTTTTTAATGAAAGCTCGAGTGATGTGAAGTGCAAATTTGTCAAACAAACGAGCAGTACCAGTAATAACAGTGGGAGGAGAGATTTGAGGATATAGTACTGTACAAATTGATACTATACACACTCTACTAAAACTATCTATGATGTAGAAGCATCTATTCTATTCAGGTACACCTAAACTTAGAAGCCTTGTACTTGAAAACCCTCTTCTAAGTTATTTATGACATTCATGCACTCTAAAACACTACAGAAAATTTGTAGATGATCCAGTAAAGAAAATATATAAACAAACATGATATTATGTAAAGAAAGTAAATTTATCAAACATATAAAGTAATTCGTGGAATCATGTGATATTTTCAGTCCGCTTAGAGTTAAGGTGAATCCGTTGTTATGAAAACATTTCATAAACAAGCTTAGCAGATTTGACTAATTACAAGTAAAATACAGCTCTAACTTAGCACTTGTGATTTGCGATGCTAAATATAATTATAATGGTTCCGCAACAAAATGTACTTTGATATTCTAAAGTGTGCGTATCATGCTAATTTTTCTGGTTATGTAAAAATGGTGCTCACTATAATATGTTGAGTGATGATACTAGCAAAACAAGTATACATGCAATGATAATATGAATTGCGATGAAATAGAAATGTTTGGTATAAATATGGTTGACATCGCTCTGTTTGATATGACATATATGATCTCATATGTGACAAATTTAGTATCAAGTAGCGACCCCTTAATATTAGAAACCACAACATTGTTGACAAATAAGACAATAGCATACCTCATAATTATTATTTTTTATTTTCACTTATCATTGTTTTTAATCTACGTCTATTTTGGTCTATAGACAAATAGGGTGCCCACTTTATTATATTTGTAGTTCATAGAATTAATAAAGATATCATATAGTTAAAAAATATATATTCATCTTGCTAAAAACATAGTCCCATTGTTATAAATATTACACACGAGTTAAAAAATATGTTTCGTAATGTCAAAGAAATATTTCAACGGTTAAAATTAAGATTGTTAAGATTAAAAAAAAATGCTCGAACAGTTCAAGATTTTGTTCGCAAAGAGAGAGGAAATATTTGTAGAGTGAGAAAGTGTTCATGTGGTTTGAAACAACTAAATCGAATTCAAAAAAAATGATTGACTTGTTACACTTACAAATATAAATTTTCACGTACACAAAACACACGAACAAAACAATGAAAAGAAGAAAACACGCGGAAAAACTGAACACAAAAAATTAAAAGGAAAAAATAAAACAAAAAAATGACCATTTACACCTTGGGATGATAAGAGACTCATGTTCATGTACACCTTGCAAACAATGCCATGTACTGATGTACACCTTGGGGCCTATTTGATAGTGGTCGGTTGAGCATGCAGGTATGGCTTAACTTCAAATCTCCGTGTGATAGAAGCAAGCGAACGTGCAGTACGTCCCGCAACACGAACCAGAGCTCGGGTACCTCCAGAACGGCTTGCAGTGACCCATGATAACTCGACGGATCGCACGGCTCACGCATGTTCAAGCTGTGGCGCCTTCTGATCCATCAGAATCTAACCGTGTTGCTCAAATCGGACTGGTACACACACAACGTGTCGCAACTACATGAATGTAGTGAGAGTCAATCAGTTGACATAGCCGGCGATGGAAGCAAAACAAGCCGCGTTGGTCTTCTTGCTTGTGATCGTAAAAGGAACATCCACCTCCTAAGAGAAGCAACGGTTTTTTTTAAAGAGAAGCAAACTAATGTGCACCTGTCCGTGGCTCTGGGCTAGCTGGAGTCTCCCTCCATCCTAAAATATTTGACATAGATTTGTCTAAATGCTGATATATCTACAGTTCTACACACTTAAGTGGTTTTCGACTTTTTGTTCATGGCCACGAGGCATCATACTAGTATAACTTTTGGTCCATCAGAATTCATACCACGATGGACATGAACGAGGAGGATCAAAGGGCTCACGTTGGAGATGTAACACAAAAGAGGACCGTCGGCTACATTTCTCACTTCAGACTTCACCTTAATCTTCACTGATTTGTTTTTCACAACACCATAGCTCCACCTCTTTCCGGCCGGAAAATACAGGCGGCAGAACAGGAAGGGTCCGACGGCTCACTGTATCAGGATGGTAGTACCGTGCTATAACAGATATTCAGAGTTTCAGACAATGTGATCTAGAAGTGTAATATTCAGACAGTGCCATATCAAAATTCACTTAAAACAAACGGTGTAAAAAATATAATGCCATCTCAAGGGAGATAAGTACCCTAGATTGCCATTATTCTACCACAAGAGTCTACTAGTACAACACAGGGCCTGGCCTGCCAGCGTCTGACCAAAATGGTCCATCACAGATTTTTCAGGACAACGATGATCTCTGTCTTCTAAGAGCATAAACAGCAGCAGCAACATGAATGAGCTCAGCGACCAGAGTCAAGCCGCTGCGGCACGTTGCTGTTTCTTGGCTTGCGCCTTGTACTTGGGGTGCTTCCCTTTCCAGCCTTTCTTCGGCTGCTGCTGCTGCTCCTCGGTTAGCGGCTCCTCAGCCGCCGCCTCAGAGTTGGCGTCCGCGGTGAACGGGGAGTAGAGGAACTTCTTGGTGTTGCCGGTCTGTGTGCACGAGAGCTTGATGATCTGCCTGCCCCACATCCACTTGAGCAGGACCTTCATGTGCGTCTTGCTGTTTAGGCCTTCGATGGCGGCGTCCTGTTGTGGCACAAAATTTTTGGTATCAGAGCAAGGACTTGATTTGATAGATACAAACAGTAGCATTACATGTACTCCAAAATACAATGACATGCTTTTTAGATGAAATCAGATAACACTTTGTGGAATAAGCCGAGCTAGATTAGAGAATGGCAAGACCAATCAATAAATAAGGAAATCCTATAATGATACAGGTTGCCAATGTTCTCAAGTACCAAGGAAAGACAAAAGCATGTAATAATAACAGTGGGGCTTATTAGCTACTGCTACTAAGAGATTCAGGGTAACCGCACATCCAGAAAGGGCAAGGCCTTGACAAACATTTCGATATGCTCCTCCACTGCTGATGGGATATAATCATGTTTGAAACTGCCATTGGGAGATAACAAATACACTATGTATAATGTTTGAATGGATAGAAGGATTTCCGATTTTGTTTAAGTGCCATGGAACGGGCAAGCTGGTAGTATGACCTATTAGCTACTAGTGCAACGAGATTCAGAGCAGAAGGACGAGGCTGTGAAAACAAAAAATCTGATATGCTCTGGATAACTAACATAAAAAACATACAGATAAACTACAGTGCACACCTAGAAAAAAGTGTCAAGAATCAATGTTACAAGACAATTAGTGTTTAGGTCATCACAGTACGCTTGGCTTATTCCCACACAATGACCAGAGTTATGCTCTAGTCTACCCTAGTTGCAGAAATTCGCTAGTAAATAGCTTGCATCTATGATTTTACCATTGATTTGAAATGTTTACACAACATGCAGTTTAACCACAAACTACTGAACATCACCAAAATTCTCTGAATTTACCATCAACATCAATTGGCAGAGTCACACAACATACTGGATTAGAAACAGTATCATGCACATGAGGGCTCAGTGGCAAGGAAGGGAGTAAACTATTGATTCTACTATTCTTCTTCCCGTTCACCTACATTGCTTCTCAAATGCAAAAAATCTAGGGCACAAGAAAGAGGGCAGAAAATACCATCTTCATGGTCTAAACATCACCACATAAAGAAGGAAGAATACAGAGACCAAGCTGTACAACTTGCTTCCGGGCATCAATTTGATGTGCTCCTAGTACCGCAGCTACTGGCCATGTTCAAACAAAGTCCATGTAACGCCAAACACAAATAGCCGAGATGATGCATCACAGCAGGCGTGCCATACCTTGGCATGGTTCCACACAATGTGATCATTGATTTGAAATACGTGCACTGCATTCAGTTTAATCACAAGCTACTGCACAGTGAATACTATGAAAACTAACTATTCTGCAATTCTTCCTTTTCACCTAATTGTTTCCCAAATGCAAGTATCTAATAAGGTACTAAAAAGGTGAGAAGACACTATCACATTCATGGTCTGAACATCATCTCATCAGAGAAGGATGTATAGGCGTAGACCGAGCTCTGCTGAAATTTGCTTCCGGGCTTCAGTTTGTATACGCTCTTAGTACGCAGCAACTGGCCATGGACGAACAAAGTCGCGCCACACCGAGCTCAATCGGCAGAGAGCTTCATCACACACACAGAGACAGCCGAGAGATGACGCGCGGCGGCGTGAGTGAGTACGGTACCTTGGCGTGGTTCCAGGTGTTGCCGACGGTGAGGGGCCCGTGGTCGGCGAGGATCTGGAGCAGGCGGCCGGAGATGGCCACGGCCTCCTCCTTGGGCACCTTGGGGTTGATCCGCCGCACGTCCACCGCCCTCTTCCGCGAGAAATGCCTCCTCAGCACCTCCCACGCCATCGTCCCCGCCCCTCCCCCTCCGCCGCCACCGCCAGCGCCGCCTCGGAGGAACTGCATGTCGCCGCCGCCGCCGCCCGGTCACTGCTCGCTACGCTGGGGCTCAGTTGAAGCCGAAGACGATGAAGTAGTCAGCCCAGTGGCCCACGTTGATATACCTAGAATTCGGCCCATGGGCCAGGCCCAGTTCTTGCCCCACTGGCTCTGCGGCCAGCCACTGCGACCGGACCAACCATCCCATATCTCTCTCTCCGCCGCGACGAGCTCCGGCGGCCGCCGGTGAGACCGCCGACGCTTGACGAACTCCTGAGGTAACCCATGTTCAAATCCACTTAATTTTCCTCCGCACGCTTCCTATTGAGCGGGCACGAGCTCGCCGAGTGGCCATGAGACCGGCGGCCGGCGGTGACTCCGTGAGATGAGCTCGGCTTGGTCCGATTCGGTTCCGATCGGATGAGACGTTCTGATATTTTCTTCTGTTGAATCGTCGCAGCGCGGATGCTTGGGCAGCGCAGCGCACATGTCAGCTCTCCGCCCGTGCAGGGGAGCCGTCGAGTGGCCGCCGCCGCCGCCGTGCTGGTCGGGATGCTCGAGGTCGAGGAAGCTTGTCGCTGCGTCTGCTGCGTCGTCTTACTGTGTTCCTACCGGGGCCGCCGCGTGCCGCCGGAGCAGGCGGGGGAGCTTCTGCTTGCTCCCTGCGTCTCCTCTGTCCTTCTGCAGAAGCACCAGGTAGTGCTTGCTTGCTTTACTGTAACAGTTTTTATCACACAACGATTATTCCAACATAGTACCGAAAGTAGGTTAAAACATGTGCAGTGTGTAGATTTCGACAACGATGATTGGTCACTCTGAATTAGTATTGATGTATTGGCCCATTCCGTCAGTTCTATGCAAAAATGTAGATAGTTTCAGTGTTGAATTTTCTAGGGAACGAGTATGACTGGAGATAGCTAAACCACTTTGTTTGTTGGAATCAGATGCTACACTGTCTCATTTGGAATCACACTGAATAGTAGTCTCGGTCATGTTCAATCCCGGCAAGAAGTTACGTATTAAGTCTGGATGCATTGTACCAGTGAACTCAGTTGCACTGGCATGGCAAGTGAATTGACCAACTAGTAGCAGAGCGCCAAGTATTATTACAAACACGAAGAGAGAAACTTGATGTCATTCATAAATTACACACACAACATGCACCCTTACCCTTTTACCATGAGATTCTGAATGCAGTAGCTTACAGTTTCAGACCCTTCTGTTCATACCCTAATCTTAGCACCACAGATTTAACCTCCTCACTGAAGGCTGGTGTGCTTATGCTTCAAATGTCGGTTTGGAAGAGAATGTCTGATTTATTCGTTAATGGTTACATGCTCGGTTCCACCATCACGCGTCCAGAATCTTTTGGTTGAAGAAGCCTAAGTGTGTGCTAGCTTGGTCAGTGCATTCTAACTGATATGGTTTGAGAAACTTTTGATTATGTGCTCATATTATTTTGGTGCGATCAGATGGTCTAATCTTCAATGGAACAGGATACTATCTATCTTGTGTTGCTTCTGGTCTGATTAGTATTCAGTCAACTTTCTGCAAACAAATTATAAATTATTCACTGCTGTGTTTTCTAGAGAACATGGAAGCCTGGAGATTGTTAAAGCACTTTGTTTGTAAGAATTGGATGCTACATTGTTTCATTGCAAAACCTAGTGACTGGTAGTCTTGCTCAATTCCGATGGAAAGATTATTTCGTTTTAGATGCATTCTACTGAGTACAGTTGCAATGGCCAGGCAAGTGTATTGACTGGCCAATAGGCAATGTGCTAGGTATTACATGAAACAGAGAAACCTAATTTTATGCATATATCGCAGATAGCATACACCCTCCCCTTTTACCATTAAATTTGAAAGAGTGAGTTTACGATTTAAGCTATTCTGTTCTACTGTGCTGACTAACTAAATAACGCGATTAATTATGCCTAACCTAGTGACCTAATCATCTGAGATTTAACCTATTCACTGAAGGATGATATACTTATGCATCAAATATCAGTTTGTAGAGAATGCGGGAATTATCGTTAGTGGGTACTTGCATGGTTCCAACATCACAAAAGATGCATATTTCCAAAGTTTTTTCTTTTGAATGAACACACTATCAGAGTATTGTAGGTACAGAAGCTGAAATGTGTGCTAGCTCAGTCAATGCACAGTAAGTGGTATGGGTTTAGAATTCACTTTTTTTGTCATGCCATCAGATGGTCAAAACTGACATTTTTATTGTGACAAGATTTCTGTTGCATCTGATCTAATAATCTGCTACATGTGTTTGTTTGCATTCCTTCTCGTAGCTTATGCTTTCTTCTGACAATGTTCAGTAACATTTAGTCGGAAATATTTTGTTCTTTCTGTAGGAGGGTGCGATGGGCCATCAAGACTATGGCGGATGACAACGCTGACAGTTCAGGCAATAGCACTCGCCTACTAAGCGCAATTCAATCTTATTTGAAAAAGTTGTCTGTCAAGCTGAGGAGACTAAGAAAAGGGTTGCCGATAAAGATCCTATTCTTCCTTATAGGATTCTATTGCGCCACGGCATTTGCTACTGTCATCGGGCAAACAGGCGACTGGGACATACTGTCGGCCGGCCTAGCTGTAGCAATAGTCGAGGTTATTGGCGCTCTCATGTATAGGGCTTCCTTTGCATTTCTTGGTAGGATGAAGAATATGATAGCCATATTCAATTACTGGAAAGCTGGGCTCACGCTCGGTTTGTTTCTGGATTCGTTCAAATATGAGGTGGATGAATTCCTCGAATCATGTAATCCGTTCAACTTTGATGTTAATAATATGTTTACTGGGCTTTGGTAAACGTTTGCTGCCGATTTCTGATGCTTTCCCTTAATCTGCCAGTTCATTCCCTTTGACAGAATTGCTTCTTTCGTATTCTAGTCGTCACTTCAACCTTGTTGGTTCTGAACATGAAACTTAGGTTCACATGAATCTACTTCAAATTACTATGAATCAGAGATGCATCGGCTCCACCGAGGAGTGCAACGATAGATGATGAAGCGGAATTTGTGATGTATGTCTGGATGTGGTCGTGTGCATCTTTCTTGCAATGGAAAAAGTAACAGTTCGTTTTCAAAAGTAAAAGTAATAAGTGAAACAGAAACAACCTCATGAGAGAAGGAAGCAAAACTCGTGCAGTACATTTCAGTTCACAATTCAGACTTGTTGGGTGCTCTTTACCGTGCACTGAATTTTCCTTTTAAGGTCCCCTCGCCAAAAAAAGAAGAAGAAACAAACCCAAGCTCCCTTAAATAAAGGTAAAAACTTGAATTTGGTGAATAAAAACTTCAAATGAATCCAAAATAAATATTTGTATCAAACAATTACATAAATTATATTAGAAAATATTATATTCGTAGATGTAATTGATGATTAACATAAAAATTGATCTTATCAATTATCTAGTCAAACTAAAAATTGTAAATATTAATAATATATATGCCTAAATAATCAGTTAACTAGCCTATCACCTTAAGCAATCCGGGAGGCAGCGAGTCTGCGTTTAACATGCACGAGACGGTTGTCGAGCTTATCTTCAACACCTTTATGTTACAAAAAAGAACTTATAGTATGCATCCACAAGGTGCTTGGGCGAATCCTCGTGATCCAACTAAGACTATGTATTTCTCCTTCTTTATACTGAACTTTCTTATTTCATCATAGTTCGCATTATCAATAAATATAGGTTGGTTTCTTACTAATATAAATCATTCAATATATTGTATTGAGTATTATTATTGGTATATAATTAGAAGTATTAAAAGTTAAGAATAGTTTGTATGTTGGGGAATAATTGTCTCACAAATTGTGATATTTAACACGGCAAGTCCACTTTCAAGTGCTAAACCGAAGCTGAATTTTGTCACAATTTATATTTATTCTTTTGAGCTTGTTAAGACATGATTTTATTGCAATTGATTTTTCAAAGCCTAAGCAATTAAAATTATCACATTATTCAATAAATGAATTTGTAGTGTCTTTATGTATATTTTTCACTCCACAAATACATTTGGTATAGTGTTTTATAGTGCATGAATCTACTAAATAACTTGGAAGAGGTTTTTGAGGTACATGACTATATATAGTGCAACCAAATAGATACATATACATAAAGGAACATAATTCTGGAGTGTATGAACTATCAACTAGTAGTCTCGAACCTCTCCTTCCACTCACATTGTTGGTACTTGGTAGTGATTGTTTCTTCGTAAGATATGCATTTCACTTTCCTTGGGGTATCAATACTTATTTATTATCGACAATTGTTCGATGTTTTCTTATCAAGAACATGTTGTTCATAAGATGCATGAGTATTTGAATTCAAACTTGATGATTTACAAGACAATCTCCGCAACCAAGTAAAATTGTATACATTTGAAGGACATGGAATCTCTCCAACTCTCTCGCAAACAACCTGGTCTCGTGAAACCAAGCCAATCGGATAATTTTTAATTTGTACCCATGGGTTAATTTGGAAAAAACAAATATAGCACAAAACAAGGTTGATATTCAATTCTAATATCACGTTTGTGCTTAATAATACAATATGTTGGAGATATGCACAAGAGCCAATAATGGATATTATTAATATATGTTTCACAATTAAGTTTGTATTCTTGTACTATAACTATTGTGGTTTCTGAATATGAGATTCATAGGAAAGCCTGTATGTACGTGTAGAAACATAGACGCAACCATCGTCACCAAGATGCGATGACCCAAATGACAGCATTGTCGACAACGTTACCGAGTCTACAGTTTCGGACCCTTCTCTTCTGCAGTGCTAACTAGATAAGTAATGAAACTAGCTATCTCAGCTATACATCTAAACATTCTAATGCATCAAATATGAACTTCGAAGAGCATGTGCAATTAAGTATTTTTTTCAATTTTTTGGGCACTCACAGAAGTTCCTCCATCACAGGAGATGCAGGTTTCTGGAATTTGTAGACAGCGAGTCCTAAAAATGTCTACTATTATTGCAAAGTGGTAGTGGCTTTTGAAATCACTTTGTCATTCTCATGTATACATGAAAGTGCAGTGTACATTGTGCACCATGAAAATGGCTGTCTATGATACTGCTATAAACATCAACATCCTCCTGTCCTACTAATCCTGGACTACAGAGACATTATCTGGATTGGGTTAATACTATGTGCAAAGTCAAACTGGTCCAAAATCACCACCACTTAGCAGCGAAAATAAGATGCTGAAGCTTTATTCAAATGTTGTGCCATTGGCGATCTATCAGCTTGACATTGCAAGTTTACAACCCTATATCCCTCATCATCATCTTCAGCTTCTCCACCTCTTCCAACCTACCCTCCTCGGAACCGCTGGCTCGCTGCTGGACTTGTCCGCTTCGATATGAGCTCGTAAGCCTCGTTGAACATCCCTGGTTTGCCTAGCATATTCACCACACAGGTAGAATGCTCCTGACTTGCTGCATTCTGTACTTGCTCTCCATCTCAGAGAACAGCCTCATTCCTCCACCAACCTCAAATTATCGCAAGCAGAGAGCACCGCCACAAAACTGGTGTCATCCGGCTGCACTTCGCAGTCCATCATGCGATGGAACATCATGAGAATTCCAAAGTAATGTGGGGTGCGTGTAGATAATAGCATTCCATGGGGCCAGATCTTTCGTTGTCATTGACTTGACCACCGACACAGCAAGGCATAGCTCGTTCTTCATGCTGTAGATTTCAATCAGAATATTTGCCACTGACAGCTCCGTCTCAAGCCCATGGCGTCACCCAGCCGTAAACCTCCAGTCCTCGTCACCATCATCACTGGGATGCGACAACAAAGCAACTGAGTCGGGCATGTGGCCTTCTCCAAGCATTGTTCTCTAGACCTCCATCCCTTGCGGCGAACGCCCGTGCCGCAGGCACCCTGCAAGCATAAAGTTCCATGAGACGGTGTCCATGTCCTGCATTCCCTCGAAGACCCGGAAAACCATCTCCAGGTCGCCACACCGGGCGTACATGTCCATGAGCGCGTCGCCCGGCTATGTCGCAGGAAGCAAGGGCGGCGAGCTATCTCAGTGTTACAATGCATCTAAAAAAAACTGAAACTGCTATTGGATAGAGATTATGAAAGCATTCTGTTTGTTCGACCCAATGCTAACATCGTTGAAAATCCTAGCCATACTTGTTTCTCTAGTTCCCAATTCCAACAAAAACACGATTTAATTTAGATGCAACTGAAGCAATCAGTAATTGAGCTGCAAACTTGCAGTGTACATTGAGTGACAACTATAGACTACCAAGAATTTCTATGATATAGAATGCAGTGTACATTGTGCACCATGAAGCGTGACTATGGCTAATAATGGTATAAACAATAGTATCCCTGCCCTACCGATCCTGGACATAATCTGAGTTTGGGTTAACACTATGTGCAGAGTCAAACCAGTCAGAAACCACCACCACTTGGTATCAAAGGAGCAGCTGAAGCTTCATTTCAAACGTTGTGATCAGGGGTGATCCATCAGCTTGACAATTACAACCTTTTCTCACTCATCATCTTCTTCCCCTTTATTGAAACGTTTGAAACGAAGATGCTAAAGCTGAATCAAACTTAGTAGCAACGAAGATGCTAAACCTTTATTGAAACGGTGTCTCTATTGGTGATTCATCAGGTCGACATTACAACCCTTTATCCTCATCATCTGCTTCACCTTTTCCATCTCTTCCAATCTACCCATATTTTTGTACATCTTCATCAGAACGACAAAGTTATGCGCATTGTCAGGCTCAAGGTCAAACAACTTCTTTGCTGTAATTTCTCCTACCCTGATGTTGCCATGTACTGAACTAGCATGCAGCAGAGGCCTCAAGATCGATGGCTCGCGGCTGAGACACGCGCGCTTCGAGATGAACTCGTAAGCCTCGTTGATCATCCCTGCTTTGCCTAGCATGCTGACCACAGAGGTATAGTGCTCCAGAGAAGGTTGGATCCTGTACTTGTTCTCCATCTCGGAAAACTGCCTCGTTCCACCCTCCACCAGCCCAAGATTCTCACATGCAGAGAGCACTGCCGCAAAGGTGGTCTCGTCCGGCTGCATCCCGGAGTCCACCATACGTCGAAACATCATGAGGACTCTGAAATCTTGGTGGTGCGCGGTGATTATAGCATTCCATGAGGCTAGATCCCTCTCGGGCATCGACTCGAATACCGACAGAGCATGGCCTAGCTCGCTCTTCCTGGAGTACATTCCAATCAGAGCATTTGCTACTGTCAACTCTTGCTCAAGCCCATGGCGGATCGCCCAGCCATGAACCTCCAGTCCTCCTCGTTTACAATCGTCAGTGGGAGGATGCAACGGCAAAAGCGAGAGCATTGTCGACAATGTGATGAAGTCAGGCTTGTGACCTTCTCCGAGCATCGCTCGCCAGAGCTCCATCGCCTGCGGAGAGAGCCCGTGCCGCAGGCACCCAGCAAGCATGACGTTCCAGGAGACGGCGTCCCTATCGGGCATTCCGTCGAACACCCGGCGAGCCATCTCCAGGTCGCCGCACTGGGCGTACATGTCCACGAGGGCGTCGGACACGGCCACGTCGCCCCCGGAAGAAGCGAGAAGGCCGGCGCGCAGGGCGTCGCGGTGCACTGCCCGGCCGAGCGTGACAGACCGGGCGCCGGCGCATGCCCGGAGCGCGGACACGAAGGTGAACCCGTCCCGCGGCGCCCCCTCCTCGTCCATCTGGAGGTAGAGCGCGAGCGCGTCCTCGTGGCGGCCGAGGTGCGCGTACCCGGCGACGAGGCAGTTCCAGGGGAAGGCGCGTTCCCGGCGCGTGCGCGCGGGGAGGAGGTGGTCGAAGATGTGGTGCGCGTAGGCGAGGAGGCCGAGGGAGGCGTGGAGGTGGAGGAGGCGGAGGCCCAGGTCGTCCGGGTAGCGGCGGACGAGGGAGGCCGGGAGGAGGGCCCGGAGCGCCGCGAGCCGGCGGCGCGGGGACGGGTGGAGCGGGAGCGCGGCGAGGAGCGGGGACAGGAGGGACGGGGTGAGCAGGTGCGGGTTGGCCTCGAGGTCGGCGAGCACGCGGTCGATGGTGGCTGGAGGAGGAGGTGGTGGCGCCGGAAGGGGTGAGGTTAGGCGTATGGAGCTAGCCGGAGCGCGGCGGCGCCGCCTACGCGGGAGCGCGCCGGACGCTTGCGTAACGACTGTGGCAACTGCCATTTGAACAGCTTATCCGCAAGGATTCTCGCTATTGCCATTTGAGCTGATTTTTTTTAAATAATACTTTTTTTTTACAAATTCGGAAAATATTGCGCAGTTTCAGCAAATTTCAAAAATATTACGGCGTCGGCCCGGAGCAGGCCGACTGGGTCTCGTCGGCCCAGAGCTGGCCGACCAGGTCTCGTCGGCCGCATCTGCGCGCCTGCAGGACCTGGCATAGACCTGGTCGGCTGGGAGGTGGCCGACCAGCCCTGTCGGCCCAGGGTAAGCCGATCGTTGCATGCTCCTTAGCGCACGATTAGCGCGCGTTTCTCCCGCCAGACGTTCCCGCCTTTTTCTCCCGCCACCGTTTCCCGCCCGTTTCTCCCGCCAACCCTTCCCGCCTATTCCTCCCGCCACCGTTTCCCGCCCATTTCTCCCGCCACCGTTTCCCGCCTGTTCCTCCCGCCACCATTGTCCTATAAAAACCACTCTAGGCTAAGCGGGGTACTCTCACAGAGCGCCAGCATGGTGTGTATTGTACCTTGTGAGAAGTGTGTGTCCGGCTTTCATATAGCCGCATCCGAGCAGCTAGCTAAGATTATCACCTATTTGAAGGTAGATGGTAGGGAAATTCCACTTGAAGAAATTGTTGGTAGTGAGAGACATCTCGCTTTGCTAGGGGCGAGGCTATGCCGAGATGGGTTTCCGTATAGAACACCAGAACAAATCCGTGCTGAAGTCTTGAGGCTTGCGGATAAGTTCGATAGGCATGTTACTAATGAGCCGATTCATCGAACTCAAGACATACGTGAGAGGTACGGTCGTTCATTTCTCTGGGTATACTCCAGCGATGATGACGACGATTTCATGCCGTCGTCAAAGGAAAAGGGGGCTGAAGCAGTGCGTAAGGGCAAGGAGAAGAAGGCAGAATCATCGAGGAAGGGTGCGGGTAAGAAGCCTGAATCATCGTCAAAGGGCAAGGGTGCTAAATCTGCGGATGGTGCAGGCTGCATTGATGGGAGATAGGTAGAATCTTAATTTGAGTTATGTTGTATCTTTTTTTGAGTATCGATTAATTAGTAGTTGTACCTGCATTTCCTATTGTTGTGTGGTGTGATCGGTATGTAATCGAGGTTTGTTGTATCTTATCTTACGTACCAATGTCTACCGGTTACAGACATATCAAATATTGCCACATAGATCGTACTAACAAGTCTAGTACATAACGATACATAATGTCTTCTCTGGCCACCGTTGTGCGCCTCGAAGGAAAGGAGTAGCATACATATGTCTCATACATAAGTCTGACGATACATGGAAAATAGCGAACATATGTCTCTGATACATAAGTAGAGTCTCAGTCATCGCCTCTGCCACGACGTGGCGGATGTGGCTGAGGAGTGCTCCATCCAAACCGATGGGGTGGGCGGGTGACTCGTGGAGGAACCAACGACCCGTCATCTGCCTGCTGTGTATCCTGTGTGGGTTGTGGAGGAGGAGTGTTGTACATGTTGAGCCACTGGGTGTCCGCATCCGCACCGGGAAACACGTCCGGCTGACTCTCCCAACCAGAAGCACCCGAGTAATGGTCGGAGATAATAGGCCCCAAGTCGAAGTCGAATTGTGCTAGAATCGAGAAATTTTATGTAACATGTTATTCTGTAAATAGTTTGAGTACATGATAATGTAGTAGTACGAATAGACATACCGTGTGGTCCACGAGGTTGGAAGCCGGTCCAGGGGCTCTGCTGGTACTCCGAAGAGGGTCGCTGCTGGTAGCCCCCAGTGGGGCTCTGCTGGTAGGCCCCCTGCTGGTAGCCCCCAGCGGGGCTCTGCTGATAGCCCCCCTGGTGGTAACTCTGCTGCTGCCAGCCCGAACCTCCTGGCTGGTCAGGTGGAGGTGGTGCGACACGTGGACGCGGGTGCTGTCGGTGTGCCTCCGGAGGTGGCGGCACGTTACGCCGTGCCCGCCGTTGAGGCAGCTGCGTGGACGGATGCGGTGGCCGTCGTGCAGCATGTGGGAGAACGTCAGACGAGCGGACACACGTGATAGCCTCGTAGATCTGTCGCACTCTCTGAGCAGCGGACTGCAACCAAGACCGATGCTCTTCGCGTGTAAGCAAAGGCCCGGTCGAAAGTGAACGGTTTAACTGGTCTATATCATTCCCAAGATCCCACGTCAACTCAGCCTGAAAGTGGTACAGATAGTTAGGAAATGAAGGATAATATAGATAAGGGTAAATGATTGTAGATAAGTTAATTATTTGTACCGCGTGTTGCCGTGATCCGGACATAGACTGGCTGGGGTACATATCCCACGTAGCAGGGGCCGGCATCACATCCGGTTGGGCGTGATGAACGAGAGAAACCCTTGTGGAACTGACGTACCACTGTAGGTACTCGTCGTACTCCGCCGGATCGAAGGGTTGCGCCTCGACCCAGAGACGAGTCAGCGCATCAGCCCACTCGGCCACGTAAGGTTGCACTCTTTGCAACCATTGTGTCGCGGTCCTGTTAGTTCCCTTCCTGCTCCATCTGCAAGACAAGAAACATTAGCATAATTGTGGATGACAAGTGTTAAAACAAAAATGTGTGGTTAAGAAATGGAGGTGAAACAATTTCGGTTTGTTGCATGTGCATTCACAGGTTGGCCATGCTTCATTTTCAATCTTCACCTCATGCGTTCTCAACACATTGCCACAACCGAACTTGTCGGTAGGTAAGCGGACCTCGAACCTCCTTTCCTGATTTCCGATGGCAACCACTTGGAAAGTTCGTGCCTTCTCCATCTTAGCATCCATGTACTTCGTAATCTTTTCACACCAGGGTGAGTTTGGAGTGTGAAGTATATGCATTTCGGCTTGCTGGCGTTTGACTCTGAAGTAATTAACTGTGCCTTGGAAAATTCCCTCCACAAGGGCAGTTAATGGCAAGGCTCTGTTCCCTCGAAGGACAAAATTGTATGTTTCGGCAAGGTTTGTAGTCATGACGCCATATCTGGCTCCGTATGAGTCGTGCAACAATGACCACCTCTCCACGGGCTCATGCTCAATCCACTGCTGGAAATTCTTAATCAACCGTCCACCCTTTCTCCTCGTGCCCGGTGGGTCAAAGCCTGGAAGATCACACAGACCGATCGGTTCTTCTTCTTGCGGTGCAGGCCCTGTAGCTGCTTGTGCCGCTACTTGGGCTACATGAAACGCCACTGCCGCAGTACGTGCAGCTTTCCTCTCCCACTGAGAATTGACATTTAACTCCTTAACGACAGGAAGCAACAAGGCAACTGGGTGGCTTCCCCTATTTTCGCAACCTTGCAACCAGTTCACCCACTGAGAATCCCGATCAATCGGCCTCAGAGTGTACCAAAATTTTTTACTGGACCTTGACCATAACGCGTGCACCCCGACAGTGTGTTTCCGCATTTAATTCCAAACACTGTGCCAACCAATCTTTTAACTGACTAACAGACCAATTTTCATGGCCAGTCAGATCCAACTCGACGTGCTCAAACTCACTCAGGTCCATCCCATACTCATTTTTCTTTACTGAACCGACACCGTAGTAGAAAACAAATTTTACTATATTCGACATAATTGCTCACCTAAAAAATATTATAATGCATCAAATATTAATATCACATCGTACCTAAAATTCTACCGAAACTACTACATAATTATAATAGATGGAATTAATTATACCAGATTACGTATACACGAACGTTAAGACTAATCCAAGATTATACACAAAATCTAACCCTAATGCATGAAACTATGCGGACGGTAACTACACACTAGTCTGCATTTATCAACTACCAGTATTACCATACTAACTACAAATCCATCCGGACTAACTACACCCTACCTGCAAACTAAATCCTAACCCTACAGAAAAAAACACAAACCCTAACCCTAACCCTAAATCCTAATTTACATATAACACAAACCCTAACCCTAATACATGGAAAAGTCTTACCCTTGAAGCGTGGGCGGCCGTCACCTGCGGCGTCCGCGGCACCGTCGTGGGGCTCGGCGTGTCCGGCCTCAACCTCTCCGGCGCGCTCCCGCCCGCGCTCTCCCGCCTGCGCGGCCTCCTCCGCCTTCAACGGCTCCCTCCCGTCCGCGCTCGCCCGCCTCCACGCCCTCCGCGACCTCACCAGCCCGCTCCCCGTCGAGGTCGCACCCTCCGCACCCTCCGCGCCCTCCCCGTCCTCTGCTGCTCGTGGCTAGATTGTAAGAAGGAGAGAGAGAGGAGAGGAAGAGAAAGCCGCGCGATGGGAGGAAGAAGAAGGGCTCGGGCACTTAACAGGACCTCGTCGGCCAGGAGGTGGCCGACGGGCCAATCGGCCGTGACGTGGCCGAACCGTGGCCGCTCGGTGCCGATCAGGCAATCGGCCGCGCCCGTGATCCTCTCTCCCCGCTGGTCGGCCAGCTCTGGGCCGACGAGCCCCCGTCGGCCACCTCCGGGCCGACCAGCCCCAGTCGGCCTCCACCTGGCCGAGGCCGTATTATTTTTGAAATTTGCTGGAACTGTGCAATATTTCCCGAATTTCTAAAAAAAAATATTTAAAAAAAATCAGCGCCATTTGAACCCCTGATTTTCTAGTTTCTTAACTTAGACTAAAAGTATGACTCTTGCGATTTGAACTCGTGATTCTGCATTCACTACAATAAGAACTTTTAACTTTTTTATTTTCAAAAAACATGTATTTAGACGTATCTAGTGTGTATTCATGAGGAGTGGTACTAAAATTTACATTATCCTAAGAAAAAAACCATAGTTTCCCTTAATTGCAATGCAGTAGAAGAAACAAAAAACATGGTTTGCTATAACTATAAAATAATTCCGGGTGTTAGAAAGGTACAAAAACTCATACAAATGTTTATCTGTCCTGTGTAACATCTAATGGTTCTTCGCGGGGAAATTTTTGTTTTTGCCACTGTAGTTTTTGCCCATTTTACTTTTGCCACTCTAAATTTTGACATTTTGCTTTTGCCCTATTGAGTAAAAAATGAAGCAAAACAGCAGCACTTGGGGCAAAAACAAAATGGGTAAAAACTAGAGTGACAAAAACAAAATAAAATTTTACCATTTTCATTTTGCTTTTGCCCTAGAGAGGGCAAAAGTGATGTATTACTAGACACTAAGAGGACAAAAGCAAAATGTCAAATTTTAGAGCGGCAAAAGCAAAATGGGCAAAAACTACAGTGGTAAAAAAAAATTCCCAAGTACAGTTAACTAATAGAAAGGGACAACACATAACATTTATGTATTTGCACATCTTCAAAGACATGCGATGTATAAAATTGCCATATGGTTGTAATATAAAATAATTTTGGTGCTTGAATTAGAGTAAATTAATTGTGATACTAATGGTCTTATTTGGTTATATTAAGAGTCTTTTGTCGTTACTCATGTAAAATATTGATACTTTTATAAAATAAGATACTCATACCATGTATAAAATGTGCATACGGTGAGGATACTCATACCATGTATAAAATAAACCATGAAGTGCATATAGTAATAATATCTGTAATTTATTAGGTCCATCTAATCAGGGACGGAGCCAGGATTCAAACACAAAGGGAGCCAAGTGCATATGAAACAGCTTGGAGGGGGCCAGATGAGTAATTTTAGCTAAATATGGGATCAAATATGCAAATTTACAGGGGGGTTTTCGAGAAAAAAATCCACCATGGAGGGGCCATGGCCCCAGCCAGCACCCCCTGGCTCCGTCCCTGCATCTAATGCTCAGCTGACTGATGGGAAACTCCCTCCCCTCTCGTTCGCGTAGCACCCAGTCGGCGACGGGGTGAACCCCTAGCTCCCATTCCTCCAGCTCCCTTCCTCTCCCCCGCTGTCGCCTGCTGCCGCCTGGATACTCCTGCGGTGCCGTCGACGACGTCGGGACTGGCTTTTCCCGCGCGCTAGGAGGTGAGCGTGGGGCTCTCCCGTCCGACAGAGGTGCGACATAGGGGTGATGCTTCTTTCCAGGCAGGGCTCTCTCCTAGGCACCATGGCCAGAGTCCAGAACATGGTCGGGGGAGTCGAGCACTACCTCAGACGGCGACGGATCAAGCGGGGCCGTGCCGACGCCACACAATATTTTTAAAAAAAATTAGCCTAGCATGCTAGGTTTCAAATTTTGATATAATAATCGCATTATTTTTAAAAAAATCCTCTCCCACCCGTACTGAATTAATGAAGACAAGAAGAAAAACATATAAAATTCATTGCTCTGCTCAACATTTACATTTTTTAGATAAAAGGAGATTTATTACTTAAAATGTTTAAGCATTACACCCAGTCTCTGCATAACTATGATGCACACAACCAGCTCAACATTTTTTACATGTAAGAGATTTGAAGTGATAAAGCATTCCTACAATGGCATGCACATATGGGTATAATCACAGTTGTATATTGCATCTCCCATGCATAAAAAAGGTCATGAAATATCTAGGAGCATGTTAACAAGCAAACATATAGCACCGTGCCTTCTCACATATGGAATATGACTAGATATATCATGTTCTGAATCATGAAAGACACAAGACGAAACTATACGATTTCCTCAACAAAAAAAAAACAATAAAGAACGAATCTACTAGCGAGGGGGGAAAATTCTAAAGTAAGGCCAGGTTTTTTACAGTACAGTAGAAAACCACAAATGGAATGGAGTTATATGATCCGGCCTTGCCAAAAACAGCAAGCATTAAACTGTACGCCGAGCTCAACTAGTTCTTGCCGATACGGAATCTAATAACAGCTCTCGATAGACCGAGCTCGTATCCAGTTCCAATCTAAACGCGAGTGTGCCGACCGTTGTGTCCGAGTCGGAGGGTGAAACCCTTGGCGCCGCCCCCATTAATTTATACGCCCTCAGCGAAACACAGCTCCAGACCACCTATCCACCATCGCTCTTGCGAACTGCTCAGCCACCGTGCCCGGACCAACTCCGGCGACCGTGCACATCAACTCATCAAGGAGCAGGGAGGCAGAGGCACCGGCTTAGTCACAATGAATCCCAAGCATGCGCCGCCGCACCATGACGGCGTGGAGGAAACACATGCGACGTCCACACCACCGGGTGACGATCAGGAAAACCTGCAGCCGAATCATGCTATTGTTTTGGGAGATTTCGATCACGCCGGTACGTTGCTTGCCAATCAGCAACTATGCGATATACTGCACCAGGGCGATCTTGGTTCCTATGAAGACCCCAGCTCGATTCTTAAGGAGGTACGGGAAGAGGAACAGAAACAGACCCACGGAGATTTGGATCAAACTGGTACGTGCAATACTATTTACTGCATGTTTGTTTTTTGACAACGAAACCATAAGCTTTATTACTGATCACACAGTTGGGCAAATCGCCCATAATAGAGCAATTGGAAAACCACAACCTGCTATGAATGTTTAGTTTGTTATTATTCAGGCCGACTGGGTCAGAACTAATGGGCTCATGCTCTAAATGCAGATCATGAGGCTAATTCAACCGACGTCGTCGACGCATGGATCAATCTTCCGACGGACATGTGCCATCTAATTCTCAACCGCCTCGACGCCTTCGAGATCCTCCGTTTCCCTTTAGGCCGGGGACCTTGGGCGGACGCATATGTTCAGAGACGCCGCCTTCAACCCGGTGCTCCGACTCTACTCACCTCTCCCTGTGACGACGGCTGGGAGATACCTGATGACTACAAGAGAGGTCTCTTCTTCGTCCACGACATCGCTTCAAGGGATGCGTTCTTAGTCGAGGTGGACGGCCTGCGATATGGGAACTGGACCGGCGGCAAAGATGAATGGCTAGTCATCACTTTCATAACAAGCTCCTGCGTCAGACTCCTGAACCCTATCACACGACGTTGCACCGCTCTGCCTAACTATTCGCGGGTGTCGTCGTCCGATCGCATAAAACTATGTCGGACTCCTGCTGAAGCGGGTGGTCATTTCGCCATCGCTATATCTTTCTGCGGGTTATGCTATACCAGGGCTGGGTGGGCTCACTGGATTACACTCGAGAATCCCAAATGCTCGCTGAGTTATTCTGATGCTATCACTCCCGGTGGTAAACTTATCGCCATTTGTCGCAACGGCGACTTGTGGTCGTGGGATTTGGACCAAGGAGGCAAAAATCCCACTCTACTTCTCAGTTCATCGTCTATTGACACTAAAGGGTGGAAAATGTTTGATTCGATTCTAGCGCCTTCTTTGACCAATGATAAGATACTAATTGTCAGCCCTTATGGAGAAGATGTTCCTGTTAGATGGACCCATAGAGGACCATGTCATAGCAAACATTGGAACGTCGATGGGGCTTTGCTTCATGAGCTAGACATTGATGCACAAAGCATAGAAGAAGTTCATGATATTGGTGATCGGGCCTTATTTCTAGGGCCAAACTATCCTTTCTACGTTCCCGTGTCAGCGCCCTTAGGAGACCTCAAAAAGAATTACTTATACATTGCTGCTCTGTCCGACCATGATGTTGTTGCCATCGATCTTAGTGCTGGGGATCTTTCTTGCAATGTCTCCTTGATCGATTATTCCGGGCCACACAATCCCTATCAAAAGCAGATGTGGTTTAGACCAGCTTTGCCTTGAATGTTGGCTAGGTGGCTGTTTTCAAGATCTAAAGAAGAGGAGAGTTTGGTAGTTGACTTGCTACACTATAGCAATTGCACACCCCGCCAATGTTTCGTCGTCATCGACCTTTGGATAGTGCATAGGATTTGAGATAATTTATTGTCGGGGTGTGATTTTGGATGGAAATAAGTCGATGTACTTGTTTTATTATATCTGGACTATTAGTCGAGATACTTGTTCATATCATTGTAAGAAAAATAATTGGAAAATAGGAGGAAATAAAAATAGAGTTATAGATAGCATAATAAACTCTTCACTTTGATCATCTTAATCACCTCCATGCAATCATAAGACACTGTCAGTTTTGATACTCATATGTTCCACTGGAGTGAGCACATGGCCATAGCCTCAAGAGCTACAATACCCGCAAAATAAAGCAACTACACCGTTCACAAATGAGTTTTTTTAAAAATAATACGAATTTTTATTAGAAATTCGGATTCTAGCGCGCGGAATCAGAAAATTTTAAAAATAGCGCGGCGTCGGCGTGAGTCGTGCCGATCGGCACGGCCCGTGCCGAAAAGCCCTCGTCGGCATTAGCCGTGCCGCGGCTGCATGGATTTCGCGTACTCTGCTGCTGACAACACGTTTCGGCATTAGCCGTGCCGATTGGCACGGGCCATGCCGAAAGGTGCTGCAACCGCCGCAGAGCCGTTCCCGCCTATTTCTCCCGCCACTGATTCGCGCTCGTTTCTCCTGCCAGCCGTTCCCGCCTATTTCTCCCGCCACCGATTCCCGCCCGTTTCTCCCGCTACCGTTTCCCGCCCGTTTCTCCCACCACCGTTTCCCGCCCATTTCTCCCGCCACCGTTTCCCGCATGTTCCTCCCGCCCGCCACCATTTCCCGCGACCGTTTTCACCTCAAATGTCCTATAAAAATCACTCTAGGCTAAGCGGGGTACTCTCAAAGAGCGCCAGCATGGTGTGTATTGTACCTTGTGAGAAGTGTGTGTCCGGCTTTCATATAGCCGCATCCGAGCATCTAGCTAAGATTATCACCTATTTGAAGGTAGATGGTAGGGAAGTTCCACTTGAAGAAATTGTTGGTAGTGAGAGACATCTCGCTTTGCTAGGGGCGAGGCTATGCCGAGATGGGTTTCCGTATAGGACCACAGAACGAATCCGTGCTGATGTCTTGAGGCTTGCGGATAAGTTCGATAGGCATGTTACCAATGAGCCGATTCATCGAACTCAAGACATACGTGAGAGGTACGGTCGTTCCTTTCTCTGGGTATACTCCAGCGATGATGACGACGATTTAATGCCATCTTCAAAGGAAAGGGGCTGAAGCACTGCGTAAGGGAAAGGATAAGAAGGCAGAAACATCGAGCAAGGGTGCGGGAAAGAAGCCTGAATCATCGTCAAAGGGCAAGGGTGCTAAATCTGCGGATGGTGCAGGCTGCATTGATGAGAGATAGGTAGAATCTTAATTTGAGTTATGTTGTATCTTTCTTTGAGTATCGATTAATTAGTAGTTGTACCTTCATTTCCTATTGTTGTGTGGTGTGATCGGTATGTAATCGAGGTTTGTTGTATCTTATCTTACGTACCAATGTATACTGGTTACCACCTGCTTCAGACTCATCCATATCATTCCGGATGCGCCGTGTCTGACGTCGTCCTCTACTAGTCCGCATGTTTGCTGGATGAGGAATGATTTCTCTATTAGCCTCTTCAACCGTGTTGAAGTTACCTTCGAGTCGGAAACCTCTCATTTCACCGGTCCATGTTTGAACCAGTGCGTCCTTCATGTAATATGGTGACACGAATGTGGCTGCATGCAAGCCCAACTGACCACAAACGGCTAACACATGAGAGCATGGAAGGTGAAGAAGTCTGGGTTTGTTGCATGTGCACTCACAAGTTGGCGGATATCCGTCAGTAATGAACACCTCATGGGTTCTCTGAACGCTATCACCAAATCTGTCTGTCGGCAGGCGCACCTCATACCTAGCTTCTTCATTACCTACTCGAACCACGTTGTGGAACCGAGTCTTCTATGTCTTTTTCTCCATGTATGTTCTTATCTTGCGACAGTAAGGTGTGCCAGGGTACCACTGACAATGATTCACGGCTTCGACACGTCTATCTCTGAAATAATTCATTGTTCCATGCATAATCCCCTCGACCAGAGCTGTAAGTGGCAGACCACGGTTACCTCGAAGGACAAAATTATATATCTCCGCAAGGTTGGTTGTCATGATGTCATATCTCGCTCCATGTGCATCGTGCAACAAAGACCATTTCACTGGCGGTTCTTTCTCTATCCATTCTTCAAAATTCCGGATGCGTGCTCCTTTCTTCCTCTTTGTTCCAGGTGGATCAATTCCAGGCAAATCACACAACCCTACTGGTTCTGAATCTTCGGCTTCTGCCGCTTGTGCCGCCGCCACCTGAGCAGCAACTGCCGTCGCCTGTGCAGCTCTTCTTTCTTTCACTTGGTTTTGCGTGAATTCGGTGAGCCTCTCCCATAAAAATTCATAATTCTGTTGCTGATTCACATTGCATAGTATTTTAAACAGATTCATCAGACGTTTACTCTTGAAGCAAGAATAAAAATTAGCACCCAGATGTCTCATGCACCATCGACTCTGCACATCAGTCCACGGAGTTTGTTCATCATCGGCGGGCTGCTCTAGTGACCTGATTGCCTTCAACAGACCTGCATGCCTGTCATGAAGAATACATACATTTGGCCTATCCTTCACTGTTTTTCAACAGCCTCAGAAACCATAACCAGCTATCATAATTCTCACTCTCAACAAAGGCAAATGCAACAGGAACGATTTGTCCGTTGCCGTCCACACCTATTGCGGTAAGTATAACACCCTTGTACTTACCCGTGAGAAATGTGCCATCGATGCACAACACTGGCCGGCAATACTTAAAAGATTCAATGCATATGGCGAATGAGAAGAACATTCTGCCAAACACACTCAACTGAGGATGCCCAGGAATTTTGGTTAGTTGGACGGTTGCCTCTGTACCAGGATTTCGCTCTTTCAACGTGGAAACCATTTTGACAGCATTATCATAAGCATCATAAAATGTCCCGAATCTCATTTCTAGAGCCTTCTGCTTCGCTCTCAAAGCCTTCCCATAAAGAATTTTTGTTTTCCATCTACTCTTAACCGTCAACTGAATGCTTCTCGCGGTCATGTCTTTCTTCCGCACTATCTCACTGAACAAGAGTCGTGCAATGAGAGTTGAAGACATGTTTGGATGCTTCGGCACCGTACTAGAGATCTCACATGTGTGTGGTACGACATCTGAAACCACCCAAAGCACGTCGTACTTCGGTACGTGAGCATGCACCCTTGCTGGACAGTCAATATTAATGCAGCTCATAGTCAAATAGCGACTATTTGACACCTCAGTACGGAAAACCCTTTGCGTGGACAATGCCCACTCAATCACGGCTTCCCTCAACTCTTGCTTTGTGTATACTGGGCTCCGATTCTTACATTTTTCCTTCGGTACTCCCATGCCGGATGATATCCATCATCCACAGCTGTCATATTCGACTTGTCGAGATCCCACGAGTGAGGAATCGGCAAAGTGTCGACATTCCAGGACTCAGGAAGCGGCACATCTCCAACATTATCTTCTTCATCATTATCTACCTCATCCTCATTGCCAACATCTTCATCACCTGAATCAAGATCTTCTGTAACAACATCCTCATCTTCAGCCAACATCTCTTCTTGCATAGTACCTTTGTACTCATCCGCATCAGCCTCTCCAAGTGGCGGAGGTCCTTCCGACTCAACACTGAGTGATGGCTCATACTGTTCAGGAATGTCCACATTTTCTGAATGAGTAGCATCACTGCTCTCTCCATGCTGAAAATCTCCGCCTCCTTGTTCTAAATTGTTCTGCTTCGGATAAAATAACAGTAGGATTTCTGGTTTGGTGCCTCGACGTTTGCATGATGCTAGCCAAGCTATCCACTGACCAGTTCGATCCAGCGGTAACAACTCCCGAAAAATATTTGTACGGGATTTGGACCACACTGACTGAATCTTAACCGTAAACATATTAGGATTATACCCAAAATTTCCAGTGAAAAACTCCTGCACTGCTGCTATTCTGTCTCTCTCTGGGTCTGGCAACTGCATCACCATATTATTAAATTCACTAAGATCAATCCATGTCTCCGTAACACGGACATTACCGGCGCCGAAGTGCACAACAAAATCAACGACTTCCATTACCTAAATAAATTAATTCCGTCAAATAATACGCTACAAAATATTGCGACCACCGAAAATATTACCAATATTACTAATAGTGCTCAAATAATAACAAAGAACCAACATACACCCATTAATATCGACCGGCACAAAGACCACCCGCCACCGACTAACGCATCCATCCGGTATATATCCACCGACTAAATTTACATATATATATATATATATATATATATATATATATATATATATATATATATATATATATATAATACAGCTAACGCATTGTTCGGCCAGATTTATTTATACAACAATATTAACAGAATAATCATAAACCACCGACAAAAATATTGTACGGTACACCTATCACATCCACCGACACAAATATTTAGCAACTAACACATACATAAGAAATAAATGCACTAAAAATATAAACAAGATTCATCTAGTGATTACTTAGGGTTTACCCTTGACGCGTGGAAAGCCCGTTTCTTCCGTTCCCGGCCTCAATCTACCGCCACCACTGCTCCACCACCACACCTCCTTCTCCAACACGAGCTCCCACCACTTCTATCCACCATTATTGGCCTCCATTGCTTCCAATCCTTCACCTCCTCTCCTTAAAACGAATCCACCAAAAATTACTGCATGGACAGATCCTTGATGCCCTATTCCTCCTCTCTTGTTTCCTAGCAATCTAACCTGCTCACACTAATTATTTGGGTAAGATTTGGCAGATTTTTCGTGGGGGAGGAACAACTGAGCTCACAGCTCTTGGGTGCGATGGGAGGAAGAAGGGAGAAAGGAAAGGGAGCCGGCGCGGGGACATAACTCGGCACAGATCGGCACGAGCCGTGCCGATCGGCACGAGTAACGCCGAAAGGTTGGGGCCCGGCCTGCGAGCGCTTGCCGCATGCATCCGTCGGTGTGGGTCCCGCCGACAGTAGCTTTTCGACACTATCCGTGCCGATCGGCACGGGTCAAGCCGACCGCGTCCTAGTTTTGAAATTCTCATATTCCGTGCGCTAAAATCCGAATTTATATTAAAAATTCGTATTATTTAAAAAAAAACTCCAAATCAGTAAGCTAGTCACGCTGCCGATGATCTCTATGGCATGGACGACACACCGGCTACACCATGATTTGATTTTGAATCGACAAGAAATAACTCGTGACATGAAAATAGAGCATGGACCGGATTTGGGTTCCTTACCTCGCCCGGCCGGACGTACGTAACCCAGTTCAGCTCGGCCTCGCCGTCTCGCGACGGATGTCTTTGCGGCGACGTTTGCATCCGAATCCGGACGCGAGTCCCTTAGCGCTGTATTTATTCCCCCTAGCTCTTGCAAAGCTGACCAACTCCGGCGATCGTCCTCCCCGCAATAACAAAAAACTAGCTCCGGCGATCAGCACCTACACATTTAGGCCGCAAGGAGGCACCGTTACGGCATCGAGGAAGCACCGTCAGAGTTACGGGAGGAGGAGACGCCCCCAGCTCCGCCGTCGCCGATGGCACCGACGTCGTTCTTCAGGCAGATCAGCGACAACGAGGAGGAGGAACATGACGCTGTCGCCGTGTCCATGGAGCCAAGACACGGAGATTTGCATTACACTGGTACGTGCTAACGTGCCTTTGCATGCTAATCAGGAACTACTTCCCATATGCCCTTACTGCATACCGTTTGTTCCTTATTACCGATGGTACTCGGTCCTTAAACATGTTCTTATGGTTTACACGCAGATGAAGCAACTTCCACCGATCTTCCACTGGACATGTGCCGTCTGATTCTCGACCGCCTCGGCGCCTTCGACATCCTCCGTTTCCCTTTCGTCTGCAGACCATGGGCCGACGTGTACGCCGAGAAGCGGCGCCTCCAGCCCGGCGCTCCTACCCTGCTCACCTCTCCCTCTGACGGCGGCTGGGAGATCGAGTACGACTATCTGGAAGGCATGTTCTTCATCAACAACATCATGTCAAGGGAGGCCTTCCTAGTCGAGGCGGAGGGCTTGAGCTACCGGAGCTGGATAGGTGGTAAAGATGAGTGGCTAGTCACCCTTGTTCGAGCGAGCTACTACGCCGTCGAGCTTCTCAGTCCTATTACAGGGGAGTGCATCCCGTTGCCTAACGACATGCCACGGTGGGCGTCACTTGATCGCGTACAGCTGTGTCGAACTCCTTCTGAAGCTGCTGATGATGGTGGTGGCTATTTCGCCATTGCTATATCCGGCAACATGTTAGCGTATACTATGGCTCCCGGGAATCATCACTGGATTACATTGGAGAATCCCTTCATCACGAGAAGGATGGATTATTCTGATGCTATTATGCATGGACATAAAATTGTCGCCATTTGTCTCAACGGCGACATGTGGTCATGGGATTTGGAGGAAGGAGGGCGGAACCCGAAGCTACTATTGAGTTCATCCGTTAACTCCCAAGGGTGGGGACAATTCGATTTGATTCTGGCCCCATCTCTAAATGACAACATCCTAATTATCAAGCCGCACGGACAGGATGTTCCTATTAGATCGGGTCACAGAGGATCATGTCGTAGCAACCACTGGAACTTCTTGGTGGATGGGGTTGTGCTTCATGAGGTAGACATTGATGCGCAAAGCATAGAAGAAGTCCGTGATATTGGTGACCGGGCCTTATTTTTAGGGCCAAACTATCCTTTCTATGTTCCTGTGCTAGTGCCCTCGGGAGACCTGAAGAAAAATCATGTATACATTGCTGATGTGTCGGACGATGATGTTGTTGCCATTGATCTGAGTCTCGATGATCTTCCTAGCAACGTGTCTCCGATCAATTATTTCGGGCCAGACAAACCCAATCAGGTGCCAATGTGGTTTCGACCAGCTTTCTCTTAGATTGTTGGCTAGCTAGCTTGTTTGTTTTGATGATCTAAAAAGAGGAGGTTTTCAGTGGAATAACACTTTACTATATGTTCTGCTGTTGGCTACATATTGTCTGCTCTTTATGGTCCGAAAATAGTACCACAAGTTTAGTCATGCTTGTTATGATGTGAATTTGTACATCCATATGAATATATTTCTGGTTGCTGTGATGCTCCGGATATTTAAATCGGTTCAAATTAGCCCCTATGTTGCCTTCAGTGAAACATTTAACAGCCTAGCATCTTCAGTTTAGGCATAACTAGTTTCATTACAATGTTGTAAAAGAGAAGTATCAAATGCTCTGAATGGGGAACCTCGGTCTTTCTTAGCTTTAACATTTGACACATTGTTTACTAGTCAGTCAGTTCTTGTTGCAATGTACAGCAGGAAGAACGAGCTAAGGCCATGCCATAACTGCATACATTGCTGCTAAAAAAATTCAGTGTGTGGCTAACTGCAACGTATGCAAGACTCTAACAGATATCAGAGATTTGACAACATCAACCAAAACCACTCTAGGCCGTAGAAGGAATCGACGACAAGCCCGTTCACCACTCCCTCCATGCCTCGCTTTTGAGTGGACGGAGACGGCACCAGCGACGACCTTGTTCACCACTCTAGGCCTCGTCTCGCAAAGTTGTTCAGCACTCCACGCCTCACGTCGCGTCGCCCAAGTCCAGGTGGAGCAGGTGACGATGGGGTTGTACTTATAGAGGAGCATAGGACAGGTTCTGGGGGTGTTTTCTACTTCCAGGTGGAGCGGGAAGAAGGCATGCATTTTGGTTTTCCTGCTGCTAGTTGATGGATGGCTGGGATGCTTCTCTGGTATGGATCGGTGAAATGGTTGAGATGCTTCTCTGGTATGGATCGGTGATCATAGTGTGGCCTATACTAGTAATTAATTCACCATCATTCACGAGGCGTGATTGTTGCTTTATATGTTCAGACGTCTGACACATATATACGAGCACACGTTTCGCAGCGAAAAACATCATAAACACAAGTACCAGTTGCATCGGGTTAAAGCAGGATCTCAAGGAGGTGGCTCCACACTAGTGCATAAAAGCAAGTTTAACGTGCGGTGTCCTCAAATCTTCATCTATCCATCTTCAACACAACTGTAAGCTCATCTTGCCCTGGTGGCGCCTTTTGATGTCTTCAGAAATTCCATCGCTTCCCTGCACATTCACAGCCACAATCACACGAGTGTTGGATAATTGTGCAGGCATTCTAGGCACTAGGTGCATTACTACAGCATGGTCACAGGAAGTGGCACTCCTCTCCATAATAAAACAGGGAGAAAGTTCTCAATGAAGGGTGAAAAAATGCTACTACATAGCACAAATTTAGAAAGCAGAATATCATTGATGAAGTTTCCAAACTAGCACAAATCAAACAAACAAGCAGTCGAAATAACATATTTCCAATATGTAACAAACCACGCAACGTGCCGAACATGCACAGAACAATACAAAAGGTGTACAGTGGATACCGTAATGAATGCTCCATCTCGGCACTCTCCGGGTCCAGCTTGAGTCCATCCAAAAGAGCTTGGCAAGCGCTCCCATAGTCCTGATGAGCAAAAGCCTTGTTAATGAACTATAAAAACAATATGCAATTGCTGAATATAGTCTAGCCAACGGGATCATTGGATCCCACCTCCAGTGACATCAGAGCGGCACCGTGACGGTAGCAGGCTTTTGGCCATTCAGGCCGCAACTTTCGGCATTCAAGAGCATCCACCAAAGCCGTCTTTCCATCGCCCTGGCGAAGCGAGCAGAGGCTCCTATTTGAGAATAAGGTAGCATCACTAGGGTCAATATCAATTGCCTGCATCCGACAAGTTGGAGCAGGATTTGGTGAGTTATGAAAAAACAGACACAAATGTGTCAGCATTTGAATAGGAAATTGAACTAGTATTAGTGCAAAATTATTAATGAATCATACAAATGCCTTAAGTTTCTTCAGAGGAAAGCAACCTAAGAAACTTTTTCGTATGCAAGTTAGATAAAATATGGTAACACCAAAGTAAAAGTGGTGAGCACAGATTTTTTTAAAGCCTTTCTTTTGCAAAGTGTCCTAGCCTCTTGGAACATTTGGAAGATTAGGAACGCCATGCTATTCCAGAATATTAAACCCAAGTTTGCAACCTGGCGCTGCAGCTTTGTTCATGATAATTCTCTCCATGCTCACACGATGCCATGTTTATCAAGGTATTTATACCTTGACAATGACACTGAGCAATTTCAATAACAAGGCCGTGCCATTTGGCGACTCAAGCATAGCTATAAGCCTGTTCGATCTGGCATGCTCACATGTATTTTTTTCCTCAAATAAATAGAAGTAGGAAAAGAAGAACACAAAATGTACCAAACCTTGGTGTAGAAAACTGATGCCGAAAAGTAATCTTTTCTCTGGACTGCTTGACTCCCCAATGACTTCAACAGTTCTATTTTTGATGCATTTGCACGTTTATCCTGGACCATAATAATACCATATAAGATGAAGACATGAGGAATGAAGGAAATTTTCTACGAACTACATAGGACTGTTCTATAAATGTTTCAGAAAACATGGTTTTGCTATCAACATTCCAGATTGTATAAGCATAATGTCTAGGCTTTAGCGCACACATAGCACATTAAGCGCTATGTGTTTTGCTCTCCCCTTGCACCTAGGCACGACTTTTTAAAACATGATTCTTCTGGTTTAAATGAAACCCAGTCCACCTCCTATTTTCTATATAATCTTAAGATTAAAGATGATGTCACACATATCATTACTCCTTTAAGAGACTGAGCTGGTGTCAATGTAGTTTGTGCCTCTCCGCTACTGTAGCTATAAAAACAGTTCTATCACAGCTGGGGATGCCCCGCTTCTGTAGTGAAAGTAAGAAAAATATGCAGCTGCTGCTGCTTAAACAGCCGGTCGTCAGGGTCAAAGCTGCAGGCCTGCAGCTTTCTAGCGATCTACCAAATGGCCAAGTGTCTCAATAAAATTAACAAAGAATCATACTAATTGGAGTTCCAATAGATGTGAGAGCATTGTGTCATGCAGGTACTTGTCTCCAAGACCGGAAATGCGAATGTAACTGGTCTAACATGATAAAATACATTGATCATAAGCTGCGTAAGGCTGCAGTAATCTACCTTCAAGTGGATCACTTATACCCACATCACAGAAAATAATATGTTCCTTTTCACTTGTATATTTGGTTATTTACTGAAGGTAGATGTACAACGTTTTAAATAATTCATAAGGCGCAAGGCAACTAACTTAAGAAATAATAAAATTATTGAATATTGAATCATTAGGTGACAGCCTATTAGGGTGTAACTTAAACAAGAATTCTATGGAAATTTTCCAAAACAAGAATCAATATTTCATCAAACATCCATAGCCTAAACATCTCATACCACATGTACTGTATGTTTATATATCTATAAAATGAAAAGAGCATATAGCATGGAATCGCAAAGCCACATAGCACAACGTACCACATCTACAAGGTGGTCAGCAATTCAGACAGATGGTGAGTGCAAAGTTTGGTAGTAAAGCAAATAAAAATTATGGATAGGAAATAAGATACGCTTTTGGTTACTGGTGGCAAATAGGTAAATCTTACATCATTAGGGGCATCATGCCTGGCACAAGCCTCCATTATGAGATCAAAGCACTCGGTTGGGCTGCCCATTCCCATTGTAGAATCAAGTGAAACATTTATGACACTATCTGAGGTGATAACAGCGCCAGCCTATCACATAAGAGGAATGTCACATTTTGTATGGTGAATAACTACAGAAGTTGAAGGTTTCCAAACTGAGGTGTTGGAAAAATATTGAAGTAAAATAAAAGCAACCCCAGTGCAATGCTATGATTTGACAAAGCTAAGACAAAGGAACAATACCTCAACCAGGAGCTTCACGCATTCCACTGATGAAGCATGTACAGCCTGAAAGAGTGGTGTCATGGGAAACGGTATGTAGTCTTCCACCATGTACGATTTGTTGGGCTAATGAAAGATGTCAAGCACATTAGTGTTGATCCTAATAACTGGGTGGAGGAAAATATTAAGAAAAAGGGTACATATATGCCTTCAGTTAAAAAGAATGAAACAGCTCACATGATGCTGCAATTTGTAAAACAAGGTACAATGTTGCACTAGCTACCTTATTTTTTCGAGAACCCGCAGGAGATCTGCGGGTTTCTGTATTAAGCTTAAAAGGATGTCAAATTACATTGCAGATTACAGCCCTGACGGAGTGCCAGGTGACAAGCAGTACCACTAGGCCGAATGCCTTTTTGGGCATGGCACCTACAGATTTTCTTTACTGGTGGATTTTCTTATTGATAGATTGATTACATATAGCACTGAAACAAGAATGGTAGACGTGATAGAAAATTGATCATTATTGTAAGAGCACTCAGAAATGTCTAATGCATGCAGCATGTAATAGACTTTGACAGAAAGAAAATAGTGGTGATTCCAATCAAACATTAAACATTGCTCATGTGAATAGAGACTATAAGCTACGACACAGACAATAGGTTGAGAACACTGATATGGATTTGAACAAATCCTGACTCCTCTAGTTGCTGCCAAGTGGAAATTGAAGAATACTATAACTAGAAAATTTGACAACTGTAAGCATCAGCAAAGAAAGAAGCAACAAACATTTGGAGATTTAATTGTGCTGCAAAGAGCCATGATCGCATCTTAACTTATATAGCAGCAAAAGAACAAAACAGCCCCAAGGAAACAAACTAACAAACAATAAATAGAACGGAGGATGTGAACAAAGCTCACATCTGCATTATGTTCCAATAAAGTCTTCACAGCACCGACTTGTTGTAGCCTACAAGCAAGAATCAGTGGTGTCCCCATGTCATCAGCTATTGGGTCAACATAAGCTCCCTTTGCAAGCAACAGTTCTATGATTCTACAATCTCCTGCATAAAAGAAGAAATATGCATGTAGCCATGTACTGATGACATAAGATGGTAAGGTTTTTTTCCTGACAATCCTTTTCTTTATTTGTATTTGGATCCTGGCAGACCTCAATTATGTTTGCATATAGGCTACAAAGAAGAAGCTAAAGAGGTTCAACATTCCATAGAAACAAGAACAACACCACTCGCCTGGCCAAAAACTGTTGAAATCAAGCAAAGGGACACATTTGGATTTGGACATATTTGTGAAGGAAATTTCAGAGAATATACAACTTGCCATACATATGATGTTTAGGTATGTTGCAGATGATAGGCCAGCACAATTTAACTATCAAAACAGAGATACATATGAATAGAAAGGGGACCTATTCCAGCAGCAGCATGTAGAGGGGATATCCCGCCCTCACTAGCTTTGTCTGGATCAGCACCATGATCAAGAAGATATTCGACAACAGCAGCATTTTCGTTGTGCTGCTTGTGCACAGCATAAAACAGAGCTGTATAACCTGCCAAGCACACAGACCAGGGGACTTCAGGAGCAGAAAAGAAGTACATCTGAAAGCTGTTCACTGAGCATGACATTTTGAAATACGATAAGCAAGACTACAAAGCATGGAAACAACAGATACATGAAACTGAGGTATGGAACGAAGTAGAATGTGCAGCGGAGGTGACGATAACCAAATGTATAACAACATAGCAAAACTAGCCGTGTACCCTGTGAACTCGTCAGACTCATCTAAAACCTATATTATAGATCAATCAATATGACACAGAGCAATATATCTTGTAAGGAAGTGAAGAGAGCAGCATGTCACCGGACCCTTGTCATCGGGGGCGTTCACGTCCACGCGCAGCGCCTCGACGAGGTACCTGCAGACCTCCAGCTGGCCGTTGCCGGCGGCGACCGTGAGCGCCCAGAGGCCGCCGTCGGACCTGGCCGCCCCCACCACGTCCCTGGGGCGGCCTACGGCCTGGTCCATCACCCCCACCACGTCTGCAAGTGCAAGCCCGCCCCCACCGCCAAATAAAAATCAGAAATTCAGAATTCCTATCCAAGAATTCCATCGCCAAACGCGCGAACTCCTCATCTGGAGGTCGCCCCGGTGGGGAGAGATGGGAGATTTGCGAGTACGTACGCTTGAGGCGGCTGAGGTCGCCGTCTTGCGCCGCGGTGAGGATCTGGTCTCGCGACAGGTCGGCGAATTCTGAAACTGCACGGAAACGGAAAGATGAAGTGGACGGGTTTAGGGTTCGAGGTGGGGAGAAAGGGGGGCGCGGGATGGAGCCGGGGAGCGAGGGGGCTTACTGTCGCCATGGTAGACGGAGAAGCGACGAGGTGATCGGCGAGGCGCCATGGCGGATTGGCTGCGGCTGGGGAGGGGAATGGTGTGGGGGGAGAAGAGGAGGCGGCGGTGATTATGTTTTGAACGAAATCCGGAGAGCAGTGATCGCGAGTTTTCCCGGATAGTCATTTTTGGCTCTCGAAATTCAATGATCTGGGCATTTCAAAAAATATAGAAATATATTTAAATTAAAAGATTCAGAAAAAATAAAAAAAGCATACATGTTCTCAAATCTCAATGATATATCCCTGTAAATGTGTAAAATCCTAATGCAAAATACAATACATTTTAAGCTAGATAACAAAGACAAATGTTGGAAATTCAAGACTCCATATTGTTCGATGTACTTAAATTTGTACATTTGTCATCTTTGTGGGGGCTCACCAACCGTAAAATGCTTTGCATTAATATTTTACACTCTTGTAAAAAACCATTGCGAACATACATGATTGTGTTTAAAAAAATGCATATTTGTAAATATAGTTTTTGATTTAAAAAATGAGATCACTGGAGATCGGAAGCACTAAATCTCCACTCAAGTTTTCCATACTTTTTTTTTTAATTAATATACATAGTTGTATAGGAGTATTTATGGTAGCTTGTGTACTGCCCGTTCATAATCCTTCATTTTTTACGCACCGAAGTTTCGGATGTAATTTTCGTATACAAACATTATCATTTCCTTGTTTTGCCTTCAGTGATGAACCAAATCCATTATGTATCGTGTCCAGTGAGCTAGTTCTAATTGTTAAAACGACGTCCGCCTTGTTTTGGGATGATTCGGTCGAGCGTGATTCTAAACCCGCAGAAAACACCGATACATAATTGACCAAGGATTGACCAAGGACGCCGAGTGATCCAAGAGGTTTTCCCCACGATGGGGCCAGTCATAGGCTTTACATGACTTCTCCCTATTATATACGTGTGGCTATACACAATTGACCTTAGACATCAGTCTAATGTCCAATATATCATTCGTCCATCATATGTGGCCTATGAACGGCGTTGTAGTACACATGGTTCGCAAGTGTCAAATGATTATAATCAAATTACTCAAAAAATCCACCACTATATTGTTTATTCAATGCGTTTCTTTCACAAAGAGCGTCAAACATCCTTACGAGTGAGAGGATACAGAGTTCCAGAAAAATCATTTGTTTTTAAAATTTTGGTTTTGTGCACCTTGACTAACTCTTAATATTATGTTGGTGCAGATATTGATATGTATTAATGTTCAAAAAAATGATATTGATATATTCTCTATATCCAAAAAAAATATGAACATGATTGAAACTGAAGTTGAACATAACTAACGTTGTCAAAATGTTACAAAGCAGATTTAACACTTCCGATTTTTTCATTTAGCATATCATACACAATATACACAATTGCTTACTGAACTCGTCCATCTATCTAGCTTATCATAATTGGTATCATGCATATGATACTACTATACGTTACTATCTCATCTAGCTTATCATATAATGGTATCATGTATTTATTATGTCATAGACTCATCTTGTCTCGAAATCCATTATGTTACGGTATGATAACATCATCACCTCTCCCTTTATTAAATACATGCCACACCGTCATTTTACCTATGTGGCATCTATGTTACTCCCACTATAACCAGTCTCAGAGAGATGTTATTTGGTGTGGTGTCAAATTATTTCTGCCCCACATCGTGTTAATATCGCACCCTCATCAATCCACATGAAGTCTCTCGCATGCATAGTGCACAGATCTGCATGTTGCCCCATTGCTCCACAAATTTAAATTTCATATGTGATTCCAACCTTGAGAAGTTGCCCTCGAGGAATGGAGAATAGCTTCTCTCCTTTCCGAGAGTTCTTCCTTAGGAAGTTGAAGATGTAATTTACAGCAATCTTCTTAAGGAGGTTGGAGTGAGGCTTGGCCACTACTTCGGTCTCCCCAAGTATGTAAACCACACCATTATCCACCTCCCATTGGATCACCTTTTGTTCCTCCTCAATCTTTAACATATCTTCTAGGCTCATCTTGGCCGCCTAGTAATCCCAAAACAAGTATAATTAGAACCGGTCTTAGAAATGTAAACATGTGTTTGATAAGAATGATTAGCAAATAATGATTGTTCACCTGAAGTGTTGCAAGACGTTTGCTCATACCAACTTGATGCATTGTGAGTTCAGAGAAGGATTGGATTGGCGTAAGCATCTCCTCGGCATAGACGCCACTGCCATGCCCCAAGGACTTCTTCTCCCAAGAAAAGCTATCCATTCGAATGCTAGGGTAGCTCGTCATGATTGTGCAGCTGATGCTGAGATCACAGACATAGTATTTGAGGTACTCGACGAGAGTAGTAACGAAATCATGGGCCATCTCGAGGGTGTCCCGGTACCCATACCGAGCAACACACCGGAACACCATGCTCTCTTTGGGCTCCACTTGCCGGAAGAGGAAGCGCTCCGATACATGCACATGGGGGATTGGGAGGTGCTTCACCGAGATAAAGATGACGACAGAGTGGATGGTAGGGATCTTGTCGATGAGGTGAGGGAATATGGGTGGGATGCCTTGCACCAGCTCGGTGTAGAAGAGCCCGAGCCCTGGAACCCTCTTCAGGTCATGGCGCTCGAGAAGAGCCTTCACCTCGTCAGGCGACACAGTGTATTGGAGCTCGTACTTGTAGCGTTTCACGTGCACATAGTGCCATATGACCATGATCACCATGAGAAAGGCCGACATGGCCAAGGGAAAGAAGGGGCCCTGGGTGAACTTGTATAGAACTGCCGACAAGTAGATTGTCTCAGTGGACATGAAGACAACGAAGAAGATGGAGATCCACCAGATGTTTATCTTCCATACCATAAGCATCACGATTGTCATCAAGAGTGTTGTGATCACCATCACAAGGGCCACACATATTTCTGTACAAGTATATGTAGGTTAGGACAGTTTGTGCTTGTGTGGATTAACTAACTAGTAAATATACAACACAAACAATATTTAGAAGTTTCTTACCATGTGCTTTGGCGATGAAACCAGTTGTCCTGAAACTCAGGGTCACAATACAAGAAGCTAGGCAAAGAAACAAGTTCACTTCAGGAATGTATACTTGGCCTGAATAACGGCTCGATGTGCGCATTATCTTCACCCTTGGGAAGCAGTTGAGTGTTTGCAAATGTGACATGGTCGCAAAGGCGCACGACACCATGGCTTGGCTTCCAATAACTGAATTCGTAAGCGCAAGGACAAAAGTTGGCCAGAACAGAGTGCCTAAAGTTACAAAATTAGAGTGAGTGAACTTGTTGTACAATGTATGTAGTATTGAGATGTCTTTCGGATTACATACTTGGAATGGAATTGAAGAAAATGTTTGGTATATATTGCATGTCCATGTGTTTCCTTAGATAAGCTGCTTGTCCAATATAATTGAGCAGCACAGATGGCAGTAAGACAAAGCTAAAGCTCAGCTGAAAAACGAAAAAAGTTGTTCAGTTCCATCTGCATGTATATATAATATATATTATAAGAAAACACTTGAATTTCTTACAGTTCAGAACGGTGTAGAAAAGCTCTACTTGGAATGATATATATTAGTGACGGTCATAACTAAGATAGTGCACACAACACGGTATATACCAAGTGGTATAATAGTTCTTCTACTGCCACATCCTAAAATAGTCAAACTTCTCTACGTTTTCACCATCAGTATATTATGAAATAATTTAAAATTTTAGTAAATGCAGGTTACATGAAAGTATTTTTTAAGTTTGGTGAGTACAGATGCAAGACAATTGACAAAGTTGCACCTCGCATACTGTGTCCATGTATTAAAAAAATGATGGAACGTGGGAGTATCTTCATGATTATGGCAGTCAAAGAAAAATCTTCCTATCCATCTTTACCGAGTCAAGAGAACGACTTCAAAATTTGATGCGTTCAACAAATCTTCTGTCTAATTTTATCTAGTATGAATTACCCCCCTCAACAGAGTCTAATTTATAACTACGACAGTAAAAGAAGATCTACATTTACCTGAATAGACTTTATGTTGAAGTATCCTAAATCGGCATAGAGGGCTTCCGTGCCTGTTACATGATAAAAACTTAGAAAAAATTAGCATGTGATGTAATCTTATTGTGAACGCATTTTCCATAATGTATACTATCAGCAGAATGTTCATGTTGACCATGTTTTGTCCATGATATAGGCCTAGCTACCTGTAAAGCAAAGAAGAATTTCACCAAGAGAAACCCATCCTTCCTTCTTGTTCCTTCGAAAATAGTCGATGATGTATTTCGGGTTGAATGCCTTGAGTGTGCCAAGATCGTACTTGATGAGGTCATAAATTCCGATACCAGAGATAAGGAGGAGCCACACAACCACAACTGGAGCAAATGCGTAACCAATCTTGTCGGTCCCGAGGTGCTGCACAGCGAAGAAGGCCACCAAAATCCCCACTGTGATCCATACTACTTGGTCTATTCAGAAGTAAGCAAACCTTAACATAATTTATAGCCAGATATTTTGAATCGGTTAAATCAACTTTAAACTGGTCAAAGTCATATCTTCCCCAGATTCCTTGGGATCTTTTTGCTGGTTCTTACTCTACCAAATGTTAGCCATCGACTGGTTCTCAAAGTCTTATCTCAGGCTAGTACTACAGGAAACTAGAGCTGCGCCAACGGCCAAAAAACCTTATCTATAGAGCTGAAAATTAAAATGAAACATTAAAGATTCTTGACTACTATTATTATTAGCTAAACTTGGAGAGGAATTAATTTATGGTCAGTTATGTCTGATGATATTGTTCTTAAGGGAAAGCCCGAGCTTCTGCAATGGTCTGATGATAATTAAGTAGAGTGCCATATAGGATATGCTATAGGTGCCCGTTAGCTGGGAGGTAATTCCTTTGATATAAGAAATAACCATGTTACTGCTGTACCTGTTGTCAGATGAGGTGCTCTCAGTTTCAGGCCGTTGACAGCTGACAACACTGAAACACATTTCACAAACAAGAAATTCATAAACTACAACAGACAACAAGTTGCAATGATGCTGTAAGATCTACATGTATATTCATTAAACAGAACACAGTACCGGAAATGGGAGGGGTTAAAATGCAATCGCTGATGGCGAGCGCCGTGGCGAAGATGGTGAGGAAGAAGAGCGCAAGCTTCGCCGGTTTGCTCGACTCCAGCAGGTTTTTCATCCACTGCGCTCTCTTGAACGTGGCCGACGGCTTTGCCGAAACGAGGTCATCCTCGGCCTGCTGGTTCGGGACCAGGGCCACCTTGGCGTAGCGCGAGATGAGCGAGTAGAGCGCGAAGGTTCCACCGTCGCCCTCGTCGTTGGCGTAGAGCGCGATGAAGATGATCTTCGTCATGGCGAAGAGCAGGAAGCTGTAGATGATGAGGGAGAGCACGCCGAGGACGTCGTCCTCGTGGCCGATGCCATGCTCGAAGGTGTTGGAGTAGACGTACAACGGCGACGTGCCGAGGTCGGCGTAGAGGATCCCCACGCACTGGAACCCCAGCCGCAACGTCCTCGCCCAGCTATCCTGCTGTAGCATTTGACAAATTCAACGTGCAAAACAAGTCAACGGAAACTGTTGACCTCGATCGACGTAAGAAAGTCTACACAGAAGCTAGTGCAGCTTGCTAATTCATTTAGTCTTTGCTTGCCACTAGCTAGGCCACTAGCAAGTCGCTGGCCGTACGGCCTGGTACCTTAAATTCGAGAGGACACAATAGCAGGAAGTACTAGTGAGACTCAACTGGTTTGGTTCTTTGTGATAGAACCAGCTAACCCAGAATCAAGTTCCACACTTGGTATGGATGTTCGTATTTTTCAGGATTTAACCGGCGCTATGCTTTCACTGATAGGTGGCATGTCCGTCAACAGCGAGACGCTCATGGTGACTTCGTCAACCTTAAGATATGCCGGACCAGTGTCTTGGAGCTGCTCATAGGGGTAGGGTTTACGTGTATGTAGTCATAGGTGTGTCTGTACGTGCATGTTTGTGAATGTCTGCGTCTGTACTGTGTATTAAAAAATAGTAGGAAGTACTACTAGAAACTTTCCCACCACCATGCTCGGTCAAACGCTCCTTCCATCGATCTCCACCCAGCTTCATATCGATCAATCGGGCTGCTTATCTTAATTAGATCTTATCATAAGAAAAATGCTAACGTGACATTAGTCAGGGCAACTCCAACGAGACGACGACCAAATTTATCTGGTGCCGGCATACACCCATTCCCAGCGCAATTCTGGGACGATTTATCATCCGTTCGGTGTCCGCCTCCTGCCATGTTCTCGATCTTGCAACGGGAGCACCACTACGTCCCCATAGACGAGTACAAGTGATACTGGGAGAATGCCCTACCAGTGTCGTGATCAGACGTACATCTTACCACTTCCACCAGTGGAATCTGCAGGCCGCTGTCCGTGCGCAGGCACGTTGGAGAGATCCAAGAACCGTGTCGTGCTTCCCCCGAGAAGTACCTCGATGACCCCGCGTTCATCGAGGGCTCCCCTCATTGGGATACATGGTTGTGCGATGAGCACAACATCCACCGTTGGTCATGCTTCTCACGTGCTCTAGAGTCGTTGCATGCACGAACTCCACGGCCGCACCTGCGCGCATGTGGTGAATTCACGGAAGAGGAGGACACGTCGCCCCAGAGAAGGACCCCGTGCTCCGACAAGTCATGAAGGGGAGTCCATCCACACCGCCGCCCTCGACGCTTGGGTGCTCCACGACACCGCCATGGAGGCCCGAGAACAGGAGGAGGAGCAGGAGGCCGAGACATGGTGGGTAAGGCTGGAGCAGCCAGAGCCACCTCCTCTACTTCCCGCGGAGCTCTATGGGTTGTCCCGGTGATGACATGGAATTTTTTACTAAGAAGACTACATAAAACTTGTTGAAGATGATCCTATAGTATCTCAAAGTGGACTGGTCACTTTCATTTGTGTTTGGAGTGTGTGCAGTCATGTCTGGTAAAATTGACCGGTCACTTACATATGATTGATTGTAATGGATCGAGAGAGAAAGTAAAAAAAAAAAAGGGGGTCCAGAAAATGAGGTCCGGATTTGGGATAATATATGACAGCTCGGACAAGGCCGGAGACCCTTATTTCCACCCCAAATATGAGTTGAAACAAAGTAGGGATCCGGTTGGGTAATCTTCTACAGTATCAAGAATCAGGACTGTTTGTGTAGACAAATACGGGCAAAGTGAAGGATCCAATTAGAAACGATCTTAAATATAATTATATGATTCTTAAAATGCATCGTCTCAGGAATCAGGACTCACAACAGTCTTTGATAACAAGATATTTTGTGCCCCATTAATATTCTGTTTTTTGTGGTTCAATGGTGGCACTGTCGGCCGTGGGGTTCAATTTCAGAGCGGCGAGACGAGAAAGCAGAAAAGTTCATGAAGAAACCGACGGCGGAACGCCTGACGGCGAGCGGTAGGACTACTCCAGCTATTAATTCAAGCTACGTACCCGTCGTCCATGGTGGCCGGCGTGGGAAGGTCTGGTGGCGTCGTGGAAGAGGGAGTCCTGCCGCTCGGCGTCCAGCGGCGGCTGCACCGCCACCTCAAGCTCGCCGCTGTGGAGCACGATCTCCTCCTCCATTAGGCTGCTTCTTCCACTACTGGACATTGTCGCACCTCTTACTACCTCCCTGCGGCTCGCACCGCTGATCTACCTGCCATTTATATAAACTGATCTCCCGGCAGCTATCATCCCACTTGGCTTGGAGCTGCTTATACTAACCCTACATATATTTGTACAGAAATAAGCGAGCAACCCCAGAGTGTGTGTATGGACTTCAAGTATATATTGGCTGCCTGCTTTGCCTGCTTGCTTGCTACAACGATGATCCATCGTCGATCTTGACTTACTCAGACGACTCGTTAACCGGGACCGAAAGTCAACAGTGCTATGTATTGGGCGACGCTACATGTGTACCCATAGTTTCCACTTTCCAGTATATGTTGCCAGCTGCTTCAACGTATAAACTGTATCTTACTACACCGAGTAGTGCTACTACAGCTACGGAGAGGATTTACGGACTGGTTTGTTACGGACGGACGTGGCATCCTGTGATTGGAGGGCGGATGGGCCCACCCGGTCGAAATTCAAGACGGATACATAGGTAGATGAAGGCACCTCTCGTGAAACCATCCTACAGTATTTTCTTTTCAAGCAAAGTGTTGGCCGCTGAATTTTCGCAAATCCTTTGCATTTTGTAAAGAAGTTGCTCTCGTGCAATAGTGTGGATCCACGCCAGTGTACTTTTCTCTAGTGTTGATAGCACAGGATGTTTCTGAATTGTTTTTCGCTCTGAAACCTGCGAGTTCGTATGCCAGTTTCTGACTTACGTGTCAGGACCAAGTAGCAATAGAGGAGTCTTGCAGCCACACCGGTATGCACTTCAACTTTGCCATAGACATTATTGCCTGCTATTTTCGGATATCTGCAATTGTTAGCCTGAGAATGGTGCGGGTGGAAATGGTTTTTTCGGGCCGGGTTACGTCGTGGACTCGTTTGGTTTGGGTCTAAATGGTTGCAAACAACGAACTGATCGGAGCGGTGCGGGCTTACCTTCTTCGTGGAGAGGACCGGTGCTCCACCGCGCCATGATGTTCGTCTAGGACGAGCTCCACGCGCTGCTCGAGGACCCCCTCGTCGCCAAGGTATCCACGCCACTAACCTCGGTAGCCATCCATTATAGCTCCATCACTGGCCCGGGAGAAAAGCCGGTCAGTGTGCGTGTGCCTGGACATCGTTCTTGCAGAGGACGGACTTGAGGAAGCGACCACGGGAGACGACGTCGAGGAGCACCAGGTTGTAGGTGGAGGGCCTGCCTCGTCCGCGCGATCTTGTTCCCCATCGCTGCTGCCGCCGCCGCGGTGACGCTCCTCTCGCGCCGCCGTCGGGTGGAGGGCAGGGCATGGCCGGCCGGGCTCGCCGCCGGGGGCCGGGGGGGGGGGGGGGGGGGGTAGATTCTGGGCGCCGGCAGTGCGTGGGGCGGAGGCGTCTGGTTGAATTGGGAGGAAGCTTCATCTGCACCGCTTCCTTCCTCACGCCATGCTTCTTCGTCTCCGTCTCGTCCGCCCGTTGCCTTGCTTATTCTCTCGCACGGTACTAATTTGGTTGGTCCCCGTGGGGTGTAGGTGGGTTGTGAAATGGTTGCAAACCGCAAACAACGGATGAATCGGTGCGGGTTGGGGGAAAAAGATAAAATTGCACATAACACCATGGTTTGGTGTCATTGTTGCACAGAACACAGAAACAAAACCAGTTTTGCAGCAAACTCCAATTGTTCGTCTAATGAGTTGCGGCAAGCCCAAATTGCTGATTTAGAGAGTAAAAACATTGCCTCACATGTGGGGTCACCGTCTAACCTCTCGTGTACGTATACTGTTGGGTACGTGAGCTATTCATTTCATTGGGCCCACATGAGAAACAATTAGAATGCTAATCTCGCAAAAACAGAACTTGCGCCAACCAAATTTTGATTCAAATAAATTGACTCATGTAACCCGTAAACCTACCCTCAGCTTACCATTATGTCTCTTCCAACGAAGCACCAGTGACATCGATTGAACCCCCATAAGGACCATATCAAATTTCTCGTTGCTCGGAGAGTCGACGAATTCCTTCACATGAGCCAGCGAGAAACGACGCAACTTGTAAGGCGGAGAGGGAAATTTCACAATGTCATCTTTTTAACCAAAGCTACGTTAAACGTTGGAGTTGATAAGCACTGCTTATGTATGTTCTTGTCGTCCTACGTTATGTCAGTGTGCCCTGAGACTAGCTTTACGGGTTACATGAGTCAATTTATTTGAAGCAAAATTTAGGTCGCACAAGTTTTTCCTCTAAAACATTATTTTGTTTTCTCACGGTTGGCACATCTGCTAGTTTTTTTTTACAAAAGAGCACAACTTGATCTCATCTCACGCCCCTGTGCGCTACTGTCCGATGACTGCTCATTCTGTTTGTTACGAGATTAGCGTATTAATTGTTTCTTGTGCGGGCCGAATGGAATAAATAGCTTACGTACCCAACATTATATAAGAGGTTAGACGGTGACCCCACATGTCAGGCAACGTCTTTAGACTCTAAATCAGTAATTTGTCACCTGTGTCCATGTCTCCTATTATGCCGGTTGCAGCAGCTGGTAGGTTTGTCACCTGTGTCCGTGTCTCCTATTATGCCGGTTGCAGCAGCAGCGGGTTTGCAATATTTGTTTCTTAATTCTTACAGATGGAGATACTAAACCTACGACACCGATCTCTCAGAGGTACATCACAACCTAGCTATGTGTAGACAAGCACATTCTGATATTTTTCTTTTGCTTATTTGAGTCACTACGTGTTTCATGCAAGACTGCCGTATGTTTTGTATGATTCTCTTACTTGCTTAATGTGAAATTCTTGTATATGTGCTCAGTTAATTTATATAAATCAAAAATCTAGATTTTTCCATATTGTCGTGTGGTTCTATTTAATTACATTGACTATAGAATCAGATTTTGTACTTTTGAGTGATTAATTGGTAGCTCACTTTTATGTATTTTTGTTGTGGTCGTCTCTTTGTCTATTTTTCTTACCAATTTTTTATGTTAAAGAACTTACTGTTTCATGCTTTGTAGGTAGTAATGAGAGTCCTTACCTGCACACTCAGAGTTGAAGGCCTCTGATGGTTGATACATATTTGTTGGTTTATCTTTGAACTCCTTACTACTGGTTCTATTTTCAACTTTGCTATCTCAATTGTTCGGTTGAACTAACTTGATGGTTCAGCTTTTAAATTTGCAACCTCAATACTACGCGTTCTGTATATTGCTACTCAATTACACTTATATTAATTTCTCATGAAATGCCTCTTTTTGTAGGGAAGAAAGAAAATACAAGATGTTTTTCATGTATTTCATTGGAGAGCCAAGCATTGTGCTAATACTATCATTCGCCAGCCCCCATATTTTTTCAACGGAATTCTTTGCAACCATGTCTCAGATAGTAGCTATACCAATATAAAAAGAGCCATCCCAGTAAAGGAGCTTCCATATTTTATTCCTGCTGTCTCAACTCATTTCCTCTTTATATAGACAAGAATGTTTAGCATTAAGATGTTTCCTGGTACTATGGCTATTCTTAATGTCAACATACCATTGAAGCACATTTTTTTCTATCTAACATAACAACCATGAATCATTCTATAGAAGCATTCTCTACTCCTTACTTTCCTCTTGCTTTTACTATTACTCTGTTCTTCCAATATTTTGGTTCAGTCCAAAGTTCAACTCAAGGCAACACTTAATTGGCGTTATTGCAAAAGCCTACTACACAATACACCAACTTGAAAATGTGAACTAACCTTACATATAACTTCACTTGAAAATATAATGTCATCCATTCCATTCATCGTACTATCCTAAGGGACGGGTGCGGCAATGCGTGCCTACACACTATTTTTCATGTGAATGACATTTTATTTATCATTTATTGAATATGCTTCTCCTCTAGGTTGCCCTCAATCTTCAGCAATACATATATATTTTCATCAAATACTAAAAATTTATTTCACTAATAGACGGGACCGCGCCTACATGATCTAGTTTTCTTAACAGAGGAGGGGACTCACGACACGAACGACCCTACGGTCTACTAATTCCCGCCGGCCCCGCCGAAGTGGTGGCGGACCAGCCAGATGACGGCGGCGGCAATGGCCAGCGTCGTCACTACCGCGCCCGCCACCACGAGAGACAGAACACCCGTGTTCTGCGCCATGTCCGGTGCGCCTTCGCCGGTCACGTCTTCGTCTTCAAGGCCGACGAAGCGCTCATGGATGTTCGTCTTCGTTGTTGCCGGCGCCGCGAAGCTTGCCGCTGAAATCAGCTTCGCCGATGGTGGGATCCGTCTCCACGGGATGGGCGAAGAGCTTGCCGCCGATGGTGGGCTCCGCCTCCACGGGATGGCGAAGAGCTTGTCGTCGATGTCAGGGGGTGCAGAGAATAGGGCGTGGAGGGGTTGGCGCCGGAATCGATAGAGTTCGTTCGTGGCAGCGATAAAGTCCACCGTAGTGATAACCGGTAAGGAGGATGGCAGGAAAGTATGATCTATGGAGGCCTGGGTAGAAGCAATTTTCGTTTCATGGATACAAACAACACATCGTAGAGTTTTCGAGCCACGCACAAACACTTATCACAAGAGACAACACCAGAGATTGAAATAAAACTAGCTGGACGGGAGGACAACGAACAACGCTGGCTCATTTTCTTAACAGAGGACGACATGAACGAGACAAGGCGCGCTACTGTGTGTTTGTCAGATCCTTCTACTTATTTCCGTCGGCCGCGCCGAAGTGGCGGCGGACCAACTAGAGGACGACACAAATGAGATTTACAACTTTCGACTTATCTCAACGGGTGGCTTACAAGAGGTATATATGTTGGCATAACCCTAAGTTGGTTGTAGACCGACCCGGAAACAACTTGTACCGTACCGCGGGGGGCTGTGCCCCCCCCCCCCCCCCCCCCCCCCCGCACCCCCTTACGTGCATACCGGAAGGGCCTGCGACCCTGACGGGCATTGCCGTTGGCATAACTATTTTCCCTTTTTTCCTTCCATTTACACAATCAATTTACATTCAATTTTTTACTTGTACGTTTACTTACTCGTAATAATATCATATTTGGCCTATAGGAGAATCATGGCATGGGAAACATCTATACCGAACCGATTTTCAGAAAAGAATAGAAATATCATTTTCCTTTTTTTAAGTGCAAAGAATGATTTTTTATGAAAGCATGTACAAAAAGTATGGTGCAAAATCACCCGTATAATTTTGACGAAGAGTAATCCATATTTGATGGGTAATCCCAAATGTTAGAAATTTTGTTGATTTTTACCAAGTTTGTCCTATTTAAATTACTTTATGCCAATTTTCTGAATATAATTCATATGTGAACTATAAGTGTGTGATATTTTTTTTAAATGATTTTTTTACAAAAAACATTTTAAGACACACAAGTGGTGGTTACATCACATACCCGTCGATTGTTTTGAAAATTTCTATAACTTTTGATGAATATCCATGGTGGTGATGCATGTAAAATGTATATATGAAATTTGCACTTTATTACTTGATATTGCAACATATTTGCATCATATATGAGTTAATTAATGTTTTATAATGATTTTTGGGATATTCACATTTTCTCCCTTTATTTGGATTTAACCCTGCAGATCAGGAAAACCCTGTTATGCGTACTTTTAGTTTCAAGGATCTAAACAACGTCAAACATACCTGATATTTTACGATGATTATCTTTTAGAAATAAGAAAACTTATGGGCAAAATATCAGTAAAAAAGGAAGTCGGGGGAGAGAAAACACTTCCAATATTTTTTGAGATGAAACCATTAGTGCCAAAATCATATAGAAATTCATATGCATAAAAAAGACAACCAGCTGGCCTTTGACATTGAGATATCGATAGATCGGTGTACCTACCCTCGCAGCCAGCCACCGATCGTGTATGTGAGAGTAGGTGCCACTGATCACATTGTTGAAGTACAACGTGTAAAGCTCACATGTCGGAAAGTCTTGTGGTAGTTTGATATATTGGTTAAGGATTTGTGTGAAACTAATTTCAGAGCAAACTCATAGTTTAAGGTATCGTCCATTACTCCATTATTTAAGTTACTAATCTAATGTAGCAGAACCTTCTAAATAAAATTTAACTTAACAATTTTACACTAAACATGGGTATCTATATTTCTTATAAAGGAAAACCTTACAAGTGTAATTAATATTTTTATATTTCCACATGCAAGTTATCCACGCCATTTATTCTTTTAACCAATCAATTATCCATGTCACCCCACTAACATTCATTAATTACTTTGTTTCTCTACATACTAACAACCACATAATATTTTCCACTACGTAATTACACAAGTATATTATATGTAAGTTGAACACTGGAATTAGTTTCGCTCTTGAACATTTTATCACTTATTTTCAAATGATAGAAATATATAGCTGATAGCTGTTATTCGAAGTTATGGGCTCTATATGTATCCAAAAAGTTTTCAGAATTATAAGGCAATGTGCATGTCATCTTCATACAAGCCATCCACACCATTTGTGTTGATATAATCATATCTGTATCAATCAGATACACCCCTAAACTAAACCACACATACATTGGATGTTTAATTTTTTTAGCCTATTGACTAGCACGATTGACTAAAATTTTCATATTGCAGGTTTCATACAATATAAACAATGTTTTGGAATTTTGTGGGGATTTCTGAAATTTGCAGCACTTGTACTTGGCACACCAGGCCAGGAGAATACGTGGACCGTACTGGGCCGGTGCATATTTATACCGCAACATAAGATGGGCTGGGCTAACAAATCCTCATCATTTTTTTTGCGAAGCAAAGGGATAGAATCACAGTACGCCGCCACCGCCACCTTGCGAAGGAATGGTTCTGCGGAGGATCCGGGTCTCCTTCTTCGACCCCGACGCCACCGACTCCGATTCCGGCGACGACGCCAGCCATGTCCCTCCTAGCAGGGCTGCCATTATGGTAGGGAACATTTGTAGCACTGGCACAAGCCCTGCGCGTGATTCAACGGAAACCAAAGCTGCACCTCTGCCGCCGCCGCCGCCGCCGCCAAGGATGCGAGGCGCCAAAGCGGCAAGATTGACTACTCCGCGGTTCCGTGGAGTCTACGAGAGGCAGCCCGGCCGGTGGGCGGCTGACTACCGGAGCCACCGGCCCAAGATTCGGCAATGGCTCGGCACCTTTGCCTCCGAGGCGGAGGCCAAGGCCGCCTACGACGCCTTCGTGGCGCATTTACCGCGCCGCGGCGCCTCCGTCGTCGTCGAGGGTGTGAAGCTGTCGCCGCCGGCACACCGGTCCCCCGCATCCACGGCCACAAGATCAGGTGTGCTGGATGGATCAGACCTGTCGGAGAGGAGCGGACTGAACAATCAAGCCGACGACGCACACTCATCAACGGTGTCGTCGGCGCCATGCTGCAAGTCTTCCTTGACATTGTCGACGCCGCCGCTAGACGCCGATGAGCGTCAGATGGAGGATCCATTCCTTGCACTTGCAGAGCTTGTTGCCCACGACGGCCTCGCTGATCTCGCCGACCTGCCTTTACCGTCTCTGGACGATAAGCTGGACTTCGGCTCAGGTGATTGGTCCATGCTTAATACTGATCGGGTTGATGGATCCGGCCCTTCTTCCATCAGTTATGAATGTACTCCCTAACAGCTACCGTCTCCGTTTTTATCTATAATATACTGTATGCTAGTCTCTCTTTGGCTATTTTTATTGCAAATGCTTTGCAGTAGTGCAAATTCAGTCTCGAATTCTCGATCCATCAATCGTGTATGGAGTGCATAATTAGGCAATGTGGCATCGGATTGATATTGATGATCATCTCAGCGGCGACGAGAAGGAGCCGGTGCACTCGAAGGAGACGTCGCAGCCGTCCACCGGCTTTTGTTTTTTCAAGAATACACGTAAGCTGATAGAACTTGTGACTGTTTAAGTTAACATGCCCTAGACTACAGGTTCCAGGCTCTGAAGGCACCTCATAAAGTCATAACAGATCAGTGTTTATGCTAACTTAACTCATGCATGAGTGCTGATAAAAGTTGGGACTTTTCAGTTAACATACCCTAAACCTACTAGGCTTTGTGTCTCACAAGTCATGACAGAGTTGCCGATGCTTCACTCCTACTCTCCTCTGCTCGCGGTTCCGTCCTCCTCTGGGAGCTCCTTCCTCCTGCTTTGCTGCTGGGAGCTGCGGAAGCACAGAAACGTGCAGGAAAGAGGCCCAGGGCTGCCCCGCGCGCTTATGTCTGATCTGGACGCTTGGCTTCACAGTGTCTTAGCGTGAGCGCCTCTGTAAATCTTTCTCACCCTCCATCCCCTCTCATCTCCCATGTAAAACTATACAGACGTTTTGGGCTTTCTCATATAAGAAAATTCAGGTGGGGTTGGTTCAGAACTTCAGATACGTGAGAGCATCTCCACTGGCGCCCTGTTAACGTGTTTCTTTGATTTGGTTTTTTGTTGTGCCCTGATACGCTGTATCTGCACGCTGCGTGCCGCAGCTCTCGCACAGCAAATCCACAATGTGAGAAATTTATTTTTAAATAACTTGTACTTCTCGGATTTGATAAGTTTACGAAACTGATTAGGTCTGATGAGCAGGGAAAATAAACTAGGCTCAAATTTACTACAAGTTCAGCACATATCAGTTTTACTGGAAGTTTGTTCAGATAACTGCTAAAAGTGACTGCAATGTTACAACGCATGTTTCAGTGGCAGTGAACAATACTACCAGAGAACATTGATAAATCACTCAAAACAATAGCAGCAGCTTACATAACTGGTACAAAAAAAAACTGCTTAACAACAGTTCCAGCCAAGTAATGCTACCTGCTAAGTATTCCGCCTAATAGTAAACAGCCAACTGGTTAAACCCACAATCCCATTACCCTCTAGCCTCACGCGGCCGAGAGCGGGATCGGCCTCACCGCACCCTGGATACGGCGGAACGCGGTCCTGATCCTCTCCTTCAGAGCGGCATTTTCACACTCTACGTCACCGCTCCTGCCATCCAAATGTGCAACGTTGCCGTCCACGGATATTACGAGCATCCCTTCCTCCGCAACCTTCACGTCGCCAAAGAGCGAGACCATGAGGGCGTACACCACCTTGCGCGCCACTTTATCGGTCTCTTCCTCCGTCTTTACGGCCTCTTCAATTGGGACAACCTTGGGGCCTTCCCGGCCGATGTTCAGGATCATGGCCACCACGGAGTCTGACACCATGTCGCTGATGGGGTCGGAGGACCACTGCAGCGTCACGTAGCTCTCCGAGTCCAGGCGGATAGTCACTCGTTCGTGGACAATCAGTGCTGGAACATCTGGTTCTTCAGTCGACGCTTCCACGCTCCCGTAGATTTGCCTCAGCCTGTACTTGATGACCTCAAAGGAACCAGAGTAAGGGACGGCGATCCGCTGGGTGATGTTTGCGGTGGATAACTGTGTGTACACACGGAGGTCCTCGGGAGCCATGATCTGGTACGTGAAGCCCTTCTTCACGAGCAAGCCGCTCACTGATTCTTCCGCTTCTGGTACCTTTTCTGCCAACCTGCCAATTGTCTTGGCCATTTTCTCAGAGCTGAAGTACATCTCCACTGCCTGGCAGTTCTTGGGAGACACGATCTTCGTGTTTGTTCCGTCGAACTGTGTGATGAGTTTCTGTTTAAGCCTCCCCATCTCGTTTGCTTCTCCGTGCACAAGAATAATGTTCGGCGGGCGAAGCTCGTCCAAGAACCCGCTCGTCTGTGGGAAATCAGCGTGGGCTGAAAAGGAGATGTAGAAGATCTGCATATGAAGAGGAGCAGTGAGCCCATTTGCCAATGTCACTTCTCTTGGCTCGTTGATAATGGTCTTCGCAAGGGAGCCTTCTACAGCATAACCTGGAATGACACACGTGTTCTTCTTATCCCCACACCACTTGTCAAAGAGCTGCCTGGAGAGTCCACTCTGGAGGCTACCTGGACTTGCCATCACAACTGACGGACCCACATCATGGAAGTTGTCTATGCTGTTCAAAGGCTCAATATGCTTGAAATGGAAGGGGTTGGACTGTGCAAACTGGTTCCTGATCCTTTCGTTCATGGAGTTTATGTATGTCTGGTAGACAGCCATGCACTTCTTCGCAAGAGGGGAGGCATAGTAGATTGGAATCTTATGGAGCTCTGGGTGGTTAGACCAATACTCATCCAGGATAAGCAACAGTTCCTGCGCTCTGCCAAGTGCAAATGCTGGGATAAGGACACGACCCCCTTGAGAAACAGTGTTGTGGATGGCATCAGTGAAGCGCTTCTCTCTGACATGGCGGGGTTGGTGTTGCTGCACACCATAAGTTGACTCGATAATGCAGATATCAGGGGAGAACTGGGGGATCTCAGCAGCTTTCAGGTGCCGGTCTTCCTCACGGGAGTAGTCACCGGTGTAAAGAATGCGAACACCAGCAATATCCACCATGAACATGGCAGCGCCAAGCACATGGCCAGCAGTATAGCACCAGAAGCGTATGCCGTTCACTTCCAGTGTCTGGTGGAAGTCTATGACCTGCATGACAATTAATACATGTTAACACAATGTCCCCTTTCGTAGATTAAAACTTCCAATCCTCACTCACTAGCAGAATCGTGCAAGCTGTAAAGGAAAACAAATTCATGGTATCTGAAAAGCAATGCCCAGATACTGTCGGTTTGTAAATTTTAACAAGCAGTCAAATCACATTTTAATGTTTTGACTATTCAGGACTGTACCAACACATAAGCAATCGTAAAGGCGGCAAGCAGGACCTAGTGAGAGGGGGGAAATTGAATCGAGCGTTACTTCAAAGTATCAACCAGACATCTAAAGGCAATAACTCCAGTTTCATAAACCACAATGTTAATATCTTTCTTTGTTCCGATCATACCGCTGCTCTCCTTTTGTTCCTACTTACAAAGTGCTCTGTGTTTCATGGACCAGCCATCATCAATCACAATCTTATAAGCAACAAACATTCCGTATCAAACGAAAACAGACTAAAGTAATTCACACCAATTCCATTTACAACTGCCTAAACGAAAAGAGACAAAACAGAATCATGCATTAGCTCTAGAAGGAAACAAAATTATGGTATTTGAAAACCGATGCCCAAATACTGTAGGGTTGTTAATTTTAACCAACTGACCAATCACATTTATGTTTTGAGTATTCAGAATTGTACCAACAGGTAACCATTGGTAAAAGCGCAAACAAGAGTTAGTGAGATGGGGTAAACTAAATCTAACTTCACTTTAAAATTATCAACCACACATAAGGCAACAACTCCAGTTTCTTAAACCAGTATTTTCCTATGTTCCCATAGTATCGCTCTTCTTCTTTTGTTCCTACTTAAAAGGTGTTTGGATTTGTTTCAACGACAAGCCATTGTTTATCACCATCTATTAGCAACAAATATTCCGTACCAAACAAAAACGGACTAAAGTCATTCACACCCTTTCCATTTAAAACCGCCGAAAAGAAAAGAGACAAAGCAGAATCATGGTATTTAGAAAGCAACTGAATGTAAGTTCAACCAGATATATATGCCATGACTCCAGCTTCTAAAAATATAGTAAGTATTCTTCTTTGTTCCTAGTTGATCTTGTTCTTTTTTTCCTTGTTAAAAATGTTATGTTTATTCTATCGACTGGTCATTATCTACCATCATCTTATCCAGCAAAAAGTATTTCGTTCCATATCGAACAAAACATGGATTAAACTCACTCACATCACATGACATCCGTTCGATTTTTACATGTGGCAGAAAGAAAGAAAGATATAAAGGGGGGGATAGAGAGAACACACCTCGATCTTGTCCATGGAGCGGATGATGTCCTGCTCGTCGAACAGCATGTCCTCGACGGAGACCTTGCTGACCTTGACGTAATCCTGGAGCAGCAGCCTGTAGATGGCCTTGGTGGCGTGGGTCATGAAGACGCGACCCTTGAAGGTGGTCTGCGAAGCAGAGCATAGCATAATTCAGGCATGGGATCGACTACTTAACACTAACCTCAGCGCACTTCCAATGTAACAAATTACTGTGGTAAATTAGCAAGCAGCCGAGGAGCATTACCTTCTCCAGGAAGTAGGGCAGCGACGCCGCGTGGTCCAAGTGGAAGCTGCAATTGTTTTCAGTTCAAGACCGGATTTTTAGCGAGGGGAGTTTGAGTGGGGATAATTAGCTTACTGGGTGACGAGGAGGACGTCGATGGCGGAGGGGTCGATCTCGTCGAAGTAGGGCAGCGCCGCCATGCCGGAGTAGGCCGGGTGGATGCCGCAGTCGAACTGAACAAACCAAGCAAGAATTCGGTCAGATTTCCTCAAGCATTCTAGCAGGCAGAGGTAATGGGGAGAGGGGGGGAGGGGATGTAGGGTTTGGGAGGGAGGGTGCGTACGAGGACGGTGCGGCCCTTGAAGGTCATGTGGACGCAGGAGCGGCCGACCTCGCTCCCGGCGCCGAGCGGCGTGATCACCATCTGGTCGCCCTCCCGCCCGCCCGACGCCGGCCGCTTCCCCGCCGCCGGCGCCGTCGCGACGGATGCCATTTTCTTTTCTTTGGGTGAGAGCTGCTGGTAGTGGAACTGGACCGGGAGAAGGAGGAGGGGGTAGGGTTTTGGAGGTCCGTTCGCGTGTTGGAAGCCCAACTACTATCACGGCCCAAGAAGGGAGGGGTCTCGTGGATTATCCAAATCATCAGACATTCCATATTCAATCAAGTCAAAGTAGATTAATTCTCAAAAAAATAATATCAAGTCAAAGTAGATACCCAAATGTGGTGGTGAATTGTGAAGCAAATGTGAATATGAAATGGATACATCCATATCAGAATAAAATTATGTTGGCCAATTTTAGTAAAAGTAGTCCGGTATGGCAGTTACCCGACCTAAAAAGCCAACAAAGTGGTCAAACTTAATTTTCTATGATTGAACTTGAAACTATTGTGTACTGTTGTTTTATAGTTGACTTGTTGTAAGACATTAGTTTGTTATTATGTTACGTTCATCTCCGTTTCGGATTGAGAAAACATCCGATTCATATCCGTGTTTGAGTAACGTTCGCTTCACGTCCGTAGTCTGCATCATACGTGTTTGTATCCCTATTTGTTTTTAAAATATGAGTATTCGACAACATATGTGTTTGTACCCCTGTTTTGTCTAGTATCCACGTCGTAGAACACACTGTACTCCCCTTCCCTGCTTCAGTGTCCTCCTTACTCCTCATGCCGACAATGGGTATGTATTCATGGGGCCGGCGAGAGCACAGTACACAATGTCCTTTTTGAAACGTAAGTATTTATGTCTCCTTCTCCTTCATAACAAAGAAAAACATAGGAATCTAGATTCCTATAGGTGAACTTCAGTTAATGTCATCTCGGACAAGGAAATTTGTGTTTGAGCTCAAAATATAAAATATTACTGAACATGTTGGATTATTAGGCACAATTTTCATGGTTAGTTCCAGTATATTAAAAATAATACAACAACTACTAACATGTGGAACACAAATATGCTAGATGTACTAATCAATATGTATTTTTTCCAAGAGTTATTATTGTTGCAATCTTAATTCAAAGGGAGAACAACCGGCTGAAACTCGAGGAAGCACGCGCGAGAACGCAACAAACCGATATCTAATTAGTGGCAGCCTTCTGTGAAAAAGGGGGCGGGGTCTCTTCCTAATTTCCTACTAGAATAGAAGATGGTTTTTCAATCCTCAAAGTTAGTATGCTGTTTTTCCCCCTCCAAAATCTACATGGGAAATCATGAGGAAATGATAGCTTGCATTGTCTACATCTAAGATGATCCTTCACATGAGTTAAGGAACTCTAGTAAGAAAGTAAACCCTAGATATTGTCTCCGCAGTGCAAGGAACTTATAGATTGACTTCACCCTTTATATGCTAGAAAACATTCATCAAGATAACTGACAGACATGGGAAACAACATCAACATCATTATCCCGGAGGAGTTAAGGTGGCCGACAACTGGTCCGGTCTAATTTGCGTGGCATGTGTGTATGTAAATATGTGATCGATCCAGCTAATATGCACTCCGTCGAATGGCATCTGGATGATCCTTTATCTAGCTAGGGCACCGCTTTTTGACCACCCACTCTTCCCGTTTCAGCTAAATTCTACACCCTTCGATATCGTGAATGAGAATATTAAGCTGGAGTGCTGGACTGCAACCGCTGTACTGACTGGCCCGAAGCATTACCTGCAGGTGCCTATCTCTCTGCGTCTATACCCATCGCATCCCCTATATACCGGGGATCTAATCTATGCGGGTGTGAAGCAGGCGAGGGCATGGAGGCCGGCGACAACAGTTGCCGTGAATCGTTCGGATTTTCTTTTTTTTAAAGCATGCGCAAGGTATAATACTAGTGTTTTTCTAAGATATGGTTGTGGAACATAATCTCATTTAAGCAAAATCATGGCTTCCCGACTTGTTACTAGACGACCTTCTTTCCGTGAACGCGTCATCCCGACATTGATGCCGGTGGTGCCTCTACCACTCTGTTGGTCAGATACCCATTATTATTGCACAACGCCTGCTCGCCGATGGCACCCGCTTCGATCAGCCAACCATCTCCTCATTTGCTCCCAAATGGCAAAAAAAATGAGGCCGACATTTCGACCCAAATGACCCTTTGACGCCTACTAGGGCCACAACCTTGTCATCGATGAGGCAAGGCTGTTCGAGTGCTTCGACCGTGGACTACCGTCTACCTGAAAGGAAAGACGTCGTCTAGAGCGGGGGTGAATAGGTGAGGAACACCTTTTACAATTTAGTCTTGATAAATGCGGAATAAAACCTAGTATTTAACTTATCAATGACACAACCTAAATATACTAGGTTTGCCTATGTGCACCAACAACTAATGCTATGTAAGACAAACAACAAAGGGATAGCAAGGTAAAGTACTTCAAGCAATGGCTATCACAAAATAAAGTGTATAAGTAAAAAGCTCGGGTATAGGGATAACCGAGGCACGCGGAGATGAGGATGTATTTCCGAGTTCCACCACAAAAGGTGTACGTCTCGTTGGAGATGTGTGAGCAACCACAACAGGTTTGCTCAACGCCACAAAGGTTTCACCTTCTTCTCCGATGAACTCGGTCACAAAGGTCCGAGTCCACCTTCCACTATGAACTCCTTTGGGGCGGTGAACAATCCCGTACAACAACCTTGGGGCACACACCCACAACCAAATTGGGGGCTCCCAAATGATCACAAGAGGTCTTGACCACAAAGGTCCCAACTAGCCACAAAGGCCTCGACCACAAAAGGTCCTATGCCACAAAGGCGGCCACTAAGGCGTCTAAGGTCCAAGACCCAAGAGTAACAAGCTCACGAATTTCACCACCACGAATCGTCGTGGAGGGCTCAAACCGATGCAAGATGCAATGACAAGAACACACAAAATGCTCAAGTCCTCCACTCTCAAATTCCAACAAAGCAACAGATGCTTATGGGGGAATAAGAGATGAAGAACTAAGAAACCACAAAGGAGACAAATCCTATACTCCCAAATCCCACCACAAGAAATTAATGCTTATGGGGGGATAGGAGAGAGCAAGAACAAAGGGGGAGAACCACAAAGAAACTCAAATATCTAGATCCACTATGTTCCCCTCACTTAGAGGAGAGATGGATTGGTAGAATTGTAAATATAGATCTCCTCTCACTTTTCCCTCAAAGATATGCAAGAATCATGGGAGGATTTGAGAGGGGGCAAGCTTTCCCAAGGTCAACAATGGCAAGAGAGAGAGGGGAAAGTCTGCTTTTTCAAGGAAGAAGAAGGGGAGGGGTTTTCGATGATTTTTGGCTGATACCAACACGAAAACGACAATATCTTGACCATCCAAACTCCGTTTTCGATGATTTTTGGCTCATTGTAATCACAATGAAGAACTCTACAAGATAATGAAGAGAAACATCATAGTCCAAGATGGGAGATTAAAACCAAATGGGGAAACATAAAACCTCTCGAAAAAGGAACAACCGGTAAAACCTCCAACATCAAAAACCAAGAAGCTTTTCAAACGAACTTTGTTTTTGATGAACTTGAGCTTGTTATGAAGATCACAACAAGATCCAAAACCTCACAAGGAGAAAAGCCAAATAAGAAACAAGAAAGATGATATGCTAAGTATGCAAAGGTTTGAGCTCTCCACAAAGATTCGATCAAGTTACTCACTCGAGAGCCGCTCTTGGTAGTACGCATATCTATCCTAAGCTTATCAAGATCATACCTTCGCTTGAGCATTCCACTTGAGCTAGATGATGACAATCTTGATCTCTTCAAGTGGATCACCTTTCTTGATTGCGCTTGCTAGCACATGCTTGATGAAGACTCCTCCATATACTCCCCCATACTCCATTATGGGAGAGTCCCGCTTAGCTTCGTCTTCATGTCTCCGACATGCTTCCCTTGGTCTTGCACTTGTCAACCATCCCAAGAGATACATTATCCACTTGGTACATCTTGTAGCTTTGTGTGTTGATCAACATCTTGATCAACCTCGTATCATACCATCTTTCTTCATATAGGTGATGCCTTGACCATACTTGCAATATGCTCAATATACACATTAGTCCTTAGGGATTGTCATTAATTACCAAAACCATACATGAGGACACATGCCCTTTCAGTCTTCCCCATTTTGCTAATTGATGACAATCCCTTTTACGAGGGTTTATATAAGGAATTACAACAACCATGCAACACACTAAGCAAAGTAAGGTTGCAAGAGAAAAGAACCAAATCCCTTACAACTCTCTAAATCTCTCCTCCATTGGCATCCATTGCCGGAATGGGAGAAAAATCTAGAAGGCCAATATAATAAGAGCTCCCCCATAAACTATGCATTTCTCATGATATGAGTGAAATCAAATGCATATATCCAATGACAAATATATGGAGGGGATCAAATTATATTGAGGATTCAAGGAATGCAAAAGAAAAGATATCAATCGAAAATAAGATAGAAATACCAATTGCAACATGAAAGATGCAATCAAAGGATCCAAAAACCAATTGGACACAAGAAAATGTTATGATAAAAGCAATCAAGTGTTCAAATGAATCAAGATGAAACTCCCTAAGGTACATGCACATTGAAGAATTTGTATTTCAATATAGGGTGCGCAACATGGAATCCTCGTTCCTTCCTTGATTAATTTTAACAACAAGTGCAAGAGTGCATAGACGGAAAAATAATAAACGCAACTTGCAACAAACAAATGTTGAGCAACGGAAAGAAACGTGACAATTAAAGACTTGCTCAAACGAGAAATGATGGATGTAATATGGAAACACATGTTAGGAGACTAAGAAGGATGAGCCTAGGCATTCCCATAGTCTTTCAAGGTATATGGCACATAGTGCATATCATGTATTTCGCATACAAGCACACCAAAGAAAACACATCAAATAGATTCACAAGCTTATTAAGAGGCAAGAGGATACCAAATCAAATGCAAAGCTTGTGCCTTTTAGAGATCACAAAAGGATCAAGAGAGCAATAAAGGTGATCAATAAAGATTTTGAATATCAATTAAAGATGTACCTAATCTCATGTATATAAGTTTCTAAGTAGGCACTAAGTTCACAAAGAAACATGCACACACAAAATAGGTACTAGGTAAAGAACATGATATTCACTTGGAAGTCTAAATATACCAATAAGAATTTTGCTTAGACCCATAGCACAAAGCTAATTTTTTAGGAAGACTTCCAACACACACTCTTCAAAGTATCTCAAATATCCAAAATAATAGGTGATAGTTGAGATGCTTTGAGAATGGTAAACACTCTCTCAAGCGGAAAATGATTTTGAAAATTCATCCATATTGCATATGAGACAAATTAAGAAGAATTGCTAGATTAACATAGTTGGAATTGATGAATCATGAACATGATCAAGTATGTTCCCTTTACTATGTAATCATCCCGGCTTGCTCATATTTGTAATAAAGACGATTTGAAGAGAACTTAGCAAAAACCATATCAAAAGCAACACGAGAGACTCATGCAAAGAAACAACCTACACAAGGTTGAGGGCTAGAAGAGTATTCTGAAGGGGTTACGGTGCAGAAAACAATAATTTTTCTAGCGTAGGAAACCCTAACTAGCCAGGATCTATCTATCTAGTACATGTGATAACGGTGGCGGAACGGGTTACATTACCTCCATGTAGACCGATAGCGGGGATTACGCTCCCGCACAAGCGTTGACGATGAAGTCGTACGTAGCCGACCTCGAGGTCGCGGAGAACTTGCCGCGATGACGAAGACGATGACGCCGGGGTGTCGACGATGACCTGCGTGGACGGGCGTCAGGCGGAAGAAGGCGGGGCGCCGACACCAGGGGGGTGCGCCGGCGGCAGAGGGGGGGACGGCGCGGCGTCTGCAGGGGCGAGACGACGTCGCCCAGGCTCCTCAAAAAGAGTTACCTCCGAGCACTTGCAAACATACGGAGCTTAGCGACAACCCCCGGTCATTCAGATCCAGCTGAAATCGCAGGGGTAGATCTTATCTGGAATCCCGCAGGGCAACGGTGCCCGGCGGTATAGCTTAGGTGGAGAGAGGGGGCAAAACGGGCGGAGAAACAGCTCGGCCGGCCTGCAATACAATTAATTGTATTTTCAATGAATTAATCCAATTAATATGCCTTGCTATATAAAGGGGGGAGGGGGTGTGCAAACCCCCTTAGCTCCCCCATGTGGGACTAAAGGAGGAGAGGGAGGGGGGGTTCGGCCGAACCCCCCATGGGCTTGTCCCACTCCTAGTCCAACTCGGACTAGGGGGCCCAAGCCCCCCCCCCTTTCCTTAGGTGGTGCGGCTCCCCCTTCTTGGGCCCTCTTAGGGCCCATGTAGGTGGGAGACCCCTTTTTCCTTTATTTAATTAATATTAAATTAATATAAAAATCTCATTAATTCATAATTAATATATTTATATATAATTCAATATCCCGTGACTCCGAAACAATTTCGGAACCACCTGAACAACTTTCGGACATCCCTGGAACCATTCCAGACCTTCCCGGAACTCCTTCCGAACCACCGGAACTCTTTCCGGATCATTTCTCTCTCTCCAACAAAATCCTATATTATTTCAAAACCTATCTCCTGGTGTCGCTAAGACCTTAAGTTTGTTACACTACGGTTCGAGAACACTCCAGACATGGTTGAGACACTCCGCTCACCAATGACCGTCAGGGATACCTGGATGTATATGACGTCCCCTGTGCATTCTACGAATATCGTCGTTGAACCATAAATATGATATTCATTCCCTTTGTTTCTGCGATACTACCTTATCCGAGATATGATCGTAGACACGCCGATGTCTTTGTTGTATCTCGTTACCGACAAAGGTTATTAACTCGTTTGTGATATTACATCTCCATGACCTAGTCATAAGCTGCGCAGCTATATAGATGCAATCTCACCGAGTGGGCCCAGAGTATCTTTCCATTACAAGAATGAACAAATCCCGCTCTTGATCCTTACGTCTCGATGATCTTTCGGAATACCCAAGATGGACACCGTTATTTTCATGCTATATAAGACACAACGTTTGATGCTCTCAAAGCACCCCTACGAAGCATCAATAAGTACGGTCTCACGGTCTAAGGAATAAGCTATCATATTCTTATCTATTGCAAATGACAAACATCGTAATACGATCTTATTACAACACTTTGCGTATGTCCATCACCTTATTCAACTAACAAGATGACCCCATTGTCAACCGACGTCATTGTCCTTGATCGGGAATCTCGATCAACTGTTGCACAATGGACTAGCTCATATAGAGGCTTGCTAGGGACCTGGTTGTCTATGTATCACACGTGTATCAATAATTCCGATTAATACAGTTATAGCATAATGCACAAACCTATTATAAACTTATGAGATAACGCAATAAATACTACTTATTTATTTGCCTCTAGGGAATATCTCCTTCATATTCATGAGATAGATACTTGTTACCGAGATAGCATTGAAAAGAAGAAGGTAGGTGCTCATGCTCTTTCAAGCTTGGCTCAAAAGGCACATGATGAGGACTTTCTCCTTGTAATCGAGACAAGCTTCCAATGCATATCCAATGTACCTAAAACAAATTTAAGTACAAAGTGGTACCCAAACTCATTGGGTCCAAAGTAGTTAGAGCAACTACAATACATAGGACAAACTCCACATAAATATGTGCCTATTGATATGAAATTGAATTTCAAACACATCTTAGCCATTTAGGATTTGGTGGAGTTTATACTATATATTGGAATAAGGAAAGTAAGCATGACAAAAGATGTATATATATATAGTAAATATGCATGCACAAAACTTTCAAGAACCAAAAGAGATATAATTTTGGACAAAATACTAATTAAATCAAGAAGCTACACAAAAATGTGACAAGAAAAAGAAATGTCCACATTATATCCCAACACTCGAATCAACACATGATTGGAGAAACCAAAGAGAAAAGATATCAATTGAAAATAGGTCAAGGACAAAACTATTAAGCAAAAGAAATGCGTCCAATAAACATGCTCAAAATTTTATCTCATTCAAGAAGGTAGACTAAAAGACAAGGAATGAGGTAGCCAACTCCACATAGGAGAAAAAAGTTTCATAGAATAAACCAACACCCTCTACACTTATCGTGATGGCACAAAAGTACCAAGACGAACAATGTTTGTCTTCCAACAAGACACGTCATCGGGATCCAACACCAATAAGAAAAGACCAAATGTCAATTGAAGACAACTAATGTTCAAAAGTATATAGGATTGCTCCCCCACAATTCGTGCATTATATGATCTTGTATAAGAATACAAAATGCACATAAATGGAGTCATTTCTCTCCATGTATATCGTTAAACACTAGTCATGTTCAAAGAAGGGAATACAATACAATATTAATTTAAAGAAAGTTGTTCTCAAGAATATAAATTAGCTTCCCCGTGATTAGTGCATAGTTTTTGATCTTGCATGTAAACACAAAATGTACTCAAGCGGGATCATCACTCTCCATGCATCTTTTTGAACACAAGTTTAAGGAAAAACAATAAGATCCACTAACAAGACAAAAGAAGGTGTTCTACTCAATGTAGGATAGCTCCCCCAAGAATTGTGCATTGTGTAGACGTAAGACTTCGAATGTAAATGCACAACAATGGGATCCTTACTTTTCTTAAATCTAGAAAGCACAAAACACATTTTGAGTAGAGCAAAAAGGATCCAAAGGATACAAGGAAGACATAGGGAATTATTCCAAAACAAGACTTGGCAACAAATAAGGCGATTGATGAGCAAAGACCAAAGTAGATATGATCAATAATTATACCACAAATAAAATTATCATTTGTCAGAGACAAGGAATGTATGGAGATATTATCGGTGGTAAGTATATATTCAAGATCATAATCACAAAACATAAGCATGTGGCAAAAGATGGGAATTGAAAAACATGCTTACATAGAGATTTTTGATGGCATAAAATAATCAATGATCATGTTAAGCATCAAGAAACTCTCTCACAAACAAGATACCAAAAGATGAGAGACATAAATTATTTGAGCAAAAGAGGAACTTGTTTGAGCAACGTGTCACTTAGGAACAAGATAATTAAGAATATCAACTCTAGATGACACTACCTCACATGTTCATATTTTCTAGGCTTGTAATATGCACATAGCTTATTACTCCCCCATATAATCCATTCATATCCCAACAAGAGCCAATTAAGATAAACAAGTTGAAACAAAGCTCAAGACATACTCTCAAGATTGGTAAGTAGATAGCACAACACTTACAAGCAAGCAAGTACAAAACCAAACACATGCAAGGGTGCAAACAACTTTCAATGTATATAAAATTTAAAGACAAGTTACCGCAAGGAGGAACATTGGATATAAGATGAGGCAATATAATCCAATTGATTTGGCTTGAGAGAATATGGTTGATGAAGATCCCTTAACTCTTCATGATGTAGCCAAGTCTCCAATGTCCTCCGACTCCACCTATTGATAAAGTTTTAGCTTGTTGGTCCCCAACCAAGTTGGGTCCTAAGAGGTTAGTCACAATAGGCTTGGCAACCCAAATGTTTCTTTTCTTGACACCACTTTGAGTACCAACATACTTGGCAAACATATTGCCAACCTTATCCTTCCGAAGCAAATACGCATGATCAAGTATAGTGGGGTTGGATAAGTTACCATGAGTGCATGAAGAGGCTAAGTGATTATTACCACGACATGTGTAGCACACTTGGCCTTTTCTTTTCTTCTTTGGGAGTGAAGATCCTTTAACTTGGGAAGCTTGAGTTTGAACTTGAGGTTGCTTCCCTTGTTGCTTCTCACTAAGAGGCTTCTTCTTCTTTAAGGGGCAAGATCTAACATGGTGCCCTTCGACCTTGCACTTGAAGCACACAATCTTGGCCGAATCAATAGATTGATCTTGACCTTTCTTCTTGATGAACTTGTGATTCATATTGTCAATGGACTTGTTCTTGATATTGGAGTTGAATCCAAGTCCACTCTTTTCATGAGGAAGTCTTCACGCTCTTAACATCTTGTCGAGTGTGGACTTCCCTTCATGACCCTTGATCAAGTATTTCTTCAAAGAAGTGACTTGTGCCTTGAGCTCTTTGATTTCCTCTACATGGTTAGTATCAACACAAATATTAGAGGAAGTAGATGCTACATTGTTAGAGCAACAAGGCATGGAGAGTAATTCATCACAAGATGTAACAATGTTGTGAGTGGATGAATTACTAGAACTAGCACATGACAATAAAGTATTTTTACTAGAAATTGTGCTAGTGATCACAAGAGGCTCACAAGATTTTACCTTTGTAGAGATTGCCTCAAGAGCAACCTCTAGCCTAGCATGGGATGCTAGAAGATCATCATTAGAGCTCGAAAGCTTTTCATGATTTTCCTCCAACTTCCCATACTTGCTAGATAGCAACTCAAGTTGAGCCATTAGCTCAACATTCTCCTTCAAAATAGATGCTTCACAAGAAATGGAGTTAGTAGCACAAGCATCATTATCATTGGGAATAGAAGAGGACAATTTAACAAGCTCATTATACTTTCTTTTGAAGTTGATGGCTTCCTCAAGAGCTCTATCACGAGTTTCTTTTACTTTAGATAATTCTAAAGTAAGAGTCTCCTCAAGAGATTTGGATTTGCCCATTTTTAGTTTGGCAAGAGCATGGTCACATTTTTTAGTGAGTTTAGCAATAATTTCATTATTTTACTCCTCACTGGTTTCTAGCTTCTTCTCAAGAGAAACTCGAGTTTATTGCTCTTCCTTGAGAGCAATCTCAAGATTGTGGATCTCACCCGCGGAATCACGAGCAAGACCCCATCCTTCATCACAACGAGTCTCCAAGGCCTCGATTGTCTCCTTGCGCTCAATAAGAATGCTCATGATTTCTAAGAAGCTATCATGGCCATGTTTTTTCTTTAAAAGAGCATGAGAGACAATATCAAAGTTCTTTTCAATGGAGGCATCATTACCACTTTCATCATTAATATCATCATCATTAGATATATTGGAATTCAAGGTAGGAGATACCTTAGACTCCTTAGCCATAAGGCAAAAGTGAGTAATGGATGAGGAAGATGAATAATTACTTGAAGCACCATTGAGGTCCATGTCTTGTTCAAACAATTGTTTGGATTCCTCTACATTGTTAGTCAAACAAGTACTAGAGGAAATACAAACATTTTTATCATGGCAACAACACAAGGAAAGCATATCATCATGTTATTTAGTTAAGCAACTACTACATGATATGCAAGGACTATAGACACTAGCTTGTAAGACATTTATGGTGCTAGAGGAGTTTAAGTCCAAAGATAGAGCATTGCAATAAGATGGGTGAGAAATATGATCAATAGTAGATTCACCATCAAGAATGCAATCTCTATCACCACTCACCATATCATTACCTTGTGGCAAGCCACATGTTGGTGAAGTGGAAGAAGACGTGAGCTCATCCCGGTTGGAGGTGGAAGGAGGACAATCATCCTTAGTAGTGTTGGTCACATCATATATATCTTCAAGCTTTGTCCATAATTCATGAGCGCTCCGACAAGGCATGATTTACGCAAGAACTACATCACTAAAAACATAGATAAGACCATTACAAGCGAGAGTATCGAGATAAGAGTTTTTCTCATACTCTAAAGATAATTCTTAGGAATCCTTTGGAGGAGAAAAACCCATATCTACAATTCTCTCTAAATTTGGATCCATGTCCCTAAAGATATTAAGCATGCGAATTTTTCAAACATCATAATTAGTGCCATCAAATATATAAGTGGGATTATGCACTAATTCTCTAAACGACATCTTTATCTCTAGGCGGTAAAGCCTAATTATGAGATAACCTGGCTCTGATACCAATTGAAAGGAAAGACGTCACCTAGAGGGGGGGGGGGTTGAATAGGCGAGGAACACTTTTTACAATTTAGGCTTGATAAATGCGGAATAAAACGTAGTGTTTAACTTATCAATGACACAACCTAAATATACTAAGTTCGCTTATGTGCACCAACAACTTATGCTATGCAAGACAAAAAACAAAGGGATAGCAAGGTAAAGGACTTCAAGCACGATGGCTATCACAAAGTAAAGTGTATAAGTAAAAAGCTCGGGTATAGGGATAACCGAGGCACGCAGAGACGAGGATGTATTCCCGAGTTCCACCACAAAAGGTGTACGTCTCATTGGAGAGGTGTGAGCAACCACAACAGGTTTGCTCAACGCCACAAAGGCTTCACCTTCTTCTCCGATGAACTCGACCACAAAGTTCCGAGTCCACCTTCCACTATGAACTCCTTGGGGCGGAGAATAATCCCGTACAACAACCTTGGGGCACACACCCACAACCGAATTGGGGGCTCCCAAATGACCACAAGAGGTCTTGACCACAAAGATCCCAACTAGCCACAAAGGCCTTGACCACAAAAGGTCCTATGCCACAAAGGCGGCGACTAAGGCGTCTAGGGTCCAAGACCCAAGAGTAACAAGCTCACAAATTTCACCACCACGAATCCTCGTGGAGGGCTTCAACCGATGCAAGATGCAATGGCAAGAACATACAAAGTGCTCAAGTCCTTCACTCTCAAATTCCAACAAAGCAACAAATGCTTATGCGGGAATAAGAGAGGAAGAACCAAGAAACTACAAAGGAGACAAATCCTACACTCCCAAATCTCACCACAAGCAACTAATGCTTATGAGGGGATAAGAGAGAGCAAGAACAAAGGGGGGAACAAAAAGGAACTCAAAGATCTAGATCCACTATGTTCCCCTCACTTAGAGGAGAGATGAATTGGTAGAATTTTAGATCTATATCTCCTCTCACTTTTCACTCAAAGATATGCAAGAATCATGGGAGGATTTGAGAGGGGGCAAGCTTTCCCAAGGTCAACAATGGAAAGAGAGAGAGGGGAAAGTCGTGCTTTTCAAGGAAGAAGAAGGGGAGGGGTATTTATACCCGTCTCACAATTCTAGCTGTTACAACAGCTTAGACCGGAGATTTCAGGCCTAGGGCCGGAAATTTCCGACCCCCGGAGATTTCCGGAAAGATCTTCGAAGTTTTCTAGACGAAATCAGTACTGAAATCTGCCCGATTCGGAAATCTCCGAGCCCGGTTCGGAGATGTCCGAGCACCCGAAAACTGCAGAAATACCTACACGAAAACGACAATATCTTGACCATCCGAACTCCGTTTTTGATAATTTTTGGCTCGTTATAATAACAACGAAGAACTCTACAAGATAATGAAGAGTAACATCATAGTCCAAGATGGGAGGTTAAAACCAAATGGGGAAACATAAAACCTCTCGAAAAAGGAACAACCGGTAAAACCTCCAACATCAAAAACCAAGAAGCTTTTCAAACGAACTTTGTTTTTGATGAACTTGAGCTTGTTATTAAGATCACAACAAGGTCCAAAACCTCACAAGGAGAAAAACCAAATAAGAAACAAGAAAGATGATATGCTAAGTATGCAAAGGTTTGAGCTCTTGACGAGGGTGTAACTCGACAAATCCCAGGGTTGTGCACCCCGGGTTGATTGAGGGGGAGAGAGGAGAGCGTTGGTGATCACGACGGCTGACAGGCAAGGTTTTACCTAGGTTCAGGCTCCCAGAGGATAACACCCTACTCCTGCTTGTCTGTTATTGATGGCGAGTTGCGATTACAACGGCGGCGAGATTGCGATCTCGCTAGGGTTTGTGGTGGTGGCTATTGACGTGTCCTCTAGGACGAGCAACCCTCCTGGCTTTATAGGTAGCCAGGTCTCGGGTGGTCGGTGCCGATGGCAATTACAGATATGGCAGGTTATGATACCTGACCGACTTGGACTAGGTTACACGGTACCCCTAGTGGGCCTTCTGTGGGCCTTCATGATCTTGGCGCGGCCCAGGTAGTCTCATCGTGGGCTAGTCGAAAGGTAGTCCCACGTCAGTAGCCTCCGAGTGCTTGGTCGAAGCGTAGAGTCGGGCAAATGACTTCTTCCTCCTGGACACGCCACCGGATTGCTTGATCTTGAATTCGCACTTGTTTTCTTCAGTCGAAGAGGACACTCCCGATGGGAGTAAAACCTTCAGTCGAATTACTTTGCCTTGGTCTTCTTGTGAAGCTTGCTTCTATTCGGCCTGTTGGCTTACTTGTAGATTGATTCGGCTGGTTGAGCTTACTCAATTTTCTTTGCCACCCGAATGAATGTTTCGGGTTCTCAGATCAGCACCCTGTCCTACTTGGTTGTTTCAGCTACGAAGCTTACTACTCGAATCTTGCATTTGAGTTGCCTTGTTTGTCCTTGTCTTCTCTAGACTTCGTCTTGCTGACGTCAGCGATGACGCTTCGTAGCACGCCTCTACGCTCGATAGGACGTGACGTTGTGGGCCCCGCTGTCAGAGTTGACTGCGTCAGCATTTGTCACGTCTCTCGAACTGGGCGCGAAATTTTCGCGGCACGATGATGACGCCTTGATTCCCGTGCGTAGTGGACGAAGTGGGCGGCGACGGTTAGTCTCTCCGCGCGACACGTGGATGGCTGGATGCCGTTGATTGTAGCAGTTCTTTTGCGGACGGCTGGGATTGATCTTGCACGAAATAAGTACTACGCCGAAGCGTGAGGGCATCATCTTCTCTATTCGTCCGCGCCTCCTTTCCTTTTGCTCTCTGCCATTCTTGTTTCCACAAGAGCTTTGTGCTTTTTGTCCTCCCACCTGTTGCTGTCCTCCGGAGCAATGGGAAAGCCGAAGACCTCTGCGGGCACCTCCGTCGCCGCCGCCGGGTTGATGAAGAAGCCGGAGGGCGACTGGCAGAAGTCGACCGTGAAGAGGGGAGATCTTGACGCGCTACGCATGCAGGGCCTCCTGCCTCCTTCTGACCAGGCCCAGGTACGTGCCCCTGGCAAGGAGACGTCCCCTGCACCCCGCGAGGGGGAGCGCGTTTGTTTCGTGGATTTCCTTCCACGGGGCTTCGGGTTCCCTCTCCACGATTTTGTTCGTGGTCTCTTGTACGCCTATGGGGTGCAGATCCACGATCTGACCCCCAATGGCGTCTTGAGCATTGCGAGCTTCATCGTGCTTTGCGAGTGCTTCTTGGGGATCGCACCCCACTGGGCGCTATGGAAGTCGCTCTTCCTGGTTCGCAAGAACATCGAGAAGAGCGGGTTGACATACCCGGTGGGCGGCTTTGGCATCCAGGTGCGCGGTGACACCGCGTACTTTCAGATGAAGAAGTCGGACTCCGTCCAGGGGTGGCGGAAGAGATGGTTCTACATCCAGTGGCACCAGGAGGGCCTGGCGCAGTTTGAGGGCGAGCGCGGGTTGCGGAAGACCCACGTCTGGGCGCACCCGCTCGTCAAGGAGGAGAAGTAATCGACGAGGCCGCTGATGAGCCTGCTGCGCGACCTCCTCAAGACCCTGGGGCGGGAGTCGGGTGACGTCTTCCTGATAGCCACCTTCTTCCGTCTTCGCGTGCAACCGCTTGGTGCTCGGCCCCACCCGATGTGGGCCGCTGAGGGCGTCAGCAACGAGCCACTCGACGAGGAGGAGGTGGAAACCAAAGTGAGGGGCATCACCAGCCTCCGAGCCGCGGACCTCTGCAACGTCAAATGTCCAGTCGCTGCGTACGGAGCAGCGAACCCTGTTCCCGAGGTAAGTTCTTGACTTGTTCTCTTCGTTGCTTCGTTTCTTGATTTCCTGCTTCCTGATTCGTCTTGCGTCTACTTGTTTCAGTGTCGATCTCTATTGGTTAGCCTTCCTTCTCCCTGAAGACGGACCCACTGACGAGTCGAAGGTTGTGGAGGAGGAGGATGACGACGACGACCTTCCGTCTGCTACCTCTCCCAATGAAGAGGTGGAAGATGAAGACGACGAGGAGGAACCCGCACGGAAGAAGCAGAAGCGCCAAAGTGGCGGTGGCTCTGCGACTGCTTCGTCGCCCGCGAGGGGTGCCGATGCTGATCTGGAGGAAGCCGTCTCGACGTCTTCGGGTGCGCGTTCTCAGGGCGGTTGGAGTGAGCCACTGGCCGCTCCTCCGGTCAGCTCCGCGCCACCACACGCGTTTGCGCGGCTGGCGTCTGTCTCCTTGGAGAGTGACGATGAATTCGAGACCATCAGGTGAGTTCCTTTCTGTTTTGGTTTTCCTAGTTGCACTTTGTAGTTCCAGTCTTCGAGTTGATCCTCGTATTGTTTTTATTTCAGTCGTCATTCTGGCGATGCCAGCTCCCCTCGTCATGAAGTGGAGCACACATCCGCCCCGTCGACGGAGTTGGTGACTCGGGTGGCGATCGAGGAGCGCGCGCAGCCTGCTGGCATCGCGTCGTCGAGTCGCGCTCCTCCGTCGTCTTCCGAAGATGTCGACCTCCTGGACCACGTAAGTCCTTTATGCTTGAACTTGTAATACTGCAGTTTCATCGGGTGCGCGATCAGCGCTCCCGATGGGAGTAGCCCCCGAAGGTGTGGGTGACTAGTATAGTCGCCCGCAACTTTATTAATTTCTTACTTGTGTTTCAGCCGTACTACCGCCAGCAGCTTGACACAGCCGCGGCTTATGTTCGCCTGGAGAAGGAGAGGGACCAACTGCGTGCTTCTCTGGACCAGGCTGATAGGCGGGTTGCTGAGTTGGATCTGAAGCTTCAGGCTCAGACCGAGCTTGAGAAACACGAGTCCCAGGAGCGGGAGAGGGTGTGGGTCGTCCAAGAGAAGACTCAAGTCGACCGCCTCCTCTCACTTGCCGGTGCTCTTGGGGGTGAGTTTCGGCTTGGCGCTTACTGTTTCTTTTGCTTTGCCTTTTTCTGACATTAGATCTTTTGTTTAGAGAACTGCGGTGGAGCTCCTCCGGAGGGCTCGTCGAGTGACACCGTTGACTTGGCGACTGCTGTCGGCTTCCTTAACCGCGTCTGCGCGTATGCGTCTGATGCGCTGAGGAAGTCGACAGCTGCGCTGCAGAAGTCGACTGGGGCGCTTACGACGGTGCACCGGAGCATCTTCTCGAATGATGCGCTGCCGGCTGCCGTTGACGCTCTTGCCGCTCCATTTAAGGACGATGTGACCACCCTCGCGGACTTCCTTCGGGCGCAGACGGTACGTGGCTCCGAGCTCACCTTCCAGCTTCTTCTAGGCCACAAGATTCAGGGCGATTTCGAAAAGGTCGTCAGCGGCTTCCCTCGGAGGCCTGATGGCCGGACCGCGTCCCTGGGCGGAGTGAAGGCGCAGGCTACACAGCTAGCTGTGAAGCTTGTGGCCACCTTTGAGAGGGCGCTTGCCAAGGCGACTGAGGCGGCTGCTGCTCGGAAGAGCCGCTCTCGGTCGGAGTCTGCTGCCCCGGAGTAGTTGTAGCGTAGGGGTTTGGCAGTCACGGTGTCTTGTACTTATAACTTTTGCTTGTAATGACTGATATTTTGTCGGGTCTTCTGGCTTTGAACAGTATTTTTTGTGCCGACATTGAGTATTTCTTCCCATCATGCTTGTTTTTGCTAAGTAGTCGCATCTTTTGTTTTGACTCTGCACATTCATGGCAGACTAACGTGCGCGGCGGCACGTCTTCTGCTTCTGCGGCTGGGCCGAGTGGTGAGGGATCTTCTTCGGGTGCTCGCCGTCGTCGAGCGACGCCATCTCCTCCACGAAGCGCGAACGACCACCGGATAATCACGTACTTGAAGAATAAGGTGGCTGAGCTTGAGGCGAACCTGAAGAATACCGAGCTGTTGTTGCATCGCTCCCGGTCGCATCCTACTGCAGAGTTCTCCCAGCGTGAGGATTTTTTGCTCGGTGAGATCGATCGGATCAGTCGACAGCTTCAAGGTTGGTTTCTTTGCGGCTGGTTTCTTTGGTAACACTTGCTGGTTCTGACTTCTAGCTTGTGTATGCAGATGTGAACCCGGATTGGCAGGCTGAACAGGATCGTGTTGAGGAGTGAGTTACCCGGGAGGGCTGCTGGCGACTCGTACGAAGCTCGCCAATTCTAGGTGAACAAGTCGAGATGGCGAGTCCTTGCGCGCATGCTTGATCGTACTTGGCGTGCTGCCTTTCTTCTTGAAGGTTGCCGGAAGACCCTCCGGCACATCCACCGTGTGTACTTCCCACACAATGGGCAGCCGCACGGGCTTGCCGCCTTGCTGGAGAGGTTCCGCGAGGGCGATGCGCTGAAGGAGGTGGTTCACTCCCAACTCGTTGCCGAGGCGAATGCGGCGCTGGCATACGTCCGGCTGCATCGGCCGCACCTCCCCCTGGATAGGTTGCTGGGTGGCCTCCCTGGTGATGACGACTACGCCGATACCTCGGCGGCTGCGCGCCAGATGATCGAGCAGGTGCAGAAGCTGAGTGAGCACCTTGTAGGCCCACTCGACGCGCCGAAGGACGAACCTGTGGATTAGAGGTAGATGTCGTCTGATGTACATGGTTAGCTATAGGTGGCGAATATGCTAATGTAAATGACAATGTATGAGTTTAAAGGAGTTCTCGAGTAATGAGTGATTATTTGCGATACTGTGCGAGTATCTGTTTCGGCTTTGACTTGTGTGGCGCAGCCCCCGAGTACCTTGGGTTACAGCCTAAGTCTTTGTTGTGAACCTGTGTGGCGCAGCCCCCGAGTTCTTCGAGTGGCGTCCTAGGATATTTCAAGTGAAACCTGCATATCACAGTCTCCGAGTAGCTCGGGTGACGACCTAGGATTTTTTTCAGTGACGCCTGTATGACGCAGCCCCCGAGTAGTTCGGGTGGCGGCCTAGGGATTTTCAAGTGTGACCTGTGAGGTGCAGCCTCCAAGTGCGTCGGGTGGCGACCTACGATTTTTGACTTGACCTGTGCGGCGCAACTCCCGAGTAGGTCAGGTAGAGGCCTAGGATTTTTTCGGTGGAGTCTGTATGGCGCAACCCCCGAGTAGTTCGAGTGGCGACCTAGGGATTTTCAAGTGTGACCTGTAAGGTGCAGCCCCTGAGTGCGTCGGGTGGCGACCTAGGATTTTTTACTTGACCTGTGCAACACAACTCCCGAGTAGGTCAGGTAGAGGCCTAGGATTTGAGTTGTGCCTGTGTGGCGCAGCCCCCGAGTGGTTCGAGTAGCGGCCTAGGCTTTTTCTTTCAACCTGTGTGGCGCATCCCCCGAGTGATTCGAGTGACGGCCTAGGATTTTTGTTTGCCTTGACTGAGAAGGTAAAGCGAACAACATTTTGGTCAAATCACTTTATTGATTGCTGCGAACAGGCCGCCTCATTAAAACCCTTCCAGTCCCCTTAGGTACCCTGGTAAGGGAAAGAGTGCGTATGAAACCTGTCGCGTTGACATGCTATCCTTGGTACAATGGTTGAGTCGACTAAGCATAGAACCACCGAAGTTGTGCGGCGTTCCATGGGTTGCTGCAGGCTGCTCCTGTCTTCGAGTCCTTTAGGCGATAAGCTCCGTTGCCAATTGCCTCTGTCACAATGTATGGACCTTCCCATGGGGAGGCGAGCTTGTGCACTTTCTTCTGTTTGAGGCAGAGGACCAGGTCACCTGCGACGAAAGCTCTTGGTCGCAACCTCCGTCCGTGGTAGTTGTGCAGGTCTTGCTGGTACACGGCTGATCGCGCCAGGGCGATGTCGCATGCTTCGTCCAATATGTCCATGCTGTCTTCGAGTGCCTCTTCTGCATCTGACTCGTCGTAGGCGACCACCCGTGGTGCGTCAAATTTGATGTCGCAGGGTAGCACTGCTTCTACACCGTATACCATGAAGAATGGAGTGTACTGGGTGGATCTGTTAGGCGTGGTCCGCAAGCTCCATAGGACTGATGGTAGTTCTTCCACCCATGCGCCTGCTGCGCGTCTCAGAGGTACCCGCAGGCGCTTTTTGATGCCGTTGCAGACTAGGCCGTTAGCTTTCTCGACTTGCCCATTGGATTGCGGGTGCGAAACAGACGCATAGTTTAGCTTGATTCCTTGTTCTGAGCATAAGTTTTTGAATTCCTCGGCTGTGAAGTTCGAGCCGTTGTCCGTGATGATCCCGTTCGGCACTCCAAATCTGAAGATGATGGAGCTGATGAAGTTGACCGCTGATGATGCAGTCGAACTTGTGATGGGCACGGACTCAATCCACTTGGTGAACTTATCGACTGCAACCAGGAGGTGAGTGTGCCCTCCGGGTGAGAATTTCTTCAGCGGGCCCACCATGTCCAGTCCCCATTGGGCGAAGGGCCAGGCTAACGGTATTGTCTTCAACTCGGACGCCGGCGTGTGCGGCTTGTTGGCGAACTCCTTGCACCCGGTACATTTCTTTACTAGATCTTCTGCGTCTTGCATAGCTGTTGGCCAACAGAACCCGGCTCTCAGCGCTTTGGCCACCAGTGCTCGACTGCTGGCGTGATGCCCGCAGATACCCGCATGGATGTCGAGTAGGAGAGCTTGGCCGTCGACTGGGTCTATACACCTTTGTAGGATTCCTGAGATGCTTCTCTTGTAGAGTTCTCCGTTGATGACGGTAAAACTTTTGGAGCGCTTGATGATGCGCTTTGCTTCGACTGGGTCTGTTGGCAACCTCTGGTGCAGTATGTATGTCAGGTACGGCCCTGCCCAGGTAGCTTCGACTAGCATGACTTCCATGGGCTCTTTTTCTTGGCTTGGCGGGTTCGCGGTGCTTGTTGCCGGTGTGGAAGATTTTGCTGCGGGTCGAGTCTTGATGGACCTTTGCATGATGCGCTCGAGGAAGACGCCAGGTGGTACTGGTACCCTATCTGATCCCATGTCGGCGAGGATGTCGGCTTCCTCGTTGCTGTCGCGGCCGATGTGTCGTAGCTCGCAGCCGTCGAAGGCGCCCTCTAGCTGGTTGTACAGGACTCTGTAGGCAATCATGTTGTCGGTGATGGCATCGCAGGACTTCATGGTTTGCTGTACAACCAGGTAGGAGTCTCCGTAGATCATGAGGTGTGTGGCGCCGCAATTCTTGGCCATCCGCATGAAGGGGATCGTGTGCAGAAAACAAAAAATTTCCTACCAACGATATCCTTAAACTAGCCAAGATCTACACTATGCAGATATAGAAGTACGGCGGAGATCGGAATACATACCCTCGTAGACCGAATAGCGGGGATTACGCTCCCGCACAAGCGTTGACGATGAAGACGCCGTAGCCGACCTCTAGGTCGCGGAGAACTCGGCGCGACGAAGATGACGAAGATGACCCCGAGGTCGGGTGGAGGAAGTAGGCCTCCGAGTACCGCTAGCGCAGCACCTCGCAGGGAGTCGCACACATACGGTGGAGACGACGGCCTCCGAAGCTCCAGTCCAGGACGAGCAGCGGAAGACTTGGACCGGAACACCAGCAGCGCGACAGCGGGCTATGGTGGAAGAGATCCCCCTCCTCTACTCGGCGCGGCTCCATCAAGGGAACCACGAGATCGAGAGAGAAATTGGGAATTAATTGGTGAATTAAAAGGCCAGGGGTGCCCCTTCTTATATAGGCTCCCAGGGGGAGCCAACCTTGCCAGCCAGGCAATGTGGGACTATCCCACATGCCTGGTTCGGCCAAGGGCAGTGCGCCGGCCCTAGGTGGGCCCCATTTGGCCCACCTAGGCCGGCCAAGCCTCCCCCACAAAAATCCCTTGAGGATTTTCCCCTTCTTGGGCCTTCTTTCGACCAGAAGGCCCATTTAGGGAAATCAGCCTAAATAAATCCGAAAATAAATATATAAAATCATATTTGCATATTAATTACACTAATTAATATCAAACATAATATATATAATTTTTCCTAGCTTCGAAAACTCTTTCGTCGCTGCCCGATCTCCATCGGACCCCTCCCGGGACGTTCCCGGTGATCTCTTTCCTTTCCGGTTGTCTTCTCGAAACCCCTTAAGTGTGTTACCCTAGCGGTTCGATATAATATCAGGTATGATCAAGACTCCTCAATGATCAACGACTAACTCGTAGGCCTGGACCCCATGAATTAATCCCTGAGATATAACGAATGACTTTCATCTATCAAACCTGGACGTATAGTCTTAAACCCTTTGTCATGGTGATACTTAGCGTGTCCGAGCATCATTCTCAGATATCTCCATACCTAGCATGATCTCGTTACCGACATCGCTATCTTCTACTCGTCTATGATATTATGTCAGCTGGTGACCTAGTCACATGTTTGCAAACTCATTTGACATAATCTCACCGAGTGGGCCCTAGAGTATCTATCCGGCTATGCGGACTGACAAATCCCGCTGTTGACCCCTCGTCTCAACTACCCCCTTCCGATACCCAAAAGTATCACCGTTATTGTCATACTAAATAAGATACGACGTTTGGTGCAATCAAAGTATCTTCCAGGGATAACAATAAGAGTTGGTCTCACGGTCTTAAGGCGTAATGACTATGTCCTATAAATACTGGGTATGTCCATCACATCGTTACTCCTAACAATATGACTTCCATTGCCGACCGGCGCCATGCCCTATGATCGGAAAACCTCGATCATCAATCGCGCAATGAAACTAGTCTTAGTAGAGGCTACTAGGGACCTGGTTGTTTATCTACCACACCTGTATTAATGTTTTCGCTTAATACAGTTATAGCATGGTATAAAACATATAATGAACGATTGGGATATTGCCAATAAACTATGTTTATTAAGTGCCTCTAGGGCATATTCCCTTCAGTCTCCCACTTGCACTAGAGTAACACTTAATCTAGTTTACAACCTGGTAAAAGCTCAACACCCATAGCATCTTGGTGCCTGCTCGCCTCGTGGAAGAGGAATACAGTCAATAGAACTCACACATTCAGATCTATATGTGTTTTGCAACACTTCTATGTCACCTAGTTTGACATCAACCCGTATCTTACGAAGACGGTGAAATATATCCCAGTGAATGGAGTGAGACTCGAGCATTCGCGTAGCATGCGCCTTAAAAGTCTAAGAGATCTATTAAGGAGACCACCTACGCTCGGAAAACTGCTCAGTCCATTCACACTTGCTACTTATGAAGTCGCGATATATTTCTATACCTATGTAGATTGTGCGACAGTGCATTCATATGCGACTTCGCAAACTAACCATGTCTATCTTCAAAATAAAGGACATCTCCTATATGAGATTTCTAGTCGTATGGGTCAGTGTAATAACTTGCATCATTGTAAACGCTTTACGGCAAGTTGCCATTCCACTCTTACCCGTTACTAGAAAACCTATCTTCAGTTCTCATAGACACTGAAGAATAAACTTAACGTTTGTTCATTGATCCACACAAGGATCACTCTAGAACCTGTTCTTGAACCAAGAACTCGGGTCACACTAAGTCGAGCTTTCACCCTGATAGACTCTAAGTCTGATACATAGAGAATGTCCAACATCAATTTCTATCACTGAAAAAGCCAAGATTAACTTAATCTTTTACCTAGTCATACAAGCAAGAACCTCTTTCTTCGCTTGTCCTTTTCTGAAACACTTCAGAATCCTGACTTAGGAAATACTCCGACTTAATGTTATTAAGCCCCCTCTGATCTATACAATTATAAATCGGATGCCTAATACTCCTAACTTCATTTCACAGAAAATTTAATCACTTAAATAATCCTTTACACTCTACTAGAGGATCTATGTCATTCAATATGTTGTTACATACCAAATCACAAATGACACCTAGCTCCCACTCAAATATGCCTTCCGCATATAAGATCAAGGAAAAGCTACTTAGCTCCCACTCAAATATGCCTTCCGCATATAAGATCAAGGAAAGCTACTTTGCTCCCACTCACTTCTTTGCAAATGTAGGTTTCTTCAACTATTTTGGACAACTCCAAAATCCTTTGATCACATTATCAAAGTGAAGATTCCAGCTCCGATATGCTTACTTCTGCCCATGAATGGACAACCGAAGTTTGCATACATGTTTAGCATCCTCAGGATTACAAACCATTCTTAATTACAATATTAAGAACCATGGTTTTTCTCATCCATCTATCAATTTCTCATTCGATATTATAGTAATTGCTAAACGACCCAGAATAGATTTAGGCTTCGCCACTTGAGACAAACTCTCATGTGGTCTGTCGGAACTGTTTCACGACAAATCGAATCTGCTCAATGTCTACTCTATCATAAAACTCCATATACTATCAACATCCTAGATGCCATCAAGAAGATCTCCCAAGTCATTACCTGGTAATCGTATATGGATTTTATTTTGGATCACAAATGACTCATAGCCATTTCTCGGACTTAGGTCCACCATCTCTTCTTTGTAGTTCGTAGGTCTTTCATATTCCATTAATATGACCTTCATAACAAGATTGTCGTAACACATAGTGTGGAACACAACCTCGTATGCCTACGCTCTTAGTATGAGCTCAGAACATCATGATCTTGAATCATTAGCTTTTTCAAGCTGTGGGGCCTGACACCGAAAACACTTTCGATTGCGCCACTCTGATGTTTAGAGAGGAAGTTCACCAACTTCGTCTTGCTCTACTTTCTTTCTCACTTATACCCTCGGACAAGAAACTATTTCTTTCGCAAGGTATATCCCGGCAAAGATTTTGCCTATGTCGTGAGACATGTACCCAACTAACTCTTTAGGTAGGGTATACTACAAAGATTAATCCATTTTAGGTTCGATTACATCGAAACACTAAATTGCTGAAACGACAATCCAGGCTAAAAGCCACACCATTACTCATATGGTATTGTCTCCATGGATTCAAATGGCTTACCTATTTGCTAACGTGAGTGTTTACGTTTCTACCATATGACTCTAATGATCACAATAATTCGGTAAGAGATTTATTTACCACACACTATCCAATAGGGTGCAATTACGACGTCCTAACACACCATAACACTATGGTGTTCCATGCGACGCAATTTGTGGAACTCTTCTCACAACTCTTCCAATGATGTGCCAACATTATAACTCAAATCTTCATTCCTCGATTTGCATCGCGGGAATTTTGATTTTCTTGTTAAGTTTATTTCCTACTTCATTCTGAACTTCGTTTGATCGAATCAAAAATTCAGACCAACATTCCCCGGAGTGGATATCCATATATCTACTCGGAATATTCATGAAGTCTATGAAATAAAGACTTCCACTACACGTTAAAGTACTTCGTTGATTCACATACACCCATATGCACGATTCTCAACAAGCTATACTCAAAACGTTCAGTGAAGTTCACGAAATAAAGGTCTCCACTACCCGTCAATTACTTTATTGAACCACATACATCTCCATGTATGACTATCAATAAGTTATATCCCCGTTTTCCGAAAACGGTGTCACAGTTATTTTGCAAGTGTCAAAAGATCAAATCTTAGGACTTGTAGGTCCATCCAGTGTGGAGCTAATGCATATAACATTGACATGACTAAACGGTAGTGCCACACATATGTGGTGTCTTTATTAAGTTTGCATCCTTTGGCATTAATATTATGAATGTGGGAGCTTCTACCATCTAAATTCAAATCGGCATATGATCATTACTTCATAAATATAGGACACAAATTTGTCACTATCATGTATGAACAAGTGTCTCGCTAGAGGAGACACACTCGTAACGATCATACCAACACCCGATCATAAAGAATTTACCCAAATGGTAGATCTAGAGGGAGAGTGTCTATGGCCATCACAACAACTTGATTGCCGTTATCAACACGCAATGTCGCCTCATCCTTTCAAGCTACTCAAGCAGTAAACCTGGTTTTTCACAAAACATGACTAGTTCAAGACTTAGTCACTACTGCGAGCACTTGCTTAGCTAAAACATTCATAACATGTATATCATATATACACCATCATCATTGATGACTTCCGGCGATCTGTTTCATCTTCTTGATACTTCCACCGTAATCAAGAACCATGAAGGTGAACGATTCCCCTTGCATGACATAGTCTATGACAGAGGATTTGCACTTGGCAACGATGTCTGTCATCCAGTGATTGAGCTGAGCGAGGCGTCTCAATGTTCATTAATCATGAACATACATCATTAAGTATGACCGCCACGTGCTCCCTCAATGTGTGTATTCTCTTCCATTTTGGTTGAGAAGACAATCAGTCAACGTACTGATAAACTTCATCAACCCAACTATAGAGGTACCCCGAGTTAGCGACCATATGTTCGCGATCCAATAACTCGTACCCACCGTTGGTTCTCTATGGTAGAGATCATAGCATACACTGGACTATGATGATATCATCCGCACAAAATCCGATAATCCAAATTATCTTTTGTTAGCGGAATCTCCGGGTTTATCTCTAGCGGGTATTGTAACACAAAAGAGCTAACGGTTTAAACAAGGAGTATCCTCAAGCTAAAGTATAAAACTATGAAGTTTGGACCCAACCTTTTAAGTTTCTCAAATCGCAGGAATGCGCCTAATTTGAAAAGATGCTATCACAATGGTTAATATCTACAAAGGTTTGCAAAACAGACTCTGTTCATTATATTCTGAGTTCTAGTATTTTAGAAAATAACTATCCGAACTCCCACTCAAACGAACATCCCTCCTGGTCGTTTAAGCGATTACACGACCCCCATCCATTGCACCACCCCTCATCATCAGAGCCGGCGGCACAACTTCAAGAGTAGACAAAATCGTCCGCCACACCAATTTTGTGACTCGTGCTCGACCTTTCGGTCTTCCTGTTCCGAGGCCATACCTCTGAGTATGCTAGGCTCGCCACCAAAGACCTCCACGCTGACGCTTGTGCAACATGGCTTACACCCACCGTATGCGAACGAAGATATGTCTGACACCCGATCATCACGGCCTGCCTCATAACGTAGAACTTTATTGGTGGTGCGCGTTGGAGGGAGAACACTAGTGGTATTTTGAAGGGATCATCTTATTCAGCTACCGCCGTGTAACACACAATCACACAAAAATAAGATGCACACAAAACATCAAATGTAATGCAATGTGATATAGTCCATTGCGCCATGGTCTTCTTGGCGCCCGCAGTTTATAAACAATTTAATAAACCTACCTTCACCATATCACATAGCCCCTGCAAAATAAAGTTAGACGCTTCTACTTTATCTTTTGCATATTTTACGTGGCTCGGGGCTTTCGTAAATAGAACCGCTTCATACCTACGAACCTTATGACCACAACAACGATCCAATAATTGCATGTTTAAGCATCCCTTTCGGGCCCTCCATTGAAAATGCAAAGCCAACTAAAGAGAGAGAAACAGGCACCCGCCAGCCACAGATACGGTACAAGCCGTATGTCAGTAGTGGAACCAGTCTCGCGTAAGCGTACGCGTAAAGTCGGTCCGGGCCGCTTCATCAACTCAATGCCGCTGGTATACACAAGTGCACGCTAGAGGGTAGCAAATAACAGGAACGGTGCCCCCGTGCAGAGCACGGGTTCTAACAGCGTACAGCTATATCTTACGATAGATCGGCTCTGATACCACTGAAGGGGATCGTGTGCAGAAAACAAAACTTTTCCTACCAACGATATCCTTAAACTAGCCAAGATCTACACTATGCAGATATAGAAGTACGGCGGAGATCGGAATACATACCCTCGTAGACCGAATAGCGGGGATTACGCTCCCGCACAAGCGTTGACGATGAAGACGCCGTAGCCGACCTCTAGGTCGCGGAGAACTCGGCGCGACGAAGATGACGAAGATGACCCCGAGGTCGGGTGGAGGAAGTAGGCCTCCGAGTACCGCTAGCGCAGCACCTCGCAGGGAGTCGCACACATACGGTGGAGACGACGGCCTCCGAAGCTCCAGTCCAGGACGAGCAGCGGAAGACTTGGACCGGAACACCAGCAGCGCGGCAGCGGGCTATGGTGGAAGAGATCCCCCTCCTCTACTCGGCGCGGCTCCATCAAGGGAACCACGAGATCGAGAGAGAAATTGGGAATTAATTGGTGAATTAAAAGGCCAGGGGTGCCCCTTCTTATATAGGCTCCCAGGGGGAGCCAACCTTGCCAGCCAGGCAATGTGGGACTATCCCACATGCCTGGTTCGGCCAAGGGCAGTGCGCCGGCCCTAGGTGGGCCCCATTTGGCCCACCTAGGCCGGCCAAGCCTCCCCCACAAAAATCCCTTGAGGATTTTCCCCTTCTTGGGCCTTCTTTCGACCAGAAGGCCCATTTAGGGAAATCAGCCTAAATAAATCCGAAAATAAATATATAAAATCATATTTGCATATTAATTACACTAATTAATATCAAACATAATATATATAATTTTTCCTAGCTCCGAAAACTCTTTCGTCGCTGCCCGATCTCCATCGGACCCCTCCCGGGACGTTCCCGGTGATCTCTTTCCTTTCCGGTTGTCTTGTCGAAACCCCTTAAGTGTCTTACCCTAGCGGTTCGATATAATATCAGGTATGATCAAGACTCCTCAATGATCAACGACTAACTCGTAGGCCTGGACCCCATGAATTAATCCCTGAGATATAACGAATGACTTTCATCTATCAAACCTGGACGTATAGTCTTAAACCCTTTGTCATGGTGATACTTAGCGTGTCCGAGCATCATTCTCAGATATCTCCATACCTAGCATGATCTCGTTACCGACATCGCTATCTTCTACTCGTCTATGATATTATGCCAGCTGGTGACCTAGTCACATGTTTGCAAACTCATTTGACATAATCTCACCGAGTGGGCCCTAGAGTATCTATCTGGCTATGCGGACTGACAAATCCCGCTGTTGACCCCTCGTCTCAACTACCCCCTTCCGATACCCAAAAGTATCACCGTTATTGTCATACTAAATAAGATACGACGTTTGGTGCAATCAAAGTATCTTCCAGGGATAACAATAAGAGTTGGTCTCACGGTCTTAAGGCGTAATGACTATGTCCTATAAATACTGGGTATGTCCATCACATCGTTACTCCTAACAATATGACTTCCATTGCCGACCGGCGCCATGCCCTATGATCGGAAAACCTCGATCATCAATCGCGCAATGAAACTAGTCTTAGTAGAGGCTACTAGGGACCTGGTTGTTTATCTACCACACCTGTATTAATGTTTTCGCTTAATACAGTTATAGCATGGTATAAAACATATAATGAACGATTGGGATATTGCCAATAAACTATGTTTATTAAGTGCCTCTAGGGCATATTCCCTTCACCGCATGCCGTGGATCAGGGCTTCATACTCGGCTTCGTTGTTGGAGGGTGTTCGGAAATCCATCTGCAGAACATACTTCATCTTGTCGCCTTTGGGGGAGATGAGCACAACTCCTGCCCGAGCCGCCTTGAATTTCTTGGAGCCGTCGAAATACATCGTCCATGCATTGGATAAGTCGGGGACGTTTGGTAGTTGAGCTTCTATCCACTCGGTAGTGAATTTTGGAAGGACTTGGGCCTTGATAGACTTCGGGTGAGCATATTTCAGCCCCCAGGGTCCTAGCTCGACAGCCCACTTGGCGACTCGTCCTGTCGCGCACTGATTTGTGAGGATGTCTGCTAGGCCGGAGGAGCTTACCACCGTGATCAGGTGCTCGGAGAAGTAGTGGACAACTTTCCTTGAAGTCATGAAGACCCCGTACGCCAGCTTTTGGTAGTGCGGGTAGTTTTGCTTGGACAGTGATAGAACTTCGCTGAGTTGTAGACTGGCCTCTGGATAGGGTGACCGTGCCCTTCTTCTTCCCGTTCGATTACGAGTACCGTGCTCACCACCATGTTTGTCGCTGAGACGTATAGGTATAGTGGCTCGTTTTCTAGTGGTGCCACAAGAACTGGGGAAGTCGTCAGGGTCTTTTTGAGATGGTCGAACGCCTCTTGCGCCTCCTGTTTCCACTCGAATTTGTCCGCCTTCTTCATCAGTTGGTAGAAAGGCAAGGCCTTCTCACCCAACTTACTTATGAACCGGCTGAGAGCTGCGACTCGCCCGGCTAATCGCTGCACTTCCCTGAGTTTGGTGGGTGCTGGCATCGTGAGTATGTTCTGCACCTTCCCAGGATTTTCTTCGATTCCTCTTACGGAGACAAGGTAACCCAGTAACTCTCCGGCTGGCACGCCGAATCCACACTTTTCCGGGTTGAGGTTGATCTGATATGCGTCGAGTGCTGTGAAGACCTTGCGGAGGTCGTCGACTAGGGTGTCCTCTTTCCGGGTCGTAACAACGATGTCATCGACGTAGACTTGGACAATTTGCCCGATAAGCCCTTTGAGGCATGCCTGCATGGTGCGCTGATATATGGCGCCAGCGTTCTTCAACCCAAAGGGAATCGTCTGGTAGCAAAAGACGCCGTCGGGTGTGATGAATGCCGTTTTATCTTCGTCTTTGACTTTCAGCCTGATCTGCTGGTAACCTGAGTAGGCGTCCAGGAAAGATAGGCGCTCGCAGCCTGCTGTCGAGTCGACGATCTGGTCTATCCGCGGGAGCGGGAAGTGATCCTTTGGACAACATTTATTGACTGCTGTAAAGTCTACACACATGCGCAGTTTCTTCGTCTTCTTCTTTTCCACCAGGACAAGGTTGGCGACCCAGTCCGAGTCCTTGATTTCTCGGATGAACTTGGCATGCAACAGCCGGTCGATTTCTGTGGTGATTGCGTCCCGTTTGGTGCCTGAGAAGCGTTGCATGGTTTGTTTGACTGGTCTTGCGTCCTTGTGGACTTTTAAAGAGTGCTCGGCGAGTTCCCTGGATATTCCTGGCATGCCAGAAGGTTGCCATGCAAAGATTTTCCAGTTCTCACGCAGGAACTCGACGAGCACGCTTTCCTATGCAGGGGTCAAGCTTGACGATACTTTGACCGTCTTGCTGCTGTCTGTCGGATGGACTTGGTGGGTGAAGGTGTCGTCGTTTGTGTTGAAGGCGGCGTCCTTGGCTGGCTTCTGGCGAGGTGGAAAGATGGTCTTGTCATTGTCGGCTGATATGGCCTTGAAGTGCTCTTCGACCCCGAAGAATTCAGAGATCCTGCTGAACTCTCTGTCGCAGCTGTTGGAGCGGTCGAAGTCGCCGCGCACAGTGATTACTCCTTTGGGTCCGGGCAACTTGATCATCAGGTAGGCGTAGTGAGGCACTGCCATGAACCTGGCAAAAGTTGGTCGCCCAAGTATGGCGTGGTACTGTGATTGGAAGTCGATCAACTCTTTCCTGAAGTGCTCGGGTGTGCCGAGGATGACGTCGAGTGTGATTGTTCCCATGGGCGTGATTGCTTGCCCTGGTACTATGCCGTGGAAGGTGGTTTCCGACTCTGGCAACTTCTCGGTCGATCTGTTCATTCTTCTCAGGGTATCGGCGAATATGATGTTGATGCCGCTGCCTCCGCCCATGAATACTTTCTTCAGGCTGTAGTTGCCAATTAGGGCTTCGATGACCAGAGCAGCGTGACCGGGTCGCGGCACCTCCGACGGGTGGTCTGCCCTGGAGAATGTGATTGGTGTCTCTGACCCTCTCAGGTAGTCTGGTACTGCGCGCGTGCTGGTGGTAGCCTGGAGTACCATGCGGGTGATGAGCTTCTGCGACCTGTTCGAAGGGCGTCCTTTTTGGATCATGTTGATATGTCCTCGCGCAGTCGGGTATGCGTCGTGCGTCGCTATCTGGACGTCATGTTGCGGCTGCTGCTGGGGGAAAGTTCTAGCCGCTTGTGTTGTGTTGTTGTTTGCGGGTGTCACCTGAATAGCGAGCTGCGGGGTCGCCGTCAGTGCTTGCACATGAGTGATGATATGCTGCATAGCCTGCTAAATCTTGTGTGCTTTACGGCAGTCCTTCAACAGGTGGTTCGCGCCCCATTTGCCTGTCTCCGGGTTGCGGAATGAGTGATGCTTGCAAGGTTGCATCAGCTCTTCGGCCGGGGTCAATGGACGCTTCCACTCGCATTTCTGGCTTCCGTCGTTGTGGCTAATGCTGCCGCTGCTGCGATTGTACTGCCCCGAGCTGGACTGCCGACTCTGATCATATTGTCGACTGTTATCTCGTGTGTCATCACGTGGGGTTTGATATCCCGCCGCTACTAGCTCGATGGTGTCTGAATTGGTGAAACGTTGCTTCTTCTTCTAGCGTCCGTCTCGCCAGTTGCTTGTTTCGGCTTCCTTCTTTGGGGAGGTGTCGCGGACGTAGTCCTCTCCTTCGGCCCACTGGTTGGCTACCTTCATGAGCTCTATCGTAGTCTTCGGCTGGAGCCTACCAAATTCCTCGTGGAGGTCGCGGCGAGCGACGCCGTGCATGAAAGCATCCATCACCCTGTCTTCTGAGACGGGTTCCATAGTATTCCGGAGAAGTGTCCACCGCTAGATGTATGCGCGAAGCGACTCGTCTCTTCCTTGTTTGCAGGCTTGCAACTCGATGTAGGTAGTCGGCCTTGCGAATGTTCCAGAGAAACTTTTTATGAAAGTATCTTGGAATTCTTCCCAGGTTTTGAAGGAGTCCTTGGGTTGGCAGGTGAGCCACCCGCGCGCTGAGTCCGTGAGCATGAGCTGGATGTATTGCATTGCCGTAGTTGACGTCCCTCCTTGGCAGGTGCAGGCGATGAGGTAGTCTTCGAGCCACAGGCGCGGGTCTTGCTTACCGTCGTACTTGGGGGTTCCTGCTGTCAGCTTGAAACCCTTAAGCATGCGGGTGTCGCGTATGTTGAAGCTGAAGCATGCGGCGCCGCACGGCTCGAAGTTGCGATCGGCCGGATCGTCCAGGTTCATCGCGTCGGCCGAACGCTGGCTGCGGTTACGGTCCACTGTTCTTTGTGTGATGACGTTGCGAAGATCTTCGCCTGGTTGGGCTTGTCTCAGTGGCTGCACTGCCGGGGCCCCTGACGTTGCTGGCACGCGGGTTTGGCGATCTCGTTCTTCACGTGCCCGGTTGTTTGGTGCTCCAGTCACCAGAGCTTCCTCGATTGCCTTCATGGACATGATCTGCTGTTTATGGAGAAGGCCGCGTGGATCTCCCTCCGGTGGTTGCGTGAGCCGGAGATATGTCTCGACTAACATGATGGCGGCGTTCGCCGTCTTGGGGATAGGTATCCCGTTCTCGTCCTCAGTGACGAAGGATGAGTCGAGGTTGCGGGTGACCCTTGTTCGATCAGCGTCTGTCATGTGGGGAACACGAGCTCTGTGTCGCCGTCCCCCTTGGTTAACTTCCGTGGAGGAAGTGAACGAGATGGCAGCCCGTCTGGTACTTGATGCATCCGCATCCCTCTTGCGCCTGAGCAGTTCGTCCTTTTCGGCACGAAGTCGCTCGCCTTCCTTGCGTAGCAAGTACTGGACCGCCAGGTGGTCTTCTCTAGGCGCGTCGGGTGCAGGGAAAGTGCCATCGTCGACATGCTTCTTGGCCCTGATTCCCATGTCTCGCGTGATGGTGAGTCGTGTCTGGTCAGGCATGACCACCTCCAGTGGATATGCGGGTTCCTCGTTGCCTTCTGGGGGATCTGTGTTGGCCATGAAGACTTGCTGGGGGTAAACCTGGGTAGGAGTGTCTACGCTGCCGCTGCTGCTTCCTTGATCCGAATCTTGCTCGGGATCAAAAATTGCTGCTACGTGGTGGGCAGCGCAGACGCCGTTGCGTCTTCGGAGGATCGTCACCGTGGTCGCGGACGGAGGTTTCGCAGACGCAGGGGCGAGTGCGATTGGCTTGGGGTAGACTTGATGATCCCACGAGGATGCGTGCGACGCGGCAGTCGACGGCACACCCTTGGTCGCACGCGCTGGTACAGTCGTAGTTGAGGTAGACCTTGACCTTGTCGGCCGTGCGACCGAGATGGTTGGAGTAGACTCGATCTGCGCGGCCGTTGCCGAGGTTGACGATGTAGTCGATGCAGGTACGATCTTCGTAGGTGTGGCAGATGCGGCTCCCGCGACGGGTGACGTCGACGGTGGCACGCGGGTGACGGATGCGGGTGCTGTTGCCGCGCGTGGCGCGGTTGTCGCAGACCTGAACATGCCACGACTGTCGACGAAACAGTATATGGAGCCGAAGGTGATATGTATACCTTTGCGCAGATTGGCGTACACCGAGCGATGCGCCGGTGGGTGGAGGGCATACTCGAAGGAGCCGAAGCGGATGGGCTCCCGGGTGATGTCGATCTCGATCTTCATTGCGGATGGAGCCGGTGCGACCATGATTCCAACGCTTGATATCTTTCCCACTGACGGCGCCAATTGACGAGGGTGTAACTCGACAAATCCCAGGGTTGTGCACCCCGGGTTGATTGAGGGGGAGAGAGGAGAGCGTTGGTGATCACGACGGCTGACAAGCAAGGTTTCACCCAGGTTCAGGCTCCCGGAGGATAACACCCTACTCCTGCTTGTCTGTTATTGATGGCGAGTTGTGATTACAACGGCGGCGAGATTGCGATCTCGCTAGGGTTTGTGGTGGTGGCTATTGGCGTGTCCTCTAGGACGAGCAACCCTCCTGGCTTTATAGGTAGCCAGGTCTCGGGTGGTCGGTGCCGATGGCAATTACATATATGGCAGGTTATGAGACCTAACCGACTTGGACTAGGTTACACGGTACCCCTAGTGGGCCTTCTGTGGGCCTTCATGATCTTGGCGCGGCCCAGGTAGCCTCATCGTGGGCTAGTCGAAAGGTAGCCCCACGTCAGCTCTCCACAAAGATTCGATCAAGTTACTCACTCGAGAGCCGCACTTGATAGTACGCCTATCTATCCTATAGCGATATCAAGATCATACATTTGACTTGAGCATTCCACTTGAGCTAGATGATGACGATCTTGATCTCTTCAAGTGGATCACCTTTCTTGATTGCGCTTGCTAGCACATGCTTGATGAAAACTCCTCCATATACTCTCCCATACTCCATTATGGGAGAGTCTCGCTTAGCTTCGTCTTCATATTTCCGACATGCTTCTCTTGGTCTTGCACTTGTCAACCATCTCAAGAGACACATAATCCACTTGGTACATCTTGTAGCTTTGTGTGTTGACCAACATCTTGATCAAGCTCGTATCATACCATCTTTCTTCATATAGGTGATGCCTTGACAACTTCAAGCCATACTTGCAATATGCTCAATATACACATTAGTCCTTAGGGATTGTCATTAATTACCAAAACCATACATGAGGGCACATGCCCTTTCACTACTTAAGAGGCGGCGAGTGAGCTGTGCTGGTATGTCGTGCCGCCGCTGCACATCGGGAGGGAGCTAAGCATGCGCATAGAGCAGCGGCGAGACAACATGACGCCGGAGCAGTTGTGCCACCCCGACAATTCCGCCAACAACTAGGACGCCTAATTCAGGCAGTTCTGACCGGAGAGGGACGATGCCCTCGAAAGTTGGGATAACACGCTAATCGATTAACAGAACAAGGATTTGGCCAAAAATTAGGACACATTTTGCAAAAATAAAATTCTCGTATAAGTGAGAATGAAGTTTTTATTATGTACATGCCAGATCATGAATTAGTAACTGCATCCAATCTCCAAAAAGTACTTGATGCTTCTTATAATAGGTATATATATAGTATGAAAAATCAGTAACAATCTGACTCGGTAATGATCCGATCCATACCGGGGGGGGGGGGGCTACCCTCCCCCTCCTCCTGTATTGGAGACCTTCTTCAGCAAGAAGAAGCCCCCCCGAGGAGGATGGCGGCGCCGGAGGCGGGGAAATGGCCATGGTGGAGAGCTATGCGTGCATGCACCGCCATTAACGTGGCAATGGAGGATGGCCTTCTTCAGGACGAAGAAGGCGCCGATGATTAGGACGACGGCGTCGACGGGGCCCCACCACCAGGGGACCCCGGTTTATACGCGGGCCACCTCTGGGGGTGGCGGCGCGTTGGCGCCGAGCAGCTCGCCGTGCGTGAGGTCGGCGGCGTCGAGGGTGGTGGCGTCAGGGGCGGCGGCGTCGAGGGCGACGGCGTGGGTGCGGACGGTCGCGTCGAGGGCGACGGCGTGGGTGCGGACGGTCGCGTCAAGGGCGGCGACGTCGGGGGCGGCGACGTCGAGCTCGGCATCAGGGCGGACGGGCACGTCGAGGGCGGCGGTGTCGGTACGGACAGTCGCGTTGAGGGCGGTGACGTCGAGCTCGGCGTCGGGGCGGACGCGGTGCGCTTCAGCGTCGATGGCCACCGCCATTGCCATGGCGGCAATGGCAAAGGTGGCGAAGAGGAGGCCTGCCATGTCCTGCTCCGTTGATGTCGGTGGCGCCTCTACCGCTCCGTTGGTCAGACACCCATTATTATTGCACAACGCCTGCTCGCCTGATGGCCACCCGCTTCCAGGGACGGAGGAAGGGGGACGAGCAGGGGCTAAGCCCCCCCAACATTCAACTTTTTTTTTTCTAATATCCCTGCTACAAATGCTTGCAATGAGTGTTCTAAGGCATGTTTGCCCCCTCCAACTAAAGTATGCCCCCTCCAAGCCTGGGGGCTGGCTCCATCCATGCCCGCTTTGATCAGCCAACCTTCTCCCTCACTTGCTCCCAAATAGGCAGAAAAATGGGGCCAGCAGTTTGACCCTCGACGCCTACCAGGGCCACAACCTTGTCGTTGATGAGACCAGGTTGTTCGAGTGCTTCGACCAGTACATGTTGGTGGACTACCTCCTACATAAGGGGTGGCGAGTAAACTGTGCTGGTCTGTCATGTCGCCGCAGCACATCGGGAGGGAGTTAAGCATGTGCATAGAGCAGCGGCGAGACAACATGACGCCGGAGCAGCAGTGCTACCCCGACAATGCCGCCAACAACTAGGACGCCTAATTTAGGCGGTTCCGACGGGAGAGAGTTGATGTCCTCGAAAGTTGGGATAACACGAGAATCGAATCAGAAGAAGGATTTGGCCAGAAATTAGGACACATTTTGTGAAAATAAAATAATTTCTCGCAGAATTGAGACTGAGGTTTTTATCATGTAAATGCCAGATCATGAATTAGAAACTGCATCCAATCTCCGAAAAGTACTTGATGCTTCTTATAAGAGGTATATATACAGTATGAACTCTAAATAGGTAACAATCTGACTCGGTAATGATTCGATCCATACCGCCGGGGGGGGGGGGGGGGGGGGGGCTACCGTCCCCCCTCCCCCTCCTCCTATAACGAGGACACACGTTTGAGCTGTGGTTTCCGTATGACAACTTTTACAGTACCTTTTACTACTCACGGGAAATGACTAGTATGGAATCAACGGGTGGCTGAGATTAAACATAGTATATGATTGCTACAAGCTATTTTAGTTACTTAAGGAAAACAACCTAGTTATGGTTGAGTAATGGATATGGTGATACATATAATCAGGTTGTGTAGCCCATCTGCCGATGTAACTTGTAAGATGATCCACTTACTAAATTTTTGACATGAGAGTATGTTGCAATATTTTTGGGACTCTCACTATCATTGTTCAATTGAAAACTGTAAAGCAAAACAGAGGAAAATATCTTGAAATTTTATCAAGTTGTGTGTGCATATGATGGAGAACAGAGGAAAAGTTTGCAGCAATAGAGAACAAAATTTAATTATGATCAACAAAATCATTTCATCTTGCAAATAAAAATATCGTTTTTCTTATGAGACATGATTTATCTGACTAGTAACATGAATCTTACTTTGATGATATGTGGTTTTAAGACATGGACCATGAGGAGCGTGATGAGTACCACCGCATGGTTAGGAAGACCTTTAGAAGTGAGGAGGAAGCACGACCTGCCGAGACAGTGAAGTCCTAGAAGCATATCACCGCAGGAACTCATCGATACAGAAGTGAATACAAGAAGGATGTGGCTGTCTAGAGTCTGAATCAGCTACACGTACATGCTCTTGGTTGAATATGTTGATGCAATGATGCGATTTGGTCCAGTGATCATACCAGAGATTATGTTCTGTTTGTTCTTTTGAGTTGTTTGTTAGTGATCATGTAAAGAAGTACTAAATATCAGGGATTTGCTGATTTGCCTCAAGTATCATCTTTGAATTTCCTCGAGTATAATTTTTCTAGTGGATGGTAAGTTCATCACTGTCATATTGTTCCTTAGCTGAAGAATTCATAAAGTTAAACTGCAACCCAAAGCTACTGCTATCGCGTTGGAAGATCATCGTTCCAAAGCGAAAGAGGTCAGTTCAAATCTGGGACAAGAAATAACAGTTTATTTACAATAAGGACCTGAACGTGCAAAGATCTTATTACAAAGAACTTGCAAAGAATGATTCTCCGGATGTGCAATCTGAGACGTAAGAAAAATCATCTACTATTAATTAGGGCCCCAACAATGGTAGCACACGACAGGATGTAAACTTTGATATTAATATTTCAACACTGCATGTCTACACTGTGGGAATTAATATTTGAGCTATGCACAAGACTACAATCGTCAAAGGCATGTCGCACTGCCAGTTCGCGGCAAAAGCACATTAGAGCTCAGGTGATCCATGACGGCTGAAACACGATATGTATCCTCTCATTGACTTATTAGAGAAAAATCTTTGAACCTACAAAGAACCACACGTGCATCATTTACAAATAATTTACATGCGAGTAATCTATTTTTCAATAAAATGAGTAAAACGGAGATCATTCAATTGACATACCTACATGATCGTCGGGCCCGTCGTACCTCTGGATGCAGCAACGAATTCGTAGATGAGAGGATTCGTAGGTCACGATGTTGTCTCTAGATGTAGAAGAAAGGTCCGTAGGTAAAAGATGGTTAATGTTGGGCGGCGGATTCGTTTAATCATGGTTTGTCGCCATGGAGAAAGAACGTCATGAAGGTCAGAGGATGGTACTAAATCACGGGATAATTAGTTTTTATTGTTTGAAGAAGATAATCAGTTCGATTGTTTCCTAAAATAATGCTTAACGATTATCTAGGGCAGGCACCCATCTGCCATCTTGGGTCAAGGCCCATCCGTGGGAAGTGGCGATTTTAGCACTAGTATAATTCGTACTAGTCCTCTTTTTGGCACTGGTATGTTTTCGTGTGAACCTTTGGATGGATAAAAATAGAGGGCTGCCACTGATTTGAGTGTACCATAAATACAACACCTCCGTATACACGTCTAGACAGACGCCACATACAAAAATAAATGGACCAAGAGAATTTCACTTGTAATCCGACGTGTATTGCCTCAAAACCGGCATGATTGAAGATAGTGAGATTTCCCTGACGTCGTACTTGATGCTGATGCCGCAAGCATGTCCATGCTACATATAACTTGTTGCACATATGGCACATGATTTAGTGCGAGCGAACACATATAAGACATCCACTCACTAAATTAATGATTTAACACCACTATGCATCAAATAGTGAAATCAATCAATGAGTTATCGAGTGTTTTTTTAAACACGGTACATACACAGACACTCACAACCACACATGTACAGACATCACTATGAACGCACGCACGCAAACCCTACCCCTATGAGCACCTCCGAGAGACTGGTCCGACAGATACTGAGATTGACGAAATCACCACAGGCGTCTCGCTGTTGATGGGCACGTCACCTACTCATAACACCAGATAAATTCTGAATAATTCAGAAAAGTGTAAGCACCCATGTCAAGTTTAGGACTTGACCTGGGTGGGCTAGCTCCCCCACAAAGAACCAGCTGACTAGGCCCACTTCACACCGAGTGTGGTTCTGAATACCGGTATGTAAGTATTAACTAGCAGATAATCAAATGGACAAATAAAATCTGATTTGAACACAAACTTGATAGATACGAAAACCTGAATTAAGCACATATATCATTGAGAAACGTCACCCTATCCATACCCTAAAACCCACATGCATGAGCAATGAAACAATAAAGCTAACAGCAGGACCATACCAATATAATTTAATCTTCATATTATCCAAAGTTGAAACAACAGGACAATAATTATAGGTGCATTGCTAGCACAAACCGCCATAAGCTGAGGTGGTGCGTTCGTGTGTTGGTGGTGGTTTAGGTGAGGTGCTGGTGTAAGATAATGCAATTTCCTTACACAAACTTATCATGGCGCAGGAGGCACAACTCGCGAATTCGCTTAATCATCATCATCATCATCATTATCGATTCATCCATGAAATTTGGAGAGTCCATTAATAGTTATGGAGAGATACGTACTCAATCTCTTAATATAAATTGTATGTGCTTATGACAATTATGAGACATATACTCAGTCAAGACAAGACATTCAATTCCTGCCTCTTTCCTTTATTGTAACCAAACATCTTGTGTTCCAGATTTATACTTTATCGGGTCTTGTAAGATTTTGTCCTGACATGACATCATATTTCCATTTTACTTCTAGTCATGCGTTTTCAAAAATCTTGTAAACCAAAAAGAGGCCGTAAGGTGGACCCTCATGGCAACTACTTCTCCAAACATTTAAAGTTGGACAATGGCGTTTCATTCAGAAGGCAGAAGATTAATTACTCCCTTTAAGCCAATGCATGTGATGTAAGAAACAAAAGTTATACCATTAGAAAATTTATTCAACTGCGAGAACTCAATAGTAAAACTCTCTGTGGCACATAATTCATACTATTTCCGATGATCAAATTTAGAGTTGTAAAATCGAGTGTGTCGTCTAAACAAGAATGGAGCATGGTGAAGACATAGGAGAGCCGCGGTGGAGGTAGTTCCCTCCCGCGCGGCCGCGGTTTCTGCTCTTCCCAGTATTAGCCCTCTTCGCCTCTGTCATGCGGTTCTCATGACGGATGCTTCAGAGAGACGACGATGTTGTCTTGGTGGCCGTGTTGGCGCATGGTGGCGGGCGGTGAGTATGGTGGTGACGAGGCCTCGCCCTCGCGGGCCCCTTTGCATCGGATTGATCTGGATTGCGGACATGTTTATTTGAAAGAAATGTTTGTTGGCTCGACCGACACCAACGTGGTGCTGCCTTTGGGTGGCATCATCCCTTACCGAAGTGCGTCGTGGCTATCCCTGAGTGTGCAGGGGAAACCCTAGGACCAGTGTGCTGATCCGGCGGTAGCGTGAGCTTCCCTTCTTTAAGGTGCTGCTTGGTACCAGATGATTCAAAGCTAGGAGCGTGGTGGTATTTCTTAGGAGAGGGCGCAGCGGTTGCGGGTCATCGTAGTTTAGTCGATCCGTCTTTGTCTCCTTTTCTTTCTGATTTTCCTTTCTTTGGGTGTTTGTGTTTGCTGCTGCCCCAACGTGTGTAGTGTTTCGTTTGTATTGTCGGTTGTATAGTGATCGGTACATTATTTATAAAGCGGGACAAAAACCTGTTTCGTGAAATACGGAGGAGAGCGAGATCCAACGGTCCAAAGTTTTGACCGTGGATCACTTGGATTGGACGGTGGTCGACCGACGTCGGGCATGGTCTGGTTTCCTTTTTGGAAGGCCGACACGGCCGCTTCCATAGAAACAAAGACGAGATGCTGCCGGCCGGCGTGTCGCTGTCTCCCGCCGTTGAAGGCCGCGCGGCAAGGCTGCACGCATTCTTCCATTTCGATAGCAGGATGGCCGGCCGGGGTGATCGATTTCGATTCAAAGACCGGGAGTACATAAACACAGGCACGCGTAAAACGATGTGCGAGATCTGCTTCCACATTCTGCTTTGAACCTACAGATCACAGATATACCAGTACCTGGTTTCATCGATCTTGTTCCTTCACTTTCTTCTTCGATCGCCCGGATCGATGATCGTCGATCACAGTACTGGCTTGATGAGGCTTCATGCATGCGTGCGTGCGGCTGTGGTTGATCTACCGAGGTGGCGCACGCGCGGGGGCAAAGCTATCAGCCATGGCGCCGGCGAATATGATGAGCAGAGCAGCTGGATCCATGGCGTGGTTGGAGCTTGCACAGTTGCTAGTAATAGGCTTTGTCTTAGGTAACAGATCTGATCTCTCGTCAGCTGCTTGCTAGCTATGCAGGCGCCACGCTGTTTTCAGTGGCACGCATGGCCTAGCTATATGCTACCCCCAAGCTACGATCAATGGATCAATGGATATGTCACTTTGATGCAAGCATGCATGCGCGCGAGCTTCGTCTAATGATGCATATTGGTACCTCTCATGCCAGATTTTTTACAAAAATATGACCCACTTGTTAATGTATTTGTCAAAATTAGTTTCTTCAAATTTTATTATCAAAAATAAACTGGCGGAGGAGGAAATAGTGATACGTGTACCTCTTGCAAATCCACGTGACGGGTAGTCCAGTGAGCAGGGCGGAGCTAGAGTGACGAAGACCAGGATGCCTGATGCACATGTACTCCCCTAACATGAGGTAAAAGTGTCATTTATACACTATGTTAGGCTATAATTTTTTTTGATGCCACATGTTAGGTAGTGTCTATTCATGCCGCGTGATGGCGTAGGCGACTTCCCGTCACGGGAAGTGACTTACCTTCATCTGAACCACCGACGTGTGATAGACGTGTCGCTTTTTACTCCTCCCGTTTTGATAAATAAAAATTAGAGGTGTTACTTTTCAACAATACGATCATTATCATATTTGTAAGAAATTCAGCTGCATCTTACGGGTGTCTGGGTTGCCGGAGAGAGATCACCGGCGGGGTCACGTACGGCCGTTGCATTGCATGGAATGAACAGACAGATTCCTGCCCAACATTATGTCGGAACCTGTGGCTGCTAGTACTAGGTTCCATTGATCGATCGATCGTAGTAGCTGCTACCTGCTAGCTCATCTCGGCCAGAGCGCCGCGCTGCGGCCGCCGGCCAGTGTCATCCCAGTCTCATCTCAGGCGGCCCCGGCCGGATCGCTGCCTGCGCACGTCACCTTCTTCCTCGGCCGAACTGCATCCCGTCTATAGCACCGGCCCGGCCGTACGTGTGTGCCCTGCGTTCTTCTTCAGCACTACCCGAGAGTACAGTACAGGATCGTTCTTTAAGGTTGGAGCGTGTTGGAGCACACACCCGTTAAATAAGGTTGGAATCATCTCACTACTCCCTACGTTTCAAAATGTAAAATTGGTTTAGCTTCTTTTAAAAAAATAATCACAAATTCACTCATGTTATAATCCACATACTTATATCTAGAGTATGCATGTACAACATCCAAAACGTTTTATATATATTTAGGAACGGAGGGAGTACGTACGTGGGAAAATGCACATTGACAAACGACGAATCTATTTCAAATAAAACAACAACGCTGCGAAAGAAATGACCGGACGACTCATGGTCTATTTGTACGAAAACCAAACAAAAAAGTATATAGGATTCAGTTAACTAGACCACCTGGCCAGAACATCTTTTTCAAATCCCTATACATGAATAACTAAACTGATGTCTTTAGTGGCATAATGGTATTTTAACTATACATTTTATGTGATTTGACCATGTTTTATGACGGTTACTATGTGTTTCCTATTCATGTTAGCCAAACACCCAAGTTTACAAATTTCTTGAGTTTTTCAATCATTTATTGTTCACACGGATTCATACGTTGTGGTTTTTCTATTTCTGTGTTTTTAAAATTCTACAGACAAACAAGCCCTCGGTAAAATAGGATCATGTTTTCCGATGAGATGAGCACAAGTTATGGTTAAAATAGTTGTATGTGTGTGGCAAGGGAAGTGGCACTGTATTCGTGAAGCAAAAGGCTACTCCCTCCATTCAGTTTTGATTCTCGTGGAGATATAGTTAGCTTAGCATAAACTCCTATAAGTTGCGACAACCTATTCTGACCGGGTGTAGTAGCTCTTTTAAAACGTTCAAGAGTTTCCACAACCATCTAATTAAGTAAAGATAACCACGCAATGGTGTTGCCTCACGATCATGTCACTAATGATTCAGGCATGTCACCACTAATTTGTTAAGCTATCAAGGACTTCCATGAGCAGTATGTGCCCACTTATTAACTTGAGTACCTCATAGTACCTACTCCTCAGTGTTTAAGTATAATGTACTCCCTCTGTTTTTAAATAAAGATGTTATGTTGTCTAGATACACATTAAAATGAATAAACTCACTCACTAAAGTATATATAAATACATTTATAGCATGTGAATGTGGACATATGCTAAAACGTCTTATATTAAAAATGGAGGAGTAAGTTTTAGGTATTATAGATGTTGACTATATATATGCTGAAATAATTAAATATACACAATAAAATATGCCTAAATACATGTGAATCAGACAGAAAAATGGCTAAAACATTTTACGTTTAAAAACATAGAGAGTAGCAACTAATGGAGGGAGTAGCAACTTGTGATGAAGTGAAGTCCACGTCTTTGATGCACCCCGTGTGAGTTGTGATCAATTTGGGCCGACGGATTAAGCGTGCATGCATGATGACAACTGATGATGATCACTTGGGAATTAAGTGGCGGATGCATGAACAAGTGCCATGAAGCGTTTGGAACAAAAGATATACCACTCCATATAGCTAGAGCGCTTGCACGCACGCACGCTCGCACGATGAATTACTGTGGAGTGGTGGCTCTTTTGTGCAGGCAAATGATGGATGTAGGGTTGATATGTAGAGTGCCGTCATGCATCGCGAGACCCACATGTGTGTTGATCAATGTCGCCGGCCGACACTGATCATATGGAGTGGGCCCGGCAAGAGCAGAATAAAATATAGACATGTGTTTTCTTAAACCCACAATACTTGTCGCTCCTTTGATTTGAAACAAAGTGAACTTTAGATGACTATAGGTAAAATTCATTTGATGACATTTGGAACAAGTATTTGAGGTCAAAATCTAGACACCTACTTAACCTTAAACCAGTGATTTATCAGGATGAAATGAAACCTCCCAATAATACATACTCTCCTTGTAACTATTTTACGTGGCACGCGATGTTTTTTAATTTTTAAGTTTGACCATCAATTTGATCAAGAAAATATGGGTTATATGTCAGGGAAATTATATCATTCAATTTGTAGCCGAATAAAGTTTATATTGTTATAACTGTAATAACATGTGGCTCATGCATTATTAGTGAAGTAGCGATTAAGACTAATACACGAAAGATGGGGATGGTACATGCATTGGGACGGTAGGACTAACGAATATGTTTGCTATCGTGATATTGAAAGTTTTGCGCACTTTGAATTATAAGTTTGAAATTGGGAATTCATGTGTAATTTTTGTTAACATGGTAGGCAAGTCAAAACAAAATATTAAAAAGTCTGAACCAACACAACTTGTGCTAATTGTTTGAGTAGGGGGGGGGGGGGGGGGGGGGGGGCATTGCCTCCCCCTCCCAAATGGCTAGAGGAATACACGGAGGAGAAGCAGACACAATCGTTGGAGTTTGAATATTATTTTGAATTCGAAATTTATCAGCATAGCATATCTAAGGCGTTGAACCGCAGACGAGGAACTCCATCGTTGGTGTCAACGTGCGACGAACAACTCCTTGGTCGGACCTGCCTCAAGCTCCTACCACGTAGTGGTAGTTCTTTGGAAGAAAAAACACATGATGCATCATGATCTTTTTAAACCGTACCCCCCCCCCCCCCCCCCCATTGGTGTTATTTTCTTTACAAATTTTTCCTTTCGTATCCAATGCCATATACTTGTAGTATTGAATCAGAATGCATCACACACGTGCTATATAGGCATTGTGACCGAGGAAGTTGACGAGGCATGCTCTCCAATAGCTAGAGTGGACGCGTAATAATGTTATCATATATAGGCATTGAATCAGAATTTATCATTTTTTTATATAAAAGGAGCTTTGTTGCTTATAATAATGTTATCACATAGAGGCAAACCAACCTGTGGTTAGATGTAAGTTTGATGGTTAGGATGGTTGTACACTCAGCCCACCCAAATTCAAACCACATGTTTGACATCTTTGTGTTGCATTTAGACGAAATATTTTTTGGTGGGACGCAACATTTCCCGTCGACAGCGAGGCGGCTGTGATGACTTCGTTAATCTTAAGACTGACTTTGTCGGCTCAGTATTTCAGAGATGCTATAAGGATAGGGTGGGTATTTCGTCAATCTCGCCGAGCGAGGGTATTAATTTCTGGATTTATTTAGCCAAAATTAAACCATGGAGAGGGTGTATTTGCTCATCATGTTGAGGTATGCACAAAATAGACAGATGGTGTTGGTGGTAGGCACGTGCCGGTCGGTAGATGGATGGTCCGGTGTGGCCTGTGCAAGAGTCGACAGTAAGTACAGTACGGCGCGTTGCAGCGCGGCCTGTAGCGGCTACATAGGATGGACGTAGTGGAGGCAAAATGGCCTGCCTACGTAGTACGTACCCTGCAACGGTTGCATAGCGGCCGACCAGCAGGAAGCATATATGAAAGCTCGTTGTGCTGCACGCGAGATACATCGATACATCCATCGATTCATTCATCGATTTCGATTGCAGCTACTAGATGGATACATATGGATGAAGGAAAGAGAGACAGTTCCTTAAGTAAGTAAGTAAGTAAGGCTGCGTGTTTATCTGGCTGGCGCCAACGAAAACAACAACAACAACAAAAGCAGAGTGTGGTAGCAGAAGCAGAAGCGATCCTTGTTTTCTTACCACAAGGTAACAGTCGTCACCACCACGCCACAAAAAGCAGAGGAGAGCAGAGAGCACGCCCGCCATCCTATCCTACTCCTTCGATTCCCATTCCCATTCCTTGTAGTAGGATATAGTATAGGAGTATAAATAAAGCGCAACACAGGACAGTGCTCCCTCCCCTGCTTCTATATAAACAGCAAGATCGTGAGAGGGTGAGGTGAAGACGAGAGCGGGGGAGGAGGTGGAGAAGATGCTGGCCTGCATCGCGTGCGTGAACAAGGATGAAGGCGGCGGAGGCCGGGACATGGACGCCGCCGCCGGCGCCGGCACGCCCACGTGCAGGGACCCCGTCAAGTCGCTCACGTCCCAGGTACGCCGGCCCTTCTTCTTCGAAGCTAGCTAGCTACGTACCGTCGCTCGTTCAGTCGATCGTACTGGTCGATCCGGCCGTGTATCTACTTCTGTGAATCTGCTTCTACTACGCTGGCATGCCGCCTTGGTTGCTCCTGTGTTTTCTCTGTCTCGCGCGTACATGCTATCTTAGCTGAGCAGAGCTGAGCTGTGTAGACACTATAGATGGAGTACGTACAGTGTAGTTGTGTGGATTTCTCATTTTTGTTTTGTTTTGTAAAATCAACAAGATTTGAACTAAAGTGAGCAAGCTAGCCGTGATGATGATGCTGGTCGTGTAGAGGTAGAGCGCGAATAAAAGATGTGGCTAGTGGCGCTTGGTTGCCGGGTGCGGCGGGCCGTGGTGATTAGGGCGTGGGCGTGGCGTCGCTTTCGCACTAGCAAGCCATGGATGGAGCTTGGTCAGGTCAGCAGCAGCGGCAGCGCCCCCGAAACGAGCGACATGTCGCCGCCCACCACCTCTCTGCTTTCCGACCGTCTTGTCGCCGCGCCCCCCGAGGCGGCATGGGAGCGCAAGCTATGAAGAAGAAGATGAGCCCCACTCCCAAGCAGAGGAGAGACAGAATCATGGCGCGCAATAGGATAGCAGCTGCGTGCGTCTTCCTCGCTGGTCCTACACTTACATACACTCGATGCAAGATGCATGAGGCTGTGCGTGTAGGCGCCGATCCCGACGTCGCAGTGGGCTCCATATGCACCATGCACGACGCCTCCTACAATAGCTGCTGCTCCTTCGAGCTACACCTGCTGGCTCTAGTGCTGTGCTGTTCCCACATCTAGACAGACTACTGCTGAAGAATACATTGCCTGGGCACTGGGCAGCCCCAACAAGACCAGCATCCGTCCATGGATCGACGCTGCCAATTGTGCATCCTTCTTAGTACTAATTCATCGGATCAATGAACGGATCAGCACGCAGCAGCTCATGCAAAAAAGAAAAGCAAAACTAAAGTGATCGCATCGATCCATTAGCTAGGACGATGGGTCTTTTTCTTTCGGCATGCCAAAGCTCCTGCTCGTCTGCTCCACCTAGCTCTCTTTTTGTTAATATATATATATATATGATGATGCATGCACATATACTTACAACGAAAGAATATAGTATACCCTGACCGACCCTTCTCTGCCTTTAGGTTTACATTGCTCTCCCGCACCTTTCTTTTCTTTTCCTTTACTCTTTCTCCCAACCGTCTGGTTCGAACTTCAAATACTTGATGCGCATCTACTTCTTTCATCCTTCATAGTTCATCATGGCGAACAATACATCGTGAACCTCCAATGCTTAAGTTACTGAACTACTTTACTTGTCAACATTCCAACCGGTAGTAAAGAAATCCCGAGGTGGGTCGGGATTTCCGGTTACTACTTCTGCCAAAAAAACGAAATTGAAAAAAAAATTCAATTTTTCTTTTTTGGTTCCTAGCATGACAACCAAAATGTTGCTGCAGTCTAGGGAGCCTGAAAAAAACAAGTAGTGAGGGTATTAAGATTCAGAAAGTTCCAACTCGTAGTAATAGAGGCTCACTCTGTTCCACCTGATAAATCCTATCAGACGAGAATAGAGCATAGCAGTGTGTGGTTACTTAATGTCGCAGCTTGCTAGCTCAATATAAACATTTAACGGCATTAGCGGCTTCTGCCATATAAATGTTCAGAATTCAAACTTGACTGCGCAACAGGTTGGTTCAAAGATGGTCAAAATAACGGGACAGGTCGACAGATGGTGTAGGCCATGGCCGCGTGCACATATATATATTCATGTATGTAAACCAACTTTCGCTTTGCGTCATCTCCTTGCAGAGGGATTCCTGGAACAAAGCATCAGCAGGAAAGCACGTACTCATTCGACTGTAGACTACATATATGTGTTCATCAGACCCTTCGTTCGATTCAGATGATTCTTTTCCGGAAAATAAAATGCTGTGTTGGGATGCACAAAGGGTGGCCATGGACTGTTCATCCATTCCCCTCTTCTTTTGTGACAAAGAAGCTTTGATAGTTTGATCGCCTTCAAAACACATACGCGCCTTTCTTTTGATTTCTTTTGGTATTCTTTTTCTTCTCTCTTTGTTGGAAAGAAAAAGTGTGGTATGTATCCCCATGTTAGATGTAGATGGATTGATGTACAAGGATGAATGGTTTCATGCTTTCTTTCATCGAAAGGATAGAAGACTGTGACTGAGGGAGCGATCCACTGCAAAAGAGATCCCCTGGATGGATGGACAGGGATGTGGCATATTTGCTGCTGCCTCCAGCAGCAAGGCAAGGATCCAATTCCTTGTCTAGGGATCTTCAATTTTTGTTCCCTTTATCCTGATAAAAGAGGCATCAAAAGATGTGTGGTATCATGGAAGGAGGCACTGTTCATGAGGCATGAAGCAGAGTAGAGAAACATCATGGACAGACAGAGGTGTATGAATATGTTGGTTAAAGATTGCAAAAAAAAAAAGGAAAAGCCAAGAATCCATCCAGATTTGTCTCAACTGGCTTGGCCCAGGCAGAGACAAACAGCATGCTGTCTACTAGTATAGTACCTTGCCTCCAGATGGACTAACTGATCAAGCTTTGGATTAATTAGTTGGTTAGTCACCTCATGGTAGAATCAACATTCACCACTCTACTGGTATGAATCAACAACTAAGAAAGTGTGGAAACAGCTGGCACTTAATTAGTTTCCTTGTCCACCACTACCTCTAGCATATTGCTGTGTGAATGAGAGCAGAAGGCATGGCATTGTGCAGTCTGAACTGAATAGAGACTTTGATTACTTACTGTGGAATTGATTGGACATAAGGTCAAACATGGGATCCATGGGGTGTAACATGATCTTTGAACATGTCATTCTCTGACCCCTAAAAGTACAGCATCAAATTTGACCGGGGCCTGCACTATAAAATGTCATTTCATGTCGAATGCAATCTTTCTCTACTTAATGGGTGAATGGCACAGTAAGATGCAATGCAAGACTGAAATCACAGTGTCTTAAGCAGTTGATTAGGTAGATGTTCAATCCACTTGTTTGGTTGCTTGATTAGTGAGTGCCTTCAGGCTTCAGTTACTCGGGAGAGATGCAGTCCTGCAAATGCTACAATCTGGGAGTAAGCTAGAATGTTAAATCTTGTCTTTCAGTCTGAATTTTTATGCTCTGTTGAATTTGATGCTTGAATATGAATTGCCGCGTATTGCAATTTGAGGTTCTTCACCTGGAGTAATTGTTAGCACTAACTACTGTTACTAGTGACTGATTTTGTTGATGGTTTCCACATGATCGATGGTGCAGCTCAAGGACATGGTGCTTAAGCTGTCGGGGTCGACGACGCAGAAGCAGGGCGGCGGCCCGAAGCGCGGCGGCTCGCCGCCCCCGAGGGGCCGGGCGACGACGTCCCTGTACCGCAGCGGCTACTACCGCCCCGGCGTGGTGCAGGACGACATGGCCGTGCCCCCCGCCACGTACCTCGGCCACGCCGGCGCCGGCGCCATGTCGAGCGCGAGCTCCACGCCAGCGTGGGAGAACCGGCACAACGGCAATGGCGGCCTGGGCGGAGAGGCGGCCGTGAGGGAGTGGGTGGCGCAGGTGGAGCCCGGGGTGCAGATCACGTTCGTGTCGCTGGGTGCCGGCGGCCAGAACGGCGGCGCCGGGAACGACCTGAAGCGCATCCGGTTCAGCCGGGAGATGTACGACAAGTGGCAGGCGCAGCGGTGGTGGGCGGAGAACAGCGAGCGGGTCATGGAGCTCTACAACGTCCGGCGCTTCAGCCGCCACGTGCTCCCCGCCACCCCTTCCCACGACGGCGGCGGCGAGCAGCAGGAGAGGGAGTCGTTCTACTCGCAGTCGCAGGCGGACTCCACCACGGCGGCCAGCAGCCCCGCGGCCACGCCGGCGCCGTCCTGGGCCCGCGCGCCCCCGTCCTCTGCCGTGTTCGGCGGTGCCGGCAACGGCAATGGCAATGCCGGCGCGGGGAGGCAGCAGAGCTTCCACGGCCCGCTGTCGCCGCCGCCGCCGTCGTCGTCCAACCCGTCGGAGCGCGCGTGGCAGCAGCAGCGGATGCAGACTGGGGCCGGCACGGGGGAGGCGGAGGCGGTGGAGCCGGCAAGGACGACCACCGCCTCGGACTCGTGCCGGGACGACGTGTCCGTGAGCAACGCCAGCGAGGCGGAGGTGACCGAGTGGGTCATCCAGGACGAGCCCGGCGTGTACATCACCGTCCGGGAGCTCCCCGACGGCGCCCGCGAGCTCCGCCGCGTCCGCTTCAGGTCCTCCCATGATCTCTCTCTGCCACCCATCTTAATCAATTTTCCTTGTCTGAAACCAACCATAATCTTTAGAAGATATTAATTGCAGCTGCTGAAAATCATATGATCTTCTCGATGTTCTTGATTTTATCTAGTGCACTGATAAAACTTGAGATCAGATGATGATCTTAACCTCCATCACTGCAAACACTGAAGATCATATGAGCTTTGTCAACTACTGTTAATGTTTTTGATCAGATGATCTCTGAAACTAGTCATAATTTTGAGATGGTAAAATACTCCTGCATCACTGATAAATTGCTTATGTTCCTTAAATTTGTTATCTTTGTGCAGCCGTGAGAAGTTTGCGGAGCTGAACGCGAAGCTGTGGTGGGAGGAGAACAAGGAGAGGATACACGCGCAGTACCTCTAATCTGAACATCTGCATTGGTAAACCAGCTGTGACAAGGCTGCAAGCTCAAGCTTTGTGCAATTAATGGGAGGGGAAAGAATTAGCATCTGATACTACTACTACTACTACTACTTAATTACAAGTATATATAGAGGGGTTAATTTGAGTTTTGGGTTTGGAGCTAGGAAAGAGATACTGGGGAGAGGGGGTGAGGGGGAGAAATGTTTATTAGGGTTAATCTAGGGCATGCCCAGACCAGTTGGTCTGTGTGACTGTCACTGCATGCAGGTGTGTAACTGTATCAAGTTCATGTTGAGAGAGAAGAACCTGTCACATCCTTCACTGAGTGTGTTTATTCCTCATTTTCTAAGCATGCAACATCTTATTTCAGAGTGAGCAGTAATGATTTATCTGGTTCCCTATTTATTTATTTATTTATTTATTTATTTACATGTGCATTAGCAATAATCATATAGTAGTAGTAAACATGGCAACACCGTTTCAGCATGTTGGCATAACAAATGTAAATTTACACAGATCAATAACTAATATTCTTACAGACTAACAACATGACTAGTAGGTACAGTTCTGTGCATCAGGGAAATGAACTAGATACATACAGAGCAGACACGCAGCACAGTGAAAATCCACCACAAGCATAAGCACAGATCCCCCAAATGTAGGAACGTCTATGTGCAAACTGAATGTGCACCGTTGTCGGATGGAGTTCTTGACAAAACCTTCATAAATGTTACCGAGAGGTGAGCTAGAACATACATGATCGACTTCTGCATCAAAACTTGATATCGAGAGGAAAAGGGAGCACGGTTTTGCTTAGCTCGAATTTCAATCTGAGATTTTGCATGGTCTTAGATCCCCTTCTCTTCATGTTTGCCAAGAGTTGCCAACTGAGAACTGGGAGCTTGATGGCCTCACATCCTGAACTTGCACTTGGTAATTTAGCCGTATCAATGTACTGCACTCGCTGATAACAAAGTCAGAACCACTCCATAACAGCAGCAGCGCTCATCGAACGGCAGAGGCGTAGGGAGACAGGATGTACTCCCTGATCCGGGATGCCCCGTCCTTCGCCAGCATGCCCTCCAGGTCTCCCAGGATCCTCGCGAGCCAGATCTCCAGGCTCCGCTGGATCTCCTTGAAGTTGTTCCTGACTGCACTCAGCGCTCTTCTCGTGCTCATCTTGGCTTCGGCTGTCATCTCATCGCCGAAGCTGCTCTTCGCGGTCTCTGCTTGCAGCGCGCTGAGCTTCTGTCTTGTTTCCGTTGCTCTGTGCTGGAGGTGGAACGCTTCCAGCAGGTACTCTGTCTGACGCTGTGTTCTGAACTCTGAGTTGAGTGTGGAGTCACAGGGGTCGCTTGCTTGCTGCACAAATCCATATAGGTTAGTTTTTTCTTGCTGCAGTAGGGTTAGGCTATAAGCACTAACTATAATGGCAAATCCTAAGGAGAAACAGTGACAGACTTTGGGGTCATTTCGGCGACTCAAGGAAACTATCTCCTACTGCTATCAAACAAACCGCAAACTAGGTGAACTCCTGGATAACTCCAAATATGCCTCCATCAATGCAGTACTAGTTCGGTCACATAAATGTTAACCATGTAATATGTCAGACTAGATGCGTAACACCAAATCTCTAAGTAAGAAGACGCCACATGAGATGAAAAGACCTACCATTCGTTTGCAAAGATCATCAATCTTCCCAGCAAGAGTTTGGTATCTTTTCACTTGCTTTCTCATCACCAGTGGGATCTTAGATAGATCTCCATTTCCAACCTTCTCCAGATTAACTAACTCCTGCTCAAGCAGCCGAAGCTTTCCAGGAACTCCTGATGATTCTACGTCCACCTTCCAAGGTGATTCTCTCCTGTTAAATACATAGATGGTTTAGAGAAGGCACATGGCAAGTAGCATTTCTTCAGTTGCTATTTCACAAAACCATGTGCTTCAGTTAGACAGTTACCGTGGTACAGCATGCTTTGTGTTGTACATTGACTCAACCGATTCGTACTTCATGTCCTACAAAATGCAAGTTAAAATAAGTGATACCATACAAATGGACAGAACATTCACAGTTTAAAATTGCTCCATCAGTCTAATTAAGCCATGGTTTTCTAGAAACCATAGAAACCATGATATTTTCTGTAGTTTTGGAATGGTTTTGTTAAAGTATCATCGATGGCATGAGCGGACGACCACAATTCTAGGAACATAAATTGTTTAAGGTGTCACATCGCTTTACTCCTTAGGCGCTTAACAGGTGAAAAAGTCACCAAGTGCTTTAGAGTGCCCACTGTCTTAAAAACAATGAAAATATGTCTTCTTCTTTATGTATGGCTGTGTTCAAACTACAAAGAGGCGATTTTATTCAATCTGAGCAAGAGGAAGACTGCATAGTGCACACTAGCAATGGCATTCAGATGAAGGCTGCACACTAACAATGACAGTAGCTTATGCAAGCAGACAACGTTTGAGGCGTGTTGGCAGGTTGGAGTATAGATTAAATGATCAGGTCTCATATAGATCCATGCCAGAGCTTGGAAGCTCCATGCTCCTAGGAAGAGAAACATGCAAGCAAGGGAGTCCTTGCTCCGTAGAAACAGAAACATGCAATCAAGGATTATATAAATGAGAAGTGCTCCGGTGCTTTCCCAAAAAATAAGTTGCACGAATTTTAAAGCGCATCGACGGCTATGATTAGGTTCACAAAGTGATCAAAGAGAGTACTAATCATGTGGGATTAACACCTTTAATCCCCACCCCTAATCACAACCATCGATTTGCTTTAAAATTCGTGCAACATGTTTTTTGGGAAAGCACCGGAGCATTTCTCTTATATAAATAGAATTTCCTACATTAGCTGAGTTTGTAGAAGTAGGTGAACCTGTCATATCTAGAAGCAAGATTGAAAAATCAGAGGCCTAAATAGTCACCTAAACTGAAACGACATCAGCAGGCACGGCAACTCGTTCTTCCAAATGAGTTGATTGACTATATTCAGATGTTAATATGTTATGTTAATTCAGCTAAATAATTTGCCTATGGAGAAGCAAGGTCCATTTCTAATGTTTATGCAAAGGGAAAATAAGTTAAAATTCATTTTTTTTCCTTCAGAGAAAGCAGGCATGGACCCCACCCATTTACGCTGGTTAGTACCTTAAATGCATATGTAGTCATAAAAGCCTATACTAAGAAAGTAAGAATGCACTGAACCTTCTGCATTAGCAAAAACATAGGCTGAAAGAATGCATGATATGATATTATTACAAGAAGATGACAGAGCTAAGAGAACCTATGTGTTTTCTTCATATACAGTAACTCGGTGACCAAGGCCAGCAGCCAATGATGATTTCAGTCCAGCACTCACCTTCCAGGGCACTGTTACTATGACTCCATGAGAAACAACAGTGATCATAGGTTTACTCTAGAAATGGGCCAGATGAGATTCTTTTAGGAAGGTTTGTTGGAGACGCAGATGTAAGCAGGCTACCCCACAAAAACAGTGTCGGGAATCTAATTGATCCAAGAGGCTGTTAAAGTGGCAATTTCTCTGTTCTATTCTGAATACGACATACATGGCATACTGCCCATGGAGTTTCAGGGGTATCACACTCCTAAAAAATGCCACAGCACAGTGCATTTAGCTAGAGCTAGCATGAACCAAACAAAACTGATGGGGGAATTAATGATAAGTGAAAACATCATGAAGCATGGAAAATTTGCACCGAAGTACACATTCTTTCTGGACACTTTTTTTTTGGCAAAAACCTCTAAATTTCAGTAAGCTGATAGGTCCTTTTTTTGGCAAAAACTTGATGCACCAAGAGTACTAGAAATTCAGCAGGATTGCTCTTGAGCATTGGTTTTGCCCCAGATGAGTAAACCATTGGCATACATTAAACAATAAGGAAATCCACTCAATTTGTGTTCTTCAGAGTTTATATCAAGGTGAACTTAGCAATAAAATATAGAGATTTAAGCTGGTAGGACTTGGTAGGGGTAGTTGGTAAGTGGAGACATCATGGAGCATGTGCAAGATTTGCTATTAAATTGGACTGTTTTTCCAAATTCTATGACACAGACCCTGAATTCAGTAGTAGAAATTAAGCACGAGTGTTCTTAATTATTGATTTTTCCCAAATTAGTATTAAGCAGAAAAGTAACATCATGTCTGCGTTCTTCAGAGTTTAATCAAAGTTTTAGTTAAGCAAAGGCAGGAACAGAACAGATGGGAGGCCAATGATGGGGAAAAGGGGGAAACTTTCCGTCGCCTTTACCTGCCACCCTTTCGATCGCGAGTCCATCCAAGGCGGCATTCCCGACGCCGACGCTGCCGACGACGTGTAGAAGTCGTCGCCGCCGCCGCCGTAGCCGTCCTGCTGCTGCCGCTGCTGGGCGTAGAGCGCCGCCGCCGCGGCCAGCGCCTCCGCCTCGGTGTCCCCGTAACCGTAAGCCTCGGCCGGATCCGACGAATGCCGACGCTCCTGGTGCTCCGCCCCCCGCGCATCAAGAGCGTCCTCGTCGCGGTAGTGCGAGTGGACGTCGCCGGCGCCGGCGCGGGTGGCGGCGAGGAGCGCGGAGAGGAGGCCGTCCCGCTCCTGGGCCTCGCGCTCGAGCCGGTCGGCGCGTGCCCGCTGCGCCGCGGCCTGCTGCTCGGCGTCGGCGAGGCGCGCGCGGAGGTCCGCGAAGATCTCGGCGGCGCGGGCGTTGGCGCGGGCGTCCTCGCGGCGGCGCGCGCGGAGCTGCCGCAGCTGGTCCTCGGATGCCAGGAGGCGCGCCGCCAGCACGCGGCAGCGGGAGTGCAGCGACGCCACGTGGCGCGCGCCGGAGGCGGCGGTGCCGGGGAACGAGGAGAGGAAGAGCGCGAAGGCGAGGCCCACGTAGGCGGCCAGGGCGGCGCCTTCGTCCTCCTGCGGCGGGGGAGAGGGCGAGGGCTTGGGCGGCGGCGCGTCGGCCGCCATTTCGCAGCTGGAGCGCGGAGAGAGAGAGGGAGGGGGAGGGGTGTGGAAGAACAAAGTGACAGCTGATATTGACGAAAATGCCCCTCCATGTGTGGGCCCGGGAAAGTCGTGATGATGATTATGATTTAGGATACTAGTCTGGTTTGATTTCTCTTTTCGGCTCCGCTTGTTGTTGCCATTATCGAATGAAAAATAAACTAATCCGGGAGGCTTAACTTTATTTAGTCTAAAGAGGACACACATTACAAAGGCAACCAATACTCGGTTATGTTTAAGTGAAAACATGTTTGCCCAAGTTTTGAGATTTTTTCTTAGCCTAGTGCTCTGGAGCACCAGATCTCATCTCAAAGAGGATGGAACAACGGCGGCGACAGCGAGACATGGACGAAGGAAATGGCTGTAGCATTCTGGAACACGGAAGAATGAAGCCGCGGCGTGCTAAGGTAAACTCGGCCATTCGGTTACATTTTCGCATTGGTTTTAAGCTTGTTTTGGTTCGAATTTTTTCTGTACTCTTGCTCTGCTCTGAGTAGCAGCATGCTTATGCAGAGTCCTGTGCGAATTTGTGATTGGAAATTGAAGAGTGAGGTTGAACACTGAGGTGAAGGTGCAGAACAGGATTGAAGAGCTCGAATCTGTGATCAAAGTACTGAAGTTGGAATTGAAATAAACTAAGAGAGAGCACACGGATGCGATGGGAGGGAGGGATTAAAAGGAGGTTTTACTTGTATTAGGTTCAGCTGGTTGTGTTGCACTGTATTGTGTATGTGCTCTATTTGTTATTTTATTCTTCCAGCCTTGTAATGCTGTGTTTCATGTACCAGAGTAATGAAAGAAATAAAAGCCAAAGTTTGTCCCATAATTCATTACGCTATCCTGCTTTAGCTAATGCTTGTTGCTGATATGCATTACGCTGTTATGAGAACACTGACAAAAAAGGGCATAGAAATGGTGCTTGATGCTTTTGCTGGTCAGGATCATGGCTGTACAGGTGTGTTGAGATCAACAAGTGCTTCTCCAGTTGGTGCTTGCTCTTCTTCCACAACTTCATCTGCTTCATTGCCTCTCATATTTCTCCTAGATAATCCTGGAGCTAGTGCATTGCCTGAAGGTGATTCACCTGCATTACCTGAACCTGGAGCATTTGCATTGCCTGAAGAAATGCCTGAAGGTACTTCCCCTGCATTAACTGGACCTGGAGCAGGTGCATTGCCTGAAGAATTGCATAAACCTGTGCCTAGAACTGCTTCCCTTGCATTGCTGATGGATTCAGGCCTCAAATTCTTCAAGTAATTGGAATGATCAACCAAAAGTACCAGTTTCTTGTGAGTGTCGACTGCATTGATCATCTGGGCAATGTCACGATCCCTCTCAATACACACCAAACTGCATTGATCATATGGGCAATGTCACGATCCCTCTCAATACACACCAAACCTTCATGGATTTGTTTCCATGGTGGAGACCAGTACACATGCAGCTTTCCATCCATTACATACCCTAGCTGATTTAGCATCCACAGAATGGACCAAGTGTCTATGTTGCAATAATCAATATATTCAACTCAGTTGATGATATGTAAGTCAACTCAGCTCCTTTTTATCTCAAAAAAAAAGTCAGCTCCTTTTACAACAAAAAAGAAATTGTGAGAAAATATTACTGTGAAGAAATCTTCATTAGTTCCTGCACAACAGTACACACACAGACTAATCAGCACATACCTTCTCAGTAAGCAATGCAGTTAACTGAAACTGAACATCTCTGTCAGTTATCTACATACCGACTAGGTGGGGTCATAATCAGCATAGTTGGAACTCGTAAAGGCAAAAAAAAATTGTTCTACATTGCTTAACTAATACTACCTCCGTTCCAATGAATAAGGCTTATATTATTTTGAAAAAGTCAACACATGTAAAGTTTGACCAAGTTTTTATGAAAAAATATTAACATGTAAAATATAAAATCAATGCCATTAGAAACATCATGAACTATAGTTTCATATGATATCTATATAATATCATATTTATTGATAGATTTTTCTAAAAGTTTGGTCAAACTTTACTTGGCTTGACTTTTCTAAAAAAATATAGGCCTTATCCATTGGAACGGAGGGAGTATGTACCAATGTTCTTGCATCTCAATCCATGCACATAACACTACATAATTCCATTTAATTTCAGTTCTAGTGGACACAGGAACTACGTGGAAACAGGACAACAAAATTTTATCGCACCAATCGTTTTCAGCAAAATTACCACCAACACACTGTTATATCTTCTACTAATATCGATTACATGAAGAAACTCTAACTAAAATCTGATCATCCTATCGCCTACCACCTCTTCCGCCAGCCGAGAAACAACCACGAGAATACGAGATACGAAAAGCAAATACAAGACGGCATACCATAATCGGGTTCCTCGTCGAACCACGGCCGGAGCTGCGTGTCGGGCGCCATCGAGTTGACTCCGGCGGCGGCGCAGCGGGTGGACTGATGTCACAAAAGCCTCTCCACACAGCTCGGCGTTAATCGAGTAACTCATAGACGGTACAGTTCAAATCAGGGGCCTGTCTGTGAGGACGAAACAACACGAAGGACTTATTTGCAAGGTTACCAGGTCCCATAACTACCACTGTGGCTGGAGACGGCTGATCATCTGGTGATCCTTTGCCCGTTTGCAAAGGAGGTCCGAGACTGTTTTGCTACCTCGCACCCAGGACTCATCGCTCAGCTGGAAACTACGGCGAGCATTTCACAGTGGTGGGCTGCGGCTGGATCGAGCAGTACTAGTAAACGCAACATTGTTGTGGCCATTTACATCTTTTGGCACGTGTGGAAGGAGCGTGGAAGAAGGATTTTCCATGACGAGGTGTTGCTGGCTAGTAACATCAGCAGTCTTATTAGAGCTGATGTGGAACAAGTGTTGCTGACAAAGAATCTAGTTTAGGTGTGGTTTCTGTGAAAGCTTGACCTGTTATACGGTGTAAAGGGTGGAGGGTGTTGGTGGTTAGGACACCAACGGTGTGTTTTTTCTGTAACTGTTTTTTCTTCCCCTTCTTATAATGCAAAAGCAGAGCGCCTGCTGTTTAGTTTCAAAAAAAAAATAACTACCACTGTGGCAAGCCAAGTCAGCGATTCGGACTGGTCGGACTAGTTTTGCAAGGGAAGCTTTGTGTATGAGTTTGCCCCCATTTTAAAGAAGTACGAAACTGCACATGCCTATAAAGTTTATGTACCATTAGCGTTATTGACACTTTTCTAATATATATGTTTTGGAAAGCTTGGTTTCCTCAATGAAATTTGGGCAAAACTTGACAAGTATATCTCGCATTGTAAAATGGTTGCTGAGTTTCCGAGTACCTTATGGGACTAGTAATCGGGCGCGTGCACTCACGTGTAATCATAAGAATTAAATTAAATCTCGCATGAAATAGAAAAGGTTGCAGTATCATAATATCTTTAATGTTTGCCAGGTCTTTTGAATCTCAACCTCCTTAAGTGAAGTTGCACTTTCTAAAACTTTTGTTTAGACACAATTTTTAACTCATAAAGCTAAACGTTTGGCCTCAATAAACAACTTAACGTTCAATCTTCTATGCACGTAAACCACAAGATTAATTTAAGAAAACCTATAGGATATCCGTTTAATCAAGTTTCTGACATAAAACCACTTTTTCTCTACAGGAGATATTTCATCACACAAATTGGTGTACCATCCTGACTACAAAACTCACGATGCAAATAACTGAAAGAACATTATATACTCATCATATTCAAAGCACAAAAGCCTGAACAGAAACTTACACCTTTATATTTCTAGCCGGCCTAGCACACGCCCATTGCAAGATAAAAGCAACCTTCTTTGTAGCTGTATATAACTTAATAAACTCATAGAAAAAAATACCTTCTCTTGCTCGTAATCTTCTGTTTTGTACTCCTTAACTTCAAAACTCGTAGATGAAGAGATAAGTGAAATGCTTAGCCTACTCTAATAGGAAATATGAGTATCAACGATTGATGAGATAATTTCCATCGAGGACAGCATCACCAAACACAACATGAGTCGTCCAGGGCGGGCGGCGGAGGCGGCGTCTTGATTTGCTGGTGGTCCTTGATTGTCGGCCCTCTGCAATCAGGATAGCTTGTACGTACCAAGTACATGCCCACTCAAAAACGCGATGCAGTTTTGAAGGATACCAGGCCAGCTGAACAAGTAAATTTAGCGGCTAAGAAACTCGTGTGATGGGTGAGATCCAAATGCTTCTATGTAGGAAAGGAAAACTCACTGATATAGCTACTGCATAAATCAATCCAACGAATGTTAGTACTGATGGTTTGGCGAGCTTCGAAACAGCAAGGACATGTGCTACTTGTACTTACATTCACCAACAGCCTACATATTCCGAGTGCACATCTAAAATAATATGAAATTATACCACTTCCTTTCCTACCTATAAATTGAGTTGGGGCAGACCACTTTCTTTGGGTACGCAATGCGGTGTAGACTAATTGTACATTATTTATTTTTGGCACTGTCAGTAGCAGCACTGATGAGGTAGAAGGATGTAGCTGTGTGGCAGAGTAATAAATTTCCCTCAATGTGGATTGTTACTACATTTATCTACTCCCTCCGTTCCACAATATTAGATGTTTTAGCTATAACACATGTTATCTAGATTCACACTAAAATGAGTGCATATGTACACTAAAACATGTCTAGATACATGTGTGCACATATGAATGTGTAAAATGGCTTAAACATCTTATACTGTGGAACGGAGGGAGTACAAGTTATACCAGGTGAACTGGACACCGATAAATTTTAATCAGATGAGCAATTAGTCTAACAGCCGCTATCTATACACTGGTATAATGATCAATTATTTAAGAGCAGTGATACATATTGAGTTACCTGTATGACAAAACCTTCAAGGTTGGACAGCTTGCCGAGAGAAACGGCCATGTCACCCATGAAGCTCCCAATGTTGGCGTCATCAGCAAGACATCCGCTGCCCGCCACCGTTACTGCTAGTGACTGATGTAGCTGCTCCAGGCCCTGGGTGAGAGCTTCTTCAGCCTACTGCAACGACTGCTCAAGGCCGCAGATGCCGACCATTTGCTGTTCAGTCAAGGGATCATGTTCAGTCAAGGGATCAAGCTTAGGTACCAGTGTCTGCAGCATCAATAGGACGTATGTACTGTCATTAGGATACCATTAGTTTACTTCATAGAATGATACACTGAACTCAATGTCCAAACATTTGCTTGGCAACTGGGTTGTTAAACTATCAAATGAACTCTCTTTTTGTGAGCAACTATCAAATAAAATCGACAGACATAGTTTGCATATTTGGATAGAAATAAAAATTGGTAATGTTCAGTGTAGTTTGGTACACATACCTTGAGCAGATCAGAGGGCCGGAAGCTGCCCATCGACACGAAGAAGCGCTCAGCGGGGGTCGCCCACATCCCGGTGATGAGATGAAAGACGTCTGTCCTGGCCGCAACACCTTTGAGGCGGAAGAGCTCATCATAGTGTGTCAAGGCATCGTCGATGATGGCCCTGAGGTCTCCATCTGGCAAGTGTGCGTGCAGGCCTCCCCGGAGAGCAACCATGCGCCGGTTGTCATCGTCCAGCCACCTGATGTGTTCGACGTCAAACATAGCAGCGCCTGAAAGTAGAGGCCACAGTTTGAGGCTCAGTCCAATGCCAAAATCTTAATCAAACTGGGACAATGGTGATGGATTTACAAGAGACTGGGATAATGGTGATGGATTTACACACCTGTGCTGGAGTTTCCACCCGGATTTCCTCCAACCAAGAGACCCTGGACAAATATCACAGGTTCAGATCAAACTTTATAACATGAAAAACCTAGCTTGGTACAGTGGCAAAATGGATATAATGGAACGGAAAAAAAAACTTCAATGATATTTTTCCAACTCCTGTGATCGTGGAGATGGTATCTATTGGCATGTGCAAATGGTGAATTATCTTTTAAAAAATGTAAAGTACCTGGGAATGAGCCCGTTGGAGATCCTGCTCAGTTGAGCAAGCTTGAGCTTGCCACTCTCAAGCTGCTGAATGTAAGCCTACATATGATGGAGAATGCAGATGAAGATGTCAACAACCTGCCAAGTTCATTTCTTAAAACATCAATTGAGTTCTGATTGCTAAGAGGAACTCAGAGAGCTCAAGGCACAAGTCACTTATTTGAAGAAAGACTTGAAGAAGTGTCATGAAGGGAAGTCCACCCTCGACAACATGTTGAGAGTGCAACAACTTTCTCATGACAAGAATGGACTTGGATTAAACTCCAATATCAAGAACAAATCCAATGTCAAGAAGAAGCACAGGTTCGTCAAGAAGAATGGTCAAGAACAAGCTATTGATTCCGTCAAGATTGTGTGCTTCAAGTGCAAGGTTGAAGGGCACCATGTTAGATCTTGCCCGTTGAAGAAGAAGCCTCTTAGTGAGAAGCAACAAGGGAAGCAACCTCAAGTCCCAACTCAAGCTTCCCAAGTTGAAGAATCTTCCCTTCCCAATAAGAAAGGTAAAAGCCGACTTTGCTACAAATGTTATGGGAAGGACCACTTTGCTTCTTCATGCACTCATGCTAACTTATCCAACCCCATTATAATTGACAATGTCTATTCTCTTCGAAAGGATAAGATTGGCAATGTGTTTACCAAAGTTATTGGTACTCAAAATGGTGTCAAGAAAAGAACCATTTGAGTTACCAAGCCTATTGTGACTAACCTCTTAGGACCCAACTTGGTTGGGGACCAACAAGCTAAAACGTGATCAATAGGTGTAAGCGGAGGACATTGGAGACTTGACTACATCATGAAGAATTACGGGATCTTCATCATTCATATTCTCTCAAGTCAAGTCAATTGGATTATATTGTCTTAGCATATATCCAATGCTACTCATTGCGGTAACTTGTATTTAATTCATATATACATTGAAAGTTACTTGCACCCTTGCATGTGTTACGTTTTGTACCTTACTAGTGTTTTATATGTGTTGTGCACTCTACTTACTTTTGATTGAGTAATCAAGCTTGTGTATGTTGGTTTGCACACCATATATGTTTTGAGCCTCTTGTCTATTTGCTTTTATCTTAATTGGCTCTTATAAAGATATTAATGGACTATCCCATATTGGGAGAGTGAGAGAGCTTCTTGATGCTCAGTATGATCATTGAATATGTGTAGTCATCGAGAATCTCTAGATAAGCATGTTTTTTCAATTCTTATATTTTGCCACATGCTTATGTTTTGTGAATATGATACTAAACACATATATGTCTTGTACCACCGAGAAATATCTCCATACAATCATTGTCTTTGACAAAGTGATAATTATTTTTATGGTAAATTTATTGACCATATTCACATTGGCTATTGTTCATAAATTATCATATTCTTTCGCCAAGTTTGTTTTGGTCTAACCACCCTTTTGTCATCCTTGCTTCATTTGGATCTTTTTGTTGCTCTACTCATAATTTGTGTTGTGCTTTCTTGAGTTAGGAAAAGCAAGGATCCTATTCTTGTGCATTTACATTCAAAGACTTAATTCTAAAGTAATGCACTATTCTTGGGGGAGCTATCCTACATTGAGTAGAACATTATCTTTTAAATTGATACTATCTTATTGCTCTTCTTGAACATGACTAATGCTTTAACAATATATATGGAGAGTGATGATCTCATTTGTGTTCATTTTATATTCAAATACAAGATCATAAATAATGCACGAATCTTAGGGGAGCAATACTATATGCTTTATAACATTAGTTATCTTCAATTGGTTTTTGATCCTGATGACATGTCCCGTTGAAAGACAAACTTTTTTCGTCTTGGTACTTTGTGCCATCATGAAAAGTGAAGAGGGATTGGTTTATTTGTTGAAAACTTACTCTTCTTTGTGGAGTTGGCTATCTCATCCCACGGTTCTTAGTCTACCTTCTTGGATGAGATAAACCTTCGAGCATGTTTGCTTGATTTATTTCTTATGCTCGTTGGTTTAGCCTTGACCTTGTTTTCATTTGATATCTTCAAATTGGTTTCTCCAATCAGGTGTTGATTTTAGTATTTGATATAATTTGGACATATCTCTCTCTTGCCACACTTTTGTGTAGCTTCCTGATTTATTTGGTGTTTTGTCCAAATTGTATCTCGTTTGGTTCTTGAAAGTTTGTGCATGCATATTTACTCTATGCACATCTTATGGCATGCCTACTTTCGTTGATCCAATATATAGGATAAACTCCATCAAATCCTAAAGGCTAAGATGTGCATGAAATTCTATTTCATAACAATATGCACATATTTATGTTGAGTTTGTCCTATATATTGTAGTTGGTCTAACTACTTTGGACCCAATTAGTTTGGGTACCATAGTGTGCTTGATTTGTTTTAGGTACATAGGAAATGCATTGGAAGTTTGCCTCATTTTAAAGAAGATGTCTTCACCATGTGCTTCTTGGAGCCAAGCTTGGATGATTGGGAACTCTCATCTTCTACACCGTCAATGCTATCTCGGTAACAAGTATCTAACTCATGCATATACTTCTAGCTCCCAACCTTGTGTAGGTTGTTCTTTGGCATGAGTTTCTCTAAGTTGCATTTGCTATGGTCTTGCAAAGTTTCTTTCAAAACATCTTCATTGCAAATGTGAGTTAGCCGAGATGATTAAACATCAAGGGGAATATATATATACTCATTTTCATGATTCACGGATCCCCAATATGTTAATCTAGCAAATTCATTTCAAAGTCTCTCATGTGCAATATTGATGAATTCTCATAAATCATTTGCCTTATGTGATATTTGTTTTCTGTCTCGAAGTATCCCAGCTATCACTTATCTTATGTGGGTATTTGTGATGCTTTGAGAATTTGGTGTTGTAAGTTCATCTATGCCCTTTAAGATAATTTGAGCTATGTGCTTTGCTTTTAAGCAAAAATCTTATCGGTGTACTTATGACTTCCTCTTGGATACCATATGCTTTACCTTGTACCTATATTGTGTGTGCATGTTTCTTTGTGGACTTAGAGTCCACTTAGAAACTTATACACATGAGGATAGTTACGTTTTTAATTGGTATTCAAAATCTTTAGTGATTACCTTTTATTACTCTCTTGATTCTTTGGTGATCTCTAAAAGGCACAAGCATTGGTTTTCTTTTGGTATCACGTTGCCTCTTAATAAGCTTGTGATCCTATTTGATGTATCCTCTTTGGTGTGCTTGTATACGAAATACATGATATGCACTTTGTGCCTCATAATTTGAAAGACTATGGTGTTCCTTAGGCTTATCCTTGTTTAGTCTACTAAATTGTATTTTCATGTCACACCCATCCTTTCCCGGTTGAGCTAGCCTTTATTCAATCTTGCACCTTTTTGGGTTCAAAATTATCTAGGAGGGAGTGAGGATTCCATGTTGTGCACACTATATTGAAATGCAAATCTTTCATTGTTCACGTACCTTGGGGAGTTCCCTCTTGATTTTTAGAACACTTGGTTGATCTTATCATAATATATTATTGTCCTCAATTGGTTTCGGATCTCTTGATTGCTTGCTTCTTTGTGAATGCATCCTTCTTTTGCAATTGGTATCCTTTTAGTGGATTTCAATTGATATCTTTCTTGTGCAACTGTTGGATCCTCAATATATTTTGATCTCCTCCATCTATTCGTCATTGGATATATGCATTTGATTTCACTCATATCATGAGAAGTGCATAATTTGTAAGGAGATCTTATTATGTTACCTTTCTAAAGCTTTTTGCCCATTTCGGCAATCGTTGCCAATGGGGGAGAAGTTTTGGAGGATTGTATGGAATTGGCTTTGTACTTTGGTATCTTCTTAAGTATTTGCCTTACTTGCCTTTGCATTTGTTGCTTGGTTTTATATATAGTGGAAACTCCATCATTGGTAATGGTTGACAATATATGCAATGAATTCATATTCATACACACGTGCATAAATTATGGGGGAGTTTGCTCTATATATGTGGATGGACTAACATCACATACCTTTGTAGTATTTGATATTAGTGCAACCATTCTTACTCGTTAAATTCCATATTATAAACCCTCTCAAAAGAGATTGTCATCAATTACCAAAATGGAGGAAAATTTCCCTCATGTGTGGTTTTGATAATTATGTGACAATATCTATGGACTAATGTTTGCATTGAGATATCCTTTTAGATCATGTCCATGGGATTAGTGGAGCTCTTGTGTTGAGTGAAGCTTATTGCAAGTATGTCTTGAAGGACTTAAGACATCATATTAGTGAAGAAAGGTTTAAAGATACAAGGTTGATCAAGATGTTGATCAACACACAAAGCTACAAGATGTACCAAGAGCGATCATGTATCTCTTGGGATGGTAAACACTTGTCCATATAGCTTTTTTAAGTAACCCATGATATATGTGTGTGGTATCATTATATGAGGTTAGGTATCTTCCCATGTGCTTGCATCAAATGAAGATTTCATACAGCTCATGGAGGATGACGTCATGTGGTGATCGTCGTCAAGGTGAGATGTGCAAGATCAAGAGAAGCTTCTTGAAGAGATCTATGCTTGGAGCTTGCTATGGATACATGAAGACGGAGCCTAGCGAGTATTTGGAGGTCTTCATCAAGGATGTGCTTGGACGTGCCATCAAGAAAGATGATCCACTTGAAGAGATCAATATATTCATCATCTAACTCAAGTGGAATGCTTAAGGCAAAGGTATGATCTTGATAGGGCTATAGGATAGATAGGCGTACTATCAAGAGGGGCTCTGAAGTGAGTAACTTGATCGCATCGTTGTGGAGAACTCAAACCTTTACATACTTGGCATATCATATTTCTTGGATCCTATTTGACTATTTGGCTTTTATCCACGTGAGTATATAGAGCTTGGTTCATCTCCATGTCGAGCTCTAATTCATCAAAAACGGTTTTCATAAGAATATCTTGTTACTTGTATTTCTCAGCATAAGTTGTTGGTGCACATAGGCGAGCCTAATATTTATATCTAGGTTGTATGCTTGTTAAAGTAAACCTCTAGTTTTATTTCGCCTTTATCAAGCATACCGGAATATCCGGGTCTTTCTTGGACCGAATAATCCGTCTTCTCGAAAAAGTTTTAAATCGCCTATTCACCCCCCTCTAGACGATGTCTACCCGTTCACATTACCACTATCTACGTCATGATTTTAGTTAATACTTGGATTAATATAATCGGAAAATTGCTTATATTCTCGACACTTCATTCATGCCAGAAATTCTTGGAAGGAAATGGTCTTGAGGGGTAACCTCAAGGTGTCAATTGTACACCAGTTTGTAAGAACAAACTCTGGGTACATGCTTACTATCTTGATTTGACCTATTCCATATTTCTACCTCTCAATATTGGTGCAGCCGGCTCTCCTTTTCTACTTCCAGGAATTCTTGGAAAGAAAAAAGACTTGAGGGGTATGACTCAAGGTCTCAATTAGATACCAGTTTGTCAAACTGTAGGTACATGTTATATATGTCTTCATTTGATATATTCCATATTTTAACCTCTAAATATTTTTGCAGAGACTAAAATAGTTATAATTTCTGGATGCAAAGAGGAATATTCGTGTGATTTAGAGGTATTTGCTCTTATGCATGGTGAGCTATGACTTACACGTTTTGTATTTCTAATAAACATGAACTTCTAAGTTCTAAATGTATTTGTATTTAGAGTTCTAAGCTTATTTAGATTTTGAGCTCTAAATATGCCGGCTAATTAACAACTTCTAAGATCCATTTTGACTGGTTCTGTTTCTATATGTTTTAAAGTGTCAAATCCTTTAAAGAACTAAGCTCTCTAGGAAGGTGGCTTGTGGTTGCTTCTAGGTGTGGACACGGATGGTCTCACCCGTAAGTGACTGATCATTTTAAAATAGAGAGTTGTGTTTGTTTTTAGATGTGAACATGATGGCCCCACCTGTAAGTGAGTCTGATTTTTTTAGAGTAATAAGCTCTTTAAGAATAAATAGAGAGATGTTGTTTCTCTTAGGTGTGAACATGTGTGGCACCACTTGTAAGTGGGTGTGATTTTCGTTGCTTTTAACGGTGATAGCACCGCTTTACTGGATTGATGTGCTGTATATTGATCTTGTGTGGATAAGAACGACGTCGTCAGTGCCATTCCACCCTGCAATACCTATCCGATCTCCCCGGATTGATCAGTCGACAGTTGAACCATCCTCCATCTCGGACCGGTCTTCCACGATGCTTCGAGGCCTCGACATGCTGGCGCCGTCATTCTTCCCCATCCTCCTGTGTCGCCTCCGACACCAAAGTAGCCGCCGACTAGGTCGGAGCAACCAACATACTGCGCAGTCGTGCTTCAAAACGACCCCTCCTTCGGGAGCATCATTATATCACGCTCAGAACACGTGGTTCAAGCTTTTCTCGGCCATCCTATTGTCCCTCCTTTGGGAGCATCATTACATTGCGTGCAGAACACACGAGCCGTCCAAGCTTTTCTCGACCATCCTATTTCCGTTGCTCACCATCGGACTTCTCTTCTCCAACTTTTCGATCATCTGCCAGCTTTGGCCTGAACCCCACCTCGATCGCTCCCGGTTGTGTTGTTAATGTACACTGCGCAACGGTGGCTGAGACGAAGAAGGCACATATACGTCACGTATTGCCCGGAGACAAGTACTTTCCAGTTGTCGGTTTGATATGCAAGGGAGCGCTTGCAACGACTTGGGAGATGAATTTCTTGAACCGTAAGCGTGTGTTCGCGACCCACCTATAAAAATTATCATATTTAAAATGATTTCAAGCATGAACACTAATTTTTATTTTTACTACTATACAAATGAGCGCCGGCAAAGCGCGCCTATCTCTTTTAGTATATGTATTAAGGTATCTACCTAAGTGCAGCGCTGCTGCCTCCGCCGGCCTTGTACACTCTTGCTGACCTACTCTACCACGATCATAATGCCACGATAACAGACGATTTTTTCCTTCTCCGAGGTCCAGGGCGATGAGGTGTGAGAGTGCCAAGGATGCAGATGGACAACCCCACTACAAACAGTGTTGTGGTCTTATCAATGCATTAGATTAGGCATTTAGTTGCTTCTTATAATCTGAAATATCATATTTAACAGGCAAGTCATATGTGTATAGTGTAGATATACTCACTTCCAAAAATGTAACAATTTGGTTCATGCATTTCCACGTATTTTTCCTTCAATTTTTCATCCATGTTTTCTTACTATTTCTTAATGCTGCATTTTACTCATAAAGTTACGCTTGTTCACACTGGTTGTTAGAGTCGGTTATGTTAATATTGTGTATCCCGTACGTGTATGTGTATCTGTCTATATATATATTGATCATGTGGAGGCTTAGACCCCACGAAACCCTAATCAAACTTGGTATCAGAGCCTCCGGTCTCCCAACCTGCAGCCGCCGCCTCCCTCTAGCTCACGCCGCCGCCGCCGCTAGGGTTTTGCCCCGACGCCGCCGCAGCCGCGAGGTTTCGTCCTCCCACCCGCGCCATGTCGCCCCCAAACACATGCGCGCTTCAGCTTTCCTCCTCCGCGGGCGCCATCTTCCCCGCGATGTCATCCATGGTCGTGCCTGCGCCGACCGTCCGCCTTGATCGCACCAACTTCATCCTCTGGCGCGCCCTCATGCTTCCGAACTTCGCGGGAGCTGGCCTCCATGGCTACCTTGACGGCACGGTGCATGCGCCGCAGACCATCACCGAGGGCACGGGCGAGGCCGCCCGGATCGTCCCCAACCCGGCCTACACCACCTGGTGGACTCAAGACCAGCGCGTCCTCGGCCTTCTTCTCGGCGCCATGGAGCCGCCGGTCGCCGCCCAGCTCACCCGCCACCAGACGGCGGCTGCAGTTTGGACGGCGGTCCACACCATGTATGGAGCGCAGAACCGCGCCAACGTTCGTCACATCCGGCGGCAGCTGCAGTCGCTGAGGAAGAACGACGCGTCAGCCAGCTCGTACATGGACAAGATCAAGGAGCTCGCGGACATGATGTATGCAGCCGGCTCTCCTCTCTCCGACGAGGAACTCGTCGATCAGATGCTCACCGGACTTGGTCCGGACTTCAACCCCGTCGCAGCTGCACTAGGGGTCAACAACGCCGCCATGCCTCTTGCCGAGTTCTACTCTCTCGTGCTCTCCTACGAGTCGCTCATGGCGGGGCAAACACAGACCGACGCCACTTGGAGCTCGTCGGCGAACGCCGCGTCGCGGCCAGGCCAGTTCGGACCCGTCGATCCGTTTGGCGGTCGCTCTGGGGGAGTGCGCCCCCCGCAGGGTGGTCCGCCGCAGAACAGTACAGCGGCTCGGACCGCAACCCCTCCGCTCCGTATGGTGGGCAGGGCGGCCAGGGCAATGGTCGTCCTCCAAACCCTGGCGGGCAAGGTCAAGGTCGCGGCGGCAAGCGCCAGCGCCCCCGGTGCCAACTTTGCAAGAACTGTGGGCACGAGGCCGATCAGTGCAGGAAGTACTTTCTGCAGCAGGAGTACAACGCACAAGGCCCTAGGTCGGGGAACGCGGCCTCGACTAGCTCTGGTGGTAACGGTGTCCACGAGCACTGGCATCTGGACACTGGCGCCACTGATCACCTGACGAGCGAGCTGGAACGCCTTCAGGTTCACGAGCGCTATGGCGGCAAGGATCAAGTTCAGGTGGCCAATGGTGCAGGTTTGTCAATTTCCCATGTTGGTCATTCCATCCTAGCCGGTTCATCTCTTAAATTGAAAAATATCCTTCATGTCCCACATATTAGCAAGCAACTTCTTTCAGTTTATCGCCTTGTGTCTGATAATGACGTGTTCGTTGAATTTCACCATCATTTTTTTTGTGTTAAGGACAAGGTCACGAAGCGCATCCTGCTCAGCGGTAGAAGCTCTGGCGGCCTCTACCCCATCCCGTTTGGCCACGTGCCATCTTCGCCGCGCCATGCCTCCTCTAGTGTCCGAGTATCTTCGTCGCAGTGGCATCAGCGTCTAGGTCATCCATCAGCTACTGTCGTTCACAACATTGTTAAAAAGCATGAGCTTCCTTGTCATTCGTCGAGTAATTCTGCATCGGTTTGTGATGCATTTCAGTGTGTTAAGAGTCATCAACTGTCTTATTCAACGTCTAGTCGTGTTTCCACTATGCCTCTTGAATTAATTCATTCTGATGTTTGGGGCCTAGCTATTGGGTCCTCTGGTGGTTTCAAGTACTATGTCAGTTTTGTTGATGATTTCTCTCGTTTTTCTTGGATTTATTTACTTAAGCACAAGTCCGACGTGGAGGAAGTTTTCTATGCTTTTCAGGCGCATGTTGAGCGTATTTTGGACTGCAAGATCAAGGCAGTTCAATCTGATTGGGGGGGTGAGTATCATAGGCTGAACCGGTATTTTCAGCGCACCGGCATAGTTCATCGTGTCTCGTGCCCTCACACCTCCCAGCAAAACGGTATAGCCGAGCGCAAACACCGTCATCTTGTAGAGACCGGCCTCGCTCTGCTTGCTCACGCGTCTCTCCCTTTGAGGTTTTGGGATGAAGCCTTCTTGACCGCGTGTTATCTCATTAATCGCATGCCTACTCCGGTTCTTCGTCAGGAAACTCCTCTTTTTCGTCTTCTTAAAATTCAACCAAACTATTCCTTCCTTCGCACCTTCGGGTGTGCTTGTTGGCCGAGTCTTCGTAAATATAACTCGCACAAACTAGATTTCCGCTCTAAGATGTGTGTGTTTCTTGGCTACAGTACCATGCATAAAGGGTACAAATGTTTGGATCGTTCCACGGGTCGCATTTATGTGTCACGTGATGTTGTGTTTGACGAGACAGTGTTTCCCTATGCTACACCCGGCGTCACGGTAGATGTGTCCACTTTAGATCCTTTGGTCTCATATCCATCTACCGAACCGGCTTTGAATGATCACATGCGGAATTATGACTTATCGCACTTGGCTACTAATCCCCCCATGGGAGCTGTTTTTCCTGCGCAGGAACCCGTCGTCAGTTTGCAGCCGGTGATCGACGTCACACCCCAGCATGGCCTCGGGTCGCGCGCTGCACCCCCGGACGACCCCGCCTCGCCCGCCTCCAGCCCGTCTATCGCCTCTGGCACATCTGGCGCCGAGGATATCTCCCGCGACTGTGCGACGCACGTTTCGGCCCAGCCCGCGACGCCTCTTGCTGGCTCACCAGCCGCGTCGCCATCCGCTGGGCCGTCCTCGCCTCCAGCGTCATCGTCGACCGACGTGCCTGAGGTGGCTCCTACTCCTCCAGGTCACGCTATGGTAAAGCGTGCCAATCCCCGTGCCAAGGAATTCAAAGACGGCACGGTGCGCTATGATCCTCGACGTCGAGCCTTCTTCGCTGCCCCGACGTCTCATCGTGATGCTCTCCGTGAACCAGCGTGGCAAGCTGCCATGTCCGAGGAGTACACTGCGTTATGTCAGACGCATACTTGGGTTCTTGTACCGAGGCCTTCGGGAGTCAATGTGGTTGGCAGCAAATGGATTTTCAAGACCAAGCACAAACCAGATGGCTCTATCGACAAACACAAAGCTCGCCTTGTTGCTCGCGGCTTCACACAGCAGCATGGTATTGACTATGGTGACACTTTCAGCCCGGTTGTCAAACCGGCCACATTACGTCTGGTGCTCTCCGTGGCGGTGTCTCGCGGATGGACTCTTCGTCAGGTGGATGTTAGTAATGCTTTTCTGCATGGGTTTCTCTCTGAGGATGTTTACATGCAGCAGCCTCCTGGTTTTGAAGATGTGCGGTTTCCCTCTCATGTGTGCAAGCTCCAGCGCTCTATATATGGACTGAAACAGTCTCCACGAGCATGGCATGCTCGGTTGAGCACTTTCCTTCTTGAGCTTGGCTTCGTCTCATCCAAAGCCGACACATCCCTCTTTATATTATCTCGTGATGGTGTTCAGATCTTCATGCTCGTCTATGTTGATGACATTGTTCTTGCTGGATCTACACCAGAGGTGGTCGATCGTCTAGTGGAATCGCTGGCGTCGCAGTTTCCGATCAAGGATCTTGGTCGGCTGGAGCACTTCCTTGGACTAGAAGCGTCCTATCAGTCTGGGGGGATGACATTGACACAGCGTAAGTACGCTCTTGATCTTCTTCATCGTGTCAACATGGAGAACTGTGTGTCCACTTCTACTCCTCTAGATACCACTTTGCCGTTGACACGTGAGTCTGGAACCCCTCTTGGTGCTGATGATTCATTCCGGTACCGCAGTGCAGTTGGAGGTTTGCAGTATCTAACGCTCACGCGTCCTGACATCTCATTCGCTGTTAATAAGGTGTGTCAATTCCTCTCACAACCTACAAGTGCTCATTGGGAGGCAGTCAAGCGAATAATGAGATATGTAAAGGGCACAATGGAGACCGGGCTACAAATTCGCCGCTCTCCGTCTACCGGTATCAGCGTGTTTACTGACGCTGACTGGGCTGGTTGTGTCGATGATCGACGATCTACCGGTGGCTTTGCTGTTTTCGTTGGTTCGAACCTTGTGTGTTGGAGTTCGAAGAAACAACCTACTGTCTCTAGATCAAGCACAGAGGCAGAGTATAAAGCACTGGCAAATGGCGCTGCTGAGGCTATGTGGGTAGAGTCACTACTTAAGGAGCTCGGTGTACTTCAGCAGCGTGCACCTATATTATGTTGTGATAATCTAGGGGCTACGTACCTGACAGCAAACCCGGTGTTTCACGCTCGTACGAAACACATCGAGATAGACTTCCACTTTGTGAGGGAACGAGTCGCTGCAGGTGCTTTGGAGGTTCGGTTCATCTCCACCAAAGATCAACTGGCTGATGTGTTCACCAAGCCAGCAACTAGACAGATGTTAGACCGATTCAAAACCAATCTAAACCTTGTATGTAGCACTTTAGATTGAGGGGGAGTGTTAGAGTCAGTTATGTTAATATTGTGTATCCCGTACGATATGCGTACGTGTATGTGTATCTGTCTATATATATTGATCATGTGGAGGCTTAGACCCCACAAAACCCTAATCAAACTCTGGTAAGATTCCACGTTGGGTAGGATTTGTATTCAGCATTTTAAAAAATATGTCCACTTATTCCTAAATCATCAATACGTAAGATTCTAGGCAATGAGATACTATAACATATGAAGACGTGTACAGTAGAATTTTCTGTTTCTATTTCTAGCCTAGGACCTTGGAATTGTGGATTTCCAACCAAAACAAACTGCCCGCGAAGGCGGTCGGCCCGCTGCCCTTTTATACTCCTACCCTACCGTGTGCGATTAGGCCCAAATTGCTCGTCCTTCGTTCCACAGTGAAACAAACCCTAGGTCGATCTCATCTCCAACCCTAGGTCGATGCCGGAGGCGGCGGAGGGGGACTCGAATTCGATGGTGGTGGCGGCGGCGGAGGGGGATTCGAATTCGACGGTGGTGGCGGCCGCGGAGGGGGATTCGAATTCGATGGTGGTGGCGGCGAGGGAGCGGAGCTGCACTATCCGCGATTGCGAGTGCTGCTGGCTTTATTCACCCCAGATCCCCCGCGTCGCCCCCTGGATGGACCACATCACCATCCGCGACGGCGCCGACAACCGCCCCGTCTGGTCGCTGCTCGTCGGTGTCTCCGACGGCGCCTCCTCCCACATACTGGTCAGCCGCCTCCGCGTGGCGCGATCTGGCCGTATCCTAGGCCGGAGCGACGACAAGCTCGAGCTTTTCCACAAGATCGCCCTCCCCGACAGACCGCCGAGGTACGGCTTCATAGCCGGCGCCGCCCTGGCTCCCGACGGCCGCTCGCTCTGCGTCATGCCCACGGACGACAATGACCTGCCCCCCCAGGCCCTGCAGCTTCAACTGGACACCACCAACAAGGATAAGGAGCTGCGGCTGCCGGACATTGAAGGGACCACTCCTTGCATGCCCATCTCCGCCGCCGGTCACATCTGGGCTCTGTCCGGCATCCCGAATGTCGAGACGCTCACGGTCGTCGCACGACGCCTCGTCGACGGCGGCATGACAGGGTGGCGGTGGGAGCAGGCCGGCGACACCTTCACCAGCCCACTCACACACTACAGGTACCCGGATTGGGGCGGTTGGTTCATCCAGGGTTACGCCGTGTGCCCCAACCGCTTCAGCCGCCCAAAAAGGGATATCATCCTCGTCTCCTTCCAGCAATACCGCCTCTTCCTCACCTTCGCCCCTGACTCCGGCCGCTGGACCCCGGTGCACACCGACGCAAAGAGGTCAGAAGAATACCTCCCTATCAAAGGGAGCGGCATATACGTGGATCAACACGATGCCGTCTACATGCTCAAGCAGAACACCATCTACGCCTACAGGCTCAACTGGCATGGTGATGAGCAGCTCAGCCTGGAGCCGCCCATCAAGCTGGGCGTCCTATGCCCTTTCGGCATCAGCGAAGGCTACGGCCGACTCACCCGCCTCGCTGACGGCCTCTTGTGCTCCGTCTGGATCAGTCTGGCGATGCACAGACCATGCCCATGCAAATACCTGCACGCCATTGTCACCACATTCCACGTCCGTGACTCGGCTCAGGGAGATGGAAGAATCCACGTGCTGCACTCCACTTACCGCCGGGTAGACATGGTGCCCAATCCAGATTACCGCGAATTCTGCTTTCTACAGTAAGCACATATATAGTTTATAGTAGCTACCTAGTTTTTATGAATGAATTTCATCATGCATTCACTCATGTTGGTCACCTAAACTAATCTATCCATCCATCCATCAGGGAGTATAAGGACAATAGCTCTCCGGCGCAACGGGACAGCTCCCAGCACATCAACCGACCATCCAAGATCCTTGATTGTTGCAGGTCTTGTTTCTTCTCAATTTACTATCTAGCTTCATGTTTAACCTATCTTACATTGAGCCAAGTAATTAAGTTTCTCTCCATGCATGCAGTTACAGGATAGCAAACCTCTCACTACAGTCCTATTGCTTTGAATGTGGCCGCAACGGTCACCTTTTCCCGCAGTGCCCTGAAAGGCCATGGCCTCCTTTATGTCATCCTGTCGTGACTGTGAATCCTGTTACAGTAACTATGAAGAGAAATTTGTTTATCATTTGCCAAGCTGGCTCACAAGCAGTCATCTTCCGCACGGGCGCCATGGATGACCGTCACAAGCCTCTCCAGAAGTGTTATGTGCCAAATGGTGGTGATCTCCACTATTTTGAGAGTGGCTCAAAAATATATGCCGTCGCCGGCGAGGACATGCTTGAGTTTAGCGTGAATAAACACTGGAAAACTATCAAGCGATCTGTACATTGGACTGTTGCTGATCCATTCATTATGGTTATCAGAGTTGGTGGAGAGACCATTGCTCTTTCTGATACGCTGCAAGTTTTTTATCAGACCAAGTACACTCATCCATTTGCCTCATGGTTGCCTTACAAGACAAAGGGGGATGATGTCTGTAGGAAGGTATCCATGTCTGGATATGCAGTGGTGAATGATGATTCGTTTCTAGTTTGTGATGCTGTAACACACTTGTGCTTTCTGTTTGACATGGGTGCTAAAAGATGGCGTGTTATCATGCCCTGGGCTGTCAAAAAAAACTTGCGAAGAACAAGCTCGAGCCTTTTAAACGGTAGATGTGTATTTGTGGATGGCTTTATCTACACATGCATAAATGGAGGGCTTGCTGCTTATGAACTAGTTGCTCAAGGTAGTTGTGAGTACATCCGCCATCCGATCTATTTGCATTTCTCATGGCATCCAGATTGTGTGGGTAAGGACATGTGCTTGGATTATGCTGGAAAAAATAAGGACTCTGGTGTCGTATTCTTTTACGTGGTACAAGGTGAATAGCTCTCTCTCTCTCTCTCTCTAGATTATGCATGCATGGTTGTGTTCAGTTTTCACCTCTAATGCCTTTAATGTTGCTTTAATATATGCTAGCTGGATATTCTCCCCCCAAGCATGATGTGTGGATCACCACGGTCAAGATTAAGACTAGAAGAGCCGGCAAGAAAATGATTCCGGTGGGAATCAACCGTGTGGTTAGTGTTCCGCGTTTTCCACGCTACAAAGAAACCATCCACAAAAAGGACATCGATACCAGATGCTGCTGCTTTGCGGCCTGATGCATGTATGTAAAAAATGTATATAACCTCTAAGCTCCATGCACCTCTTCTGGAAGCGGATAGTAGGATCTAGCCACAAATTTATCTAGAGAAAATCTTTAAAATTTGATATTAAAATTTAGAGACATGCACACAGTAGGAATCAAATAAGATATAAAACCGGTAGTGATCACAAAAATATAGGTTTGACGTGGAATCCTACTGATTATCGTATGTTCATTGTTATCAACGGTGTTGACACGTGGTGATTAGATATACAAAGCATGGTTCTAGCCATACAAACCACACATTAGCTGTCTATGGTATGTACATTCCTATTTATCATTTCAAACATACAAGAACATATGAATCTTGGATATTGATTATACCCTACATCAAAATAATTTGTGGCCTGGAATTTAAAGCTATTACCGACATATGTGATATAGTATTTACTATATCATGAGCCTCACTATTTCTTCTCACATAACGTGATATCAATAAAATACAAAATTTATTCGAGAGTGTATCTAGTCCCGGGGGGTGATGTGCCCATGAATATCTGACCGTTAGGTACATCGTTGTGATTCGGATAGCGATCCCTGTCAAGCAAATGAGAGTTGTTTTAATGTGGCGTCTGTTGAAAAGCACACGTACGTACTGGCACGCACGCTAGCACGTCTTAGGGAGCACGATGTTCATAGAGCAGAAGTAGTAAAGGTTCCTCGCGCGGTGTGCTGCGACATGCTAATAAGCTAGACATTGAGGCCGTGGGTGTGGTTTTTTTACACACTTCCCGTGCGCGGCAAGCGAAGAACAAATAATATTACAGTGGTTCAAACAAATAGTTAATATTGGCTGTGCTACAAGACCAACAGGCACCTAATGCAGGTTATCGTCCCACATGACCAACGTACACCCATTCATGACAAATACAAGTGTTCTCTTACTCGATACTCCGAATGAACTCTGTAGGGACCAGCTCACGCGTTTTCTACAAAATATAAACTAGGTTGTTCCACAATTGAATTTACAAGCACCTATCCAGTAGTCCCTGTAAGGCAAAACTTGGAAAATTTTCACGAGTTATTATGCGCATTGGCTAACAACCAAAGCTATTTTTCTGCTCTTTGCTAACTAAACCAAACCAATAGCACGGCACCTTGGTTCTAGAGAAACCTTAAGCGCGATCAGTAAACCAAGAAGGAGTGAGTATATAGCATATAGTACTAAAGTCGATACAATGCTAGTCACTACGGGAAACACAGCCCAGCCCGACGGCCATTTCAACGCCGACGGGGCCGTCGGCGTCACAACGTGAAACCGATGGAACGAAAAAACCGTCGGCGTCGTTTTACCGTCGGCGTCCTAGTTGTAAGGCCGACGGCCACCGTCGAACTCGCAGTGCCGTCGGCGTTTATTTAGTGAGCCCGACGGCCACCGTCGGGCTTACAGTGCCGTCAGCGTCCATCTAATCACATTGTGAAAAATAGGTTACATTAAAAAAAAAATGAAAAATACTAAAAAAAAAGAAACCCAGTCTTTTGACGTGTACTAGTTTTTAGAAAAATGATAAAATTAAGTTTTGGCAACTTTCCAAAACAAAACTTTACAAAAAATATCAATCATATACAAATATGCAATAGTTTTAACACATATGTGTGACCATTATCATGTCATAGTTCGTGATAAAGTGCTCATAATCAGCACATATGTGTGTCATGGTATGGAAAATAACGTCGCCGAAGCGATTTTCAAAATTCTTTTTAGAAATATCATTTTCCATTTTTTAAGTGTCAAAAATAACTTTTTTTGAAGCAAATACATAAAATATGGTCCAAAATGACACCCATTTAATTTTCACAAAGAGTAGAACAAATTTTATGGATAATATATGAATATGAGGATTTTCCTTACTTTCTATCTAAATTCGTCTCTTTAATTAACTTTATGTCAATTTTCCGGAAGTAATTTAAATTTGAACTACAACTGTATGATAGTTTGCTCTGAAGTTCTTACAAAAATAATTTTAAGATACACAAGTAGTGGTTATAACATAGAACCGTCAATAGTTTTGAAAAATTTGACCACTTTTGATGAATAGCCATGCACTCCATTTTAACCGTTTTTTGAAAGAAATGGAAAAATATGAAAAAACACTCAAAAAAAAGAAACCCTTTAACATGAAGTCCTTTTACGTGTATTAGTTAATATGACAAATGATAAACTTGATTTTGGCAAACTTTTCAAAACGAAACTTCACAAAAATGTCAAACATCTATAAACATGCATAGGTTTCAAGACAAATGACCAATGTATGACCATTATCATGTCATAGTTTATGATAAAGTGTCCATATTCAGCACATATGTGTGTCATGGTATGGGAAACAACGTCACCGAAGCGATTTTTAAAATTCTTTTTAGAAATATCATTTTCCATTTTTTAAGTGTAAAAATGACTTTTTTTATGAAGCAAGTATATAAAATATGGTCTAAAATGACACCCATTTAATTTTCACAAAGAGTAGAATAAATTTTATGGATAATATCTGAATATGAGGATTTTCCTTACTTTCTATCTAAATTCGCCTCTTTAATTAACTTTATACTGATTTATGTTGGTTCTTATTTGTTTTAAAAGACATCATTCATTATGAAAATGATGGCATGGATGTCATATTTGGATTCCTCTCATTTTTATGATCGACATAGACATTTTATTTAGTAAATTCTGATATATAAATATGAAGATATGAATTATTTCTTATTAAATGGAAAAGACAAAACAAAAATAAAATAATTGATTATTATTATTATTTTTCAAGTATTATTAAACATAGTTATTTTGTTCATTCGAATCTTATTTTTGAATTTTAAAGATTGAAAAGTATAATATCTCAGATGAGGGTTAATATGATTGCTATCATACTAATAGCAACAAGGTATGACATCTCAACTGGAATCTCATTTGAATAGAACTCAATAGTTAAGCGTGCTTGGCGTAGAGCACTCTAAGGATGGGTGACCGTCTGGGAAGTTTGAATAAGGGTGAATAGTTTGAGATAAGATTATGATTAAGGGTGTGATATGTGATTAAATATATGAATAAGTTGGAGTTAAAATAATAATAAAAAAAGTTGAAAAAAAATATTTTTTTTTGATAGAGCCATCTATGAGCCCGACGACAATGCCGTCGGCATAGACCGTCGGGCTAATAATGAGCCCGATGGATTACACGCCGACTACCTTATCACCGTCGGCCTCGTGTACGCTGACGGTTTTTAGCGTGAGCCCGGCAAATGCCGTCGGTCCCGTAGTGAGCAGCTCTCCTGTGGTTGAGTTAAAGCGCAAGATACTCACTGGAGTACTAGTACACTGGAAGCAACATTGAGTACTGTACCGCAATTGAACGGAACGCCCTCTGCTACTCTGCCACGGGCCTGCGCTCGCTTTTATTCGTTCATGTCCTAATCCAGTTTGCGTGCACGAGGAGAAAATGCGCTACAGTAGGGTTGAATGTCTTTTTTTGTGGCCACATGCGGGGACACCCCGACCGTTTTTATTTAGTTGGTATTTTTTTGGGCATCATGCATATTCACATCAAATTGTTACACTCAGATGAGATGTAGGAAATGCATGCTTGCTTTCCTCCATTAACAATCATCTGCAGGCCCCGATGATAATAGAAAACCAGCAACCACAAAAACAAATAGCACTAGGGTTATTTTCTTCTCTTGATCAACCACATCATCAGCTCCCACGTACTGAGTGTTATTTTTCATCGCATGAGCTAGGATGAATAATACCGTACGTGTGGCTCCCTTGTACGATGCATTAGTAGTACGTAGCTACGTACGTACACCGATCACTCATCAGCTAGCATCGCCTTCTGATAAGTCTCTGTTTCCTCACGTTCACTGTTCAACTAGCCGAGAACCCAGCAGATAGCATTTCTATCTACTTAATTAGCTGGACGCTTGTTTAATTCCCCAAGTACTAAGAGAGCTGAGCTGCTGTTTGCTCTTCGTCTCCCAAAGCATGCACGAAGGAAAGCAAGGCACTCACGTTCCGACATGGATTTATTGGGCAGATGTGGTTTATCAGAGGCAAAGCTGCGGCAGTATACCACACCTAGCTAGCTCAATCGATGGTTTGCATTTTTTTTTCGACGTGCCCAAGAGCCTCCCTCTTTACCACTTAAGAAATGGGGGCCCCACCTAGATTGTCGTCGGTATACGGGGCTACTTTGCGATGGCTGTTGTCGGCGCGTTACGTATGGCCGGTGTCAGCTTCGGCATAGTTTATCTATATAAAAAAATCCATTTTAAAGAAGTTGTCGTCCAATCCATAAGCTATGCTAGCATTACTTGGCTGTGATGTAGGAAGATCCGGGCGCGGTGAAGCCAAAGGTGGCGAATCTCTTACCTGCTGTGCCTAGCAACCAGAACTCTGCCACCTTTGCAGTAGTTGTAGGATGGGAGCACCAGTACCCTACCGCGTCTGCCACCATCGAGTACTGTACGTGCTACAGTTCACCTGTAGGATCTACTCGGTCTTTTTTTTTCACCTGCTCACGTCAGTCATACTAGTATAAGCGAGTGAGCGAGCGTTAAGTGTTGCGTGAATACTACCCAACCACCTTGGTCGTTATGTATCCAACAATGACATCTGTTTCTATCCACACCCACGCGAGTCAAAATAAGATTCAACGAGACGCTCCAACCCAAGGGCGTCTAGTGGTTGGTATTATAGCATAGTTGGTATTATGGCATACGTCCGCACGCATATGCCAACAGCTCGCCATGTATATATTATAGCTGCAGGTAGAGCTAGCATGCCAACAGATCGATTAGCACCATGCAAGTCACGTCTATCTTCATGGGCTTCTGGTATTATATATAGTTTCGATCAAGCAGCATGCTTGGCGTTTGTAGGTGCGCGTCTTTTTTTACCCAAGCTAATCGATAGTACTGCCTTTTTCGAGTTCGTAGATGCATTAGGTCTGCTGGTAGGTTTCGATCAAAACGAAGCTGGAGCTGATGCATATCGATCACATGCAAACCATAGATGGAGCTAGCTAGGTGTGTTGTGGTATACTGCCGCAGCTTTGCCTCTGATAAACCACATCTGCCCAATAAATCCATATCGTTAGGGCATGGTGCCTTGTATCCGTTGTCGGTGTTTTACGTCATTGTTGCAACTTGTTATGCTTAATGCTTGACACTAGGGACCGAGTGCCATGATTTCAGATCTGAACATGTTATTGAATCGTGATGATAATTATTATTTTGGATCATATCAAAGAGTTGTATACACATGCCATTGTCCAGAACCCTAGGTCCCAAAGTGGCAATAATTGGGATAGCCTCGGGGAAAGGCTGTGATGTGAGGATCACGTGTGTTCACGGAGTGTAATGCTTTGCTCCGGTACTCTATTAAAAGGAGTACCTTAATTACCAGTAGATTCCCTTGAGGCCCCGCTGCAAACGAGTTGGTAGGACGAAAAATGATGTGCAAGTTTCTCATTACGAGCATGCACAACTAAATTGGAACACATGCATATGGTTATTTAATACTTGAATGCTTACCTTATACGTCTTGATATTACATGAATTATCTTATCCATGCAACGCCCATACATCTGTCTTTATGCCTACCGTATTTTAATCATGTTGTCTAATATAATTACCGATGCTCTCATTATTTCACTATTGCTGTTATTTCACTAGTGTCATCACTATAAAGCTGTTGCTACTGATAATTCGTCTTAAGCAAGTCTATTCACAAGTGCAGTTGAACTGACAATTCATCTGTTAAGGCTTATATTTATTCTTTAACTCCCCTTGTGTCGAATCAATAAATTTGGTTTTTACTTCCCTCAAAAACGGTTGTGATCCCCTATACTTATGGGTTATCAATAGAAAATGATATTTTCCAAAATAATTTGGAATCAGTGCAACGTTATTTTTAATACCATGACATACATATGTGCTAAATACGGGAACTTTATCACAATCTATGACACGGTAATGAGCATACAATAGTCATTTTACCTCAAACTTATACATGTTTATAGATGATCGAGTTTTTTTTGAAACTTTGTCAAAGCTCAAATTTATATATTACACATAAAAGGACTCTATGTCAAAGGATTTTTTTTAGTCTTTTCACTTTATTTGTTTTTTTAACCTGTCAAAATGGCCACCATGAATATTCTCGAAAGAGGTCAAACTTTTCAAAACTATAGACGCTTCAGTGATATAACCACTATTTGTGTATCTTACAAAATGTTTTTTGTAAAATTTTCAAAGCAAACTATCACAGATTTATAGCTCAAATTTGAATTACTTTCAGAAAATCAGCATAAAGTCATTAAGTCAATGAATTTAGATAGAAACCAAGAAATTCCTAATACGTATGTATTGTCCATCTTTAAAGATCGAAAGCGTATTGATCTCCTCATTTAAATATCGATAACATGCGGGAGAAGCTCCTATCAAAGGCCGCGTACGAGCAATTCAAAATGAATTGGCAGGAATTTTCTTAGGGAGGTCATATCAGAAACCGGAGAATACATTGCCGCTAATGCCTTCATGTAGTTTAATGATCTTCAAGTAATTTAATATATATACAAAATTGTTTATATATATATATCTATATGTTTGTATACTTGTAAGAGATATTATATTATGTATGCATCAATGTGTGGTATGTAGTAGCAGCATAGAATATGTATATGAAAACTTGTTCGAAATAAAAAGAATTGAGTGGAAAACAAAAAATAAAAAATAATTGGAAACATAAAATAAAAAAGAATTGAATAAAAAACATATAATCCGCATCCAAGGCTAAAACTTCTCACCGCTCGACTGCAGTCACGTGAAGAGCATTTAGCCTCAGTTTGTGACCAACTGTTACTAAAAGACAAGACCTTTAGTGCCGACTACGTAGTTCGGGTTGGAGGACCTGGAATAGAGCCGGTTTCCAACCGGATTAGAGACCCTGTTTCTACTAATGTTGTGAGAAAAATTGTCGTCCAATCCATAACCTATGACCTCCGTTACTATGCTAGCAGTACTTGGCATTGATGTACGAAAGATCCGGGCGCGGTAATGCCAAAGGTGGCGAATCTCTTATCTGCGGAGCCAAGCAACCAAAGGAGTAGGATGGGAGCACCACTACCGCGTCCGCCTGTAGGCGTGCAGTCATATAAGCCAGCAAGGACGTGCTACAGTTCACCTTAGGAGTACCATGTGACTAAGATCTACAACCTTACTCGGTCTTTTTTTCACCTGCTCAAGTCAATCACATAGGCCAGCGTTAACTGTTGCGTGAATAATGCCCAACCATCTTGGTAGTTATGTATCCAAATATCCAATCGCATTGAGTCCATCTGCATCTGTTTCTATCCACACGCACGCGAGTCAAAATCAAGACTCAACAAGACGCAAACAGATAGCGGTTTATTTTTCTGTCCGTCACGGTATTTTTTGGCCCATATTTAAATCGAGTTTGCGTTAAGATGCACGCAAACCTCCTTTGTGTCCGTCTCATGTCCTCCCCTGACACCTTCCCCATTTAACCGTGGGTGGTGGAGCATTGGGGCTCTTTAAAAGGGTGGTGGCGGCCAAACCATACAAGATAAACCCCTAACTCTACCCTTTCGTCTCTGTGCTATCCTCTAGTAGATCGAGTCCACCGTCGCATGGATCCACACATACAAGAGAGCCCGTGCTACGTAAATCCCGGTTGTTTATTCAGACAATAGAACCTTTAAGAAAAAAAAGGTATGGCCACTTGATCTGGACAAAAAAGATGACTGTGGAGATTGAAATGACTTCTCAAATGCCTCCCTGCAGCCACAGTTTATGTTTTTTGGCACAAAATGCTACGTACTAATTGCACTGTCATACAAATCATCTTTTGGTTGTGTTTAAAAATATACATTTTTTAAAACTTCAAATATCATTTTTATTTTTCATAAAATTGAACTCCATACCACTCACTCGGACTCAAATCCTACAAATAGAGTTTGTGCTACGCGTGTAGCGCAGATTTAAAAAAAATCATACTCCTCCTTTTCACTTCAAAAAAATCTTGAAAGTTATACAAGTACACCATTATAAGCAGAAAGTTCCAAAGGATTATCACTCGTTGCCTAAAAACATCAGATCGAGAAGACAAAAAGAAAATTGCAAATGCCTACTTACATCCACAATTTTGTAATTTATTAGCCGGCCCAAAGCACTATGTATTCTTCAATATAACATCAATTCCATAGAAATCTGATAACTATAAATTTTAGAAAATTGTGTACGATGTAGATTTACTCATGAGCCCAGTACCACCATATATATACATTGTTTACACTACATTGTCCATTGACGACATGAGTCCAGCAGTTTTTAAATCGACAAAGTATAATTTTTAGAAATATAGATTTACTCACGAGACGACTACCACCATATATATACACTATATTTTCCATTGACGACTTGAGTCGAGCAGTTTTAAAATTGACAAAGGTATTACTATTGGCTCGTTATCGAAATGAACATCGACTCATATTTAAAAGAGTAACTATGCTTGGTTAGACGCAAATGAAACAAAACCCAAAAGGCAAGAGAACCATTTGGCTCCATCGACCATTGTGTGATAAGCATTAAGCCACAATAAAACACGAAGCATTAGACATGTCCAATAGGCTTTCATTCCGTATGACACCACCTCCATCTCAAGCTATTGTCACGAAAAACACACTAATATAACATGCCTAAAATACACATACGAGATTGTTACTTCTTCTCTCACCTAAAAGAGATTTATATGTTGTCGAGAGTGAATAGAGCTTAGAATAGATTGAAACAATTTCCATTACAGTGAAAAGGGAAATTTGGAGATTTAGTTCGGGAATTATGAAACTAAAGGTGCGGCTACTTTATAATGCATCATCATAGTTAATTATTCATCACACTAAAGAAGTCTCTTCTTCAAAATCAAAGTATGGTAGGTAACACTATATGGTAGGGTAAGATAGACATGTTAGAAAATTTCAGAAAAAGTAAAACATTTACTCATCAATCTAGCATACCATATCATCATAATTTTGTATGAACAAATTATGAGCGAACAAATTGTCAAAGTTATACTTGCAGGAACTCGTGGTTAGTAGATCAGGATAATTGTAAAAACAATGCATCTTCTAAAAGATATAAAGTTTAATATTATTGTTTTAACTTCTCGCAACTGAAAGATTTAACGAATTTACTTCAACATGGTATATAAACATCAAATAAAGATTGTGGTTTGACGGGTTAAGCCGAACTATGAATACCAACTAGATGAGTTGTTCTCCCATTAGGTCATCGCTAATATTTGAACTTCTATTACAGATGATATTCTTTAAAAAATCGCCAAAACAAATTCTTGTGTTATTATAAAATAAAATTCTTACAAATATATTTTTCTTTTGAAAATGAGAAATTTAAAAAGTATATCTATAAATCACACTCGACTCAAAATAAGATAAATGCATTGATTATAAAGTTTGGAATTAAATGGTGTCTATGAGTTTGTATGGTTTTCCTATGATGTATTAACACAACTGTGGGTTTATGTTGGTTTTTTGTGAGGACATTTATATGGTTTCTTATTCTTAAAATGTAATTTGATACACAACAAGAACTTGCATACATGTAGAAAACTATACAACAAATGAAAATGCCAAAACAATGTTTTCCTAGGTGCATAGTCATGTTTCATGACACAACAAACACAAGTGAGTAAGATAATATAATTATTGGGTTAAAGAGTGGGTTTAGTAGGAATAGAGTTAGATCATGCAAATCAAATAATCAACGTAAAGTATTGAAGTCTATGAGGATATTGGAAGGAGGGATACTGAACCATTGGCTAGAGTTTTTTGGTGCAATTTATTTGTGAGATGATTTGAAGTAAATTGTTTATTGATAAAAATGATGAAACAATGTACAATATTTTTAAACTTCATTATGTTGCATGAATCTATGTGGAATCTAAATCTATGTACCCATTGTTACATGACAAAAAATAATGTGTCAACGAGAGACTACAATGATGGATGGCAGGTAGATAGTAAAACCATATACTCGCTTTGATCCAAAATAGGTGTCACCGTTTTGAACTATTTAAAATTGCGACACTTCTTATGTGGAACAGAGGCAGCAGTAAAATAATGTTGCCGACAATTAAAAGTGTGAATTCTAAAACATTTGACGCGCTAAATTTTGGAAATGAAAGAAAACTATTTCATAAATTATAAAAAATTCCACACATTCGATATATTATCTACCATAATAGTTACGATAGTTATAAAATGTTATGATTTAAATTTATGCCTTCCCGATATCTATAAAAATATATTACATAAACATATGTATTATGGTAAAGACAACGTCCTCACATTTGTGAGGACCACCTTGCTAGTTATCTTAATAAAAAGATGATATTCCTGTAGAACTTCACAATAGCAATAAAAAAAACTCAATATCGCTGCACTTTGACGAAAAAAACAAATAGAGAGCTAGCTAGGCTTCTGATTGTAATACTCTCGGATTTCTATTAGTGCAGTATATGATGTTTCGTGAATAACCTGCACGTTGCGGGTGGACAATCTTACGAGGGAATCGCCTACCTCTGATGAGGACAGCACTAACGTGGCGAGATCAGATGCCGCACAGTCTTCGTCAGTCTCGCTGTCCACGGCATATTGTTTGTCAAATATTTATTGGTACAGGTACGTCGGCGCTAGCTAGAAATGTTGTCCACCAATGCAAGAAGAGACATCCATTGTTTGAGCATAGAAACGTTGCGTAAGGACTGACAGAGCCAGCTACGGAACTACGCTTCCATTGTTTGAGCATAGAGCTACACCACTGTCCAGTGCGACGAGGTTAATAAATGTGGTTCACGTCTGATGGCGTCTGAAGCTAGTGATATCGTACGTAGGCAGTCCTTCTATACTCCAGTACCTTTGCTCACAGTCACATTGATGTGCCAATCCTGTTGCACATACTACTAGCAGCAATCATGTGCTTTAACTCAACCACAGGAGTTGCTAGCACGTCAACCTTGTTCACTCTCCGATCCATATTGCAACTTTTCAAACATGATGCATCAGCTGGAATATCGATGGAGCAGGCATTGACCCGACTGGAGGCTTTGCTTTGCATTCATTCGTTGAGTCCGGCTGTTGCATGCAGTGCATACGGCCTCGCCGGTGAGGCAGTGCACATTTGCGGACCTCGCCATCATGCATGTTGTAGCCATAGCTGGGTGCAACCACCCTTCCTACGGTCATAAATGGTTAGCGTAGAAACACGTGTACACTACGCATACGAGTACTACGTGCCAATTAATCGTGTGTCAGCCCAAGTGCCCACTGCCCATGCGTAAGAGCTGCCCAATAGCTGGGTGCAATGACTTCATGTCGATTTTCTAAAAAGTAATTTTAACTATACGTTGTGTGATAATTTGCTTTAAAACTTTTATAAAAATATATTTTAAGATGCATAAGTAGTGGTTATATCACAACACCGTCTACACTTTTGAAGAACTTTTGATGAACAGCCAATGGTGGCCATTTTGACCTTTTCTAAATATATTAAAGAAAGTGAACAAATAAAAAAACTGGGGGAGGGGCAGCTTATGGAATAAGCCAGCAAAAGAACTGGGCCCAAGTCCTTTTATGTGTATTATTTCTAAGAAAAATGATAAGCTTGAGTTTTGAGAGAAAGATGATAAACTTCGCCTATTTAATTGACTTTATGTCGATTTTATGTTGGTTCTTGAATATTTCAAAAGAAATTATTCATTATGCATAACATATGTCATATTTGGATTCATCTTATTTTTCTAATCAATTTAGAAATTTTATTTATAAAATTCTAATTTACGGATTTAAATATATGAATTATTCCATACTAAAGGGATAAGGCAAAATAAAGTAAAATTGTTTTTATTGTTATCTATTCAAAGTTTTTTTATCACGTAATCAGTCTTGTTTATTCAAAATAATTTTTAGAATTTAAACAATTAAAAAGTGGAACATCATGACCTAAGGGCTAATATGATTAATAGGATACTAATATCAACAAGGTATAACTTCTAACTTGGAAGCTCATTCAGAAGGAACTCTATACTTAAACGTGTTTGGCCTGGAAGGATGAGTGACGATTAGGAAGTTTGACCAAGAGTGAGTACGTTGACCTAAGATCAAGTGTCTGAATATTTTTTTGGGAAATGAATTATGGCGGTTTTTTTACTGTCGTCATAGGTCTTGTCGAATGCTGACTACCGTGGCCATGTCGATGGCCGATGAACTGCGCCGAAAAGTTTTGTCGACGACACTACCTATGTCGATGATTTTGGGGCCTAAGCCGTTGTCAAATGCCGTCGACATTGAGGCTAAGTCCCATAGTGTTTACAATTAACAGTGAGTTTTATATATCAAATTATTACATCTCAACGATCACATAAACTTGAGACATGAATGAATCAGCGAAAATCAACATAAAGCAACTCAAGTTACCGTGGTTGTGTCGTGTTCAACTCAGTTTTCTTTGCCAGGTCGACTGCATCTTGTTCCAAGGTGTGGATCAGATCTGTTTGCATGCTCATAGCATACACCTAGGTGGCGAAGGAAAAGACACGCGTTGCCGCGTCCATTCTAATAGGAACAAGATAGATTAAAAAATTACTTTGAGTGAAATATACTTATAAAAAAATATTAATGATGAAAAAATAGTACAACTCGATCACTACGTGGAAGTAGAGAAGGGACATAATTATTTAGTTGTAATGCCATGAAATTTAAATTGTGTACATGATTCTATAATAATTTGATCAAATTTCCGACAATCTAGAGACATTGTATGATGAACATTGCAAAGTTAAAGAGCTAGATTAGGCGTCGAGGTCATATGGTTACTGATTTTAATATAATAAAATTAATTATATTTTCTAACATAAATTATCCCAAAATCAATAACAGTTGGCATAATTCTGTCCTAACATATTTAATTAAATTGCATCGAATCCGATAGCCAACGAAAATAGCCACAAATGCCCGAAATCGAGAGTTTTGCTGATGCCGCTAGAGTCGTGTACCGGGGGTCACAGGACATCGAAATCCTCCTGGGACCCAAAAACTATGGAATATAGCTCACGAGAACGGTCAGAAATGCCCGAAATCACGAGTTTTTACGATGTTAGCAGAGTCGTGTATCAGGGGTCATGGGGCGTCGAAATCCTCCCGGGACCCAAAAACCGTGGACAATAGACCATGAAATCGGCCAGAAATGCGCCCGAAATCACGAGTTTTTACGATGTTAGGAGAGTCGTGTATTAGGGGTTATGGGGCGTCGATATCCTCCCGAGACCCAAAAACCGTTGACTATAGCCCACGAAATCGGTCAGACATGCCCGAAATCAAGAGGTTTTACGATGCCAGTACAGTCGTGTACCGGGGGTCACGATCATCGAAATCCTACCGGGACCCAAAAACCGTGGACTATAGCCCACGAAAACGGCCAGAAATGCCCGAAATCACGAGTTTTGACGATGTTAGCAGAACCGTGTATCAGGGGTCATGTGGCTTTGAAATCCTCCCGGGACCCAAAAACCGTGGACTATTTCCCACGAAATCGGCCAGAAATGCCCGAAATCACGAGTTTTAAAGATACCGCTAGAGTCGTGTACAGGGGGTCACGGGGCATCGAAATCCTCCCGGGACCTAAAAACCATGGACTATAGCCCAGGAAATCGTCCAGAAATGCCCGAAATCACGAGTTTTGACGATGCTGCTAGAGTCGTGTATCAGGGGTCATGGGTCGTCGAAATCCTCCCGACACCCAAAAACCGTAAACTATAGCCCACGAAAACGGCCAGAAATGCCCGAAATCACGAGTTTTGACGATGTTAGCAGAGTCGTGTATCAGGGTTCATGGGGCGTCAAAATCCTCCCGGGACCCAAAACCATAGACTATAGCCCACGAAATCGGCCAGAAATGCCCGAAATCATGAGTTTCAAAGATACCGCTAGAGTTGTGTACCGAGAGTCACGGGGTATCGAATCCTCCCGGGACCCGAAAACCGTGTACTATAGCCCACGAAAACGGCCAGAAATGCCCGAAATTACGAGTTTTGACGATATTCGCAGAGTAGTGTATCGGGGGTCATGGGGCATCGAAATTCGCCCGGGACCCGAAAACCGTGGACTATGGCCCAAATCGGCCAGAAATTCCGGAAATCACGAGTTGTGACGATGTTAGCAGAGTCTTGTAACAGGGGTCATGGGGCGTCGAAATCCTCCCGGGACCCAAAAACCGTGAACTATAGCCCACGAAATCGGCCAGATATGCCTGAAATCACGAGTTTTTACGATGCCAGTACAGCCGTGTACCGGGGGTCACGATCATCGAAATCCTACCGGGACCCGAAAACCGTGGACTATAGCCCACGAAAACGTCCAGAAATGTCCGAAATCACGAGTTTTGACGATGTTAACAGAATAGTGTATGAGGGGTCATGGGGCGTCGAAATCCTCCCGGGACCCAAAAACCGTGGACTATAACCCACGAAATCGGCCAGAAATGCCCGAAATCACGAGTTTTAAAGATGCCGCTAGAGTCGTGTACCGGGGGTCCCGGGGCATCAAAATCCTCCCGTGACCCGAAAACCATGGACTATAGCCCACGAAATCGGCCAGAAATGCCCGAAATAACGAGTTTTGAGGATCCCGCTAGAGTCGTGTATCAGGGGTCATGGGTCGTCGAAATCCTCCCGGGACCCAAAAACCGTAGACTATAGCCCACGAAAACGGCCAGAAATGCCCGAAATCACGAGTTTTGACGATGTTAGCAGAGTCGTGTATCAGGGTTCATGAGGCGTCAAAATCCTCTCGGGACCCAAAAACCGCTAACTATAGCCCATGAAATCGGCCAGAAATGCCCGAAATCACGAGTTTTACGATGTTAGGAGAGTCGTGTATTAGGGGTCATGGGTCGTCTAAATCCTCCCGGGACCCAAAAACCGTAGACTATAGCCCACGAAAACGGCCAGAAATGCCCGAAATCACGAGTTTTGATGACGTTAGCAGAGTCGTGTATCAGGGGTCATGGGGCGTCGGAATCCTCCCGGGACCCAAAAACCGTGGACTATAGCCCACGAAATCGGCCAGAAATGCCCGAAATCGCGAGTTTTACGATGTTAGCAGAGTCGTGAATCAAGGGTCATGGGGCGTCGAAATCCTCCCGGGACCCAAAAACCGTGGACTATAGCCCACGAAATCGGCCAGAAATGCCCGAAATCACGAGTTTTTACGATGTTAGCAGAGTCGTGTATCAGGGGTCATGGGACGTCGAAATCCTTCCGGGACCCAAAAAGCATGGACTATAGCCCACGAAATGGGCCAAAAACGCCCGAAATCACGAGTTTTTACGATGCTAGTAGAGTCATGTACCGGGTGTCACGGGGCATCGAAATCCTACCGGGACCCGAAAACCGTGGACTATAGCCCACGAAAACGGGCAGAAATGCCCGAAATCATGAGTTTTGACGATGTTAGCATAATCGTGTATCAGGGGTCATGGGGCGTCGAAATCCTCCCGGGACCCTAAAACCATGGACTATAGCCCACGAAATCGGCCAGAAATGCCCGAAATCACGAGTTTCAAAGATGCCGCTAGAGTTGTGTACCGGGGGTCACGGGGCATCGAATCCTCCCGCGACCCGAAAACCGTGGACTATAGCCCACGAAAACGGCCAGAAATGCCCGAAATTACGAGTTTTGACGATGTTAGCAGAGTCATGTATCGGGTGTCATGGGGCATCGAAATCCGCCCGGGACCCGAAAACCGTGTACTATAGCCCACGAAAACGGTAAGAAATGCACGAAATCACGAGTTTTGACGATGTTAGCATAATCGTGTATCAGGGGTCATGGGACGTCGAAATCCTCCCGGGACCCAAAAACCGTGGACTATAGCCCACGAAATCGGCCATAAATGCCCGAAATCACGAGTTTTAATGATGCCGCTAGAGTCGTGTACCGGGGGTCACGGAGCATCGAAATCCTCACAGGACCCGAAAACTGTGGACTATAGCCCACGAAATTGGCCAGAAATGCCCGAAATCACGAATTTTGACGATGTTAGCAGAGTCTTATATCAGGGGTCATGGGGCGTCGAAATCTTCCCGGGACCCAAAAACCGTGGACTATAGCCCACGAAATCGGCCAGACATGTCCGAAATCACGAGTTTTGACAATGTAAGCAAAATCGTGTATCAGGGGTCATGCGGCGTCGAAATCCTCCCGGGACCCAAAAACCGTGGACTATAACCCACGAAATCGGCCAGAAATGCTCGAAATCACGAGTTTTAAAGATGCCGCTAGAGTCGTGTACCGAGGGTCACGGGGCATCGAAATCCTCCCGGGACCCGAAAACCGTGGAGTATAGCCCACGAAATCGGCCAGAAATGTCCGAAATCACGAGTTTTGACGATGCCGCTAGAGTCGTGTATCAGGGATCATGGGTCGTCGAAATCCTCCCGGGACCCAAAAACCGTAGACTATAGCCCACGAAAACGGCCAGAAATGCCCGAAATCACGAGTTTTGATGATGTTAGCAGAGTCGTGTATCAGGGTTCATGGGGCGTCGAAATCCTCCCGGGACCCAAAAACCGTGGACTATAGCCCACGAAATCGGCCAGAAATGCCCGAAATCACGAGTTTTTACGATGTTAGCAGAGTCGTGTATCAGGGGTCATGGGGCGTCGAAATCCTCTCGGGACCCAAAAACCGTGGACTATAGCCCATGAAATCGGCCAGAAATGCCCGAAATCACGAGTTTTTACGATGTTAGGAGAGTCGTGTATTAGGGGTCATGGGGCGTTGAAATCCTCCCGAGACCCAAAAACCGTTGACTAGCCCACGAAATCGGTCAGACATGCCCGAAATCACGAGGTTTTACGATGCCAGTACAGTCGTGTACCGGGGGTCACGATCATCGAAATCCTACCGGGACACAAAAACCATGGACTATAGCCCACGAAAACGGCCAGAAATGCCCGAAATCACGAGTTTTGACGATGTTAGCAGAATCGTGTATCAGGGGTCATGGGGCTTTGAAATCCTCCCGGGACCCAAAAACCGTGGATTATTCCCACGAAATCGGCCAGAAATGCCCGAAATCACGAGTTTTAAAGATGCTGCTAGAGTCGTGTACAGGGGGTCACGGGGCATCGAAATCCTCCCGGGACCTAAAAACCGTGGACTATAGCCCAGGAAATCGGCCAGAAATGCCCGAAATCACGAGTTTTGACGATGCTGCTAGATTCGTGTATCAGGGGACATGGGTCGTCGAAATCCTCCCGGCACCCAAAAACCGTAAACTACAGCCCACGAAAACGGCCAGAAATGCCCGAAATCACGAGTTTTGACGATGCTGCTAGAGTCGTGTATCAGGGGTCATGGGTCGTCGAAATCCTCCCGGCACCCAAAAACCGTAAACTATAGCCCACGAAAACGGCCAGAAATGCCCGAAATCACGAGTTTTGACGATGTTAGCAGAGTCGTGTATTAGGGTTCATGGGGCGTCAAAATCCTCCCGGGACCCAAAACCATAGACTATAGCCCACGAAATCGGCCAGAAATGCCCGAAATCATGAGTTTCAAAGATGCCGCTAGAGTTGTGTACCGGGGGTCACGGGGCATCGAATCCTCCCGGGACCCGAAAACCGTGTACTATAGCCCACGAAAACGGCCAGAAATGCCCGAAATTACGAGTTTTGACGATGTTAGCAGAGTCATGTATCGGGTGTCATGGGGCATCGAAATCCGCCCGGGACCCGAAAACCGTGTACTATAGCCCACGAAAACGGTAAGAAATGCACGAAATCACGAGTTTTGACGATGTTAGCATAATCGTGTATCAGGGGTCATGGGACGTCGAAATCCTCCCGGGACCCAAAAACCGTGGACTATAGCCCACGAAATCAGCCATAAATGCCCGAAATCACGAGTTTTAATGATGCCGCTAGAGTCGTGTACCGGGGGTCACGGAGCATCGAAATCCTCACAGGACCCGAAAACTATGGACTATAGCCCACGAAATTGGCCAGAAATGCCCGAAATCACGAATTTTGACGATGTTAGCAGAGTCTTATATCAGGGGTCATGGGGCGTCGAAATCTTCCCGGGACCCAAAAACCGTGGACTATAGCCCACGAAATCGGCCAGACATGTCCGAAATCACGAGTTTTGACAATGTAAGCAAAATCGTGTATCAGGGGTCATGCGGCGTCGAAATCCTCCCGGGACCCAAAAACCGTGGACTATAACCCACGAAATCGGCCAGAAATGCTCGAAATCACGAGTTTTAAAGATGCCGCTAGAGTCGTGTACCGAGGGTCACGGGGCATCGAAATCCTCCCGGGACCCGAAAACCGTGGAGTATAGCCCACGAAATCGGCCAGAAATGTCCGAAATCACGAGTTTTGACGATGCCGCTAGAGTCGTGTATCAGGGATCATGGGTCGTCGAAATCCTCCCGGGACCCAAAAACCGTAGACTATAGCCCACGAAAACGGCCAGAAATGCCCGAAATCACGAGTTTTGATGATGTTAGCAGAGTCGTGTATCAGGGTTCATGGGGCGTCGAAATCCTCCCGGGACCCAAAAACCGTGGACTATAGCCCACGAAATCGGCCAGAAATGCCCGAAATCACGAGTTTTTACGATGTTAGCAGAGTCGTGTATCAGGGGTCATGGGGCGTCTAAATCCTCTCGGGACCCAAAAACCGTGGACTATAGCCCATGAAATCGGCCAGAAATGCCCGAAATCACGAGTTTTTACGATGTTAGGAGAGTCGTGTATTAGGGGTCATGGGGCGTTGAAATCCTCCCGAGACCCAAAAACCGTTGACTAGCCCACGAAATCGGTCAGACATGCCCGAAATCACGAGGTTTTACGATGCCAGTACAGTCGTGTACCGGGGGTCACGATCATCGAAATCCTACCGGGACCCAAAAACCATGGACTATAGCCCACGAAAACGGCCAGAAATGCCCGAAATCACGAGTTTTGACGATGTTAGCAGAATCGTGTATCAGGGGTCATGGGGCTTTGAAATCCTCCCGGGACCCAAAAACCGTGGATTATTCCCACGAAATCGGCCAGAAATGCCCGAAATCACGAGTTTTAAAGATGCTGCTAGAGTCGTGTACAGGGGGTCACGGGGCATCGAAATCCTCCCGGGACCTAAAAACCGTGGACTATAGCCCAGGAAATCGGCCAGAAATGCCCGAAATCACGAGTTTTGACGATGCTGCTAGATTCGTGTATCAGGGGACATGGGTCGTCGAAATCCTCCCGGCACCCAAAAACCGTAAACTACAGCCCACGAAAACGGCCAGAAATGCCCGAAATCACGAGTTTTGACGATGCTGCTAGAGTCGTGTATCAGGGGTCATGGGTCGTCGAAATCCTCCCGGCACCCAAAAACCGTAAACTATAGCCCACGAAAACGGCCAGAAATGCCCGAAATCACGAGTTTTGACGATGTTAGCAGAGTCGTGTATTAGGGTTCATGGGGCGTCAAAATCCTCCCGGGACCCAAAACCATAGACTATAGCCCACGAAATCGGCCAGAAATGCCCGAAATCATGAGTTTCAAAGATACCGCTAGAGTTGTGTACCGAGAGTCACGGGGCATCGAATCCTCCCGGGACCCGAAAACCGTGTACTATAGCCCACGAAAACGGCCAGAAATGACCGAAATTACGAGTTTTGACGATATTCGCAGAGTAGTGTATCGGGGGTCATGGGGCATCGAAATTCGCCCGGGACCCGAAAACCGTGGACACGAAATCGGCCATAAATGCCCGAAATCACGAGTTTGAATGATGCCGCTAGAGTCGTGTACCGGGGGTCACGGGGCATCGAAATCCTCCCAGGACCCGAAAACCGTGGACTATGGCCCAAATCGGCCAGAAATTCCGGAAATCACGAGTTGTGACGATGTTAGCAGAGTCTTGTAACAGGGGTCATGGGGCGTCGAAATCCTCCCGGGACCCAAAAACCGTGAACTATAGCCCACGAAATCGGCCAGACATGCCTGAAATCACGAGTTTTTACGATGCCAGTACAGCCGTGTACCGGGGGTCACGATCATCGAAATCCTACCGGGACCCGAAAACCGTGGACTATAGCCCACGAAAACGTCCAGAAATGTCCGAAATCACGAGTTTTGACGATGTTAACAGAATAGTGTATGAGGGGTCATGGGGCGTCGAAATCCTCCCGGGACCGAAAAACCGTGGACTATAACCCACGAAATCGGCCAGAAATGCCCGAAATCACGAGTTTTAAAGATGCCGCTAGAGTCGTGTACCGGGGGTCACGGGGCATCAAAATCCTCCCGTGACCCGAAAACCATGGACTATAGCCCACGAAATCGGCCAGAAATGCCCGAAATCACGAGTTTTGAGGATCCCGCTAGAGTCGTGTATCACGGGTCATGGGTCGTCGAAATCCTCCCGGGACCCAAAAACCGTAGACTATAGCCCACGAAAACGGCCAGAAATGCCCGAAATCACGAGTTTTGACGATGTTAGCAGAGTCGTGTATCAGGGTACATGAGGCGTCAAAATCCTCTCGGGACCCAAAAACCGCTAACTATAGCCCATGAAATCGGCCAGAAATGCCCGAAATCACGAGTTTTACGATGTTAGGAGAGTCGTGTATTAGGGGTCATGGGTCGTCTAAATCCTCCCGGGACCCAAAAACCGTAGACTATAGCCCACGAAAACGGCCAGAAATGCCCGAAATCACGAGTTTTGATGACGTTAGCAGAGTCATGTATCAGGGGTCATGGGGCGTCGGAATCCTCCCGGGACCCAAAAACCGTGGACTATAGCCCACGAAATCGGCCAGAAATGCCCGAAATCGCGAGTTTTACGATGTTAGCAGAGTCGTGAATCAGGGGTCATGGGGCGTCGAAATCCTCCCGGGACCCAAAAACCGTGGACTATAGCCCACGAAATCGGCCAGAAATGCCCGAAATCACGAGTTTTTACGATGTTAGCAGAGTCGTCGTATCAGGGGTCATGGGACGTCGAAATCCTTCCGGGACCCAAAAAGCATGGACTATAGCCCACGAAATGGGCCAAAAACGCCGAAATCACGAGTTTTTACGATGCTAGTAGAGTCGTGTACCGGGTGTCACGGGGCATCGAAATCCTACCGGGGACCCGAAAACCGTGGACTATAGCACACGAAAACGGGCAGAAATGCCCGAAATCATGACTTTTGACGATGTTAGCATAATCGTGTATCAGGGGTCATGGGGCGTCGAAATCCTCCCGGGACCGAAAAACCGTGGACTATAACCCACGAAATCGGCCAGAAATGCCCGAAATCACGAGTTTTAAGATGCCGCTAGAGTCGTGTACCGGGGGTCACGGGGCATCAAAATCCTCCCGTGACCCGAAAACCATGGACTATAGCCCACGAAATCGGCCAGAAATGCCCGAAATCACGAGTTTTGAGGATCCCGCTAGAGTCGTGTATCAGGGGTCATGGGTCGTCGAAATCCTCCCGGGACCCAAAAACCGTAGACTATAGCCCACGAAAACGGCCAGAAATGCCCGAAATCACGAGTTTTGACGATGTTAGCAGAGTCGTGTATCAGGGTTCATGAGGCGTCAAAATCCTCTCGGGACCCAAAAACCGCTAACTATAGCCCATGAAATCGGCCAGAAATGCCCGAAATCACGAGTTTACGATGTTAGGAGAGTCGTGTATTAGGGGTCATGGGTCGTCTAAATCCTCCCGGGACCCAAAAACCGTAGACTATAGCCCACGAAAACGGCTAGAAATGCCCGAAATCACGAGTTTTGATGACGTTAGCAGAGTCGTGTATCAGGGGTCATGGGGCGTCGGAATCCTCCCGGGACCCAAAAACCGTGGACTATAGCCCACGAAATCGGCCAGAAATGCCCGAAATCGCGAGTTTTACGATGTTAGCAGAGTCGTGAATCAGGGGTCATGGGGCGTCGAAATCCTCCCGGGACCCAAAAACCGTGGACTATAGCCCACGAAATCGGCCAGAAATGCCCGAAATCACGAGTTTTTACGATGTTAGCAGAGTCGTGTATCAGGGGTCATGGGACGTCGAAATCCTTCCGGGACCCAAAAAGCATGGACTATAGCCCACGAAATGGGCCAAAAACGCCCGAAATCACGAGTTTTTACGATGCTAGTAGAGTCGTGTACCGGGTGTCACGGGGCATCGAAATCCTACCGGGACCCGAAAACCGTGGACTATAGCACACGAAAACTGGCAGAAATGCCCGAAATCATGAGTTTTGACGATGTTAGCATAATCGTGTATCAGGGGTCATGGGGCGTCGAAATCCTCCCGGGACCCTAAAACCATGGACTATAGCCCACGAAATCGGCCAGAAATGCCCGAAATCACGAGTTCAAAGATGCCGCTAGAGTTGTGTACCGGGGGTCACGGGGCATCGAATCTCCCGCGACCCGAAAACCGTGGACTATAGCGCACGAAAACGGCCAGAAATGCCCGAAATTACGAGTTTTGACGATGTTAGCAGAGTCATGTATCGGGTGTCATGGGGCATCGAAATCCGCCCGGGATCCGAAAACCGTGTACTATAGCCCACGAAAACGGTAAGAAATGCACGAAATCACGAGTTTTGACGATGTTAGCATAATCGTGTATTAGGGGTCATGGGACGTCGAAATCCTCCGGGACCCAAAAACCGTGGACTATAGCCCACGAAATCGGCCATAAATGCCCGAAATCACGAGTTTTAATGATGCCGCTAGAGTCGTGTAACCGGGGGTCACGGAGCATCGAAATCCTCACAGGACCCGAAAACTGTGGACTATAGCCCACGAAATTGGCCAGAAATGCCCGAAATCACGAATTTTGACGATGTTAGCAGAGTCTTATATCAGGGGTCATGGGGCGTCGAAATCTTCCGGGACCCAAAAACCGTGGACTATAGCCCACGAAATCGGCCAGACATGTCCGAAATCACGAGTTTTGACAATGTAAGCAAAATCGTGTATCAGGGGTCATTGCGGCGTCGAAATCCTCCCGGGACCCAAAAACCGTGGACTATAACCCACGAAATCGGCCAGAAATGCTCGAAATCACGAGTTTTGATGATGTTAGCAGAGTCGTGTATCAGGGTTCATGGGGCGTCGAAATCCTCCCGGGACCCAAAAACCGTGGACTATAGCCCACGAAATCGGCCAGAAATGCCGAAATCACGAGTTTTGACGATGTTAGCACAGTCGTGTATTAGGGTTCATGGGGCATCGTAATCCTCCCGGGACCCAAAAACCATGGACTATAGCCCACGAAATCGGCCAGAAATGCCCCGAAATCACGAGTTTCAAAGATGCCGCTAGAGTTGTGTACCGGGGGTCACGGGGCATCGAAACCTCCGGGACCCGAAAACCGTGGACTATAGCCCATGAAAACGGCCAGAAATGCCCGAAATTAGGAGTTTTGACGATGTTAGCAGAGTCGTGTATCGGGGTCATGGGCATCGAAAATCCGCGCGGGACCCGAACACCGTGGACTATAGCCCACGAAAACGGTCAGAAATGCCCGAAATCACGAGTTTTGACGATGTTAGCAGAATCGTGTGTCAGGGGTCATGGGGAGTCGAAATCCTCCGGGACCCAAAAACCGTGGACTATAGCCCACGAAAACGGCCAGAAATGCCCGAAATCACGAGTTTTGATGATGTTAGCAGAGTCGTGTATCAGGGGTCATGGGTCGTCGAAATCCTCCCGGGACCCAAAAACCGTAGACTATAGCCCACGAAAACGGCCAGAAATGCCCGAAATCACGAGTTTTGATGATGTTAGCAGAGTCGTGTATCAGGGTTCATGGGGCGTCGAAATCCTCCCGGGACCCAAAAACCGTGGACTATAGCCCACGAAATCGGCCAGAAATGCCCGAAATCACGAGTTTTGACGATGTTAGCACAGTCGTGTATTAGGGTTCATGGGGCATCGTAATCCTCCCGGGACCCAAAAACCATGGACTATAACCCACGAAATCGGCCAGAAATGCCCGAAATCACGAGTTTCAAAGATGCCGCTAGAGTTGTGTACCGGGGGTCACGGGGCATCGAATCCTCCCGGGACCCGAAAACCGTGGACTATAGCCCACGAAAACGGCCAGAAATGCCCGAAATTACGAGTTTTGACGATGTTAGCAGAGTCGTGTATCGGGGTCATGGGGCATCGAAATCCGCGCGGGACCCGAGACCGTGGACTATAGCCCACGAAAACGGTCAGAAATGCCCGAAATCACGAGTTTTGACGATGTTAGCAGAATCGTGTGTCAGGGGTCATGGGGAGTCGAAATCCTCCCGGGACCCAAAAACCGTGGACTATAGCCCACGAAAACGGCCAGAAATGCCCGAAATCACGAGTTTTGATGATGTTAGCAGAGTCGTGTATCAGGGGTCATGGGTCGTCGAAATCCTCCCGGGACCCAAAAACCGTAGACTATAGCCCACGAAAACGGCCAGAAATGCCCGAAATCACGAGTTTTGATGATGTTAGCGAGAGTGTATCAGGGTTCATGGGGCGTCGAATCCTCCCGGGACCCAAAAACTGTGGACTATAGCCCGCGAAATCGGCCAGAAATGCCCGAAATCACGAGTTTTTACGATGTTAGCAGAGTCGTGTATCAGGGTCATGGGGCGTCGAAATCCTCTCGGGACCCAAAAACCGTGGACTATAGCCCATGAAATCGGCCAGAAATGCCCGAAATCACGAGTTTTTACGATGTTAGGAGAGTCGTGTATTAGGGGTCATGGGGCGTTGAAATCCTCCCGAGACCCAAAAACCGTTGACTATAGCCCATGAAATCGGTCAGACATGCCCGAAATCACGAGGTTTTACGATGCCAGTACAGTCGTGTACCGGGGGTCACGATCATCGAAATCCTACCGGACCCAAAAACCATGGACTATAGCCCACGAAAACGGCCAGAAATGCCCGAAATCACGAGTTTTGACGATGTTAGCAGAATCGTGTATCAGGGGTCATGGGGCTTTGAAATCCTCCCGGGACCCAAAAACCGTGGATTATTTCCCACGAAATCGGCCAGAAATGCCGAAATCACGAGTTTTAAAGATGCTGCTAGAGTCGTGTACAGGGGGTCACGGGGCATCGAAATCCTCCGGGACCTAAAAACCGTGGACTATAGCCCAGGAAATCGGCCAGAAATGCCCGAAATCACGAGTTTTGACGATGCTGCTAGATTCGTGTATCAGGGGACATGGGTCGTCGAAATCCTCCCGGCACCCAAAAACCGTAAACTATAGCCCACGAAAACGGCCAGAAATGCCCGAAATCACGAGTTTTGACGATGCTGCTAGAGTCGTGTATCAGGGTCATGGGTCGTCGAAATCCTCCCGGCACCCAAAAACCGTAAACTATAGCCCACGAAAACGGCCAGAAATGCCCGAAATCACGAGTTTTGACGATGTTAGCAGAGTCGTGTATCAGGGTTCATGGGGCGTCAAAATCCTCCCGGGACCCAAAACCATAGACTATAGCCACGAAATCGGCCAGAAATGCCCGAAATCATGAGTTTCAAAGATACCGCTAGAGTTGTGTACCGAGAGTCACGGGGCATCGAATCCTCCCGGGACCCGAAAACCGTGTACTATAGCCCACGAAAACGGCCACCGAAATTACGAGTTTTGACGATATTCGCAGAGTAGTGTATCGGGGGTCATGGGGCATCGAAATTCGCCCGGGACCCGAAAACCGTGGACTATAGCCCACGAAATCGGCCATAAATGCCCAAAATCACGAGTTTGAATGATGCCGCTAGAGTCGTGTACCGGGGGTCACGGGGCATCGAAATCCTCCCAGGACCCGAAAACCGTGGACTATGGCCCAAATCGGCCAGAAATTCCGGAAATCACGAGTTGTGACGATGTTAGCAGAGTCTTGTAACAGGGGTCATGGGCGTCGAAATCCTCCCGGGACCCAAAAACCGTGAACTATAGCCCACGAAATCGGCCAGACATGCCTGAAATCACGAGTTTTTACGATGCCAGTACAGCCGTGTACCGGGGGTCACGATCATCGAAATCCTACCGGGACCCGAAAACCGTGGACTATAGCCCACGAAAACGTCCAGAAATGTCCGAAATCACGAGTTTTGACGATGTTAACAGAATAGTGTATGAGGGGTCATGGGGCGTCGAAATCCTCCCGGGACCGAAAAACCGTGGACTATAACCCACGAAATCGGCCAGAAATGCCCGAAATCACGAGTTTAAAGATGCCGCTAGAGTCGTGTACCAGGGGTCACGGGGCATCAAAATCCTCCCGTGACCCGAAAAACCATGGACTATAGCCCACGAAATCGGCCAGAAATGCCCGAAATCACGAGTTTTGAGGATCCCGCTAGAGTCGTGTATTAGGGGTCATGGGTCGTCTAAATCCTCCCGGGACCCAAAAACCGTAGACTATAGCCCACGAAAACGGCCAGAAATGCCCGAAATCACGAGTTTTGATGACGTTAGCGGAGTCGTGTATCAGGGGTCATGGGGCGTCGGAATCCTCCCGGGACCCAAAAACCGTGGACTATAGCCCACGAAATCGGCCAGAAATGCCCGAAATCGCGAGTTTTACGATGTTAGCAGAGTCGTGAATCAGGGGTCATGGGGCGTCGAAATCCTCCCGGGACCCAAAAACCGTGGACTATAGCCCACGAAATCGGCCAGAAATGCCGAAGCCCGAAATCACGAGTTTTTTACGATGTTAGCAGAGTCGTGTATCAGGGGTCATGGGGCGTCGAAATCCTCTCGGGACCCAAAAACCGTGGACTATAGCCACTGAAATCGGCCAGAAATGCCCGAAATCACGAGTTTTTACGATGTTAGGAGAGTCGTGTATTAGGGGTCATGGGGCGTTGAAATCCTCCCGAGACCCAAAAACCGTTGACTATAGCCCATGAAATCGGTCAGACATGCCCGAAATCACGAGGTTTTACGATGCCAGTACAGTCGTGTACCGGGGGTCACGATCATCGAAATCCTACCGGGGACCCAAAAACCATGGACTATAGCCACGAAAACGGCCAGAAATGCCCGAAATCACGAGTTTTGACGATGTTAGCAGAATCGTGTATCAGGGTGTCATGGGGCTTTGAAATCCTCCCGGGACCCAAAAACCGTGGATTATTTCCCACGAAATCGGCCAGAAATGCCCGAAATCACGAGTTTTAAAGATGCTGCTAGAGTCGTGTACAGGGGGTCACGGGGCATCGAAATCCTCCCGGGACCTAAAAACCCTGGACTATAGCCCAGGAAATCGGCCAGAAATGCCCGAAATCACGAGTTTTGACGATGCTGCTAGATTCGTGTATCAGGGGACATGGGTCGTCGAAATCCTCCCGGCACCCAAAAACCGTAAACTATAGCCCACGAAAACGGCCAGAAATGCCCGAAATCACGAGTTTTGACGATGCTGCTAGAGTCGTGTATCAGGGGTCATGGGTCGTCGAAATCCTCCCGGCACCCAAAAACCGTAAACTATAGCCCACGAAAACGGCCAGAAATGCCCGAAATCACGAGTTTTGACGATGTTAGCAGAGTCGTGTATCAGGGTTCATGGGGCGTCAAAATCCTCCCGGGACCCAAAACCATAGACTATAGCCCACGAAATCGGCCAGAAATGCCCGAAATCATGAGTTTCAAAGATACCGCTAGAGTTGTGTACCGAGAGTCACGGGGCATCGAATCCTCCCGGGACCCGAAAACCGTGTACTATAGCCCACGAAAACGGCCACCCGAAATTACGAGTTTTGACGATATTCGCAGAGTAGTGTATCGGGGGTCATGGGGCATCGAAATTCGCCCGGGACCCGAAAACCGTGGACTATAGCCCACGAAATCGGCCATAAATGCCCAAAATCACGAGTTTGAATGATGCCGCTAGAGTCGTGTACCGGGGGTCACGGGGCATCGAAATCCTCCCAGGACCCGAAAACCGTGGACTATGGCCCAAATCGGCCAGAAATTCCGGAAATCACGAGTTGTGACGATGTTAGCAGAGTCTTGTAACAGGGGTCATGGGGCGTCGAAATCCTCCCGGGACCCAAAAACCGTGAACTATAGCCCACGAAATCGGCCAGACATGCCTGAAATCACGAGTTTTTACGATGCCAGTACAGCCGTGTACCGGGGGTCACGATCATCGAAATCCTACCGGGACCCGAAAACCGTGGACTATAGCCCACGAAAACGTCCAGAAATGTCCGAAATCACGAGTTTTGACGATGTTAACAGAATAGTGTATGAGGGGTCATGGGGCGTCGAAATCCTCCCGGGACCGAAAAACCGTGGACTATAACCCACGAAATCGGCCAGAAATGCCCGAAATCACGAGTTTTAAAGATGCCGCTAGAGTCGTGTACCAGGGGTCACGGGGCATCAAAATCCTCCCGTGACCCGAAAACCATGGACTATAGCCCACGAAATCGGCCAGAAATGCCCGAAATCACGAGTTTTGAGGATCCCGCTAGAGTCGTGTATTAGGGGTCATGGGTCGTCTAAATCCTCCCGGGACCCAAAAACCGTAGACTATAGCCCACGAAAACGGCCAGAAATGCCCGAAATCACGAGTTTTGATGACGTTAGCGGAGTCGTGTATCAGGGGTCATGGGGCGTCGGAATCCTCCCGGGACCCAAAAACCGTGGACTATAGCCCACGAAATCGGCCAGAAACGCCCGAAATCGCGAGTTTTACGATGTTAGCAGAGTCGTGAATCAGGGGTCATGGGGCGTCGAAATCCTCCCGGGACCCAAAAACCGTGGACTATAGCCCACGAAATCGGCCAGAAATGCCCGAAATCACGAGTTTTTACGATGTTAGCAGAGTCGTGTATCAGGGGTCATGGGACGTCGAAATCCTTCCGGGACCCAAAAAGCATGGACTATAGCCCACGAAATGGGCCAAAAACGCCCGAAATCACGAGTTTTTACGATGCTAGTAGAGTCGTGTACCGGGTGTCACGGGGCATCGAAATCCTACCGGGACCCGAAAACCGTGGACTATAGCCCACGAAAACGGGCAGAAATGCCCGAAATCATGAGTTTTGACGATGTTAGCATAATCGTGTATCAGGGGTCATGGGGCGTCGAAATCCTCCCGGGACCCTAAAACCATGGACTATAGCCCACGAAATCGGCCAGAAATGCCCGAAATCACGAGTTTCAAAGATGCCGCTAGAGTTGTGTACCGGGGGTCACGGGGCATCGAATCCTCCCGCGACCCGAAAACCGTGGACTATAGCCCACGAAAACGGCCAGAAATGCCCGAAATTACGAGTTTTGACGATGTTAGCAGAGTCATGTATCGGGTGTCATGGGGCATCGAAATCCGCCCGGGACCCGAAAACCGTGTACTATAGCCCACGAAAACGGTAAGAAATGCACGAAATCACGAGTATTGACGATGTTAGCATAATCGTGTATCAGGGGTCATGGGACGTCGAAATCCTCCCGGGACCGAAAAACCGTGGACTATAGCCCACGAAATCGGCCATAAATGCCCGAAATCACGAGTTTTAATGATGCCGCTAGAGTCGTGTACCGGGGGTCACGGAGCATCGAAATCCTCACAGGACCCGAAAACTGTGGACTATAGCCCACGAAATTGGCCAGAAATGCCCAAAATCACGAATTTTGACGATGTTAGCAGAGTCTTATATCAGGGGTCATGGGGCATCGAAATCTTCCCGGGACCCAAAAACCGTGGATTATAGCCCACGAAATCGGCCAGACATGTCCGAAATCACGAGTTTTGACAATGTAAGCAAAATCGTGTATCAGGGGTCATGCGGCGTCGAAATCCTCCCGGGACCCAAAAACCGTGGACTATAACCCACGAAATCGGCCAGAAATGCTCGAAATCACGAGTTTTAAAGATGCCGCTAGAGTCGTGTACCGAGGGTCACGGGGCATCGAAATCCTCCCGGGACCCGAAAACCGTGAAGTATAGCCCACGAAATCGGCCAGAAATGTCCGAAATCACGAGTTTTGACGATGCCGCTAGAGTCGTGTATCAACGATCATGGGTCGTCGAAATCCTCCCGGGACCCAAAAACCATAGACTATAGCCCACGAAAACGGCCAGAAATGCCCGAAATCACGAGTTTTGATGATGTTAGCAGAGTCGTGTATCAGGGGTCATGGGGCGTCGAAATCCTCCCGGGACCCAAAAACCGTGGACTATAGCCCACGAAATCGGCCAGAAATGCCCGAAATCACGAGTTTTTACGATGTTAGCAGAGTCGTGTATCAGGGGTCATGGGGCGTCGAAATCCTCTCGGGACCCAAAAACCGTGGACTATAGCCCATGAAATCGGCCAGAAATGCCCGAAATCACGAGTTTTTACGATGTTAGGAGAGTCGTGTATTAGGGGTCATGGGGCGTTGAAATCCTCCCGAGACCCAAAAACCGTTGACTATAGCCCACGAAATCGGTCAGACATGCCCGAAATCACGAGGTTTTACGATGCCAGTACAGTCGTGTACCGGGGGTCACGATCATCGAAATCCTACCGGGACCCAAAAACCATGGACTATAGCCCACGAAAACGGCCAGAAATGACCGAAATCACGAGTTTTGACGATGTTAGCAGAATCGTGTATCAGGGGTCATGGGGCTTTGAAATCCTCCCGGGACCCAAAAACCGTGGATTATTTCCCACGAAATCGGCCAGAAATGCCCGAAATCACGAGTTTTAAAGATGCTGCTAGAGTCGTGTACAGGGGGTCACGGGGCATCGAAATCCTCCCGGGACCTAAAAACCGTGGACTATAGCCCAGGAAATCGGCCAGAAATGCCCGAAATCACGAGTTTTGACGATGCTGCTAGATTCGTGTATCAGGGGACATGGGTCGTCGAAATCCTCCCGGCACCCAAAAACCGTAAACTATAGCCCACGAAAACGGCCAGAAATGCCCGAAATCACGAGTTTTGACGATGTTAGCAGAGTCGTGTATCAGGGTTCATGGGGCGTGAAAATCCTCCCGGGACCCAAAAACCATAGACTATAGCCCACGAAATCGGCCAGAAATGCCCGAAATCATGAGTTTCAAAGATGCCGCTAGAGTTGTGTACCGAGGGTCACGGGGCATCGAAATCCTCCCGGGACCCAAAAACCGTGGACTATAGCCCACGAAATCGGCCAGAAATGCCCGAAATCACGAGTTTTGACGATGTTAGCAGAGTCGTGTATCGGGGGTCATGTGGCGTCGAAATCCTCCCGGGACCCAAAAAAACCGTGGAGTATAGCCAACGAAAACGGCCAGAAATGCCCGAAATCGAGAGTTTTGCCGATGCCGCCAGAGTCGTGTACCGTGGGTCACGGGGCATCGAAATCCTCCCTCGACCCGGAAACCATGGACTATAGCCCACGAAAACGGTCAGAAATGCCCGAAATCACGAGTTTTGACGATGTTAGCAGAGTCGTGAATCAGGGGTCATGGGGCGTCGAAATCCTTCCGGGACCCAAAAACTGTGGACTATAGCCCACGAAAACGGCCAGAAATGACCGAAATCACGAGTTTTGACGATGTTAGCAGAATCGTGTATCAGGGTCATGGGGCGTCGAACTCCTCCCGGGACCCAAAAACCATGGACTATAGCCCACGAAATCGGCCAGAAATGCCCGAAATCACGAGTTTTGACGATGCCGCTAGAGTCGTTTATCAGGGGTCTTGGGTCATCGAAATCCTCCCGGGACCCAAAAACAATAGACTATAGCCCACGAAAACGGCCAGAAATGCCCGAAATCACGAGTTTTGACGATGTTAGCACAGTCGTGTATTAGGGTTCATGGGGCATCGTAATCCTCCCGGGACCCAAAAACCATGGACTATAGCCCACGAAATCGGCCAGAAATGCCCGAAATCACGAGTTTCAAAGATGCCGCTAGAGTTGTGTACCGGGGGTCACGGGGCATCGAATCCTCCCGGGACCCGAAAACCGTGGACTATAGCCCACGAAAACGGCCAGAAATGCCCGAAATTACGAGTTTTGACGATGTTAGCAGAGTCGTGTATCGGGGTCATGGGGCATCGAAATCCGCGCGGGACCCGAACACCGTGGACTATAGCCCACGAAAACGGTCAGAAATGCCCGAAATCACGAGTTTTGACGATGTTAGCAGAATCGTTTGTCAGGTGTCATGGGGAGTCGAAATCCTCCCGGGACCCAAAAACCGTGGACTATAACCCACGAAATCGGCCATAAATGCCCGAAATCACGAGTTTTAATGATGCCGCTAGAGTCGCGTACCGGGGGTCACGGGGCATCGAAATCCTCCCAGGACCCGAAAACCGTGGACTATAGACAACGAAATCGGCCAGAAATGCCCGAAATCACGAGTTTTGACGATTTTAGCAAAGTCTTGTATCAGGGGTCGTGGGGCGTCGAAATCCTCCCGGGACCCAAAAACCTTGGACTATAGCCCACGAAATTGGCCAGAAATGCCCGAAATCACGAATTTTTACGATGCCAGTAGAGTCGTGTACCGGGTGTCACGGGGCATCAAAATCCTACCGGGACCCGAAAACCGTGGACTATAGCCCACGAAAACGGGCAGAAATGCCCGAAATCACGAGTTTTGACGATGTTAGCATAATCGTTTATCTGGGGTCAAGGGGCGTCGAAATCCTCCCGGGACCCAAAAACCGTGGACTATAGCCCACGAAATCGGCCAGAAATGCCCAAAATCGCGAGTTTTACGATGTTAGCAGAGTCGTGTATCAGGGGTCATGGGGCGTCGAAATCCTCCCGGGACCCAACAACCGTGGACTATAGCCCACGAAATCGGCCAGAAATGCCCGAAATCACGAGTTTTTACGATGTTAGCAGACTCGTGTATCAGGGGTCATGGGACGTCGAAATCCTTCCGGGACCCAAAAAGCATGGACTATAGCCCACGAAATGGGCCAAAAATGCCCGAAATCACGAGTTTTTACGATGCCAGTAGAGTCGTGTAGCGTGCTATATTATTTAGCGTGGTATAGCGCGGTATAGCGCGTATATAGCGTGCGTAGCGATGTAGCGAGCATTTTAGACTAAATATAGCGTAGTCTGCTCAGAAACGCTATAATCGCGCTATAAACGCCGATATAGCGTGCTATTTTTTTCATTGGTTTTAATGATGCCGCTAGAGTCGTGTACCGGGGGCCACGGGGCATCGAAATCCTCCCAGGACCCGAAAACCGTGGACTATAGCCCACGAAATCAGCCAGAAATGCCCGAAATCACGAGTTTTGACGATTTTAGCAAAGTCTTGTATCAGGGGTCATGGGGCGTCGAAATCCTCCCGGGACCCAAAAACCTTGGACTATAGCCCACGAAATTGGCCAGAAAATGCCCGAAATCACGAATTTTTACGATGCCAGTAGAGTCGTGTACCGGGTGTCACGGGGCATCAAAATCCTACCGGGACCCGAAAACCGTGGACTATAGCCCACGAAAACGGGCAGAAATGCCCGAAATCACGAGTTTTGACGATGTTAGCATAATCGTTTATCTGGGGGTCAAGGGGCGTCGAAATCCTCCCGGGACCCAAAAACCGTGGACTATAGCCCACGAAATCGGCCAGAAATGCCCAAAATCGCGAGTTTTACGATGTTAGCAGAGTCGTGTATCAGGGGTCATGGGGCGTCGAAATCCTCCCGGGGACCCAACAACCGTGGACTATAGCCCACGAAATCGGCCAGAAATGCCCGAAATCACGAGTTTTTACGATGTTAGCAGACTCGTGTATCAGGGGTCATGGGACGTCGAAATCCTTCCGGGACCCAAAAAGCATGGACTATAGCCCACGAAATGGGCCAAAAATGCCCGAAATCACGAGTTTTACGATGCCAGTAGAGTCGTGTAGCGTGCTATATTATTTAGCGTGGTATAGCGCGTATAAGAGCGTGCGTAGCGATGTAGCGAGCATTTTAGACTAAATATAGCGTAGTCTGCTCAGAAACGCTATAACGCGCTATAAACGCCGATATAGCGTGCTATTTTTTTTCATTGGTTTTAATGATGCCGCTAGAGTCGTGTACCGGGGTCACGGGGCATCGAAATCTCCCAGGACCCGAAAAACCGTGGACTATAGCCCACGAAATCAGCCAGAAATGCCCGAAATCACGAGTTTTGACGATTTTAGCAAAGTCTTGTATCAGGGGTCATGGGGCGTCGAAATCCTCCCGGGACCCAAAAACCTTGGACTATAGCCCACGAAATTGGCCAGAAATTCCCGAAATCACGATTTTTTACGATGCCAGTAGAGTCGTGTACCGGGTGTCACGGGCATCGAAATCCTACCGGGACCCGAAAACCGTGGACTATAGCCCACGAAAACGGGCAGAAATGCCCGAAATCACGAGTTTTGACGATGTTAGCATAATCGTATATCTGGGGTCAAGGGCGTCGAAATGCTCCCGGGACACAAAAACCGTGGACCTATACCCACGAAAACGGCCAGAAATGCCCGAAATTACGAGTTTTGACGATGTTAGCAGAGTCGTGTATCGGGGGTCATGTGGCATCAAAATCTGCCCGGGACCCGAAAACCGTGGACTATAGCCCACAGAAACGGTCAGAAATGCCCGAAATCACGAGTTTTGACGATGTTAGCAGAATTGTGTATCAGGGGTCATGGGGCGTCGAAATCCTCCCGGGACCCAAAAACCATGGACTATTACCCACGAAATCGGCCAGAAATGCCGGAAATCACGAGTTTCTACGATGTTAGCAGAGTCGTGTATCAGGGGTCATGGGGCGTCGAAATCCTCTCGGGACCCAAAAACCGTGGACTATAGCCCATGAAATCGGCCCGAAATGCCCGAAATCACGAGTTTTTACGATGTTAGGAGAGTCGTGTATTAGGGGTCATGGGCGTCGAAATCCTCCCGGGACCCAAAAACCGTTGACTATAGCCCACGAAATCGGTCAGACATGCCCGAAATCACGAGGTTTTACGATGCCAGTACAGTCGTGTACCGGGGGTCACGATCATCGAAATCCTACCGGGACCCAAAAACCATGGACTATAGCCCACGAAAACGGCCAGAAATGCCCAAAATCACGAGTTTTTGACGATGTTAGCAGAATCGTGTATCAGGGGTCATGGGGCTTTGAAATCCTCCCGGGACCCAAAAACCGTGGATTATTTCCACGAAATCGGCCAGAAATGCCCGAAATCACGAGTTTTAAAGATGCTGCTAGAGTCGTGTACAGGGGGTCACGGGGCATCGAAATCCTCCCGGGACCTAAAAACCGTGGACTATAGCCCAGGAAATCGTCCAGAAATGCCCGAAATCACGAGTTTTCACGATGCTGCTAGAGTCGTGTATCAGGGGTCATGGGTCGTCGAAATCCTCCCGGCACCCAAAAACCGTAAACTATAGCCCACGAAAACGGCCAGAAATGCCCGAAATCACGAGTTTTGACGATGTTAGCAGAGTCGTGTATCAGGGTTCATGGGGCGTCAAAATCCTCCCGGGACCCAAAAACCATAGACTATAGCCCATGAAATCGGCCAGAAATGCCCGAAATCATGAGTTTCAAAGATGCCGCTAGAGTTGTGGTACCGAGGGTCACGGGGCATCGAAATCCTCCCGGGACCCAAAAAACCGTGGACTATAGCCCACGAAATCGGCCAGAAATGCCCGAAATCACGAGTTTTGACGATGTTAGCAGAGTCGTGTATCGGGGGTCATGTGGCGTCGAAATCCTCCCGGGACCCAAAAAACCGTGGAGTATAGCCAACGAAAACGGCCAGAAATGCCCGAAATCGAGAGTTTTGCCGATGCCGCTAGAGTCGTGTACTGGGGTCACGGGGCATCGAAATCCTCCCTGGACCCGGAAACCATGGAATATAGCCCACGAAAACGGTCAGAAATGCCCGAAATCACGAGTTTTGACGATGTTAGCAGAGTCGTGAATCAGGGGTCATGGGGCGTCAAAATCCTTCCGGGACCCAAAAACTGTGGATTATAGCCCACGAAAACGGCAAGAAATGACCGAAATCACGAGTTTTGACGATGTTAGCAGAATCATGTATCAGGGTCATGGGGCGTCGAACTCCTCCCGGGACCCAAAAACCATGGACTATAGCCCACGAAATCGGCCAGAAATGCCCGAAATCACGAGTTTCAAAGATGCCGCTAGAGTTGTGTACCGGGGGTCACGGGGCATCGAATCCTCCCGGGACCTGAAAACCGTGGACTATAGCCCACGAAAACAGCCAGAAATGCCCGAAATTACGAGTTTTGACGATGTTTTGACGATGTAAGCAGAGTCGTGTATCGGGGTCATGGGGCATCGAAATCCGCGCGGGACTCGAACACCGTGGACTATAGCCCACGAAAACGGTCAGAAATGCCCGAAATCACGAGTTTTGACGATGTTAGCAGAATCGTGTGTCAGGGGTCATGGGGAGTGAAATCCTCCCGGGACCCAAAATCCGTGGACTATAGCCCACGAAATCGGCCATAAATGCCCGAAATCACGAGTTTTAATGATGCCGCTAGAGTCGTGGACCGGGGGTCACGGGGCATCGAAATCCTCCCAGGACCCGAAAACCGTGGACCGCCCACGAAATCGGCCAGAAATGATTGAAATCACGAGTTTTGACGATATTAGCAAAGTCTTGTATCAGGGGTCGTGGGGCGTCGAAATCCTCCCGAGACCCAAAAACCTTGGACTATAGCCCACGAAATTGGCCAGAAATGCCCGAAATCACGAATTTTTACGATGCCAGTGGAGTCGTGTACCGGGTGTCACGGGGCATCAAAATCCTACCGGGACCCGAAAACCGTGGACTATAGCCCACAGAAACGGTCAGAAATGCCCGAAATCACGAGTTTTGACGATGTTAGCAGAATTGTGTATCAGGGGTCATGGGGCGTCGAAATCCTCCCGGGACCCAAAAACCGTGGACTATAGCCCACGAAATCGGCCAGAAATGCCGGAAATCACGAGTTTTTACGATGTTAGCAGAGTCGTGTATCAGGGGTCATGGGGCGTCGAAATCCTCTCGGGACCCAAAAACCGTGGACTATAGCCCATGAAATCGGCCCGAAATGCCCGAAATCACGAGTTTTTACGATGTTAGGAGAGTCGTGTATTAGGGGTCATGGGGCGTCGAAATCCTCCCGGGACCCAAAAACCGTTGACTATAGCCCACGAAATCGGTCAGACATGCCCGAAATCACGAGGTTTTACGATGCCAGTACAGTCGTGTACCGGGGGTCACGATCATCGAAATCCTACCGGGACCCAAAAACCATGGACTATAGCCCACGAAAACGGCCAGAAATGCCCAAAATCACGAGTTTTGACGATGTTAGCAGAATCGTGTATCAGGGGTCATGGGGCTTTGAAATCCTCCCGGGACCCAAAAACCGTGGATTATTTCCCACGAAATCGGCCAGAAATGCCCGAAATCACGAGTTTTAAAGATGCTGCTAGAGTCGTGTACAGGGGGTCACGGGGCATCGAAATCCTCCCGGGACCTAAAAACCGTGGACTATAGCCCAGGAAATCGTCCAGAAATGCCCGAATTCACGAGTTTTCACGATGCTGCTAGAGTCGTGTATCAGGGGTCATGGGTCGTCGAAATCCTCCCGGCACCCAAAAACCGTAAACTATAGCCCACGAAAACGGCCAGAAATGCCCGAAATCACGAGTTTTGACGATGTTAGCAGAGTCGTGTATCAGGGTTCATGGGGCGTCAAAAATCCTCCCGGGACCCAAAAACCATAGACTATAGCCCATGAAATCGGCCAGAAATGCCCGAAATCATGAGTTTCAAAGATGCCGCTAGAGTTGTGTACCGAGGGTCACGGGGCATCGAAATCCTCCCGGGACCCAAAAACCGTGGACTATAGCCCACGAAATCGGCCAGAAATGCCCGAAATCACGAGTTTTGACGATGTTAGCAGAGTCGTGTATCGGGGGTCATGTGGCGTCGAAATCCTCCCGGGGACCCAAAAAACCGTGGAGTATAGCCAACGAAAACGGCCAGAAATGCCCGAAATCGAGAGTTTTGCCGATGCCGCTAGAGTCGTGTACTGGGGTCACGGGGCATCGAAATCCTCCCTGGACCCGGAAACCATGGAATATAGCCCACGAAAACGGTCAGAAATGCCCGAAATCACGAGTTTTGACGATGTTAGCAGAGTCGTGAATCAGGGGTCATGGGGCGTCAAAATCCTTCCGGGACCCAAAAACTGTGGATTATAGCCCACGAAAACGGCAAGAAATGACCGAAATCACGAGTTTTGACGATGTTAGCAGAATCATGTATCAGGGTCATGGGGCGTCGAACTCCTCCCGGGACCCAAAAACCATGGACTATAGCCCACGAAATCGGCCAGAAATGCCCGAAATCACGAGTTTCAAAGATGCCGCTAGAGTTGTGTACCGGGGGTCACGGGGCATCGAATCCTCCCGGGACCTGAAAACCGTGGACTATAGCCCACGAAAACAGCCAGAAATGCCCGAAATTACGAGTTTTGACGATGTAAGCAGAGTCGTGTATCGGGGGTCATGGGGCATCGAAATCCGCGCGGGACTCGAACACCGTGGACTATAGCCCACGAAAACGGTCAGAAATGCCCGAAATCACGAGTTTTGACGATGTTAGCAGAATCGTGTGTCAGGGGTCATGGGGAGTGAAATCCTCCCGGGACCCAAAATCCGTGGACTATAGCCCACGAAATCGGCCATAAATGCCCGAAATCACGAGTTTTAATGATGCCGCTAGAGTCGTGGACCGGGGGTCACGGGGCATCGAAATCCTCCCAGGACCCGAAAACCGTGGACCGCCCACGAAATCGGCCAGAAATGATTGAAATCACGAGTTTTGACGATATTAGCAAAGTCTTGTATCAGGGGTCGTGGGGCGTCGAAATCCTCCCGAGACCCAAAAACCTTGGACTATAGCCCACGAAATTGGCCAGAAATGCCCGAAATCACGAATTTTTACGATGCCAGTGGAGTCGTGTACCGGGTGTCACGGGGCATCAAAATCCTACCGGGACCCGAAAACCGTGGACTATAGCCCACAGAAACGGTCAGAAATGCCCGAAATCACGAGTTTTGACGATGTTAGCAGAATTGTGTATCAGGGGTCATGGGGCGTCGAAATCCTCCCGGGACCCAAAAACCGTGGACTATAGCCCACGAAATCGGCCAGAAATGCCGGAAATCACGAGTTTTTACGATGTTAGCAGAGTCGTGTATCAGGGGTCATGGGGCGTCGAAATCCTCTCGGGACCCAAAAACCGTGGACTATAGCCCATGAAATCGGCCCGAAATGCCCGAAATCACGAGTTTTTACGATGTTAGGAGAGTCGTGTATTAGGGGTCATGGGGCGTCGAAATCCTCCCGGGACCCAAAAACCGTTGACTATAGCCCACGAAATCGGTCAGACATGCCCGAAATCACGAGGTTTTACGATGCCAGTACAGTCGTGTACCGGGGGTCACGATCATCGAAATCCTACCGGGACCCAAAAACCATGGACTAATAGCCCACGAAAACGGCCAGAAATGCCCGAAATCACGAGTTTTGACGATGTTAGCAGAATCGTGTATCAGGGGTCATGGGGCTTTGAAATCCTCCCGGGACCCAAAAACCGTGGACTATTTCCCACGAAATCGGCAGAAATGCCCGAAATCACGAGTTTTAAAGATGCTGCTAGAGTCGTGTACAGGGGGTCACGGGGCATCGAAATCCTCCCGGGACCTAAAAACCGTGGACTATAGCCCAGGAAATCGGCCAGAAATGCCCGAAATCACGAGTTTTCACGATGCTGCTAGAGTCGTGTATCAGGGGTCATGGGTCGTCGAAATCCTCCCGGCACCCAAAAACCGTAAACTATAGCCCACGAAAACGGCCAGAAATGCCCGAAATCACGAGTTTTGACGATGTTAGCAGAGTTGTGTATCAGGGTTCATGGGGCGTCAAAATCCTCCCGGGACCCAAAAACCATAGACTATAGCCCACGAAATCGGCCAGAAATGCCCGAAATCATGAGTTTCAAAGATGCCGCTAGAGTTGTGTACCGAGGGTCACGGGGCATCGAAATCCTCCCGGGACCCAAAAACCATGGACTATAGCCCACGAAATCGGCCAGAAATGCCCGAAATCACGAGTTTTGACGATGTTAGCAGAGTCGTATATCGGGGGTCATGTGGCGTCGAAATCCTCCCGGGACCCAAAAAACCGTGGAGTATAGCCAACGAAAACGGCTAGAAATGCCCGAAATCGAGAGTTTTGCCGATGCAGCTAGAGTCGTGTACTGGGGTCACGGGGCATCGAAATCCTCCCTGGACCCGGAAACCATGGAATATAGCCCACGAAAACGGTCAGAAATGCCCGAAATCACGAGTTTTGACGATGTTAGCAGAGTCGTGAATCAGGGGTCATGGGGCGTCAAAATCCTTCCGGGACCCAAAAACTGTGGATTATAGCCCACGAAAACGGCCAGAAATGACCGAAATCACGAGTTTTGACGATGTTAGCAGAATCGTGTATCAGGGTCATGGGGCGTCGAACTCCTCCCGGGACGCAAAAACCATGGACTATAGCCCACGAAATCGGCCAGAAATGCCCGAAATCACGAGTTTCAAAGATGCCGCTAGAGTTGTGTACCGGGGGTCACGGGGCATCGAATCCTCCCGGGACCTGAAAACCGTGGACTATAGCCCACGAAAACAGCCAGAAATGCCCGAAATTACGAGTTTTGACGATGTTAGCAGAGTCGTGTATCGGGGTCATGGGGCATCGAAATCCGCGCGGGACTCGAACACCGTGGACTATAGCCCACGAAAACGGTCAGAAATGCCCGAAATCACGAGTTTTGACGATGTTAGCAGAATCGTGTGTCAGGGGTCATGGGGAGTCGAAATCCTCCCGGGACCCAAAAACCGTGGACTATAGCCCACGAAATCGGCCATAAATGCCCGAAATCACGAGTTTTAATGATGCCGCTAGAGTCGTGGACCGGGGGTCACGGGGCATCGAAATCCTCCCAGGACCCGAAAACCGTGGACCGCCCACGAAATAGGCAGAAATGATTGAAATCACGAGTTTTGACGATTTTAGCAAAGTCTTGTATCAGGGGTCGTGGGGCGTCGAAATCCTCCCGGGACCCAAAAACCTTGGACTATAGCCACGAAATTGGCCAGAAATGTCCGAAATCACGAATTTTTACGATGCCAGTGGAGTCGTGTACCGGGTGTCACGGGGTATCAAAATCCTACCGGGACCCGAAAACCGTGGACTATAGCCCACGAAAACGGGCAGAAATGCCCGAAATCACGAGTTTTGACGATGTTAGCATAATCATTTATCTGGGGTCAAGGGGCGTCGAAATCCTCCCGGGACACAAAAACCGTGGACTATAGCCCACGAAAACGGCCAGAAAGGCCCGAAATTACGAGTTTTGACGATGTTAGCAGAGTCGTGTATCGGGGGTCATGGGGCATCGAAATCTGCCCGGGACCCGAAAACCATGGACTATAGCCCACGAAATCGGCCAGAAATGCCCGAAATCACGAGTTTTGAGGATCCCGCTAGAGTCGTGTATCAGGGGTCATGGGTCGTCGAAATCCTCCCGGGACCCAAAAACCGTGGACTATAGCCCACGAAATCGGCCATAAATGCCCGAAATCACGAGTTTTTATGATGCCGCTAGAGTCGTGTACCGGGGGTCACGGGGCATCGAAATCCTCCCAGGACCCGAAAACCGTGGACTGTAGCCCACGAAATGACCGAAATCACGAGTTTTGACGATTTTAGCAAAGTCTTGTATCAGGGGTCGTGGGGCGTCGAAATCCTCCCGGGACCCAAAAACCTTGGACTATAGCCCACGAAATTGGCCAGAAATGCCCGAAATCACGAACTTCTACGATGCCAGTAGAGTCGTGTACCGGGTGTCACGGGGCATCAAAATCCTACCGAGACCCGAAAACCGTGGACTATAGCCCACGAAAACGGGCAGTAATGCCTGAAATCACGAGTTTTGACGATGGTAGCATAATCGTTTATCTGGGGTCAAGGGGCGTCGAAATCCTCCCGGGACACAAAAACCGTGGACTATAGCCCACGAAAACGGCCAGAAAGGCCCGAAATTACGAGTTTTGACGATGTTAGCAGAGTCGTGTATCGGGGGTCATGGGGCATCGAAATCTGCCCGGGACCCAAAAACCATGGACTATAGCCCACGAAATCGGCCAGAAATGCCCGAAATCACGAGTTTTGAGGATCCCGCTAGAGTCATGTATCAGGGGTCATGGGTCGTCGAAATCCTCCGGGACCCAAAAACCGTAAACTATAGCCCACGAAAACGGCCAGAAATGCCTGAAATCACGAGTTTTGATGATGTTAGCAGAGTTTTGTATCAGGGGTCATGGGGCGTCGAAATCCTCCCGGGACCCAAAAACCGTGGACTATAGCCCACGAAATCGGCCAGAAATGCCCAAAATCGCGAGTTTTACGATGTTAGCAGAGTCGTGTATCAGGGGTCATGGGGCGTCGAAATCCTCCCGGGACCCAACAACCGTGGACTATAGCCCACGAAAATCGGCCAGAAATGCCCGAAATCACGAGTTTTTACGATGTTAGCAGAGTCGTGTATCAGGGGTCATGGGACGTCGAAATCCTTCCGGGACCCAAAAAGCATGGACTATAGCCCACGAAATGGGCCAAAAATGCCCGAAATCACGAGTTTTTACGATTCTAGTAGAGTCGTGTACCGGGTGTCACGGGGCATCGAAATCCTACCGGGACCCGAAAACCGTGGACTTTAGCCCACGGAAAACGGGCAGAAATGCCCGAACTCATGAGTTTTGACGATGTTAGCATAATCGTGTATCAGGGGTCATGGGGAGTCGAAATCCTCCCGGGACCCAAAAAACCGTGGACTATAGCCCACGAAATCGGCCATAAATGCCCGAAATCACGAGTTTTAATGATGCCGCTAGAGTCGTGTACCAGGGGTCACGGGGCATGGAAATCCTCCCAGGACCCGAAAACCGTGGACTATAGCCCACGAAATCGGCCAGAAATGCCGAAATCACGAGTTTTGACGATTTTAGCAAAGTTTTGTATCAGGGGTCGTGGGGCGTCGAAATCCTCCCGGGACCCAAAAACCTTGGACTATAGCCCACGAAATTGGCCAGAAATGCCCGAAATCACGAATTTTTACGATGCCAGTAGAGTCGTGTACCGGGTGTCACGGGGCATCAAAATCCTACCGGGACCCGGAAAACCGTGGACTATAGCCCACGAAAACGGGCAGAAATACCCGAAATCACGAGTTTTGACGATGTTAGCATAATCGTTTATCTGGGGTCAAGGGGCGTCGAAATCCTCCCGGGACACAAAAACCGTGGACTATAGCCCACGAAAACGGCCAGAAAGGCCCGAAATTACGAGTTTTGACGATGTTAGCAGAGTCGTGTATCGGGGGTCATGGGGCATCGAAATCTGCCCGGGACCCGAAAACCATGGACTATAGCCCACGAAATCGGCCAGAAATGCCCGAAATCACGAGTTTTGAGGATCCCGCTAGAGTCGTGTATCAGGGGTCATGGGTCGTCGAAAACCTCCCGGGACCCAAAAACCGTAACTATAGCCCACGAAAACGGCCAGAAATGCCTGAAATCACGAGTTTTGATGATGTTAGCAGAGTTTTGTATCAGGGGTCATGGGGCGTCGAAATCCTCCCGGGACCCAAAAACCGTGGACTATAGCCCACGAAATCGGCCAGAAATGCCCAAAATTGCGAGTTTTACGATGTTAGCAGAGTCGTGTATCAGGGGTCATGGGGCGTCGAAATCCTCCCGGGACCCAACAACCGTGGAGTATAGTCCACGAAATCGGCCAGAAATGCCCGAAATCACGAGTTTTTACGATGTTAGCAGAGTCGTGTATCAGGGGTCATGGGACGTCGAAATCCTTCAGGGACCCAAAAAGCATGGACTATAGCCCACGAAATGGGCCGAAAATGCCCGAAATCACGAATTTTTACGATTCTAGTAGAGTCGTGTACCGGGTGTCACGGGGCATCGAAATCCTACCGGGACCCGAACACCGTGGACTTTAGCCCACGAAAACGGCCAGAAATGCCCGAAATGATGAGTTTTGACGATGTTAGCATAATCGTGTATCAGGGGTCATGGGGCGTCGAAATCCTCCCGGGACCCAAAAACCGTGGACTATAGCCCATGAAATCGGCTAGAAATGCCCGAAATCACGAGTTTTAACGATGCCGCTAGAGTCGTGTACCGGGGTCACGGGGCATCGAAATCATCCCGGGACCCGAAAACCGTGGACTATAGCCCACGAAATCGGCCAGAAATGCCCGAAATCACGAGTTTTGACGATGTTAGAAGAGTCGTGTATCGGGGGTCATGTGGCGTCGAAATCCTCCCGGGACCCAAAAAACCGTGGAGTATAGCCAACGAAAACGGCCAGAAATGCCCGAAATCGAGAGTTTTGCCGATGCCGCTAGAGTCGTGTACCGTGGGTCAACGGGCATCGAAATCCTCCCTGGACCCGAAAACCATGGACTATAGCCCACGAAAACGGCCAGAAATGCCCGAAATCACGAGTTTTGACGATGTTAGCAGAGTCGTGAATCAGGGGTCATGGGGCGTCGAAATCCTCCCGGGACCCAAAAACTGTGGACTATAGCCCACGAAAACGGCCAGAAATGACCGAAATCACGAGTTTTGACGATGTTAGCAGAATCGTGTATCAGGGTCATGGGGTGTCGAACTCCTCCCGGGACCCAAAAACCATGGACTATAGCCCACGAAATCGGCCAGAAATGCCCGAAATCACGAGTTTTGACAATGCCGCTAGAGTCGTTTATCGGGGGTCTTGGGTCATCGAAATCCTCCCGGGACCCAAAAACCGTAGACTATAGCCCACGAAAACGGCCAGAAATGCCCGAAATCTCGAGTTTTGACGATGTTAGCAGAGTCGTGTATTAGGGTTCATGGGGCATCGAAATCCTCCCGGGACCCAAAAACCATGGACTATAGCCCACGAAACGGCCAGAAATGCCCGAAATCACGAGTTTCAAAGATGTCGTTAGTGTTTTGTACCGGGGGTCACGGGGCATCGAATCCTCCTGGGACCCGAAAACCGTGGACTATAGCCCACGAAAACGGCCAGAAATGCCCTAAATTACGAGTTTTAACGATGTTAGCAGAGTCGTGTATCGGGGTCATGGGGCATCGAAATCCGCGCGGGACCCTAACACCGTGGACTATAGCCCACGAAAACGGTCAGAAATGCCCGAAATCATGAGTTTTGACGATGTTAGCAGAATCGTGTGTCAGGGGTCATGGGGCGTCGAAATCCTCCCGGGACCCAAAAACCGTGGACTATAGCCCACGAAATCGGCCATAAATGCCCGAAATCACGAGTTTTAATGATGCCGCTAGAGTCGTGTACCGGGAGTCACGGGGCATCAAAGTCGTATGTTTTTGACTGATGAAACTGAACATCGACAGCGATTCAGAGAAGCGCCAGAGGTGAATCGCGGCAACGCCGGCGTCGATCCTCTTAGGCCGCACGATGGCGAGCTCACAGAGCACGGGGGGAAGGAGAGGGAGGACCGGATGCACGGCTCACCTAGGGGGATGTCGGGGCGACTTCGGAGGAAGAAAAAATCGGCCGGGGAGGAGGGGGCGACGGGCTCGGTGGCCGGTGGAGTTGGGGTCGCCGTGGACGCCTCCGGTGACCCCGGCACATGTCCTTCAGCGGGAACGTAGAGGAAGCAGCGGCGGTTCCATCCCCGAGCTCGAGAGTTCCTATCGGTGACCATGGCGCCGGCTCTGTGCAATTCAAGTGCCGGCCATGGTGGAGTTTCGGTGGGGGGAAAGAAATACAGAAGAGAGGAAGAAGGAAGAGGGGTTGGCGGCGCTGGGGGAGGAGAAATAGAGGGGCTAGGGTTCGGGGCTGTAGGCAGAGGAGGGGGCTAAGAAGGGGAGGAGGGGAGCACGTGGTGGGGACTCCATGGCTCGGTGGAAAGCGACCTCCTCTTCTCTGTTGACTGTACGGAGAAGAAGGGGATAGAAGGGGTGAGGTGGGCCGAAGGAGAGAGGGGTGATGGGCCAAGGTAAGTGGGCTGCGGCCCAGGAATTGTTTTTCCCCTGGTTTTTCTTTTAATTCTTTTCTGTTTTCTATTTTTAAAACAAAATAGAAAAATAAAAATGAATTAGGAGATTTTACAAAATAGTTTTAGTTTAAAATAGGCAATTTAATAAACTAGTTTTTATAATATTTGCAAAAATATTTGAAAAACACATTTTAATTAATTTCAAAAGCATTTGAATTTAATTGAGAGAAAAGAATTTAAGTGGAGTTTGAATTTAAATGCAACAATTTAAAATTAAGATAGACAAATGCAAATGATGCATGATGATGTCATGTTGATGCAAAAAGAAAAACAAACACTTTTCTAAATTGGGAAAAAAAATCCCGGGGCGTTACAATCGACACCACTAACAAGGGATCGCGTCCCGTGATCCACGCCGAGACCACAAGAAGAGAGGGGTAACTGCGGAGTCTTCAGGCTTCGTGATGAACTTCTCGACACCACTGACAAGAGATTGTTGCTCCAACTCGAAATTATCGACACCACTAACAAGAAGTTCTGACTCCACCTTGAACTTCTCGACACCACTAACAAAAGGAGTTGCTCAGTCGAAGACGACTCCGGAGATCGAACCTAATAGGATAAAAGGCAAGAAATCGTCCACCCACGTAGAATCCTAAACTTTGAAAGTTGGATAAGAGAAGAGACTCCAAAACAAATAAGATAAGAGGAGAAATAGAGTTGAGGTAAGGAGTAAATAGAAACATATTAAGATATTTTTCAAAAAAGTAATTTAAGTCAAATAGTTTTCGACACTCTAGAACCAACGACCGTTAGCGAGGTTATCCTACAAGCTTTTGCGGACCCGCTGCTTCGATAACCATTTGTATCGAAACAACAAGGAGATCGAAACCAAGGCTCTGATACCACTTTGTGACGCCCGAAAATCGGTACTATGTAGATTTAAGCGATCCCGCCGAAATCCGCATAATAACGATTTTAGGTCGCCCACCAGACATAATGTGCACGCCGAAACATGCACATTATGTGGGTGGAATTGTGGTAACATTACAACAGTTCCGATACATCCACAAATACAACAAAGATAATATTACAACAACGACTCGAACGAGTCAAGATACAAATTATACAATACAAAGATTCAAATGACAGCGGAAGCAAAAATAGTATCCGACTACGGATACGATGCAAATTGGACTAAGAGTTCTGAAGATAAGAAATGGCGCCATATCCCTGCCCAGCCAAGCCGGAGGGATTCCCAAGCTAACGTCGTCAGACTTCAAACCTGTTGACTGCACATAAAGCACAACCCAAAAGAGGGTCAGGGCACTCCCTGGCAAGCAAAACGGACTTGCCTACTTTCTACACCATCTCCCAAAATATAGGGGAGGTGGACTTAGCGGAAGCAGCACTAGCAACCTAAAGAGTCACGCTACAACTTCCGTCTAATTAGAGAGGGATAAGAGAGCGCATAAGATAAACATCTACAACTAACACCAAACATAACCCATTCTCGGATTAACCCCCTCAACCAAGTATGAGGAAGCAATTCGGGAAAACTCACACATTGAACAATTTTAGTTACAAGTTATTGTGAAAGTAATTCTATATTACTAGTCAGGTTAATTAACAATGATTAGGTGTAAGTTGTCTATGATCTTGTTAGCCAGCATCATCACCAAGTCGTCCATAACCGTGGACACGACTCATCGATAAGATTATACCCTGCAGGGGTGCACTACTGGACCTGTACTCGTTCGATCACCCCCAAAAGCAAAGCCAGAAGCTAGGGCATCTCAACACGGCAAATCTCTTCTCTACAACCCATCCAGGGAACCGCATGATTGTGTGCACGGCTAATCAGGTCCAGTGCCCGCGGGATACAACCTTCATAGCACTCTAAGAACGTGCCACCCTATATGAGAATCGACTACTCCATCATCATGAGATCGTTAGGTAACCTTATGCATGCATCAAATGGAAAGCCCGAACTACTTGCGGCGCCCTGGATAAGAGGCGGATTAGATCGAAGCCGCGGGGTGCTCCATAGGGCCTCCCACAAGCGGTTAGTGCGCTCAAAATTGGATCCGAGGACAAGAACTGAGTTCCTAGGTGGACACTTAGCAGAACAAAGCACCTCGCAAGGCCTTCCGCCGGTGCCTTATCTTTTAATTATAATACCCCAATATAAGACAACATTTTATTAAGGTAGAATAACCTATCATGCTAAGCAGGTGAAATAAAATAAGACATACAGACGACTCGCACCAACAACTCTAAGCATGCGCTACGACTCGCAAGGCTAACAGATAAACATACAACAGGTATTAGGATGTGGGGATAAAGCTGTATGGGCTGCAGGATAAACATGTGGTGGGATCGCGATAAAGAATCGAATACTAGGGTAGCAGAGATCAACGGCAGGAATGAAAGACAATGTATAGGTAAACAAGCAAACTTTGCTTGCCTAGAATCCCGCATGGAAGCAGATCTTGTCGTTGCTCACACATCTCAACGTAGTATCCGTGAAGAAGCAACGAAACTGGAAAGCGTAAAAGATGCATTTTACAACTACGGCAAAAGATTCAGCATGATCATACGAGAATGATGCATGGCATGGCAAGATTTAACACAATGCAGGTAATCCAAATTAAGCGGGAAAGCAACCCCGGCAATTAATATTTAAGTGCAAGTTATTTATTTACTCAACAATATTAAATGTTGGTTAGCATGGTAACACATGGCATGGGTGATATAATTAAATTAAATGGAATAGGGCATTATATATTTATTACCCCTAAACATTCCATATTTAATTATTTAGTTGCAATTAACAAATTATACTAAGTAATTAAAATAACAGATGCAAAATGGCATACAAATGGCATATTAATATTCTTTGCATTTTTCTGATATAAAAACATATAAAGATTATTTGATTTGGAATTATAGAATTAAAGTTATTACATTTTGAAGTCTAGGGGGTTTCTGAAAATGTGCAGGGACCTATCTGTGATGGAAACAATGTGTCTGGGGACTTGGGCGTGAAACTCAGATAGCAGGGGGCTCGGGGTAAGATTACAGCGATGATCTGTCTCTGGGAGTCAATGACAGATGGGACCCACCTGTCAGCGGGGGAAAACGAATAAAAAGAGCAATTTTTCTCCAACGCGACCGTGAGGGATTGAACTCGTGACCTCACGCGGGGGACAGGGATTCTGCGCTAGCCACTGTGCCGGGACTGGGTTGGTGATGGATACCGCATCGGTTTCGTTTTAAGGTATCAAAGTCGTATGTTTTTCACTGATGAAACTGAACATCGACAGCGATTCAGAGAAGCGCCTGAGGTGAATCGCGGCAACGCCGGCGTCGATCCTCTTAGGCCGCACGATGGCGAGTTCACAGAGCACGGGAGGAAGGAGAGGGAGGACCGGATGCACGGCTCACCTAGGGGGATGTCGGGGCGACTTCGGAGGATGAAGAAATCGGCCGAGGAGGAGGGGGCGACGGGCTCGGTGGCCGGTGGAGTTGGGGTCGCCGTGGACGCCTCCGGTGACCCCGGCACATGTCCTTCAGCGGGAACGTAGAGGAAGCAGCGGCGGTTCCATCCCCGAGCTCGAGAGTTCCTATCGGTGACCATGGCGCCGGCTCTGTGCAATTCAAGTGCCGGCCATGGTGGAGTTTCGGTGGGGGAAAAGAAATACAGAAGAGAGGAAGAAGGAAGAGAGGGGTTCGCGGCGCTGGGGGAGGAGAAATAGAGGGGCTAGGGTTCGGGGCTGCAGGCAGAGGAGGGGGCTAAGAAGGGGAGGAGGGGAGCACGTGGTGGGGACTCCATGGCTCGGTGGAAAGCGACCTCCTCTTCTCTGTTGACTGTACGGAGAAGAAGGGGATAGAAGGGGTGAGGTGGGCCGAAGGAGAGAGGGGTGATGGGCCAAGGTAAGTGGGCTGCGGCCCAGGAATTGTTTTTCCCCCTGGTTTTTCTTTTAATTCTTTTCTGTTTTCTATTTTTAAAACAAAATAGAAAAAGAAAAATGAATTAGGAGATTTTACAAAATAGTTTTAGTTTAAAATAGGCAATTTAATAAACTAGTTTTTATAATATTTGCAAAAATATTTGAAAAACACATTTTAATTAATTTCAAAAGCATTTGAATTTAATTGAGACAAAAGAATTTAAGTGGAGTTTGAATTTAAATGCAACAATTTAAAATTAAGATAGACAAATGCAAATGATGCATGATGATGTCATGTTGATGCAAAAAGAAAAACAAACACTTTTCTAAATTGGGGAAAAAAATCCCGGGGCGTTACATCACGATCATCGAAATCCTACCGGGACCCGAAAACCATGGACTATAGCCCACGAAAACGGCCAGAAATGTCCAAAATCACGAGTTTTGACGATGTTAGCAAAATCGTGTATCAGGGGTCATGGGGCGTCGAAATCCTCCCGGGACCCAAAAACCGTGGACTATAACCCACGAAATCGGCCAGAAATGCCCGAAATCACGAGTTTTAAATATGCTGCTAGAGTCGTGTACCGGGGGTCACGGGGCATCGAAATCCTCCCGAGACCCGAAAACCGTGGACTATAGCCCACGAAATCGGCCAGAAATGCCCGAAATCACGAGTTTTGACGATGCCGCTAGAGTCGTGTATCAGGGATCATGGGTCGTTGAAATCCTCCCGGGACCTAAAAGCCGTAGACTATAGGCCACGAAATCGGCCAGAAATGCCCGAAATCATGGGGGTCACGATCATCGAAATCCTACCGGGACCCAAAAACCGTGGACTATAGCCCACGAAAGCGGCCAGAAATGTCCGAAATCACGAGTTTTGACGATGTTAGCATAATCGTGTATCAGGGGTCATGGGGCGTCGAAATCCTCCCTAGACCCGAAAACCGTGGACTATAGCCCACGAAAACGGTCAGAAATACCCGAAATCACGAGTTTTGACGATGTTAGCAGAATCGTGTATCAGGGGTCATGGGGCGTCGAAATCCTCCTGGGACCCGAAAACCGTGGACTATAGCCCACGAAATCGGCCATAAATGCCCGAAATCACGAGTTTTGACGATGCCAGTAGAGTCGTGTACCGGGTGTCACGGGGCATCGAAATCCTACCGGGACCCGAAAACCATGGACTATAGCCCACGAAAACGGGCAGAAATGCCCGAAATCACGAGTCTTGACGATGTTAGCATAATCGTGTATCAGGGGTCATGGGGCGTCGAAATCCTTCCGGGACCCAAAAACCGTGGACTATAGCCCACGAAATCGGCCAGACATGCCCGAAATCACGAGTTTTGACGATGTTTGCAGAGTCGTGTATCGGGGGACATGTGGCGTCGAAATCCTCCCGGGACCCAAAAACCGTGGACTAAAGCCCACGAAATCGGCCAGAAATGCCCGAAATCACGAGTTTTGACGATGTTTGCAGAGTCGTGTATCGGGGGACATGTGGCGTCGAAATCCTCCCGGGACCCAAAAACCGTGGACTAAAGCCCACGAAATCGGCAGAAATGCCTGAAATCACGAGTTTTTACGATGTTAGCAGTGTCGTGTATTAGGGGTCATGGGGCGTCGAAATCCTCCCGAGACCCAAAAACCGTGGACTATAGCCCACGAAATCGGTCAGACATGCCCGAAATCAAGAGTTTTTACGATGGCAGTACAGCCGTGTACCAAGGGTCACGATCATCGAAATCCTACCAGGACCCGAAAACCGTGGACTATAGCCCACGATAACGGCCAGAAATGCCCGAAACCACGAGTTTTGACGATGTTAGCAGAATCGTGTGTCAGGGTCATGGGGCGTCGAACTCCTCCCGGGACCCAAAAACCGTGGACTATAGCCCACGAAATCGGCCAGAAATGCCCGAAATTACGAGTTTTAAAGATGCCGCTAGTATCGTGTACCGGGGGTCACAGGGCATCGAAATCCTCCCGGGACCCAAAAACCGTGGACTATAGCCCACGTAATCGGCCAGAAATGCCCGACATCACGAGTTTTGACGATGCCGCTAGAGTCGTGTATCAGGGGTCATGGGTCGTCGAAATCCTCCCGGGACCCAAAAACCGTAGACTATAGCCCACAAAAACGGCCAGAAATGCCCGAAATCACGAGTTTTGACGATGTTAGCAGAGTCGTGAATCAGGGGTCACGGGGCGTCGAAATCCTCCCGGGACCCAAAAACCGTGGACTATAGCCCACGAGAACGGTCAGAAATGCCCGAAATCACGAGTTTTGACGATGTTAGCAGAGTCGTGTATCAGGGGTCATGGGGCGTCGAAATCCTCCCGGGACCCAAAAACCGTGGACTAAAGCCCACCAAATCGGCCAGAAATGCCCGAAATCACGAGTTTTTTACGATGTTAGCAGAGTCGTGTATTAGGGGTCATGGGGCGTCAAAATCCTCCCGAGACCCAAAAACCGTGGACTATAGCCCACGAAATCGGTCAGACATGCCCGAAATCACAAGTTTTTACGATGCCAGTATAGCCGTGTACCGGGGGTCACGATCATCGAAATCCTACCAGGACCCCGAAAACCGTGGACTATAGCCCACGAAAACGGGCAGAAATGCCCGAAATCACGAGTTTTGACGATGTTAGCATAATCGTGTATCAGGGGTCATGGGGCGTCGAAATCCTTCCGGGACCCAAAAACCGTGGACTATAGCCAATGAAATCAGCTAGAAATGCCCGAAATCACGAGTTTTAACGATGCCGCTAGAGTCGTGTACCGGGGGTCACGGGGCATCGAATCCTCCCGGGACCCCGAAAACCGTGGACTCTAGCCCACGAAATCGGCCATAAATGCCTGAAATCACGAGTTTTGACGATGCCAGTAGAGTCGTGTACCGGGTGTCACGGGGCATCGAAATCCTACCGGGACCCGAAAACCGTGGACTATAGCCCACGAAAACGGGCAGAAATGCTTGAAATCACGAGTTTTGACGATGTTAGCATAATCGTGTATAAGGGGTCATGGGGCGTCGAAATCCTTCCGGGACCCAAAAACCGTGGACTATAGCCCACGAAATCGGCTAAAAATGCCCGAAATCACGAGTTTTAACGATGCCGCTAGAGTCGTGTACCGGGGGTCATGGGGCATCGAAATCCTCCCGGGACCCGAAAACCGTGGACTATAGCCCACGAAATCGGCCAGAAATGCCCGAAATCACGAGTTTTGACGATGTTCGCAGAGTCGTGTATCGGGGGACATGTGGCGTCGAAATCCTCCAGGGAGCCAAAAACCGTGGGCTAAAGCCCACGAAATCGGCCAGAAATGCCTTAAATCACGAGTTTTCACCATGTTAGCAGAGTCGTGTATTAGGGGTCATGGGGCGTCGAAATCCTCCCGAGACCCAAACACCGTGGACTATAGCCCACGAAATCGGCCAGAAATGCCTTAAATCACGAGTTTTTACGATGTTAGCAGAGTTGTGTATTAGGGGTCATGGGGCGTCGAAATCCTCCCGAGACCCAAAAACCGTGGACTATAGCCCACGAAATCGGTCAGACATGCCCGAAATCACGAGTTTCAAAGATGCCGCTAGAGTTGTGTATCGGGGGTCACGGTGCATCGAATCCTCCCGGGACCCGAAAACCGTGGACTATAGCCCACGAAATCGGCCAGAATTACCCGAAATTACGAGTTTTCACGATGTTAGCAGAGTCGTGTATCAGGGTTTATGGGGCGTCGAAATCCTCCCGGGACCCAAAAACCGTGGACTATAGCCCACGAAATCGGCCATAAATGCTCGAAATCACGAGTTTTTACGATGTTAGCAGAGTCGTGTATTAGGGGTCACGATCATCGAAAAATCCTACCGGACCCGAAAACCGTGGACTATAGCCCACGAAAGCGGCCAGACATGCCCGAAATCACGAGTTTTTACGATGCCAGTACAGCCGTGTACCGGGGGTCACGATCATCGAAATCCTACCAGGACCCGAAAACCGTGGGACTATAGCCCACGAAATCGGCCAGAAATGCCCAAAATCACGAGTTTTGACGATGCCGCTAGAGTCGTGTACCGGGGGTCACGGGGCATCGAAATCCTCCCGGGACCCGAAAACCGTGGACTATAGCCCACGAAATCGGCCAGAAATGCCCGAAATCACGAGTTTTGACGATGTTAGCAGAGTCGTGAATCAGGGGTCACGGGGCGTCGAAATCCTCCCGGGACCCAAAAACCGTGGACTATAGCCCACGAGAACGGTCAGAAATGCCCGAAATCACGAGTTTTGACGATGTTAGCATAATCGTGTATAAGGGGTCATGGGGCGTCGAAATCCTTCCGGGACCCAAAAACCGTGGACTATAGCCCACGAAATCGGCTAAAAATGCCCGAATCACGAGTTTTTACGATGCCGCTAGAGTCGTGTACCGGGGTCACGGGGCATCGAAATCCTCCCGGGACCCGAAAACCGTGGACTATAGCCCACGAAATCGGTCAGACATGCCCGAAATCACGAGTTTTTACGATGCCAGTACAGCCGTGTACCGGGGGTCACGATCATCGAAATCATACCAGGACCCGAAAACCGTGGACTATAGCCCACGAAAACGGGCAGAAATGCCCGAAATCACGAGTTTTGACGATGTTACCATAATCGTGTATCAGGGGTCATGGGGCGTCGAAATCCTTCCGGGACCCCGAAAACCGTGGAATATAGCCCACGAAAACGGGCAGAAATGCCCGTAATCACGAGTTTTGACGATGTTAGCATAATCGTGTATAAGGGGTCATGGGTCGTCGAAATCCTTCCGGGACCCAAAAACCGTGGACTATAGCCCACGAAATCGGCTAGAAATACCCGAAATCACGAGTTTTAACGATGCCGCTAGAGTCGTGTACCGGGGGTCACGGGGCATCGAAATCCTCCCGGGACCCAAAAACCGTGGACTATAGCCCACGAAATCGGCCAGAAATGCCCGAAATCACGAGTTTTGACGATGTTTGCAGAGTCGTGTATCAGGGGACATGTGGCGTCGAAATCCTCCCGGACGCAAAAAACCGTGGACTAAGGCCCACGAAATCGGCCAGAAATGCCTGAAATCACGAGTTTTTACGATGCCGCTAGAGTCGTGTACCGGGGGTCACGGGGCATCGAAATCCTCCCGGGACCCGAAAACCGTGGACTATAGCCCACGAAATCGGCCAGAAATGCCCGAAATCACGAGTTTTGACGATGTTAGCAGAGTCGTGAATCAGGGGTCACGGGGCGTCGAAATCCTCCCGGACCCAAAAACCGTGAACTATAGCCCACGAGAACGGTCAGAAATGCCGAAATCACGAGTTTTGACGATGTTAGCAGAGTCGTGTATCAGGGGTCATGGGGCGTCGAAATCCTCCCGGGACCCAAAAACCGTGGACTAAAGCCCACCAAATCGGCCAGAAATGCCCGAAATCACGAGTTTTTACGATGCCAGTACAGCCGTGTACCGGGGGTCACGATCATCGAAATCCTACCAGGACCCGAAAACCGTGGACTATAGCCCACGAAAACGGGCAGAAATGCCCGAAATCACGAGTTTTGACGATGTTACCATAATCGTGTATCAGGGGTCATGGGGCGTCGAAATCCTTCCGGGACCCAAAAACCGTGGACTATAGCCCACGAAATCGGCTAGAAATGCCCGAAAACACGAGTTTTAACGATGCTGCTAGAGTCGTGTACCGGGGGTCACGGGGCATCGAAATCCTCCCGGGACCCGAAAACCGTGGACTATAGCCCACGAAATCGGCCATAAATGCCCGAAATCACGAGTTTTGACGATGCCAGTAGAGTCGTGTACCGGGTGTCACGGGGCATCGAAATCCTACCGGGACCCGAAAACCGTGGACTATAGCCCACGAAAACGGGCAGAAATGCCCGAAATCACGAGTTTTGACGATGTTAGCATAATCGTGTATAAGGGGTCATGGGTCGTCGAAATCCTTCCGGGACCCAAAAACCGTGGACTATAGCCCACGAAATCGGCTAGAAATACCCGAAATCACGAGTTTTAACGATGCCGCTAGAGTCGTGTACCGGGGGTCACGGGGCATCGAAATCCTCCCGGGACCCAAAAACCGTGGACTATAGCCCACGAAATCGGCCAGAAATGACCGAAATCACGAGTTTTGACGATGTTTGCAGAGTCGTGTATCAGGGGACATGTGGCGTCGAAATCCTCCCGGGACGCAAAAACCGTGGACTAAGGCCCACGAAATCGGCCAGATTTGCCTGAAATCACGAATTTTTACGATGCCGCTAGAGTCGTGTACCGGGGGTCACGGGGCATCGAAATCCTCCCGGGACCCGAAAACCGTGGACTATAGCCCACGAAAACGGGCAGAAATGCCCGAAATCACGAGTTTTGACGATGTTAGCATAATCGTGTATAAGGGTCATGGGTCGTCGAAATCCTTCCGGGACCCAAAAACCGTGGACTATAGCCCACGAAATCGGCTAGAAATACCCGAAATCACGAGTTTTAACGATGCCGCTAGAGTCGTGTACCGGGGGTCACGAGGCATCGAAATCCTCCCGGGACCCAAAAACCGTGGACTATAGCCCACGAAATCGGCCAGAAATGCCCGAAATCACGAGTTTTGACGATGTTTGCAGAGTCGTGTATCAGGGGACATGTGGCGTCGAAATCCTCCCGGGACACAAAAACCGTGGACTAAGGCCCATGAAATCGGCCAGAAATGCCTGAAATCACGAGTTTTTACGATGCCGCTAGAGTCATGTACCGGGGGTCACGGGGCATCGAAATCCTCCCGGGACCCGAAAACCGTGGAGTATAGCCCACGAAATCGGCCAGAAATGCCCGAAATCACGAGTTTTGACGATGTTAGCAGAGTCGTGAATCAGGGGTCACGGGGCGTCGAAATCCTCCCGGGACCCAAAACCGTGGACTATAGCCCACGAGAACGGTCAGAAATGCCCGAAATCACGAGTTTTGACGATGTTAGCAGAGTCGTGTATCAGGGGTCATGGGGCGTCGAAATCCTCCCGGGACCCAAAAACCGTGGACTAAAGCCCACCAAATCGGCCAGAAATGCCCGAAATCACGAGTTTTTACGATGCCAGTACAGCCGTGTACCGGGGGTCACGATCATCGAAATCCTACCAGGAACCGAAAACCGTGGACTATAGCCCACGAAAACGGGCAGAAATGCCCGAAATCACGAGTTTTGACGATGTTACCATAATCGTGTATCAGGGGTCATGGGGCGTCGAAATCCTTCCGGGACCCAAAAACGTGGACTATAGCCCACGAAATCGGCTAGAAATGCCCCGAAAACACGAGTTTTAACGATGCTGCTAGAGTCGTGTACCGGGGGTCACGGGGCATCGAAATCCTCCCGGGACCCGAAACCGTGGACTATAGCCCACGAAATCGGCCATAAATGTCCGAAATCACGAGTTTTGACGATGCCAGTAGAGTCGTGTACCGGGTGTCACGGGGCATCGAAATCCTACCGGGACCCGAAAACCGTGGACTATAGCCCACGAAAACGGGCAGAAATGCCCGAAATCACGAGTTTTGACGATGTTAGCATAATCGTGTATAAGGGGTCATGGGGCGTCGAATCCTTCCGGGACCCAAAAACCGTGGACTATAGCCCACGAAATCGGCTAGAAATGCCCGAAATCACGAGTTTTAACGATGCCGCTAGAGTCGTGTACCGGGGGTCACGGGGCATCGAAATCCTCCCGGGACCCGAAAACCGTGGACTATAGCCCACGAAAACGGGCAGAAATGCCCGAAATCACGAGTTTTGACGATGTTAGCTTAATCGTGTATCAGGGGTCATGGGGCGTCGAAATCCTTCCGGGACCCAAAAACCGTGGACTATAGCCCACGAAATCAGCTAGAAATGCCCGAAATCACAAGTTTTAACGATGCCGCTAGAGTCGTGTACCGGGGGTCACGGGGCATCGAAATCCTCCCGGGACCCGAACACCGTGGACTATTGCCCACGAAATCGGCCATAAATGCCCGAAATCACGAGTTTTGACGATGCCAGTAGAGTCGTGTACCGGGTGTCACGGGGCATCGAAATCCTACCGGGACCCGAAAACCGTGGACTATAGCCCACGAAAACGGGCAGAAATGCCCGAAATCACTAGTTTTGACGATGTTACCATAATCGTGTATAAGGTGTCATGGGGCGTCGAAATCCGTCGAAATCCTTCCGGGACCCGAAAACCGTGGACTATAGCCCACGAAAACGGGCAGAAATGCCCGAAATCACGAGTTTTGACGATGTAGCATAATCGTGTATAAGGGGTCATGGGTCGTCAAAATCCTTCCGGGACCCAAAAACCATGGACTATAGCCCACGAAATCGGCTAGAAATGCCCGAAAACACGAGTTTTAACGATGCTGCTAGAGTCGTGTACCGGGGGTCACGGGGCATCAAAATCCTCCCGGGACCCGAAAACCGTGGACTATAGCCCACGAAATCGGCCATAAATGCCCGAAATCACGAGTTTTGACGATGCCAGTAGAGTCGTGTACCGGGTGTCACGGGGCATCGAAATCCTTCCGGGACCCGAAAACCGTGGACTATAGCCCACGAAAACGGGCAGAAATTCCTGAAATCACGAGTTTTTACGATGCCGCTAGAGTCGTGTACCGGGGTCACGGGGCATCGAAATCCTCCCGGGACCCGAAAACCGTGGACTATAGCCCACGAAAACGGGCAGAAATGCCCGAAATCACGAGTTTTGACGATGTTAGCATAATCGTGTATAAGGGGTCATGGGTCGTCGAAATCCTTCCGGGACCCAAAAACCGTGGACTATAGCCCACGAAATCGGCTAGAAATACCCGAAATCACGAGTTTTAACGATGCCGCTAGAGTCGTGTACCGGGGGTCACGGGGCATCGAAATCCTCCCGGGACCCAAAAACCGTGGACTATAGCCCACGAAATCGGCCAGAAATGCCCGAAATCACGAGTTTTGACGATGTTTGCAGAGTCGTGTATCAGGGGACATGTGGCGTCGAAATCCTCCCGGGACGCAAAAACCGTGGACTAAGGCCCACGAAATCGGCCAGAAATGCCTGAAATCACGAGTTTTTACGATGCCGCTAGAGTCGTGTACCGGGGTCACGGGCATCGAAATCCTCCCGGGACCCGAAAACCGTGGACTATAGCCCACGAAATCGGCCAGAAATGCCCGAAATCACGAGTTTTGACGATGTTAGCAGAGTCGTGAATCAGGGGTCACGGGGCGTCGAAATCCTCCCGGGACCCAAAAACCGTGAACTATAGCCCACGAGAACGGTCAGAAATGCCCGAAATCACGAGTTTTGACGATGTTAGCAGAGTCGTGTATCAGGGGTCATGGGGCGTCGAAATCCTCCCGGGACCCAAAAAACCGTGGACTAAAGCCCACCAAATCGGCCAGAAATGCCCGAAATCACGAGTTTTTACGATGCCAGTACAGCCGTGTACCGGGGGTCACGATCATCGAAATCCTACCAGGACCCGAAAACCGTGGACTATAGCCCACGAAAACGGGCAGAAATGCCCGAAATCACGAGTTTTGACGATGTTACCATAATCGTGTATCAGGGGTCATGGGGCGTCGAAATCCTTCCGGGACCCAAAAACCGTGGACTATAGCCCACGAAATCGGCTAGAAATGCCCGAAAACACGAGTTTTAACGATGCTGCTAGAGTCGTGTACCGGGGGTCACGGGGCATCGAAATCCTCCCGGGACCCGAAAACCGTGGACTATAGCCCACGAAATCGGCCATAAATGCCCGAAATCACGAGTTTTGACGATGCCAGTAGAGTCGTGTACCGGGTGTCACGGGGCATCGAAATCCTACCGGGACCCGAAAACCGTGGACTATAGCCCACGAAAACGGGCAGAAATGCCCGAAATCACGAGTTTTGACGATGTTAGCATAATCGTGTATAAGGGGTCATGGGTCGTCGAAATCCTTCCGGGACCCAAAAACCGTGGACTATAGCCCACGAAATCGGCTAGAAATACCCGAAATCACGAGTTTTAACGATGCCGCTAGAGTCGTGTACCGGGGGTCACGGGGCATCGAAATCCTCCCGGGACCCAAAAACGTGGACTATAGCCCACGAAATCGGCCAGAAATGCCCGAAATCACGAGTTTTGACGATGTTTGCAGAGTCGTGTATCAGGGGACATGTGGCGTCGAAATCCTCCCGGGACGCAAAAAACCGTGGACTAAGGCCCACGAAATCGGCCAGATTTGCCTGAAATCACGAATTTTTACGATGCCGCTAGAGTCGTGTACCGGGGGTCACGGGGCATCGAAATCCTCCCGGGACCCGAAAACCGTGGACTATAGCCCACGAAAACGGGCAGAAATGCCCGAAATCACGAGTTTTGACGATGTTAGCATAATCGTGTATAAGGGGTCATGGGTCGTCGAAATCCTTCCGGGACCCAAAAAACCGTGGACTATAGCCCACGAAATCGGCTAGAAATACCCGAAATCACGAGTTTTAACGATGCCGCTAGAGTCGTGTACCGGGGGTCACGAGGCATCGAAATCCTCCCGGGACCCAAAAACCGTGGACTATAGCCCACGAAATCGGCCAGAAATGCCCGAAATCACGAGTTTTGACGATGTTTGCAGAGTCGTGTATCAGGGGACATGTGGCGTCGAAATCCTCCCGGGACACAAAAACCGTGGACTAAGGCCCATGAAATCGGCCAGAAATGCCTGAAATCACGAGTTTTTACGATGCCGCTAGAGTCATGTACCGGGGGTCACGGGGCATCGAAATCCTCCCGGGACCCGAAAACCGTGGAGTATAGCCCACGAAATCGGCCAGAAATGCCCGAAATCACGAGTTTTGACGATGTTAGCAGAGTCGTGAATCAGGGGTCACGGGGCGTCGAAATCCTCCCGGGACCCAAAAACCGTGGACTATAGCCCACGAGAACGGTCAGAAATGCCCGAAATCACGAGTTTTGACGATGTTAGCAGAGTCGTGTATCAGGGGTCATGGGGCGTCGAAATCCTCCCGGGACCCAAAAACCGTGGACTAAAGCCCACCAAATCGGCCAGAAATGCCCGAAATCACGAGTTTTTACGATTGCCAGTACAGCCGTGTACCGGGGGTCACGATCATCGAAATCCTACCAGGACCGAAAACCGTGGACTATAGCCCACGAAAACGGGCAGAAATGCCCGAAATCATGAGTTTTGACGATGTTACCATAATCGTGTATCAGGGGTCATGGGGCGTCGAAATCCTTCCGGGACCCAAAAACCGTGGACTATAGCCCACGAAATCGGCTAGAAATGCCCGAAAACACGAGTTTTAACGATGCTGCTAGAGTCGTGTACCGGGGGTCACGGGGCATCGAAATCCTCCGGGACCCGAAAACCGTGGACTATAGCCCACGAAATCGGCCATAAATGTCCGAAATCACGAGTTTTGACGATGCCAGTAGAGTCGTGTACCGGGTGTCACGGGGCATCGAAATCCTACCGGGACCCGAAAACCGTGGACTATAGCCCACGAAAACGGGCAGAAATGCCCGAAATCACGAGTTTTGACGATGTTAGCATAATCGTGTATAAGGGGTCATGGGGCGTCGAAATCCTTCCGGGACCCAAAAACCGTGGACTATAGCCCACGAAATCGGCTAGAAATGCCCGAAATCACGAGTTTTAACGATGCCGCTAGAGTCGTGTACCGGGGGTCACGGGGCATCGAAATCCTCCCGGGACCCGAAAACCGTGGACTATAGCCCACGAAAACGGGCAGAAATGCCCGAAATCACGAGTTTTGACGATGTTAGCTTAATCGTGTATCAGGGGTCATGGGGCGTCGAAATCCTTCCGGGACCCAAAAACCGTGGACTATAGCCCACGAAATCAGCTAGAAATGCCCGAAATCACAAGTTTTAACGATGCCGCTAGAGTCGTGTACCGGGGGTCACGGGGCATCGAAATCCTCCCGGGACCCGAACACCGTGGACTATTGCCCACGAAATCGGCCATAAATGCCCGAAATCACGAGTTTTGACGATGCCAGTAGAGTCGTGTACCGGGTGTCACGGGGCATCGAAATCCTACCGGGACCCGAAAACCGTGGACTATAGCCCACGAAAACGGGCAGAAATGCCCGAAATCACTAGTTTTGACGATGTTACCATAATCGTGTATAAGGTGTCATGGGGCGTCGAAATCCGTCGAAATCCTTCCGGGACCCGAAAACCGTGGACTATAGCCCACGAAAACGGGCAGAAATGCCCGAAATCACGAGTTTTGACGATGTTAGCATAATCGTGTATAAGGGGTCATGGGTCGTCAAAATCCTTCCGGGACCCAAAAACCATGGACTATAGCCCACGAAATCGGCTAGAAATGCCCGAAAACACGAGTTTTAACGATGCTGCTAGAGTCGTGTACCGGGGGTCACGGGGCATCAAAATCCTCCCGGGACCCGAAAACCGTGGACTATAGCCCACGAAATCGGCCATAAATGCCCGAAATCACGAGTTTTGACGATGCCAGTAGAGTCGTGTACCGGGTGTCACGGGGCATCGAAATCCTTCCGGGACCCGAAAACCGTGGACTATAGCCCACGAAAACGGGCAGAAATTCCCGAAATCACGAGTTTTTACGATGCCGCTAGAGTCGTGTACCGGGGGTCACGGGGCATCGAAATCCTCCCCGGGACCCGAAAACCGTGGACTATAGCCCACGAAAACGGGCAGAAATGCCCGAAATCACGAGTTTTGACGATGTTAGCATAATCGTGTATAAGGGGTCATGGGTCGTCGAAATCCTTCCGGGACCCAAAAACCGTGGACTATAGCCCACGAAATCGGCTAGAAATACCCGAAATCACGAGTTTTAACGATGCCGCTAGAGTCGTGTACCGGGGTCACGGGGCATCGAAATCCTCCCGGGACCCAAAAACCGTGGACTATAGCCCACGAAATCGGCCAGAAATGCCCGAAATCACGAGTTTTGACGATGTTTGCAGAGTCGTGTATCAGGGGACATGTGGCGTCGAAATCCTCCCGGGACGCAAAAACCGTGGACTAAGGCCCACGAAATCGGCCAGAAATGCCTGAAATCACGAGTTTTTACGATGCCGCTAGAGTCGTGTACCGGGGGTCACGGGGCATCGAAATCCTCCCGGGACCCGAAAACGTGGACTATAGCCCACGAAATCGGCCAGAAATGCCCGAAATCACGAGTTTTGACGATGTTAGCAGAGTCGTGAATCAGGGGTCACGGGGCGTCGAAATCCTCCCGGGACCCAAAAAACCGTGAACTATAGCCCACGAGAACGGTCAGAAATGCCCGAAATCACGAGTTTTGACGATGTTAGCAGAGTCGTGTATCAGGGGTCATGGGGCGTCGAAATCCTCCCGGGACCCAAAAACCGTGGACTAAAGCCCACCAAATCGGCCAGAAATGCCCGAAATCACGAGTTTTTACGATGCCAGTACAGCCGTGTACCGGGGGTCACGATCATCGAAATCCTACCAGGACCCGAAAAACCGTGGACTATAGCCCACGAAAACGGGCAGAAATGCCCGAAATCACGAGTTTTGACGATGTTACCATAATCGTGTATCAGGGGTCATGGGGCGTCGAAATCCTTCCGGGACCCAAAAACCGTGGACTATAGCCCACGAAATCGGCTAGAAATGCCCGAAAACACGAGTTTTAACGATGCTGCTAGAGTCGTGTACCGGGGGTCACGGGGCATCGAAATCCTCCCGGGACCCGAAAACCGTGGACTATAGCCCACGAAATCGGCCATAAATGCCCGAAATCACGAGTTTTGACGATGCCAGTAGAGTCGTGTACCGGGTGTCACGGGGCATCGAAATCCTACCGGGACCCGAAAACCGTGGACTATAGCCCACGAAAACGGGCAGAAATGCCCGAAATCACGAGTTTTGACGATGTTAGCATAATCGTGTATAAGGGGTCATGGGTCGTCGAAATCCTTCCGGGACCCAAAAACCGTGGACTATAGCCCACGAAATCGGCTAGAAATACCCGAAATCACGAGTTTTAACGATGCCGCTAGAGTCGTGTACCGGGGGTCACGGGGCATCGAAATCCTCCCGGGACCCAAAAACCGTGGACTATAGCCCACGAAATCGGCCAGAAATGCCCGAAATCACGAGTTTTGACGATGTTTGCAGAGTCGTGTATCAGGGACATGTGGCGTCGAAATCCTCCCGGGACGCAAAAACCGTGGACTAAGGCCCACGAAATCGGCCAGATTTGCCTGAAATCACGAATTTTTACGATGCCGCTAGAGTCGTGTACCGGGGGTCACGGGGCATCGAAATCCTCCCGGGACCCGAAAACCGTGGACTATAGCCCACGAAAACGGGCAGAAATGCCCGAAATCACGAGTTTTGACGATGTTAGCATAATCGTGTATAAGGGGTCATGGGTCGTCGAAATCCTTCCGGGACCCAAAAACCGTGGACTATAGCCCACGAAATCGGCTAGAAATACCCGAAATCACGAGTTTTAACGATGCCGCTAGAGTCGTGTACCGGGGGTCACGAGGCATCGAAATCCTCCCGGGACCCAAAAACCGTGGACTATAGCCCACGAAATCGGCCAGAAATGCCCGAAATCACGAGTTTTGACGATGTTTGCAGAGTCGTGTATCAGGGGACATGTGGCGTCGAAATCCTCCCGGGAGACAAAAACCGTGGACTAAGGCCCATGAAATCGGCCAGAAATGCCTGAAATCACGAGTTTTTACGATGCCGCTAGAGTCATGTACCGGGGGTCACGGGGCATCGAAATCCTCCCGGGACCCGAAAACCGTGGAGTATAGCCCACGAAATCGGCCAGAAATGCCCGAAATCACGAGTTTTGACGATGTTAGCAGAGTCGTGAATCAGGGGTCACGGGGCGTCGAAATCCTCCCGGGACCCAAAAACCGTGGACTATAGCCCACGAGAACGGTCAGAAATGCCCGAAATCACGAGTTTTGACG